>JALJCO010001535.1:0-1265861 GCA_023101725.1 Atherinomorus stipes | reverse complement strand
GGTTGCTACTGTAGGCTTTGGGCTCTATCAGTATTAATTCTGGATTGTTTTCCTTTGTTTTCAGATTTGGCCAGCCGGACCTCCTGATCCCACTTTCTCATTCAGCCAGAATGCAGAGGGGAAAAAACAACAAACAAAAAACAGACTTCTTCCCCCAGAAAAGGGGGACATACCTCTGGGTAGGGGTTAGGGTAAAGGTGTATTAAATGAATTACAAATTTTTCGGGAGGTTCTTCATAGGGAAGTACCTGGCCGGCCCTTCTTGTGTTAATTAATTAATGAGCATTCTGTCTGGCTGGATGATATATCTGGGGCCTGGAGACGGTGGGCTATTTCTCTTTTTCTCTGTTCATTGTGCTGCTTATTTACTTGGCTGCAGAGGCAAGGATCATTACACGGTGGAGTGAGTGCGTGTTCCATCTATCGTTTGTTTTTTTTTTTTTTTATCCTACCTCTTCCCCTTTTATTATTTTCATAGGGGGTGAAAGGGGGGGCCCCACCTAGCTAAAGGAGGCCCGCCTCTCCACCAGTTGATGGGTTTCTTTTATCATTTTTCAATTCTCAATTGGTTTTATCCTTTTTTACATTCCCCCCTTTTGTCTGCCTGTGGGGGAGTCATCCCCACGGCGGCAGCTTTCTTTGTGAGTACAGGAGCGGAATCTGGGGAGATGAACCTGGGGCGGCCAAAGGATATCAGCTGGGGGTTCGTCTCAGGGAGAGAGACGAAAAGGGGGAGTTGTAGCGAAATATCCTTTGTCAAGTATCCTTTTTTTATTTCTGTTGAGAGCATTAATGCATGAGTTTGGAATAGGCAACCTTGGCAACAAGGAGGAGGGGGGTCAAGATTGTTTATTTAGAAAGAAGGATTGTTGGTATCTGCTCTGTGTATCTATCTGTGTGCGTGTGTGCAGGAGGCCTTCGGTTGGTCATGCTGACCTGGAGATGGACCAAGAATGGGATGGAGTCAGATAAGCGAGCCAATTCATGAGGAGATCGCTTTGCACAATTTGCATGACCTTATCTGGACATTGTGTAGCTATAAAACCCCGGGGTAGGCAGAATAGCTTTGTCAGACTTGCGCCCTGGCATACAGAACTGTTATTGGTTAGTTCAGGGTGCTGGTTTGACCCGGGGCTCTGTAAAGAACCTTGATTTCTTTGGCTTTGTATAATAAATCATTTAATACAGAGAAGTTGCAGTGTGATCCTTATCAAGAAACGAATGCGTAATGCTTCAACACGTATCACTTAATATGTTCAGGGCTCAGCACGTGAGAAAAAACACTTTCTGTATTGCTGCAACTTGCAAAGTCCTTTCAAAGCACAAGTCGTTATTGCACAAGTCATGCTGCAGAGGTTCAGAGGGTTGGGTGATCCTGAATGCAAGATCCATGTTAAATCTCCACGTATGCCTCATTCTGTGTTAATCAAAGCACATGCAGCTATAAAGCTCACAGGTCTTGCTAAAAGTAGGCAAATACTGTTAGTAAACAGCCTAGTTTGATGCCTAATTCACAAGCAAAGTTAATATGCAACATGCAGCTGCCTCCACGTCAAAGTACTGTGAGCATACTTGTGGTATGTTAGGAAAGGGAGGCTGAGATGAGGCAGACTGAAGGTCTGCAGGTGGAGAAGAAACGGCTGTTGTGTTGCTGTGAACACCAGAGCCCATCTGCAGCATGGTGGAAAGGAGGAGATCAAAGGATTGGCATGTAATGTGTCCATAGCAACTATCCATTGAGCACCGGTTTCAATAAAAATAAATAATGGGGTCAGAGAAAGAGGAGCTGAGACTATAAATCAAATGGGGTAAATAAAATCTGTACATAAAAGATCAGAGTGCAGCATTTCTGTTAATAAAAACCTACAGAGAGTATGGTTACATGAATGGTGGACCATAAGGAAAAGCAGAGAGGAACTGGTAAATGATCTTTATAAGTTTGTGTTTGTGTGCGAGTGGGGTTGCATGATGCCAACCTGTGCTGCACTGGGGAAGAGGGGTTTGGTAACACCGGGCTGGGCAACTGGTGCTGCTGGTCGACTGGGTATTGGTCCTGCTGCAGGAGCTGGGGCAATGTGGGGCATCCCAGGCCTTGGAGCCATGTGAGGTGGTATTCCTGAGTGACCATCCACACACAGTCAAATTACCTTCAAACACTAATTATGCAGCACGTAGAGAAAATAAAGACAGTAAAGTTGTTTTTTTAAAGGATTACAACAGCAGAACAGACTTTCTTCACATTTAATTGCTTTGGATAAATTTCTCTGCAAAATGGCTACAATTGAAGCATTTATCAAGGTCAGGTCTTATTGTGTCAGCCTAAGGAACAAATTTTATACAGTTTAAGAAACTCAAATGTCTCTTATGTCTTCTATTACCAGATGTATTCAGTTTATCACCAAACAATCAGAAAGGCCTTCCGAAAGAAATAACTCAAATAGTTGCACCGTAAGAAAAAATGAGTGCAATAAATTTGATGGCTGCGATTGGTATAGAGAGAGCAAATAAAACCTAAGACTGTGGATTACAATATGTTTCACTACAGTGCATCTCAAATAAACCCTTTCGTTTCTTGCAGTGATCTCCCACGTCGTAGCTAGGCTACTCGTCAATTTCCGAAAGCAGTGGTGCTTTCACAATGTTTCACAGTTAGCAGTTTGTTAGTAGTAGCAAGCCAGGTCTACAATGACTCAGCTATATCATTAGCACCACGCCTTATAGGATAACTTTTCAACCTGGACCTTATTTCTAGGAGTTTATATGTGCATTTACTCTCTGGTAAAATTTCTGTATCACTTTTAGAAATGCACCGATGGATCAGCAACCGATCGCAATCGGCCAATAGTGCCCCTATTGGTTTTGATCGGAGTTCTCAAAATAGATCAGAGCAAGCGAATCGGATGACATTTACAATAACTACAGCATTTTGGTGTTAAACACGTGTAAAGGCCCATTTATGCTCCCTTATTTACGTAAATGGCAACGTCCGTTTTATGCGCTGCCATGCATCGCTGTTTTCATACTTTGTCTTCGTACTTCATACTGCGTTTTGACGGTTCATGTATCAGTTTGCGTAATAGACAATAGTCTCACGCACATCCCAGAAGAATGAACTGGGTGCTGAATGCAAAAGAGTACAAACTAGAAGAATAGAGATCCGCACACCAGCGAATGCTACTCGGCAAAGTTTAATGTGATGTTTCGGGCTCCTGTCCTTCGTCAGACAAAAGCACAGGAGCCCGAAACGTCACATGAAATCTTGCTGAGGAACATTCCCTGGTGTGCGGATCTCATCAGTTTTTCCACAAGGCAGCAGTACTGATCATTTCCCTGTTTTGATGTCAGTTTACACCGCTTGGTGTAGGTAACATAGATATCAGTGTATTTTCAGACACACACAGCCTCTCCTCAAAAGCTCCAGCCATGTCTACAGATGCTCTTCTCTGTTTGTTTGGAGTCATCTTTCTAAGGGCTATTTGATAGACAGTTTTTTGTGTTGTTCCTGTTCTTCTTCTCTGGTTTGTTCCTTCGTGTCAATTACACAGCTCAACACTGACCCCGCGGTTTCCGGTGGTACTGCTCTGTCTTCTGTGCTGAGGGACAGACCAACAAGCCCTTCGAAAACGCACCAAATTACGTGCGTAACCTATGCAGACAATGGGCAAAACTGTCCGTCTGTCTGCGTTTCCGTCTTCTGCGTCAAGCATAAATGGGCCTTAAAGCGCATCAGCCGCGGGAAATACAGAGGAGACTCCGGTGAATCTCTCCACTCCAAAGAGACAGTGGAGGATAAACTGAGCTGCGTCTGGTCCAGGCTTTCCAAACAGTGGGTTGATGACCTGCTGTCCTGATGGGATTTAATGGGCTTATAACTGTCCCGATGCAGGACTGCAGGTCGTTAAACAGGCCCGGATCAGACAAAATCTGCGCCATTGTTGGTGCACAGCTCCTGGAGGAAACAGTGAAACTCACCAAACTCAGGACACCTCTAGACAATCTAAACAATCCAGACACGACGCAGACACGACCAACAGCGTTGTTCTCTGGCCTTGTGGGGCAAATAAAACCAAGCAGCTGCTCAGTTTCATCCACCATCATACAAAGACACAGGCAAAGGACAACTGCCGGGTCCACCACCACACTCTACACGCTCTTGACGCACATGACACGCAAGGCAAATCTGCCATTCATGCTGCTTAATCAGAGGTAAGCTCATCAACAAAATCATAACTTTATTATTCACCTTTTTTATTAAGGCAGGGTAGGGGATCCTGGAAAAAAGGTTCGGGCAAGCTACATTTGAAAAAATACACACACCCCAAAGTCACACCTACAGAGCACAGGAACGCGTACGCCAATGGTTGTCAGCAAACATAACTGAGAACAGCCAAGGGCTAGCTTGTTAGCTTCCTAGTAAACAGCAGAGGAACCACGTTTCCTAAAAGTGATAATTATCTCACCTCCAACTTCTTCTTTGGTGTAAAACATCCTCACTGCAAACACAAACACCTCCATGATTTGATCCACATAGTTTTTTTCTTTTTTAAGAGCAAACAGCGGCATAGATGAGAGCAGCGAGCAGCTATGTCAAGCTGTATAGGCTTTCGGCCTATACAGCTTGGAGTAAGACAACATGCATAAAGAGGGTGATGTGGTCAAAATACTCATTTGCCTAATAACTCTGCAGTCCCTGTAATGTCAATGTTATGTACATGAGACAACAATATTGGAGAATTTATGGATTTGACGCTGTGATCGGTGATACGGGATCAGCAGATACTGCTTTCGGTGATCGATCCCCAAAATCCTGATTGGTGCATCTCTACTCACTTACTCCTTCAAATGGAATTTAGATTAAGTCGCCCTCCGCGTATACCCGTATAATGGGAAAGATGGGGCAGTCTCTATATAAGGCATTATCTGCAGCAAAGCTCCTTCATGTCACCAATACTTTACGTAGAATGAACGAACGAACACTACTGTCCTGCGAGTCCGGAATTTCGCAAAGGTGAGCTAAATCTGGACTCGCAGCACAGTCCGTTTAAAGCGGACTAAACACCGACAGCATGAATGGCATCGAAAATGACACCATCTTTCAGCGCAATATTATCGTTTATTGCAATAATTTCTGAGACAATGAATTCACACAGCAAAGTTTATCATGACAGGTCTATCAGATATGTGGCAAAAGCTACCATTATGAATGAAATGCCACAGATTATTTCAAAACATAACTTAATTTTCTGCAACTGCATGATTAAAAAAAAAAGGAAAGAAATAATCACCTGGAGGAATAGCAGGCATCCCTGGCATCATAGGGGGCATCATCCCTCCCATTGGCATCATGCTGCAAAGGACAGAAGGACCCAATTTGACTGTAATTTATGGCAAAGTTACATTTAATCCAATACTGGAGAAACTTGGATTGATCCATACAGTTGATAACTTAGCAAAGACTGAAAAGGAAAAGCAAAGTCAGTGAACTGATTCTTACGCTGGTGGCATTCCGTGCATTGCAGGAGGCATGCCATGCATCATGGGAGGAACGCCAGGCATCATAGGAGGCATTCCTGAAACAAGTCAAAAGAACATGTTCTGTTTACTAATAACTCAGCATACTGAGTGAGTTGATGCACTAACTGGGCATGTGCCGGTATGAAATTCGGACAGTATGATAACCTTGAGCTAAAATATCACGGTTTCACGGTATACCATGGTATCATGACTACACTCTTAAATATTGTTTTAAGTGTCTGGGTAAATAAAAACAACTTATTTTGGTTGAACAATGCCCTTTATTGGAACATCTGTACTTTTTCCTTTGATGTCTAATGGCGCTGGCAAGCCACGCAAATTTACCGCCACCAACTGGGAGCAGTGTCTGTAATTACCTTTTGATTCACTGGCCAAGTTGGCCGGTAGATAAGGAATAAAATCCACCGGTCAAGTTTATTTTTTACCGGCCAAAATATCTAACTATTTTACACTAAAGCAGTTTGACAGTGACATGATTTTGCTGCATAGAGCAGCTGAACAGAATCAGATATACTGGAAGTTGTTTGGGGAATAATTTTAATGCTCAGTTATAGGGCTGAAAGATATATCGTTATCGTATCTTTATCGAGATATGGACATTTAAGATATTAATATCGCAAAAGCAACTATATAAAAGATATAGATTTCCCCTGTGCTTGTCCTGCATATAAAGCTCTGGAAGTCAAACAAAACTGCACTTTCCACCAAAGTGCTTGGTTTTCAACGAACCCGTAGTCATATCGTATCGATATCGAGATGTCTGGCATGAATATCGAGATATGAAATTTTGTCCATATCGTTCAGCCCTACTCAGTTATCTACTGAGCTTTATAAAAGGCCGCACATCAACATTATTTATCAAACTGGAACAACACGCCGTCGGATCTGAGCGGATGACAGTGAAAACTCTGCCTGCCTGACTCGCTACTCACTTCCCCGGGCAGTAAATGGAGTGGACCCAGTCATAGTGCAGCCGGTGTCTTGTGACGCCTCCAAAGCTTCTCACTGAACTTTCTGGTCGGCTGTAAATCCTGCTGGTTTACTCTCCAGTTCACTGAGCTTTCTTGTGGAAGGCTGCCTGCTGCTAACAATCGCTACATGTTACTTATCAGCCTGAGCGAAACGCTAGCTGTTAGTAAACGGAAGTAAAGTAGTGGGTGGTCTTCTCGTGTCATGAGTGCATCTTTGTGTACATGCTCATACAGACAGACAGCAAAGCAACACGAAGAAGAAATCTACCATTGAAATTAAGATAAACGTAACTAATTTAATAGAAACAGTTACTTGCCATGTGGTGGGTAGCCCTCTGAGATTTCCAAACGGAAAATTTAGTCAAATTTGGTGCCTGGAGTGTTAATTTCGGACCCTGACTAGAAGTGTGCGTCAGGACAGGCGGCATACACCTGACTTGTACTCTCTCCCTGTGTTTTATAAAACAGAATGAAGTTCAAGGTACGAAGGTATGATGGAAAATGTAGTGGTTTTCATACCCGCACGCGTTTATACCGTGATATACCTTGAAACCGGAAATCCACACATCCCTACTGGTTTCAGGTCTCATTTCCTCTAGAACAGGTTTATACTGAGCTCTTGGATTAAAAACTAAACTGATGTAAGTTATCAGATTTACATGACAGCATGTTATAGCTGCTCTGAGTTTCTGTGATGCGACCACCCACAGACACGTCTACGGGATGAGCGCGCACCTCAGACGGCGCACGCGTCTGAAAACACGTCAACCAGCTGAAACTCAGATACAAATATCAGTTTTAAACTCTGAGGAGATGAAGATGGAAATACTCGTGCTCCTCTTCGCCTGCTGATGTGCTGAGAACAAGCATGTCGTGGGAACGCACACAGTTGATACCGCTGCTAAAATCACGTTTAATTATGTTAGCACGTCATCCCATCTTAGATCTGAACTTTAAGAACATTTAGCATGACTTCATGGACAAACGGTTTTTATCAGGGCTTATACAATCCTTTACGTTTTTCTGTCCTGTGTTTTTTCTTTTTTTATCAGTTTGGAAATGCAAAATGACTTAACAGAGTAGCTGCTTATGATTATTTATTATCATGAACATTGGAATGCTGTAACTGGAAGGTTACTGTTAAAGTTTAGGAATACATCATTCAGCAGAGCTGATTTGTAGTTTCTTTAGGTTATCAACACAGCGGATATCACACTTACTCACATTCATCCTACCCCAGTTCTGCAATGTCAGCACACTGATTTCGTTATGATGACTTTTATTCAGCTCTCTCTTTGTCTAAACTGAAGTGCTCCCAGACAAAAGACTTAAGAGTTGGTGGTGCTTCCTGTAGCTCAAGAATCTCACATGCCATGTTGTTTCGAGTTGTTAAAAACAGGATGGTGAGCGGCGCGCTGCACTGACCTGTTATGTCCGGTGGCATGCAAGAACTTAATAAAACAATAAAAAACAAAACAAACGGGGTCGTGCCGAACCGAGAGTAGTGTACTTAACAGTTCGACACAAATACATGTACCGTTACAGCCCTAGCGACGATCAGTCAAAGAGATGTTCGCAAATGCCCATCCCTAGTTTTCACGTCATAGTCAAAATTTAAAAAAGCAGGAACCGGCATCTGTGTACTTCCAGGTAGATGCTCCATGTCCAATCAGAACCTTTGCCAACCCCCAGATCTAAAGCGGAATGAGAAGAACGTGTTTTCCATGAAAACCATAATTTGGAATTATCATTTCCATGTTAACACCAAGGAGAGTAATCTAATTCTGAATTATCTAATGAGAAATAATTAATTCTAAATTAAACAAACGTAATGTAACCAGGGACAATATTCTTTATTTTAAAAAGGATGGATAAAACTCATCTCAGCGTGTCATGGTGTATCCTGCGAGGGGCTGCTTGGCCACGGTCTGCTTGATCCCATTTTGTCTATATGTTCTGTTTGTTTGCCTTGGACGGGTCGGACTGAAACACGAATTTCCCCACGAGGATCAATAAGTATCTTTGAGATTTGATCATCTATTGCACTCTACAACTCCACAACTGAAAAATTCTCCCGAATGTACATTAACAGTTAAAGGGACTAGAGGCAGGAATTGCAAAAGAATAAACAAGCATGTCCAGTTTTTTTAGACTAACGGGTGATGAAGCGTTAAAAACCAAAAAGAACGAGCCCACCCATGTCTCTTTCCGATGCCTTGAACAGGCTGTGTGCTGCGTAATGCGCTGCGATTCGGTGGCCAAATTTCCCACCCTGTCCTGAGGATGTGATGTCAAATGACGTCACAATAAATAATTTACATCCTCCGCCATAAGTACTTGCCTTGATATCCTGCAGGAGGAATCCCAGGTGCACCAGCCACATGAGGCATCCCAGGCTGGGTCATTGGAGTAGCATAGCCTGCTTGGGGCTGGACAGCAGCAACCTGCTGAACCGATGGTCCCGCTTCGTCGTCGTCATCGTCATCATCAGAGTCATCTTGATTGTTTTTCTTCTTTTGACTCTCTTAAAAAGAAAAGGGAAAGAAATGTAACAGTAATGCCTATGTCAAATAATCACCCACTCCTTCCATAAATATTGGGCAAAAAGAACTTTGTCATCACACAGCCCGCATATATCACTATTACAGAAACACCTTGGGGATTCACCTTGCACTGCAACACCAAGATCCCCTAACATGATTGTTCTTTAAGACTGAAAGGGATACTTTTACCCTGAGGGCTATTTCAACCCTACTATCCCCTTTTCATCATCTCAAATCTGCAAAATCCTAGTTTAAGCCGGTTATTAAAAGTAAATGAAAGTTATAGTGGACTAACCTTGTGATTTCTGTTCTAATGTTCGTCTTCTTTCCTGCATATCTTTCTCTGGAATTCCCTCCATGCCATAAATCTCCAGTTCAATGTCTGTTCTTCCAGGAATTGCATTTGGTACACTATCAATCGTCTCTTTGTGCACCTGAAAAGCGTGAAAAGTGAACAGGCACATAATGGTACAACTTCAGACCACTTTCAATTTAACTTATAAATCTGGGAAAAATAGGGCAGGGTCCATACTTGCATGCAGTGAATAGCCAAGCCGGGACCAGTGTACAACTTCTTGTGGCAAATATGGCACTTAAAATGCTTTGCCTTCTGATGCTGAATGAGGATTTTTTCATCGTCAAAGTCTCGATTACAGTACCTTAAATGATCGGTTAAGGAATTATTTTAGCATCACTGATCAACAGAGATCAACACATCACACAATTGCTAACAAAATTTTAAAGAGAAAAAGAAAAAGAAAAGGGGGAAAAAAATCCTGTCGCTAAATCCCAGCCTGCAGGCCATCGTTAAGCAGCTTTAAATTGGCCGTTGGGTAACAGATTAGCTAACACAACAGGAAACATTCATTTCCCATTAGTATCTTACCCAGACCCGCTCGAAATTAAATATTTCCCTTAAATTAAAAAAAAAAAAAAACAACAATCTTTCAAGATAAGAGTAAACTGTAAGAGTGATTCAGACCTACTCGTTAAGCTCGTTAGCTTGTAATGAGAAAGACGCACGAATAAGCTAACTGAGGCCTTCCTTTGTTAGGCTAACATGTAGCCTCTGGCCTTCCGGCAGTACTCAAAAAAGGATACCAGCACCATGGCTTCATCTGCTTCTTCTTCTTTCGCCCCATTATGTACAAATACTGAAAACGATGTCAAATGACGCTATTACTCGTCTAATTATCTGTTTGACAACAGCATGCTGCAGTCTCGAAACAACGATGAAAATGGCGCTTCCGCTGTAGGAAGTTATGTTAACAGGCGCAGCCGCAGTTTCGCGCAAGCAACGTCACTGACGCGTATGTCGAGAAACCGGAAATCATTTATTTGAGTTAGTTTTTTTTTTTTTTTTTTTTTTTGTACTCTTGTTATTTTTTTAGATAGTGTTTTCTTTTTCCAATTCTTCTACTACTATTGATAATAATAATAATAGTGATGATAATAATAATAGTGATGATGATGATGATAATAATAATAATAATAATAATAATAATAATAATAATAATAATAATTTATCATATTGACAGTTGGATTCATACAGTTTCATACAGAAAAATATTTTCGGACACCCCATGCATTTGTGAAATATTGCATGAATCACTCAGGTCTTCAAGTGCAATTTCTTTTTGTACAGTCACAGCCTGAACAAATCCTTTAAAAAGCCCCTACTCTTGTTCAAAATTGACAGCTTCCATGTTATGCTTTTTTTTTTAATCAAAATACACCATGTTTGTTATCATGCTTCATGTCTATAGAAAGCCAGCTTACTTGAAGGTTTATAAGCAAAAAAAAAAAAAAAAAAAGAATGTCTAAAACAAGGAAAATTATGCAGAAAACATGTCATTTCAGAGATTGCATCAATAAAAAGGTTCAGATTCTATGTCTGGAAGGATACAGCTGCTGCTAGGAAGTCAAGAGGTGCAGATGCAGCCCTCCAGCAGCCAAATACACTGCAGAAACACAGACAAACCAACAGCTTGCAAGACAAAAGATCTTGGGGTTCAAGGGTTTCTTTGGCAAAAAACAACTGCATCCTGTCCACATGTGCAGGGAAAACTGCTGAATGAAATCACAGGAACTTCAGCAGCAGCAATCAAAGACTTTTAGATCACGGTTTAAGGTCGTACAAAACTGTCACCAGGCCCCTGTTTAATAAGACAGAGGTCAGTCTGGCGTTGATGGGCCTAAGCACGCAAGAACTGGACAGCCAGGAATTGGAAGAAAATCCTGAGGTCAGTGTCTGGTTTCCATCTTTATCCTCCTTGGCTAGAAGAAGGCTAGGTGAAACATTATCTCCAGCCCATACAGCCCCTACTGTCAAGCATGGTGGAGGTAGTATCATAGTTAGGGCATGAATATGACTGCTGCTGGTGTTGGTCATCTCATTGTCTGTGATAGCACACTAAACTCTGCTTTATGCCATTCTCAAAGCCCACATGCTCCCTTCTGCATGTGCACTGTTCTGTAGAGGTCTAAACTGGATATTTCAACAAGATAATGCTACTTGCCACACATCCAGGGCCAGCAGAACTGGACTGCAGGAGCAGGGCTTAGAGTGGCCAGCTCAGTCCTCAGACATGAGGCCTATTGAAAATCTGTGGTGGATTACCAAAAGGTCAGTTTCAAAGTGTAAACCAAAGAATTTAGAAGAATTAAAGGCAAATTAGCGATGGCCCATGATGCACTGGGCTCCTCTTTTCCCTTTCATCTTCTTGCCTTTAATTTCCATGCATAAACTTATAACAGTATTGCTATGAGTAACTTGTATTTCTCCTCTTTCAGCAGGTCTCACTGAGCAAAAGTTGCATTGCCTGTTGATTTCTCTTTCCTGCCCTCTTCACCCCAACCAGTCAAGAAAAATGGCCGCCCTCCCTGAGCTGGGTTCTGCTGGAGGTTTTTCTTTCCTGTTATAAGCAGGGTTGCCACTGATTACTTAGAAAAGTGATCTGACTAGGTTTTACCTCTTCTCTGCGTAGTTCTGCGTGTGTTTGTATGATCTGAGGATCCTTAAGCCACCTGCAGGTCCTCCTGTACGGGATTGCTTGTTTTGTTTTCCAACAGAGACCTTGGAATGTTGTTTAGGGATTTCTGTACAGATGCACCAGTGAACTGTGTAAGTGGATTCATGTTTTCTCTTCTCTTCTCTTCTCTTCTCTTCTCTTCTCTTCTCTTCTCTTCTCTTCTCTTCTCTTCTCTTCTCTTCTCTTCTCTTCTCTTCTCTTCTCTTCTCTCTCTCTTTCTCTTCCTCTTCCTCAGTCCTTTCTTTCTGTTCCACTAGTTTTCATTTCTCCCTTGTCAAGCCCAACAGTATGGTATGGAATGCTGTTAAAAACAAATGTTTAATTAAAGAAATAAACAGGATATCAAGGGAGCCTTGTGTTCATAAAGCTCCCCTTGGCAAAGCAAAACTGTTCAGCACAATAAAGCAATCGGATTTCCATTCTGCTTGCTATGATGCTGGACAGGACAAGTAAAAAAAAAAAAAAAAAAAAGAAAAGTGATCTGATTCCTGACAACAGATTACTTCTTTTAAAAGTAATTTAGTTACTTTACTGATTACTTAAGTTTCAAAGTAACTAAGTTAGATTACTAGTTACTTTATTACTTAAATAAAAATAACAATAGTTTTTTCCTCTCAGCATTAAAGCAGCGGCTGTTTTTACAAAACATAAAACAGTGCTTTTGTACAGAGGGAAATGAGTACAGGGGCGGGTTAAGATGACTGTGATGTCCATCTCAGTCCAAGAGACCAGAATACAGGTAAAAATCTATTTTACTATCAGAAATTACCAAAAATAAGTCGGGTTTCAGTGGATAAAAGTCTCTGCATGCTTCCGATTCTAGACAGTCTCTTCAGCACCATTAGTGAGAAGGTGTGAGCACTTTAATAATACCATGTCCTGCAGAAACATGATCGTGATCATACACACAATAAAGTCTGAACTTCACTCTTACTTTGGTGGGAAGTGTCGTTCCAGCACACTGGTAGTAACCCTTGAAAGTAACTTAGGGTATTATAAAAGTAACTTTAATCTGATTAATTGAAAAGTCAAAGTAATTAGTTAGATTTATCTTTTACTTGAAAGAATAATCAGTTTACTGTAATCAGATTATTAGTTACTGGCGTCACTGGTTATAAGATTCAGATTCAGAAGACTTTATTGTCATTGTACCGGCATCACATTGCAATGAAGTTGTGTTTTCAGTACAATCCGTCCAACCGGGCAGACTGAGGGTGCAGCCACATGAGCAGCACACCTGTGTGCACCAGCGCACACACTCCCTTATGTGCACCAGCGCATAAGGGAGATTTTTCCTTTCCACTGTTGCCCACCACCCCGTGCTTGCTCAGGATGGGGGATTGAATCAAATGACAGATCCAATCTGTCATTTCCTTTAGGCTATTATGAATTGGCTTGAGTTGATTTGTCTGTGAAGTGCTCTGAGATGACAGTGGGATTTGGGACTATACATATAAAGTTACAGTGGTGGTTAGCAACGCAGCCTCACAGTAAGAAGGTCGCTAGTTCGAGCCTTGGCTAGGGAGGGTGTTCGAATAATTCCAACAGTGGCCAGTTGGAACTCCCAAACATGGAGTTTGCATGTTCTACCTGTGTACGTGTAGGTTCTCCTTGGGTACTCCGGCTTCCTCCCACCGTCCAAAGACATGCATGTTAGGTAAATTGTTCACTCTAAATTGTCCTTAGGAATAAATGTACGCATGAATGGTTGTCTGTCTCTCTGTGTTGGTCCTGCGACAGGTGACCAGTCCAGGGTGTACCCTGCATCTTGCCTAATAATAGCTGGGATAGGCTCCAGCAACACCCGCAACCGTGAACTGGATAAGTGATACAGAAAATGATGACAAATAATGTTGATTTGAATTGAACTGAACTGAATTACTGAAAAGAATGGGATTTTCCCCCGTCAACAGTGTGAAAGGCTCAAGGGGAACATGCCAGCCAGGATTAGAGCTTAACTGTGTGCCAATGGCAGGACTACTAAATGCTAATTTGATGATGTGATGATGTGATGGTTTGTTTTTTTAATTATAGTATTGATTCAATCTTGAACTCATTATTTGTTGACTTTGATGCCAACAATGTTGAGAACTGACATAATAAAAGAATTTGTTTTATTTAGGTTGAACAAAAAAATTTTTGTATTTATTTGTGTCTGACTACTAGAGCCACATATTTTGTTTACAAAATGAGATTTCCACACAAATATTTCATGATTATAGACTGTGAGCAGGATGTTGGACAATATAAAATATATCTGTTGATTTCAAAAAGACTGTTTTTATTTAAAGGATAACTTTCTTTTTTTTCAACCTGGACCTTATTTCTAGGAGTATATACGTGCATTTACTCACCAGTAAAATTTCTGCATCACTTTGAGTCCTTCAGTTGAGTCGCCCTTCGGTGTAAATCCATATAATGGCGGAGACGGGGCAGTCACTATAAAGGGCATTATATGCAGCAAAACTCCTTGAATTTTGCCAATACTTTAAGTTGAATGAACGAACGAATGAGTACTATTGTCCCATGAGTCCAGATTTAGCTTTCTATTAGTTATCAGGATGTTCGACACACTTTTTGGGGCTCCGCATTCATGATGAGCGCTTCTGTAGTACAACTGAGAAGAGCAGCTCGCTACCCAGACAACAACAGAAACACAATTTGCAAAACTCTGAACTCACAGGACAATAGTACTTGTTCATTCGTTCATTCTACTTAAAGCATTGGCGAAAATCAAGGAGTTTTTCTGCAGATAATGTCTTATATAGTGGCTGTCCCGTCTCTGCCATTTTACTGGATGTACACCGAAGGGCGACTCAACGCAATATCGTCCCAAGGAGTCAAAGTGATGCAGAAACTTTACCGGTGAGTAAATGCACGTATATACTCCTAGAAATAAGGTCCAGGTTGAAAAAAGGAAAGTTATCCTTTAACTGAAGTGAAGCTTTTCAGTCAAAATTATTTTACAAAAACAATTAAGTTTACAACTACCATTTCTACATGGCCCCAGTATAATTAATATAACTTATAAGAGAATTACACCGTTAACTGATTTTAATGGTAAGGGTGTGGACCTTTCTGAATTATATCACAACAAAACACACTACAGAGCTGAAATGTCTGGAAGAAATTCCATGTGCATAAAAAGCACCTGGTAGGGTTTTTGGAAACTCATGTGGTCCAAAGAGATGCTGATGCAAGAGAAGAAAAGTAATGCAACAACATAAAAGGCCTGAAGAACTGCTTTGGTGGATGATCACAGATCTCTTACTTGAAAAAAAAATCCCCCCACTGCATCCAAACAATTTTAGGGACACTTTGAGGAAAGAGGATAGACTGTAAATAAATTAAATAAATAAGATAGAGAGAGAGAGAGAGAAAGAGAGAGAGAGCCTAAAAATCTCTTCACATTCTTTAAACTGAGATTCTCAGAGTGAGGGGAAGAGTGTGTAGAGGGAAAGGAAAAACTCATTTGTCACATTATCTGCCCGACACGGTGGAGGTAGTGATGGAAACTCAAGTGGCAAAGAAATGAAAAACTTTTAAGTTGAGTAAGGAAAATAATTTCATGATGAGCTAATGATTCTGTTTAACTCTCACCAAAGAATAAAGTGAGGGCACGACATTAAAAAACAAACAAACAAAAAAAGAAAAATGAATGCACGAAAGAATATCGAAATAGGAAACAGGTCTGTGGGTTCAGACTTCAGGCAGTTTTTGTGATTTTTGTTCAGTTGCTTCTAAATCTGAGATGAAAAGTCAATTTGGCATTTCATCCACTTGATGGAGACATTGCTACAGAAAGAGACTGTATGGTTTTCCCATGAATCTGGCAGTAGAACCTGCAGGAGACTGAAGACTGTTACAGCTGCATCATAATGTCTGTGGTTTAAGAATGACATGTTTAGAAAAATAGAAAGAAGTAAATAAGGTTACTTTTAAGTGAGATAATCATAGCTTTGCCATCTTAATAGTTGGCACTGTTGAACCAACATAGATTTATAAACCAAAATTTAATACACAAATACATAAAGGTTTGAAAAAAAAACCCATCACTTTATTTAGCTGAAATATATCCTGCAGTAGCCTAATTCTGATTAACCACAGTCTTACATGGTAAACTATTGTAATGTAACATACCACCACTGTTATCACCAGTGCTGCCAGTGTAATGCAGACAACCTAAAAACGTTTTCTGAAAGAATTCTCCTTTTCTCTTTCTCAGTACGATTAATAATTACCTCTGAAAGTTGAGATTTATGGTGGGGAAACACCAGCGATTTGGCATTCAGTGGTCACATCATGAATTTTTCATTGCTGCCTTTAAAACCACCGTCCTCCATATGGCTGTACAAGTCAGACAGGACATGCAGGGACAGCTTAAGGAATCCCTCCTCTGAATGAATTATATCTGATCCTTGTAAGCACACATGCTTCATTGATCACTCTGGCGTGTAGATGTAGATGTGTAGATGTGCGTCGGCTGTTTCACTTAAAGAAACAGATTTCTCAAAGGGAAATCTTCACGACATGTTTGTGAAAGGATATACAAACACAGCAATTGCCAAAGCTCAGGAACAAGGTGGTAAAAGGGACAGTTGTTTAAAAAGATTTAATCTGGATGAAAGTTGTCTGGATTTGGAAATCCTAATTTTTGTTATCCAGGATCAGGTGAGCTGTCTTACTTTTATGTTGGTTTTTCAACCGTCTCAGGTTTAGAAGACATTCACAGTCATCCTTGTTATTTGACAAAGAACACTTCAAGCCTCGTTTCTGAGCTCCTGTAATGGGCTTTATGCACAGCTCCACTACTTCCTGAACTTAGTACTGCACCTTTGTTTCCTGTCTTTCAAGATTGGATGAGCTGATTAATCCAGGTGTGTCTGACCATTTGCTGAGATCAGACACAGCTGGATTAATCAGTTCATCCAATCATGAAAGACAGGAAACAAAGGTGCAGTACTTAGTTCAGGAAGTAGAGGAGCTGTGCATAAAGCCCATTGCTGGTGTGACCTGTGCAGAGCTTAATTATCCATTGATTGGAGTCAGGTGTGTTGCAGCAGGGTACGTGCTGGTGAAAATATTTTGATGTCAGGGATGTCCGATATTATCGGCCTACCAATGTAATTCGAAACAAAATCTCGTGTGATCTTGTTACATTAGCAGCGGTCTAGCATGTATAAAAGTCCCTGTTATTGTGGAAGAACTTCATATCCCAGCATTCCTTTTATAGTCATGTGACTACGGTACTGACCAACTTGCTTTGAAGCTTCTTATATGTCTGGTTTTAAGTTACCAAGTTGTCACAAACATTATAATTAGCCACACATTGGCTAATACCTGCTAGTATCTGATATATGGCAGCCAGATCTCTGAAATTAACTCCTCTGGCTGAGTTGAAGCTATTTTGGGATCTTTGTTCTAGGAGCAGAATATGGTTGTATTTTTCAAAATATGAGAGATACAACCTTACAGCTGTCTGCATATATCGATATTAGTTGATACTGAATATTGGAAATTATGAGTTGGACAAAATTGGATATCGGTAAAAAATAAATAAAATAAAAAGCCAATAGTTTTAAAGAGTTTTGAGGGTTAATCACGGTTTGGTAGAGCTTGGGAGTGAGGTCACACTATTGGTGGTAAATGAATCTTTGTGTTATGATGTTGTTAGTGAATAAAAACCTGGTTGGTCTGCATCAGTTTCTGCCTCTAACATGACCTTAACTACAATGACGGGGTGTAAACAGTTCACCACCAGTTAAACATGGTGGTGGCAGTATCATGGTAACACTTTTTTTGCCGCCTCTATAATAATGATGTAGCCACAAGTATTTCTTTTCTAATTTTTTTAAGCTGAGTTAAGTTGATCTACTTTAAGGACTAAATGTTTAAAGTTCTGCAATTTTTAGATTTTAAATAATCTTAATTTACAATGTCCAGGTCTAAATGCTTGAAAACCCTTAGTAACAAATGACCCCAGCAGTTTTGACTCAGTACCATACACAACGCTTTATCACAGTTTTGACTGACCTGTACTGGTGGACAGCGATTTGTTTTCTGTGATTTGTCAAGCTGACCTTATTCTATCATCACCAGCCCCATAAAGACAGAGCTCTTTAGATAAAAGATCCCAGGCTGCAAACACACAGCGGCCTGACTGGACAGAAATAACATACATTGACTGCTTCTTAACATGAGAAGAACTCTCTGAAGTATGTTGACACTGAAGAGTGCTAATGCATTCTACATCCTCCATTCTCCTCGTTCAGACTGTAGTAGACCCTTTATGTCCTCTTCACATCGGGTCTCCCGATCTTTCTTTACTGTTTCTTCCAGCTTTCATCAAGCTTAAACAGTTTCAATACATGCACATGTTGATACACTGAAAGGGAAAATGATAATACAGCTTCACACCTTCAGGTTCTAGTTTTCTCCTCCTGAAGGATTTCTGCTTCCATAACTAAATGACAGTAAGAAAGGCAATAAGAAAAAAAGAAAAGATGGCAAAGGAGGGGAAATAAATCCAACAACATCACACTTTGTTTCTGTATAAAACTGTTTAATGAACCCCATTTATGTACATATCAAATCTACAAAATATGCACATTGTTAAAATACTATCAGTGATTTACCCCCTCACTCGGTTTGGTGTCATAGCCCTTATTATCTGTTATCCCAGGCCAGCATTAACCATTAATTAAATAGGATACATACAGGATATAGTCAACATCACAATGCAGACTGACCAGACAACTGACACAACATACCAATGTTACCACGTAAAAAAATCAACAGCAAATGCATGTTAAAATATTAATCTGTATTTAATAACAATATAACATTTGTGCAAAGCGGTTATCAGTGTGGCATGAGGTTAAAATACAGTACAGTTTGAGACCTATAGCTCCAGGCTGGGGTTGTTTTTTTTTTCTCCCTTTTCCTTTTTTTTTAAACCTCGGTTCAATGAATTAATAAATCAAGTTGCGACAGAAAATAATGACAGCTAATTGATTTGAATGTTTGCCCAATCACTCACTGAAACGAGACGGGAAACAACCCCAGCCCAGATGTAGTCGAGGTCAGGCATGTGTGCTTCTAACAAGAAAACTCTACTGATGAATGTTCTCAGTAGTCTCACTCCACTTAGACCGCACCATCAATTAATAAACTTATTTTTCTTCCTTGTAATTGTCCTTTACCTTTGCTACAATCGCTGCAAAAGCCTAGCAGTGATAAAAACAACAATTCTCTGACATGTCTTGATGTCAGTGAGTTTTTTTCTTTCATTTTTTTTTTTTTGAAAGTTAGCTGTTACATTCGACCCACTCTTTTGCTTATGTAAAAGCTACACCTGTTAGGAAGTTGTACTTCTCCACCTGGTGCTTTTAGTTCTGTTTTGGCATTATTTTTGAAAGTTTCAGATCTGAATGGCACTTCTGCTTATTGTTTTTGTTTTATCTGTACACACAGCAACACATTTGTGGCACTCCCTGCACACACATGACACAACACTGAGGTTCAGACAGTGCTGAACACATTAATCCTGATCCTGAAGGCAACACAGAACAGTAACCCAGCCTTTCTATCATAATATAAATCCTTAATTACTTCTGAATGTGGGTGTTAGCTTGTATAATCCCCAATCTCTCTGTATAGTGAAACATTCACTATTTTGCTGCCTGTTTAATTCAAACTTGTGCTCAAAAGCTGCTTGTATTGATAAAATACCAACTACCTGTAAGCCTGAACCCTCATATGAACGCTTCTATTTAGAGATAGAAAATTTCCAGGAAATATTCTGATCTGAAAGTTGTATTATATTGTATGATTTGAGAGCTGTCACCCTACACAAGAGGCAAGTGTGCAGGAATACTTTCAGCAGGCTGATGTCTTCATGAGAAGGCACCGTTGGATTGAGGAAAAGTAGGCAGAGGAGGTTAAGCAATGCTGTTTTTTGTCAGATCCGAGGCTTCCTGTTTTCTGATGTCCTGTTGTCAACAACAGTTCCACAAACATACAGCTGAGGTGGAGATGAAAAGCCTGAATGTTAGCTTGTATGCTTTAAAACAAAATAAGAGGAAAGGTGACGTCGATGACCGAAAGGTGAGGCTCAGAATGTGGCTGAGGCAATGCGTCAAGCCAGGCAGTCGGACATCTACCGGTCATTAAAGGAATGGTGGGGGGGGGGGGTTATGGTGTTTAGACTGCTGCTGAAGAGCAGCTCATGGTGCAGGGGGAATTCGCACATCAAGTAGGCTGTAAGCGAAAATGTTCCAGAACACAGCACAGAGAACAAACAAGGTGTAGACACAGAAAAATATCCAGAACAGGGACTGTTCCTGGAGTCGCTGCTCATAGTTCTGCAGGACCACCACACCTAGCGTCAGGCCAACCACCACTCCCCCCAGGTGAGCTACAAAGCTGGGGTTGGGGCACGGAGGGAAGGCCGGGGGGTAGAACCGCAGCCACACCGCTCGGCCAAACTCAACACTCACTGTGAGCAGAGAGAAAGAAGGAAAAACATGATGTTAGTTTGTAAATACAAATGAATCCTAGCTGCTCTCAAGCGGATGAGCCTATGAAAAGAGAAAAATGCTCATACAAGTTTGATTGCAGCGATCATTCCTGCTTTTTATTCAGGACCTGGCAGATAATTTTCTAGCATGCTCCAAACAGAAGTGATACTAGGAACACATTTATCATTTATCTGCTATTTAAAATGAATATGGGGCTTCAGTAACCTGGATAATGTAAAGCAAATGAATTCCTGAGTGAGAAAAAGGCGCAAGTTTAACTGGTTTTCAGTGGAAGGAGATCTTTAAGAATTCCTCAAAAATTGAACAAAATTTTCTTTTCGAGAGCATCTGATGCATTATTTTATAGAGCAAAATCTAAAAACTTATTTACTCATTTAACCCTTTAAAGCAGGGTTTACCAACTTCGGACCTCAGGTGTTACTGTCGTGCAGGTTTGGTGTTTCCCTGCTGTAACACCTTCAACTCAGATTAATGGGTCATTAAGATGCTTGTGCAGAACTGTTGGAGAACCACTTCATTTGAGTCACATGTGTTAAAGCAGGGAAACATGTAAAACCTGCAGGACAGAGGCCAAAACAGTCCAAAGTTAGTGATCCAGGCTGTGAATCATATTTGATAAAAGCACTTTTTGAGACCTATTTCATCCATTTAGTACGGAAGAGGATTAGGGCCACTAGAAAAAAAAAAAAAAGAATTCTGAGAAAAAGTCAGAATTCTGACTTTAATGTCAGAATTCTGACTTTTTTCCAGAACAGTAAAAAAAAAAAAAAAAAAAAAAATTAGGATTTTTTTTTTCATTTTCCGAAAAACTCAGAATTCTGACTTTTTTCTCAGAATTCTGACTTTAATCTCAGAATTCTGAGAAAAAAGTCAGAATTCTGACTTTTTTCTCAGAATTGTGAGAAAAAAGTCAGAATTCTGAGTTTAATCTCAGAATTCTGAGAAAAAAGTCAGAATTCTGACTTTTTTCTCAGAATTCTGACTTTAATCTCAGAATTGTGAGAAAAAAGTCAGAATTCTGACTTTAATCTCAGAATTCTGACTTTTTTCCAGAACAGTAAAAAAAAAAAATTTCAGGATTTTTTTTTTCAATTTCCAAAAAGTCAGAATTCTGACTTTTTTCTCAGAATTCTGACTTTAATCTCAGAATTCTGAGAAAAAAGTCAGAATTCTGAGAAAAAAGTCAGAATTCTGACTTTAATCTCAGAATTCTGAGAAAAAAGTCAGAATTCTGACTTTAATCTCAGAATTCTGAGAAAAAAGTCAGAATTCTGACTTTTTTCTCAGAATTCTGACTTTAATCTCAGAATTCTGAGAAAAAAGTCAGAATTCTGACTTTAATCTCAGAATTCTGACTTTTTTCCAGAACAGTAAAAAAAAAAAAAAAAATTTCAGGATTTTTTTTTTCAATTTCCAAAAAAGTCAGAATTCTGACTTTTTTCTCAGAATTCTGACTTTAATCTCAGAATTCTGAGAAAAAAGTCAGAATTCTGAGAAAAAAGTCAGAATTCTGACTTTTTTCTCAGAATTCTGAGATTAAAGTCAGAATTCTGAGAAAAAAGTCAGAATTCTGACTTTAATCTCAGAATTCTGACTTTTTTCCAGAACAGTTTAAAAAAAAATTTTTTTCAGGATTTTTTTTTTTCAATTTCCGAAAAAGTCAGAATTCTGACTTTTTTCTCAGAATTCTGACTTTAATCTCAGAATTCTGAGAAAAAAGTCAGAATTCTGAGATTAAAGTCAGAATTCTGACTTTTTTCTCAGAATTCTTTTTTTTTTTTTCTAGTGGCCCTAATCCTCTTCCGTAATTTAGGGCAAAAACTTTGCTATAAAAGAAAAAAATCTGTTGATGCAATTTTACGTAATACTTGTCTTCTGCCCCCTGGTAGATACTTCTTGCACTACAATAATTCTGACATCACATGGTAATAAATGGCACGTATACTGTATGCAAATTATTCTCTGTTCAGTTTTTAAAACATTTTTTGAAGGGCCACATAAAGCTTTGAGATATATATATATATATATAAAAAAGAAACATTCTCTGCTTATTATTGTTCAGGGACAGGTTGTTAAGGGTTAAAAATATAAGATACTGGTGAATAAGACCCCCTGTTTATTGCTGCAGTTCAGAAAACTTACTATCACACCCTGTCACAGAAAAACTAATTTCCCTGATAATCCTGATTTTTTCCGTCAGGAACGTTTGCAGCAGATTGAAATTAAATCTGTGCCAAAGAAAGGGAAGGGCTAATTAAAAACGAGCGAGGACATTTTAACTGAACTTACTGCAAACCAGAGCCATGGCCATCCGGAATAACTTAAACTGACACTTCATTCCCGACCAGTTCTAGAAAAACAGAAAGAGAGGACCAATAAACCACAAGCAAACAAACTGTGCAGTCGTCCTCCTCAGAAACACAGCAGACATCCGCCCACACATACAGTGTATGCTGACATGAAATGACATGAGATTGCGCCCTCTGTCTCAATTCAGGTCAATTCAGAAAACACCAGAGGCACTCTGACCCCAATCGGGTCCTGCTGTGTTGGATAATAAGATTTCAGCAGAGTGAAGGAAGAAAAGCGCCTCCATCTAGACCTAGGATGTGGTGGTGGTGGTGGTGGTGGTGGGGGGGTTCTCTTGAGAACATAATAAACACCACATAACGTACAACTGAAGTTCACCGGAGTGACAATTTAAGAGTGTTTGATGACCAGCATAGGAGGGGGTGGGTATAGGATGGTTACGCCAAACAGATGATAGATGCCAAAGGACAGCAGAATGCATTGACGTGGTGGGGCTTTATTCACGCTCTGTCATATGTGCACAACATACACATGACATGCACATATCTGATCTTTAAAGGACAAGAAAAAACAGAAGAGGAAGAATGCGTGGCATCTGGAGATAGAGAAGCACCTGCTCGGGCCCCAAAGGGGCCGCTTTGATGATATCGCAATGCTCTGTAGTGACAGGAGAGCTGAGTGATGTAGGACCAACACACACACATCCACACACATGGAAACACAGGAACTTACCATGACTACATTAGCCAAGTGTGCTGACACCAGGGCGTACACTCCCCCAGATGATCCCACCACAGGAGCCGTCATATCGGTGACAGACACTGCCAGAGACCCTGAAGTGATGATGACAGAACACAGGTTGGTCAAAAAAAATGCTAGATAAAAAGGGACTTTCCGTTATCAGATTATTGAGGTCAAATTAGTATCACGAATCATCTAATCTCTGCTAAATCTTTAAGTTATACAGCCAGGCTTCTGCATTGAGTCACACAGTGAGCAGAATGCAGCATGTTGTGTTTTCTGAGTGTAATATGCGTCTCTTATGTCCCCTGTGGATTCAGTTAGAGGTTTTTTGTTGAAGCAGCAGCTATGAGGAGGAAATGGCTGCATTTTGATAGAGTACCTGATTTGTAATCAAATCTATCATCTATCAGTTTTTGATGCAATTCAGTTAAGTAAAGTTCACTTATACAGTATATTCCACCATTTCACACCAATCAAGTCTTGTAGGGGCATTTTCCAAAGAAAGTAAACAACTTTAATACACTCCAATTCAATCAAATTCAGCTCAATCCATTATAACTGATTTAATGTCACGCTAATTTACACAGGCTTGTCTATAGCTTGCTAAATTTATCTGAATAATTAAATTGCTTTTTTGGTTATTGTTTTGCTATTAAACCATCACAAAAAAGAAGTAATTAAAACCTACAACAAGAAGCTTTTTCTGCCATTTGGGGACATACAATACCACCCCTTAATTTATTTAATATAGAGGAGAACGACCAATCATTTCAATAGATAAGAGATAGCGCTACATTCAATTAGAATCACATTTGTGTTTATGTGATGAAATTACGGCCAATAATAACCAGCTTTATCCTTCTTGCCAACTATAATAAATATCTGTCTCTCAAGCTGCTGTTTTGTGATAAACAGTCATACACTGAACAAAGTTATCCAATTTCATGTTTTTTCCACCCCAATAAGGTTGTTAGTATGGTGGACTGTGGCAAAAAGCCAAACAATAGAATATTTGTTCTCATAAAAGTGTGTAAAAAGTGACTTGCTTGAGTGTCAGGATCTTTTTTTTAATTCAAATTGAAGGTGAATATTAACCAGTTCTCTTCAAAAGTGTTAAAAACTGCAGCTAAACAGTTAGATAAAAACCTGTAAGATAACTTGATGGCCAAGAGCTGTTTTTCTCTCTTTTTGGTTTATGTGCACTGTTAAAATTGGTTATTCTTTTAAAAGTCATACAAAGCTTAAAAAAAACATTTAAACATCTTTTATTATGTTATGCAAAAAGAACTAGATTTATTGAGTACTATACCAAGTTTTCTCTCAGCAAAAATGGCCCCCATCATGTCATAGTCATATTCTCCAGGCTACAGTATGCACATCTGTGCATGGCATACACCACAGCCATTTTAAGAGTGCACGGTTTCATGCTGCAAGGAATGAACCACCGCTATGTATGAAACTATGATTAGGACCTCCACATCCTCAGGTAAAACTGAGAAACCTGGAAGACTCAGGTCAGACATCAAAGCGTTTGCTAGAGGTAAAAAAATAAAAAAAGCTACCGGTGCATCGAGATAACCAAAACAATCACAATCCATACAGCCAAGACATAGCTCTGCTAAGTATTGTGGAAAAATACAATTAAAAACTGTGAAAGAGTTAGACTTATGAAAAATATTGAAATATAAAATACTAGTCATACCTCCCAGCATAATAAACGAAAAAACTGACTTCAACCTTTCACCAGGTAAAAGGGCATTTTCTCTGCTGTAGCTACATAGCTGGCTAATCTGAAAAGCTGTGACCATTTGTGCTGTTCAAAATGAAAACATCTATTTTGAACAGGACAAAGGCAGCTTTGCTTCTCATAATTTAATCATGTGGGTGTATTATAACCCGACCTCCATGAATAGATCCTTGCTCATACTTTTCAAGAACACACTGTGATTTATGTTAAAATCAGTGGGCTGCAAACAGGATATTGCTCTCTTTGGCTCTTTGGTACTTATTCATCTCATGAACAAAAGATCCAATCAAGCATTGAAAAGTTTAAACTTGTGGACGTTCAGCAGCAGAGTTGCACATTTGTTCGGGTAAAAAAATGACCCAAACACAAACCCAGTCTTCTTTATTTTCTTTCTTTTTCTTAACACAAAGAA
Organism: Atherinomorus stipes; assembly: GCA_023101725.1. NCBI lineage: Eukaryota > Metazoa > Chordata > Actinopteri > Atheriniformes > Atherinidae > Atherinomorus > Atherinomorus stipes. Next base: position 1,240,027 of record JALJCO010001535.1, on the reverse strand, counting down.
TCTGGTAAGGTTTTCATCCAGCCCTTGTCAGGGTGGTGGTGGGAAAGAGGGGAGACTGTAGACATGGCAAATGAATTTAGTTTTGTGAACTTCCCTTTCTCACTACAGTGGGAGAGGTTATGATTTTTTGCAGGTTAAAAGTAAAAACCCTGCAGATTTAGATATAGTTCACATTGTTGGCTTCATCTTCTATGGATATTCATAGACAAGTCAAGTACAAATTCAACATTTATGATTGAGACGATAAAAAAAAGAGCTGCTCATGTACCCCCCCCCCCCCCAAAAAAAAACCCCTCTCAAAGTTCCATCTGAGAAAGCCTCCTCGGGGCCATGGCAAACAGCGAGAATCAGGTGGTGCGTTCAGTAATTCTGACACCTCGGGTTTTCTAAAAACATCAGAACTCAGTTTTTTTTCCTTTACTTATCAATTGTCAGTTCTTGAATAGACTGCAGAGTGAGGATATGTATCATTCTCTTCACTGTAAATAGACAAACCTAAAAAGCCCCACTGAGCACTGAACCCTCATTAGACATTTAAAGGAGACATAAAACTTTGTTGTGTTAAAAAGTCCCCAGCGTGTCTGCATACACACTTAATATGAGAAAGAACTACCCCACTTTCAGTAATCTTGAATATCATACAAGTTTGCAGCCCTTTATATGGTGGTAGAAGTACTGCAACCACATAAAACACATCTTCCCTATTAAATACTTAATAAGTCACCAATGTTTTTGCCTAGCTTAAGGCGTGTCAGCTAAATCCGTCAGGGCTACAAGCAAAGTGCCTAGGTAACTTTAAACATAAGTTAAAGACTATATTTGTGCTGCGTTTTGGTTCTATTTAAACAAACAGGATGATCATCTCAGACATGGTGAGCTGTCAGTTTGCATCTATAATCACCAGATACTTGGTCTGAAGAAAAGAAAATATCCAGTGAGCATCAGTTGCTGAGATCAGTGTCTTGTTGATGTCAGAGGAGAATGGGCAGACTGGTTGGAGATAGAAAGCAACAGGAACCTAAATAACCACTGGTTTTAGCCAAATAGTGAAGAATAGCATCTCTGAACTAACAACACATCAACGTGGAAGCAGGAGGGTTACAGCAGCAGCAGATGAAACTGAGGCTACAATTCACACAGACTCACCAAAACTGGACAATAGAAGATGGAGAAATGTTGCCTGGTCCGATGAGTCTCTATTTCAGCTGCAACATTCAGATGGAAGGCTCAGAATTTGATGGGAACATGGATCCATCCTGCTTTGTATCCATGATTTAGGCTGTATTTTATCATTTTTTTGTTTTTTTTATTTTTAAATATTTTTTGGCTCACTTTGGACCCCTTAGTACCATGTGGAACGTGGTGATAATAGCAAGGTGTGAAATAATAAAGTGGCCATGAGTGTAATGCAGGGGTAGCCAACGTGTTTCCCGCAGGGACCATGTGAGGTGCCCACAGGGTCTGCTTTAAAAACAGCATGATCAATGTCTAAAATGGATTGCTCTGCTTTTTAAATTCCATTTACATTCATATAGATTTAAAAATGCCAGTATTGAATAAGGAGAGAAAATAAGATGAAAAAATAAAATTCAGTATAGGCCTATGGATCACCGCGAACATCCGGGAATTTTCGCCAAATTCGTCACATCCGGTTAGGTAACAGGTGAAAACATCGCTTCGTTGCATAGGGGAGCCACTGAATTACCTGCTTCATTACTCGTCAATCTTCGTTTATTCTACTTTGGAAATACCGAGAAGTCCCGCTGTGTATGGCTGCCATAAACATATCTATCACACGGACAAGAGAATATGTTTGTTCCAGTTCCCAAAACAACAGAAAAAGTCCCGAACAACATGCTAAGTGACTAGCTGCTATCAAGCCCATAAATGCTGACAGTTCACGCTGGAAACCATGGAAACATCTAACAATATGTTCCGATCACTTTGTGACTGATAAAAAAAGCATATAATGTGGTCTCACTTTTTAAACCCTGTAGTTGTTTTTGTACAGATGATAGAAAACACCATTAAATCAGTGGATGTACAGAATCACAGCGCCGCCCGCTGTTCCCGTCTCCTCAGGACTGTTAACGATTACGTTCATCCAGATTACTGCCATCAATGTTCCCACATAAGAATAAAAGCATAAAAAGTGGCAGAAAGGCATTTGCAGCATTATAAACATGCACAGTCATAACCAGTTAAATACAGATAAGACTGCCGGTAATTTATAGCTTTATCAATGAGAGTAAACTCCTGAGAAGTACATCAAAGAAATACCACCATTTCTTAAAAATCCGGGGGAAATTAATATTCTATAAAAAAATAAATGGCTTGAACACGGGGCTTACCTGATGAAACCAAATACATCATGAGATCGGGAAACTGATGTTATGTACAGGTAGGTTCGTCTAACCAGGCTGTAGCAGCAGAAGATGGGCATCACTTAATCCAACAGATACTAGTTTAGCTTCGTATCTTCTTCTAGCGTCGGCAGTGAGACTTTCAGTATAACTGGACGTCATTTCTATAATATTTCAAAGACAGACCGGCGGAGAAAAAAAATTAAAAAGAGTGCAAAAGCAGTTTTTGAGGCTCATAGTCCATCAGACGCCGTTCAAATACGAAGCATATTTTCACCGGGACCAGCTTCGCGGTCACATGAGTTCCGGGTTGTGACGTAGGCTCGCGGTGATCCATAGATGAACTTATGAACCTTTTTGGGTCAAATGTCAAAGCGGTGCGCAAAACTAAGCTCCGCCTCTCTCACTCATTGGTACATGCTAGCGGACACCGCTACGATGGAGAGCTAAGTGCAGCTTTTAGCCCCACAGAGGCTAAACAAACAAAACAAAACAAATTTTCGCAGTGACTGGAAAGAAGAGTTTTTTCCCCCCACAACAGTTAAAGACAACTATGTATGTCTCATCTGTGGGGCGACAGTGACAACAGCAAAGTGGCACAATGTCATAAGACACTTGATTATGTCTCACAAAAGTTTCCAGCTAACTACTCAACCGGCAGCGCACTGCGGCAAAAAAGGCCTGCGAGTTAAGCCGTGATTTAGGAGAAAACAGCAATCTTGTTCCACAAAGCCAGTGAAAAAGTCACGAAATGAAGCTTTGTTCAGAGCAGCTGATTGTTAAAAACGTTTCATAGAGGTGATTATTTGTCAGGTGCTGCATACTTGATTTCTCGTACAAATGTGGAGATTTTGAATTTAAGATTTTTTCCCCATACTTTATCATTTCGACAAACATAATTTGCTAAAAATGTTAGTGGTTGTGGTTAGTATAGATGGGAATTGACTTGATATTTTTATTAATTTACTACGAAAATGGTTTATTGAAAAGGTGAGATAGATGTCATGATCTCTCAAGTGCTATGTATTTGTTGATAACTACATGTTATTTTATTTTAAGTTCTGAATATTTTCTTACACAACTGATTATTTCCCCAATTGTGGGACAGCTCATGATTTACTAAACGTACTACAGTGGTTGAGTTTATGGGACTTGATGATAATGATTTGCTGCTAAAATGTTACAGAAGTGATCATTTGAATAACAAATAAAATGGATTGAAAATATGCAAGAAGTTTCATGTTGAAATATGTTTCCAGCTATGATGAAATCAATTTGATCATTTTATGAGAACATGTTAAGCAGCGCTATTAATAAGTGAATTTCAAATAATCAAAGGAGAAACCCTGCTTTATTCAAAAAGATTAATCTAGCAAGTAGCCCTTCGTACTGTTCGGTATCCTCGAAGTAGCTTTCAGTTTCAAAAAGGTTGGGCGACCCTTAGTGTAAAGCATTTGTATGAGAACAAAGAAAATTAAAAAAAAAAAACAACACAGACACACAAAAACTCAAAATCAGTGCATTTGCCAACTGTATAATTTTTGACCATGAAATAAAAAAGATTTGTAAATCTTTTTTCTCGTCTTAAAGTGAACAATATACCCGTGAATCTGTTTTCTTAAATCTTGAACTAAACAAAATTAATGCAACAGGACCTAAAAAGGCTCAAGGAAGATGGAGAAACTTTGATATGGAGGGCACAAAATGCTAAATCTGCACCTAGAATGAAAGGTGATTTCAGTCTCATGCTTCTGATGTGTCACTGCTTTTTTCAAATAAGGGATGTGTTATTGTAAGTTTCTGTCTACCAGCCCTGTGGATTCAAGGCTTTATGTGACTGAGTGTAAAATTAAAGGACATTTTAAACACTGACATTTAGCACAGTTCCTCCTTGACTAATGTGTGGCCTTCTCAGTCGTGTCAAACATCATAACAGCACGTAAAGGTAGATTAATGATAGTATGAGACTCAGCAGGTCATTAGCTGGATAACACCTTAACCCACTGTTGTCCTTTAACTCACGTCGTCACTTACTGATGCAAAAAGTAATTCCATGATTCACAAGAGACCCACAAAGAACAATAAAACACACAAATATATAAAAGTGATGCCAACTTTGATATTTCTTTTCCTCTCTATACACACTCTCCACTCAAACATCTGGTTCAGGATGTGGGGTAATTTGGGAAGTGTGCAGCAGGGACCCTGTCATTACTTGACTTTAATAACATTATTTTAGGACTGTGATTGAGTGTGCAGACTAAAACACACACATAGACAAGGACAAAGTCTCACCGTCCCTCAGCAGGCCCCTGAAGGAGCACACTTTTTCTTGGCTTCTCTTTCAAACTGCAGGGAAAGATTCAAGGACATGAGGGGAAATTTTAATGATCATATTTAACTGCTTATAAAGAGGAAAATCAACAGCTGGCCTGTGTTTTCAGCCACAACAGTGATGTTACAGTATATGTGTCTTTTGTGAGCAACCCTCCCCCTCAAGGGCCTGCAATAGTCGTTTGTGTGACTACAACAGGCCATTTCAACATCCAGACTGTGATTTCATTGTACCCATGCCTGCTGTCTAAGAGAGAGTATGTTGTGTTTTCATATGCAGGCCATTGAATTTTATATGGTGTTGGGCTGTGTGATGGGCGTAGAAGGTCACAGACCTTTTCCTTAGTCATTACTTGGTCTCTGAACTTTACATTGACCTCTGTAGGCGTCAGCTCAGTCTTTCTGTTCATTTCAAAGCGTGTCAGGATTAACCAATGATTCAAGAGTAAAAATGTACAAGAATAAGTGAATACAGGAAATCTGCTGAGATGTTTTCTGATTAAACTCAATTTTTCTTAGCCCAGCTTCAAACTCTAAAACATTAATGCTCTTTATATAGTAAACGCCAACTTTTGATATAAAAAACACTTTTTAGTAGAGTCACAACAGTAGATCTATGTACAAATGAAAACAGACCCTACAAATATACATCAAAGCCTGACTATCGTACTGTAGTTCTTAATACTGATACAAAAATCTATATTTAGAGATAAGGTAATAAGATGAGGATAATAGTAATTTCATAATATTTCAAACTATTTTCAAACTGAATTCTGGTATAGTATAAGATCTTAAATGGCCTGACCCCTGTATGTTTATTAGATTTTGTCTGCTATTAGATCAGAATTACCAGAGTTTCTATCTATAATTGTAATGTACCCTTCAACCACACACTTTTTGGACAATCTGCCTTAAAGGATAACTTTAGTTTTTTCAACCTGGACCTTATTTCTAGGAATTTATACATGCATTTACTCACCGGTAACGTTTCAGTATTACTCTGACTCCTCTGGATGCTATTAAGATAAAGTTGTATATCCATATAATTGGAGTAAATAGGGCAAAATGAATAAGCCTCTATAAGGCATTATCAGCAGAAAAACTCCATAATTTTACCAATACTTTAAGACGAATGAAGAAACAAATGAGTAGCTGTTGCTAAGAAAGCAACAGCTAGCTGTTACCCTGTTAGCTGTGCAGTGGCAGCGCGTGTCAGTGGGCGTGCGCCACCAGGAGACGTGTGGAAAATGCCCCCAATAACTACAGCAAGCTAAATCTAAACTGAAAAAATCTAAAAAATCTAAACAATTTCACCCAGGGGTGTCATATGCATTTAAGGAGTTTAGCTGCAAATGATGCCTTATAGAGAGGTCCATTCATTTCTGTTCACTCCCATTATATAGATATACGGTGATCGCGACTGATTTAAATAGCATCCAAAGGAGTCAGAGTGATACTGAAATGTTACTGGTGAGTAAATGCACATATAAATTCCATGAAATAAGATCCAGATTGAAAAACACAAGTTGTTCTTTAAAAAGACTCAACTCTGTACTATCAAATTAATTTGGAAGGTGGAATAGGTTGGACAAAGCGTCTTAAACCTTAACCAGCCTCAGTGAGTGAAACCCCTTTTTGTCTGTTCGTTGTTCTATCTATAATGTTCTTTTTAATACTCAAATCTATCCATAGGGCCAGCAGATCTCATCTTGTTCCATCTTGCCTCTAGAAACCGCCATGTTTCGCCGTCGTAACAGAGGATACAGACGGATATGGGGCTTGTCACGCTGCACCATCAATAAATGTTACGCAATTAATTACAGAAAGTAGCTACTGCTGTTAACATTCTTTTCTTTTCTCTTTTTTTTAAAGCCTTAGTTTAGAGCAGCCATTCTCAAACTTTTTTCAGTCAGGGCACCTTCAAAAGTGCATAAAATCTCAAGTCACCCTGGTGTAACAATCATGTCCGGTTCTTGTGGGGCTTATCTTTTTAAAAAACGATCCATGATGCTGTTGCTTGTTCCTTGCTCTTTGTGAAATCAAATGTGTTTTCATGGTTAAATTAGGCTATAAAACAATGTGCTGCGCAGTCAGGCTGACCCCAGTGGGGACGTCATGCCACGTTACTGACAATGTGTACATGAGACAGATTTTTATGGTTAATTTTATATATTTATTCATCAGAAATGAATTTACAATTTTATCAATCCATTCATATGTAAAAAAACATCAAAAATATATTCATGTATTCAAATGGAATATATGTTTTTTTAGAGGCACCCCAGTGTGCCCTGGCACCCACTTTGAGAAAGACTGGTTTAGAGTATGAGGGGATGTTACATCATAGCACTATTACCATGTTGGACTGTGTCCAATCTTGTATTAATCTTGTCATCTTGATTCACAAATACCACAGACTCCTTGTGGCCCTATCTGTCATTTTCACAGACATCAGAGGAACATTTATGTAAAAGGTGACCAATTTGTGACTGACTGAATGCCTTTGCTTTGACAGATTGATGAAGCCATCAATGCTACAGGGCTAGATCCACATGTATAGTTGGAATATATGAAATTTTTTATGTATATTTATATATATATATATATATATATATATATATATATATATATATATATATATATATATATATATATATATATATATATATGTATATATATATATTTTTTATAACCCCCAACAAAAAGCCCAGTCAGTCCCAAAGCCGAACATAACAGCCAACATAACCAGAGCATGCATCCTGTCTTCTTGTGGCGGTCGATATCTAATTAAAACAACAGACTGTGTGGGTGTGTGTGTGTGTGTGTGCATACATAAGTGTGTGTGATTTATTGTCTGTTTCCTTGTCATTTCACAGTGAGGTTAAAGCTATCGGTCAGCACGGCTAGTATCCCAGGGGTATTTGTTAGTGACCCTTGCACATGCTCACACTCACTCACACACACCAGCTGAAAGAGGGAGAGAAGGGAAGGGAAAAATATTCATGAATATTAAAATCTCAACCGTCTCCAATTATCACACCATTATCTCTGGTTTTCTCCTGCTCTCGGCAACACACCTGCCATAATGCATCATGTTTTAATCATCAGGCTGTTGACGAGTTTTTAAAAGAAAACCAATGTTGGAGTTGATAACTTTATTGGTATTACTGACTGTGTAGAGATCACACACACACACCCACACACACACTCAGTTTTGCAGCTGAACAAGGTTGAATACTTAAATTGCCCTAGTGCCTGGGGTTTGTAGGGAAGAAGGAGCAGAGCAGTGACATTTGGTTAAAAACTGCTTCTGCTTTCACTTTTTCTTTTGTAGCTCCCGGCTCTGTTTCTCCAAATTCTCACCCATCTCCTCTTTTATTCCATCTTTTTATCCTCTGGCTCTCCTCTTACAAATGTGTCTACCTCCCTGCCTTATACACCCCACTTCCTATTTCATTAGCACAGAGTGTGTGTTTCTTTGAACTCCATTTGACTCACTTTGCTCTGACCTATTGTAAATGAATATGGGGGGATGTGGAGGCTTTGATGGAGCACTGACAACCCCCCTCCATCTCACCACGTCTGGTGGGAAGACAGAGACACAAAGCCATCTGTCTTGAAATCACCACACATACACACTTATGCACACATTTCCTATTGACTGATATCCACAATAACACTGGATGGCTCCTGATAGGCTGTTAAATGCATAAAAACACACAAGCAGATGGAACAATGACGGAGGCAAAACTCCATCGTGTGTGTTTGCTTTTTGTCTCACTGGGATGAAGGGGACAGAGGGAGACCACACGCCCACCTGCCAGCACACCACACACGTAGACCAGTCCAATCCTCAGAGCACCATGGACCATTTCTAAAGGGACTCCCACCAGCAGCTGCATGGCCATGTTCAGGCTCAAATGTTCAATCCTGAAACACAAAAGCACATAAATAATGTTAGCACCACTGCTCAGGTTCAGATACGCAATCCAGGTGACAGAATACAATTAAGGGCAATTTTCATACATTTTTGCAAAGCTTTTAGATTTTTAAGAAAGTGAACAAAGGTGTTTAGCGCAATTAGCTTCACAGAAATGAAAATATAGTTATTTCACACAGTTAAAACTTGGGGAAAAAAAAACCCAAAACATTGACGAGGCCAAATTCCTGTATGCCTAAGTCAATGGAGACTATTATCAAGCAATTACTTCATAATACTCAAGGGAAGAGTGTATTGATACTCTGAAACCAATACGTCAATATCTACCAGTCAAAATATTGCATTCAATACTTTTCAATGTTGCAATACATCTATGCTAATACAAAATATGCTATTTTTTTCACAAACACAGTTTTAGAGAGAAAAGCTATGCAACTATCAGCCCATATCAGTGTATTTCATGTCTTCCATTACAAGAGTTTGGTAACCTGTAATATAATAACAATTGCCTAATAATAATAACAATAATGACAACGACAACAACAAGTACGCCAATAATAATAATAATAGTAATAAACTTTATTTATAATGCACTCTCTATATATATATCAAAGAAATTTGAAAGTGCAACAGCAGTAAGAACTAGGAATGTGCCAACCAATTGATCAACTGATTCGACAAAACGGTGCATAGAATCAACATCTTTTTTAAAAAGTTGATTGTTAAGTTACAAATGTGCAGAAACTTGGAGCTATTTACAGCTAGGGTGACCAGATTCCATCTAACTAAATGTGGGACAAAGACTGCATAATAAGTTTGGGACTATATACACACACACACTCATATATATATATATATATATATATATATATATATACATATATATATGTATATATACACACACACACACACATATATATACATATTTATAGACAGCAAGGAAAAAAATTAGTGGACATGTCAACATTTTCTCAAAAAATATATTTGTAGTAGAGCTATTGATATGAAATTTTCACCAGATGTCAGCAACAAGCCAAGTAATACACAAATACAAAGAAAGAAATCCTAACAGTTATGTCCATAAAATTAAGATATGTGTATTATAGCGAAATGAAACAGGGGATAAGTATTGAATATATGAAGAAATGGGGGGGCAAAAAGATCTGTGAAGCCAAGAAAGCAGCTGGAGTCTGTCAGTATTAGAAAGTAATCCTGACCCCTATCAGTGCAAAGTACTATTAGCTGGTTTAGAAGCATTCCATAAGAGCTGTCTAAAGATCTATGCCACCTTATTATTGCAAACGCACTAAAGGCATTGGTTCCAGGTGCATTTCTAAACTTCTGAAAGTTCTATTGAGCACCATTGGGGTCATCATCCCCAAGTGGACAGAACACAGCATCGTCATAAACCGGCCACGGCCAGGTGCTCCTCGCAAGATGTCAGGCAGAGGAGTCAGAGCAATAATCAGAAAGTTTCTCCAACAGCCCAGGACCACTTGTGGCGAGCTTGAAAAAGACCTGGAATCAGCAGGTACAGTTGTTTCAGAGAAAACAAGAAGTAATGGATTCAACAACCATGACCTTCATGCACGCACACCACACAAGATTGAAGAAAAAGCATGTTGATGCTTGTTTGGAGTTTGCAACATATAGAAAATATAGTCTAGACAGATGAGACCAAAACTGAACTCTTCAAATGTCATAAGACACAACATGTTTGGAGGAGAAATGGCACCACACTTGAGCCCAAAAACATTGTAGCAACAGTGAAGTTTGGAGGTAGGAACATCATGGTGTGGGGCTGTTTATCAGCATGTGGTACTGACAGACTTCATGTCATCAAAGGAATGAATGGAGAAAGTAGAGAGACAATCTGGACCAGAATCTGCTGCTTTTGCCAGCTGCTGACGATGAAAAGAGGCTGAATCTTTCAGCATGACCACCATCCCAAGCACACAGCCAAGGAAACACTCAGCTGGTTTGAGAAAAAGAAAATAAAGCTGCTAGAAAGGCCCAGTCAATTGAATCCAATTGAAAATCTTTGGAAAGAACTGAAGATCCGAGTTGACAGGAGACTCCCGGAACCTTGAAGATTTGAAGGCAGTTTGTGTGGAAGAATGGGCCAAAATCATACCTGAGCAATGTATTCCACTGGTTTCTCCATACAGGAGGCTTCTGGAGGCTGAAATCACCAACAAAGGTTTTTGCACTAAGTATTAAATAAATTTCAGTAAGCGTATTCAATACTTCTTCCCTGTGTCATTTCGCTATATTACACAAAACTTATGGACATAAATGTTAGGATTTCTTTGTATGTGTGCATCACTTGGGTTGTTGCCAACATCTTGGTCGAGGCAGATGGCCGCCCTACCTGAGCCGGGTTCTGCCGCAGGTTTTTCCTCCCTGTTAAAAGGGTGTTTTTGCTTCCCACTGTCGCCACCCCTCCGTGCTTGCTCAGGATGGGGGATTGGACCGGGTATAGTCAAGATTTGATCCAATCTGTTGGTTTCCTTAACTAGGCTATTATCAATCTGACCTGAACTTTTCTGTCTGTTTAGGCGCCCTGAGGTGACATTGTCATGAATGGACGCTATACAAATAAAGTTGAATTGAAAAAGTTGAATCTGGTGAAAATTTCACGTCAGTAGCTCTAATAGAAATATACGTTCTGAGAAAATGTTGACGTGTTCAATACTTTTTTTTTAAGTAGTCTTCCTCAAAATTATTCATACTCTCCAATTAATGAAGGATTTTGAATTGTGGTTTGAAAGAAAATTTAGGATATTTCATGTTTAAAAGCATCATTTTGGTGCACTTTGAGAGAAAAATGTAACAGAATTACAGGCCAGTATGAATGTATAATAAAGTATCCACATGTTCATGTTCAGCATTATAAGAAATAAGACGAACCTGTGTGTTGTGTAATAAATGAGACCAGCATCTTCTATGGATATGAATGCCATGGGTGATGATAGCCTCAACAAAATAAAAATCGCATGGTATGCTGTCAGTCAGTCCGTCATTTTCTGTACCCCTTATCCAGTTCAGGGTCACGGGATTGCCTATCCCAGCTGGAGCTTATCCCAGCTATTATTACCGGGCATACTTCAATGAAAGGTAAACAAGATGTTAGTAGAGCAGCTTTCCAACGGGGGGTTGTTCCATTACATGATACAAATGACCGTGAGGTTGGAAAGCTGTTTAGCTAGATTTTATAATAGCTTTGAATAAAAGAGATGAGAAACCTCAGTTTTGTATCAGATCTGCTGGGGCATAAATTTGTCACTGTCTCAGACGATTGTGTCAAACATGGTCTCTATCAAGGTCCCCCCTCATGTGCAAACGCAAACTGATGGGGAAGGGTAGTTCTTATAACTAAACTCGAGACGGGTAGTTCTAGGAACTGCGTTCCTAGAACCTCTTTAGTAGACACTTTAATGGACGGTCCGTCCACTAAAGTGTCCGGGCGGCAGGCGCAAATTCTACTGCCACACATTGCAGCTGTATTTGGGTCATTAAATTAGCATGAATATAATTGCTTTTGGACATTTCAAAATAGTTATTGTTTCAGGACGAGTACCACTGTGATTGATTTAATAATGAATTGGTACACTCCTACTGTAATAGTTCTTGTTGTTATTACAATCTCGGTAAACAATTGTAACAGCTGTGGGACTTTTTAAATATAGCAGGGCCAGAAGAAGCAGAGATCACGCAAAGGGCGCGGCTTGCCACTTCTACCAATCACCAAACATCTACGTATTTCAGTTCCTATGGAACTCCGAAAAGACCCTACATCAGAGTAGGAGCTAAAAAGGTTATAGGAATTGAGGGCCGAGGTCCCTAGTTCCTATATGTCCGAATGCACAAAAAAAGTGCATAGAAAGTGCTATATAAATAAAATTGAATTTGATTTGATACATATAAAAATAAATGAATACAAAAAAAGAAAATGTGCTGCTGTAGCGATATTGTAAGAAAGGGATGCTAGAACTCTATATAAAAACACAAATGCACTCTTTCCCTGTGCCCTTCATGGCCAGAAAGTCCTCCCAGCCAAAGTCCAGTCAGCAGCTCTGACATATCTGTGTGTCATAGCAGAAACAAGGAAAGCAGCAAGCTAATCTCCCTCTCAGGCTTTATCGCTCTCTCTCAGTCTCTTTAACCGCTTTCTGTGTTCAGTGTCTGAATTATTCTGTCATCTCAGTTTCAGCAAATATAAAAGAGGACATCAGAAACAAACAGAGGCTTTTTCAGAAGCCCCCCACCACCACCCACCCTTCTGCTGTCTCACAATCAGCTGGCAAATGCGAGTGTTTTCCTGACAGTGTTCTAAACAAACATCCCAGAAATAAGCACAAACGGTTCCTCCAACAGAGTAAAACAAAACAAAACAAATTTAGTTTGAAACAACCCAGCCACTTCCACTACAGTGCTGACACAGAGGATCGTTACAGTGATCAGGGGGACAATGGGACATATTGATTAGCTGGAAGAAGCCTGTCAAACTGCACAAGGATGGCTCCACTCTGGACAACACTTTCTATTTCTATACTGCTAATGAGGCTGCAAGGAAAGGGTTGCACTGTCAGGCAGATCTGTGGATGCCCATGAGAGGTCCTATTGTGTTCAGATGACCATGGTCTTTCAGGCATTCAACAAAAGCACTGTTTATTCTTATCTTTGCTGTTACTTCAGCTTACTCGTTTGCAATTCAAACTAACAGATGAGTGCAGCTGCTCTGGTAACATTTGACAAAGAAACACAATTCAATAACTGTTATTATCATGATTGCATGTCATACGAATATAAGATCAGTTATTCTATTTTTCAATCAAGAAAGCATCCGTACTTGATAGTCAGAACTGGACAAAAGCAAGAAACTGCAACAAATGAATGCTCTAAAATTCATCCAGACTCCAAAATAGAAGAAAAATGAAAGAGTCTGCATGATGCTCTGCTGAGAAAGGTTCGGGGGTATAAAAACAGTTTTAGTGGAGATAACAGAAAAGATCATTGCAGCTGAGCTGTTGATTACATGGTTTGTGGATCTGTGTGAGATGGAGAGAATGTGAGTAAGGAGGCAAAAGTAAAATATGGAAACAATAGTATTAGGGTCACTTCTCATGTGAGCAATATGCAGCAAAGTACTCAGAGTCCTGGTGGATAAGTGGATTAGGGAGAACACATGGCTTTTGGACTTTTGGAAGACTACAATCCTTTCACCATCAGTGTTATCTTTAAAAGATCATATAACTGTAGCAAATAAATAAATAAAACAGCTGCAGAACCTGCAGCATTTCGCATTAATAGTGCCTTCAGAGATATGGAAGCTACAAATGGCGATAACAAGCTGCGCAGTCACTTTTCAGAGAATTTGGGTCCATGATTTCACATATTTGCCTTTCAAAAGCAGGAAGCTTTTCCAAGAACCAGGATCTTTAAAAATGCCCTTTCCTCAGGCATCTCCATGTAATCAACAGGAACCACAGGGTCTTATTTCCACCTATCTGTCTCAAATTATCTCAGGTCCACACCAAAATACAGGTTTCAATAGCTTGCAAAAATGGTGGAAAAAACTTTATAGTGCACGGCAGTAATTGTTACAGTGTGTAAACAAAACAAAAATGAGCTGTGGTGGTGGATAGAATGAGGAGACAGCTCTGACTGCAGCAAGAAAACAGCTGTTAGGCTCTAGGATGCAGAGAAAACTCCCAAACCCATAGAAATGTGCAAAATAAATAGATTGGAGCAGATAAACACCTCCACATCAGTCATGGAGGGGAGAAACCAGATCAAACCAGTTCAATCCAGTTCATTTTTATTTATATAGCACCAATTCACAACAAAGTCATCTTAAGGCTTTTTACAGACACAGTCCAATGCAATCCAGTTTTTTGTGGTCCAATAATAATAATAATAATAATAATAATAATTTTTACTTCATTAATCCCACTGAGGCTATTACACTGTGTATTTGTTCATCTCTACATTTACCAGAGAGCAGTGGGCTGCCATGTTTCTGTGCCCAGGGACTTCTGGTCCCCAGTGTGCCAATTAAATTGAATTATCCAATGACATCAAATTAAAACAAATCTATGATCCAGATTACTCCAAATTATAGTAACTGTTTATTTAAGCCAATTTGCAGGATCGCATGGAATCTCCTATTAAAGTCAGTCTCCCATCCTGAGCATTCACAGGGTGGGAAAACCTCCCTTTTAACAGGAAAGAAAACCTCAAGCAGAGCAACGCTCAGGAAGGGTGGCTAACTGCTTCCACCGTTAGAGGTGAAGATCGACTGAACTTGAGCTATTAAATGTGACAATACATCAAATATTAAAGACACACAACTTTTAGACCTTAAAAATATGCATTTCTGATTCGTTTTGATGGTACACCAACATTCATTAAGTACATTTTCGAGCTGTCACTGCCCAGAGCACAGAGGCTGGGGCTTAGAAACAGCAGTATGTAAGTTTCCCATCCGGGACGCGACTGACGTTCCAGCCGACTATGAACCAAACGGATATGAACCAGATATGACCACCGCAGGTGTTTTGAATGCGCATCATGTCAGATTCGGTAAAGAAATGCAAGGAAACATTACCAGAGGAAGAGAGGAAGGGATAGAACAAGAGTCAAGATAAGACTGTCTTTTACTGGCTGGACTGAATCACAGTACAGGTACGATACAAGATGGATGCAAGTTTAGCTGCTGACAGGAGGCACGTCTCTGAGAAAACTGCTAAAAGTTCTGTTGGTTGTCTTTAAATGTTTGCTGACTGCTTTCTGAGAATTCAATTAAAACATGTACATACATGTATTATGAAACAGTAACAAATTTGGAATAAATATGGCAGGATCCTGTTTCCTTTTTTTTTATTTTATTATCCATATAGTCGGGTTGAGAAGTAGTGCTGGCATGAGTAGTGTTGGGAGGAGCAACACACTTGAGCTGACATACTTTGTCTAATCAATCTCATCAGTTCTAGCTTCTGGAAAAACAAACTAACAAAACTCAAGGCTGCAGTAAAATGACCCATCAATAGAAACCTTCCATTCTCTTCTGTGTGCAGAGATTTCCGCAGATTCGCTGAATTTTTTCTTCTGAAAATGTGATGTTGTATGACTGTTGTCAGGGTTAGTGGGAGAAGTGGACTCATAAATCCAGAACTGTAAAGGAGGAGGTGAAGACAGGCAAAGGTCTCTGAAGCTTTTATTACCAAAAAGAATCATAAACATCAAATAAGAACTGAAAAAAGGAATAAACATGAAATGATCTAACAAAAAGGCAAATGAGAAACATGATTCTATATACAGGGAAGTAATAAATAAGCTGCCGCTGATGCAATTAGCAACAGAAACCAGGTGTGACATGGGGAGGAAGTAAAACTCACAAAACACATGGGGAGAAGAGCAGGAAGTATGAAGAACTTGTAACAAAGCCTGACAATAACAATGACTCGTGCACTGAAAACCGCCTTCTTTCATTTTACAGTTTAGTCTTTCAAATTGTTTTACTTATTCATTCTTGTCCTTTGTTTGTTTGGGGTTTTTGCACACTGTACTGGCTGAGCACTTTTCATTGTACAATGTTGTGTAATGACAACAAAGTATATTCTACTCCATTCCTATTCTATGAATGACTAGAAAATGGACATTAAAACACACAGATCACACACCAACATGACCAACTAGAAAACAGAAATCCAACAATATTTAACAACAAAAACAGAACTAAAACCCACAGATCATCACACATCTGAAGTGAGATGAATGCAGATGCTTTGTTTCTGCAGCCCACACAATTTTAAGGGTGATTTTGCTAATCCAATTATTTCTGTGCCATTCCCTATACTCCAATGACAACCAGAAATGAAAAGTAAAAACCATCCAAATAAATTAATTGGAGAAAATCCATAGTACAATAATTTGGAATAACTTATTTTGTTGTTGAGTGAAATAAAAAACTAAATAAAACAAACGCACTTGATGCATTCAGTTAGGCTTTCATATAACTTTACCAGAGTTCCTTTTTTTTCCAGCTCTATCAGCTCCAGGTTCACCTACACTAAGTAACCATTCTATTTCTATTATTTCTCTCGTTTCTTGCACAACATTGGGCCAATTAAACCTGGATGACCTGGGCTGAACTAGTCATAACACACTCACTTCTTACAGGAGAGAGGTAAGATGTGCAGCAGGCTTTATCATGTCATCTATTAAATTACACATTTTACTGAAGGCTTTAAATTATCCTGGCAACACTATTACCGTATATACACATTACACCAATAATCCAACACTAATCTCATCTTGGAGGGCATGACACTGCAGGTATCCCCAAAGACAATTAGCTGCAACCCTCGTCCAAAATTTACCATTTTACCTAAATCCATTTAAAAATATATATATAATTCTTTTTCAATTTCTATCAGAGAAAAACATGTACTGTATCTTTCAGGTAAAATTCTTATGTGTTGAACTCAAATTCATTTCATTTGCTCAGAAGGTATAAATCTAAACTTGTCAAGGCCCTGTAGATACACCAGCCAGCTGTTCAAACACACTCGCCCATTCATTTTGAATGAGGA
The DNA here is from genome assembly GCA_023101725.1 of Atherinomorus stipes. Taxonomy (NCBI): domain Eukaryota; kingdom Metazoa; phylum Chordata; class Actinopteri; order Atheriniformes; family Atherinidae; genus Atherinomorus; species Atherinomorus stipes. The sequence continues at coordinate 1,222,793 of JALJCO010001535.1, read as the reverse complement.
GTCTTAACCTTTGACAAGTTAAAGGCCCTGTACCCGATTTTATTCAGATCTTTATAAGAAAAATGCTTTCTACCGGTATATTATGTGGTAAAAGAGGTCATTTTATGAAAATAAATAATGCATTGATTGCGCATATGCATGAATCCAGGCCTTTTTAATTTTGGTTTCTAACGCTGTCATGACACTCTTCTCGGCCAATTCTACAGAAGTTCCAGTTTCCAATCAGCCACTAACAGCGTTTACTAACGAGAAGCACACTTCTCTAGCATGTGCATGGCAGCACTTGTAAACAGAACCGCATGGTGTCCACCGAAGGGAAAGTCAGGAGGATACCTTGAACTAGCTGTTACTGCTGATACAGCAAAACGGCCTGAAAGCATCAAAACTGAGGAGGAGGAGAGAGACTTGAAACGCAGGAGAGACCAAAGAAGAAATAAAGTTTGTGCAAATCTCGGTGGATTGTACTGAAGGCAGAGAGCAGCTGGATGGCCTCGGACTGAATGTGGACTGGAAACGTGCTGTAGTCAGACTAGACAGGTATTTTTTTAATAACTTTCTTCTTAGTAACATTTTATATGTCCTTGGCTGCTGGCGCTGCCTTTGCTGGTCTGACTGTGTCCTCCTCTAATAATGATATTTACACTGTAATGCAGCCAAGCTTTACATCACTTCCACTCGTAGTGGCCGGTTAGATACTTTATTAGGTTGTCATGTTGTGATGTTGCCTATAACATCATAACACATCATAATTGTGCATCTGTGTACATAACTGTAGTTACGGTGAGCTACCGGTTTATGAATTAAGTGACAGAAAATGTCTTTTATCTGATTTGCAGCCATTTACTGCAACCAAAACAATAAATTTACTGGAAGATGCGAGTTCCCCTGAGAGTTTCTTTGTGCACGAGTATGAGACGTGCACGTTATTTCATGCAGGGAGGTGAGAATAACAGACAGTAGGAGCGTTTCTTACTGGGAGAAACAGTTAGGGGTGGGGCTTACAGTCCAAACTACACTGTTCACCTTGCTCATGGTTAAAAAATGTGCAAAATCAGGTATAGCGGCTTTAATTAGTGCCTCTAATTTGAAACCTTTTGCACAGTTTTCATCCAGTTGTGCTACAAACACATACAAAACTGATCATTTCATGTTTTATCATGTGTCACAGCCTTTTCAAGGGTCCAAAAGTCTGTAACTGCAGCATGGTACAACAGAGCTAAAGAGATCCAGCAGCTAGATTTGAACTCACCCAGTGTGCATGAAAATGTAGCTGAAGTACCTCCAGGCCTGGCCTCTTAGTTGGGGGTGATAAGGTAATGGGCTCTTTAAAAAGGATGGGCTGGACACCTGCAGGACCAAGCGATCCAGTTGGAATCCATAATACATGAACACTGCTACCTGACAGAGCAGAGAACAAACAACCAGTGACTTGAAGGAGCAATGGTTTGGTGTACATATTAATAAAAGCACCAAAATATAAATGTATTACTTTTGTAACGAGATAAACGTTGATTAGCTTTAAATTCAACTCTTGTTAATGGTCTAGCTACGCCGGCAACCGGCAGCTCTTACCGGCAGTTTTACGGACATTTCCGATATACTTCTGCTATTGATCAATTTCTACTAAACGGTTCTGGTCGGGTAAGATCTGTGTTCGTTTATATTGAATAGTGATGTCCCTAAAATGGGAAATTTACATTTATTTCTTAAAGGTACAGTATGTAAAAAATCAAAGGTCAATGGTTGAAAAATATGATATATAATTCAAAACTGTGTTTCTATAGATGTGCAGTCGCGTCACTAGAATAACTGTTGTGTGTGTTTATGTGTTTATTTTCTCAGAATGAGTCATTTATATCTACTTGTTGGGGGTGCACATATGGAGGCTGCCATCTTTTTTCCACTATTTCTACTACGGTGTCCCTGAATGGACAAAACAATGAGTGTGAGGTGAGAAGCCTCTGAACTTTAAACTGCTCTACCAGCTTTACTTAATGGAAGTTAAAGCACTTTTTTGGGATCAGTAATGCCTTAAAAGACATAAAAAATGGTTACTCATAGTCCAGTTATAGCTAACCTGGAGACCGGTGGATCCACTCACAGATGAAAACATCTTTATGTCTGGGAGAATTTTGGCCACTAATGACCACCATACATTAACAACAGTGCTGGAATTTGAAAGAAAACATCTTTTCCTTCAAATACCCATCTTTACCACTAGATGTCAGTAATTCTTACATACTGTACCTTTAAATATTATTCCTCACCCTGCTACAACATTGAACTGAGAGGATAATATAATGAAATAGCCTAACGTTACAACTAGAAAAATATTTTTGTACTTTGTTGAGTGCATGGTGGTAAGCAGGAATGCAATAGATTTACAGTACATAGCAACACAGGTTGTTGTGTGCTACTAGCCTACAGAAACCTGGCAGTTAGTGTACATGAAGGCAGATGTTCCACCAAGCCAGTGTCTGAATGATTCCTGTCAAAAGGCTTGTGTAGTAGTTACGGAGGAATGGAAAAGTGGAGACTACGGGCTGCACCTGTATAGCTGGACCCAGTTTGTCATGCAGCAGCACAGCTGCCATCTTATGGTAAGTTTGCTCATTTTGCAACATACATATTTATTTGATTTCACAAGCTGCGGCTACAAACATATGACACAATATGTCTAAGAACCCTTTTTGGGTTTCACAATATCCATTTTTCAATTATTGAGTTTGGGAGCTCATCCTATGTGTGTTATTACAGTAAGGAGCACATGAACTCAGTCTAAAATACCCTGTGACCACGATCAGCGGAAGTCCTTAGCAGAAACTATCAGGCATGGTGGCTCACATGGTTCTGGCTGTGAAGTTTGTCTGTACCTTCAAAAAAAATTCAGTAATCTAGTATGTCTTTGTATGCTATTAAAATGTTAAACTGATATCTAGTTTCTTTAGTTTTTAGCACAGAAACTTAAAAAGTGTTTATGGTATATAAATATATATATATATATATATGTATATATATATATACACACATATATATATTAAATAGTAAAAATCATGATTGGCTAATATGTAAAAATATATCGTGATCAATATTTTTGACATTTTGCCCATATATATATACATACAGTATATATACTGTATATAATAGCCCTTGTAAGCAGCGTCAGCTGTCACTGAATGACGATGTTCTCAGATATGTTTTTCTGGGTGAACTTTTTTTTTTTTTTTTTACAGATTTTGGCTCTGGAGAGCAGGTTTACTTGATCATCTATGTTACCTAAATGATATTCAGTTTTCTGGTGGTAATATTGAGTAGGTGTCTTGTTGGGAGTTTTATCATTGAGGTTTTTTGATGCTGATGGCTGAGGTGAAGGCCCAGCTGTGGAGCTCACTGGTATAATGGCTAAATGATTAAAATTGACTAAAAAATATTTAATGCATCGCAATAAATCAGCTATGATTCTTTTAGTATAGTATTATTTTAGTTTCGTTAATTTTCACTATATAAGCTCATTGTTTTTCTCTCTGTGTGTTCTTGACTGTGCCTCTTCTTATAATGATATTACTCAGTAAATTGAAAATAATAAATATCATTCATTTGGATATGTGTCTATCACAAGAAGGCTCAAGCAAATGAAGAAATTACAGATTCAATTTTTTATTATATTTTAGAAAATTACTCTGACTTGTCTTAGTGTTATTGCTCACAAAAGGCAGATTTATTTTTTATCTATTTTTCTTCCTCTTCCACAACTTCCACACACAGTCCATAAGTTAAGATTTCTTCATGATTCCAGAGTAATAGCATATTCCTGTCCTCACAAACTTTAAGAATATATCTTTAATCTGTATTTGCCTGCACTTTAATTCCTGTTTGGCTGTACTGCTGTTTCACTTTGACTTGCTTTATAGAACTTTTAAAAAACTCAAATCTTTTGAGGAAAAAGACAATGAAACACGAATAAAAGACAAACTGGTCTTATGCTTTTCAACGACTTACCTCAGCTATGGTGATTGCCAGGATGAACCAGGGAGGGGGGCAGTATGTGTAACTGTCAAAGTACCACTTGCGGTCGACTTCCCGGGGCAGCGTCTCATAGGCAACATGGCGGACAAACCGCTGGGACAGTCCCAAGTCAACCTCATCTCTGAGACTGCAGCCTTTCAGCTGCCTGCTGCCCTGCAGGATGGCCCTCCGGAAACTGTTGGAGCGTTTGTTGCTCATCTGGAGAATGAGAGGAAAGAAGGAAGAGCGTGAAGGAAAGAGGGCTTAAGATTGTGTTAGAGCTTTAGAATACACTCCAGCCAGTCCTGTCTTTACCTTACTTTCTACCATAAGGATAGTCACCTACAATTTCAGCATGCAGTCTGAATAGAGACCACACACACTCAAATCTGCTACAGTCCCAGAGATCAACACACAATGCCCTTCTCACTGTGGTAAAAAAAAAAAAATGCTTGTATCATCACCTAGCAACCAACATACCTTTTTTACATGCCTCTGAAATCAAGTTAATCCCCTTACGTTTACTGTACAACCATGTTTGTCAGGTAACAACTTTAAAGGTTTGTCCTAGTTTAGAGTTTTAGTTGTCAACATCATCACTTTGAGAACATACATTGTATGAAAATTACATAAAATCTGAGAACAGCAGAAACAAAATGTAGGAAAATGCTGCATATTTTTCACAGTCCCACAATCACTTTATATTTTATTATAAGATTGTATGAAATCTGTTTCTCTTTAAGGACCAAAGACTCAGTCACAATACCAAGAGAAAATTGTAATAGTGAGAATAACAAGTAGATGTTTCAGTTGTTTGTGTGGGAGTCGGGTTATTCTTGTGATCAGGAGGCCATGCTTATTCATATTAAATCAAATCAATCTTTGCTTAGTCTTAAACTTCTACATCATTGTGCCACTGCAGCTGCAGAAAGCTCAGATGTTTCAGTTTGCAGATATTATTTAAAGTTTGTTTTTTCAAACATCATGACTGAATATTTATATTAAATGTATAACACAAAAAGGAGAGAACTGAAAAATCTACAAGGAGATATCACCTAAAATAATGGAAGTTTAAAGCCAGAGTTGGTCATCCTGTTCAGAAACACTTTTTGTTATACTGGGAGAAATGGTCCTTCCATCCTGACAGTAGTCAATACATCATGTATTCATAAAAGGAAGGAAAAAAGTCAGACCTCTATGAGAGCTGTGGTTCTGTAAAAACCAACCCCTGCCCTTCGCACCGAAAGGCAGGAATTGGTAATTTGCAACTTAAAGAGAGAACGAATCGATGCCTTTATGTCTGGTCTCCATTCCGTCCCCTCTCTCCGTCCCCACGTGACCCCCCTGTGCGCCGCTCACTGTAAACAAATATAGCTAACGGACTGTTAACTGCTGAAAACATAACAAAACAACAGATAAGGATTAAGTCTCGGAAGCGTTAATGTTTGCAGTGTGGACTTTTTACACTGCAGAAGGAGTTGGAGGTGAGTGGAATAAAGCTGTTAAAAACGTGGTTCGTCAGCTGTTTATGATCAAGTTAACGAGCTATCCACTCAGCTTTTATCGTTAACCTGCTTGTAACACATCTGCGCTCACTTCCCTGTGCTCTGAAGGTGTGGTTTCAGGTGTTTTTTTAAACTGTCGCTTGCTCAAACCGTTTTTTCCAACATTGTCAAACCCTAGCTTTAATAAAACTTTGAATATCTTGCATGACAAAAGACCCCTTTCACATCTTATTTCACAAGAAAATAGGATGGGAGAGATGCAAAATCAGAGGCTCAATAAAGCTGAATGATAGCTCTTTAATGACTGTTTTTGGAGGGCCACTGGTTAAGGATAGAACTTCAACAAAAAACGCTTAATATCAGGCCCAGAAAACTGTGGGAAAATAATCACCGGTTACCATGGTCACTTCTTGACTGCACAACAAGGCAAGAGCACACACAGACCTCCCCCTGACAGCCTTGCTCTATAAAGACAGTCAATTCTTCTAGTAAAGTGACTGCAATGCCTCTTGTCTCTGTAAGACACAAAAGAAAGAATGGCGTTCTGTTTGTTGACCTACTGCCAAGATGAGAAGGGAGAGGCAGCAAGAGAAGAGGCGAAGGAGACAAATGGGTGTTCGGTCACCAAGGGACAATTTCACTGTTTGATCAATAGAAAAGACAATAAGACAAGAAAGACAAGCTCGAGAGAGAAAAGGAAAAAGGAGACAGAAACTATGGAAGAAGGAAGTAGAAAAACACAGAGAGGCAGTAAACCAGCGAGAGCAGCAGAGATTTTATTAGCTTAATCCAAAGAATCTTTTGGTGCCTTAACTGCTGCTCAGCCTAGTTACAAACTGGCAATCTGTCCAGGTGTGATTGGCCGTAGCCCAGTGAGTCTGATAACGTGTCAAGGATTACATCCGTGTGTAAATTTTCTCAAAATGGAAACTGGCACCACATAGATGACAGTCGTGATTGCTGAAATGAGTAGAAACAATCCAATGACATGTTATTGGTACTTTGTAATGATGCAGTCACAACATAAGACACCTTCTGCTTGCATGAACTGAGATCTGTCGCCAACTGTGTCAAAAGCTGTAGAAGAAAAAAAAAACACAGGTAGGAGAGTCTTGGTTGCTGCCCTATAGATTCAAGACTTTCCAAAGTTGTACAGTACTTTTCTATGACTGAAAATCTGATAAGAAATTAACTGACGACAGAATCTCAGAGTTGTCCACTCAAAACAGGCTCATTCAAGAAGCCTAACATGCTCTGGCAGATCTAATTTTCCAGTCTGAAGGTTCCCCTCTTCAAAACGATTTTCAAAAGAGCGAAGAAGCAAATTTCTGTTTTATGTTTATGGGAATTTGAACATCCTTCCAGAAGCGCATTTGTGAGGTCACACATTGATGCTGGAGGAGAAGGCCTGGCTCTCAGCCTCCACTCAAATTGATCCCAAAGGTGTTCTGTCGGGTTGAGGCAGGCCAGTCAAGTTCATCCACACCAGACTCTGCCATCCATGTCTTTATGGACCTGCTTTGTGAACTGGTGCACAGTCATGTTGGAAGAGGAATGGGTTATTATTAGGGATGCACAATATAATCTGCCCCCTATCAGTATCGGCCTATATCGACCTTAAAACTGAATATTGGACATCAGCCAGCCCACCGATATTTAACCAATATTTAACTGATATCTAACTGATCTGGCTGCTGTTTCTAAAGTCTAAAAAGTCTTCAAAAACTTCTTTTTTTAGACTTTAAAACTTCTAAAGACAAGGGGTGGTAAAAAATCGATGCACTGAAATATTGCAATATCTTCATATGCTGATATTGTATTGACATTTAAAATGCGGTATCTATCTATTTTACTAATGAAATCTTGCGATATTTCATCATTCTGTTACGAAATCTTGCGAGAATTCACAAAATATTGTGAGATTTTGTAACACAATGATGAAATCTTGCGAGACTTTGGAAGTAAAATAGATCAATACCACATTTTTAAATATTGATTTGATATCAGCATAAGAAAATATCGCAATATTTCAGTGGATTGATTTTTTTCCCACCCCTGTTTTTCAGTGTTGGAAACGGATAACAAAACTGCTATTTTCAGTGACTGCTCATTTTTTTTTCAGCTTTAATATCGGTATCGATATTGGTTATCAGCCACATGAGTTTTAAAATATCGGCATATCGGATATCGCCCAAAATTTCAATATCGTGCATTCAGTTATTATGATAACATAATAAAAAGCTCAAAAAAGTCCATTTGGCATGTTACCCCATCTGGTGAAGCCTGTGTTGCCACATCTTGTGAGAGAGAAAGAAAGAAAGAAAGAAAGAAAGAAAGAAAGAAAGAAAGAAAGAAAGAAAGAAAGAAAGAAAGAAAGAAAGAAAGAAAGAAAGAAAGAAAGAAAGAAAGAAAGAAAGAAAGAAAGAAAGAAAGAAAGCTCATGATAAGCTGACCTGACAGCTGTGGATCTGATGGACGGCAATTTTAGAGCTTCCAGGAGCACTTCAGTGTGTTGATGGGAGTGATTACTGATTAATGGAGAAAACACTTTTGAACGAAATGATTATTTTTTGTGAATAGATAGCATAAGTTGTTACACAATGTCCCTTTAAGGAATGGTAAAAGATTTTTTTTTGTTGTTAATTACTTACAGGTATCAACAGGAATACACAGACTATGATGGGTTATAGCCACATAAACACAAAAAAAACTAAACAAAAAAATAAAAAAACAAAAGCTCTGTAAAGAACTACCAGTCTACTCTGAGCTACTAACATGTTTAAAGCAGTTGTGCTTTAGCCTGGTACACCAGCCTGACTAACGCCATGTATGAGATACACGGCAAGTCAGTCTGGATTCCCTCCGTTGGAGACTGATTTCCAATGTGAGACGAGAGGCGGGACTAACAGGAGGACAGTGAACCGGAGAGAACCAATCAGAGGTGACTGTAGCTGACGTAGTTCGGCACTCTGTTGCTACATTGCTATGGCGACGCCGGGAGTCAGCGTTTACACGTTTTTTTTCTCTATTTAATGAAGTTTTCTTGTGTATATTAACATAGAACGTTTGGTTTTATTATTATAAATACTCTGTTACATGTCAGCGTTGTTTATTGCTGAACTACTAATATGAGAAAGTGTTTGTGTCGCATGTCATGTGACTATGACCCGGAAGCTGTTACGCACCAAAACAGAGCAGACACAGCGGCGGAGACGTCGGAGGAGTTTAACGTTCATCTGTTAATAATTCTACTGCTGCGCTGTGATTGGTCCGGTCAATTTTTTACAGGAGTGGAATCATTCTCCAATGGAGGGAACCCAGACTGACTTGCCGTGTATCTCATACATGGCGTTAGTCAGGCTGGTGTACCAGGCTAGTTGTGCTTAGGGTTCTCAAACAGCTAACAGTGGCCTGGTTCAGTTCATGTACTAACTAAACTTACCACTGTGATGCTTTTGGTTCCTTATAAATAAACCCTAGTTTCCAAGTCCTAGGTTTAGGTCCTTTTTCATCATCACCTCATCGAATTCATGGCCCATGACACATACATGTACAGTAAATCAAGTGTGCATGGTAACATGAAAGTTCTCTAATGGTTAGCATTACCAGATATACCACAATCACCAGATACAATGGAAAACCAGCTTCTCTGTCCAAAATGGTGGTGGACTAGATTCTCCAGGACTGAGGAAACACTCCTGTTCACTGTCTGGTTCAGAAAGGCTACAGAGTGTCTGATTGGCTATCACACAACATCAAGTTTGTCATTAATCTTTGAATGTCAGAAGATTTCCCTTTAATCAACTTACACTAAGTCTGAGGTAATAATGCTTGTATTTTAAGCTTAAGAGAACCTTAACAATGAATAAATTTCTTTCAACAGCTGACTCACAATGTTATGGTGCTAAACTCTGGTATTAGTGCACCGTCTGTACGTCTGTATTTGTTTACTTGCTTCATTGCCGTGACAAAGAGGCATAATTACATCAACGCTGGTCTTTTATTACTGTGTAATTTTCTTGCCAACAGAACCTTTCCGTCTTGACTTGTACAGCAACACTTACTGATTGATTTACAGCATAATATAGCCAAAACAGGCATGAAATGGTCGCAGATGTTTCACATTGAAAAAATTGCTTCATGGGTTGGATTGTATTTCACTCTGTGTTTTCTGATGCAACACATCCAAACAATGCAGCTCCCTGTGTTGCATTAACACAGAGCTTGTTCATTTATTCAGTTTTTTCTTTCACTGAATGGGTGCTTAGTTTACTGAGATGTTGATAAGACCAATAGATGGTAAAGAAGTTCACTGGCGCTGATGTCACTGCTCAGTGCAAGATCAAAATCAGCAAACAGAAACAAATACTATCATATCATGATATGGAGATTTTGTAGCTGTGAAAATTAGGAGACAAGCTTTACAAGACCTTTATGATTTATCCACCTTTTGGAGAAAAAAGTGAGTTTCATGAAAGTGTCTGTAGATACTTTGGGAAATATGCTGCTACTATGGGTCAGTTTCTACCCTGGCCAGTCATAAGGAAGGCAGCTCCTCACAGTGATGAATGAGACAAGAGTTCAATAAAGGATGATTTATAGATGTAATGAAAAAGAAAAATCCCCAAAACAAAGCACTCAGATCGGTAAGAAACAGACAGAAAAGCTTAAAGAGAGAAAAATATAGTGACAAAGGTAAAGAGTCTGGGAGCAGGGAGATGAGTGAGAGTGAACAGTGATATAAATGCCAACGGTGACGCAGCAGCAAGAAGGCAATTACTGACAATCACGCTGATGGAGGAGCTGCAGTGCAAAGGAGAGATGCTGCGCCAAATAAACCCCTTCCTGTTTGTCTCTGTCTGTTCTGGCCTCTGCCTCTCCTTCTGTTATTCTTCCCTACTTCTCTCTTATTTCTTGACTTTCTAACATCTTTATTTTTGGATTAATAAAAATGTAGCAACGAAAACTAGTCGCTTCTGGTTATCTTGGATGCAAACTCTTCTCCTGTTTTGGCTTTGGCATAGGCTAATAATCCTCAACATTGATAACATTTATGTAAATAGAAAATGTGTTAATGTCACACGGATATGATCTAAGTCAGCACCCACCGAATGCGGGTTCAAATTCATTTTGATGGGTTTAAATGAAAATTTATTGGTTAGTTTGGCAGGTAATGAATAAAGCTATCGCTACATTTCCCATAAAAACCATTCCTCACATAAACCTGGGGCCTGTTTGGTGAACCAGGTTTAATGTAAACCCTGAGTTGTTTAACCCTGAGATTCGGGAAACTCTGAGTTTTCTGTTTCTCAAAGGTAGGTAACTCAACCCAGGGAAAGAGGAGCAGGTTAATGTGGAGAAATCTTGAGTTTCTCGCTCTCTCCGCCCACTTTTAGCCACGCTCGCCATTTCATTTCCTCATTCATTCATTCAATCAGCGGCGAGTTTTGGCTGCTGCCATCTCGAATAAAACAGAAAAAAATCAGTCGGCAGGTTACAGACAAGCCCATCCAATCAGGATTTCATAGATGAAGATGCAGCATGCCTGCGTGGAGAGTTAAACATTCGGAGATCGTTATCAGACCACAGAAGTGCTTTTATTTCCCAACAGTTGTCATTTCTGGCATTAAAATTTCACAGTCAGTTATCTATATATACACAAGCTGATCAGTCCGTACAGTTGTAATATCACCAACCATACGTGACAGTTAGAGGTCGTGTGTCTCTGTTTCTGAGAGATGATTTGCCATAATTATTGAACTTTACAGCTGTGTCTCTGACTGTATGGTTAAGGTGCCAGACGGGCATGCGGTTTGTCACACTTAGATATGTTTCAGATCATCAAACTAATTTAAATATTAGACAAAGATAACACAAGTAAACAGAAAATGCAGTTTCTAAATGAAGATTTTTATTTGTAAGGGGGGGGGGGGGGCATAAAGGCTTGTCTCAGTTTAGCCAGAAAGCATCTTGATGATCCCCAAGACTTTTGAGAAAATACTCTGTGGACTGACGAGACGAGTAAACAATGGTGGTGGTAGTGTGATGGTCTGGGGCTGTTTTGCTGCTTCAGGACCTGGAAGACTTGCTGTGGTAAATGGAACCATGAATTCTGCTGTCTAGCAAAAAATCCTGAAGGAGAATGTCCGGCCATCTGTTCATGACCTCAAGCTGAAGCGGATTTGGGTTCTGCAGCAGGACAATGATCCAGAACACACCAGCAAGTCCACCTCTGAATGGCTTCAGAAAAACAAAATGAAGACTTTGGAGTGGTGGTTCATGCTGGAAAACCCTCCAATGTGGCTGAATTACAACAATTCTGCAAAGATGAGTGGGCCAAAATTCCTCCATAGCGCTGTAGAAGACTCATTGCCAGTTATCGCAAATGCTTGATTGCAGTTGTTGCTGCTAAGGATGGGCCAACCAGTTTTTAGGTTTAGGGGGCAATCACTTTTTCACACAGGGCCAAGAAGGTTTGGATTTTTTCCCCCCGTAAAAATAAAGACCTTCATTTAAAAACTGCCTTTTGTGTTTACTTGTGTTATCTTAGTCTCACATTTAAATTTGTTTGATGATCTGAAACATATAAGTGTGACAAACATGCAAAAACATATATAATCAGGAAGGGGGCAAAAAACGTTTGTATATTGTACATGGTATATTTGTGTATTTGTAAGCGTTAAATTAGGTGTTTACCCATTAGTAACAACAGATTTTCTGTGGAAAATTTAAAAATATGCAGACAAGCTTAAAAAGAGAGTTTTTGCCTCAGAAAATGCATTTGACATTGTTCAGGTGTTAACGAGCGGTTAATGTGGTGTTAATTTTCAGGTAACAACAGATAAATGAAAAGGAATAAAATGTCCGGTTCCAATTTAGTTTGCACAACATATCTGAAGGAGTAAGTGGAAAGAATGCCGTCTCTAGACAGCTGTGGAGTCTGCAGTTGCTATGCAATGGGACTGGAGCACAATGGGAAATTCTCGTTGGCTAGGATGTCCCATTTCAGCAGCCTACCGTTTCAGGAGGCTTCTTCATAGTGTGTGGACTTCGTAGCACACAGTAAATGAATATAAGATTTCTTCCTGTTCGATTCTTTTCTTTTAAATACAGAATAACTTCCAAATGAGATGGTCAGATAGGCTATTATTTCTGTACCTGCTCATAAGTAGTGGGCAATTAATTTATAAAGCTTGGGAAACTATGGAAAAACTGAACAATCAGTCAAGGAAATGTTATCTACGCTGAATAAGGCAGAATTGATCCATATGAGCACAAGGAATGGTCAAGAAATATAAGATATGCAGCTCAGTAACTGCAGTAAAAGGCAGGCGATTATTAACCGGATGCAGCTGCGCCTCGTCTGCACGTTGATCCACTTCCTTCCTTCCACAGCCAAACCACACTCACCGCCACATTTACTCTTTACCAATGAACAATTTTATATTACAGAAAATCAACGTAAATCAATGTAGATTTGTTTCACAATAAAATAATTCAATGGTAAATTCTTATGACTGGTTTAGTAACAACACCGGAACCCATAGGGCCGTTATTGTAGGTAATGGAGCGGGTTCGTTCCAATATTTCCCTTCATGTTTTATGTCTTTGCCATTCTGCCTGGCACCATGAGTTAAAGGTTGAATATGGAACATTTTTATTAAAAGCTATATTTTTTCAAAAATAATACCTCCACAGGTCGTTTGGGGGTGTACAGAATGAAAGTACAACATTTCCTAGAAAAATTATATTTCGCCTAAAAATAATTATAAAATAATTTTTTACGGGTTCGATAATGGCATTTTATTTACGTCTATAAGCCAATACACGCCGCCATTGCGGGTTGCCATATACGATCTCTGTGTGGAAACAATATTTCGGTCATAGTCAGGCTTGTACAGGGAAAAACCGTAGAGACGACCAGTGAAGCTGCTGCTTCAGAGCCCTGGAGATGTTGTTATCTGTTTCTGAGGAGGAGTGACCTGAGAAGAGCAAAACCTGGAGTAAATTCAGGTGAAGACTTCACTAAATGGACCCACATAAACGTTTTCCACGGAGTAAAACACGGAATTGGCGACTTTCCTGCTGGATCGGTAAGCTAGCTTGTTTGCTAACATGGCTAACGTTAGCTGTCAGTTATAAACTCCGCTGCGTTACTTGTTGGACATGCTGCAGGCTGTTGGTCACATGCGTATCGGCAGTGAGCCTGGCATCCCAGCGGTTGGAGTTGTTTTTCTGCCGTTGCAACTACAACCTAGACACACGTGATGTCGCTGTTCTGTCCGTATTCCATATTCAACCTTTAAGTATGCGCTTCTCAAGTTTTGCCAGCGTTAAATTGACAAAATGTCTAAAATAATGCTGGCAACGAGAAACTCACATGCTCATGAGTACAAGGTATTGCTTGTCCGGCGTGAGATTACTCAAGGCCCACCCAAAATAACTATGGCCCATCCTGAACGGGAATTCTGGAGCCATACCTAGGCGCTACCCCAGGCTCCTCCCCCGTCTCAAACACACACTAAAACCTGCAGGAAGAATCAGCTTCAGGCTCAGCTCCATGAACCAAAAAACAAAATTCAAAGCTGCCAATAATCGTCAGATATTAATGCCTCTTCATAAAAAGTGTGAAAAATAACATTATAAAAAGTACTGGAACATGTTGTAGACTCTTCAGACAGACAGTTTGTGAAAGTAGTGAAAGTACTTAAAAAGGTGTACTTTTAATTTAGGTCTGTTCAGTTTTGGCCTGGGATCATTTTTATTTCTTTCTTTTTTTTTTTCTAGAGTTGAAATACAATTAAATGCATTTGGTCAGACAATAATAGAGGTGAAGTTTACGATTTTAATGTCTGTGTCTGTTGTGTGACTTAGTTGTCCCTGAAAATCTATTCAAATAAAGATATTGTCTCTTATTGGGTCAATTTTTGTAATGCGATTAAAATGTGAGTAATCGAGATTAATTAATTACAAAGCCTCTGATTAAACAGCCGAAGAAAAACAATTCGTCTTGTGCTAGAGAAAAACTGTAAATTTCTTTACGCCCCATTTATAAACATAGACTAAAACGAAGCATTTAAAAGACTAGAGGCAGGAATTGCGAAAGAATAAAGAAGTATGTCTAATTTTTTAAATACTTATGGGTGATGAAGCGTTAACCAAAAAGAGCGAGGCCACCCACGTCTCTCTCCGTTGCCTTGAACAGACTGTGTGCTGCATAAAGTGCTGCAATTCAGTGGCTGAATTTCCCGCGCTACCCTGGGGATGTGACGTCGAATGACGCTGCATCTGCATCCCCGACAGTTTTGATACAGGAAGAAGACGGCCGCGGTAAATTCAAACAATGTAAGCGATAATTATGGATTCTTCTGCCGTCAGCAAACGATCCAGATCGACTGAAAGACACTAAAAAGTGTAACTACGAAGAAAAAACGTAGTAAACAACATTATAGCTTCAGTTTGTGCACGCTCCCGTGACGGCTTGGCTCGTGGCTGCAGTTACCTGAAGCGCCAGTCACGGCAGTCGCGAGTTTCGTTTCTTAATCTTGCCTCTAGTCCCTTTAAATTTGACAAAAAAATGAATTTTTGAACAAAATTGCCAAAAAGAAATCGTGATTCAATTTTTTCCCATCCGATTTTCCCACCCCTAAGGAATACAATAAACACTGAGGGTGAACATAATGGGAGGGGGGGGGGGGGGGGGGGGGGGGGACACAGACTATTTACACCATGATGCCCACACCCATCCTCATCTGTCCTACTTCTGGGAGCACACCATGACCCACTGGTCTTCACGTGACATGAACTAGGAAAGACACCACAAAAAGGACATTTTATTTGTGTCTGGACATTTTTTTTGCCCAGCTTCCTCCAGGCCTCATTCCTCACCCACTGTATCAGACAATGAACAGCTTTGAATAAGAAAGGGTGGGGGGTCAGAGAGGGATACTCACTCAATATTTTCCCTACAGTCTGGACAGAAATGCAACCCCTTGCCCTCCCACTCCCTCAGCCACCCAGTAGTTATTGTTTACCACAGAGCGACTCCTACTCCAAATCCACTCCACACTGCCCTGGCTCCAGCTTCCCATGAGAAACAGTACCAAGACAGTGGATGAAAGAAACTGAGAAGGCCAGGAGGCAGCAAGCACAGATGAAGGGACTTGTGTGAGAATGTGGACGATTAGTGGCAGACAGCAGTTTGAAGGTGAAACTGAAAGTAGAGCAAGGTGAGACATGAGGAATCTCCACCTTGTACCTGAGGGGATTTTGTAATCTGGCTTTATGGGCTGGCTGTAAAGGGAAAATAAATCTAATATAAAGTCAGATAATGTAGACAGTCAGGTGTCTCACAGGAGAGATACAGATTTTTTTTTTTATGAGCTTTATATGAGTCTCACCTCCCTGAAGTCCAGGGTAAATAACCTAATCATGTCCAAACCCCAAAGTTTAGAAGTTCCATGGAGAAGTTCACTGCATTACTGTGTGTGCATTTTGCATGAAACCAAATTAATATCCTTGGGGGGGGGTTAGGGCATGCCAGAACATAAGTAGTGGTGAAAAAAGTCCCAATAAACTGCTTTGAAAGCCACAAAAACACCTCACCAGGTTGACAAAGTCCTGGTAGCAGATCTTTCCGTCAGCGTTGCCATCAGCAAGTGCCAGAAGAACTTCCAGCTTGTGGGGGTCCAGCTCAGAGCCGTGGGTGGCCAGCAAGTCCCTGAACCTCTCTGTGCTGATGAAGCCTGAATTCTCTGGATCGTACTGCAAATGAACACACAGAGCAAATAATCTTTATACAATAATGTTGACATAGCATATGTGGGTAGTGTGTGTTTTTTCTTTTCTTCTTCTTTTTTTTTTTTTTTTAAACAAATTTAACCGAGCAAAAGAGCACAAGGCCAAGAACCCATCAACAAAAGCTCAACTTTAGTTTGAACATCCTGTAAAAGAGTTCCAATTGCTCTAAAAAGGCATTCATACTTACCCGGGAAACGCACACAAACATTCATCTGATAATCTGACACGAGTGGGAGAAGGAACTAGTTTTTCTTTACCATGGTGATCTATGTCTCATAATTTTTTTTGTGTGTTTAACTGTACCGTACTTCAAATCTCAAGCGGAAATTTATTCTAAAGGGACAAACGATGTCCCTGATAGACTGGACTTTTACAAGAGGCTTGAGATTTGCTGAAGTGTGAAGCAGAAAAGACTGTGTTGATAATTCTGTCCAGTTTGACTGCTGAATTCTTTGTAGATGCAGACAGGCCACTATGTGTCTCTATTTGCCTCCCTGTACGTGAGTGTGTATGTATACGTAACCCTGTCTCTTTCCATCTGTACATTTGCAATCGTGTGTGTGTGTGTGCAGAGTCATGCAGAAAAATGCGATATTCAGGCAATATTAGCTGCCTGCCACATTCCAACACCCATGGACCAGAAATGCTTTAGTGCTTCTGTAAGAGTGTGTTTGCCTTACGGCAGGGTTAGCAGGAGCTGAGTTCAGCAAGGACAGCAGCAGTAAATAGCTCAACGTTGCAAGCATCTCATCCTCTGAAACTATTAATACATTTAACAAAGAAACACTGAATGGCGAAGGATGATTTGTCAGATATGCAAAGTTCTCTATGCGGTGCCTTCGGATTGCAGAAACTATTTCAAAGTTGTTATAACTTTTCAAAGCAAATAGCCTACCTCAGTATCCTGAGGCAGGAGCAGCTCGGCATTATGAGAGAATGAGAGAAGGAGCTCATAAAGAAGATGGATCATGTCAGGAATTTGATCTGCAGTTATGTTTATATGCGAGTTCCCAAAGTTGATGTGATAATAACCAGTTATGAGAATATCATTTTAACACTGCAATTGTGTTAGCACTGTCAACAAATGTATTCTTAAATTCCACTTCCTATTTCTTTCAGTCTGTGCATTTCATTCTCACCAGAGCGTATATAGCTGTATTAATGCAAAGTATGCTCATGTTACACAATTGAACAGATTGTAGATGTTTTAGGTTTCTCCTTTGGGGCTCATTTCACTGTAAATTTGTAGGTATCCATCTGCATCTTCATAGTAAGGCAAAGCTTACAGCAGCAGCAAAACTAAAAGCAGCCCACACATTCTTCTTATACCATCTTCAAATGTCAAAAACACAATGGCCCTCATTTATCAAACGATCGTACGACGAAAATCTGTGCGTACGACCATTTCCACGCAAGACTCAGCATTTATCAATTTGGATGTGATCGTAGGATACGATCAAATCTCATGACAGCTCTGAGTTTGTGTACACAAGTTTGAGTCAGTGAGGGTTTACAGCGCTGCAGAACATGAAAATATTTATTAACCAAACCACAAACTGTCATTTAAACATAAGTATTCACATATCAGCACTAAGAATGAACCCATTTGCAAAGAAAAAGAAAAAGGAAAAAAGTGAATGTATTCCCAACATGACAAAAATAGCTGTGACTGAATTTAATTCCTCCATTTATCTCAACAAATTATTAAAATTATTAACATGTAGTTTTAGAAGACAAGTGTTTTGCACTCTTCGTGCATCTCCTCACCCCGCTGGCAAAACTGCCACATAGGAGTGGAGGAAGGCATCAGTACGCACACACGCGCAGGTGCCCAGGTGGAGCGCTGCTTTGAGCTGCAGGAAGGCAGGTGGGTGTCGGACCAGCGGGATGAAATGCTGCTTTAGACTCGGAGAAAATCTACAATTCAATCCTGTCCTGTGCAGTGCTGCACATCGCTCGGACAGGTTATGGAGAGTTTTTATGCGCAGTCAAAGGAGAAGATGCGCCGGGAGCCGCCCTGGAGCCCCCACTGGGGTATATCCGTCATTTCTAATAAGTAATCTATACTTTAAAGTTGTATAAGTGCTCAGTCAGTAGACTGTCCCTTAGCTTTGCTAATGCAAGTTATCTTTTATCTGTCCCTATCTGGGTCAGGCTCGGGTCTGACCGACATCCACCTCATAGAGCGCAGCAGTTGGGCTCATGTCCCGGTGGCAGTGAAACATATTTTGGTGCCGAGTTTCATACTGGACGACTTTTTCTTGACCCATGGCAAAAGAATTGTGACGTTGCTATCGGATATGGGCTATTATTGAATTTAATAACTAATAAAATGAAAAAAACATACAAGCCAGGCCTATATTGAGACTTTTATTAATATCTCAGCAGGCTGTTCAACACCAGTGAGGCTGACTGATCCTCTTCTGTGCAGAGTTTTTGTGCACGTCTCTGACTTCGGTTTTTAAGCTGCCAAACAGCACCTCTTTAAAATTTCCCACCTCACAAATGAGGAATTCTGTCTTGATCCCCCCAAAAGTTTCTCTTTTGGCAGAATCTCTCCTCTCCATGGTTCAACCTCGCTGGGTGAAGCCTCATCATTATGCATGTTTAAGGGCGTAACCGTGGGCGTGACATTCAAATGACGATGGATTTCAGCTGTGGTATTTATCAAGACTCTTTTGTTTGTACAACGAGATTGGACCGACACGAACGTTTTAATAAATCACACGTGGGTCCAATCGTACAACCATTTTTACGATCAGATTTGCGATAATTTCTACGATCGTTTGATAAATGAGGGCCACTATGTAGACACATGAAGCAAGTCACAGATTAGGGATTTATGGCTCAGATTCACTGCTTCCTTGTCAAAGTTGGAGCCATCTCTCCTCCAGGGTAGAAACACAGAAAGAGGAAGGCTTCAGCTGCACTAAGACTCAATCAACTCACTGGCTGCCAAAGATGTCAAAAGATGTCTTCAGGTTTTAATACTGGGGACACTATGGCAGAGCTTGTGAAAATCAAGCTTTAATCATGTTCTTTAGTGTAATTATTACCTGATCCGGTAGATGGCAGTGCCAAAGAAGCTTATAAATATGTTGAAGTGAAGCAGGAAGTGGAAGGTGTTTGGCGAGAGATATGGAGAATATGGCGACGAAGCATTCAATCAAAGCAATTCAGGCAGCTCACGTTTGAGCTAAGTAAGTGTCATGACGGTTCGGTGACAGAGTGTCATAATCGAAAAAGACACGATCAACGGACAACTTTGGCGGCATTGTGTGCTAGCAGCCTTTAAAAATGAAAGTGGGCCAAGTGAGGGGTTAGCATCACGGCGTTTCATGTAGTGGTTCTTTCATTCTGAGCAACTTAAAGGGGAACTTCATTTTTTTTCAATCTGGACCTATTTTCTAACATGAAGTATGTTCATTTACTCACCAAGGCAATTTTGGTGCAACTTGAATTCCTTTCGGGCGATATTTAGATCCACTCCAGATCAGCGTATGTCCAATATAATGGAAGTGATGGGATCAGCTTCTAAATTATTATCATCTGCCACAAATTCCTTCATTTCACCAATGTTTTGTTACGAACCATTAGTCGGACCCCTGAAGTTCCCCTTTAACATCCCGACTCATCTGCTGATGAGAATCCGGATCAGAAGATAAACCTGACCCGGACTCGTAGGGGTGGATTGATGGTGGGAGAGAGGGAGGGGTGGATAAGGGAGGGATAGATGGATAGACTTTTTTTTGGGGGGGGTCAAATGTTGTCAAACAAAATTGTCGCTCCTATATAGTAAACAAATTAGACTATTTTGCCTCCAAAACCTTTTGATCAGCATTGCTTTTGATGTTTCAACGAAGTAAACAGCTGTTCAGATGTTTGAGGTGTCACTAAAGTAAAAAATATTAGCATCAAAGTCACTTTTCCACTTGAAGTGCCTTGTTGCACTAAAAGCTAGTTTTCTCAGCTTTTTGGTCAAAAGCAGGCATGTTGGCTGCAACTACACTATGTTCTACTACAGAAAAGAACATAAAAAGCTAGAAACAAGCTTTCTTCTGATGAAAGAAGAGAGGCTACACTTTCTTTTGGTAGTTTCAATGTTTCTGTAGTCCTAGAACTCAATATTCTGTGTATCCTGAAAAATGAACCCAAAATGCTCCAAAATTCTGACAGTATGGGGTTCTCTGCTATAACTATGGCAGTCAATTTGTTAATGTTACACATTTTTATAGGTTTACTGTTTTTATTTGTACACTAGAGGATTGCTGTGAAGCAATCAGACATTATCTGAGATATTATTGTTCACAAATAAACCCCTCTTGTTGCAGTTGGTGCTTTCTTTACTCATACACAGTGGAGTTCTGGTCAGGTCATAGTTCACAGCATTTGTGCAAGACGGAAAAATAATAAATCCCCATTTCAGCTGCAACATTCAGATGGTAGGGTTAAATTTGGTAGAAATATGAAAACATGGACCCATCCTGCCTTGTATCAACGGTTCAGGCTACTTACTGGTGGTGTAATGCTGTGGGGGATATTTCAGGTTCACTTTGGTCCCTGTAGTTCTAAAGTCACATGGCTGAAACACCACAGCCTACCTGAGTGTTGTTGCTGACCATGTTCATCCCTTTATCACCACAGTGTAGCATCTTCTGATGGCTACTTCCAGCAGGATAATGAACTATGCCACAAAGCTCAAATCATTTCCAACTGCTTTCTTGAACCTGACAATGAGTTCACTGTATACAACAGCCTCCACAGTCATCAGATCTCAATCCAACAGAGCAGCTTTGGGATGTGGTGGAACGGGGGATTCTCATCATGGAGAATCTCCATGATGGCCACCCATTGGCCACTGACAAATCTGCAGCAACTGTCAATGTGGAACAAAATCTCTGATGAATGTTTCCAACACCTCATTGAATCTATGCCAGAAAGACTTCAGTTCTGAAGGGAAAAGGGGGCCCAACCTGGTAGAAGTAAGGTGGGCCTAATAAATTGTGATAAGTTTATATAACAGTTTATCAGATATTAGAATTTAAATCAACAACCCTGGTTTATACAAAACTTCTTAAATAAATAGCTTAAATGTAGATTGTCTCCACCCATTGGCCATTGGGGACATATCCTATGTTTAACAGCAAACAAAACTTAAGAATTCACAAATAAAACTTTAATTTAAACCACAAATGCATTTCATAGAGCATGAGGAAAGTTCTCTGAAGTTTTGCAAAAATGTCTTTTAATTGCAAAACCTATCCCGTTTAATAGTAAAGACACAAAACCTATATTGGAAACCTCGTCAGAATGACTTATTCATTAACAACTGCTCTAAATTTGGCCCCAAGAAAGAAAGCATGCCTTTTAATGGTATGAAAAGTGCTTTATAAATAAAGCTGGGTTTGAAATAAAGCTTGAAAAAAAGGTTCCCGCTTTAAATGGAGCTATTGCTTAAAATAATAATTAATTTTTACAGTGTATACCCTCTTCTGCACATAAACAACAAACTCTGTTTGCACTGCTGAGCAGCATGCACACAACACTGTCACTGTTAAGTGGCTATGTGTAGAAATGAAAATATAACCAACCTTTTCTTGCAGCAGATCAACTAGTTTCTGTCGAAGACATTTTGTCATGATGAAGTCACATCAGCCAAAGTTACCACAGAGTGTGTTCCCTTCCTCTCACAGTCAGCGTACCTTCCTGTCAGACTGTTTATCCCAGACTGCACAACCTTATTTCAAACCAGGACTAAAGGATTACAGTCCAATCCAAGACCCTTGCCATACACCTCCCCCCATCTTTCACTCTCACCCCCTCCCAAAATAACCCAATCAGCCCTCCTGTCACCCTCCTCGCTACATCCCACAATACAACACCCCCCCACCCTACATTCATCCCTCATTTTCTCCCTTTGCTTTTACTCTGCCAAGTAAACATGCAAGCTTTCTCATCAGAAAAAGAGTTCATTAAATGTGCCTGCTATCGCCATTCACGTCACTCACAGATGCAGACAGCCACACATTAGTTTCTCCCTCACATGCAAACACTTCCCTCACTCCACCTTGCAACACCACCGACTTCATAGCTGAGTGAACACTCTGAAGTCAACAAGCTGGCTGCTGGGGAGGAGATGCAGAGGATCGCACATACTCAACAATGGGCCTCTGATGGTAATTTCATGCCGCGTTTAGCCAGTCGGTTCACTCCAATTAGTGATCATTTCCTTCTGATAAACGTTCACTCTGGGAAGGACACTGTAAGATGAAAAAACATTCTCCACCCAATCTGAAAAGTGAGATTGGTACATTGAATGTTAACTACAAGAGGAATACCGTATGTCGCTCTGGTTCCAAAGGTTAAATAAATCATTATTCTCACAAAATGGTCAGAAATCTTCAAGAAATGGCCACAAGATGTCCAGTTACTATAGATATACGACATATCAACACCAAAATGTGTCAAAAAATCACTTATTGAATTATGCTCATTAGTATTGACCTTGTTACATTAGTTCATCTTCACATTTTTACACATTTCATTGACTTAACTGGGTCATGAAATATTTTCTAATACAAATTTGGATTAACTTATAGCTCAACTCATGACGATGTTGTCTATGTGCCACAAAGCCGGTTATGCAAACAGCAAAGGGGGTGTGATTCAAATCCTTAAGCTTGAAATAAGCACACACTCGTGTCCACACACTGATAAATCCTGGTGTAGACATAATGCCAAAAAATATTCACAATCAGTGATATTAGAGGCTTCTTAGCAGTCTCTCAGTGCAAAGGAGAAAACAGTAGAGGGAGAGGAGAAGGGAGTAAAGGATGGTGGTGGGGGGGGGGCAGCAGATTAGACACAATGCAAGGCTTTTGTCTTCAGCCTCATTTTCATAAAGCTGAATATTAAGAAAGAGGAGGGTATGCAGCTCGTGAGGGTCAGTGAGTTTTTCTGAGAGTTCACATTTGCATAGAGAGCCTGGAGAAATGGAGCAGCCAAGCAAACAGTGGAAAATCTGCTCAACACAACTTATAGATGATGAAATGTAGCCTCACATCAAGTGGCTGAGCCAACCAACCAACAAAACAGTCGTCCTCTGTGATTCAGGGTGTCACTGCAGAATGGTGATTAAATTAACCCCTTACATCCCTTAAAACCACAAATAAAGAAAAGTAACTTGGAAATAAATGAACTAGGAAATTTGAAACAATCTTCGCCTTCTGACCTGTTTGATTTCAGTGAGCCAGACTGATTATGAATCACAGTCAGTCCAGCAGCACTAAGCTACTGATGTACTGCTATCTGGAACAGGAAGGAAGGGTGAGGGGGAAGTGGTATGTTGATTACAAAAAGAGATAGGAGGTTAAGTATATTCTATTCTGGAACGTTAACAACAAACTAGCATCCAAGTGCATCTAATTTTGCACAGGTGTTTGCAATCATAGTTTTCCCTATTGCACCACAACACCTAATTTTAGGGCTCCCCCACCTGTCAAATCCCACTTTAACCACTGAGCACAAGTGAATTAATCCCTAAAAAATTCTGCATTTTTTCTCCCTAACATTGGTTTTATGCATAAAAGACTTGTTGTGGCCCAACTAATTTACTGGGCTACCTTTACTGGGCTCTTGCAGATGTAACCGGATTGTTTTGTTGCAGTATCATCTGCTATACAGTATAGCTTCAAAGATGAATTGCATTTGCAACTGGTCAGAAGTAAGTGTTTACTGGATCTACAGTTATGACTATATAAGTGGTGTACAACATATGTAGGAACTTGGAAGGGAAACTGAGTGTAATGCATACTTACTTTTCATGTCCCACCCACGAGACCAGCATGTTAATGAGGGCTGCATTACACTAAAGCCCCATTTCCACAAGTGGGTCCTGCTCAGGATGGGATGGGTTGGTCCCATAGGTCCCATAGTTTTTACCTGTTTCCACAGGTAAAAACTGAGAAGGGTACCCTAATATCTGACCCGACCCTTCCATTAGGGTACCAATATTACTGAGCCATCCGAAAAAGGCGGAGCTTGACACGCTACAATTGACTGATTGGTTGAAAGAGTCATCACTTCCTGTGCAACTCTGCACCAAGAACAAAGCAGCAACAGTACCATGTTTAAATATACAGTTGAATTTGTCATATAAAGCCACATGAACAGAAGAAATAATACAAACTGCTGGATGTCTGCTATTCTCATTCTTTGTTTCTGTGTCATGTTCCTCTTTATTATAATTAAAGGCCAGAGTCACGCCAATTTGATATCACACTATTACGTAGCTGATGCAGGTATCCCTATCCGGCTGATACGCTGCCGGATAGGGATACCTCATTCAGCAGTACAGTTGGCTGTGGAAATGCTACAGAGACCAGGATTTAATGTACCATCCTCCACCTAACTGTCTCATCCCAACCTAGACCTGCTGGTGGAAACGGGGCATTAGAGGAAGCTCTGTTGTTTTTTTCACACTCCTACTGATGAATGACAGAGGTAGCTCATAAAATCTAAAAACTTTGCTTTGATTCGGTATGAAAACCCTTGCTGTGAATCACCATGACAGGCAGAACTCTGTCTTGTATTTAATAAAGAGGACTACTGTGAAACAAATTGACAGGGCAGGAAATTGAAGTTTTATCCCTATAGGGTCATCTAATTTCACACTAGAAAAATAATTCCATCTTGCAGCTTTATCCAGTAACAGGCATGAAGAATTCATTTAGTAGCATAACTTGTGACCCGTCTCATGGGGATGCACCGACATTCAGGGGCTTTAACCTTTTGTTAAAGCCACTCTCCATTATCTGTTACACTGATGGAAAAAAATGTTACTGAAGTAACAGTGTAGAATTCTGTAAGTAACATGAAGTCAACAAAGGACAAGAAATGACGAAAAAAAAGCAAACGAAAAAGTCATAATGAACATGATATCACATATATTATTATTATTATTATTATGTGTGATATCATCTTCATTATGACTTTTTTGTATGCATCATTTACTCATTTTTTTGTCATTTCTTGTCCTTTTGTTGACTTCATGTTACTTACAGAATTCTGAACTGTTACTTCAGAAACGTCACATCCGCTGTCCTGTGGATGTGACGTCAGTTGATGCTGCATACTCGCCTCCAACAGTTTTGATCCAGGAAGGAGACGGTCGGTGTGAATTCAAACACTGCAAGGGATAGTTATGGATTCTTCTGCAGTCAGCAAACAATCCAGATCAACTGAAACCACTAAAAAGTGGAACTCCAAAGAAAAAGACTTTATCAGCGTAGTAAACAACGTTATAGAATCCGTTTGTGCGCGCTCCTGTGTCGGCTTGGCTGGTGGCTGCAGTTACCCGCAGCGCCAGTCACTGCATTCACGGCACTCATGGCACTCGCAAGTCTTATTTCTTAATCTTGCCTCTAGTCCCTTTAATTCAGAATAATTAATTCAGAATAAAAAAACATGTAACCAATGAAAGACGTCTACCCCCTCATAGAGAGGTCTCTTCATGGTGGCTTGTTCATCGCTGTGAAGGGAAACACTGGCAGGCAATTAGGAACATGTGTGATGACCAGTTAATCAGTCGGCGCAGATTATTCAGGGTCTGTGAGGGCCAGGCAAACACCAGGAACAGTCAAATCTAGTTTCACATTTATAACTCAGCTATTTTCTCTTTAAGCAAATTCAAGGTTTGACAATATGCAGTTTAAAAGGATCTAGGCTTGCATCAAAGCGATAATGATCAACATTTTTACTGACTAATAAAAGGGTGTAAGGACAATTATGGTTGATTTTTTAAAATGTACTTTCAGATAAAACCACAGGAATTCATGCAGGTTGTAGTAACTGCAGAATTTGTGTGAGAGAGGATGTAAATGCAAACATAATGCAGCTTCTTGTGACAGTAGTTATCAAAATCCAAACAGCTCATCAGTGAAGCCAAGCAGCATCTCTTCTTCCCCTATTGCACTGTACTTGTGTTTGTCCTGTGGCTATGATGCAAGAATATAAAAAAAATAAAAAATCAGCTACAACTTGGTCTCATGAAAGCTAGAAATTGGAGTTGAATCGCAATTCTACTCGTCAAAGTTAAATCAGCGAACACTCACGTGACAGAGAAGGGCAGTTTTTGAAGTTGCATCTTTAGTTTAAGGTAAGACCCAGCCTGCACATCTATCTGGGGCCCATAAAGGCCCATTTATGCTCAACGCAGAAAACGGATATGCAGATGGACAAACACGCAGACAGATGGACAGTTTTGTCCGCCGACTGCGTTGGTTACACATGTAATTTGGTGCATTTTCAAAGAGCTTATTGGTCCGTCATTAGACCGGAAACCGGTGGTATTGCTCCGTCTTCTGCGTCTAATGACGCATTGCTGTAATTTTGTAACCACATTGCTGACACCAGGGTCGGTGTTGATCTGTGGAGCTGATATGCAGCCAGCAGAAGGAACAAACCTGAGAAGAAAAACAGGAACCAGAACGAAAACAACACAAAAACCACCAGGGCCAAACAGCCCAATAAAAGCATCCGAGAAAGAAGACGCCAAACAAACAGAGAGCATCTGTAGACATGGCTGGAGCTTTTGAAGAGAGGCTGTGTGAGTGTGTCAAAAAATACAATCATCTACAACATCACATCGCCAGGGCACAGGGACAGGCAGCAATGTCACGTAGCGGACAATCTGGTTTATGAACCATGGGAACGCAGAAGACGCACGGAAGTATGAAGGCAGCCACGCAGGGCGACGCATAAAACTGACGTCACCATTTACGTACGTGAGGGAGCATAAATGGGTTAAATTTTGGTTGCATATGAGGGACCCAAGCGGGTTTGTTCACGGTTTCCATGTTGGCCCCACCTGTGTTTGCCCATGTGGGTTTTCACATACGGAGCCCATGTAACTCAATGTATAGATGGGTTTCTGAGCAACGTCACAGATAGGATGCACGTCCAACCAGGGGACAAGAAAACACAGGAAAAGCATTATTGAACTATGAGAAGATCTGTGATTTATATGCAATACCAGACTTTTAATGCAGATGAGGTCATGATATGACGTGTAAATGTAGGGGAAATATAATGTTTGAGTCCTCGTATTTGTTCGGTTGCAAAAATCAAAACGTTAATGCATGTAAACAGTTAAAATGGTGATAATAGGACAGTACGGGTGACTGTCTTCAGAAAGCCTTATGCAGATAACTTATGCAGGTTCAGACTACATGATTGATTTAGTCTTTCATCATGGTCACCATGTCTGATTAAACCACAGCGGTGGCCCGTGTAGTAGTCAGGAGACTGGTACTGTAACAATACCAGTATCACAGCAGTGACCAGTCATTGATCAGTTCACGGCTCACAGCTGCATCACAACACTGTAAGCTGTAAACACTGTAGCTGTGTGTGACAGCCGTCCTCTGCTCAGACACGGAAAATAAAAAGAAGAAAAAACTAATTGTGGAGCCGTTTACAAACATTCACGCTGCATAACACAACACATTCCAGAGATTTAACACGAATTACGAGGTGACTCCCTAACAGCTGGAAGACAGCAGACTGTTGTGACCTATTTTGGCTTTAACAAAGAGTCTAACGGAAGTTTAAGCCGCTTTCTAACTCAAGTTTTTCAGGCAAATTTCAAATGAGGCCCAACACTAATAATATCCATGTTTTAACAAGGAAAGATGCCGTTTCCGGGTGATGACTCCCTTGCCAAGTTAGAGTAATGATAATAGAAACACAAAACAGCAACGCTGCGTCAGTATTTTTTATTCGTCATCAAAATCAAGATTTATACAATATAATTTAAAACACAACAATCTCTGTTTGTTTTGTCCGGTTACTTTACATTTCTATGAATGATATGAGTCCATGTTTGGCCGTAGACTGCAGTACAAAACACAGGCTTTATGCCCCCCCCCCCCCCCGGTTGCGTGTGCAACTGCCAATGTTTGTAAACGGGAAACCCATCTACAGTATGAGATCTGCAAATTTGCCCAGTTCAAGCCCATGTCCAGTTCAAACACTTGAGGCAATATGGGCAAACACAGGTGGGGCCACCATGGAAACCGCTGACAAACCCACTTGGGTCCCTCACATGCATCCAAAATTGAACCCGTATGGGCCCCACATGGACGTGCTGGTGATGAAAAAGAAACCTAACATAAATATCTTGCATGTTTATCTGTATGCATATAAACAGTTATGCAAAACAGAAAGTGCACTGTTTCAATTAAATTCAAGCAGGATTAAAAGGTTAGGGATGGAACTTCAGGTCCAGCTCTGACTTTCCTGCATCCTGAAGCTAGACTTATTAAACCTTCGCAACCACTGGAAACCTAACCTGGTTGAAGAAAAATAAATAACTAAAGCAATGTTCTGGGAAAATTGTGGTTACTTTGACATATACTCACACTTGAAGATTTTTGCAGGCCAAGCGCACATCTCCATGGGAACGAGACTCCTCAAATGGTGATGGCCTCCCTCATTACACTCCAAAACCTGTCCAGAAATAGCTTGACCTGGCTTCAAAAAAAATCTCTATAGATCCCAATAAAAAGGAGCATATGCATGATGTGCCAGAACAAGCTTGATCCTTTGTAAAATCACACAGCACATTACCCCAAAGGATCAGTGGGTCCAAGCTGTTTTAATGGCACGAGGAGGACCCAGACAACATTAGGCAGGTGATATTGATGTTACGGCTCATTAGAATATGTTCACGCATTCAAAAGAAGCCATACGGTCCACTTCCCTTTGCTTCCACGGTACTGTCCTGGCGTGGAGTTCTGATAAAAAGCCAACCTTGTTAAAGCTCATTAGTCTCTCTGTTAATTACACTGAAGCACCAGGGAGGACGGGCGAAACCAGGAGCTCCCAATTCACTGGCCACCACTCACGCATGCTATAATGGCAACCACACACACACTGCTTGTCATGTTAATCAGGCTTTTCATGTGTCCTTGACACTGGGAGGGGGGGGGGGGCTCCTACATGATATCATTCCTGTCTCCATGGCTGTCTCTGTCTCTCCCCCATGCAGATGCATATTCTCTTCTCACAGAGGAAAGAGTACATAATCACCGCCACTGGCCGCTACAAACTGCAAGGCACTCTGTGGATTTGGGGTCTGTCACCGGCCCCACTGCCAGAGCCCAGACTTGGCATCATTTTGAAAACTAGTTCAGGTTGAGTGGCGCTGACAGCTTGACAGCAGGCGGCGGCTCTGAATGGGAGGGGCGGGGCAGCAATCATGAGCTGCAGAGCCAAACACAGACCAGCAGCTGACATAATTCTGAAGAGCAACAATAAAAAGGAGAAATCGTGGACATGGATGGAAATCCTCATGTTGCTGTTCGTCTTTAAGCAAAATCTAAATTCAAAGTGCATATTCAGCCTCCTAACTGCACCAAGTTACACATTCCCATGCTGCATTCACTGTCCTCAAGGTGTGAGAGTATCTTTATCTCTTAATGATTTAAGAAATGAAGTTTCATATTGTTCACATTTCTCAATGTGTGTATGAAAATAAAACTATAACTGCTGTTTATGATCATTCTTGATCCCTATTTCAGGCTCTGAAACAAAAACTGAAATACCAGGGAATCTTTTAGTAAAATCCAGCCACTCCTCACACTAGCCGAACAGGAAGACTGTTGAACTGAACCTTTATTTTTATATTAAAATAAGATCTACTGCCGTCGGTCTATCTCTGCTGAAAGCATGAAGCACATCCATCTGTTAGTTTTGTTGCCTGATTGTTCTGGGCATTATTGTAATGCTTACCTGTTAAATGTGTGGAGTTTTAATAAAAGATTAACTGAAGAAAGAGTACAATAAGGATTTACAGGGTAGTGGTTCAAGTTTGAGTCTGGGTCTTATTCTTCCCACCTATTATTCTTTTTGTTTAGTTTTTAGTTTATTTTTTCAGCTTTGAACCTGCAAAGTACCTCCAAACAGTCACTTATGGATATACAGAGATTCCTGAGATGGGAATGTAAGATAAAAAGTTCATAATAATCTTTCCTTTGCTATAATAAAATGAATTTTATTGCTTAAGCTTGACCAATAACGCTCTGTGCAAAGGTATTAAAATAAAGACTAAAAACAAAAGAGGAAGATAGAAACTGGAGTCAAACACAAGTCTCATACTTTGGAGTCGAGAATCTCTACACCTCCACCTCTCCAACCTCCTCATGCAAGTTATTTGTGTATGATACAGCGCTGATGGATATTTTCTGATTTCTATTGCTGCAACCAGTACATCACCCAGCAGGAGGGAATGATAGAAGGTACCCTGCACATTGAAGTTCTTGACAGAGCACCAGCACGTGAGAAGTTGTGAAAGAGATGTTTTGTTCAAAGTCAAGGAAATGAAACCAAACTATCTGTAGTAGGGATGCACGATATAATCGGCCCCCCATCAGGCTGCTGTTTCTAAAGTCTGAAAAAAAAAAAAAAAACTTCTTTAAAAAAAACAACTTTTTTCTCAAATATTAGGCTGGGAAAAATACCGATACACATTGTTCATATTTCATATTGATATTTGAAAACACAGTATTGATCTACTTTACCTACAAAATCTCACAAGACTTCGTCAGTGAAATAGATACATATCGATTTGATATCAGCATATAAAAATATCACAATATTTCAGTGTATCAATATTTTTTCCCACCAATACCAAATATCTTCTGTTTTGGGGTATTTTTTTCTCAGGGAGAAGAAAATTCAGGTGATTCAAGGATATAACGCACATATCCTATTAGTTTTATTTGAACAACTGTCATGAAGTTTGACTTGTTATATATAACACAATTTAAGGTATTTTTCAAATTTTGCACAAGGAATGAATATTACATAATTTATTTTTCAGCTCTAATATTGGTATTGATATCGGTTATCGGACACATGAGTTTTTAAATATCGGCATATCGGATATCGGCCAAAATTCCAATATCGTGCATCCCTAATCTGTAGCATAACAAGCTGCCCCAAATTGATAAAAGAAACTTTGTGATGTTGCATTGGAAGAACAGTCATGCAATGTTTTAGTTGTGATCAAAATATTTTTACTGAATACATAAAGAATTTGAAAATGGACCAATGAAAGACTGAAATGTACGGAGCCCGTCTGGTGACATGGACAGAAAAAAAGTTGACAAGATGTCAAGTCGTGGCCACGCATTAATAACTTGTGGCCACGAGTTATTAATGCGTTATTAAACGGATTGGACAGTAAGGTTGCGTTCAAACTCTGGCTGTTTGGTATGCTTTAACTGGACTGTGGTCCAATTCCACGGATAGTCCGTTACATTTGGCGCAGTCTGAATACTAACAGTACTCTGGAGCGCACCAAAGAAGCGCGCTCTGGTCCTCCTGAAAGCCGGGGGTCTCAGTTCACTTGCAAACGGGCTATTAGACTATTCAGCGCATAGACATTCAGTGCACCTAATGGAAATGACGTTTGTCAACTGCAATAAAGCATCAAGAAGAAGAACTAGAAGAAAGTGGGGTATATTATCATTTGGGTAGGAGGAAAAACAAAGCAAACAGCACGTGTTCAACAAAGCCAAGGTCAAGATAACAACAAAAGACAACTGGAAAATGTGTAGACAGAGATGGTGTAGCCTTATAATAAGAAGCAGAGAGATTTTAATTTTAATCACGGAGTCTGGTTTTCTTCTTTTTCCTGCTTCTTCATCATTGATCAGCGGTTGTATTGGGGACCATCGCCCCCTAAAGAGCAGTCATTTTTGACAACGGTGGTTTAACCAGGCAGCTTGGTTTTTTTACGTGCAGTCTAAACGCAAACCGAAGCAAAGCAAGTTGTGAAAATTTTCAGAAATCCCCGACCCCGCCCAATCAGACCGAGTCCCCGGACTATTCTGGTGTGAATGCACTGTAAGTTACAGTTGCAGACAGCTGTAACAACACACACAACGTGTAGAGTTTATTTAAAAGTAAAAAGCATGTTACATAAAAAAAAACTTAAAATGAGCAGTTTAGAGATGCTTTCTCCAGTCCCTTCAGAATATTGGTTCCACAAAAGCTCATTGTCATGTTTTGCACCTAGGCTTCTTAATGATCCATTAAAGCTGAGGTTGGTAATCCTGGAAAAATGGTTTGAGCAAACTGCATTTTGGAAAAACACACTGCAAAACACCTGGCCGAAGCCATGCCTACATGTGCACCGATGGTTCATTAACAAGTTGCCAAAGATAACCAGTAACAGTTGAGTGGATAACTTGTTAGCTAGTAAATCGATGATGACTGCATTTCTAAAAGTATCAATTTGCTAACCTCCAACTCCTTCTGTAGTGTAAAAGTCTACACTGCAAACGTCAATGCCTCCAAGTAGGGATGCACGATATTGGAATTTTGGCCAATATCCGATATGCCGATATTTTAAAACTCATCTGGCCGATAGCCGATATTGATACTGACATTAAAGCAAAAAAAAACAAAAAAAACAGTCATTGCAAATAGCAATTTTGTTATCTGTTTCCGACACATTGAAAAATAGGGGTGGGAAAAAATATCGATACACTGAAATATCGTGATATTTTCATATGCCGATATCAAATTGATATTTAAAAAACAGTATCTATTTTACTTACAAAATCTTGCGAGATTTCATCGTTCTGTCAAAACTCTCGCGGTATTTCGTGAATTCTTGCAAGATTTTGTTAGTAAAATAGATCAATACCGTATTTTTAAATGTCAATATGATATCAGCGTATAAAAATATCGTGATATTTCAGTGTATTGATATTTTTTCCCACTGCTAGTCTTTAGAAGTTTTAGAGTCTGTAAAAAAATAAGTTTTTGAAGAAGAATAAGTTTTTCTCTCTATTTTGGGGACTTTTTTGGGGGGCTGATCGGTTAATATCGGTTAAATATCAATGGGGTGGCCGATTTAGTTTTAAGGCTGATATAGGTTGATACCATTTGGTCATTTGGTTGGTTTTTTCGTTTATTCCTGAGAAACAGATAAACCACATTGCTGAAGTATTGAAACACCCCTCTGAGTGAGATGGGCGGATCACAAATGCTCTTCTGGAAAACTGATCAAAAAGTTGCATAAACACACTCCTAGAACAGTTAAGACTGTGTTATGCCTGCAAAGGGTGGGCCAACTAAATAGTAAATCCTATGGATAAAAAATGGGATGTCATGAAAGTTCATGTGTGTGTAAAGGCAGACGTCCCATTTTTTGGGCAATACAGTGTACGCAAGTTTCGCAGAGATGTGCAAAACCATTAAGGGCAAAAGATGGAGAGGATGGAAAGAACACGACAGAATCTAGAGTACAAATTCAGGGGATATGTGGCCTAACAATGCTGTTTGTGTATGCACCTTAGCGTGCAACCTTTCTGCCTGCACTGATGAAAATCAATCAACTCACATTGGCTGAGATGACACTTGGAATAGGTGACTTTCTTTAGTTTTGCTATAACTGATATGTCTTTCTTCTTCACCAAAGCTCTTAAAATGAGCTTCATATGCATTCAACTAGAAAAACATTCCCACCACAGATAAACATAGGTAGGCGCATCCAATCATTCCCCGTCCCATCCCGGTGAGATCCGGTGTCACTTGACAGCTGAGTGACACCACGACAGCGGACTGAGACAGGTCGCAGGAGGGATTTATGTGATGAACCATCACGGATGCAGACCATTAATTACTCAGACATCACCTCTGCTGTCATGGAGGATTCTGAAAGAAAAGGTCAGCCGTCTGGCTCGCATAAAGACCAGTTCCCCATGCATGTCACGGCCCCCGCTGGCCCAGCCAGCACTCTGCCCACGTGGTCACACTTCAGAGACATGACTAATGCCTCAACAAGACTTCTAATAGCCCCCCAAATGCCACAGCAGTGTCTGTTAATGCAGCTATAAACAACACCTAGAATCAAAGGCTAAGGCCAAGACCACAGAGGAAGAAGGGCAGGAGACTCGGGAGGAGACTGAATAAGAAGAGTGATGGAGTTAGAAACAAAGAAGAGAAAGCAAGAGAAGGAACTTGGACTGTTTTCACACCTGAAAATCCACTTCAAGGTATATGTTTTGTTTGATCCAGTTTGTTTCATGGCTGGTTTTAGTTTGTCCTCATCATGTGAATGCTGTGCCATAACCAGCAGTCCTACTGGCCTTAGAAACATTTTAGGAGATGTCTGCAGCATCCTTAGCCAAAGTCTAATGAGCCCAATGATACCATGGCAAAGGATACAGCATTTGAGTATCTATACTTTTCAGAGTAATGATATTTCTAACAACCCTACAACATGGTAAAGGATAATGTTCAGTGAATTCTAAAA
This sequence comes from Atherinomorus stipes, assembly GCA_023101725.1. Taxonomy (NCBI): domain Eukaryota; kingdom Metazoa; phylum Chordata; class Actinopteri; order Atheriniformes; family Atherinidae; genus Atherinomorus; species Atherinomorus stipes. Next base: position 1,188,155 of record JALJCO010001535.1, on the reverse strand, counting down.
AATATTCACACTTTCACATGTAATGAAACAAACCTGTTTGGTCTAAAACACTTATGGGGAAGGGTAAAATGAAAACACCTGATCGGGAAGCTATGAGTTGGATACAAAGTAAATTAAGCAACAGTCTGATGGCAAGATCAACAAGCTGAGAAAGGACTTTGCTGCTCTCTATTGTGACCCACTTCCATTAAACAGCACCTCGTCCAACATTTCTTCTCTGCTTTCTTCCTCTTGTTAATCATGTGTAAGTACGAGCTTTTTTATTCCCTGGTAAACTCTGGTGAAAGACGGAGTAGCCAAATGTTTCACAGATGCCACCCAAATTAAAAACAACAACAACAAAAACCTAGTTCTATTCTTATTTTCCTGTTTTTATACGACAGGGAGCACATCAAATATACTTGGGCTCTGACTATAAAATCGACAGAACTGGAAGAAAGAGAAAACTCCTTATCACTGGAAAGTGAAGGTTAGTGGCTCACAGGAAGCAATAACAGATCTTCACAATCATATCTAAGAGAGCAATGTCTCCTTCAGTAAATACAACATTAAGTATGATGTTTTTGTGTCATGTCTTTAATCAGATTCTCTTCCACTGCTTTTAGGACTTGTTAATATTTGATGATGCTTTAAGCAATAGTTAGAAAACCAGTCTGAACATAATAAAAGCTAATACTGACATGTTCTCAACAAAAAATATAGCCTCATGAAAAGTTTTTAAAGTAGCTTCATGTATTTGGTTATTTTGCATACAAATGTACTTTTATGTGAAATAGGTTTCATGTAGAAAGACATTATTTGTTAAAAAGGTCTTAAAAGTGGGTCAATAAAACCAGAAATGGCTAACAACTCAGCACACATCACACTTTGTCAATATTTCTTCTAAAATAACTAAGCCAAAGAGAGTGTATGAAGAGTCCGTCATTACAGCTTCCAAAATGATTAAGAGGTTCAGTATTAGTCAGGTGCTGCTGACTGAATGCACTTGATTAACTGATCATCAGCAGGTCTAAGCAACTCCATGAAAAAGGTTCTGTTAGTTCCCTGGTTTGAGGATTTCTGGTGTGTTAACAAAATGCCCGAGAGGAAGGACATCAGCAATGATCTTAGAGAAGCAACTATTGCTGACCATCAATCTGTTAATGGTTATGAGCTCATTTCCAAGCAGTTCCAGATCCGTCATTCTACAGTGAGAAAATTTAACACAAGGAAAACAGAAAGAGCTCAAGACTCACTTGACTCTTGAGCATTTCAGCAAGAAGACATCATAGTAAGTTAACCCGAGGTCAGACTGAACAAGGTTCAAAGAAATTGTAATAAATTCAAGAGTTAAACATGCTTTAAAAAATCATTAAAGCACAATTAGAAACAACAAACAAGTATGGTTTGTTTGGAAGGGCCAAGAGAAACTGGATTGGATGTCAGGTCATAATGCACAGCAACATGTTAGGTGAAAATCAAACACAGCCTATCAGCACAAAAGAATTGAGGTGTTAGGGTAGGGTTACATGGACACTTTTGTCACAATTAAAACGTTCTCAAGTCCAGAAAAGGGATTATATCCGTTTTTTTGTGCCATGCGACCACGCCAAAAGTCCGGAACAGTTGTCAGAACGGAACGGTTGGAAGAGCCCGGCTGCATGATTGTAAAGTCCAGAACGTTTGACGCAAGGAGGGACAGGGGAGGAGAGAGGGAAAAAGGGGTGGTGCTGGATCTCTGGCAGCGGTTGTTTGTCTCTCACCGGAGCTCCCTGCCGACACTTCTCCCGAAGTAGACATCCCTCATGAACACTGAGTTAATGAGACACACAGGACATGTTTCTAGGAACTTCATGCTGGCTCTTTCTCGGTCAGCATGCTCTGCTGCACTGACGAGGGGCCGTTCTTTAAACATTTAACAAAGAACATTTACACTAACGTCAACTGCGACGCATGTACATGCATAGATAGTCTATTAGTAACAGACATCGCACTCTAACAGGTGGACTGTAGTTTTGCCTTCTCTTTCTACATGTGTCACGGCGTGATGACGATGGTTTCGTCCTCAAAACGTTTCAGAAAACAACCATGAGGCCGCGCAGAGTAACCCATGAGACTGTGCCGTTAGTCCATTCCAAGTCCAAAGCTCAGATTGGTTGAAATGCTATTGTAGGACTTTAGGAGAACTGTGCATTAGCAAAAGCTCACAAATCTTAACAAATGAAACAATATAGTTAAGGTAGTTGTCCATCTTTATTGGTTTGGTAGCTCAGGAGGAGGAGCAGTTGTCCGAAATCAGAACGTTGGGCGCTCAATCCCAGGCTACATGTCGAAATGTACTTGTTGTCTCCAATGCGTCCTTTAGCAAATTAATAATGTATGGACGATGAGAAACAAAGTCATCTTTCTTAAAAATGTACAGTATCAGTCAAAAGTTGAACATGTAATGGAAAAAGTGCGTCCAGACTGTGATTAAACTGCCTCCATCCTGCACTGGATCTGGGGTTCTCTCAGCAGATCTGCAGCTCCTGCCTGGAAACACCAAACTTCCTGCTAGTGACACAAAATCTCATTATCAACCTCCAAAAATTGAAATTTCAGGTGCACAGAGTTTCTTATGGAGGTATATTCACCCGTATCAAGTTTATCAGCACTTACAGAGAGAACTGGCTTAGCAGTCCCTGTTGGAGTATCTCCTCATTTCCTTCTCCAGCCTTTTTTCAGTTTTGCTTCTCATTCTCTTCTGTCCCCTTTTCTCCTCTCATCCTTAACACTGCTCTCACCTGTTGTCTGTAATGTAACATGCTCATATTATTCCACAGGTAATTGCTTCTTCTCACATGAAGATAACACACTCTCCAATTCCCTCCCTTAAATCTATCCTCAGCTCTGTCTTACAACAAAACATAGAAAAAGCCACAAAAATGAAATTGAAAATCTAATTAAACAATTTTATTCACAGCACAACATAGAAAACATACAAAATATATAATGCAAAACCTTTTACTATTATAGATAATAGCTGAAACTTTTTATATACATCTACAAATAATGCATCCGCAGGATGTCTATGGATGCAGAATAAAAGAATAAATTTTACCCCAATTTTTTTCTAACATATAAATAATTGTTTTATAAATTTTGACAGATCTAAAAAGTAAATATTTACATCTGATCACCATGCCAGCGTTGGGATTCTTCGCTGTTAGCATAAGCTGTGGAGTTGCTAGCTTGAGTAGAAATAGCATCTTCCGTGCCTTACATTTCTCAAATTCAAGCACAAACAAACAAACAAAGCAGGATGAGGGTGGAGGTAGCAAAGAGTGGCCAGTGCCGCCTCCACAGCATGTGAGTTTAAAAGCAGGTGAGAGCTGTCAAAGTGAGGCACACGTTCTTTACCAGGAGGAAATAATTCCCAAAAGAGGAGCAACATCTATGGTTTGGAAGTTTTTTGGCTTTAAAAGATCGGACGTGGACCAAACAACTGTTTGCATATGCTGTCGAGAAAAAGCGGCTGCTGGCGGTGGTAGCACTAGCAGCTAGCTTAGCCGACAACATGTTTTTTTTACAGTACCAACAACACCTGATACGGGGACTGGATATGAGAAAAAGAGCAATAAGCGATCGGATTACAATCATATTTCACCATGACAAGGACATGGTTACCAAACTGTTTATAATGCAGAGAAAACGGCTTCCAGACGATGGTGAAAACTTTGGATCCCACGTATGTCGAGCACGTACAGGATGTAAACATCCCAACCATCGTAGCTGCTTTATAAACCATCCCAAAGATGCAGCAATGTGGATTTATTAGTTTCAAAGCGACAGAATTTGCTATTTACTATATTTACAGCGGTAGTGGACGGTGTTAGCTGTTACGTCGGCACTTCTGAATTACGTCATGCGCATGTCATTCAGCTCTGCAGAGGCCTGGGGATGAGCCGTTCATCTGATTCAGGTTTGTTGGAGAAGGGATGAATCTAAAAGTTGCAGGACTCGTGGCCCTGGAGGACTGGATTTGGCCACTCCTGGTCTAGAGAATGAGGTGTCCATGATTTCCCAAAAGTTCAAATTTCATTTTGTTTGACCACAAAACAGTTAGCATTTCTGGGTCATGTTCGCATATGGCTGCTTCTATGAATGATAAACATGTAAAAGTGGTCATTTTAATCACAATTTTTAAAGCCAACAGAAGAAGAAGAAGCAGTAACCAGTTGGAGTGGCATTAGCATATTGCAATGTGAATCCACCTTTGTTTGGTACGGGTGAAGGAACCGAAAAAACGAGGTTGAAAAGATTGTCTTTTTGTGCATTAAGCAGTAACCAGTTGTTACCTGGTAGGTAGGATTAAAAAACAAGACAACTTCTAAATTAATAAATTAAGCATGAATATAAATATAAACATATAATTTTATTTGCTAAAACTGATCTGTTGTGGTTCCAAAATCCCCCTCTAACCTATATCTTAGTGGCACAATAAACTGTTTTCAGAGGCAATCATTTTTGGGAGTGTCCAGGGCCCATGCTGCAATTTCCAAGACAGATTCATCCCTGCTTTAAATGCAGTGCCACCTGAGGACCTGATCATCAAGGGCATCCAATATTGATTTTTTTGGCTGTGATCCTTACCCACAAAAACATCTCCAGACAAAGAGATCTGACAACATGCAGCAAATATACATGAACCAAAACAAACCAAGTGTTACATACAACATTTGTCGACTGGATGTGGAATAATTAATTTAGAATAAATAAAGAAATCTAAACGAGTTCATACAGTACATATATCCAACATGAGTTTGAGACAGTCCTGAACTCTGTGTGTTTGATGGCAGCTGCAGTTGATCACAGGAGCACAGGGTCACCTGTGTCACTTGACAGATTTGAAATCCTCATTCTTCCTATACACACAGATACACACACGAACCTACAAATGGATGCGATGCCTCCCAGAAACTCACAACACACAAATGAGCACTGACCACCACCGTTTCCTTGCCAACTGGCCTGTAACCAGGCAACGATTGTCAGTGTGAACATGTGCTGAATGGCTACATGCACATACACACACGGACATGCAGGCGGGGTCAGATTTGTAGACAAGTGTCAGGTACTGAGTTATTCCTTAAAATCCCTTCACATCAGATTCCCTCGTGTGAATTCCTCATGGATTTAAGACTGAAGAGGAAATCTTAAGTGATCATGTTCCGTTGAGCAAATGTATCTCTCAAACTATTTTGGCACAGATGCATAAGTTCACTTGAAATATAAGAAAATTGTCTGCCAGTCTTAATACTGTTTGTGCATCTGTGCAGCCTAATAATGACAATAACCTGTACCACAAAGGATCTACACACAGTACTTAGGTAGTTATTTGACTATGTATGTGCAGGAAACCCAAGTTTGACAGATGTGTCTACAGCTGTTGCTGACCAACCTGTGCAAATCTGATGTAAGTAAATGTACTTTCTACTGTCAGTCAGTAATTTTCTATACTGCTTATCCAGTTCAGGGTTGCAGGGGTTGCTGGAGCCTATCCAAGCTGTTATCAGTATTAAAGTATTATTACTTTCTACTGAAGGAGTAAAAATTTGGAACTGTTCATTTTTTTGAGCAACCATACAACCCAATGCTGAAAACAATACTGCCGTCGTCTCTGTCATGCTGTTCTCACCAAAAGATTGATATTCTTTGGCACTGCCTTGGCAAATAATCTTAATAAGAAAACCCACCTCCATACAACCACAACACGCCTTAATCCAAATCAAATAATTCTAGGCAGTGCAGTATCAATACCCTTGATCAGGCGGCAGCATGTTATGTCTCTGTCCCATCGACATTTCTACTAATCCCCACCACATCACAGCAGCTCGCCCTGCAGACAGCTGAGATCTATTACCCAGCACCACACAAGAGGATAGCACACCCACTCTGTGTCTGACACTTTCAAAACACAGTCACACACTTCCTCTCCAAAAGCTCAGTCTGTTAGTTTAAAACTTCATTCCTAAGAGTCAGAGGCTTTCACACATACAAGTTCACATATTTAGGTCTCTAGGAGACGAGATGCAGACATCATGACGGCTTTGCTTTGACAGGCGTTGCAGTATCAAGCACAGGATGACATACGGTCCAGGCCCCAGACATTATTACCACCAAGTCCTGCAGGGTTAGTTGTCGGCTGAAATTTACTGCTACAGTTCCCTTATAAATGCATCAACACATGCTCCTGGAGCAGTTCTGACTTGGCTCAGCTTTTAGACCAAATGCTGAGCAAAGCAGAAGATCACTTCTAAAGTTTAACAGGTACCTTAACAGTTTTGCAACTCAACAAAGACCAACATGGTGATTAGGGATGTAACGATTACCGGTGAAATGGTTAACCGTGATAAAATTACCAACGATTAGTAATACTGTTTCAAATTTTAATTGTCGTTAAAACCGGGACTGATTACTACACCTTGAAAATCTCCCAGTGATGCTGCTCACTGGGTTGAAAAGCAGCAGCAATTGCAGTTTGCAATCTTTAATTTAATTTATGAAAACATGGTCTTTAAAAAGAACAAAATAGACATTTAGACCCATTTTGGATATTGGTAAAGATTCTGGGGGGTATTTCTATTATACCACGATAAAAATGCTAACCGTGATCCTTTTAGTCACAATAACCGTGATATGAAATTTTCATATTGTTATATCCCTAATGGTGATACATATGCACAATCTCATGTCATCCCATATCACCAGATGAAGGAGCAGACCTTTTGCATATGTTTTGTGTTAGTATAATTGTGATTATTTGAGATAATTGTGACATTTATACCATAATTTTTCACCATCTGAAAGGTTTAGAGCTTCTCATGATGTTACCGATAGCATCCTTGTCTTCAGTTGTGGACAAAATCAGTCAAAACTAGGGCTGTAGCAATACACTAATCTCACGATAAGATACAATACAAATATTCAGCTCACGATACGACATACAGGTACTACCCAAAAAATTAGAATATTGTGAAAAAAATCATGTATTTCTATAATTCAACCTAAAAGGTGAAATTTACATATTGTATAGACAAATAATATGCGAATCAATATATTTCAAGCTTTTATTTGTTTGAATGTTGCTGATTAGGACTTGCAGCTTAAGAAAACCTCAAATTCTAAAATTCAAAAAATTAGAATATTGCATGAAATCAATTTAAAAAGGACTTTAAATACAAAAAAGTCGGGCCTCCTAAAGTAAAATCTTGCATCTGTACTTAGTACTTGGTTGGGGCCCCTTTTGCATGAATGACTGCCTTAACCCGATGTGGCATGGATGCTACCAGTTTGTGGCATATCTCAGGTGTTATGGAAGAATTTCATGCTTCCATCACAGCGTTGAGCTCTTTTTTATTGTTTGGTCTCTTCCTGTTCAGCTTTCTCTTGGCAATGCCCCACAGATTTTCAATGGGGTTCAGGTCAGGTGAGTTTGCGGGCCAATCAAGCATGGTTGTAAAACCAAGATTTTGTACTTTTGGCAGTGTGGGAAGGTACCAAGTCTTGCTGGAAGATGAAGTCTGCATCCTCATACAGCTGGTCTGCTGAAGCAAGCATGAAGTGCTCCAAAATGTCCTGGTAGACGGCTGCATTTATGCTGGACTTAATGAAACTCACAGGTCCATTCCTTATGAAGTCCACCACACTTATGAATGGCCCTTTCCTGAGTCCTTCGGCTTATGCACCGTTTTCGTCCACACTTCTTCCTTCCACTTAACTGTCCAATGTGCTTTGAGACAGCACTCTGAGAACAACCAGTTTCTTTTACTATCACTTTTTGTGTCTTTCCCACCTTGTGCAGGGAGTCAATGATGGTTTTCTGCACAACTGTCAGATCAGCAGTCTTCCCCATGATTGTGAATTCTTCTAAACCAAGACAGGGACTTTTTTCAAGGCTCAGGGCACTTATGGGGGTGTTTTGGATTACTTACCTGATTAGAATGTGACACTCTGAGCCTACAATACTGGAGCTTTTCACAGTATTATAATTTTTTGAGTTTTTGAAGTTGAAGTTTTCTAAAGCTGCAAGTCCGAATCAGCAACATCCAAACAAACAAAAGCTTGAAATATATTGATTCACATATTATATGTCGAGACAATATGTAAATTGCACCTTTTAAGTTGAATTTCAGAAATACTTTAACTTTTTCAGGATATTGAAATTTTGGGGGTAGTACTTGTATATCATATTCAGCCAACAATACCATTTGAAATAATCTGATACACTTACATAATGTTCTGAAATATTTAAAAGGGACAGAGTGATTCTGGTGACATCTTGTAAGAGTTCTATTTACTTGTATTGACCGAAATTGAAGCGAAAACTAAAAACACTACACAAAATACTGTATGTCTCTGACTGGACAAAGAGTCTACAGCTTGCAAATTCTGGACAAAATTAATCAAAGATATAATGACAAAACTAGTTCCATTTATTGAAACGGTGCATACTGTAGCTCACAAGCCTTTGAAGTAATTAAAGGGCAGTATTACAATGACCGTAACAATAGTGCAATTCATTCACTTAAATAACATGTGGAGTCACACTTCACTTCATCATGGCAATTAGGTTTCAAAGGCACATTAAACATCAGCAGTGCTGCCATATATCAGATACTAACAGGTATTAGCCAACATGTGACTACTATTATGTTTCTGACAACTTGGTAACTTAACCAATAACTTAAAATCAGACATATTATAAAAAAAATTCAAAGCAAGTCAGCCTGTAGCAGCAGCAGCTGCACTGTGGTCACATTACTCTAAAAGGAATGCTGGGATATGAAGTTCTTCCACAATAACAGCCACTTAAACATGCTGGACCAACGCAGATGGAACAAGATCTTGAAAAGGGACAACGGGATCTCGCGAGATTTTGTTAGTAAAAATATTGATACAGTTCTTTTTAATATCGATATGATATCGCAACACAAATTGTCGATATATATATCGGCATATCAATATTTTCCTACACCCCTAATCAGAACTGTACAATTCTCCATTAAAAAGCCTAAAAAGATGGGCTCCTACAGTAGTTTTTCCCACATTCTTGGGAGAAAGATGAAGTTGGAATAGTCATTTAGTTGAGAAACTGCAGTTTCTATCACTAGATGGCACTGCATCAGAATGCACAGAACTGTGAACTTAAGTTTCAGCACAAGCAAACAAGCTATGGAAAGAGCTCCCCACCCACATCAAACTCTCCCCCAGTCTGGAAACTTTTTTTAAATTACAACTTAAAATTCATTTTTACTCCTTGCCTTGAGAATTGGACGATCTCATTTCATTTCTTATGTATTTTATCCTTCTATTTTTTTTTTTGTGTGTGTGTGTGTATTTTAGTCTTTTAATTGTTTATAGTCTTCTAATTTGTTTCGGTGTCTTTTAGTGTAGATATCTTTTAGTCTTCTACTTTATGATGTATTTTGGTTTTTCGAGCCTTTTAATGTCTTCTAAAGTGTAGTTTCTGAATGTCTGCGTATTATTTGTACAGCATTGTTGATAACATGTTTCATATAATTTTCTACATTAGCAAAGTGGATTTGTTGGAAGTACAATATGAACAGCTATGATGTGTGGTGCATCATATCTTTGTAGAATAATTAGTCTGGATGCTGCCTCATTCATGCTACCTTTAAATAAGTAAACAGGTATGTCCGAGTTAATAATATGAATGAATTGAATATCCTAAAATGTCACTGCCCTCATACAACCGTGTGTCCTTTGCATTGTTGTTGGGCAATACTAGAGGGCAGTGCAGAGTTATGATTTCACCTCCAAATTCTAATATGTAGAACTATATAGAATAACAGGACAGGGGGGAAGGTATAGGCTTAAGTTTATTAGACAAGTACATATACACAAACAAAGCAGTGTACAAGCACTGTTACAACAAAGTTTGATTTCATTCATAGGATTGATCATTTTTCCATCAATAATATCTGGTGAGCCAGTCTTGGCTCAAAATGCCCGGACTGATTTTTTTTTCATCATGAGTTTGAAGTTGAATGTAATTCAAATACATCATTAGAATTACCAAAGGGATCGTCCTTGGGTTGATTTTAGAGAGATTTTATTAATTCTGAGCAAAATATTTTAGAGCAAATGTAGAAAGAAGATCATCGTGGTCTGTCCGATTGTGTCAGACAGCGAGCAATCTAAAGGACACTGGCTGATGAAGGGGCAGAAGACAGACTTAATAAGAAACCAGGAGCTGTACTGTCCCCAGGGTGTCTCAAAGAGCAGAGGGGATTGCAGCAGTCACTTGAATGCCCCTCAGCAGGCTTTCCAGCATGTGTTCAAATAAACACTTTACCCCCTGTCGCAGCTGGTGAAAGCATTCACACTGGAGGAAAGCATGTATGGAAATACAATCAAGGACACAAACATAAACACACAACAAACCACAAGCAGGACTCAGATCCAAGACACAATAGAACAGCGGGGTCAGGAAAGCTCACGCCACAGCAGTTGTAACTATCACAAACACACAACCTCATGCTCATTTTCCACAGGACTTACAGAAGTCAAAATCCTTGTCTTACGTATAAAGCTTAAGAAAAACTCATGGCACAGGGCATCGGCAGGTCAAATCAGAGACAAAGATGGAGATCGGTGACCTCTTCTCCCAAAACCACCCCTTTACATCGAGGTGAGAACCCCCTCATTAACGAAGGGTCGAACCCTCCATCAAACACCCCTTCACTGCTCCACACATTCAGCTGCTCTTCACGGAGAAAGACAGGGAACAAAAAGCAGAGAGAAACATTTGTTTAATGAGCCATCCTCTGGCTGTCTTTTTCCCTCCCATTCAGTCCCTTCTCCTGCCTGAGGCCTGCCCTCAGGTCAACTCCTCCGACAACACCATCAAATCCCTGCACCACTGATGGCAGCAGTTCTATTCACCATTGAGATTTATGATCTCTAATAGCTGGCAAATGGACCAGTGGTTGGGCTGCCCTAAGGGGAGGCTCCAGACTTCAAATCTCTAAAAGAAAAGGGAAAGAAAAGGGGAGCTGCAAAAGGCTAGGGGTGAGGCTGGCTGGGGGTGGGGGGGTGGCTTATCTGCCTCTCAGAAACATTTTCAAGGTTGCCATCTGGGCCGGTGGGGACCTTTCAAATGGTCTTCCAGAAGTCCTCCCTTCCCAAAGAAGTTCACTCTATAGACTACTGATATTTCACTTCCTGTGCTCTTTTGGGGCGACTTAGCAAATCAGGAGATTTAATTAATTAGCTACGATCAGGCGGTTAGCCAGTCAGCTGCTTCCCGAGCCTTGGCAGTGGAGAAACATCTAACTAAGGCACCTTTTACTTCATAATCCTATTCCCATAATCCTCAGAGGGCAGAAAGCAAGAAACAATCCCTGCTCTCCATGACCAGCTCCCCTTTCCTTTATGCAGTGAGGGAGGAGGGGAGTAGTTTCATACCACATTACAGCTGAAAAAAATATTTTTAAGAAATCACTTAAAAAGAGCAACAGATACATTAATATGTAAAGGCTTTAGTTTATCAGAAGCTCATAGAAAATAGCATGTCATCTTCTAAAATGAAGTAACAACCTGAGATGAACATCATATGTCATAAAATATTACAAAAGCTAATCCAAAACACAAAAGCAAAGTGAAAAACTAAGTACAACCATAATACTTTCTTAGCAATTAAAAGGGTGAGGAGCAAAGATGCTGCTAATCAAGTGCTATATTCATTAACTGATCAATACCACCGTGAAAGAGGAGATTTTTGTAGTTTGCTGCTATAGAGAAATCAGGTGTGTCAATACGATGCCAAGGAGGAAGACGTCAACAAAAATCTTAGAATTGCATCATCCTAGAGTGAGAAAGATTATTTAAAAAAAGAAATTTGCTGAAAACAGTTGCCAATCCTCTTTGCATGTTTACCCCAATCCCTGACCATCCACACTGCTTAGAGAAATATAAAAGCAAAACAAACAAATAAACAAAAAAACTCAAGAGTTCCGAGCGCTACATTTCAGACCCTTTAGGCCTTAGTTGGCATGTTAAGGTTAAAGCCAGAGTTGGTAATCCTGTTCAGAAACACTTTTTGTTATTCTGGGTCAAATGGTCCTTCCATCCTGACAGTAGTCGCTACATCATGTATTCATAAAAAGGAAGGAAAAAGGTCAGACCTCTGTTAGAGCTATCCCTGCCATCCACACCGAAAGGCAGGAAATGATCATTCGCACCATACAATGACCGACTGATACCTTTATGTCTCATCTCTGTTCTTCCCCTCTCCTCCCTCTGCGCGTCACCACCATAGCGTTCAGCGTAAACAGACATGGATAACGGACTGATAACTGCTGCTGCGCCAAAAACCCCCAAAACAAAACAACAGACAAGGATAAAGTCTTGGAGGTGTTGATGTTTGCAGAGTGAACTTTTTACACTGCAGAAGGAGTTGGAGGCGAGTGAATTAAGGCTTTTAGAAATGTGATTTGTCAGCTGTTTACCAGCAAGCTAACAAGCTATCCACTTGGCTGTTATCAGTTAACTTCACCAACCGCTCGTAAAACACCAGCTCACACGTTCCTGTGCTCTGAAGGCGTGGTTTCAGGTGGTGTGTTTTTTAAAATGTAGCTTGCTCGAACAGTTTTTCCAACACTGCCAACCCTAGCTTTAAAGTTCATCATTATGAACTGTGTTACGTCTTCAAGATCTCATCTGGAAATTGTGATATTTTCTATTCCATCTTAATAAATTCCTTTACACCAAAAGATACACTGGATGTGGTGCTCAAAAGTTTGCGCCTTTTTTTTCTTTCTTTCTTTTCTTTTTGGGATTTACAGCCAAGTTTGCATAAATTACAGGCTGCAAATTCCAACCTCCAACCCCAATATGGTGCTGCCATGAGAAAATGAAAACATAAATTTACTGCTTGTCTAGAAAAGGATTTAGGATAGATTTACAGATTTACTTGTTTCATTTGTGGGTGTGTTTGTTACCTCCACCAAGGAGGTAATGTTTTTGGTAGTGCTGGTTTGTCTGTCTGTTTGTCCGTCCGTCTGTCTTTCAGCAACTTTACGGGAAAAGTACTGGACGGATGGACCTGAAATTTTACCAGCTGTGTGCCGCAGTCCAAGGACGAACCCATTAAATTTTGGTGGTGATCCGGATCACCTTCTGGATCCAGGAATTTTTTGAAAGATTCTTTATCATTGTGAGATAGGCCATGCTGGAAAGGCTGTTGATGAGGCGTGAGTGCCCCCTTGTGGCAGAAGTGTGCGGCTGCACTGCTATTTTTTTAGCAAATTTTAGCGAACTTGTTAATAAAACATATTTGTATTTTTTTCCCATTACTGTACCGACAAAAAACCAAACTGTGACTTGTGTATCAAGGTACAAACCGAACCGTGAATCTTTTGTACCATTGCAGCCCTACTTTTTAGGTGTTCTATGGGGGGATTTATTAACTAATCTCAGTAGTCTGAACTATCTCTTAAAATACAAAAATACTTTCCAATAATATTTCCAGCTGAAATGATTTTGCTTTCTTCACCTTAGAGGTTGATCTATCTCTATCAGTGTAAAACATCATTTCTTTATTAAATCTCACACGTTAGGTCATAAAAGGGAGAATCTTCTGCTACATTAACCCCAGCTCCCAAACGCTTATTGAGTGTTGTTAGAAGGAAAGGTGATGTAACACAGTGGTAAAAGTACCCCTGTCCTTGCTTTATTGAAACGTGTTGCAGGCATCCATTTTAAAATGAACAAATATTTGCACAAAACAATCAATTCTATCAGTTTAAACATTAAATATCTTGTATTACTGTAGTCGTACATTCAATTGACGAAAAGTTGAAGAGGATTTGCAAATCATTGTATCCTGTTTTTATTTAAATTCTACACAATGTCCCAACTTCATTGAAATTGGGGTTTTTACATGACATCTGTCTCGTTTTAAAATAAGCAGCATGGGGTCTGAAGTGTATTGAATTTATGCCTTCATAAAAACACACCAGGACTCAGCAGGAACACAGCTGCAAGAAAAAAAGTGGCTAAACATCACAGCATGAAGTGAAGGATCCAAAATGGCATTAATTCTCGCTAGTTTAGGTGTTACAGAGCGTGATGCGTTTTGACCTTGTCACAGTTAGCCGCTTCAGCATTTTGGCCTGGCTGGCAGGCTTTGGCTGCCGTGTCCCTGTAAGACGACACAGAGGGGACAGGACAGTAACGCAGATCTGTGTGAAAGCTAAGCACTGCCACTCACCTTGGACATCTGCTGATCCGGCCGGGCCAGGATGGGAAAGGCTACCATGACAATAAAGAGTCCCAGTCAGGACATATGAGAGTTACTGAATATCTACTACTGCTCTCTGACTGCACCACCTATTGTACAAGTGCAGCGTGGGCATATTGAAAGCATAAAATAACACACTATTACCTATGAATTATGCTTGTGTTCCAATCTCTTGATTAGACAACACTGCCATAAACACAAATTCTCCAGGGAGACAAGGAGAAAGAGGAATGCACAAGGAGATGCTGGTGAGGCAATTTGTTATATCAGTGCTTCACAGACAGCTGAGTACACAACAAGACAAAGTGATCTGAAACCCAGCAAGTAATTTAGAGTAAAACCCAGAAAAAGTATCTGCCATTACATATGTAGTGTATAGGACACACATCTGTGTGATGTTGTCACAGCACCATCTGTCTCAATAAAACCTAAACTGTGCTTCTGGGAAGGTAAATGGTAAAGTGTCCACAGTTATATTATGATTTTTATACAATCACTGGCCACTTTATTAGGTACACCTGCTCAACTGCTTGTCAACACAAATATTTAACCAGTCAACTATCTCTGAATGCACAGCAACTAACCTTGAAGCAGATGGGCTACAGCAGCAGAAGACCACACTGGGTGCCACTTCTGTCAGCTAAGAACAGGAAACTGAGGCTTCACACAGACTCACCAGAACTGGATAATGGAAGATGGAAAAATGTTGCCTGGTCTGATAAGTCTGCAACATTCAGGTGGTACGGTCAGAAATTGGTAGAAATTATATAAAAGCAAGGATCCATCCTGGCTTGTGTCAGTGATTCAGGCTGGTGGTGTAATAACATAGGGGATATTTTCTTGGCACCCTTTAGCCCTTTAGAACCAACAAAGCATGATTTAAACACCAGCCTAACCGAATATGTTACTGACCGTGCCCATTCATTTATGACCACAGTGTGGCATCTTCTGATGGCTACTTCCAGTAGGATAATACGTCATGCCACAAACCTCAAATCATCTCCAACTGCTTTCTTGAACATGACATTGAGTTCATTGTACTCCAATGATCTCCACAGTCACCAGATCTCAATCCAATAGAGCACCTTTAGGATGTGGTGGAATGGGAGATTCTCATCATGGATATCCAGCCAACAAATCTGCAGAAACTGTATGATGCTACCATGCCAATATGGGGCCAAATCTCTGTGAGATGTTTTCAACCTTGTTAAATCTTCTTTTAGAAGTGCCGAGAACGAAGCTAAAGCAGTGGGGCGACCGCTCGTTCTCAGCTGCTGGCACTCACTGCCCCCCGACATTCGTCTCACGACTGAACTGGGCTCTTTTAAATCTAAGTTAAAGACATATTTTTTTTAGTCTAGCTTTTAATTCTAACTAGTTTATTTATTAAAGGTTTTTACTCTCTCTTAGGTACACCCTGCACTCCCCCGAGTAGCCTGTTCTAATTCTCTGTTGGTTGTTTTCACTCTTAACTCTTTTTTGTTCTTCACTTTTCCTAGTATTTAAGTTTGCATTTTTATGTTTTGCATTGTTGTCTCTTTTTCTGTTACCCTGCTGTAAAGCACTTTGTGTGTCCAATGGGTACTGTAAAGGGCTATATAAATAAATTTGATTTGATTTGATTTGAAATCTATGACACCAAGGCCAGGATTTACTTAGATCTCAAAGAGAGCAACATTGTTTGCAGTGCAAATAGATTGCGCTTGCTGTGTGTTCATCGTTTACGGCGAATGATCTACTAAGATTTCTTGTGAAACTGGTAACAGGAGCAAACAGCAGTCTTTAAATGAGGATTTAGCATGCACTACTGCTTTGCCATAGAAAGTTCAGGAGAGCAAGGAAGTTGTAAACACAGAATTAAATTTGACCGGATAGAGATAGAGATATTAATGGAAGTGGCAAATAAAAATATACAAATAAGTATATTAAATATAAAATCTAAAAAATACAAATGCCTATTACACACGAGGTGCACTCTGTTACACAAATGGCCTGGCGAGGAGGACTGCACTGTCAGGGCCCAAGAATTAAGGTACTTCTGAAAGCAAAAGGGGGGGCCAACCCAGTACCATGTAACTATCAAATGTATATCTATAGTACACTTAAAGGGACTAGAGGCAGGAATTAAAAAAAAAAAACAAACCTGCATGTCCATTTTTTAATACTAATGGGTGATAAAGCGCTAAATACCAAAAATAAAGTTTCCACCCATGTTTCTCTCCGTTGCCTTGAACGGGCTGTGTGCTGTAAAATGTGCTACAATTCAGTGTCCGAATTTCCCGTGCTGCCCTGCGGACATGACGTCAAATGATGCTACATCTGCAGTTTTGATACAGGAAGAAGACGGTCGTGGTAAATTCAAACACTGTAAGCGATAGTTATGGATTCTTCTGCCATCAGCAAAGATCCAGATCAACTGAAAGACACTAAAATGTGTAACTACGAAGAAAAAGGTTAGTAAACAACATTATAGCTTCAGTTTGTGCACGCTCTCGTGACGGCTTGGCTCGTGCCTGCAGTTAGCTGAAGCGCCAGTCGCGAGTTTTGTTTCTTAATCTTGCCTCAAGTCCCTTTAAAACAATAAGATTCACCCAAATGTGTTCATGCAAAATTTCATGTGAAAAGTAAAAGCTCAATAAAATGCCACAGAGGCAAACAAATACAATAACACCACTGAGACAAGTTAAAACAAAGAGACACCATAACAAAAAAACCTATTGGACTGTCAGATGAACTCGAATTAAATACCCAATGTTAAAAAATGAATTTTCAGACCAGATTTAAAAGACTGTACAGATTCTGCTGTGCAAAT
The DNA here is from genome assembly GCA_023101725.1 of Atherinomorus stipes. Taxonomy (NCBI): domain Eukaryota; kingdom Metazoa; phylum Chordata; class Actinopteri; order Atheriniformes; family Atherinidae; genus Atherinomorus; species Atherinomorus stipes. The sequence goes on along the minus strand of JALJCO010001535.1, from coordinate 1,171,059 downwards.
AGTGAATGGCAGGTTATTCCAGTCTAAGGTGGGCAATGGGATGAGCAGCTTTTAGATTTTTTTCCTGCCCCAACACACCTGATTCAAATTAAATGGATCTCTTCAACGGCTTTTTTTCAATTTCTTTTAATCTAAATGATCTTGACCCATTAATCTCTTCTTTCTTTTTTTTTTTTTTTTTTTTTTTTTTACCCCTCAATTTGATTCAGATGTGCTGTAACAAGAAACCTGCAAGATAGCAGCCACTGAGGACCAACTCTGCCAATCCCTGGTCTAGGGGCTGCCGCCACAAAAGCCAGATTTCCTCTCTTACTTTAAAACATGATCTTGGTTGATCTAAGGCAGGATGAGCTCAGTTATCTTTTAGGGTTATAAAAATAGAGCGGGTTAAATAAATAACTGGATGCCATGCCATTAAAAACTGACAGAAGTAGCAAGGTATTCCTAATAAGTGGCCTGTAAGTGTATGCAGCACTTTTCTCTACAATGACACACTATGAACTTATCAGGAACAACTAGAAACCACTCTGTCTGCCGAGGAGAAATGAAAGAGTGACTGCTCAGTTTGGATGCCTTAATAGGAAGTGGGTGACTATAGAAGCAGATATCAGCAGGCACACAGACATACACTAACCCCCACCCCAGACACACACACACACACACACACACACACAAATGCAGGTTTGCTCAGCAAACACAAGGTTATTGTAACTGTGTCAACACTGCACCTGTGAGACTTCACTCTGGACCTGTATGACCTGTAGCCAAAAGGAATGTGTGCTGGAACCTATGAACATTCAATTCATATCTATGGGTCAAAAAAAGAGACATTTTCCATTTCATGTCCTTATTGGTCCATTAAACCACTGAACCATCAATAAAAACAGAAAAATGTAGGGTCTCAAGTCTATAACCCATGAATACACATGCGTACAGTATGTATGCACACAGCCTCCAGTTGTTGGTGTGATGGGTCGTCAACATCTCTATCAACAGCTTTCTACAGTACGTGGAAAGATTATGGCTCAAAAGCAGGAGGCTGGAGTCTGTCTGCATTGTTTTTAAGCAGGTTTAGGCGAGGAAGAAAGTCTTCAGCTTATTGTGACCCAACATTTTACACATACTCTGCAATCCTGAAATGTTCTAATCATGTTTTGGATGTGATTCGGTGGCTTGTGAGAACGCTGCTGAATAAGAAACTAGATAGATGACTACTTTTGTTTGTCTTTGTCAGTTTTTGTTGCAAATTGTTACAGTCAATGGGACAGTTAGAAGTTTGCCTCTAATCTGCCTGGGAACTGGATGGAAATGTCTGACATTAATGCTATTTTCCAGTTCACCAGTAAAACGAAGCAAGACAAAGAAATGGTCAAGACCCAGTTCAGCCACAAAATAACTACAATTACATGCAACTTCACTACCACTATTACCTTAAAGGTTGATGAACCTATATTACCCTCAAACCTCAGAAGTTTACATTCTGGTGTCATAAATTACATGGTTTCAGTAAAAATAGTACATTACACATGATGGATGACACCTATACCTTCTCAAGGACCAGGCCTAACATTAGTATTGTGCATCTCTGACAGAACTCTGACAGTATGGAGGCAGAAATTACTGTGTAATACATTGCTGGTAGCAATCACTATTCATTATTTGATCAGAAAAAGCATCTTGAGAAAGTCATATGCTGTAAAATTTTTTAATATAAACAGAATCCAATGATTTGCTAATCTCATAAACCTATATGCCGTTCACAATAGAACATAAATAATATATCACATGTTGAAACTGAGTAATTCTACCATAATATCGTCTCATTTTGAATTTGATGGCAGCAACACAACTCAAAAAGTTGGATCAGGGGGCAACAAAAGGCTGGAAAAGTAACTGGCACTAATCAAAACTGATGGAGCATTTGACAATGAATTAGGTTAAATAGCAAGAGGTCAGTAACCTTGGTATAAAAGGGCCATTTCAGAGAGGCACAGACTCTCAGATATAAAGATGGACAGAACTTAACCAACCTGCAACAAACTACTTCTAAAAATTGTGGAACAATTGTTTCTCAATTTTACATTTTTTTTACATTGTTTCTCAATGTAAAATTGCAGAAACTTTGAAGATCCACCATTTTCAGAGTATAACATCATTAAACGATTAATGACAAATTATTAAATAAATCAGTTGAAATATCTGTGCACAAGTACAACATTGACGATCTAAATTACATACTAGTGATCTTTGGGTCCTCAGAAATGTGTTAAAAACAGACATGATTCTCTACTGGAAATCACTGCATGGGCTCAGGAACGCTTCCAGAAAATCACTCTGTGAAGACAGCTCACTATAAAATTCACAAATGCAGGTTAAAGTTTGACCATGGCAATAAGAAGCCATATAAGAACACAATAGAGAAATGCTGCTGTCCTCTCTCATTTAAAATGGTTTGAGGCTAAGTGGAAAAAATGTTCTGAGGTCAGATGTGATCAAAATTTTAAACCTTTTTTAAACCATGGCCACCGTGGACTTAAGAGTAGAGCAAGCATCCAGCTTATCATCGGGGGACAGTCTGTCCAGGACAGATCAGAAGCCTGCATTTCTGATGGTATGAGGTTGCATTGGTGCGAATGGTGTGAGGACCTTACACATCTGAAACTTCATCACTGTTTAAAAGTACACAGAGGTTTTAGAGCAACATCTGCTCCCATCCAGACAATGTCTCTTTCAGGAAAGACCCTGCAGATAATGCGAAATAAACCACATATTGCATCCATCACAACAGCATGGCAGAAAACAGGAGAAGAGTCCGGATGCTGAACTGGCCCACCAGCCGTCAAGACCCCAGTAGGAAACATTTGTTGCATCATGAAACAAAAAATGCTGAAATGCAGGTCCAGTACTGTAAAGCTGCTAGAATCCTGATTTAGACCAGAATGGGACAACATTCCTGTCCTAAAACTCCAGCAGCTGGTCTACTCACTTCCCAGATGTTTACAGGCAGTTATTAAAAGAAGAGGGGACACTGCGCAATAGTAAACATCACCCTGTTCCACCTTTTCTGTTGCTTCCACCTGCCACTATATTCAAAATGAGCCACAGTTTCCATGAAATGGTAAAAATGGTAAAAATAAATAAATAAAATAAAAACATCATTTTGATTTGTTGTTTATGTTGAAAAAATATGGGTTCATGAGATTAGCAAATAACTGAATTCTATTTTTATTAACATTTTACATAAAGGCTCAATTTTGGGAGGGAAATGCACAAGAGTAGACGCACTCAGATCACAGTCACACAGCATACAGCCTCTTAGAAGAAACAGCACCACAAGCTTCTTGATCAACCACTAATATGATGATTTTCCCACTGGAAGTCTAAATCTTTTTGATAATGTATGAAATAAGTTATAAAACTTATAAGCGATCATGTGCTGCTTGCTAGGAACTATTGAGGCTAATGAAAAAGATTAGATGAAAGATCTGATTTGCACTTAAGTTTTACGTCATCAACTTAACTCTGATGAGGAAGCAGCCGTCGTGAGCGACAGACGGAAAACCTCAAAGAGGCACTTGTCTTAAAGGAAGCTGGCATACCCAGCCCCCACCACTGCCTTCACTTGTTTTTTCATTATGGAATTACACGTTTAGCTCTGGCACTTATACAAACATACTGCGCATATACAACACACACACACACACGCATACTCACACACACGCACACAGCTTATGGCTGCTGTCCCATTACAGAGCCATCCAACTATGACAAGACACTTTGATTTCATGCTAAAGCTGCTTTATGAGTTTTGCACACTACAACCAATTACAGATAAACTGGTGCATCTTCCTTCTGCCATTTACAGATCGACAGATACAGCAGCTATTTTTACCTCTGCATAAAAGCGGAGACTGTTTTCACACTCCGCCAACTGGAACTGCGCCTTTCATTAAGAAAATCTATTTAGAGCTGAGAAGGGGAGAGAGGCAGAGGAGCAGGGAAAGATGAGCACTGATTAAATCTTTCAATGAAAATGTTTGAGACTGTCTGTTATTTTATCACCACACCGCCCAGGCACTTTCCAAAAGCATGAGGTGGAGTGTAATTTGAAGCTCTTAACTACTTTTATCGCCCTAAATTAAGACAAGACCAGCTCAGTATCTCCACACAGTGTTTGTTGTTGAGTCATCCCCAAGACTCAGCTGGTGTCAATCACTGGTGCAGCGTTGGATGAGCAGGTCAGCAAACTGTGACCCTACCATCTGTGCATGTGTCAGTGGTAATTAGGCTGAAAAGCACATCAGTGTACTATAAATATTGTAGATAAAAGAGAGTGTAAGTACACATTAACAAAATCCAGGCAACCAAAAGCCATTTAATGTATAAACATAATTCTTAGGATTAAAAAAGTATAGATTAGTAAAAATATATTAACATGAAATAGTCTAGCCAATAGTGCTAAAGTGGGTTAAATACAAGGCTGTAAAGATTAACCAATATGAATCAGAGAGTAAATCCAACATAAATTTTTGCCTTCAGAACTGCCTTAATTCTTGGTGACAGATTTAACAAGCTGTTTTAAAACATTCCTTAGTGATCTTAATCAACACTGACATAACAGCATCACACAGTTTCTGCAGATTTGTCCGCTGCACATCCATGATGAGAATCTCCCGCATGCTGCTAACTCCGGCAGAGAAAATTGAGGCAGATGTAGAAGTGCTGGCAAGTGCTGAAATACTGCAGTTCAACCCTCATTGGTTGACTACAAAAGGGAGTCAATTAATTATTTCTGTTATAACTCATTCGTTCAGATGTTTCATAATTAGGGGCGTTTCCTTTTGATTGTCAAGACTGGCTGCCAGCGTTAGCCGTGGTGGCTAGTGGCTAGCACTCTGCTTGTTCCAAGGAAGGCCTCAGCCAGTGGCAGAGTAGCACAACGGCCTTCTAACCAGCTAACAGTGAGTCTGAGCATGCCTTAGCTTTAGCCCGCCTATCTTCATTAGCTTCTGTTAGCTCCAGGTTACCTCAGTTATCTCTTAGTTCAGAGTACGTTGGCTGTCAATCATTCGCTCCCATGTTCACAGCCCCCCTCTCTTTGCCCATTTTTATATTTTCCCGGAGTGAGGACACACGTGACGCAGCTAAGATGGCGAATGTAGAAACTAGAAGCTCAGCTGGTACTTAGAGAAGCAAAATTTGCCAAGACAAAATTCCCCCCATTATACCAAAGACAACCTGACCTGTTGAGACAAGGCAGATGGATCCATGTTTTCATGATGTTTGTAACAGATTCTGAAAATCTGAATGTGGAGCTGAAATAGAAACTCATCAGACCACACAAGGTTTTTTTCAATTTATATTGTTCAATTTTTCTGAGTCTGTCACAAGTGTAGCCTCAGTTTCTTGTTTCTAGGAATGTCCTTTACATCAACTGCTGCTCACTGGATAATTTTTCTGATTTTGGACCCCTCTCTGTACACATATACCCTAGGAATAATTGAGTGTAGAAATCATAGTAGATCAGCAATTTCTGAAATACTAATGCCTCGTTTAAAGTCAATTAAAACCTTTTTTTCTTCCTCATACTGATGCTTAGTTTGAACTGAAAATCATCTTGACCATGTCTACATGACTACATGTTTTGAGTTGCTGGACTGCAATTGACTAATTAAGTATTTGTGTTGACAAGCAATTGAACTGGTGGATCTAATAAAGTAGTACGTGTTTATGCCACACTTATCCATCAAAGTTTAGAATAAAGTGAAACAATCATTATGCAATCAAAATAATTTTTTGTCAATATTTTTTCATCAAATATGTATTACATAATTACAGAGTGGGGTTGTTTTAACTTATAAAAGGAAAAACTAAATATTTATGTTAAAGAACATGGTTTTTAAAAAAAAAGTGCTAGAATACATCATATCCTTAAACAAATTGTCCCTGAAATGTATCTTACCCCATGTGTAGATGCATACTAAACTGTCTCATAAAAGAGACATGTAATCATCTTTTCCTGTTATTTACCACAACACCTCTTGAAATTCTAGCCATAACAGTGTGTGTGTTCCCTCTGAAATGCAAACAACCCTACCAAAATAATTACCAAACTACCATCAGCTGCATCAACCAGCTTCTATGATCTCACTCTCCATACCTCCTTGTTAAGTGGGTGAAACTGACAGGGCGTGGGAAGACATTCTAACCCTGCATGCACCACTAAACACAGCTGAGGTTTCCCAGTTGGCTTACCCATTAAGTAACCTGGGTGGCAGACCGAAAAAGTGACATTGTGGCAATGGCAGCTGTGTGAGAAGATACTGCCAAAAAAAAAAAAATCCCCCCAAAACAAGCTAATTCTATTAAGGTGCAAAGGTGATGTAATGATTATTGTATAATGTGTCTTGATCTATCACAATTTGTTTTCCTCACAATGGTGCAACATTCCTAGAACACCTACAACACACTTATTTGTGCTGTTTTTCAGAGGGGTTGTTGTGGGATAGTGTTGCCAACTGAGTCTTTCCTTTGCCAACAACCAAGAAGTGAAAAGGGAAACACTTTCATGGAAAATATGCAGCTATGTGAAAGTGCTTAATCGCTAAGCTCCTGTAGGCGCATGCCTGTGGGATTTCAACGTGGCATTGGGAGCTGGCTGTCAACACACAGGAAGATGGGGACGCACACATGCACAGACATGCAGATGGGAAGTCAGCCCACAATCACACATGCTCACTGTTAGTTTAAAGGAAAAAGTTGTCTTCTAAGACTTTACGTTTGTAAATTCCTATTTCCCTACTTCATCTACTTTGATTTGAGCAAAGTTTCCTTCTGCACAGCTCAGGACCTCCAATCTAAGGGCGGAGACACACCCGACAGACTGCCATCTGTCGTGATCGTTGTCAGATCGGGCTGATCAGTCAGCCTCAGTCTCCCCAACACGGTAAGTAGATAAAAGTACACAACACAGGTACACAATTTTGAGGTACGTAGTTCCTGGTATTGTAGAAACCACTTGCACATAAAAACATGTTTATATCTGGAAGAATTTTGAAGAATTTTCACTGATAGCCATCATCCATCCACGACTGAGCTTGACATTTCAAGACATTTGAAGTTATTTCTATGCCCATCTTTACCTCTAGATGTCAGTAATTATTACACGCTGTACCTTTAAGCCAGGGGTGTCCAAAGTTGGTCCTCAAGGGCCACTGTCCTTCAGGTTTTGCATGTTTCCTGCTGCAGCACACATGAATCAGATTGATGGGTGAAAATGCTTTGGTAGAACTTGAAAACAAACTGATGAGGAGAACCATTTGAAATGAGTCAAGTGTGCTGGATCAGGGCGACATCTAAAGCCGGCCTCAAGGACCGGAGCTGGACACTCATGCTTTAAGCAGACTGCAAACTGCCACATTTTTTTTCTTTTTTTGGGGGGGGGGGGGGGGGGGGGGGGGTTAAAAAATCAAAGCTTTGCCAATCTAAACAAATAAAAACTGGTTGCAAGTTAGGCTCTGGTTCTGAATTTCCTTTGGCAGAAAGAAAAGGAAACTGATCGAGGGGCAGCTAGGGTTTTTTATTGGTTTTGATAAAATAAAAATCCCCATATTTCATATTTCATACTCGTGGCCACAGTCACACAAGAAAATCCATCAGATGTGTCTTCATGGGGAGCACATCACAAATGTGTGGTCATTCAGGGTGTGATGTAAACGTGCTTAATCTGTGTTATTGGATAAATGCTACACATAAACTGTGGTCCATCCTCAAATCCCCAGAAATCCTGAAAAAACACAACACGAAGGGGCAATTTAACAACTATGCTATGCAGTCAGTACAGAAAAACAGTAAAAAAAAAAACAGTTTCTTCTCTGGGATGATGATGGACAAATTCTTGGGATCAGGCTACAATGACAGCAACTTTTCCAGATTTGTGTGTGAACATGCATGTGTCTGTGTAGAAGACAAACAAGAGTCTGGGCTGCAGTATGAGAAAAAGAGTGCTAGTGTCACTGCAAACCAGCGTCTGTCCTCCGTCTACTTGTTTGTTTCAGGCGATAGCGAACATGAATCAAAGCATTCTGAGGTTTGCTTTCTAACTTCCTGTACACAGAGGAGGGAAGTACTTATACAGCAACAAAATCCTCTCCAGGGACAGAGGAGAGGAGAGGAGAAAGCGAACAGGGCAACGCAGCACTTTGATTCCAGCCCCTGATGATCTGAAACTCTGATATGTTTGTGCAGTGTCACATGGGAGCTGGTAAAAATGATATGCATATAAGGCTAAACGCTGTAGCCCAAAGCATGAGTGAGGAGGAGATTATCCTCTTTACTCGGTTGTGTAAATAGCTTTGATATGATGGACAGAACAGAATGTACTGTGCATTTAACCAGATGAAGATGTCTGATTAATACAAAGTATTAGGCACTCTGTAGACATCTTATTTCTACTCTATTCAACTAGACTATTTAGTTGAAATGAGATAAGTTATATTTATCTGAGGTCTGATTGTAGCTTATGCTATGTTTGGGAGGGTAAACACAGAGTGTTTGAAAGAATAACTCAACAATAACTTGTGATGAGAATGTTTATGTAGCTGAAGCCTGTCTTCATAGAGAGACAGTGTAATGAGCTGTATTAGCTTCCCAGTTGTCCCTGTGAGCATATCCATACTATGGATATTGATATTTGCCTGTCAAAATATTGGATTCAATACTTTTTTTTAATATCATAATACCACTGTGGTGAAAAATAGGCCATTTATTTTCAGTTCTCAGAGTTTTCAACAATACGAATCTGAACATTAAATTTTGATGGATGCCAATGCAGCTACTGCCCATGCCCGAGAGAGTGACAGCCACGTTACAAAGATGGAGCACCTGAGCTCATGAATGTGAGGAAGGGACTGCATGCAAACACTGACATGAAGATATGGTACACCTGCAGGATAATGTATGATGTGTGTGTGAGAGAAGGGGATCATAAGAGAGGAGGCGCTCCACTCTGCACCTGTTGTAGCAGACCGTTAGGCTAAAGAGAAGGGGCTTTAAGACTGCACTGTTATTAGCAATCGCTGCTCTTCTACCTGCTGCGGTCGACGTCTTATCTTTGCTGGACATTTAAACACACACTTTTTCTCTTCACAGTGGCGCGCCTCCACTGTGCATGCGCACTCTCTTACTCAAGCTCACACACCGAGCTGCCTGGACCATACATAAAAGTTATCATACAACACTTTCATTAGTTTCCAAGTTGATGTGCAATCAGAGCAGGAAAAAAAAGATTCATTGTTGTCATTCCATTGTTTACATTCCGTGTCCGTCTCCTCTGCCGCAGAAATAAGGACGTCCATCTCTGTCTCACAGCAGAGGCTGGATAGAAGGACATGCCCGTTCAGACTGTGGTCACTCTGACGCAGGTTGGATATGTATCCAATTCAGTACCACCAGAAGTGGAAAGTAACTACATTTACTAAAGTTACTGTAATTGAGTAGTTTTTGTGAGTAATTTGTAATTTTTTGAGTAGTTTTAGAAATAGTTTATTTTACTTTTACTCCAGAACATTTTGACCCTAGTAATTTACTTAACTACTTTGGAAACCTCCTCAACTACTGAGTAAATACTTAAAATGCAGGGGGAGAAAAATCAACTTGAACGTGTTTTATATCGAACGTTGCAGATTATTAATCTATGTTGCCATTCTACTTCAGTGACATACAGCATATTGTCCACTGATAGGAAATCTCACTGATGATGGCGGGTGATGAGGAAGAGATGAAGATGGAGGAGGATGAGGGTTGCCAAGCAGACATTAAATTCCCATGGAAGAGATGACAAAGGAAATCCTTGGCCAAATCTCAGCCAGCTCTTTGTGTTTAAATGCAAACAAGACAATAACTTCATCATGCAAGGACTGACAAATTTGTCCAATGCTGGTATCCAGAGGGAAGATTATTCTGTGGAGCATTACACTTTATTTAATTTCTTAAATAAGCAGTCAGTGTGCTCGTTTGTAAATTAAGACAGAGGGCCAAGAATGAGGAGCCAGCAGCTGAGTGTCGGTCTCTTGTCAGGGCACTCAAGTTGTTGGGATTGAAAGGGCTGCAGAACACGAAAGCTATCAGAAACATCTCTGACGCAGCAGAAAAAGTGTCAAGATGGCTGTGGATCAAGCGGGGGGGGGGATCCGTGGGCTACACTGGCTGCTTACACACAAGCTGGGGCCTGATCAACCCTGGTTGGGTTACCTGGGTGAGGGTGTCTGTTGTGAGACCCGAAACACTCAATGAACCCAGGATACAACACTGATGATGTGGTTGCACCTAGAGTGTTTGTGAGAACTACAAGGTTCTTAAAAACAGTGTTGGATTGGATTTATAAGTCATCCTTATACTTAGTTACTGAAAGTAACTAAGTAACTTTTACTCAGAGTAAATTTTAAATTAAGTACTTTTTTACTTTTACTCAACTTTTTAGATGGGTTCTTTTACTTAAGTAGAATTTAAGCAAAGTAAAGATACTTTTACTTGATTATTAATTAAGAATACCAATTTTCAGTACTTTTTCCACCTCTGAGTACCACAAATGAATGTGGCCTGATTCCGATCCAAAATGTCAGATTCCATGTGACTTGGCTGTTCACACTGTCAGAAACAAATCGGATATGGGTCATATTTGAGCGAAGAAATCAGGTCACTTTTCACTGCAGTGTGAACGTAACCTAAGAGTTATCGGCATTTGCTTAAAACTGGAAAATGTTTTAAAAGTTAAAGTAAGGCTAAAGTGAAGAAGGATTTTTGACATTTTTCTAAAACTTACTGAAACACAGAGGTGTAAAAGTAAAAGTAGTTTTCAAGTACCAATCCTGCCATGTTTTTGGATCTGCCAGTACATTTAGAACAGCTGTTTTCACTAACGAGCTCATCTCCCTGTGAGAGGAGCTAATTAAACACAGCTGGTTCAGTGATTGGTTGGAAAAACTGCCAGACAGGGTTTCTACTTTCTACTTCTACCCAATTTTTGACACCTCTGCTGAAACATAACCAGCAATTGTGTCAAAACTGTAAAAGATATCAAACTGTCCTTTCAGACGGTTAAGTTTTATCTTTCCTGACCTGTTTTAAACTTTAAATGATTTTCTATGTGACAGTAGAGCTATAAAGCTCCAAAGTAAAGTAAAATAGAAAAGAAGAAAAATAACTGACATTTTGGGTTATCTTAATTATATTTTTAAAGAACAGGTATTTTTTGACTTCCTTCAAATAAACAAGGTTGCACATGACTTTGGACTTAAAAGCTAGACTAGCTTTGCAGTGTACATCTTAGGACAAATCAGAGTCCAAGCCTTGCTCTTTGTTGGCAGCATTTATCTTTTGTCCCTCATGCACTAACACGGGTTGCCAGAATGGATTAAAACCCTTCTTTTTCTGGCCAATCAGTCCTCTTGCCACTTCACAGAAGCTGGGGGTCTTCGAGGTCAGCCCATTGACAAATGGAGCAACTCGTTGTGAGTGCAAAAGAAAAATGGGGAGTAAAAGAAGAGAAAGGACATTTGTTGCTGCTTGAGTATACCTCACTGTTTAGACAAATGCACTTTTTTTTGGGGGGGGGGGCCTCAAAGCTGTGCAGCATGCATAATAACAGCAGCCTGAGAGGCCCCACTTAATGCCAATCCATAGAAAATACTCCATCACTAATACACATACACAGTCACAACATAATCCCGTGGGACCTCCGTCTCCCCCTGAAAGAGTGAGCCTGACACGAGCCTCAAGCTTAACCCTTAACATCCCGGCTAACCTCTACACACACACACATAACCGCATACAATTACCCACAGTAAAAAGTGGGGGGCCCTGGGCCAGACAGGTGCTGCAGCAGTCCCACACAACGATAGTCGTGCACGCTTAAGTGCATGTGCGTGTAATAGCAGGGGGTTCGTTTGCCGTCTGTCAGTACAGCTTGCCACTTGCAAGATCGGACGGTCTCCGTTTCTCTTCTCCTGGGGTTTCTTGGCTGTTTGTGTGTATGTGTGTGTCTGCACACTGACATGTGTTTTGTACACGGTGGGTCTGACTCATAGATCAATGCATCGAGTATTACATATCATTCTAATGTCATTATTGGGGGGGGCCATCAGTGAGCGACACGGCCTCCAGCATCCTCCTGCTCTGATGCTCTCTGCTCTAAAAGAGTTTGTTTTGATTAGTTGTTAAGCCATGAGTGTTACTTTGAACATGAGGGGTTTAAAGCTGCACGTGCCAAAATTTGATTGAAAAACAACAAACTAATCAGTCAAAATGACAACTGTCCTAGGCAAATGATTCAGCAAATTTAAAGAATTTCTAATCCTGTGTATATTTAGACCCCTCAAAAAAGAAAAAGCCATTTTAGTCATTTTAAGGATATGCAAACGATAAAGGGCCCTGAGCGAGCCAGCAGCATTAGATCTTGTGGGGTGCTTTAAGCAGCATAGAGAAGAGCTGGCAAACATGGAAACAATGAGTAAAGTCAAGTAAGATTTCAACTAGGCTCAGCACATACATAACCGCTACATGAATTACATGATATGGCACGTCACTTTTTCGCTCGAGTCCACCATGATGGAAGGCACGTTAGCCAGAAAACACTGGGGGAGAGCTAGACACACAAGCTGAACTACAGCAGTTCTTTTTTTTTAAAATTCTTATTAGGCTTTCTTTGTTGACCATGGAACGGAGCAAGGCAAAAAGAGTGTGGAACCTACAGGGACAAGCTTGTTGCAAACGCCAGGGAGAGATATTTGCGGAAAAATATATGCAATATCGATCCGTATGAGCTGCCCCAGGTAAGATAGAGCAATGACTTGGATACACCCCCGCCGTGTACTTACATGAACATAGGTTATTTGGTGTTCGGTATAAGCTACAAGACAATGCAGCAATTAAGGAGCCTAAAATCTCTGGAGAGCTATAAGCAATTTTGTTGTGGCTGGGTGCGAGATCTGCACATCTTCTGCATGAAAAAAAACATCAAAAACCCCATTGTGTTTGCAAAGGTAAGTTTTCATGCACTTTTTCCTCGCCATTGTGTTACAGTAAGCCTTACATAAATGCTTAAACATAAAACTCTCTAAAGAGAGTTTGAATTAGAGCAACAGCCATTTAACTACAGTGGAGGAAGTCAAGTGTTTTGTTTTTTTTTTGTTTGTTTTTTAAATTAAAGAAACCGCCAGGCCTCTCCACAATTGGCCAGTGTAGTAGACCAACCTTCTAGCTAAAATTTTGCTCCTTGATGTAAAGCAGCAAAGTGGGCCTGTATTTTTTAGTAATATTTCATTCTTTACAGGGTCCAAAAACGGGTACAGTATGTCGACTAACAAGGAATGTCCTTTCTTCAAGCCATTCAGCGTCACCTGGTTACTCTAGTAACTACTTGGTTGTTACCTTTAACTAGCACTGTGTAACTTTCTGACCTTAAAGGTATGTTTGTTTGTTTTTTATTTGTTTATTGTGCACATTCCTCGAGCCATTGTTGCCCAGCAGTGCCCTATGGCTGAGAAACCTCTCAACTTTTTTAAAGTGCTGCTTTACAGCAGCACGTCATATGCCAGCAACTGGATATCAACACTGACCATTACTCAACATGCACCATGGCTGATTCATCAAAGAAATGCAAAGGGATTAATGGAAGAGTGGGGGAAAATAATTCCAGAAAGGGACATGCTCAGAGTAGAGGTAGGATGCAATGTGGATTCCAAATTAGCCATCGTTAGGGAGCGCCTCACTAAGAAAATCAGCTAAAGTTCAATAATGCAGTTTCAAAGCAATAATACTGAACTTGGCATCCCCCCAGCAATTGCTAATTTGGCATCCATCTTGCATCCTAACTCTTCTCTGAGTTTTTCCAGATGGTAAAAGTCAGTCCAGTCTTGTTTTATCTCTTGCTCTGTCACTTTCTCTCTTTGTTTTCCTCTCATCTCCAATGTTTTCCTCTTGTATTTCTTTGCTGAATCAGCCATGACACATGCTCATAAAGGCAAGTGTGTTGATATTAGGGCTGTCACAATAATCGCAAAAATTAAATATCGCGATATTAAGAAGCTCACCGTGCTGCATGATGGGCCACCGCCATCACCGCATCTCAGGACAACAGTTGAGAAGGATACAATGGCAGCTGCACTGGCATCAAAACCAAATGTTACTTCGCCCCTATGGGAGCATTTCGGCTTTCAGCCAAATGAAAAGGGTGAGCCAGACAATTTAAAAGAGGCAATCTGTAAAATCTGCCGTTACTGTCCTTTGAACTGCGTTCAATAAAGCGTTATAAAATTGACATGTCTTTTTTTTAATAACTTTTTTTTAATGTGCAACCGCTATGTTTCAAAGCAAATATTGCCATGACTTTGGTATTTTACCAATTAACAAAGACATTGGCGAAATAGATAGTTGGGAGGGTGCGCAATTATATTGCATATCGCAATATTGAGCCGCCTTGACTCACCGCAGGGGGAATTCCTCAATCGCGACAGCCCTAGTTGATATTCAGTTGCTAGCTTGTGGCATGTGGCCGTAAAGCAGGGGTGCTCGAGAGCTACTATATTGTGCAATTTTTAGAACATGCCATCTCCAACACACCTGAATCAAATGGCAAATTCTTTCATGTGCATGCCATTCAGCTCTGCAGAAGCCTGGTAATGAGCCATTTATCTGATTCAGGTGTGTTGAAGAAGGGATGCAACCAAAATGTGCAGGGTAGTAGCTCTCGAAGACTGGATTTGGCACCCCTGCCTTAGGTGAAAACGCAGCAGCCTCAGACTGGGAAATAAAAGGTGGGAAGCACACTCTCTCAGCCTTGAGATGCTGCAGTGCAATTATGGCTCCAGGAATATGCATAATAATGTTTTTTGTACCATAAAAAAAAAGCCAGGAGCACGAAATTTTAAGTTGCTAAAGTCTTTTCTTCAGCTATCAATTGGTACCAGGGTGCCATATTTCCCTCTACAGGTTCACGTCCCATTTAACGTGATGACTGCAATGATGAAATGAAGACAATGTCAAACTATAGGAAAATTTAACAAATAATGAAATAAATATAATAAAAGGATGTGGAAATTAACAAGACCTACTGAAAACCATGTATCTTGTGTATTGTAATTCGTTGTTAGAGTATCATCATTGTTAAGTATTATTATATTGTGTATTGTGATTATACAGAGATTATTATGATTATTATTATTGAGCATTATTAAGCATTATACTGTGATACTGAGGATTTTGATTTATAGTGAAAACTTTGTTGTATTGTGATTTACAAAAGAGAGCAAAATTACTATTGAGTGTTATTGACCATAATTAATAATCAATATACTTTTATTGTGGACATTATGGATCATTTTTAAGAGTTTTGTTCTTATCAAGTATGGGGTATTGTGCCAAGAATTTTTGTTAAATTACAGTGCTTGTTAAATTTAACTTGTGACCAAAGGGTTTTGGACCTGATAAGTTTTTCTAAACTTCTTCCAAATCTCCTTTTCAAACTATGATGTATTTTTATTACTTTGTGCACCAAATGTGAGCATTTTTTATTATTTTGAACTGAAATAAAAAACAAAGTATAGAGCAGTGCAAGTCTTCAGCCACCCCTAATTTTACATAAAAGGAAAATCAGTGCAGCAGCTTACTGAAACGTGTTCAAGTATAAATGGAGATACAGGGTCTGAGGAGAAAAACGAATTTGTTGCATGTAAATTTGGTACGACCTCTTGTATCTTTAACAAATGTTCTTGTAGAAAGGAAAATCCACTGATTTTCAGTCCGGGTCTTGTGTCATTTGGCATACCTCAGCCTCTTTTCTCTGTAGATAGATGTAAATGGATCAATTTCCAGATGCAAGTCTCATGGCTGAAAATGAGTGAAGCAGCAGCCAACGTCTGGTAAAGGAAAAAAAACTCCGAAAGCCTGGGGAGCAATTGCTCCAACCACTTTAAAGATTATAAGTAAATCTGGCTGCATGGAAGTAAATTATGCAGAAATCAGGAGCACCTTGATACATAGCTCTATGATTACAATGTTAAACTCACTACACATCATGTCTTTCTCTTTAGAGAGTTGCAATCTTGTGTTCCAGTTCTCCCTTACATTAATACTGTAATCCCCAGAATCTTCCCTGCTCTATGACCTCAGTGCTGATAATCATATCTGTTTTGGTCTGAATTCAAAATAAACATCAAGCCAAAGGTCATTCACAGTTTACAGGGGTGAAAGACTGAAGCATGCAAACACAAAGAGACTGAAGCCGCTTAAACTGGGCATACATACCTTGTCAAACAGAGACTTCCATTGCTGAGACAAGGAAAGAGAAGAAAAGAGCATGTGATGGAGTGAGTTGGAAGAAAAGAAGAGGGGAAAATACATTGAGAGACAGGTGCCAGAGAGGAAAGAGGACCCATATGATCAAAGAGCCTTTCTTTCTGTGCTTTATGCAGCCTTGCAATTACATACTATCATCATCTCAGGTAGTTCCTGGCATAATGATTGACGTGTGCACTGTTTAGAAAAAAAAACTCTTCTGATAGCTGTGAGGATAAATAAGTCGGATTTTAAATTCCATAAGCTCCAGTAAACTCTAGTAACGAGCTCATTAGTTTTAAATACAAATAAATATTGCGACATGAAATTAAACAGCCACAAGTCAGTAAAAACCTGCTGAAAAATCAAACTGATATGTGTTCATGTTTTCACTTGAGTCTGTATTAACTTACTACATCCTCGGGAGCAATAGGAAGAACGTCGGTACTTTCCAAAACCTCGATCTCTTCTCCCTCCGCGTTGGCCGCCACCGCCGGAGAGATGTTAACCGGTGCCTCCCGGGTTCCGCCAGTCATCCTCGGGCTGCCCTTCTCCATACATCCACGGAGAGCAGCGACTAGATCCTTTTAAGATTGCCTCCACATGCTGTAGCAGCCTACTCCCATCTCCCTTGGGACATAAAACATTACACGAGTATGTATTCCAGGAATTCCAAGCGTAATCAAATTTTCATCAGCAGAGGAAAAGTTGATGAAGTTGCGTAGACTAGTAGATTAATATTCCTTCAAATGGTGTCACGCGGACTTTACAACAGTACAGCAGAGGCAGATGCTGGTAGAGCTGGAACGAAGCC
The DNA here is from genome assembly GCA_023101725.1 of Atherinomorus stipes. NCBI lineage: Eukaryota > Metazoa > Chordata > Actinopteri > Atheriniformes > Atherinidae > Atherinomorus > Atherinomorus stipes. Next base: position 1,153,913 of record JALJCO010001535.1, on the reverse strand, counting down.
ACAAAATGGGGCAATGGTCCAAGTTTGGGAGGCTGGAGTCACTCTTTTTTTTCTACCTAGAGAGACGCGAAGCAGGAGGAGCAGCTGGGCGCAGATTCATCCGAAAGAAACAATTACATCATCATTCAGCGGTGACAACAGGACAGAGGTGACAAACTGCTCCGGATGACGCACCTTGATTTCTTAAGGCTTTTTCTTGCGCAGCAGCCGGTGAAAGTCGTCTCAAACCGCGTGCGCACATGGCAAACTCAACGAAAGAAGTTCGGGCATGTGCCAATTTTTTTGGTGCGTCATGACACCTGGCACGCGCTGTTTTCTGCCTGTCGATGGCGCAAAGCGAGCACGTTCGACTGGTTTGTCCGCGGCGTGCACAGATAAGCGAGAAGCCCTAGTGGGATGGATGGTGGGGGGGAGACACCGAGTCTGCTGTGATGGTTGGTCCGGCTTTAGAAGACGGAACGACTTCGCTCTGTGCGCTTACAGTCCTCCGAGGCACGCAGAGAGATGGAGGGAGAGAGGGTGGGGGAGGAGAAATGAGGGAAGGAGGGAGGGAGGAGGGCAGATATTTTGGCCGGTGGCGAAGAGGGATCACCAGCCATTCCTGCTGAGGGTTTCGAGGAACTCCGGGTGTCACATCTCATAGGATGATGTCTGCTGCTTCTCTGATCTGGTGTTATAAACGGTAACTGATTCACCTCCATAGAAATAAGTTTGTTTTGTTGTTGTTGTTTTTTAATCTGAATTGTTTAATCAGAGACAGGGAGCACCCATGTGGAATTAGCTCCTGATAATTTCAGGGGATTGAAGTTGTCTTCTCCAGGTCTACTACTGCAGTCACCCAAATGGTTGGGGCCCTTTTAAGATAAACACCTACCAATTACCCCGAGACACATCAAACGCACTTAATATATGGGTGGAAGTCATGTATTAGGAGACATCATGTGTGGTCTAGTGTAGGACGATCAGTATCCTTCCATTGGAACTCCTTCAGGCTCCAAGTAATTGCATTGCCATGGAAACCATATGACTGTTATGTCATATTTCTGCCCCAAATGCCTTTTCCAGACTCTGGTATGGCAGTAATAGATTACAGCTGGATTCTATGTTAAGAGGGGAAAAAACAACAAAAATGTACAGTGTAAACAGTATGCAAAACTATTTAAGGAACTATAAAAAAGGAGATGAACCTATTAATAAACCCCATCACAGTTTCCCAGGCCAGATTACACTTCATCTTTCATGTCAGCGAGAAGTGAGGTAAAACCACTAGAGTTTCAGCTATAATTGGACAAAACCAAGCTTTCACACAGCTTGCTTTCACAGGTCATGAGCCAACATCAGCCCAAGACCTGTAACAGGAGAGGCAGAGGTGGCAGGAAGACTGTAAACCAAAAGGAGAGAGACTCGATGTACAGCAGGAAAAGCACCTGCTATGTGGGAGAACTTGGCTCATGTATAAATTAACAGCTAAGGAGTGCTGCTGTTTTGTCATAGAAGTGTGGCTGCAAGCTGTTTGCAGGCGCCAACCACTCATGAACTTGCACCAAGTCCTTTAATTAACCTAATGTTGGTTTGTCTAGCTCTGCTGTGGAACTAATGATGTTAGCTTTCAGTGCTAAAATGACGACCATAGCTGTAGTACATATCTCAGGTTAGAGCAGACATTGCTTGGGCACTGGCAACTGGAGGATGGGAATACTTTATGACTACATAGGTGAATATGTCTCAACTTCAATGTTATGTCAGATGACAATAATGTAGATTTGGTCAATTTGGAGGATATTTGGTCAAGAGAACTAACTTTCAGTTGTTCATCTGTTAGAAATTTGGCTGCTTTACACTGTTTATGTGAGAAACATGGCATCAGAACAAAGTGAATGTGTTGGAGGTCAAACTGTCTTCTATCTGAAATCATTGCTTGACTAACATAGTTCTTTTGGTGGTGTGTGTGTGTGTTTGGGGGGGGGGGTACTCCATGGTGCTCCAAATTAGTCTGGAATTAGCATCAATTTGATATGGTGTAAAGTCTGGCAGACAAAAACTGAAAACAATAGCAGAAGATCGAAGCAAAAGGACAGTTTTGCCCACTAATAGATGTGAAATGAACAAGACAGAATGATATTAAAGTGAAAAAAAGCGGTGTGAGTATTACAGTCTTGAGCTGTCTTTTTTTTAAAGACAGATGTTGGACACCTGCGTGAAATCCATGCAATCCTGAGCAAAAAGGAGAGCAGCCCTTCATTCTGGGTTTTATGTATTGCTTTGTCAGGATTCATTACCGATGTCCTGACGAAGCAGATTCAACAGACAACTCATGCAAATGCATTCACCACCTCCATGCTCATATGGAAGAAAAACATCACTATCTAAAACTGTTTACTAAAATGCTTTAAATGTGTTTTTTTTTTAAAAAGGTTAAGACTAAAAATGAATCAAATTAATTAAGTGGATTATTCTGAATTCACCAAAAAAGGCACAAGATCCAAACGTGATGACCCAAATATTCGGACGCAGTTCACAAGAAACAGCTTGATGAGTAGTTTGTGAATTAAAACTTAAATGACCTAATGAGACTTTCATTTGGATAAGGAACAGTTAAAGTCTGAATTCTGCATGCTCCCTGCATCTTGACCCTCCTTCACTCATCGTGGGACTGTTTATATCTTATCAACAGGGTGCCTCACTATGAATTTAGAAAAAAATCTCCATCAGTCTTCTTTTTTAAGGCAATATTGCCCCCTTGTGTTCAAACGTACAGAGAAGTTAAACTTGTGGCAAGATATCAAACATAAAGGTATAATGATAAATAATTAATAGAATTCTGCTTTAAAAGTTTGAAAAAAATCACAAGAAATTAAATGATAACATTTCTTAGAGATATTAAATAACAGATTCTGCTACACCACATGTTATAGACATGAATTTATTGTAAACTTTTGGAAAGGCAGGACTGAGGGAATACAGAAACGAAACTTTGTGGCAAGGAGTTATCACTGCATGAAATGTAACATTTATTTGTGGTCACATTATTGCATCTTTGGTGACAAAGAGAGCTGTCACAGCAATGAACAAATAATCTAACACGCCTCTGTTCAGCAATACAGGAAGAGAAATAAGATTTGAATCTTTGCTTAAAAAAAAAAAAAAAGGGCCTAGCAAGCATCAGAGAAAAACTGTAACAGTGAATTCTTTGCATTAAGTCTTAAAACGCTGGAATGTGGTCAAATTTGGCAGCATGCTCACACAAACTGTATGCCTTTTATGGTAGCACATAAACATATGCAAACATGAAAAGTGACCAATGTGGGGAAACACAAGAGAGCAGCAAAGTCTTTGTTCTTCATTCATACTCAATGATGACCAGTTTATATGAGTGGACATTCTTTTTTAAAAGTGTCCTAAAATTTTGGCTATTTTTCTGTCCATGTGGATAATCAAAGTTTAAGTTTGTGTAAGTACATGAGCAGGCTTTTATACTAAAACCACAGCAGTCATTTATGGCCCATTATGACAAAAACAACCAAATGTAGAGTCAGATATATACAGTATTTACACAGTTCATTAAGTCTATTATACTGAGCCTAACATCAAGTTGTTCATTACATCAACCAGCAAGCAACCAAAATAAATAGCTTTATGTAAACTCACTACAAGCCAACAGCAGCTTACCCATACTTTCATATAAATATAAATATATTATTTTCACTTATTTGCAGATAACAGATTAAACAAATAAGCAATTTAGTAAAAAATTAAATATTTTTCTGTAGAATAAAACGGCAAAAACAGAAGGTTTGCATAATGAGTAAGCATATTATTTTCTCCCCAAAAAACAAAATGCACTTTCTAAATAGGGCTCAACTAAACTACAGAATCATGACAGATTTTTTTCCCCCCCCCAAAAGTGATTTTACTAAATAAAAATAGGGAAAGTTAATGCTTTGATTGGTCAAAATTGGCTCCAGTAGGTACCGTGGTAACGAGGATGGGCTGTGAGTATCCGAGCATCACCGTGTTTTCAGCAGCACTCTGTACATGGCGAAGCCTAGCACCGCAAACACCGTGGCCCCCACGCTTGCCCTCAGCCAGAAGGTCGAGCTCTTCAGGTCTGCCTGGCTTATGTGTCTGGTAAAAAGAGAGGCACATCCAAGAGATGTAAATACTGAATATAAGAGAGGATGGAAGGACGACAAGGCTGTTAAAATTGAAATGAAAGAGAAAAGGAGAAAGATTTTTCGCTTTAAAGATTACTTACAATAATTGACAGATGGTGCAAAACCTGATGACAATTTCAACTAAACTGAAGTGTTTAATTTTACCCATCTGTCACTCTGTCAACGCTTTAAATCAAAGTGACAAATGAAGGTCTCAGTAGGGACATTACTTGCAGAGAAAACATGAAAAAATGAAAGCAGATGACAGAAGATGGAAGCTTTGAAATATGAAGATGCTGAGGACACAGCAGTCAGAATGATGGGTGATGTGAGGGATTAGTTATGACACGAGTTGGCAAAACTAAAGAAGAATTATGAGATCTTTGTTAGATTAGACCAGAGAAGCTCAGTTCCCCATGAAAAAATGACAAGAGCAGGAAAGCTGGTACCAGCTGAATGACAGTGGGGCTAAATGGCAAACATGAAGACAACTGCTTACAGTCATCGTTTTAAAAAAAGAAAAAACAACAAAAAAAATCTTACAGAAAACTAAAGATTCTTAAGATAAAGAAAGTTAGGGGGGAAAAAAGAGAGCAGATAAAATAATGATGCTCGAAATGACACTTGTAGTCTTTCCTCCTACTCGATTCTATTATAAACTTTATATCTACAGGGAAGTTGAGCAGGTGACTGTCTAAGTTTTCTGCAGGATAATTAAAGTTTCTGATTACACAAATCAAATTAACCATACGAGTAAATAAGGAGTAAGGCACTAAGAAAAAAAAAGAATACAAAGTTACACTTCACCACAGCACTCCTTAATAAAAGATAAAAAAATAAAGAAGCATAAAAAAGATGTGGATATGAAAGCAAACAAAGTCAATCAAGGTTTTATGAGGGGGTTTAAAACGCTGCATTTCTTTAGGTGTTTCTTAACTCTCAGTCTTAAAATGATGTTGGACAAAAGTTCTCCAGGCTTTCTGAAGGTCTTTCACAAAGTTTTACCTTGACTTTTATTTCCACAATCACTTTCAGTCCAGTCCTGTACCTGATAATCTTCAGAGCGTGCACTTCCTTGTTTAACAACTTAACACTGACCTATGCGTAATTCAAGCAAAAAAAATATGAACCTTACTAGAACCCATGTTGTGCCTACAGATAGCAGACAATTTAGTAAAGGACCAATTCTACTTGTATCTTTGGGCACTAGATGCCTGAGAACTGCTATCAGCTAAAATCTGGATGTATCTAGTCAGGGTGTACAGTGTGGCCTTAATGAAAATGAGCTAACTGGACAGCTGGAGGACAAATAAATGGAAAGATTAAAAAGTTTATCTACAGCAGATGAACGGTATATGATAATAATGTCCTTACAAAAACAAAAACCCAGCAAAAACTTGATACAAGACCAGAGAGATGCATGTGGTCCTTCAGTTGCATCTACTGTTCACTGAAGCTCCATCAGACATGGTCTTTAGGTAAAGCTGGCTGTCATTCTTGGGGAACGGAAACAGAGAGAAAAGGCTGAAGTATACCAAGTGACACAAGAACTGGACTGAAAATCCCGTGATGGAGTGATGAATCCTCCCCAGAGCCTCTTAATAAACAATGGAGCAAGAAGAAGCCAATATCCAAAGAAGAGTTTTGTAATGTCCTAAAATAGGCCTGGGAAACTATTCCTGAAGACGCTGAAGAAATTAAGAAAAAGCTCGTCTATGTGGGTTCAGACTGTGTTGAAGAATAAATGCACCAATACTAAATATTAATTTTCAAGATGATTAGAATAGTAAAATCTCTGTTTTTGCCTTATATATTATATTTTCATTTCCATTTGCACATTTTTCAAGAGACTGCTGCACCTGTCAATATATAAAGATGGAGCACTTATGTGTAACTCTATGTAAATGTGCATTTAATCAGGATTATTTGTTTAGACTTTATTCTCTACAGTAACACGAGAAAACTATTGTCCAGTGAAAATAGAGATAAATCGTCATGTGCTGATTTGAATGTTATAACAATTAGTAAAAGGAATATTGGTGTATGCAGGAATTTTAGGGTATCATACTCTCATGTACTGTACGTAATACAATATTTACTAGAGAGAATAATTTCATGGGTTAGACTCTGAAGGAGTCTCCTGTGATGTGTTATTACAAAAACTATTGCCACAAAAACAGATCGCTGAAGACACAGAACGAAAAAGATAAAATGAGCAAAAGCAGCATATGATGATGATGATGATGGTAACACATTACAAAGGGGAAAAAAGAGAGTTTTAAGAGACCTTCGGAGCACGACAGCGTAGACTTTGGCCCTGACGGTCTGCAGTAGCTCAGAGTTGAGGAAGTTCTGACACAAGCAGAAAGTGCACCGATTACAAGTGCACATGCAGCGCAGCCGGGCGTGGCTGAGGAGAGATACGGAGAGGACACAAACACACCACCACAGTGTCATTTACAGACATACAGGGTTTAACAGGACACACACACAAAAGAAAAAGATTAGAGTTGAAGGAGGCCACCACAGAGTCTAAAGAGGAGCTGATGTGTTTCCTCTGTGAGCTGCACAGAAAGAGAATAAATATTTCAACTTTACAACACGACAAAAATATCTATACAGATTTTTTTCCCCCCTCTGGTTGTAGATGGTGTGTCTGCAGAGACTGAATGGTGTGCAAAGGGAGGTGATTTGAGGTAACAGCTGAAGTGCAGCCTCAGTGTGAGTTTGTGAGCCTCTGGGAGGGATTAACATTACAACTCAGCAGGGATGCTGTGTATCCACGGTGCAAAACATAGTGGCATCTGAGTAAAAGCAACATGTTCAAAGGTCAGTGCATTAATGCATGTGAAGGGCATGCCGTCAAACATCGACACTTGGAACAAAATCATTCCTGTAGCAACTCAATTGAGGATTTGCAAGACTTCTCAGCCAGTTCAATTTCCCATGGATACAAGAGTATAAATGTAGTTAAAGATAAATGATTTTCCTCTTGTAGGCCAGTTTATACCAACTATTACACCCTTACATTATAATAATCTATGACTTTCATGAATTTCAGAGATGAAACCATGCAAGTATCTAGCCTTTACTTTATTAAGAAATCAAAACAACCACATTCAGCTATAAAATATGTAAAGTACAGCTGCAAGACTTTTAGATGAAGGTTGTTTATGAGATACTTGTATACATACGGGTACATGGCCATAGTGGCAAGTTTGGTGTAGATGTCTCTGTCTGGGTCTGCTGCTGTGTTGCAGGTGAAGGACTGAGGCGGCGGCATCTTGTGTCTCCTGCAGAACTCCAGAGGACTGCAGCCGTACATCTGTTTGACCTCCGGCAGGTCCGACTTTGCTGCGATCATCATACACGGTGTCTTGCTATCCATGAAGTATTGCTAAGGTAGAAAGGCTTAGTCATTCACGTATCAAAGTCTGCTTATTTTTGTCTTTTGATGCCATGTCATCAATGGACACGGTTCTACCTTGAAGACTTTGGCGCAGTATTCAAAGGAATAAGGGTTGCTGACATCATAGACCAGGCAGACAATGTCGCAGGCCAGATCGGCATCAGACAGGTAGTCGAAGTCAGGGAATACTTCATGGAGCTGGAGAGGAAAGAAGGTTCAATTAGCCATGAATAGTCAACACTTCTATTAACCCTTGAAGTTCCTGTTCTAGTGTTTGACAGAGCATTTTTTTCAAGTACTTTAATGAATTTCATTAAAAAAAAAAGATAGGTAGACCTGCCTGAGCCACCTCTACAGCTTGGTTTGGGTTGTAATCCCATTACTGTTTCAAGTTTGATGATTTCACAGTTTTACTATATCAGTGAGAAACATTTCTCAAGGAAAACAAAGATGCAAAGAAACCCTTTTATCTTGCTTTTTTCTTAGTGTGAACTTTGAAGAATTCAAAATTAATGTAATGATATAGGGAGCTCAGCTGAATTTCATAGCTAATTCCATGTATTTGTTATGGGTGTGGAATATCTCTGATGTTTACAATAGTTCTTTCTGTTTTCTTTAGCTTTCTGAAGGAGCTTTGTTCTCTACAGTCATCAGCTGACATACTGCATTTTAAAAGATGATGGAGGAACTGCAGGAAGAGAATGGCTAATTTGTTTTTTTTTTCCTCCTCTGGCAGCATTGCTATTCAGTGTTGTTTTTGGCGGCTATCTGAGTTTTAGTCTTAGTCTTTCTTACGAAAATGCTTATTAGTTTTAGTCACATTTTAGTCATTTCTGTATCTGATAGTTTTAGTCGATGAAAATCAAAAAGGTTTTAGTCTAATTTTAGTCAGTTAGGCTATATTTTAAAAAAAGAAAAGTAAAACTGGCCATTTTGGAGACCATGCTGCCAGTCACATTTGAGCAGGTTTGTACAAATATATGAAAACAGAAAAAAAGGCTATGACAGGAGTTAGTGGTGAAGCGAGTGCATTGCGTTGTCTTGTAATATAACCATGTGACACCTCAAAGTTTTATTTTATTGTTTTATTGTATTGTGGATCTTTTCTTTACCTGCCAAGGGACTGCTGATGCTAATTTCTTTTATTCATTTCTTTTATTTTACCTTTATTTTACCAGGAAAACCTCATTGAGATTGAAAATCTCTTTTCCAAGAGTGTCCTGGCCAAGACAGCAGCAGAGAAATAAAAGTTACAAAACAAACACATTCAAATACAATAAAAATCATAAAACAAGTTTAAAAATATAACTGTAAAATAAATGATCAATTACCAATAAATTAATTATACAGCTTGCTAGTGCTAATCCAACATGTTTACCTCTGTTGTTCATTAATATGTACCGTCCCTATCAAATAAACAAAAAGTTTGAAGATAGAATAAATACAGAGAATTCTAAGGCTTCTCATAAAAAAATTTGATTAATAGCGTTGAGAGACCAGTTGACCATATTGTTGTTGTCGTAGTAGTTGTTGAGATTCAGAAAGTGATGCAGATAGAGGCTCAGAGAGTCAACCAGACAGGAGAGCAGCAGGGAAAAAATGTGAGAGGGAGAGAGCAGAAGAAAAAGCGTCCGCCTCCGTCGATAGCAGGAATAGATGTTGAGATCTTTAGTTAAGTAAGGGTTAATGCCCGTCCAAGTCCATTCATAATGGACTTCGCGGAAGCAACCGTCCTCTGCTTCGCGTCCGACGGTTCACGCCTCCACGTCATCCATTAATTTCTGATGATGGGCAACCTCAGAGAGCATTATCCCGCTTATACCATGGTCACTTACGAAATAAATAAATGTTAAGCCAATTATTAATATGTTAAAGTTGTTTTTACTATTAAAATAGTAAGTTCTGTTGCCATGGTTACCAACAGCGCATAGATTTAGGACAATCGGCTGTTTGTTTGAAACCTCTTTTCTAGGTGTCCTATATCACTTTTTAACGGACACCCTGCAGCCAATCAGAATCGAGTATTCACCCAGACCAAGCTATAAACATCATTAAGCTCAAGATCAACAATGAAATACTGAACTGCTTTGGCTATTTCTGAGATGCTGAGTGAAGATATTCATCATTGCAAAACTCAGAACGGCCAACTCTTTCACACCCACATAAAGCCCATTTGCTGCTGCAAAGCCTACTTACACTTTTTCCAAACAGGAAGAAGGGCTCGCTTGACAAAAGCATTAAGTGAACACAATAAGAAGCTTACAAAGCTAGCTAAGTTAAGTGTGTGAAGGTGGACTGGTCATCACTTCCCAGCTAAAACCGTACAGACTAATAGTTTGAGAAAAGTATGTTTTTACTTGAGGCTCTGTACTTCACCTAATTCAATCTGAATTCTAAAAATGAATACTATACTTTGGTACCATCTTCAAGATTTAAATACTGCAAGAACTGGGTGGGAAAGCTTTATTTTCTTCCGAACACATAATCCTCACAATACATGATCATACATACCATACACTGTACATACCACTAATCATCACAAGTTTAATTAAGATACTTACAAGAAGGTATTTCTCTTGGCCGTAAACATAGGTTGTACTGATGGCGTAGTATGATCTGTGTTCCTCCTTAATCATCTGTTGCCGCTAAGAAGAAAGAAGAGATTATGTCAAATTTAGCAGAATCATACATGTCATGCATTTAATGACATGCAACTATCTCTTATGAGTTTTCACCCTTAAAAGGATTATTATTTCTAGGAGTATATACGTGCATTTACTCACCGGTCAAGTTTCTGCATCACTTTGATTCCTTCGGAAGATATTATGCTTCAGTCTTGGTTCAGTAAAATGGCAGACGGGGCAGCCACTATATAAGACATTATCTGCAGCAAAACTCATTGATTTTCACCAACACTTTAAGTAGAATGAACGAATGCGTACTATTGTCCTGTGAGTCCAGATTTAGCTTTCCGTTAGTTATCAGGCTGTTCTACACACTTTTCGGGACCGCGCGTTCATGATGCGCGCTTCTGTAGTACAGCTGAGAAGAGCAGCTCGCTACCCAGACAACAACAGAAACACAATTTGCAAAACTCTGAATGCACAGGACAACAGTACTCATTCGTTCATTCATTCTACTTAAAGCATTGAAGAAATGATGGCGTTTTTGCTGCAGATAATGTCTTATAGAGTGGCTGCCCCGTCTCTCCCATTTCACCAGACCTACACCGAAGTGCGACTCAACGTAATATCTTCCGAAGGACTCATAGTGATGCAGAAACTTTACCGGTGAGTAAATGCACGTATGTACTCCTAGAAATAAGGTCCAGGTTGAAAAAAAAAAAGAAACTTATCCTTTAAAGGAATATTGTGTAAGTTCTCCTCTTATCTATTCACAAAAATTGATCATTTCATTCAAAAGTGTTTTTCCATTAATCAGTAATCACTCCCATCAACAAACTGAAGTGCTCCTGTAAGCTCTGAATTTGCCGTTCGTATCATCCATATATACATCGAACAGGTCGGGTCGGTGGTGGCTACCATGTCGTGTCGCCATGTTTTTATGTTCAGTAGAAGTAGGAAACCACGGAAACTCATCGCAGAAACCGGAGTTGTCAGCTCAGTTCGAGGTGATGCCATCCATCTGCCCGGTTTCACGCAAACGCAGCATGAAAAGTACTAGCGAGCTGCTTGCGATATACAATTGTTACGCAATGCCCCTTTAAGATTAGCAATCCCAAACCTTTTTTCCTTAAAGCGTCATACACCTGGTCAGGCAGGAAAAGTCAAGTGTTACAGTTGTGAAATGCTGTCACTAAGTTTTCAGCTTTTGTCAGTTTGAAACTTTTTTGCTTGCGTTCTCCAGATATATTTCTTTTCCAATTTATCAGCTTAAAGGTGAAAATGTTCATCATCACAGCTAATGTATGTGACATCATCTAGGATGCAAATGTTGGCATGTCATTCATGATTTCTCTGATGACCACACTACGACGAACACGCTAAAGCAAACCCACAAAAGCATTACTGGAGTTAACATGCGTGTAAAGACATACACAGTGCAGACAGTACTGCTGAAATCTTCCAACTCTGCACTTTAGTTTGTGCGTAAAGGTCATCTCTGCACCAGTTTATTTGATTCAGGATATGAATCACGGTGGATATGCCAACAGTGAGGCATGGCGTTCTAACTGAAAATGAGCTGTAGATATACTCATTTAAAAAAATACTCCATTTCGGCAGCTTGATAAATCACACTACCAACATATCTCGGAGTGTATTAACAGTGCTTTATCCTAACAGACTTTGACTAACCATTGTAAATGTAAAGTTTTTGTATATTTATTAATCTAATTTTTACAATCACTGAAGCATTAAGGCCTCGCACAACCCCTGTGATCTACAAGTTTTCTACTTGGCCTCAGCTCAGTTAGCTGGGCTACACGACTGTATTCAACCATGTGTTTAAACTTTAGGTGTTTAATAACTGCTCATTTAATAAAGCGCTGCCACTTTGGCCTCACAAAGTGCTTGAAACATAAAATTAAAAGTGGCTGTTGGACTGCTTTTGATTTTTACTTTTACTTTTACATATTATCATTAGCAGACGTGTTGCCACACATCTGTAGAGAAGCATCATTACAGCACAACAGATTCAAAACAACACATTCAATCTGAAGCTTGAGACCCTGATAATGCTCAGTTTAAAAAAAAAAAAAAAGCCCTAATCAGGGCTCCAGACCAATGCTTGAGATAGTTTGTGTTGCTATAGTGGCTCTTGGAGTAGTAGACTAAAAGAAACAAAAAACATCCTTTCATACACATGAAAACACGTTCAAGCCCACGACCCTGCCACTCTGACCCAGTCATTCGGCCATCACAATTTAGCCCTCGTCAAAGACCTTAGATCTCAGATCCTTTCACCTGCCGGCTTTTCCAGCTTACAACTCCAGTTTATCAATTGACTGTTGCCTAATATAGCCCACGTCTTGACGGTGCCATTGTAATGAGATAAGCAGAGTTAATCGCTTCAGCTGTCAGTGGTTTTAATGTTGTGGCTGATCATTGTAGTCTTTCCAGCCTTTGTTTAATAATTTATTTGATACAAGTTGATGTTGATGCTTTTAATTCTTACTGCTTACCATGAGGTTCCTACCCAGGAACGCTTGGAGGAAGCCGCTTTTTCCACTGCCAATTTCTCCAAAGACATTACAGCGGAAGACGCTACGCTGGGTCTGTTTCTTCTGCAGGTCAATCTTCTTATCTCTGGTCACTGCAGGGGGGAAACCACACACAAACACACACACACACAGGATTAGCTTAGGCTGTCGCTGTACACAAAACATGCTTACAGTCAGTCACCACCAACATTCAAGCTGAACTGTTGCTTTGATTGTCAAACGGCTGCGAGTTTGTTTGTTAACAGACTATGTAGCAGCCAAAGAAAAAGAATGTGTAAAGAAGAAACTAAAAAAAAAAAGGTTTTGGTTCAAAAGTATGTAATATAACACAACATGCATTTTTGCAATTATGATCAAATGCAACAAATATTTTTACCTTCAACAAATTCATATAAATCAAACTTGCCTGTTACTCCCGCTGCTTGGGACTCCTGCTCAGCAACTATCGAGTAACCAAGATAGCCCAAATACTCCAAACACCGCTGGACATCGAGATAAGTTGTTAACCTTTTGAAAAAACAAAAAACAAAAAGCAAAAAAAAAAAAAAAGATGAAGTCAAAATATCAACCATAAAACATGAGTAACAAACCATATACAGCAAGATTGCTAAATGTTTTATATTCATCCTTTAAAATTACTCTCTCATTTCTACACAGTAATGTTTCATTCAGTGTATCTTGCAAAAGTAAATTACCACTTACATTGCTATTCTGAGATAAACAAAATAAGGAGTTTTGTTTACTGTATATGCTGATTTTTTAGGAAAACTTGGACACTGGGAAACACATTTCCAAGTTGTCACTGAATGTGACATGTTGGCAGCAACTTAAAAAGGGGTAGTGAGACAAAGAGCAGGGTATCTAACGAGTAAAATCAATGTACTTATTGTTTTACATCCATCCATTCATCTATCCATCTATCTACTTTCCAAAGTTAGTTCAAAGAGGCAACAGGTCCAGGAGGGAAACCCATACAGTCATCTCCTAAAAGAAAACCAGATTACTTTCAGTGAAAATCAGAGGATTGCAGCCCAATTAATGTAGGAAGAAGTAATGTCTGATGAGAAACTGTGCAAAAGTAGAAACAAAAAAAATTGCACCCGAGCAGTTTTTCAGATGTTTTAATAGCGCTGTAAATATCTCAGGAATCCATTGGCTGATTTTGATGATCAACACCTCGAGGAGAATTGAGGAACAGCCTCCAAATTCACCTTAGAAACGCCATGAGGATGCAAAAAGAAGTAAACCCCGAGATAGTACACCACTGAAAGAAAGAATACTTCACTATAAAATAGTGCTGGGCAATAAACCGAAAGTTTACCAACACAAAATTTACAGCGTTAACCGACATAATTTTGCTCATGTAGGTATATTTGGCATTTTTATAAAAGGAAAAGAAAAGTCATTTTTGTCTGTTTATAGTTCGGCTGTGCTCATGTTAAGACGCTGAGCTATGTACCGTCTGAAGTCACGCGACTCCACCCCATCCAGTCTGGAACAAGTAATCGTCCATTTATAGTTACCGAGGTGAACTGCTCAATATATCATGATATTGATTTTAGGCCATATCATCAAGCCCTACCATAAACCCCCTTCATCTCCATGGAAACTGCCAGGATCATCATGATTCATTGCAAACAAGGCAGAGCTGGGAGAACAGAGTTTTTTAAAGCTGGAATAAAACTTTTGACCACAAAACAGCAAAAGTAAGGCATGATTTATGAGGGGCGAGGGGCGGGGGGCGGGGGCTCTTTGGCTGCTAGCTTTTCTCCCAAAGTGAAAAGACATAATAATATGTGTGTGACATGCTCTCTGTCTTCAGTGGGAAATTACTGCTGTGGTGAAGTACTACTATCTTCTTAGAGAAAATGCTACCATTGCTGTCAAACTGTTTCCATAAAAGGAGTTGTTTTGTCTAACTTGTCCTGTGAATAAAAAGCTGCAAGGCAGAGGGAAACCTCTCTGAGACAGTATCAGACTGTCTTCCCCTTGCTGCAAGGAACTCTAACTTGTGTGTCTCATTCTTTCCAGCTTAATAGAGAATTAATAAACACAGAGTCTCTGCTGTCATATGACACCATTGTTTGTGTGGTTTGCTTGAAGTGGAGAAATTAGTAGAAACTCTAAATGGGACATTTCAGAATTGAATTGGGTTTCATTTGGATGGTGCTGCTTTCTCTTCTTTCAGGTGAGCGTCTCCTTGTCATACTGCACATTAGGATTGGTGCTTCTCAGCATCAGTCTTTGTACTACACACATCTCGTGCCAATAAGAGGTTAAGGTCTTCTAAGGATGTTATTTTTTCTTGTTTAAATTTTCTAGTTTGCACTTCATGAAATAAACAAAAAGGCAAAGATACAAGAAAAAGGACTCATAAAACTGGAACTTCATATTTTTGTGACATACTTTAGATTGCACTGAATCCACATATAACCATCATGAAGTCTTTTTGAGGACCTTTTAGTACTACATTTCATCATGTGTAATTCATCTATTCATTTGCATATATGAATTCTACTGATCCCTGTTTACATCTGAATCTGGTTCTGATGCTTCAATGAAAATTACAAAAAAAAAAAAAAAAAAAGAAAAACAGCAACCTTGTGATCCCATTACATCACTGGATAAAAACCTCACATTTCCACCATGATTCCATCCACAACTAGAATTGTCTTTTTTTTAATTTTGTGTATTTCCATTTCTTTTTGCCTCTACCAGTAAGAAGCAGTATGAAGCCATAGACTCTGATTGCTACTTCACTCAAATTGTCAAAGAAAATCCAGCAGCAGATTTAAACAAGTTAGCATGCAAGAGCTGGAAAACCTTCCTAAATAAACAGGCAACACTTTTTCTTCACATAAAAAACATCAAATCTGGATACTATATTATAAGGCTGTAAACATGGCAACTAAATGATAAAGTGACGCTATACATGGACTGCCTTATATGCAGCTAAAAACCAACAATGGGTGAGCATGAACTCCATTTTAACTTGATTATAGCACCATGCCACTGATATGATACATTCAAGTGCCTAACATGGAGATAAATGTTAACTTTGACACAGTGGTCATTTATTTCAAAAACAGGGATCCTGCAGATTTTCACAAGTTAAATTGAAGACCATTTGAAGACCTTTGTAAGACCATTTAGAACAGAATTTAATGCCCATATCAATCGCACTGGAAAAAAATGAATGACTTTCTCAAATAAAAAAAGCAGCATTATTCAGCATTATTTATATCAGCAGTGACCGATTATTACACTGATCTGGGCGTGTATGTGAAGTGCAAGGACTGAACACTTAAACTGCCTGATCGTGTCACTGCAAAAGCACAGATCCCTCTTCAAATAAAAGTATTATGTCAAAAAAAAGAAAGAGCCTGAACAACATACACACACACACACACACACACATACCCAGAGTGAATTTCTTAGCCATGTTATATCAAATTAGCATTTACTTATTTTACTCTTGAATCCACAAATTCTCAAGTCACTGCAGGCTTCTTTCTTCCACATGTAAAAAAAAAAAAAGGTTTCATGTGTGTGTTGTTTTTTCAATGTTTCCAGGTCGTTTTTCTCCCCAAAGTCAGCAATAACTAGTTCCTAATGTCAATATAATGGTCAGGTTGGAATTTAGTTCACTGCTATTACTTTGCAGTTCGTACATCCCCCCCCCCCCCCAAGTTTGTAAATTCCAGACTTTTAAAACATTTTAAGGCCATGAGGGAACCGTGTAAATAACTTTTTCCCCCCACACTAATTAAAATGTTGTTTCTTGGTCACTCCAGGTTACAGCAATGTCCTACAGTGACACAGTGCCATCACACACTGCATCATCTGTGATGCTACCAACGGGCTCCAGAGGCGAGGAATCATTTAGCTATACACACACCAGCTTTACTGCGCCGTCTACTTACGTCCACTGTGAAAGATACCCTTGGTAGGTGATCCAGCCCTGGTCATTGGTGGAAACTGTGCTATTGACATCTGGGCCCCAGGGCATGTAGGGAAAAACATCAAACAAGTCCTTCAGCTCCTCAGGTGACAAGGCACAGTCACGGTCCTGCAAGCCAAAAAGGTCAGGGTTTCATTTCAGAGAAAAGATTTCAATGATCACCGTTTCTTCCCAAGAAAGCGAGCATAACCCAGTGAAGCACGCACGCACAGTTGGAGACTAATCACTACCACAGACAGATCGTGATGCGAGCTGTCACTTTCACTCTTCAACTTTCCTTCTAACCCAGCAGCTTATTTTCCTCAGTGCCAACAGGTTAAATCGCACCCCAGCAGGGGGGGAAGGTTTGGCAGTGGGGGTTTATTTTGGTTTGTATTTTGGGCGCTGAGCAGCTTCCAGCAGGTGTCTCGTCAGGGCAGGGGCTAAAGTAAACATAGAAGCAGACGCAGGCGGGGCTTTACCTTATCGTGTTTGTCAAAGACGCTCTGGAGGAAGAGGTAGGCGTTGTGATTGAGCTCAGTAGTGCAGTCTGGAGGAATTTTCAACCTGAAGAGTGCAGCAAAGTGAGAGGGACAGTAATTCAGCATGACGTCTCATTTTAAATATATTTAGAAAGAAGTGGGTGGTTGATGGGATGTCTGAGTGAGACCCACGGAGAGAAGAGATAGTCCTGATTTAACTCCAGGTCATCATCATATCCAAACCTCCTCAGCACTGTCCAGGTGGTTTCATGCCGACCTCGCTGAATGAACAATGTGTGGAGAAACAGGAAGCCTGGACACAGTGACCAAACCACATAAAGTCAGGAATAATTTGACAAAGATCGGTATATAAATGAAAAGAAGCCCGGGCGCTTCTCCTACCTTTAAGGGTGAGGCCATTGTCACACACTCCATCGATCATATTCTTCCTCACCACATTTTTTACATCCTCTAAAGCCTGAGGCTCTAACGGGGTGTTAAAGCACGTCCGCTGCAAGCAGATGCAAGAAATCATTACTGGGGTTTGAACAATGAGGGAACGGATTAGCACCAAAAAATTTCAGTAATTTATGTCTGATCATCGAAGCAAAGGCTGTTTGACCTGGAAGAAATTGAGCTCATTATCATTGAGGATTCCATCATTATCCAGGTCCGACACTTTGAAGATCCGAGTCAGAGCTTTCACACAAAGCGGCTTCATCTGAAAAATTACATACAGCTCAAATGTTGCGTTTTAGATTTAATTTCAATACAGGATGCAAAAACAAGCTGGAGACAACTGGGCCGAACACAAACAGCTGAAGAGGGTTTCCTGTTACTCTTACGTCTTTTTTCTCTGGACAGTAGAGGGGGCCTGTGGGGTGGAGGACTGCTTTTTGAGCGTAGTAAAACAACTCTGAGATGTTCTTCAGATTCTTTGCTGAACACTATAAATAAAAGAAAAAAAAAATTGCATATAAAATTTTCTTCCAATAATGCCACACAGTTCTGTTACACTTTGTCTTTAAACAAAACATAAAAGTTGAGTCAATCTGTGACCGTGTGAGAATCTAGTGCTGCTTTAGAGCGGCTGTAAGTAGTTGCCAGTCAGGGATTTAAGACACGGGATCTGTCTGAGCA
The DNA here is from genome assembly GCA_023101725.1 of Atherinomorus stipes. Classification (NCBI taxonomy): domain Eukaryota; kingdom Metazoa; phylum Chordata; class Actinopteri; order Atheriniformes; family Atherinidae; genus Atherinomorus; species Atherinomorus stipes. Next base: position 1,135,606 of record JALJCO010001535.1, on the reverse strand, counting down.
ACACTTCTGGTCTAATTAATCAGTCTGAAAAAAAACCCAACACACAGGCGATGCTCTGCAAGGAGACAATAAAGAACGAAAATGTTGCATGAAGACTTCAACGCTGAATTTAACACTAATAGAAAAAGCAGTGAGTGTGGCAAACACAGATTCTTCTCTTAGGTCCTGCACCAAAGTGTTGATGAAGAGAGGCGACTTTAGTGGTCATCAAGCAAAGATAGACTCCTCACAACACTGCTGTTGTGCGTTTGTCTCCTTGTGATCAGTTAGGTACCAGCTTTGTCATGTTGGAAACAGCGTCATCAGCGATATCCTTTAAGAAATACTCAGAAAACAAATAGTTTTGTCTCACTGATACTTTTACTTTGTGAATCTGAATGTGGACGATGGAACTCATCCAACATTGTCTTTGTGTTCAAGCAGAGACTTTAAAACAAGCCATTTCTGGCTTTTTGGCACTTCCTTCACTTTTATCATTTTTTATATCATATTGTTTTTAATCACGATTTCTGTGTTTAAAAAAAATGATAGAAAAAAATATTGATTTCCGTTTGAGTTTACCCTTCTTTCGATCTCATGTTTCCTGGGCATCACACGTGTTTGTTGCTCTGAATCAATATTAAAACTACTTCATTAAACTTTAATTACAAATATTCATTAAATCAAAACAATTGAGATCACTTTTCTCTTTTAAGAGGAACTTCCCACCTCAACACAAGTCTCTATCTCGCTATACTGGTTCATAATGGGCAGTATGGTCTCCATGCTGCTGTGTTCCACCAGGTCAGACTTGTTCCCCACCAGGATCAGAGGAACCCTGCACACACCAACCACACCACATAAACAAGCCACAACATCTAACATGAAAATACAAGTGTTTCTCTTTTTGTGTGTTCTTGTACTTTAAAGAAGTAAAACACTGACTGCTGGGTTAAAGAAAATATTGTTTATGTACATGTACACACCTGCTGTCTTTGTCTGTGTTCTCTGTAATGAGTGGGATCCAGTGACTGGTCACCTGTGAAAGCAGATATTTTCAGGGTTTTCACCACTATAAGACACAATTTCACATTTCTGAGCACCATAAAGTTACAATGAAAGCCTCATATGTTACAGTCTGTAACTGATATGCAAACAATTTATGGAAATGCTGACAATGCTAACTCACCTTCTCTATGGATTTCTTGTTGTTGACAGAGTAGACGATGCAAATCACATTTGCCTGTGTGAGAGATGGACACAAACCCCCATTAAGCTCTTACCTTAACTCATAACACTTTGTGCTGAGTGAAGCATAATTCACTGACCTTACAAATCTCCTGAAACAACTGTTCATCTGTCTGCTCTGCCTCTGTGGACAGAACACAAATGTGGGGAAGTAAAAATAAGGAAGTTTATATAGATACCGATCAGTCGTGTTTTAAATGTACCTGAGTAGTCCACAATGTGTGTGGGGACTCTCTCTGGTGTGACATCAGCAGGTATTGTGATCTCCTCAGCTCGATAGGGAACCTGGAACGGACACAAGGTGTGTTTATGTCACGTGCTGCAAGGCTTCAGAACCAAAAGAAGTAATGAGAATCCAGTCATACCACATCTGGGAACTCCTCGCTGACCAGGGACATGATGAGAGATGTTTTCCCCACCTTGGCTGTGGAAGGAGGAAGATGCAGTTTAGTGGAAAATGCTGTCCTAAACCTTAGCATAATGGCTTACTAAAGACTTACAATTCGTGTGGATGTATTAACTCAGAATCAAAGGTATATTTCATTGATTGTGCATGAAAAACAAGAAATTGGGACACAGCTCATTTTAGGGGTATTAGAAATTATCAGACCATGTCTAAAATCCTGCAAAAATTGTGAACATAATTCCCAAAACACACACTAATAACTCCTCCAGTACCAAGATCATCATTGCAAAAACAAAACTGTCAAGCTAGCATACATAACACCAGGTGAGATTAGCTGAATAACAATCCGCCCATGATACTAAGGGTTTAAAATTAATTTAAAACTAAATAAAAGCGTGAACAAATGACAGTTTTAGAAGTCCAACAAGGACAGGGTGCTCTGAAATGAATGCAGACACCATCATCATAAGGACACTTGCTCAGCATCACGTGCCCAGCTGGTAGCATCTGTGCAATTCAAAGTGAACAGCAAAGGCTGACTTTGCACAGATAAGGAGCATATTTCAGCCAAAAGCATACATAAAACTTCACTTACGTTCTCCCACCAGTAGTATCCTCACGTCCTTCCGCATCTTTTCCAACGTCGTCAACCAAGTGGCCTGAGAGGTCTGTGGTCAACATTTATGCCCCTGTTCTGGTGAAGGATACGGCCAGCCAGCTCTCAGCGGCCTGGCTCGCTCGCTAGCGGCTACATTCGTATATCAAACTCCGGTTTCCGCTGGTTCAGAGCGCACGAGGCAGTTACCGGTGCAAACCGTCCGCTGTGTACGGTGAGATGCTTTAAGCGCTACCGCTTCACCTGTCAAACACAGTCAGGGAGACAGTAATGCTGCCACAGCGGTAAGACCGAGTCACACGAACATGACTGTTACAACACCGCAGCATCAGCGGCCAGCCGAGAGCCGAGCCAGTGTGGTGCTTTCTCGTGCTTTCCGCCACGCCCCTCTCGTTCAGCTGACTGGGTATTAAAACATAAATAATACTGGAATTACTGCAAAATTAAAGCCGTTACTGCTGGTCTGGATATGATCCCCCATATAACATTTCACTTTTTACTTTTTTGTTTTTCTTTGGTCATCTCGAAGACATTCCTGGTACCAGGAATTTGGTGTGGAGTAAGACCTCTTCTCTTTTTCTTTTCTGTTTTAAACCTCATCCTGCCTGTCAGTGTGCGCCACCCTGAGGCCAAACAAATAATAGCAGCAGATGGAGACGTGTATTATTATACTATCAAATTATTGATACAAATTCTTTGTCATATTTTCAATGAGCTTGTAACATATTTTCTGTGCACTACAGATTTGTCCACTTTATATTGTGTTTTGTTAATTATAGTAAACTACTTAATAAATAATAATTTAAAAAAAAATCATGTGAAAGTCTGAAGCCTATGTGGCAGCTAGGTTTTTGGCTTAGTTATTAAAGCCCCCTGCACTTGTAACCAATCCATCAGAGTAAATGCACATTATATTTAATTACCAATATAATACAAACAATCCGAAATGATTGAGGTAGAGCTCTACATTCTGAGATCATTTACATTTTTTATCATACAAAAATGTCACATCCAAATTATTCATAACCTTTGTTAATAATAAAAATTTCAGACTGCCTTCCAGCTGATGTGTTTGTCTTGTAGGCTACTGACAAAGACTGCTGGCCTAGTAGAAGGAGAAAATGATTAATAGTAATGAAATTCCTCAGCATCACCATTCTTGGCCATGAGGATAGTTTTTAGGAATTAATTCTTCTGTCTTCTCTTTTCGAAAATCCCGTCCAAACTTAGTTTGTCTCATCTTAACACAGAATTAATAAACAAAGATTTTATTCCTTGTTCTTGAAAGTGTTTGTTAAGAAGACTGAGTAAGCTATTGAATCTGTCTTGGTAAAGTCGGTTTCTTTTTAGTTGTCAATCACAAAGATGAACCCTACTTGCATGTCTGCAGCATTTAAGCAGTAATGCAAAATATACAACCAACGTGGTTGATGAGTGGTTACCTTAGGACAATATTAAAGGTACAGTATGTAAAAAAAAACTAAATTAAATGGCAGAAAAATGTTACATATGATTAAAAACTTTGTTTCTGTTTATGTGTAATCGCTGCACTAGAATAGCTGTTGCATGTTTATTTTCTTAGAATGAGTCATTTAATGAATGAATGGGCGGTGCCCAACTGGTGGCTGCCATATTTGTTCCACCATTTTTACTATGGTGTCCCTGAAAAACAATGTGTGTGAAGTGAGAACCCTCTTAACTTTCAAAGTGCTGTACCAGCTTTGTTTAATGGGAGTTAAAGCACTGTTTAGGATCAGTAATAATATAAAAGACATTAAAGATACTGTAGTTACTCATAGTATAGTCATAGTACACCTGAGACCGCTGGATCCACTCATAAATGAAAACATCTTTATGTCTGGGAGAATTTTGGCCACTAACAGCCACCAAACATCTACAACAGTGCTGGAATATGAAGTCATTTGAAAGAAAACATCTTATCTTTGAAATACCCATCTTTACTGCGAGATGTCAGTAATTCTTACATACTGTACCTTTAACATTAAGGAATTGTCCAGCCACCTCTAGATTAAATAGAATAAAAAGTGTATTGAAATAGTCTATCATATGTTTGTTTTCTCATTATAATTTCTAGCCAACCTAGATGTCATAATACAATATGAATAAAAATGTAATACAGCAATGATTTATTTTCCATCTCTTCCTCTAAAATAAACCACTAAATAGAAAGGAATGCGATTTTTACAGCATTTATTCCAAATAAGAGCTTCATAAAGACAGCAAAAATGACTAATGTGTAAAATGTGCAAATTATAGACCTACAATACAAAATGTCAACAAAAAACAGAAATCATCTGCAAAGTGTAAGATAATGTTTCAATAAATACGTTTGGTTCTAGGAAATACAAAATAAATTGCAAGAGAATGCTTTGATGAGTTTTCTTGAAACTCATGAAAATCTCAATATCATTTCATGATGCACTGCTTATGCAAGAGTCTTAAGAAGCCACATCTCAGCTGGGACTTTTACAGACGTCATTTCCCCCGTCTCAAAGTGGCTTCGTCTATATAAAAGAAAGGAAAAGTTAGAGTCAAAATAAAAGCTTAGTTTCAGGATTAATAAACAATTAATTGATGAAGACAGGAAGAGGATATCTACAATGTGCCAGGTGTAATAATACTATCATACTCGCATAGTCCTCTGGAGTCATGGGTTGAGAGATGACCTTTCTGAAGGCTTCCATCCACTCCCTCTGTTCCTGCTCCTGTTCACACATAAACACAAACTGCCTCCCTGGAGTCTCCAGTGTGATCCCGCAGTGCCACCGGCCCCCTCTTGTGCCCCGACCACTGCTCTCTGACGCATTGTAGCCGTGGTTCTCCGTGCCAATGAAGACAGCACCCAGCTCTGTAGCATCCTAACAGGCAAAGTAAAGAGGAGGACTGTGGCTGTTAGTTGCTCAGCAGCAGACTGTGGCACAGGCTACGTGTTCATTTGCATACTAATGTGATAATAACTAGTCTGAACAGGTCTCCTTTTTTACAGATGAATTACACTCAAAATGGGAGGCAAAGAAATGTACAAACTACGAAAATAAATTTGCATTCAAAAATGTGATTTTATCAATAATATATATAATTTGTTTGATATCACGTTTATCATCAGTGATCGTATATCACATTATCTGTAGTTTGGAATGGCTGATTGTATAATTGTAAAAATAAATGTACATAAATCAAGGGTGTTTGCAGAGAAACAGAGAAAACCAGGCCATCAGAGGGTCCAATGTGGCCCATGGGATGAATTTGGTAAATGTGAAAATGACACTGAAGACATTTACTGCAATTCTTATTTGTTCATGGGTCTCTTTTTTATGTTTAGATATAAAAAAAATTCTAGGCAGGAGGACAACTTGTTTTTCTTTTATATCTTTCATATATAATAGATCTGACCTCAGTCTTATTTTGAGGTGAGTCAGTTCAGGTGGTCAGGATTACTACATGGATGTGAAAATGTGCAGGCATGTACATATAAAACAACTTCTAACTGTTGACAATTCTAATCATAATGTGGAATACTGTATATTTCATTTCTAGATACTTGTGATTAAATGTCTTGTGATTTGTAAATCCATTTTGATTTGTAAGTTGCTAAGCAAATGATAAACTGAGGCAAAATGTAGCTGAAACTGCACTTATTTTCCTCAAGAAATTTCAGGTTGATCATAACGTGTTTACTAAAAGGATGGTGATGTCTGTCAAACTCAACTGTCATTTGTCCAGCCATTCCCTTCTCCACGCCTGGTTTTCTTTGTGCAACTCACAGTGTAAACAAACATGGCCACCAAACTGCAGCGGCTGCTGTTATTTGCGCAGATATTTGCTCTGATAAATCCACCGAAAAGAAACGACGGATGTGGATCAAGTTGTAGTTTGTGTTGACGTTTGCAATGTGGTACGGAAGCCGACAGTAGTTGTTTTCCGGTACTATTCTTTTTTTTTCACCGTTTTCTTGAGATAAAGAGTTCATTTTCTAATTTTGGGATAACAATAATTGTTTTCTTGAGAAAACTAGACAGTTCTCGACATAATTTGTCCAGAAAAAATGGGGTTTGTTTTCTGAAACAAATTCCAAGTCCAAATCTTGAAGGGGGTTTGGACTTCTGAAATGTTTTGTTTTTCCCAAAAATGTAGCTTGCTCGAATCATTTTGCCAGGATCTCCCACCCTACCTTTAAATCATTGCATTTCTTTCCCACTCATCACATATTTTCTGTTTATTACCAGTGGAGATTTAAAATACAGAAGCTTCCTGTTCATTGAGCTCAGTGTGAACCACCTCTTCTTGAATGGCTCCCGTTGCTGAAAACACAAAAACGCCAATCCAGCCAATTAATTTAGCAGATAAAGTGTAAATATTAATAGAGAGCATGATCAATACATTCAGCTGCACAAACCGTTGGGCCAGTTTTCTCCATGTACCCTTCCATCAGGCAACGTGGTGTGATCTGGGGTATTAACTGTGAAAAGAAACAAGAAAAGTGTCATTACATGAAGAATGACACTTAATTTATATGGTAAGCATCTGCAGCTGCAACCAAACTGAGGCGTTTGTTTATGCATGATTAATGTTTTTAAGATATAAAAGTGTAACAGCTATTCAATCTCTTTCTTTCATGGCTGGATTCAGTCATAAACTTCCAAGTGTTTTATTAGAAGTGTAGTGAGCACACTGTGCTTGTGAATGCAGAAATAAATCCTGCCTGGATGTAGGTGTTCAAATAAAGATGACAGATGAAAGAGCTGTCATAAAATCTGACTAAATGGTTTAAAATAAATCACGCCCATGGAGGAGCAGCAAGAAAGAGCTCTTCAAAGTGAAAGTGGCAAAAAAGACTGAAAAAAGGAACAATTTCAGTAGACATGTTGGTGATGATGCTAAATCAGAGCTGTGTTGTGATATTGATCAGTGGTTTGTCCTAAAAAGGAAAGACCCCTACAACAAGAAGAGCACGGGCCAAACCCACCTTTACACGGAGGTAAATGTGTGATAATTTAAAACGCCAATCCATTTTGAAGAAGACTTACAACCATCAGTTTACAACACTGACCAGTTCAGAAAATCAATGTTGCATGAAGCCACGTGAAAAATAGAGTATGCTGTTATAGAACATAAAGACAGCGCTGCAAAAGTTATGGATGTGTTTATACATTTTCATTTCAATTTAAGTAAATCACTAAAAATCTGTGCTGAATGACTTTGAATAGCATAAACCTTAAAGAAAATCTGTCTCACATCGTTGTTCCGAAGAGTTGGGTGTTTCTTCAGGAGATAGGCCAAGCGTGTAGCCCGAACAGCATTGAAAAAGGATACGATCACCTTGAAAAGGTTAAAAATAAATCAGTTTATTAGGAAGACTTCAACACAAGCTGCTTCTGTGTAAAAGTCTGCCGACTGCCTTACTGAAACTGTGCAGGAATGTAGAACATATACAGAGTAAATATGGATGGGTGACATTGTTGCTTATCTCAGATACAAGTGCAAGTGCAGGATTCAAAGCAAAGACCGTCACATGCACGGATTTTTTTTCTTTTCCTTACCATGCCATGCTTGATGACAACTAGCACTGTAGCATTTTGGTCTCACCTGTCCATCCTCGTGGTAAACAAACAGGTTCCTTGTACGTTCATCTTCCAGGTAGGAAATCTGCAGACCGTGAGCATGACCTATCTTCTCTGGCTGGAATTCTACATTCAGGTCCTTCATGCTAATGACTGCTTTGGGAACCTTGGACTTGATATCAATGAAAAGACTGAATAAAACTTTGGTAGAAAAAAATAACAATTTGATTAGAGCTGACTAAATCATTTTCATATAGCATGAATTAAAAGAACAACTCACATCCTCTTTAATGAAATATCTGAGGGTGAACTCTTTTTGTGACAGAAGAAAGATCCTCTTAAGAAACTGCTTGTTGTCTTTGCCTTTCTTCCACAGTGTTGACTCATATAGATCTGGGGTAGAAAGGAATAAACCGTTTTCATTTCTCTGCTTTTACGTATCAGGACACACACATAAATTAATCTGTACTCAAGCAGGTCAGTTAGGGACATACAACCTAAGTTAAGCCTCAATAAATCATGTTTTACACTGCTATTATTCATTTACATAATCAAAGCCAAAACACAGAAGCAGTCTGTGAGAAACTAAACACACCCCATGATTCAACAGAATGAGGAACCAAATTTAGTGGCTACAACTTGGAGTAATTGTTTTTGTGTGATGTTATCAGTCTCTTAAATCATTGAGGAGGAATTTGGGCCAATTTTTCTTTACGTAGCACAGCAGGCATCTGTGAATGCGCAGCTCTCTGGAGGTCCCAACAGAGCATTTCTGCTATAGTCTAGATGGAAGGAGGGGTCTACGCACACACCCCCGGAATCTTTTTTATGCCGCCTGATTTTTTATAATCCTTAAAGTGTCTACTTTCAAATTCTGCCAGGTACCAAGCTGAAATGATGTTCAAAAGCCTTCATTTTTAACCCTTTGTTGTACCGAACCCAAAAACTAAAAATAAAAAGATGATGTAGAAATAGGCATAACTTTTGAAGTAAACAACATACAAATTACAAATTACTTACAGACAAACTAACACATTTTTCAACACAATCCTGACCCCAGAATTCAATAGAATGGTTATTTATTACATTTGACAACATAAAGACCCATTTTTGGGACAAAAACAAACAAACAAACACAAAAAAAGACAAAAAGGGTAAAAATGGTAAAAAAAAAAAAAAAAAAGGAAACCCTATAGGTCATTATTTCAGCTTGGTAACCAATATAATCTTGAAATTGGCACTTTAAGGATTTCAAAGGAAAAAAATACCCTGTGCAATTGAAAAAAAAAAACAAACAAACAAAGAGAGATAGGTGGTCATACACATATTTTTGACCATTTTCTCATTTTCTGTTGTTTTTGTCCAGAAACAGAGTCTAAATGTTATCATATGTCAAAAATAACCATTCCATTGAATTCCTGGGGTCAGAATTTTGTGGGGAAATGTATTAGTTTGTCTTTGTATGTTGTTCACTTCCAAAGTTATGCCTATTTCTATATCTTTTTAATTTTTCTTTCTTTTATTTGGGGGTGGGGGTATGTACAATAAAGGGTCAAAAATCAAGTCATAGTTTAAGGTTGGTATCCAATATAATCTTAATATAGACATCTAAAGGTTTAAGAAAAGGCTGGCGGTGAACAAAAATTTACTCTGTGGTTAAATGAATGAAAAGATAGGCGATCATGCACACATTTTTTGCAGTCGTTTTGCTGTTTTTGTCCCAAAATGGTTCTAAATGTTGTCAAATGTAAGAAATAACCATTCCATTGAATTCTGGGGTCAGAATTGTGTGGAAAAATGTATTAGTTTGTCTCTGTATGTTGTTTACTTCAAAAGTTATGCCTATTTCTACATCATCTTTTTATTTTTTGTTTTTGGGTTAGGTACAAAAAAGGGTTAAAAATGAAGGCTTTTGGACATCATTTCAGCTTGGTTCCTGGCAGATTCTGAAAGTAGACACTTTAAGGATTAAGAAAAATCAGGTAGCACGAAAAATTCCATCTAGACTAGTTAGGCTGAGATTTGGACTTTAACTTGGTCATTGCAGCACACTAACTCTTTTCCTTCTCAGCCATACTGTTGTAGGTTTGTTGCTTTGTTTAGGATCATTGTCCAGGTACATGAATCAATTTCAGCCATGTTTTAGCCATCAGACAGATGGCCTCACATTTGATTTGAAACACTTGAGTATACAGGAGCCTGTAATGGACCGTTGACTGGTCCAGAGTCTATCCCACCTTTTGAGTGATAGCAGCTGGAATATCCAGCTGCCCCACTACCTGTAGAGTAGTTCAAGTTATCCAGGTCCTGTGGCTGGTATGAGGGCTGGTTGGTTGTTTTTTTTTTTCTCACTGTATGTGCTTTTGTTCCATTTTATTTTTGGGTTAGTCCTTCAAGGTTGTTCCCCTTCCTTTTTTATTTTTTTTTATATTATTTTATAATATAATTTTATATGGATGTATATAGTATGATGCATCTATTTTTTTTTTTTTTTTTTTTTGCAGTATCTCAGAGAATTCCCAGGTCTGACCTCGGGGTAATCTTAGTGGGACTTCCGGTGATTGGAAAATTGACAACTGTCTTGAATCTTTTTCATTTGCGGACAATATTTCTCGCATACTGTGTATCTAGAAAGATGGACTCAAAGTTGTTTGGAAATTGTCTTTTTACCGTCCTAGATTGATGGCAGGAACATGTTGGTGTATAGTCTTATGATGCAGTATGGGTATAATTAGTTTTCTCTGCTCCTGCATTTTTGGCTTTAATTCTGTTAAATAAATAATGTAATTGTATAATTTCTCATCTTATTTTCGGTTTAGCTGCGAATGTAATCTAAGTTTAAAATCTGGTAAAACACAGAGGCTTTTTTTTATATTGTTATTATGTCCTGATACAGAAAATCAGAGAACTGAAAGAGGATGTCCTTTGTTTTTCACAAGAACGTACATTATTTGCAAGAAATGGAGAGAGATTGTGAACAGTATCAACAACAAGAGCAAAATTCATGATATTGCCGCTATAGCAGGGTAGTTACCTGAGGTATAAGCTTCCAGAAAGCGGTTGTTTTCGCCTGTAAATTCCCTTCTGTCATACTTTGCACGAATCCATTGATTCTTAAGAACACTGGAGGAAAAGAAACATTTTAATTTGAATGTGCTTTTGTAAGTAAACATGGGCCTTGTCATACAGTATGTGTGTTTGTTTTCCTGATAATAACTCCATTCCTGTATTCAACCATTATACTTTGGAGTTGTTCCCCTTTCCATATATGCACCATGACCTCTCCTCTCCCATTCACTAAAAAAAGACTTTGTTGACTCTTCACTTTCCACTTCTGCTCAGCGAATGAGGTGAATGAGTGGTTAAGGTGGTGTCGGTCACTCACACACAGTCTTTTTGTTGTGGTCTGTAGAAAAACGCTGGGACACACTTCTCAAAAATGGCTTTGACTGCAGAATTTCCCCTCTCCTTCATGAACTGAAATCACATGGTGTGTGGTTAAAAAATGTTATAATGTGGTGATTTACACATTCATTTTTCTTCATGTTCATAGATTCACGGTGTTTACTTAAAGTAAACATAAGCAAATCGTATATTCAGTAGTATGTCATGATAAAACACATTCATGCCAAAATTAACATCAAGGATGTGAAACACGTTTTTTTCATGTAGATACTTTCAAAGTATTGCTGAAAAGAGACAGGAACAGAGGGACTCATTTGACAGACAGAATTGCAAAATGAATGAATAACAAATCAATGACATTCCACATAAAACAAGCCACAAATCAATACCTCTACAAGTGAATCTTCCCAGTAATCCAGCCGTATAGATTTTACTTTGCTGACATCAGGCAAATTACGATGCATCCCTGAACAGTTCAGGCACACAAAGGCACCAAGAGTGTAAGAGGCCCAGTCAGGCTCTGCGAACAAAAATGATCACAATAGTTGAAGGAACGAAATACAGCAGAACACAGCCCATTTCTTGCCTTTAAATCAAGTAAGTATTGTCTCTACCTTTTACAGCAACAAACGCTGCATAAAATGTCCTCATGGTGATAAAATGTTGGGGGTTATAAGAGGAACAATGAGGTCATACGACAGATACGTGCAGCTATCTGCTTCCCCTTATACAAGTTAATCATATAACATGACTTTGTTATGAAATGTAATTTTGGATATCATTCTGATCACGATAGCATAATGTGGCTTTTAGCTACTGTTTACTACCATTGTGCTTTAGCAAAGACACCATTTTAATTCACAACAACAAAAAAGTTCAGCAAAAATGAAACAATAGTAATCTGCTGACCAAAGTGTATGGATATTTGTCATGACTCTGTTTGACTGTACTCACCAGGAGCTCCACAGTCCACACACAAGTTGTTTCCTGGCTGCCGCACCAACTCCAGCAGGATTTTATTATTTCTTCCCAGAGTGGCCATAGATGAAGGCAATTCACTCGTCTCAGACTCACAGTCAAATCCAAATAAAACAGCTGCAAGGGTTTAACTCCATATTGATTCCACACATTGGGGCAGAGCTATTCTGCTCTGTAGCAGGTGAAAACAGTATTTCTTCTCACTGGTTCAGCATTTCCTCTTACCAGGGCAGCATCATAAAGTTAATTGTTCTGCACACAAATGCAGAGGTCCAGAAATAACAGAGAAAGGAAGTGAAACAGACGTCACACTGCAGCAGTATGATTGACTTACTGCATCTACTGATAGACTCGTTACTCATAGAAACCTATGGCTGGTGCGGATAGACTGATGCCATGTTGGCTTACACTTTACATAAACTGAATACAGTGTTTAGCCTTTTGCAAGCATTTAAAACAAAAGGTGAAAATAATAATAATAACAATGTTGCTTTTATTGTTGATTATTGATGAGCTCCTTTATGTAGAGAGAAATGAATGGACTCTAACAAGCGTTATCGCATGTTTCCCAATCCTGGTCTTCAAGAACCCCTGTCCTGCACCTTTCAGTTCTGTCCAACTCCAGCACACCTGATGAATTGCTCGTCAAGTTATTTGCAAGGCCGCTGATGATCCATTCATTTTAGTCAGGTGTGTTAAAGTATGGAAATTTCCAAAACGTGCAGGGCAGGAGAACTCGAGGACCAGGATTGGAAAACACTGCAAGAGACTTGGCTTGAACTGGAAAACCTCATTAGTAACCTACAGTTAGATACAGCATCCTCAGCCTATTTATCCATGTGAAATGGCTGGTGTTGGTTAACTGTTTCCTGTATTTGGAAATTGAGAGCTGCTCCTTAATTTGTTTCTTTTTTTTAAGTTGTTGCCACATGTGCATCCATATGGTGCAAATGAAAATAAAAATGCATAAATCCAGTTACGTAACGCAACAACCACAATGGGGAGCCAAATTCAAGCCCTTTCCAGTGAACCCAATGAGACCTAAGAAACAAAAAAATATGAATGGAAGTCAATGGCTAGAAAATAATTATTTTCTGGTTCCGGTCGTTCTCTGCCCTGGATTCAAGATATGGTGGTTGCGGATTTAAATGGAAATTTTTTGTGCAAAGAAAAAAAAAAAAAAGAAGTACTATTAGCCTAAAAATTTTGATTATTTCAGGTTTGGTCTTTAACAGGAAAGTATACTTTCAAGCACAAATGTATTCAGTAAATTTTTCCTCAAAATTATTCATAACCTCCCATTAAATAAGGAGGAAAACAATGAGCTGTCAGTGACACAAGTTGAAATTGAAAGAAGTAATACATAAAAATTCTATGAAAATCATGACATTAATTTTGAATTGTGGTTTGATTTGTTGGCCAAGCTTTAAAGTTTCAGTGGAACAAAGAAGTAATTCCTTCATCTTAAACAATTTATTGAACGAAAGACTAACAACAATGGTGGGTAGGCTATACTACAACATAAAAATGACAATGTCTTAATAACTTGTCATGCGTTTGGTGTTGTCTTGGTCTGACTATGTCTAAATGTGAACAGGATGATGAAGAGGACTGTTTATAAACAAGATGTAATTAAACCAGAACATTTAGAAATCAAGTCAAGGTTTAGACACTACTTTTGTGTTTGTTTGTTTTTTTTGTAGTTGATCATCTTTTTGGAGAACAGCATGATGTGCAATAAATATTTAACCATTGAACAATATACTTGTGCATTGAAAAGTTTAGAGAAAGTCTATTTCAGTTCACCTGGAAAAAATGTAGTAGATTTTAGGTGTATTCTGACATCATACAAAAAGCCAAATATCACCAATTGACCAAAAAAAACCAACCTTACTTCTAATCACAACACAAACAGTAAATGACTTCTTTTTTTTTTTTTTTTTTTTTTTGAAAAAGCAAGGTTAATCTTGAATCCTCACAGAAGGATTTTATTGTACTCCGGAACCAATGCAGGTGACGTCACTCGCGATGTTACACCGGTCTTTTAAAACCGTCGGACCTCAAACAACCTAAGGGCAAAGTGGTTGAACTTGCATGATGTTGAAGCGTGAACGATTAAATGTTCATTTTAAGTGACGATAATGTGGGTCGTGAGGCGATGTCTGTCGTCGTTGGTCCTGAGAGGTAAGTGTTAGTCTAGAAACTTTCTAACTCAATTGTTTTTCTTTAGATCTGGATAAGCTGACAGCTAGCTGGTTGCAGATGAAGACTGGCGGTTTGGCTAATACTTCTATAAAAGTGTCCTTTTACATTTAAAAAAAAAAAAAAGATCCTGCAAATCTTAGTCAGACACGCATTTTAAGTCGACTAAAAATAATTTGATTAACTCTCTCTTTGCGCAGTATACATTTAATACTTTGCACATTTGAAACATAAACATGATTCTTCCTCTCCAGGTCAGCATGCGGGACAGCCGGGGTTACTCCGCCGCCCTCGGCATGGCTCTCTCCCTGAACTGGAGCTGCGGTATCTGCAGTGTACTTGCTGCTGGAGGAGCCGGATTCCTGTGGCAGGTTTCGAGACCCTGAACGCCACCCTGTCCACCTCCTCTGAGCCCTGCAAAGAGGACGGAAGCAAACCCCTGGACGCCTGCTATACTGCCGAACAACGGGACGCCATCCTTCGGCTTCTCAACAACGCCACCCCGTCGGAGCTTGCCAGCGTAAAACTGCTGAGAGGCCGCAAGTCGCTCAACATTATAGAGTACAGGACTAAAAACGGACCCTTTAAAACTCTGGAAAGTGTGGTGAACGTACCGCTGCTTAAGCATAAAAGTGCTGTCATAGTCTTCAACTCAATTCTCAACCCAGTCAAGAAGGAGAGGAAAGTGAGGATACAGCTGGCCAAGTTCATCAGGCCAGAGGTGGAGAGGTCCTGGTTGGAGGCGAGTTTCTGCTCCTGTGTTGTGGTTCATGGTCTATTTACTATCATTTGTATTAATGTGGGGAAAACGCAGATTTGTCGACATTAACCTTTTATGGCTGAGGTCTCAGTGCCTTTGATTCTATTTCAGTCCAAGTTTTTGTTTTGCTTTGTTTATTAAAGGCGACAATTCATATCAATAAACATAAATAAAACAAATATGCAAGATTATAGCTAAACTAATTCCTGAATGGATGGAAGTTCCTTTCCCCTGCAATCAAACACCTGACGGCTTCAGTCCGTTTTGCTGAATTTAATCCATTTTGTTGTCCTCAAACTAAAATTACAAGTTTCATAAAGTTGGATTTCTGAATTTACAAATTGATTCGTAGTTCGCTTATGTGCTTTTCAACATTCACTTAAATGTTGAAAAGCACATATATTTAGTTAATTAGTAAAACATATAAAGTTCGCTAAGAATGCTGTGCCATCTTCCCATTTCATGGTTCTGCTTTCTGTTTCTTTGTACAGGATGCTAATTCAGTCGTATCAATAGTATGTGGGACTAATAAAATCGCCTGGGCTCATGTGGACCGCGGGATGACTGTACTGGACTGGCAACAGCTGGATTGCCCCAATTTCTTGAGAGGAACTTACATGGCATCTTCTTATTTGAATGATGTAAATGTAATGTTTTTGTCGTTCAAAGTTTCCACTTTAATCAAAATTGACATGTAGCTAAACAATTTGATTTCTTTTCTCTGCCATCAGGTTTCTGCAGTTGTGTCCCTCCTCCCACCAGGAGACTTCTATGTAATAGAAAAACCCTCCATCTCGGTTCAGAATACGACTCTGTTTCCCGTCATGGCCCATATGAGAACTGTGGAGGCCATGCTGTTTTCTCTGCTGGAGCCCAGAGTCTCCCCACCAGAGCCCAATATTCCTCCCAGGTGGGAAACAGGATTTAATAAACATTTGAAAATGTTAACCAGGTCTGTTTTATCCCAACAAATTGTGACCAATCTAGTCGAGAAAACACAAAGCGAATGTATCAGTGTTTCTTTTCCTTATCCTCTGATTTCATTGATGTCCAATAGACCCACTTCCATCTTTGAGACCCCAGTAAAGAAATAGTGTAACTGTTTTGTTTTTTTTTTGACAATTGCATTTTGATTTGAATCTGCTTTAGGGATACAACACCCACAGAATGTGCCTTCATTTTCTACTCACCTTCATGCTCAGCAAGACTGGAGCACTTTAAAATCTCAAATGTAGATGCGCACATTCAGCGCCTACTCTGCTAATCATGCAAGTGTAGAAGAAGTTTTTGTGTTTACATTGTGCTTACATTACGGCTGCATTTGAGATGTTAAAAAAAAGTGCTCCAGAGTCTTGCTCAGCATGAGGGTGAGTAGAAAATGAAGGCACATCATTCTGTGCATGTTGTCTATAACATCTGCATAGCTTTAAGTTAAGTACATACACGCATTAAAAAGTCTGTAAACTCTGTAGTTTTCCAGATCTTGATAAATTGAGTACACAACCCAGTCTGGAGATGAATGTCCTAGTTATTGTCTGCTTCTCTACCATCATGGGATGTGTGAATTCTCAAACTATTATGGGGCTTGTATTGCAGTTGTATGACAATATAAAAACAATACCACAAACACGATTAAGCTTCCTTCAGTCCCCTTTCTTACCAACAGTGCAGCTTCTCTCTTCTTCTTGGTCCTAAAACACTAAACAAATGCACATAATGCCTCATTCTTCTCTTCCCAGAGTACTTAACATGATGAGGACTGCTGTGGGACGCCACTTTGGACTGATGGTTGGCGAGTCTCGGACCAGCGGGGCTCAGACGGTGCGACAGCTGATGACAGAATCTGTCACACAAAAGCTTCCCAGAATAAACTTTCCCCAAGACCTGCTGGTCAAATACAGGCATTACTTTCAGATGGGCAGCAGGAGAGGAGGAGAGGAGCTGTGTGATGCGTTGCTCCAGGCTGTGGCTTTTTATGAGCTTCTCAGTGAATCTTCCTGATGCAATCCCTCCTGGCATAACCTGTGCAATGACTGCACTGCATCCTGCAGCCTTCTGAGCTGCATAGTCGGCCCTCTGTGACTCCCATGATCAGATCTGATGGGATTGATATGTTTAAAAAGGCTAAATATTCTGTTGCCTCCAACTTTACACTCCCAGGCTTTGGGGATACTCCCATCTTCCTGCTGTTTGTATGTGTTTAGAAAAAAAAAAAAGTGTGGATAATCCCAAGTACCATATGGAGATTAACACAGACTCATACTATGACCTGAACAATTAAACAGCCGATTTCACAACTACTCTCTTGTAAGAAATGTAAAAATAAAAAATAGATTTTTTATTTATGGTTCATAAATGGACTTTCATGAAAATAAAATATTTCATCTCAACTGCACTGAATTCATGTCAGGTTAGAAAATAAAGTGAAACTGGAAGATGTGCGATTCAACTGTCTTTCCAAACTGTTCTCCAGGTACAATCCTCTGTCAGAAGTTTCACGGTTGAGTTTGAGAGGCCCAGGCTCCTCATGACGTTCACACACCTTATGAGGGAAAATACTCATTAGAATATCACCATGAATGATCATTAAATGACTATATGCTGATGGAGGAACAATACAAACCAATATAATACTTGGATCAAATTATTTAATCTTAAAATAATTCAAAAGATTTAAATGACACTATTGGAACTAACCAAACTGCTTTTACTTCTGCATAAAGTCATCCTGATCTTGAAACTGGATTTACTCCGTTTGTAAAACAATTAAGATTCAGAGTTGAAGTGAACAAGCAATCAGACCCACCTCTCCAGATCTCCTTTCTGTTGCTTCGCATGAGTGCGACAGATGAAGCGAAGCACCGGCATGAAGTCGACACAGACGGCCTGTCTGTTCCCCTGCAGGCTGAAGTATTTACTGCTGAGAACCATCCTGCCCAGTTTGAAACGCCTGTAAGATACACTGGAAGGACAAGTTGGAGTAAACATGGTGAAAACTTACTAGGCTTTGCTATTGGCGTTCCTTATTTCCAGACTCTTGGAAAGTCATTTGGACCCAACATGCTGGCACTAAATTACTTAAAAGTTTATAGAAATTTGCAAAAGGTTTTGGAATCACCAAACTTAAGATGTTCAGCTTTTCTCTCTTTTTAAAAAAACTTCTGTGTTTTCTTTATTTTCAAGAGTACAATATGGATTTGATACCAAATTGGGTTCATAAAACATCTCTAGAAATTTATCAAAATGGCTAAATTCTTTTACAATAATTTTTTAACTTTTTTAAAGTAAAAACAAAAAAAATAAAATGAGGTAGAGAAAATGGAATAATAAAAATCAAGAAAAAAAACTATTGCAGACTTTTATGACCGCTAAAATGTTTGAATGGCCATCACTAATGATCAACATTCTTCTCCAGTCAGGTTCCAACTTGCTCATACATTAAATCAGCTTTACAAGGTGGAACTTTGTAATGGACTTGTTTTTTCTTCCCACCATAAACTTGGATTCTGACTGAGTTGATTTGCTGCTTCTAAAAAAAGTTTTAATGCTTCCTTCTGCAATAAAATGCATAATCTTTGGGGGAAAAAAAGACCTCACCATCAACAAATCTGCCATCTCTTGACTGAATGAGAAGAGAAACAAAATTTTAATGTGCACCGGTGTACTGACAGCAAAGGTAGCGTCAGCCATCTCTCCTGGTCTGTTACCTGTAACCTGACATCAACGACATCAGTGCTGCTGGAAATTTGCTTGTTTTTTTCCCTTCCCCATGTCGTCAGTTTGACGTTGTACATTTGATTTGACCTGAATCAGACAGAAGCATCCCCAGATTCATGACTGATACTGATCATCCACAGTCCATAGCTGCTGCTCTATAGTCTGCTTTAACTATGCTGTCTTCTCTTTGGACATTGTAAACATTCGTCTTTCCTGCCTGTAAATCCCATTATTTCCTTATTCTTTACAATTTGGCTTCAAACACTGACTCCTGTTTCTCGCCATTTGTTGTAAACTTTCTTTTTTGCTTTGAGTTTTCTGTTGCATCACTGGAAGCCTTTCTTGGTTGACCTGTACATTTCCCACACTTGAAGTTAAATTGATTTAACATTTTCTATGATTTTTAAGCTATATTTTACTAGTCATTTTACTAGTTTATTAAATAAACTAGTTTTGGATTATTTATTTGTTTACTATTGCTTTTGCCAAGGAGTTAATGTAATTGCTGTGTTTGTCTGTTAGCAAAATAACTTCAAAAGTTACGAATGAATTTGAATAAGATTTTGATAATGCCCCAAGGAAGAACTGATTAAATGTTGGTGTCTGGATCCAGAAACTTTTTGAAGGATTCTTTATCATTGAGACTGGGCCATATGGGGGAACTGAGCTGCTTGTCTGTGCTCTCAAGTGCTTTCCTAGTATTTTTATACTAAATTTAAAAAGTTGAATAAAAATCCACTGATGTGGTGACTGGATAATTCAATGCCAGCTGCATCAGCCTCAATTTACTCTGAACTCTGCAATTCCAACTTTATATTTAACAGTAGGATGGATGAAATAGACTGAATTTGCTCTCTTAAGGCAAGACACTACAGGCAAATAAGGTAAAAAATTTAACTAACTGGTATCGCCATGAAATTTTCCTGGTTTATTCCTCACTTTAGGACTCTCATTTTTTGTATTGCAAGTTTTCTGAAGTTTTATGTTTAAATATACAAATTAGGTCTTATATAACCAAAAATGCATCAATTTGCATACATTTCTAGGAAAAAAAAAAATCTAAACACAGGATTAAGCCAGGTTCAAATTTTCTTTAGAATTTTGTTCACATATTAAGTCAAAAGTTTTTACAGAGGGGATTTTGGATATCTCCATAGATCATTTCACAATTTAGAATTTACTGTCAAAAACCCGAATAAAAAAATCTTTTCTTACAATACAGTCAGGAGCAAAACTTGAAAGTTTGGTTTCTGTAAGTGCTCCTGAATTGGAGATTTTTTTTTACCCAGAGTAAGAGAAAAAACTCATTTTCAGAAAACAGCCTTTAAAGTTTTGGATTGTAAAATTCTCCACATTTTTGTTCTATGACACTATTTACAGACATCAGATCCAATCAAATTCATGAAATATCAAGTTTGGTTGGGATGACATCGTTCAGGAAAAAGAGACGTTTCCAACGATACCAGACATGACGGGGTTCAGACGAGCACCACGGTGCTGCGCGCTGTTTAAAAACACCAACTTTAGCTGCATTTTGAGGGGATTTGGGTGCATCAGACAAAGTATCATGAAATAAACTATTAAATGTTTATTTTTGACAATTTCTTTCTTTTTTTTTTTACACTAGTCTGAGAGAAAACATGGAGGGAAAAAAACGAAAATCTCAAAAGTGACCAGGTGATGAAAAAACTTTTTTTTTTTTTTATCTGTAGTGCCCCCCCCCCCTTAAGTTGAAACGAACAGAGTAGCTCCTGTGTGGTTTGACTACACTTGTTCAGACCCTTGAACAATCTTTCTGCAAGCTAACCACCTCTGAGTCTCGGCTGTCTGCTATATGCTAATCTTGCTTACAGTATTGTTATAAAGTTTCACCTTTAAGCTTTCAGCCTAAAAGAAATGGTCTGAATCAGCAACCAGAAGTTCACATGCAGATGGGATGAAGAGCAGACTCACCATGGTTCACACAGAGGTGGAGAGGTAAAGCTGAGTCTCTGTCTTTTAGTAGCAACATTCATCATCATCATTCTGTTCATCAGTCCCGCTTGACGTTTATCTTTCACCTCTTTAGTGCACGTTTGGGTAAGGGTCCGCACTTCAGACACCCTCTGAAAACAAATGTGACACGCCAAGCCTTCAGCAGCAGCCTTGATATCTACAAGTCGCCCCTGACGACTATCGCTGCTGCTGCCATCATCCTCACTCATCTCATCCATTAGACCGTCCTTTAAAGCTGCTCCTGTCCAGATGAATGAATCAGGTGTGCATGAACCTGGAACAGGCGGTTCTGCAGCTGGTAGAGTGGCATCAAGGTACGACATGAGGTCAAAGAGATTTGTCAGGGCATCTAAAGAGTCTCCTTCCACTCTGGCTGCCTCCTGTTTAGTTGTGTCAGTTGAACTCTGAGCTCTCAGTGGAGTCCAGATTGATGATAATGTTCTTTCAATTTTATTGGCCGAGCTGGACTGGCCATCGTGCACTACAGCTTTGAATTTCTTTCGGCTAAGCCGAGAAAGACTCCTGGCAGATTTGTTGGAGGCTGCAGAAACCTTTGGACTGACGTTCTGATGCTTCTGCTGGATGTCAAGATCACTGTTGGAGCGTCGAGGCTCACAGTGCAGCTCAAGAGCAGCTTTTTTGTCCAGGTAGCAAGTGGAAGTTCCCTTGGCTCCGAGGGAAAGAAGAAGCTCCAGGTTGGAATAAAGAAGAGGGACGCCTCTTCTCCAGCTCTCAGACAGGATATTCAGGAGCTCATTCATGTCTGTTTCAGACCTGAACTCACTCTGAAAGAGTCAAAAACATACAACTGAGTGGTGAAAAACAGTTTTGGGAGAGAATAAGAAAACAATATGCAGATTAAAAACCATGTACTTGCTTTTAAAATGTTCAGAAGATGATCTGGGGTTGCAGAGTGGAGACCCAACATGTCAGCAGAGCAGCATGTTCGGCTTTGAGGAAGTTGCAAGTCTAAACTGCTTCCTTCAGAGGCCTCGGAGTCTGGAGATGGAAATAAAGAAAGCTGCTGCAATTTGCACTGGTGTTAGAAGTTAGGTCAGAATAGTATAACACATAGTGGACTGTGAGTCTTGAACCAGTCCTCGTCTCTTTATGCACCATCAAGAAAATGGGAAACCAATAGAAATGTAGTATATATATTATATATATATACACACACACACACACACATATATACATATATATATAAATATATATAAAAACGTAAAATTCTTACAGGTTTGAAAGTTTGATTGCTCGACAAGTTTACTATCATTTCTTCAAGTAGTCTTCAAAAGCCTGGAGAACTAGTCATGACGGACTTTCCAAAACTCTCTCTTGGATGTTGGCTACCTTTTCATTCCCTGTCAAGATGATCCCACCCGTCCTTCTAGGGAAGATCCATCCCTCCATCAGACCTGTTGCCACTGATTTTCAGCCCAGTTCTTGTATCATACCTCAACCTTTTCTCCCCATCTCCATTCCTTATGAATAGCTCGACAGCCACCCTTCCATCAAGACCATTTCTAATGAGGCTTTTCTAAACAGTAGATGGACCAACCATCTCTGAAACAATCAGCCAATGTCATGTTATCTTGTTATCTTGCAAAAAGAAAAATGACAGAGCTTCACAGATCATTTTCAGCTTTACTGTGCACAATAATGATGAAAACGATCAGTTAAGCTCTCAACCAGTACTTTTTCATTTCACTTTTGTTTTTGCTGTCCCTCAGCTGTGATGCTCCTGATCACTGGATGATGAGCAGAGTGCCCTGATTTCAAACTTTAAATGACTTTCAGAAAGCCTGGAGAACAATTGTTTGAGTTCATATTAAAGGGATACTGTGTAAGTTCTCCTCTCATCTATTCACAAAAATTGATTATTTCGTTCAAAAGTGTTTTTCCATTAATCAGTAATCACTCCCATCAACAAACTGAGGTGCTCCTGTAAGCTCTGAATTTGCCGTTCGTATCATTCATATATGCATCAAACGAGCCAGCTCTGTGGTGGCTACCATGTCGTATCGCCATGTTTTTACGTTCAGTAGAAGCGTGATAGCAGGAAACCACAGAAACCCACCGGAGACACCGGAGTTGTTGGCTCAGTTCGAGGTAATGCCTTTGAAAAGTCACCGCGGGTGCAGTGAGAAGAAACAGATTGTTACACTGATGCTGGGCTCACATGCAGTCGGGCAGACGGCTGTCGGTAACAAACCACATGTAATTTTAATCACAGAAGCCGAGAGAAAAACGGTAAAACATGGGTCAGGGAAAACAATAAAGCATCGCCATGACAACATACCAGACGTAGGTTGAAGTCACTGTAACTGACAGACCACGTCTTCACATAAAGGCTTGTTTATGCCTTTACATGCAGCGGCTGTCGTCCGTCTGCCCGGTTTCACGAGAGCGCAGCATGAAAAGTACGAGGGAGCTGCTTGCGATACACAATTGTTACACAATGTCCCTTTAAAAAAGCTAAATAAAGTTTGGTTTCTGGGGTTGGCTTTAGTCCTTTGCACAGCAGTGTAGTTTATTTAGGAAAACTTACACTGTGGACACACCATTTCTTTGGGGAATTCTTCAAAGAGATGCTGATCCTTCACCGCTGAGGACCCAGAGCTGCAGCTGCAGCAGGCATCGTCTGATATCACCACACATGAGAGTGAACAGGCTGCGTACGTCATCAGAATCCAGTCGAGCTTTCTCAGCCAGACACACCAGCTGCAGGTAGCTGCACACATCCACCTTTGAACAAAAGGTTTAAGTTCATGCAGCTTGATGGGGCTTCATGAATGCTACAGAAAGACAAAGTCACTTACTGCTGATGGGGTTTTGAAAAGGATTTCCTCCAAGCTGCAGTGAAATCTCTCTTTGAAAGAGGGATCTGAAAGAAAGATTTGTTTTGAGTCACAGCTTGTCTTCAAAATTTCATGTTTCCAGTGATATTGTGCTGAATTTACCGCTGGTGGTCAGAATGACTGGCCTTCTTGTGGTTTCCATGAAAGCCTTGATAGCTGCAAGGAAACCAACATCATCCTCAAATATGACATCAACCTGTGGGAAAAGACCAACGTGAAAAGGATAATCTGAGACCAAACATAGTCCATGTACCACTTCAGATTTAGTTACTTTTTACTGTGGTTTACCTCTTCAAACAGAATGAGAGAGGTGGCACTCCTTTTGCTTTGTTGTCCTGTTTGATCACCATCCAGTGTAGAGTTGGCCAGTTCCTTGCTGTCTGGTTTGACAGCTGGTGACATGCTATCAAAGTGGACCTGATCTGCCTTGTCCTTCATCTTGAAGTAGTATGCCAAAGTACGTGTGTCTGGTTTTCCTTTAACTTTGCGACCAGAGGAGCTCAAACTCCACGCTGGCCTCTTTTTTTAGGGTTGAGGTGACATTTTTAGGGCGCGCCATTTTTCCTGTTTAGAAAAAGAGAAAAAAAAAAGCATTATGAACCTGACTAAATACGAATTTTCAAACCAAGAGATCACATACGAGTTGTTAGGGCTGGGAAAAAATATCGATACACTGAAATATCATATTGATATTCAAAAACGCGATACTGAACAAGTTTACCAACAAAATCTCACAAGATTTTATTGTTCTCTTATGAAATCTCGCGAGATGCCATGAAAACCCGCAAGATTTCGTAACATAACGATGAAATCTCACGAGATTTTGTTAGTAAAATAAATTGATACAGCATTTTTAAATATTGGTTTGATATCCGCATACAAAAATATCACGATTTTTCAGCGTATGGATATTTTTTCCCAGCCCTACGAGTTATCATTATCTGCTGTATCTTACCAGGCAAAGCCTCAGATTTTGGAGCGTAGCTATTGCTGCTGTAGTTGCTGAAATACGCAGGTTTCAGTAGGTCTTTCCCAGAAATCTCCACTAGGTGAGACTGGGTAGCCTCCTTCAGCTGGGACAGAACATGGCGACCACTGCGCTGTGACGAGCTGTTCACCTCGAACACCTTTCATTGAAAAGGAAAAGACAAATTCAACTTTCAACTTTCATTTGCAGAATTGAAATGTTCCGATATAATTTCTTTCTCCTTCTGCTACTTGTGCTGTGGGTATCAGCCGATGCAGAGTACAGAGTATTGATTATTTAAAAAAAAAAAAAAAAAGTCTAGCGGGTGGGAGAATCCAGTGTGAAATACTGCCACTCCTTGTCTAAGAGGTATCACAGGTGATCAGTTCTTCCTCGCCCTCTAAAACAGCAGGCAGCAGACAGCAGCACAGCACAACTGCACAGAAACACTGTCAGAGCTACCAGAGCTGATCAGTAAATAGATTCCTATTCTAATAAATTATGTGGTATCAGATCGGAGCGGAGCCTGAACTCCAGTCATCGCCGTTACTGACACCAGTATTTTCAGCAGTATCAGAGACATTTCCGGTTCTGTTATCAGAATCGGAACAACTCTAGTACGTTCAGATCCACAGAGACATCAACATTTTTTGAACTCTTGTTGCAATAAAACCCACTGACTGATACATACAAAACTTTTTTTTCAAATAGCCACAAAACCAAATAAAGGTACACCACACAATGCATCACTTGGCCATATGTGAATGTTTAACTAAAACAGGTCTGAGAGCAACATGTTGCTTTGCTAAAAGGGGAAGGAAGTGTGCTCAAGGGCCAAAATAGATGACAGCAAAAAAAAAAAAAAAGTCAATACCCAGCAATTACTGGGAAGGAAACGGCAGCAGTTTACCAAAAGAAAAAGAAAAGTTGGAACAAACATGTCAAACATGATGTGTGAACTATTAAACAAAGCAAACTGTTTTTGCAGTTATGAGGAATCTACTGTATGTATTTGGATTGCCAACAACTAATTTCTTTATTTCCATGTTCATCATTATGTAACCCTCATCACCCTCAATAGGACTAAAAGATTCAACCCTCAATATAAAAAAAATCTGTGACAAATCTACAGTACCCTACCAGTGTTTGATGAAGGCAGCACAAGCAAATGGAGCCCCCTACTGTCACAGAGGATGAATACAGGGTCAGTTTAGAAGATTCAAAGAATCTAAAGTCTTTCATACAGTCAATTTTTATGAAGCTGCTTCAGCTAAAATATTCCCAGGATAAAATATTCCTTAATCTAAGTGCAACTGAAGCCACGTTTGTCAATTTGCCTTCTGTCATCTAATTTTTAGCAAAAACATTTCAAGATTGTCTGAGATTGTCAGGATTGTAGCTTATTTACTTCTAAAATATTAGAAATTCTGGCTTTTATGTTTCTAATAGCACATTGCTACCTTTTAGTTAAGAAAATTAAAATGACCTCCATCCATGTCTCAATGACGTGAAGATATTTCCTCTTTGTTTAGTGGAAAAAAATCTGAAATGAAATGAAGGGTAACACTGACAGGTTATTTTAGAAAAAGCAACCATTTTTACTTTAGTTCACTTCTCTAAAAGCTACGCAAAGATGATTTTTTTTCTTTTTCTAATTAGTTTATGTTTCTATTTGTTTTATGGGAACAGCCGTATTTGCATGTTTAAACAATTCATAAAAGACAAAAGGGAAACACTAACCAGATATTGATGATATACTGATTTAATATTCATGTGTCCTCAATAAAAACATTCAAAAATGTAAGAAAGCAACTGTAAGAGCCATATATGCCGGTCGTTTCATATCCATTCTTGATTCGTTATTAGCATTTGTGCTGGGTTTGTCTCTATGGGTGTGAACTCCACAGCTACAAATATGTGCACATCACTTGGCTTTCGTGGTTGCAGCAGTGGGCTGAGCTTGAGAGAGTTTTTTCTTTTGAAAGCCATGGAATAAGTCACACATAATTCTTTTGTGTTTGTGCCGTTTTTCTTGCACATGTTGAAGCAATTTAAAATAAATATGTTGTGTTATGGAGGATAAAACAAACAGTTTTAGAAGTTGCATCCCTGTGTGTGTGTCGTCAGTTATCTCTGTGTTTTGCCTAAAGCAGCTTTTAAAATAGATGACATGGACAGTTACATGCAAAAGATGCCAATAACACCATCTAGTATACTGTTGGGGTTTGTCAGGCACACCTGGATTAATCAGTTTGTCCAATAATGAAAGACATGAAACAGAGGAGCACTACTAAGTTCAGGAAGTCGTGGAGTTATGCATATAGCACATTCATCCCAAAGGTGTTCTATCAAGCTGAGGTCAGGACTCTGTGCAGGCCAGTCAAGTTCATCCACACCAGACTCTGCCATCCAGGTCTTTATGGACCTGCTTTGTGCACTGGTGCACAGTCAAGTTGAAAGAGGAAGGGTCCAGCTCAAAACTGCTCCCACAAAGTTGGGAGCATGGAATTGTCCAAAATGTCTTGGTATGCTGAAGCATTCAGAGTTCCTTTTACTGGAACTAAAGGGCCAAGCCCAGCTCCTGAAAAACAGCCCCACACCATTATCCTCCCTCCACCAAACAAGTACCGTTCTCCTGGCAACCGCCAAACCCAGACTCGTCCATCAGATTGCCAGATGGAGAAGCATGATTAGCCACTCCAGAGAATACCTCCACTGCTCTAGAGTCCAGTGGTGGTGGGCTTTACACCACTGCATCTGACGCTTTGCATTGCACTTGGTGATGTATGGCTTGGATGCAGCTGCTCGACCATGGAAACCCATTCCATGAAGCTCTCTGCGCACTGTTCTTGAGCTGATCTGAAGGCAACATAAAGTTTGGAGGTCTGTAATGATTGACTCTGCAGAAAGCGGTAACCTCTTCGCACTATGCGTTTCAGCATCCGCTGACCCCACTCAGTCAGTTTACGTGGCCTACCACTTCGCGGATGAGTTGCTGTTGTTCCCAAACACTTCCAATTTCTTATAATACAGCTGACAGTTGACTGTGGAACATTTAGGAGCGAGGAAATTTCTGGATAATAACTATAATAACAATAACTGGATTTGTTGCACAGGTGGCATCCTATCACAGTTCCACACTGGAATTCACTGAGCTCCTGAGAGTGACCCATCCTTCCACAAATTCCCATCATTCGGATTGGTGAGCAAATACTTTTGGCAATATAGTGTACATGGTATTGGCCTAAATGAGCTACAAAAACACCATTGAACTATAAAATGACAAAGATCCAATATTATGCATCACTATTGTACACAATTCTAATGGGGCTAAATTTAAACAATCGGCTTTTGACGTCCTGCTTGCAAATGCCTACCTTAAAGCCGAGCTCCTGAGCACAGGCGTACACTGAGGCAGTCTTGCCAACACCTGAAGGTCCTGTAATCAGCATGGTGTTGTTCAGTGACCCCTCACCTTGGTTCTCTGTTCCAGCCTCACCCTGAAAGTCTCCACAGTCCCATGAATCTGCAAAAAAAATGAAGGTACGCATTTTCAGACCAAAAGAGTTTTCAATGTTTTCAATCCAGCCACCCCTTTTCTGAACTACTTAACACTGTTTGAAAGTTAAGCTTAACTTTACGCTCATCCCAGCTGGCGTCAGGCCAAAAAGGAAGTTACAGCTTAGATGTATTGCCATTCCATCGCAGGGCTAAAACACTCGGAGTGCAACAGTGCAATAAGTATTTGTATCAAACCGCTCAAAACAGGCATGTACCCAACAAACAGCAATATCAAATGAAGAATACAGAATTTTAATTCATTTTATCAACTTTTGTGACGGTGACATCTTTGTTGAAAGCTCAGTGGATCTACGTTCGACAACTCCGCCTAGGCTTCATTGTCGAGTGCAGATCCACCGAGCGCCTCCCACAAGCATTCACTTAAGCTCGTGAGACAAACGAAGTTAGAGCGTTGCAACATGCTGCCTCAACTACACCCAAAATCAAAGCTCCTCCACCATCATTTACACCATCGTTTGGAACTACTTTGGTTTTCTCGTGAAGTAAAGCCCTGATGACAAGCACACGCTGGACAAACGTACAACCGTTAAAAACAGCATGCAAATTTCTTTTTCGCATCATAAAAATATCAAACCGTGACACTAAAATATCGAACCGAACCGTGAATTTTTGTCGTTGCACCCCTAAAGCAAACGTGCGAACAGTTTGAAAATGTTTGAGGAAAAACCTGCTCATACCATTACCATTTTCTTCTCGTTTCCTTTCCTCCGTTTCTTTCCTCACATCACAATCGGCTCTAAGTTTCCATTTCTTCAACCAACTGAACTCCAGAAAAAAGCCAAAATAAGACAAAAACCATTATTCTCCTCATGAGTTGAGTCTGTAATGTAACAGTGAAGCAGAGATACATTACAGCCAAGTAAAATTCACCTGAGCAATTTGTTGACTGAGGCCGCATTCCCAATCACTTCGCTCGAACATTGAGGACTGTACTTATCTGTCCACAGTACTTCCTCAAAACAGGGATCTATGCAAAGAAAGGGATGTTTTTTTTGGAGTGTGTACTTATTTCTTTGTTTATATGGTGACAAAGTGTTAAACAAAAAATAAAACACACACAAAAAAGGGTACAAAGTAAACAAGTGTATATTTAAAAACTGATGAAAATGTTAACAACTTGACCTCATTGAAGTGAGTCAGAGCCTTTTAGAAACTGAGGGGCTGATAACGGATGATTCAACCATCCAGAGTTCATTTCCCAGTTGTTTTCCAGGCCTGCAAAACTCCCACTTTGCCACCTCAGTCTGAGTGTAACTCAACTTGCTGCTTCTGGCTGGTTTCTGTGCTGATAGTACATCCTGTACTACAATGCATCCTGTATTACCAGGGGGCAGTAACGCTTACCGGCATCTGCAGGTTGCAGACAGTTTGGTAACTTTGCAGAGATTTCATTTCCCCATTTCCTCTTTTCTTTTAAGTAGTTTTGGCAGGAATCTGGATGCAAGAAGCACCCTGTTTTGGAAAGAAAAAGAGGGAAGACAACTTATCAGGGCAACTCATGCATGTTTTGCTCATTCTTATTATTAATTCAATCAAGCAGACTGACCTGTGGACCCACTTACTTGCTTTCTTTTGCAAAATGCTGAAAACTGTTTGGACAGAAAAGGCTGGATTTAATGTTTGGATTTCTTCCAGACAGTTATGCAAAGTTGAGGTTGACAGTCCTCTGTTGGCAGACGCAGCAGGTCCGTCTCTTAGAGCTGGGTGGGATGCTGTTGGTGAACTTTTCTCATCATTATTCTGAGGAATAAACACTGATTTCTGAGTGTCCCCTACTGGCTGATCTAAGCTCCCATCGGAGCTTCGTTTATTCTTCCTGTGATGTATCGCAGAAATGAAAATTGGTGCAATTTTAACTCCTTTTTCGCACAAGATCTTCCTCTTTTTACTAGTAGCAGCTGAACAGCTTTCCTGCAATGTTTCATCTTCAGTGCTACTCGACTCTGATAGCACTATTACTCCAGTAGTTTGCACTCGGTCTTTGCCTTTGGGTGGTGTGGTCTGTACGAATTTTCTCCGTTTGAGTCTGTTTCGCATTGTAAAAGACTGCAAACTCACCGGCCAGCAGAATTTTCATCAGTGTGATCATCTGGTGACATTTTGCACTTAGCGCCAAGCTAACAGTCGACGTCAAGTCGTGCGACGTTTCCGGAGTCTCCCCCCACACACACCTTCTTCTTCTCTATCTGACCATGTTCCTTAAAGACTAACAAAAAAATGGAAAAGACAACCATAGACTGAGTATATTAAAAACAAACTACAAATAAACACACTAAAGTCTGAAGATTTTGACAGTCGGTGTCATTTCTCTGTAGGACGTTAAACTTACGTCGCAGGGAATATCGAGCAAACCAAGATCGTGTACACAGAAAAGATGCTCTCGTACACATTTACAAATTACTCAAAATTATTTTCCTTTTACACAAACCAACAGCAGACCCCCAAAACGTGGAAATACAGAGGCTTTATTAACTGGCTTGATTCTTATGAATTTAACGCTTTCTTAAAATAATCAAACTCATGAGCAAAAGTGTTTCTTCATGAAGTTATCTTTGAATAAATTTAATACTTGCAATACTCATAAGGGCTAATCTTTCTCATTAGCCCTTATGACCCAGAATACAATATAATTTTATTCAGCAGTGGGTGGTTGAGATTTTTTTTTTCCAGTGCTGAAAAATATTTAAACAGTTTCACAAAATGACAACCAAGATAACAAATATTCTGCAGATTCTCCCCCAGCACAAAACACAGTTGTTCTTGTAAGTGTTCAATCTTATCTAAAGGACAGCTTATTAGTGGGAAAACTTTAGAACATTACTTTCTTTGTGTAGAAACAACTAGAATGTTTTTCCATGTACTGTGAAGAGAGCTCCAAAATCTCAGTTAAACACTTCTGCTATGTTTATATCGTACATCTGTTGTGCAGGCGCACATGATGCACAATGCCAGGGATCGTCAGCCTGGTCCTCCACAGCTGGTGCCATGCAGGTTTTAAAAGTTTCCCTGCAGTAATACACCTGATTCAGACTCCGACTTGTGCAGAGCTTGGTGTCATACTCTGCACAAATCTGCCAATTTTCCTCTGATTTGAGTCAGTCATGTTGCAGCAGGGAAACTTTTAAAACCCGCATGGCACCAGCTGTGGAGGACCAGGCTGAGGATCCCTGGCCTTGTGCATCATGTGCTAAGCGTGTTTGAGAATCCCTGCACAAGGCTGCACCAACTGAATTTTTAATTTTAAACTTCAATTTGTACTTTTAATTCTTTCAGATTGTGTATGAGTTAACTTACTGTGTTTTTTTTTTTTTTTAAAAAAAAAAGTGGAGTTACCAGAGGATATTGAATGCATATACACTACTCACAAAAAGTTAAGGATATTGGCTTTTTGTATGATGTCAGAATGAATCTGAAATCCACTACAACCTTTCCAGGGGAACTGAATTAAATTTTCTCTAAACTTTTCAATGCACATGTACATTGTTCAATGGTTAAATATTTATTCTGCATCATTGTGTTCTCCAAAAACCAAAAGTTGAATATCCCTAACTTTTTGTGAGTAGTGTATGACCTGAAACTAATGATTTCCTTAACAGGAACAGCCATCCTTCCCTGAGGTAACTGGTATGCAAAAACCATGCACATTGTAATACCAGCCCAAGTCAAAAATGCTCTAAAACACTGTAGTCATGAATAAGGGCAAATTCATTTTATTTATTTAAATATAAAATACCCCTAAGCCAGAGTGTGAAGTTCACAATTTTTGACAATAACTGTGGATATGCCTCCTCTTTCTTTCAATGACCAGTGAATGAGGGGTGGAAATGTGTGTATTGACAATTTGTTGTCCATGACAAAAAGCATGTTATTCACCAAATTCAAAACAAAACACACAAACTACTGCTTAAAAATATGGGTTATGAAATGAAGAAAAATATGAAGAAAAAAAGAACTGGTGAAAATATTCCCCTTTGGCATAAAACTGCATTTTCTGGCCTCACTGTGAAAGATGGCACCCCCTACTGGCCTGGAGGCAGAATAGATCTTGATAGAAAATGTGAACATGAGACCTCATTGAATACAGGGTAGGGAGGAAGTGTAGATAATTTTACAGCTTTCTGTCTGCTTTCACTTTGAGGGCAGAAACATAAAACTGACAACGGACTTGGACAAACTGTCAAATAAACAAACCGCCTATTGCTTTGAACAAAGATAACTAAACAAAACAGGAATCAACTAAACATGATGTGACTGCATTTATACATTTTACTGTCATCTATACTCATTAAGGGGAAAAACTGCTTTCATCATTTGCCAATGAGAGTAGAAACTGCAGGTGTTTGGATCAAAAACTGGTTTCTTTTGTTGATGCTGAAAACTCTACATAACATGGAGTAATGTGCTGCTGGTTTTCTTTAGAAAAATAATAAATTATTCAGAAAAGTTGATTTCCCTGGCTTTCCTTCAACCACCATCAACACAAGCCAAAAGGCTTAGGCGTGATGAAGTCAGAGTTTTAGCCTGGACCCAAATCTCACTTTAGCATCTTGTCCAGGATCCAAACTTGCACTATAACACCAGACTTGTGGCAAAAATTACCAGCTCAAACCACTCTGGATTCGTAACACGAGTTTTACGGGCCTCACACACTCTAGACATCCTGAAAGGTTCCCTTCACCCGCATGGCCCTTTATACTAAATGCAATTCCCAGCAGTGAGCTTCAACTCACCAAAGTTTCTCCACCGACAACAGTGGAAGAGCTGCTGCTGATATTTGGCGTGGCACAATTTATTTTAAAATGTCAATTTCAAGGTAAACCTTCTAAATACAAACACCAAGTGCTAAAATAATCAGCTAAAAGGATACGTTTAAACATGGCTACTTTGTATGTGTACAAATAATCAACAGTAACAATGTTACCAGTACAGTTTTAACTGTAGTTTTCATACAGTTGTGTATTACAACATACCGACAGGTAGTCGTGTCTGGTCATTAGATGCTCAGTTTGTTCATTCTCTCGCTCAAAGACAGATGCTGCAGTGGCTCCTACAAAATGCACGACAAGTCGGATCAACTGGCATCCAGTCCTCAAACTCCTGGCTTGAGTACATGTGGGTGTGTCACTTTTATATAGTTTGTATTTGGTTCAGTTCTCAAAAAAAGGAAACTTTTTTTTTTCTTTTAATTGTGTATACTGGTTTCTGTCATGTTGGATCATCTGTCGACCTGTTTTCCCACCTGTCTAAGCACCAAAGAGTTGGTCATGATAACTGAATTTAAAAAAAGAAGAAGAAAACAAAAACCCCTGGCAATCAGCGTTCCCTCCATCCAGCTTCACATCAGTCTGTTAATGCACTTTTTGTCCTCTTGCCCTGCTTCCCCCCACTGGATGTGACAGCACAGCCGTTGCAGGCTCCTGCTGGTACCAGAGTCTGATCCTGCTGCTCCTCCTCCAGCTCTGGCAACTCTTCCTGGATCTGCTGCAGGCGCACCATCGCCCGGTCGATGGTGGCTGTGCCCACCAGGTTGAAGTCGTGCATGCTGACCAGGTGCAGGAGGAAATTGCGACAGAGGTTTCGGCGGATGATATGAGCACCGCAGTTTTCCACGAAAAGCATGATGGCCTGGTTCATCTGGTTGTCTGCGATGAAGCTGCAGAGAGCACAGCAGAGAAAAGAAACAAAAATTAATCCATTTTCAAAAATACAAGGGGCCCATAAAAAAAACAAGGTACAAGTATTGCTCGACTATAAATGTCAGTACAGGTGAAATAGGGATGTTTCCTCTGCTGACTTGTTCAACATACCCATGCTTCATCACATGAAGGTTCCAGAGCTTCATCACTTCCTTCTCTCCCTCATTGACGTCCGTGAATTCATCCAGTTGCTGCAAACAGAGCAAAAATGAGCAAAAAAGCTTTCAGAGGCAGTGCAAATAAAAAGGTTTCCCATATTTCCCAAAATGACAACAAACTTTCTCAAACTTAATTAATAAGCAGAACTATTTTGATGATGCTCAACTCATATCTGGCATTTGCCATCTGCGGGCTCTGAAAGAGACTAATATATGTGGAGGAAGGAACCCAAGTTCAAGATTTCATCAGACCCTTTAAGTTATGCATGAGACACGAGGCTGACAAGTGATTTCATTTTTTTTTAGGTAATCTGACACTGATATATGATGTACATGATAGACATGATATATCATCAGTGGCTGCATTTGCATGGCCAATTATTTAATCTATCGGCTTGAAATAATTCCAACCTGAGATTCCAGCTGACATGTTTACATGCACGCTGGAAAAATGATCCCAATCAGCTGCATTTACTTGATGGTCAGATTTAACAAGATGCTTTTGACATGCACAATACCTACAAGTTGGGAAGAAGAGGAATTTTCTTTTTTTAAGATTTAGAATCTTTTGACCATTAAAATGCTTGATAATCCTTAACTCTTGCAGTTTCTGATAAAACTTTGTATCTGCCACAGTTCTGTTCTGTTTTGCTTCCACCGTCCTTGAATCTTGCTACGTCACCCCCACGTGGTTCATGCATTCACAGAGACGACGTACCACAGAAACCATCCGAATGAGTGTTTACATGGTCGTTTTTCCCTGCTCATGTGATGGTGAAAAGGTTTAAACCACCTCTCTCAAATGAATGGAAAATTCTTTCAGACCAAGGCCGATTGGAACAGCTGACACGTTTACATGACGCATTTTTGTTCTGATTGGCATTTGAACAGATCAAAACTGCTCTATGTACATGCAGCCAGTGTTTCCACGCCTAAGTTGAATTTCCCTAGCTTTTTGTGAGTAGCCCTGCCTCTAAATTTTGCGCGTTCCCATGAGGGTAGTGGTGTCCTACTTCCTCTTTGCATGTAGAGGTAGTGGACATAAGGGGTAGGGGGTATGAATACAGCCCTTCGGAGCGAGGGATTTCCGGATTTCAGATGCTGACTTGCCGAGGAAGGGCCATAGAAAATTCCCCAGAGAGCTTTACATCATCATTTGCATACTGAATCAAACAACAATAGCAACCCTCTGAGAGCGACAGGACTCGGAGAAGAAAACTCAAATGTACATATGTAGAGATTACATAATGTTAGCCATGCTAGCCACGCTAAAATACTGATGCAAAGCTTGTGAAAGCTTTTTAGCAGTTTACAAAAGACAACAGTTGTCAATAGCGACTTCTTCTGCTTGTGGTTGATTTGTTTATTAACCCTCTAGGCGCCAGAGTTTATTTAGGAAAATATTCCATTTGGACTTAAAGATTTCAAAATGCTGTAGCTTGGAGGTGGTGAGAGATAGATCCATAATGTAAATGAGAAAAATATTCATCATGACCTAAAGTTTGTGATGGGAGTAAATTTACACATGTAATTTGCATATTGTGATGTCATCAGGTAGCGGCCATATTGGATTGTGTAACTTTCAGTAAAAAAACTGATTTTTGAACATATTTGTACACAGGAAAAAAAATTATACTGTCATATCATGCTCTAAATAAAGAAACATGAGTTTGATTGGAGTAACTTTGCTAATATAATTTGTATATCAGCAGGTAAAACTCAGTAAAACAGAATTTTGAACATATTTACACAGTAGATTTTTTTTTCATTTTTTCACTGATCCTTTTTCATCCTCTCATCCTCAGAATAAATGAACAGAAATCTGACAGGAGTACATTTGCTAATATAATTTATATATCAACAGGTAAAATTATATTTTTATGTTCCCCCCCGGCCCCTTTTTTTGTTATTATAGATTTATAATTTGTCATTACCTAGCTGACTCCTCATACCATCATACCAGCCATGAAATCTGGGGTTTGGCTGGAGTTAGTGTGTGTGTAGGTACTGGTAAGCATATCTTTTATTTGTGATAAGGTTCCAGAAATCCTCATCAGAGACAGAGACAGAAAATCACATGCACGAGCATCTGTGAGATCCTCGTGTCCGCGATATCCCACAGGCTCGTCAGTGTCTTTGATCCATTCGTGGAAAACTCCCTCACCTCTCAAACATTCCCAGCCGTCATCAATAACTCCCCTATTTTGATTATCCCCTCTTCTGCCCACACATAACTTTCTTTCTCCCATCACCGCGGCAGAGAAAACTTTCACCGTCATCAGTGTTCTGACAGTTTGTGCAGCATGAACGCGGCAGCGCGCGCTGCGACGTCAGTCACTCGTCTCTGGCGAGGCATGATCGTCCCCTTCTAATCCTAAACAGCAGAGATCAGTGCAGCACCTCGTCTGCACTGTAAAGACCTCTGGGAGTTTAGTTTTTTATTCTAAAAGTCGCGATCTGTCTCTCACTCTTCCCAACACGATGCTGCTTTCGCCTTTTCTTTCTCTCTCCCGCGCTCCTGCAGCTTCGCGCGCATAAGGCGGGCGTCGGGTTTCAAATCTTTATTTCTCTGATTTTTTCCATATAAACACAGTCAAAAATGGCGTCAGAACTAAGGCTGTATGTCTTGGCGATGTAGTAAAACCAAGCAGTAACAGTACAAGGCTATAGATTTAAAGATAAGGTCTGTTATATTCAGTAAAGTCGCCTGTCGCAATATTGCGACTTTGGCGCCTAGAGGGTTAAATCAACCAAAGCATGATGTATGATGAAAAGAAAAAAGATTCTAGCTGTTAATTCCATGTTGCTGCTGGGTGTGCTGTTATGGTGAGACGCATGGCAAATGTCACTATGCAGTTGCTTACGTGCCTGAACGTAAATACAGCTAGTGGCATCCCAATTATAGGGAAGATTACAAAGTCCTACCCTTTGTGGCTTCAATTTGAGGGTGTAGTGGTAGTGGGCGAGGGCTAGTGGTTGAAAGTAGGGGGAACACTGGGATTGGGCCTTCAACTTTCCCCACTGTGGTGTCGAGACTTTTACTGCCTTTCAAAGTCTGTTTTAAAACAACTTCTCACCGTGGCGGTCTTCTCTCTGAGCCATTCAGGATCCCTCTCGTCCTCGCTGTCCACGTCCATCTCCTGAGGCCGCAGAGGCATGCAGCTGTCGCTGTGGAAGTAGAGGCGGTTGTGTCCGCTGACGTACGTCCTCTGCTGCTCCAACTCTCCATCCTCAGACTCCAGGAACTCCGATAGATTTGGTTTGGTCCTTTTGGGCCTTGTAAAGCAAGTCAAACAGCAGATCATGCATATGAGGAACTATGCAAGCTGAGATATTTACAATAAAATAGCTGTGAAATCTCAAATACAAACTGACCAAACCCTCAGTATCTACTTGTAATCATCATGGTAGAACCCTCAAACTCGTTTTACATGTTCTTACCCCGTTCATTATTACTCAAAAATTACGTTCACTCAAAAATGACTTTGCTATCCCGTTAGACAAGCATTAACTGTGACCATGACTGTAGCTACTGTAAAAATGTGATGATTACCTGGAAACTAGTATATGAGTGACAGCAGTTCTCTTTACTGGGCCGTTGCGGCTGAAAGCAAAGCCCGGCTGGCTGTGGATGTCCTGAGGGTTGCCCACGTATGAGCCATCATAGCATTCGTTGATGGACACGTCTATCCTTGCTCCTTTGGGGTGAGGCTGTAGATTGTACGAAAAAAAAATCAAGAAATTAAAGATCTGCATTCAACAAAGAAAGGGCCTTGTATTCGCTTTTATTTGGTTTAAAGGTACAATATGTGAAAAATCAAAAGTAAAAGGCAGAAAAATGTGATATATAATTCAAAGCTGCGTTTATATTGATGTGTAATTGCTGCACTAGAATAGCTGTTACATGTTTATTTTCTTAGAATGATTAATGTATATCTACTTGCTGGGCGGTGCACATATGGAGGCTGCCATATTTGTTCCACCATTTTTACCACGGTGTCCCTGAATGGACAAAACAGTGTGTGTGAAGTGAGAACCCTCTGAACTTTCAAACTGCTGTCCCAGCTTTGTTTAATGAGAGTTAGAGCACGGTTTGGTACAAGTAATGCCTTAAAAGACATTAAAAGTAGTTACTCATCGTACAGTCATTGCTACACCTGAGACCACTGAATCCACTCACAGATGAAAACATCTTTATGTCTGGGAGAATTGTGGCCACGAACGGCCACCGTACATTCACAACAGTGCTGGAATATTAAGTCATTTGAAAGAAATTGTCTTTTCATTCAATTACCCATCTTTACCACTAGATGTCAGTAATTCTTACTACTGTACCTTTATGGAAATCTACAAGGAAATGTCATGATTTTAATTGTAAATATGCCAGTATCAGATCAGACATAGAAAAGAAAGGTGCATTGAGGATGCAAAGAGTGGAGACGGGTTATCCGATCCCTCTATCAACTGGAGCTCCTGGTTAACAGTGAATCTACCTAAATTCAACTATCTAAAGACATAGTGATACAGTAGTGAAGCAAGCCATTCAGGGCATTTCCCCTTTCAAATAAGCTCTAGATTATTTCTCCAAAACAAAGCATCTTTTAAGAAATGGTTAACTTTTGTTTATTACTTGATCTAATTCATGCAGAGTGAATAATTGTGACTTTCTAGAGGAAATACAACCTGCAGCAACTGCATGCCAAGTGTTTAAAACCCTGTTTCACACGCATCTCTCTCTGCACATCACCAAACAAACAGTGGCTCTGGCTCTGTTGATCATTCTGACAGGTTGAATTTTGCTTGTGGTCTAAACAAACTGATGCTTCATCCAATCACCTGCTAAGTACTTTTTTGCCAACACTTACTCTAGTAGTTGCTCAGCAGGACTTCCCAGATGATCCCACTAAACAAACCATCTGATGACACATTTTTTGACACTGCCCTGAACAGGTAAATGTGCATCAGTGAAGCTGTGTACTGCCTCATAGCAAAGTCAACTCTGCGTCAGAAATCAGTGATCAGCATCAGGGAAGCTGGCAGATTGTGCTGTGTGGGAGCTCATTTTCACTACGTTAAATGGTTTGCAGAGGCTTGAAAATGTTTTTAATATCAGTCATGTCCGACTCATGCACCTTCCAATCCTCCCACAGAAAAATGAGAACATTCAAGCTAGCTGCATCTGTGTGGGATGCGCACATGGTCCCGTTCATACAACCTTTTGAGTGTGATGCAGTATAGGTGCCCAAGCTGTAATTGGTCCACAGTCCTTTGCACTCTTGCAATGAAGCACTACAGAAGTGCAGAAAATAATTGCCCTGCAAAGTCTCTCCTCTTAACAAGTTGCTGGTTTGTTCTTCTGTTCATTGTCTCTTTTGTTTTTTCCTGAATCAGAAACCTGTCTGAGAGCAGGTTCAGTCCACATATTTAAGAATTTATGGGCTACATGCAGAGGCACCTGCCTGACCGCTGTGATCTGGTGTAGATGATAAAACTACTTATGTGCAAGTAGGACGGCCACAATTTCACAACTAAATGCAGTATTAAATGCCATTATTAATCAATCCTAAAGATCCCTCAATTTGGTCACTTTCCATGAAAGATTGGGTCTAAATCGTGACGACAGATCAGTGCAACCTAAAAACAAAAACAGAATTACACATTATCCGTGTTAGTGCTTGTGTTGCTTTGTTTTTGTCTTGTTCAAGTTGAAGAAGAGACATCCCACAGTGGGGCAATATGGCAAAGAAAGAGTTAATCCCTCCAAACAAATGGTTTGGAGGGATGGTTTAAATCATCCTTGTTGGATATTTTTGGTGAGAAAAACAAAACAAAACAAAAAAACACTTCCATTGTGGAGGTCACCAGCCTCCACCAGCAGCTAAAAAGTTGCACAAAACTAAGAAAACACATCAAATGCTTCACTACCTGCATGATAACCACCAGCTTTTTACGTTTAAAGGGACTTGAGGCAAGATTAAGAAACAGAACTCGCGACTGCCGCGACTGGCACTTCAGGTAACTGCAGCCACGAGCCAGTCTGTCACGGGAGCGTGCACAAACTGAAGCTATAATGTTGTTTACTACGCTTTTTCTTCGTAGTTACACTTTTTAATGGTCTTTCAGTTGATCTAGATCGTTTGCTGACGGCAGAACAGTGTTTGAATTTACTGCGACCGCCTTCTTCCTGTATCAAAACTGTGGATGTAGCGTCATTTGACGTCACGTCTGCAGGGCAGCGCGGGAAATTCGGACACCGAATTGCAGCGCATTTTGCAGCACACAGACTGTTCAAGGCAACGGAGAGAAATGTGGGTGGAAACGTTATTTGGGGTATTTAGCGCTTCATCACCCATTAGTATTAAAAAAAATGAACATGCATGTTTGGATTTTTTTAAATTCCTGCCTCTAGGTCCCTTTAAGTAAAAGGTGAATCCCAAGTAGTTTGATTAAATGATGGTAATATTTAGGGCTGGACAATTAATCGAATTTTAATCGTGATTTCAATTTTGCCTTTTCACAATCATAAAAACACTGTAACCGATTAATCGATTAATCCTGAAGTGAAAAGACTGGTGGAGTTATAGGAAACAAAATACAGGGAGTATAGAACAGGAATGCATGCAGACTGCGTATTCATTTTTATTGCCATTATTATCTTAAATAATATTCTTATTTTACTCCTTTACTTGTTTCTAATTTATTTCCGTTTTTTTTTTTTTTTAAGTTATATTTGAAGTTGAGTTTTGGTGGTTCATTAAACACTTTTTATTAAACCAATGAATAATCGTGTATATTAATCGTGATTTCAATATCAGTCAAAAATAATCGTGATTATAATTTTTTCCATAATCGTCCAGCCCTAGTAATATTTACCTAATGTAACACTGAAATGATTTATCGTGTCATTTGCACTTTTCTACTGATGTACATCATGGGTTGGACATCCAGCAAAGTGACTTGTTCACTGAATATTACAGAGGAGAAAAAACAAAATATGTGACTATTTTGAAGAACTGTTTCAGACATAACTGACTCGGCATGAGGTTGATGCTTTTTAGTCTGCAATGGATTACAGAAGAAACAACATTTAATTACAAATATATGGTCTTGTTCATCTATTTTTAGGGATGCACGATAATTACCGGGTCGATAACAGGAAATTATGACGTCAATCCAATAAGCCCGATATCATGACGACTTACCTCGATAACGTATGCACCATAAAGTTGGAATTTTTAAGATTGGACATGCAGAAGTTGAAAATCCCACTTTTAAACTTTTCTCACTGAGATATTGCAATTGGGGAAAGAAAGCTGCTGCTTTACAGTGGAGACTCCAAGCTGCTTCCAAACCACTTTCCCCATCTTATTTTAGACAGTAGCTACCCCATACAGTTGGAATTTTTGATTTGGTATAATTAGGCATGTATGTGCATTATCGGCCTTTAGGCGCTGAAATTTACTGGTTATCAGTATCGGTTTTTTAAAAAAGTGGTTATCATGCATCCCTATCTATTCTCATTGTTCAAATTTGCAAACAGCAGCTATTCTGCCAAAGCACAGCTGGAAGGCAAAGTTAGACAGATGTTTCTGCATTTCTAAATTCTCTACCTCAGTTTCAAAGTAAATGTTCAAAACCATTGTTATAATGCAGTTTCCAGAAGAAAACGTTCCTGGCTTTAACAGAGATGCAACAAAGTGATGCTTGTTTTCATAATCTGTGTCTAAATATAACTTCACAAATTTAAAATATAACTTAAAAAATCTCTTCTGATGCATTGAATCCAGCTGCGTCTCATAAATGATCCAAACACGTACAGTTGCTTACCACATAGTTGAAGATGAAGCGGGAGTGGGAGAGTTTGAGGTGTTTCAGCAAGCTGTACAGTTTGCCGCAGTTTAGAGTACACCAGGGACAGTGAAGGTCATCTCGTGCCTCTGTCTGCTGCCGCGTGTTATTGTTGTACAAGAACTAACCAAGAACACAAAAAACAATTACTACAAGGTAAATCAGAGAAGGATGACCTAAAGCAGATGCAGATGGGAGACACTTTCAGCGCCCCAACCCTAAGAAGTGCCTAACAGACAAAACAGTTTAAAAATTAAAACAACAAACATGAGTTATAAATTAACTCTCTCAGGTTCTAAAACGTGACAGTAAATCTTCCAAACAAACAAAAATACAAACAGTTAGTTGTCCAGCGACCCCTTCAAAAGGTTGCGGTAAATCAGCGTATTCCTTACTGTTGTGTGGTGTACCTGATAAAATATACGTAGCTTCTGTCGCGGCTCACATGGGACCTGCTCTTTCCTCGTCTGAATGTCTGTGCTGACTGACTCTTTCACTGCTGACAGGAACAGATGGAGAAGTCAAGTCTTTGTGTAACACCGACTAACAAACTGTGTACTTGGAACAAAACAGAAACTGCAGTTTGAGCTCATTACATCAAGAAATGAAGTGTCAGAGTACATAAGCCCCGTTTCCACCCGCGGGTCAGGTCGGGCCAGGCCGGATCGGGTGGGTTTTGGTACGGATGTGTTGATTTCACGCTGCGTCCCCACAGCAGCCTGTACCCTTACTCTGGAGGCGCTGGACAGCGCTGCTACGTGATCGCGTGACATCATCGCTGTGCAACGCTGTTTAACCAAAACACCGCGCCACACATGACAGAAACAAAAAAGGAGTCACCCCAGCTTTGTTTTTACGCTTTGTCACGCGGGAAGTGAGGATTTTTCAACAAATCAATGTATTGCTTTGTGTTAGCTCCACCTCTTTGGTCCGGATCGGTTAGATCAGTACCCCTACCGAAGGGTGCCAAAAAAGTAGGCCGGGTCGGGTCGGATATAAGGGTACCTGTCCCAGTTTTTATCCGTGGAGACGCAAAAAAACGTGGACCGATCCGGCCCGACCCAACCCAGACCCGCTGGTGGAAACGGGGCTATACAGATGATGAAAGTACATGTAACACAGCTGTGTCATATATTCACATTCACAGACTACAATTTTGTATTTGGGCGATTAATTCTCTCTTTTAATAAAACAAATTGCTGTTGTACTTTACGTGATTGGAAAGCTCGATTTATCACCTTTATGAAGTATAACCTGTAAGGATTGTGCTTCTGTGGAACGAGAAACGTGTCATATCTGTGACTGACACACACCTGGCAGCACTTGAATAACAGGACAAGACTAAAAACCAACAGGAGAATATTACGGGGGGGGGCTTGGCATATTTCCGGGGGGAGGACCCACAAGTTTAGTTATATTGCTCGTTCGATAGAGACATGATCTTCACAAGTTAAACCTTGTAAAGATGAATAATCAGGCTTTCCAACAATTAGAACACCGATAGATTTTATTAAAGGGGACAAAATAAACTTAAATTTCCTCACTCTCTTTGTACCATGTTTATTTACAGCTTGGTTCCTCAGCTGCGAATATGGCCAACATTTTCATTTTCTCTGTGGTATAGTTGGAAATGACACACTGTGGACTATTCTGCTTCAACACTAGATGAAAGCATTATGTCAAATTACGTATACATGGTAAATAAATATTAGGTTATAGATGCAGCACTGCAACTCTTTCAACAAATAAACTGTGACAGCAGCATGTATAGGGATCTGAACAGTTATTGAACAAAATGCTTGTATGAAAA
The DNA here is from genome assembly GCA_023101725.1 of Atherinomorus stipes. NCBI lineage: Eukaryota > Metazoa > Chordata > Actinopteri > Atheriniformes > Atherinidae > Atherinomorus > Atherinomorus stipes. Next base: position 1,091,799 of record JALJCO010001535.1, on the reverse strand, counting down.
GGACACTACATATTTGAGTAGAACATTTATGAGATTCAGGTAAATCCCACAGTAACGGCACAGCAGGTAAAACATCCAAAACCATGAGACACTCAGCTTTTTATCAGTTTTTCACAACCTGTTAAAGATTTTAACATTCTTTCAGTCACTAGATGCATCTCCTTCTCATTTTTCTTTATCTGAAAATGTGTTTAATTTAGAAAAATAAAACTGAAAGGGTCAACACAAGAAAATGATTAAGAATTATCTATGTTAAAACATACATTTCTCAAAGAGACTAGTGTTAAAAGTATATATATATATATATATATATATATATATATATATATATATATATATATATATATATATCTTTTTTTTTTTTTTTTCTTTTAATTGAAAACAAAACAAAATACTACAACAATGCCATTTCCTTCTGCGATAAATGAAATATTTCTCACTTCTTTTCTTTTCTGAAGTGAAAGTTTATACCCTGGCACCGTTTTGTTTTTCTACTCACTCATTAGGGCAGTGCGGTGGTGGCTGGTTCTGGTCTCCATGGGGCTGGTGCTGTCTGAGTTGCGTGTAGCAAGTGGTTTGGCCACAGGGCCGGCAGACTTTCCGCTGGCATCGCCTGTCCAACGCAGTGTGAACTGCAATGTGGGTCCCTGAGAAAAAGTCTCAAATGGTGGGAGTCTCTGTGGGACAGCCAGACACAGTCATGGTCAGTGATAATTATTATGCATTACATAGAATTTTTCTTGAAGTCACTTATAAATAAAAATGGGTGTTAAAATGTTGACAATTATTTTGCATTATACACAGCCAACACAACACTGCTACCAACTCCTTAGTAAGCAAATTAATTGCAATTGCAATCCATTGCAATTAATTGCAATAGATGTTGTAGCAGAGAGGAATAACGTCATGGGAGAAGCAAAAATTAAAAACCATCCTAAAAATGTTTAGAACAAAAAAAAAAAAAAAAAAAACCCTCTATTTCTTTTTTTTTTTTTTTTTTTTCGCTTTCCTTAATTATTTATAACCACTGTGAGAAAACCTTTCTAGAGTTTATTTTTCTTTATTCATAATGCAGCCAAAATCCCACTTTACCCATCTGTTTGTAAGTGATATGGTATGTTGTAGATGTGCTTACAATTCCTGCCCACTGTTGTGGTTAAATCTTTTTTCAAAGAGCAGCAATAGGGGATTATCTCGCTTCGTGTTCTAGTTTCCGGAACTTGTCGAATTTAAGCGTTTCCTCTTCCAGGTCAGTTCAACAATAGCTGAATCAAATGTCACTGCTCTGTTCCACTTTGTAAATTGAACAAACAACGGCAACCCTACTTAAGTTTTCATGGATTCCCGACTGAAGTGATGCTAAGGAAGAACTGGATCAAAGCAATTCGCCGGGGTGAAAGGCCGAACTTAATAATAAAACAAGGCTGCACGTTTGTCTGTAGCCGGCATTTCAATGATGCAGACTACACAGCTGGTGTTAGCAGGCTAGCGTTTGCCGACGTGCCTAACTTTGTGCGTCTGAAAATGCACATGCGTCTGAAAATCGGGTCTGTACCCTCCCGTTTCCAGTGGAACAACTGGGGACTGCCAAGAAAGGAGACAGCTTATAAAAGAGCATCAGCTCGCTTAGGCCATGATGTTCTGCTAGCATAAACGCATGCAGCAACTGGAGGAAGAAATCAAGGAGTTACCAAGAGAGCTGTCACAGCTGAAAGTGTATCAAGTGCAATTTGCAAGTGCATATCAGGTGATTTTCTGGGAGAAAGGGCCGAACTTTATAATAAAACAAGGTAGCACGTTTGTTTGTAGCCAGTGAGACGACACTACAGCTGGTGTTAGCAGGCTAACGTTAGCTGATGTGCTCAACTGTACATTTGAAAACACACAAGCATCTGGAAATCAGATCTTAGGCCTTTATCATCAATAAAGCATTAGAAGAAGAAAAAGAAGAAGAAGAAGAAAAAAAAAAACTCGCTTAGGCAATGACGTTCACCCAGTAGAGGTGACGTGCAGCCGCTGCTATGTGAAGAGGCAATGTCCACTCCTTGTCTGATACACAAAATCTGTGAAAATGCTCTTTAATAATCCCCTATCGTTCCACGCAGCAATGTCCTGTACAAAAGGGATGCAAGAAAAGAGCAAATTGGGAACTTTTCACCTGTGCAACCACATACTATTTTTCTTTCAGTCCTTGTTCATGTTGTCAATCACAAACAGACTGTCAAGTGGTCAGCTGTCACATTTCTAATTAGTAAGGTAACATGACGTCTTTTTCTGTGTTTGAAGTTCTTGGCCAGATCACGCTTGCAAAAGAGACCCTGATCTCAATGGGAGTTTAATCTAGTTAAATTAAGGTTCAATATAATAGGAAAGCCAAAAAGAACAAAGAAAGAAAGGTACAAAGTGAGGACCAGACAGTCTTGCATGGAAATAACTGAGGACATTTTGCAAGACCAAAAGTTCCCGAGGTGTCTTCAAAGCTGCCAAACCCAGCTGGCTACTATAGTGAATGTTCATCCTGTAACTTTGTCTTGGTCTAGCATTATGCATTAAAAGGGTAGTTTGGAATTTTTGACATGCAAGACAAGTTTTATTTGTGACATTCTGTTAACACACACATTTACACAGATAATCTTGTTTTATAACTGATTTGCCTCGGGTGTTCTGCAGAGTAGATAAGATTGTTTTTAATGACAGGCTACTTGGGCTAGCTGTAGCTTCGGCAACTTCCTGCAACTAGAATAACTGGATGAAATATGCTGAAAATGTCTCCAGTGATAAATAGTACCCTGGCCCCTTGTCAAAAATGCCAAACTACCCCTTTAAACAAGCAGAGGTTTATGTACTGTATGTGAGGAAGAGAGGCAGAATCAGTCTGAGATACACGTAGCTCCACAATTGCAGAAGTCACCTCTTTGACAGTGAAAAATAAATATATGCGAGCGCCTTGTCAACTATACTGTAGTCCTACACTCCACTGGCAGTTTAACAGAAACTTTTAACTGGCTAACACACCTCAAGTTGAGAGGGTGGTTGGAGGTGGACACACCTGTGTGATGCTTTTGATTCTGTTTATCAATATTTTTTTAAATATAAAATTTATCCCTGGTGGTGTGTGTGGTTTGGTTCAGATCCGAAGAAGTGGAGCAGTGCGCAGACGAGGCGCAGTTTGCATCTGATTAATCACCTGCTATCTGCGAGTGGCTGCATCTTCTAGCTTTTCTGGAGTAAACCAGAAAAAAGGGTTATAGATAACATTGATTACCGAACAAATACTAGGGTCGTTTTCTTAGAAATATGAGAATTGCAGTTCTTTTGCACTTCATCAAATGATAGTTGGTCTTCAGGAGCAGAAATAAAAAGCTTACAAGTGGTCCGCTCCAACCGCCACTAGCATTATGAAAAGTATCCCAGGGACATGATACGGGTCAGGTATATTTAATCTGTCCTCATGTGATGAAAAGCGTTCATTTAATTTAAAATGAGATGTAAACTCCGGCATAGTAAAGGCAAAGCCGGTGCTGCTCATGTTGAAGAGTATTTCCCTGAACAGCATGGCAGCGTAGCTCCCAGAGCTCTATAGGAACTGGGTGCGGTCAAGAGCGAGTATTTGACAAGTAAAAGTACAGCAAAATAGGCCAGCATCGGAGCGAGTACAGATACTGGCATCGGTATCGGGACATCCCTAATTTCAAGTAAGAGCTGGAAGGTAAGGGCACGGTCTCATGGGTTTTTTCAAACGAACTAGACTTGAAGTATCTGGATTCTCACTGCAGGGGTCCGACAACTCTGTGTGGTCTCATGGTTGTTTTCTGAAATGTTTACAGCACGAAACCGTTGTCACCACATTGTGACGCAAATATACACAAATAGAAAACGTGGACATAACTCCAGTTCTTCCCCACCGTTTGCATCCGACCATTCGAGACTTTGCAATCATGCAGCCGTCCTCTTCCAACCGTTCCGTTCTGACAACTGTTCTGAATTGTAGGGGCAGTCACATGGCGCATAAAATATGGATTTATTCCTTTTTCTTTACTCAAGAAAGGGTTCATTATGACAAAAATGTCCATGTGACCTTGCTATAACACGCCTTATAGATCCATTTAAAAAGGTTGCCTACCTTGCCATCCAGAATGGTTTCCCACGTGGCTCGCTTCTTGCTCACAGGACTGTCTTGCATCCCCTGCATTGAAACCTCATACTCCCCATCCAGCAGCTGCAGTCTCCTTTACAAAACAAATCGAAGCTTCTGTTTCAAGAATACAGTTAATATAAACAGGAAAGGGAAATTGATCCCAAGAGCTTACCTATTCTTATCAAAGACTGTCATCTGTGCAACATATGTCTCTGTGGTCTCTCCCTCCTCCCTGTGTGATGAATTCCTCTTCTTTCTACTGGGAGTATCTGTTACATCTTAGCACAAACATAAAAATGCAGGAGTGAAAGTTTGGTTTTCCAGCAAGCAACAATTAAAGTTTCATCCATCATGAAAGAGTGCTGTACTTCTGTGGGAAAAAAAAAGAATTTAAAGAGACATACCAATATTCTCATTTGCTTCTCCATTGACAAGACTATTTGTATCCCTTCTCCCCGTGTGTGACACCCTGAAGAGGAGTGAATAGGACTTCACCATGTGGCTGTTGCTGGGCTCAAACTCATTGCTGGGGACGAGTAAGGATGGGTAGGAGCCAGGCTTGGTTTGGTTACTGTCAGGATTCAAAGGCACCTGCTTTTTACCTGTAGGCACTTGCTTTATCGGGCAACTGACATCCTGGGAAAACGAATAAATAAAACAAGGACACAAATTCAACATCTGTGATCACTAATGAGCTCGAACAAAGCAAATGACCTGCGGCTTGAATGAATCAGAGACGCTTCACTTTACCTTGCGTTTTTTATGGCAGACTTTCACAAGTAGCACCTCTAGGGACACAGAATTTTGTTCGTTTTCTGAATTCTGAGATGGCTTTTCTGAAAGACAAACAAGAGTTTGAGTCAATCATTACATACATACATAAAATGAGAAGAGAAAGATGGACAAATATATATGCTTTTCTACATGTTAAGGCACCTACCTAAGTTTTCTCTCTCTCTACACATGAATGCTGGGTGACTATTTCTGTGACTCATATCAGTGCATTTGCCTAAAGCTTGTTTTTGGTGGAACACTGACTCAAACACCAAGATTTGTGAGGATTTTGGTTGTTGGCCATAGGTGGGTGGTGTCATGGAAACACAGCACTTAAAATAAACAGCTTACAATAGGAATGTCAAAGACACTTAAGTCTGCTTACCATCCTTATGGAAGAACCCAGTGAATGTCAACTGCAGATGTGAAGACAAGCTAACAAGCAAGAGAAAAATGTAGAGGTAAATGTCTGATTTAACACTGGGTTGTTAAGTAAGATAAAAGCCTTTTGAATTATGTCATAATAGTTCTCTAATCTTTGAAAATATCCAGCAACAGAAAGGACAACACTCTTAAAGACATTACCTTAGAGAATCCTGCTCCCCCTTCAATTTCTCCACTCTCTGCAACATGTCATCAACTTTGAATGTTTTCCTAGGAGGAAAGATGGAAGTCAACAGCAGAAAACAAAAAAAAAAAGAAAAAAATAAATAAATAAGAAAGAGAAAATAAATCTTAGTTTAAAACTCAGCTTGGAGATCTTTATGTGCAGGAAAATTGTGTCCCTGTACAAATGAAAAAAATAAAGATTTCCTACCTTCTGGCATTTGATCGACCATTTCTGTGTGACATGAAGGTGAGCGTTCTGTGCAAAAATATGGGCTAAAAATAGAGAAAAGAACAGGTTCAATTACTTTTAGCAAGCAGTTTTATGACAGTTAACTACAAGATAAGAAGAGCAGTTCACTTACTGCAATTAAATTCCTCGTGCGGAGGAATCTGTAAATCTGAGTTGGTTCTACAAAAAAGAGAGAGAGAAAAAAAAAGACTTAATATAGCAACAACACACAACTGTACCTAAATAACACAAGCTAAAGTCCACAATATGAGTAAAAGAAGGCTACTTGGGTTAAACAGAGGGCAGATGTCCTGCTGGATAAGGCTGTCTTTCAGTCTCCCATCATTTAATTCAGCCTTACTGAGATTTGTATTCATACCTACCTACTTAACAAAACAAAAGCTATACATACATACACACACACACACATATATATATATATATATATATATATATATATATATATATATATATATATTTTTTTATATATATATATATATATACACACACAAATCATGTATAGATAGATAGATAGATAGATAGATAGATAGATAGATAGATAGATAGATAGATAGATAAACAAACAAAAACAACACATCAAAAAATATTTCAACAAATTACAGTCTTAATATATTGCTGCCAGTATGCATTATGTATAGGCCGGGTTATACCAGCGTCTCAGGCTGTTAAATCAAAAACCGTCAGCAAACAAAACTGATACTAAAAAATAGTGACAGGTGAGTATAGCCGGTAAAAGCTCAGGGAAAACACAAGGTAGAGTTGGATCTCATAGTAACGGGCAATGAAATCTCACTTTCAAAGGCCTGTAGGAAGAGCTCATGGTCGGCCTGAATCTGCTCCATCTTCGGCTTCTTTACAGAGTTCATCGTTGCTGATGAGGCGGTGTACACAGCGCCGTTCGCTTTGCAGCTCGCCCCGCTCATAATATGACCTGAGTTCTTGGAGTCAGACCAAAGCACACGTTGGAATATAAATCACTACAGCACAAGTGATGACAACACAAGTTAGCTTAGCCATTGGGTTGAAACTCGCGTTAGCATTTGAGCTAACAAGCTAGGCTAACAGCGGTGCTAACGTGTTGGCTATCTCGGGATTTCAGCGTAGGAATCAAACTTTATAGTTTAAATCCCCCAAATTAGTCGTGTGGAAAATACTGAGTACAACAAAATGAAACCCACCCTGGCTGATGGCATTAATTTGACAACCTCTCTGCCTCCAGCACAAGCCTGGCAGACTCAACAGCAGAAACCCATGAAGAGGAGGTGACGAGACGGTGGCTAGTTAGCTAGCGGTGCTAGCATGGTTCACTTCAAAACAACAGTCCTCACTCCCGAAGTACTCCGGTTTACACTTGTTTCAAATACAGTTTGATATCGGATGGTCAATAACAATTTTGGTCAGATTATTAATTAAATATATGTGATTTATTGCCGATAGGATTCCTCTCAATTTGTACTGAACAACAGAACACCAGTCAGTTGTTAGCCAATAGCAGACAGACGGAGATAATCCAGCAATGTGATTGGCTGCTAAACTCCGGAGATGACGTAGAACCCGCTCTTGCTTTCTACGATTTTGCGGGAAATCTAGTTGATCATACTTCGTATGAAGTAAAAAAAAAAAGAAAGAAAGAAAAAGAAGAAAAAAAACTTCGTATGAAGTCCAGCACGCCGCCAGAATTTTCCCATTCAAGCACTAATTTTCAGTCATGAATTCTTCACGTTGTTAACGTAATACTGTTGTAAAACAAAACAAACATAAATTATAAACTTATTATTATGATTTTTATTAATAATAATCATAATAATAATAAATGGAAAGTTGAGATTATTATACATGAAATTCATGTACAAATACTGCTCAACGTCTCTGAAAATATTGAGGATGTTTAGAAAGATCTGTTTTGGTTTTATATTTTACAACAGTTTAAAACAATTTGATTTAATTTCCATCAAAACATTTGAAGATCTGTTTTATATAGCATAGATGTAAATATTATTGTAAAAAAGTATTAAACTACATATATTCAAAATCAGTAAACATTTTAAATACATCAACAATGTGTGTGCGTGAAGACGTTTTATTTTTGTATAATTATTTTAAAATAAGGATTTATCAATCTACTTTTGAAACTTTTGAAATGACAGCTCTTTGTCGAGGAGTTTTCCCATCGAGATCCGATTCCCCTCTAGTTTCACCTCGTTCATCAGGACGTTACGTTACCCATACTTTAACCGACCAGTTATGGTCCACGAGTAAGAAAATTTCAGCGAGTATTTATTATAATTCAGCAAATGATCTGTGTGCATTTCAGAGTTGTGTGAACCTGCCTTCCTTCTAAACATGGGGAAACAAAAACTCAATCCACCAATATATGTCCTGGTTCTGACCAGTTATGACACAAGTGAACAAATGATTAGTAAAATAGTTAGTAGAAATGTTATGACTAGTATATTCTATTTTAAAATGACACAATTTACAGTAGAATCACATAAAATCTGCATTTGAAAAAAAACTCTGAAGGGTTTTATTGGCGAATCATTTGTTGAGGATATAAATATGAAGAAAGTAATTTCTTTTAAGAACGCACTTTCCCGTGTGAACGACACGAGCATCAGTGGAGTTTGAGAGGCAACGGATCTCGACCTCGACACAGCATTGGTACCTTCGGCACCACTTGCCAAAACAGGCCCTTTTATTATTATTATTTTTTTTTTTACTGTACTTGCTCGTGTTTCCTGACGGACCCATTTACAGACGTAACCGGAACATCCGCCAATCACAACTTCCACACGTGAATGAGTGGTTTGGGTTTCTTTTTGCCCCACACTCTGTTGATATTTCATTGTTGATCAATCTCTATTGAAAAGTTTGATATCACCGATTAGCAGGTGAACTAGAGACAGTCGGCTTCGTTGGCAAGATGGCGGAGATTGTTCAGCAGCGGATTGAGGACAGGATTCCTGAGCTCGAGCAGCTGGAGAGAGTTGGACTGTTCACCAAGAAAGAAGTCAAGTAAGATAACACCCGAAAGCTTTTTACGGTCAGTCCTGCTGTAGAACAAGAAATCAGCGGGAAAGTGAAGACGATGTGATCAGATTTAATTGCGAGTGTGCGGCTCGTCGTTAACGTTATTCGGCAGAGAAAAGCATCTCTCCTTTTTGTGAACCGTTTGGTGTCAGCTCTTTGATGGCTGTTTTAGAAAAGAAAATCTTGTGCAATTCGTTTGTCGACTAAACGAGTCTAATAATGCCTCCTAAAAGGGTAGGGGAATTTTAATTTTTTTAAAATTAATTTGATATTTTTTTCTTAATTCGTCTTCCACTGTTGATTGTTATGTGATTTGGACAACGAATCTGTAATAGATTATTTGGACTATGTGTATAATAACATTCTGCGTGTATTATCTATCTATCTATCTATCTATCTATCTATCTATCTATCTATCTATCTATCTATCTATCTATCTATCTATCTATCTAAGTATCTATCTGTCTATCTGTCTATCTATCTAATCCTTAAAATAAATCATTCACACTGTGTTACCATAAATATGTGATTTTAGATCTTTTATTGCCTAGAAACAAGTCTGTCAATCTCTACAATTCATTAGTGATCTTGTTTACTGCTGGAATATATGAAGACAAAGAGGTTTACCCCCCCCCCCCCCCCCCAAAATAACCACATATGGAGATCTGTTGCCAGCCAATTACCAAACATTAGACTTCTCTGTGGTCTCATACTTAGGCTGAAATGTGGCCAATTCTTCCCATTCCAATTTTTTTGTGTGTCTTAGAACATATCTCTGCTCATCATTTCACTCTCTCTTCCCTGAAATATGTTTGATAAAATTAGTTTATGATGATTGTTTTTCACTCTTTCAGATCCATAATCAAGAGAGCTACAGCTCTGGAGTACAAGCTGCAAAGGCTGATCGTAAACAAGGATGACTTCATTGCATACATTCAGGTTGGGACTGTTATCATACAGTGTAATCAGTCAGGATTTAGACAATAAATGACATTTAAACCTCCTACTTCAGGATGTTAACACATTACTGTTTTTTATTTCAGTATGAAATCAATATCTTAGAGCTGATCAAAAAGAGAAGAGCTGTAAGTAGTCTGCTATAAGATTATATAACATTACTGAATTATTTTTATGTTCTCTCAGAATTTGACTGTATTTTTTTTGTTTACACTACCAAAATATTGAAGTGAAGCATAAGTGAACACTGAACACTCATTTCACAAGTCTACATATAATGCAATATTATTGTACTTGTCATTTTCAGCACATACACTACCAGTTCAAGCGAGAGGAAATCGAATTCCCTATCATCCACAGAATCAATAGCATCTTCAGAAGAGCTACAAAGAAGTGGAAGGTACTGTATGCACACTGCACAGTCTTAATAAAGTTACAGTTTGTGTTGTGCTCCAGGCTGTAATGCTTCATCATATTAAAGTCAGTGAGATGCATTGACTAACAAGGTAACTTTTAAGTTGTATTCGCCCTCGGACTGCATTTTTCAGTCATTTTGAAGCTCAGTTATGTACCGTATTTTCCGGACTATAAGTCGCATCAGTCAAAAAATGCATCATGAAGAGGAAAAAACAGAAGTCGCACCAGACTATAAGCCGTATTTGTTTATTTAAAATAGGGGGGGATTTTTGCATTTTTTATATCCTACTTGTTACTGCTAAAAATGACCTAATCAGTCCAATTCCAAAGTTAATGCCTGTAAATGATCATAAACATCATAAATAAGAAGGATAAACATGTTTTTTGAGAATTTGTTCCACTGCACAGGCAGTACAGTCAGATGTCCAAAATGAACTCCTCTCACTGAGATGAGGCTATTTTGGGATTTTTGCCCTTGGAGCAGAATATAGTTGTCACAAGCGTGGAGCGCCCTCTTTTGACATTATATGGTAATATTTACTCCTTGGCTCATGTCAGTCATTATGAATTAATACTTAAAAATATGTTAAATATTTTGAAATATCAGTTGCACTGGACTATAAGTCGCACGAGCAGCCAAACTATGAAAAAAAGTGTGACTTATCGTTCGGAAAATACGGTGATATGAAAATGACTCTTCTTTCTCAAGTCCCAAACAGCCACAGAGACAGTTGATCAGGTGTCACCAACAGCCAAGATTTTTATTTCCAACAGGAAAAACAATAAATAGGGCACAACGCTGAAATGAGAGGAGAATTGATTACTTTATGGTAGGCCAAGGCCACAACAACAAACAAAATGAACTATCTGCAATGAAAGACAAAACCTACCAAAATCAAAGAAAAGAAAAACAGAATTTACTTTCCTCCCTGGACTAACAGCACAGGAGGAAACAAACCAAAAGAAATGGCAGCCCACCCCTACATACTCGTAGTCAAGCTGCGGCTGGTTGGGAGGAGAGGGAGATAAGTGACTTCTTGTTCTACAGGCGAGGGCTGTATAGGAAACCGCTCTAATGATGACCAATCCCGGCAGGGCCTGAGAACATCTGCCAATCCTATCCTGGCGCCTGCACACTCAGATTTGCATAATGACCAGCAGAAACCACAGCAGACATAACAATGCAGCAGATGCGTTGGAGTAGGAAACATCTAAAACATGCAGGGCAGGGGTACTTATGAACCAGCGTTGAGAATCTCTGATCTAGAGAATTTAATCTGCGTTTCTTGTGACTGCCTCTTGTCTATTAACAGATCGTTTCACCCATTAAGAAACCTGAGTTGATGATTCCTGCCATGAAGTTTGGGCAGGGATACTTAAGTTTCTGTCCAAACTTTATGGCCGGAATCAACTCCGGACCATCTTGGGCCACCGTCCTGCAGGCTTTACATGTTTCTCTGATGCATTACACTTGACTCAAATTAATAGATCATTAAGGGGCTTGTGCAGAACTTGACGACAAGCTTTTGGAGAACTATTTCATTTTGAATCAGGTTTGAAACTTTGGTCAAGTTTAAGATGAGCATGTTACAATACAAGATGGCATATTATAAGGGAAACATAGGAGTCTCTCCTAAGCCAATGAGCAACAGTTTTAATCTTTTCTTTTCCCTTTTTATTTTTGGGATGTAATCACTGTCTTTGTTGGTAGGTTGGTTGTCTTAATATTCCTGAAATGCAGCACAGTGGAGAGGCATAAATGGAAATTTGTGCAAACAGCAATATTACTGTTTGGATAATTTTCAGTTTTACTCTTGGATTCAACTTTAGAAAAAGATTTAGTATTTTACCTTCCAAGAGAAGAAAAGATAAGACTGTTTGTTGTAAACAAGGATAAATTCACAAATGTGAACAATAAGGGTGTAGCAATACATCAATCTATATGATACTTCAATATAGATCAATGTATCGATCCAAAATCCTAAAATTAATCCAAAATCATTATCAAACCCATTCTTATTTTGAAAATGGCTTCATTTTGAAGTTCCTCTGATACATTTCCCCCTGAATGGGGATTCCCAGGTTGATGTTTTTAAAAAAAAAAAAAATCATGTTTATAGTTGTGCAGTGGATAGATATGACACAAGGAGATTGTACTGCATGCACTTTAAAGTAAGTAGGAGCTTACAGTTATGTAAAAAAAAACAAACAACTTGTTTATTACTTGTAATATCGCTAGCATACTGATCAATAGATCCTAAATCAAATCGAATCAAAATCATACCGTGACTGAATTTAATATATCGACAAACCTCAAAGCGCTATTCACTGTATTGATATAATATCTTATCATGAATCTTGTTTATTTCCAGGATGATGTGCAGCTATGGTTCTCACATGTTGCTTTCTGTAAGAAATGGGTAAGTAAAGGGTTTATCTTTTGTATTTGCTTCGATTACTCAAACTGTTTCAGCCTTTTCTGATGATGATCTTTGCTAGGGGTGGGTGATGTGGACCAAATATCATGTCGCGATATATTTATTTTAGATGACAACATACGATATACCAGTATTTTTACCCCAATTTGTCTGGATGTTTCATTTCATATCAAACACCTGTTTTTTAGTATTGAAACATGTTTTGCGTAAAGGTATCGCTCCACTGCAGTGATGGAACTGACAAAACACTGGTTAGAAATGTTTGTTAAATCATAGTAATTAAAGATAGTTGTCAGTTTTTTTTTTTTATTTCTTTGTAAAAGTCTTGGGGAGGATTGTCTTCCAGACAGTTTAAATAATAGGGGTGGGAGCCGTGAGATTTCATTGTTCTCTTATGATATCTCGCGAGATTCCATCGTTCTGTTACGAAATCTCAAAAGATTTTACGAAATACCGCAAGATTACGTAAAGAATGATGAAATCTCATGAGATTTCGTAACAAAGCGATATCTCGCAAGATTTTATTAGTAAAATAGATCAATACCGCATTTTTAAATGTAGATATGGTATCAGCATATGAAATATCGTGATATTTCAGTGTATTGATATTTTTTCCCCACTCTTATTAAATAATCAGGTGACCCCTTTGTAGTCAGTCGAGGTGCAGCCGAGTTTTTATGAAAAATTGAAGCAAAAAAATTTGCACAACTAATACCGCGATATAACGATATGTGTAAATATCATATCTCTCTCATGTAAATATCATATTGCGATATATCAGTATATCGCACAGCTCTAATTTCTGCTGGGTTTCACTTAACAGGGCACCAAGGCCCAGATCAGCAAGGTGTTCTCAGCTATGCTTGCCATCCATCCTGATAAACCAGGTACAGGAGAAGTCATATTAAAGCAGAATCCCACTAATTGAGATTGGGTTCAGATTGATTCAGTTTAACCGTTTAACTCCCATATTCAGCCCTGTGGATCATGGCTGCAAAGAGTGAGCTGGAGGATCGGAGCTCCTCCGAGAGTGCCAGACACCTGTTCCTGCGGGCGCTTCGATTCCACCCTGGCAACAAGAAAGTCTACCAGGAGGTAAAATATGCAAAACACATGAAGATCACACTTTAATTTAGTATGAAGGAGGGAATTTACCAAATTCTTTTGCACCCTCTGTGTATCAGTACTTCCGTATGGAGCTGCTGCATTGTGAGAAACTGAGGAAGGAGAAGATGGAGCTGGAGAAGGCTGAGATGGACCTGGTGAGTGTGAAACGGACTGAACACAAACTGTGCAAAGAGCATAACTTTGTACTCAGTGCCTCGCTGCCTCCTTTTCACATTTTCTAGGGTGACTATGAGTTTTCTCCCGAAATCCTGAGTGGCAAACTGGCCGAAGTTGTGTACAAAGATGCTACGCGAAATATCAAAGGTCAGCTTTTTTGACTGTGTTTTCAAAAACAGAAGATGTAATCACTAAAAAATTGTATTCTGTTACATTTCATGTTCTGAGAAACCTTTTAAAGCTTCTTTGCTATAATTCATTTTTATTTGATATTTTTTATCCTTTGTTTGAACTCTACAAAAACAAAAAACCCTCTTCTTGTGTCCAACAATCTTTTTTTTCTCTCTCATTTTTGTCCGGCAGAAGCAGAGTTTGTCATCTCTCTTCTGAGCATAGCGACTATCTTTGAGTTCACCAAAGAACTCCAGGACTGCATCCTACAAGAGTAAGGCATACTTTTATCTCCAGAAAAGTTTCTCTCTCTCTGTCTCTCAAACTCGATTTGTTTCCAGCTTACAGACAAACTACACAGATGACAGCTTGACGTGGGATTTCATGGCTAAGAGGGAGCTGGAGGCTCCCGGGGCGGGGGAGGAGCTCCACACAGTCAAAGGTCGAGCCTCCGATATCAGCCGCAGAGAGGAGCGCTGCTGCCAGGTCTATGAGGAGGGTCTCAAGACTCTCAACACTGGTGAGAGATTAGAGAATGCATGCACATTGCTGTTTTGGGATTTTTAAATCAGAAGTTTTTGCGTGCATTTGATGGATTTATCTTCCTGCTTCATTCTTGCCTGTTAATTTTCAGTCTAAGAAAATGTTCCTGTGTTGATGTTTTAGAGCCCATGTGGACCTGTTATGCAGCCTTCTGTTTGGAAAGGCTAAAGAGGAAGACAAACGTCGAAGAACTGAAGAAAAAAGTGTGTAAATGGAGCAGATGAAACTTTTCACCCTCATTGAGTGTTATTAAATTTTCCCACATGTCTGTTTGTGTCACAGAGGCAGGAGAGGCTGCTGGGAGTTTTACAACGTGCCCATGATGCTTCACTGCTGAAAGAGAACTATTACAAGGACTGGGTAAGACCTCTGTTGAAAATGTGAGAGTAAATTAACTGGGTGTTGAATACTGACTGCGCTGACGCATTTCTGTAGAAGGCATCTGCACAAAAGCTTGTTGTCCACAAGTTATGTCTGATGAAAAGTCCTGACTCTCATCCCAAAATGAAGCTGAAGGTACAGTACTTGGGTCTTAAACCAATCCTAGTCCTCCAGACATTTTGAAGGACGCTTCAAAGTTCTTCTTAGGATGTTGGCTGCCAGTTGTTTTGTTCTTGCTGAGATGATCCCACACTGCTGCAGTAATGCTGAGGTCCAGGGTCTGGGTAGGAATCATGTGGCATACCTCCACCTTCCCTCCCTGTTTCCCTTGGCGAGACACTACAGGCAAATAGGGTAAAGAAAAAAAAAACTAACTGGCATCACCATGAAACTTTCCTGGTTTATTCCTCACATTAGGGCTATCATTTTTTGTATTGCAAGTTTTCTGAAATTTTATGTTTAAATGTGCAAATTAGGTGATATTTAGCCAAAAATGTGCTAATTTGCATACATTTCTAGGAAAAAAAATCTAAACACAGGATTAAGCCAGGTTCAAAGTTTCTTTTGTTTCTTTTGTTCTTATGTGAATTCTGTTCACATGTTAAAGTCAAAAGTTTTTACTGGGGGATTTTCTATATTGCTATAGATCATTTCACAATTTAGGATATACTGTCAACAACCAGAAAAAAATAATTTTTTTGGCATATGTTTGGGATGAAATGTTCTATAAATCAGGCTGTGAATGAGATATAAAAAAAAAATCCTTCTGTACAAAGTTTAAGAATACAGTCAAGAGCAAAACTTGAAGGTTTGGTTTCTGTAAGTGCTCCTGAAGTGGAGATTTTTTTACCCAGAGTAAGAGAAAAAACTCATTTTGAGAAAACAACCTTTAAAGTTTTGGATTGTAAAATTCTCTACATTTTTGTTCTATAACACTATTTACAGATATCAGATCCAGTCAGATTCATGAGCTGGAAATATCAAGTTTGGTTGAGATGACATCGTTCAGGAAAAAGAAACGTTTCCAACGATACCAGACATGACGGGGTTCAGACAAGCACCACGGTGCTGCGCGCCGTTTAAAAACACCAACTTTAGCTGCATTTTGAGGGGATTTGGGTGCATCAGACAAAGTATCATGAAATAAACTCCTAAAATGTTTATTTTTGACGTTTTTTTTTTTTTACACTAGTCTGGAAGAAAACATGTTGAAGGAGGGAAAAAAACAAAAATCTCAAAATTGACCAGGTGATGAAAAAACTGGGTTTTTACCTGTAGTGCCCCCCTTAAGAACAACTTCCTGACTGCCACCCTTCTATGAAGACCATTTCTGATTGATCAGCTCCAGATGCAACTCTCAGGTCCTTTCTAGGGTCTTTAATCAATTCTTTTTTTTTCTTACTTCCTAAATTGATCACCTTCGGTACTTTTTATCTGAAAGTTATTATTTTTTTTTAAGGCCTGATGCTTTCTTTTGTCCTCCACTTGTCCATTTTCCTCAAACTTTTGAAGGACACTGTTCATCATGCAGTTATTTTCAGTGAAAAGCTCTCTGGAAATCACTTTGTCCATGGATGATATTTTATGCCCATCAAACTGCATTATCTTTGGTATTTTTCACAGTTGTCTCTGAATACATGGGAACCAGCTGGCCGTTAGTAACAAAGTACCTACAGATACTTAAAGGAAAAGTACACCCACAGAATAATGTAACTTTATTTTCCACTTAGCCTCATGGTGAGCAAGACTCTGGAGCACTTTATTAATATTTCAAATGCAGCCGGTGATCAGGAAGGCTTGTCGTTTTCCCCCAATTTTCATATAATGGAGTTCGCCGGGGCCCGAGCCAAAAAGGTCCATAGAAGTCCAAAAAAACTTAGCAATATTCCTCCATACTGTTTATCCAATGTAATCCAAGTGTCCTGAGTGGGCAGCGTCCATAATTTACTCGAAATTCGTCATTTAGTATGTTTTTAGAGCCTAAACAGTACGACATCGCATCTCCTGCAAGCATGGCGATGCGCATTCACGAAACTACGGAAGCCGCAGCAGATGAGATCGCGCGTTCTCTTTTTCTTTCTTTGTTTTAAATCAATATCCAACTCCTCTTGTTTGTCCCGGTTTGTCTGCAGCTCTGGCGCTCTTAGCACAATGTAAACAGCAAATTTCTTCTTCTACGCTTGCATTATCGGCAGAGTAGGCTCTGAACGCCGAGGCTTCCGTAGTTTTGTGAACGCACATATGCGCGCTTCGGGAAAGTAAGATGTACTACTTTTAAGGCTCTAAAAATATGCTAAATGATGTCGTTTCAAGTAAATTATGGACGCTGCCCACTCAGGACACTTGGATTACATTGGACGAGCAGTATGGAGGAATATTGCCAAGTTTTTGTGGACTTTTATGGACCTTTTTGGCTCGGGCCCCGGCGAACTCCATTATATGAAAGTTGGGGGAAAATGACAAGCCTTCCTGAGTGCCGGCTTCATTTGAGATGTTAAAAAAGTGCTCCAGAGTCTTGCTCACCATGAGGGTAAGTGGAAGATAAAGTTACATCATTCTGTGGGTGTGCTATTCCTTTAAGTTATTGAAACTGGTTGTTTGCTAAGTAGCCTCTCATGTTTAAACCGCCGGGCCCGCTCCCGGTCTTCCCCTACAACTCTGGTTATTCCTTCAAGTTGGAAAAAGCTGCAAATATTGAAAGAAAATGTTTAAAATCTTTTCGAAAGTCTGGAGAATATTTTGTCAAAAATATTTCAGTCTGGTTTCTTGGAAGCAAAATATAAAAAAATGAAAAGTGGAACAGCATCTTTTTCAGAATACTGCATGTATACATGACACATCACCAGTTGTAACTGGATATAACTGTCATCAAAGCAGAGCTTCCCTCTATCTGAATGAGAACTTGCTAACTGTGTGGTCAGAGATAGTATGATTTGTTTTGGCCATTGTTTTTGCGACCACAGCTTGTGTTTCAAAGCTCAGGCTGATGCGGTAGGAACCCATCTTTGCTCGGTCAGAGTGAATGAGTAAAGGTGGCAAAATGAGTTCACTATTTCTGCAGCAATATGGCCCAGTGTCTGTGTCAGAGGATAAAGGCTGAACCAAACTCACTGTGAGGTTTGTCCTCTTTCAGAAAACTGGAGCAGTTCACAATGTCAGTGTAGAGGAGAGTTGTAATTAAAAGGTGTAAACCATCATGATGTTCTTCATGTGACCAGCTGCAGATTCTGCTCTCATCCGGGGATGCTGAGGGAGCAGCCAGCGTTGCCATAGCAGCCACACAGCACTACAGCCAGTCGGTACCAATGTGGAGCTTGAGTCTGCAAACGTTAATGCAGCTGGGGAGTGGAGACATAGACAGACTTTTCCAGGACGCGCTCACACATGTTAATCCCAAGGTATACACACACATACACACACGCACGCACACACACAGACTTTGACCCTTAGTAATTAGTCTTCAGTCCTCTGTCACATTAAGTTTGATAAGTCTCTTTTTACACTGAGCGTACATGTGCTGTGACAGTACCAGTGTAATTGCTGTCCCTGGAGGAAGGACACACACATCACCCACTGGCACTGCTACATAAGTGGGCCATCTCCTTGGCCCAGTTAGTTTCCATTCCACCATATTAACCGCCTCCTCCTGATGAATGATAGGAAATATGACAGTAACGTTTCTTTCACGTAGGAGTGCAGCATATAGAACAGCCCTGAGATGAATCAGAGGTGTATTTCTGTAAATACGCATGCTTTGGTTTAGCTCTGAACAGAGTAGCTGGTTGTTGTGGGGGCTTTCACAACACTGTGGCCCTGAGAAGTAGCTGTACAAGGAGGATTACCTTCCTGCTGCTTATTATTCACGTCTTTCTCTCGCTCTCTTTATGTGCAGAGAAACAGTACACACCTCCAAGGTTTGGGTCTGGTATTTGGTATAATATTAATGAAAAATATGCTCTTAATCCTGCTTAACGTTGTGCAATTATGCACTTTTCAAAGAAACTTGGAGGGGAAACTAAAGGCCAGTGGGCAGAGGAAGGTGGTTTGTCACCCAGATGCTGGCAAAAGGGGGCTGAATAATTAGTCATGCTTAAAATCTCTGCATTTAATCGGAGAATCAGGTCTTGAAATGAGGTAAAAACAACTTTAAATGAACGCTAACACATGGCTTATTAAAGGTGATAGCTCCAACTTTTTCATCAAAACAGTAAATTTAAAAAAAAAAAAATGCATCCACAGAACATGTAGAGGGGTGCAGAATAAACGTTTTAATTTTACTGACAATTAAAACATTTTTTTTTACAGCATATTAATTGTTTTTATCAATTTTGACAGTTCCTATACATGTAAATATTTACATCTGATTACCATGGCAACCTTTACACCTGAAGGATTCTGCGCCGCGAGATATTATAGGGTATTAATTGAGCCATTTCTGCATTGTTTTGTATCTGGTTTGGATGTTTGATTCATAAGTCCTCCATAACAGAATTTAGGCAAGAAACGGGAATGTTATCCTAGTTTAGAAATAAATGAGATGTTATTCATAATGAATTCTTGTGCTTTTTGGGGTGTTATCTTAAAGGTAGAGTCCGAAGTCCCTCCAGCGTTTCTGTTTGCAAACAACAGTATTCAAACTTAGCGCTCCTCCCTCTCAGGCTAATGGCCGCCTCGTTCTAGCTAACCTATTCAGCTTCAAGCTTCTCCTTCAGAGCTCAGAAGTGGGAACAAGCCAAACCATGATTAACCCTGGTTCTCCAAAGGGCATTATCTGAAGCTCTTACCTTTTCTTTGGCGCATCCACGGTGTTTCCTTTCTTTCTTTCTTTTTTTTTACTTCGAGAGTTCGAGTGACTGGCGTCTGCTCCAATCATGAGCTTATGGATCACCGCGAGCATCCGGGAATTTTCGCCAAATTCGTCACATCCGGTTAGGTAACAGGTGAAAACATCGCTTCGTTGCATAGGGAGCCACTGAGTTACCTGCTTCATTACTCGTCAATCTTCGTTTATTCTACTTTAAAACCGAAGTCCCGCTGTGTATGGCTGCCATAAACAATCTATCACACGGACAAAAAATGTTTGTTCCAGTTCCCAAAACAACAGAAAAGTCCCGAACAACATGCTAAGTGGCTAGCTGCTATCAAGCCCATAAATGCTGACAGTTTACGCTGGAAACCATGGAAACATCTAACAATATGTTCCGATCACTTTTGACTGATAAAAAACAATGTGGTCTCACTTTTAAACCCTGTAGTTGTTTTTCACAGATGATAGAAAACACCATTAAATCAGTGGATGTACAGAATCACAGCGCCGCCCGCTGTTCCGTCTCCTCAGGACTGTTAACGTTACGTTCATCCAGATTACTGCCATCAATGTTCCCACATCACAATAAAAGCATAAAACGCAGAAAGGCATTTGCAGCATTATAAACATGCACAGTCATAACCATTACATACAGATAAGACTGCCGGTAATTTATACTTTATCAATGAGAGTAAACTCCTAAAGACATCAAAGAAATACCACCATTTCTTAAAAACCGGGAAAATTAATATTCTATAAAAAAATGGCTTGAACACGGAGCTACCTGATGAAACCAAATACATCATGAGATCGGGAAACTGATGTTATGTACAGGTAGGTTCGTCTAACCAGGTTCTAGCAGCAGAAGATGGGCATCACTTAGTCCAACAGATTCTAGTTTAGCTCGTATCTTCTTCTAGCGTCGGCAGTGAGACTTTCAGTATAACTGGACGTCATTTCTATAATATTTCAAAGACAGACCGGCGGAGAAAAAAAATAAAAAGAGTGCAAAAGCAGTTTTGAGGCTCATATCCATCAGACGCCGTTCAAATACGAAGCATATTTTCACCGACCAGCCGCGTCACATGAGTCCGGTTGTGACGTAGGCTCGCGGGATCCATTTCCACACAGCGTCATGGTCTTAGCTCTGTCATTGGCTGCCGATATAAACAGAAATCTCCACCCAGAAATGTCCCGAACACGAGAAAACAAAGCTAAAGAGCAAATTACAGGCAGGGGGAGAGAGAGATGCATTCAAACGCGCCACGGCACGCGAGTAGAGGCCCAAAGGTGCAGTTTAAGACGGATTTCCACTTGCTCAAGTCTAACGTTTATTTTCAGGGGGGGAACGTCGGACTATACCTTTAATATGAAGTGTTTTTTTTCTTTTTTTTGATTCTTGAACCAAGAATCTTAAGCTGTGAAGAATAATTTCCAATCCCTTTTATGCTCACATTTCTTTCAGACGTTCGTTATGTTAACTGTGAACAATTTAATTGTTTTACATATGATGCATCATCCTCAAGGAAGCTTTCTGACTGAATGAAATTATGAAATGAAATTTATTTATCTTGGAGTGATGTACTGATATAGCAACCATATGATTCAGTGTATATGTACATATATGTGGTTATACAGCTTATATACTGTGTTTTAACAGGAGAGTTTACCGCTGTGGCAGCTGCAGCTCCAGTGGAGCATGGCCAACCAGAGTCCTGAGGATACAGAAGACATCTTTAAGGTAGCTCATCTCAGTCAGTTAGTCCTAAACCAGCCTTACATTAAAGGAAAATCCGCAGATAATTAGATCTGCTTTTAGGAGACTTAAAAACAGTTAAAAACATTTTACAACAAGGTTGTTAGAGGAGTAGTTTTCTGTAGAACTTCAGGTTTTAGACATTTCCTATATTGCAAAGATTCACAGAAAGAACCAAGCTTGTTGGATTTATTGGAGGATTTCTCCATTTTTACATCCCCTGCTAGTTTGGAAGTTGGTGTTTCATATTGTGGATTAGATTAACAGGTAAGAACAGGAGACATAAGCATAAGAAGGCTGCTCATACTGTTTATACCAACACTCAACTTCCAGTGAGCCCAGCTGGTCTGAAACTACAGCATGTTGTGCTTCAATGACAAACCATTGTTTTGGGGTTATTTTTGTTGGTTTTGTTTGTCAGTCATTATGCCCCCCCCCCCCCCCCCCATCTATGGAACAACCTACCTGAGAAAATCAGGACCATAGAAACTGTTGATATTTTTAAAAGAAGACTTTAGACTCACCTTTTTAATCTGTCTTTTAACTAACTTAATTTACTCTTATTTCCTTGTTGCTATTTTTTGCTATTTTTAATCTCTAATGCTTTTAGGATTTTCATTTATTTGATTTTTGTCTATTTTTTTTTTATCTATTATCTAGTCTTTAATAAATAAATATGTTTAATATGGTTTTTTTTTCTTATTATCCAATCTTTAAATTTTATCTTTAAATCTCAAATTTCTCCATATATTCGTATAGCAAGTAAACTTTATTCATATAGCAGTTTTCAAAGACGGGGGTCACAAAGTGCTTGACATCATAACAACACATAAAAAATACAATATCAAGTACAATACAAGTAAAAATAAATAACTGACAGAGTAGCTATTTGTTCTGAAAAGCATGTGTAAACAATAGTTTAGCTGCTATTCAAGGGTCCACAGAGTCCAGAGAGCACAGGAACAGAGGGAGTTTGTTTCAGAGATGGGGCGCCACCATATATATTTTAGAATTATTGTATGCATTGGCTGTTTTTATCTTTTCTTACCATCCTTAAATATTTTGGTTCTAAGCTCTAGTGCTACCTCATGGGGACCCTCCATGCTGGGAGTTGTGCCTGGTCTGCCCATGGGGACATCGTCCTGAAGGCCCCTCGGGCCTGGAGGACTGGGAGCTCTGCACCATGCGTGGAGTCAGCCCGGTCCATCAAGGGTTGGGAGTTTCTGTGGTGGTTCTCCCTATAGCTGCAGACATTGACGACTCTCAGCATGGATGGCCCCCTATAGGTGTTATTTCCTCACATGGATCCTCAGTGCCCAGCCATGTCACTGCTGGACTTTTAACTGAGTGCATGCGTTATGAGGGGGTGGGAGGGACAGCGTTCAAATTGATCCTTTATTATACTTTTTCCTGTGAAGCACTTTGAGTTGCATTTTCTTAGGATGCACGATATTGGAATTTTGGCCGATATGCAGATATTTTAAAACTCATGTTACAGATTACTGATATCGATACTGATATCATAGCTGAAAAAAATAAGCAGTCATTGCAAAAGCAGTTTTATCTGTTTCCAGTACTCTGAAAAATAGGAGAATGGGACATATCGACACACTAATATATTGTGATATTTTCATATTCCGATATCAGATCAATATTTAAAAACGCAGTATTGGTCTTTTTACTTACAAAATCTCGTGAGATTTCATCGTTCTGTTACAAACTCTCTCGATATTTCATGAATACTTGCGAGATTTCGTTAGTAAAATTGATTGATACCGCGTTTTTAAATGTCAGTATATCAGCATATGAAAATATTGCGAAATTCTCGTGAGATTTCATATCAGAACGATGAAATATCACAAGATTTAGTTAGTAAAATGGATTGATACCACGTTTTTAAATGTCAATATAATATCCGAAAAATATCGCGATATTTCAGTGTATCAATATTTTTTCCAACTCTTAGTCTTTAGAAGTTTTAAAGTCTGTAAAAAAATAAGTTTTTGAAGAAGAAGAAGAAGGTTTTTTTTAGACTTATGAAACAGCGGGCTGACCGGTTAAATATCGGAGGGGTGGCCGATGTCCAATATTAAGTTTTAAGGCCGATATCGGCCGATATCAATAGGGGGCCGATGATATCGTGAACCCCTACATTTTATGCATGAGAAGCGTATAAATAAAATTTTATTTAATTGGAAATGAAAGACTGGTCAGTGATAGAAAATAATAATTAAAATGTCTGAATACATATAAACTGAAATTAGAAAAAACTATAAGCATGCTGAGTGCAGAGTGCCTCTGGGATTACAACACCTTACAGATAGTTTTTTACTCTCATTTGTTCCCAGAGAGGTCTGATGTCTGCTGTGACAGCTGTTGCCGTGGAGATGAAAGAGGGCTACCTTGATTGGTCTTACTTGACTGGAGGCTACAAAAAAGCAAGGAAGACTTTCACAAGGTAGAACTGGGGAAAAATAAAAAAAAAATAAAAAAAATCTGTCAACTCTTGAAACTCCAAATCATGAATATGACTGTCATTTTTATTTTGTAGCTTACAAGAAATTCGTCCTTTGCCCAGAAC
This sequence comes from Atherinomorus stipes, assembly GCA_023101725.1. Lineage (NCBI taxonomy): Eukaryota > Metazoa > Chordata > Actinopteri > Atheriniformes > Atherinidae > Atherinomorus > Atherinomorus stipes. The sequence continues at coordinate 1,067,663 of JALJCO010001535.1, read as the reverse complement.
CTTTTTCACCAGAATGATTCAAATCGAGAAGGAACAAGTATGTATATCTCCCACTGTGTCCCACATGAAAAGGCTCTTAAACTTGAAAAACAATTAATTGATCTTTTTGATCATTTTCACAAACATTTGTACAGTATAATTGTTTGTTTTAACGTTCTTGGCAAGACATTGTTGGGAAAAGAAAGTTAACAAATGATGCTGAAAAGTGATTTTCCTTCTAGGATGCGCCAAAGATGAACAATTTGAGAGACTACTATGAGAGAGCGCTGCAGGAGTTTGGCACTTTAGACGATGGTGGGTGAAGTTTTGAACACATCTCAGGAGAAATGGTGCTAGCCAAAAAAAACAACAACTTTATTTACAGTTTCATGTGCAGCTGGGAAGACAACCCCCCCATACCCCAACTTTACAAAACTAAATATAATGAAATGATTTATATAAACACATTCTTAGAGACTCAGTTGTGAGTTGTGTTGTTTCAAAGTTACAAATACGTGTGTCAGAAATGTGAAGATAAGTTGTTAAATTGGAAATGTTTTTCTGTGCTGTTCTGAAGATCTGTGGCTGCAGTACATTCAGGAGGAGCTAGGACCCCTGGGCCAGCCGGAAAACTGCGGAAAGATCCACTGGAGAGCCATGAAGTTTCTGGAAGGGGAGAGTGTGGAGAGATTCACCTCCAAGTACACTCTGCTACAGACGGGGCACTTGTGAGGGATCCTGGATGCTCCGAGTGGCATCAATACAAAATGTGTCAAATGGATCACATAACAGTGTAAAAAGCAAGTCACATGTGGAATAAATCACAACCTCTCTGCAAACCTGTTGATACTTTTAATTTGGAAAAATAATACAGGTCCATGCAGGAATTAAACCCCACCCTCCTGATTACGGGTGGTATAGTTGTTCTGTTACACAATCTACCCCTCCTGCCTCTGGAAATGTTCTTTGTTGGTTTTTACCTCAAGTGACTTTTGGAATCTGCTCCAGTGCATTAGAGCAGCAGAAGTTGTGATCATTTCACATATTTCTAGACATAAAATGAGGCCTCCAAGTCCTCATAATCAGGACGTCCATGTTCAAAGACGACAAAGCTCCTGCTTAGGAATTTTGTCACCTTTAGATGGAGAGCCAGTTTTCTAGTTTGAGTTGGCAGCAGGTATGAAGTTACTGCTGCAGAGTTGCTGCCATGGTAGAAGAAACACGTTGAGTTGAACAGTTTTCTTCCAACCCCAGTTTTCCTTTGAAATTTTTATTACCAAATGTCTGGGCTGTGTTTGATAACCAGATTTGTGTTTAAAACATTTGCTTGTGTAGGGAGATCCAGCTTAATTAAATTCCACATTTGTCATTTTTTGAGAATACAAACTTTGATGTTGTGTTGATATTAATAAAACAGTCTTTATGTTTTCTGGTTGTGGTCCCTCTGAAACAGCGTCATGACACACATGGATATATTGCACACCTACAGGGCCATGCAAAAGCCTTGAGCCACCCATCATTTCTTTTATGTTTTGCCTTCAAGGAGATTATGTTGCTCTCTAAAGGTTTTATTTAGACACTGGCTGCTTTTTGAAGGAAAAAAAAAATCTAAACTCATTAAGTTCTGTGAAGCCATTTAACACCAACCCATGAACCATTCAAGCATAGAAAAGGCACTGAACTGCTGAACCAGTGTTGTCTACATATAATACACGACTTAGTAAAGAACCAGTTTATTTAAATTGAATCTTGAGGCACTTCATCACTAATCAGATGTCATTCATGAGTACAAGCCAATAGGCTGTCACTCAGAAAGTTGTCAGTTCAATCCCTAATTTCCTACGCCATGCTGCCGCCCCTGCAGCAATTATTAGGGAGTGCTGGCGGGAAAAGCCTGTAAGGTTAAAGAAGTCCTTTATAAGTGTGTGAAGAAATGGGAACATGGATGTGGTATAAAGCACCTCCCGAGTGCTCAAAGACAAAGTAACTGTTGCATACATTTTCGCATGATTTGTTTCCATTTCTTAAGCTATTTTATTTCTTTAGTTGTCTATGGAAAATTGAGATAACAGTCTTAACAGGCACCAAATGGCTTACTGGAAAAAAAAAAATTCTCAAAGAGCTATTAGAAGAAAATGTGGCACATCTCAGCATGCTGTGCAGTGGAACCAGGATAAAAGATGAAAATCTTCCTCAAGCAGATAAACGGTATCTAAAAGTGACGTCCGTAAAAATAGGAAAAAGCAAAGACCTTACAAAGGACCTGAGAGATGCAACTAGACCTTCATTTAATCCATCTACTGTTCACGGAAGCCTCTTTAGAAATGGAAGGATGGCTGTCAAGGTCATGTCAGGAAATGGGGGGGGGGGGGGGGGGGGGGGGGGGCTGAGGTTTCCAAAAATGATGAGAACTAAAATCAGTGGCAACAGATGTGATGGAGGGATGGATCCTCCCCAGAACCCGGACGCAACATTACTGAAGTAATGTGGGATCATCAGGACAGAGAACAAAGCAAAAATCAGCCAACATCCAAGGAAGAGCTTTGGAAAGTCCTTGAAAAAGCCTGGAGAAATGTTCCTGAGGAAATTATCAGAAAGGTTGACCAAGAGGTTTCAGACTGTGCTGAAGAGTAAGCTATCCATACCAAATGTTGACCCTCAACTCCATTAATACAAACTGTTTTTGCTTAATGTACTGCATTTCCTGTTTTCCTGGCAACATGGACAGAACTGAGAGGTGGCTCGAGACTTTTGTTCATTACAGTAGTTATAAGTGACACCACCTCTTCTTTGAGTGGATCATTTGGCTGCTTAGCAAAATGAAGTCAGAGCATCTTCTAAAAACATCTGGCTAAAGCACACATTTAACTAGTGTTTGCCATCACAACCATCAGCCAATATTATCTCATTTTAAATCACATATGACAAAGGAAATGACGCATAAATACAAAGCAGCAAGATCACTAAGTGAGAACGCCTCCGAATGCTAAATGATCATTAATCTCTACGCATATTTACATTTTTTAAGGACACTTTTTATCCAAACAGTAGTGGCACATACGTTAATATAAGTTATGAGGTATGGCAACATGTTAATGGAAAAGAAAAGATGAAAAGATGAAGATTTTACAGTATCAGACAACACACACGTCCACTGCTAAAACTGTATCACATGGAGATCACTGGACATGTTTTCACTCATCTGACATTCAAGACCTGATGACAAAATGCGTACAGTCATGGTAAATGTGTTATTAAATTAGTAAATTTGATTTAAGGTGCAGCTCGTCTTGGCCAGCACTCTTGCAAAGGAGATTTTTAATCTCAAGAGTCCCAATTCCCTGTTTCAGAAATGGATAAATAATTCAAGAGATCCAACTGCTGGAAAGACTTTGTTGTTTTTCATGATACCACAATCAGCCTGATGTCCTCGACTTTCCAGAAAGTCAGAAGATGGTGAATTAAGGCAGAGGTTGAAATGGTGAACATTGATCTCAGTAGTGATCCCTTTGGAGAATGAGCCAAGCTGACTTTTCTCAGTAAATTGAGTTACTGTTAGATTAACTTGTGTAACATGTCACAAAAGATTGGCAGATCCTCTGGTTTGCTGAGATATCAAGAGAAAAGCCTGGGACTGGCTTTTAAAGAATGCTAAGTGGCATTTCCTGCTGATGCACAGAGCTTTTGTATTCAAGTACAAACCTGAGAAAATGTGTCCAAGATGTATTTAACTCAACAGCTTCAACCTGCAAATCTTGCGGTGAGCTGCAGAGTCACAACATCTAATGATGGATGAAACTCTTCCGTCCATCTTTGGAGGTTTGCAACAATTAGAAATAGATTTGAAGGAACAATTAAACATTTTGGTATCTTAGCTGTTAAAATTAAATGTTAAATCCAAATTAGAAAATCCAAATAACTTAATATTGGCTTATAATTTCTGCCATGAAACCCTATTTAGATAGCACCCTGCCTGCCACTTTCCTCAAACATGCTGAAGAAGAAAAAGGTGGTGCTGCAATTGTATTTGAATAAGAAAAACTTGATGTTTTCATCAGATTTTTTTACATAATCCTTCTGCTTGTTGGAATAAAGACACTGCGCTCATGTGCACATTTACCCTCCATGAAAGCACATCATCTCTGAAGAGCTTTGTAAGTGTACCTCCACCCCCTGCACGTCAACCCCAGCCCACCGCTTTAAATGTCCTCAGAGCTTCTTGAAAAGGATGTAGGTGAAGAGCGCCAGCACGCCGGCGGACAGCAGCCCGATCACACACTGGTGGATGGTTATGACGTTCTCCAGCGCGTGGATGCGCTCTTCCATGGCGTTGGTGTGGATGTAGTCATAGATGGAGGCCCCGATGCTCCACACCGCCCAAACCGCGTCCACCACCGCCTTCATGGTGGGAGAGACCATTGACAGCGCCGCCCGCAGCCAGCTGGCCGCCGCATCCGCTGCTTACAGGCCTCGCTGCTCTACAGATGGTGAAGAGAGAAAGAGGAGTGTGTGGGAAGAGGAGAGAAACTTTTCATTCACAGCCAGTTTTAGACTTTCGGTGATTAATACTTCTGTTTGCAGTAGTTTGATTTGTGTTTGATCGATTTCTTTACTCAGTCTGTTTAATAGAAGGTGAAAATTAAAGTGAATAGTTTAATCGATTTATCTGGCACATAATCCCTTAGTTAAATTGAACCCTTCTTCTCTAAACAGCAACAAAAAGCCATAGAAAAATAAATGGCAGTTAAACTTTTGTATAACACAAAAAGATGTTGTTAAAGGTCTGCTTTTGTCAGCCGATGGTCTAAAATTTAAAGATAACTGAGGGTGTAGTTCTCCTGAGACCTAGCAGCTCATTTTTGTCCTACAAGTATGTGGGGGACATTTCTGAGACCTTGAAGTCAAGAAGCAGTTATTTTTAGGTCCTTGTACAGCGAGAAAGATGCAGACTGTATGGGAGGCCATCCTGGGGGGGTGATGCCACCTGGACTTTCTTGTAGGTTAGGTTAACACGTCACATCACAACGAGAACATTCCCAGTTTGAATCTCAGCTGGACCATTTCTGTGTGGAGTTTGCATGTTTTCTCCACACGTTAGGGCTGTGCGATATACTGACATGATATCGCGATATGATATTTACATGAGAGAGATATGATATTTACACATATTGTTATATTGCGGTATTAGTTGTGCAAATTTTTTTGCTTTGTTTTTTTCGAAATGATCTGGCTGCACCTCGACTGACTACAAAGTTGTCACCTGATTATTTAATGAGGGTGGGAATAAATATCAATACACTGAAATATCGAGATATTTCATATGCCAATACAATATATATATTTAAAAACGCGGTATCGATCTATTTTACTAATGAAATCTCGTGAGATATCGTTGTTTTATTACGAAGCCTCGTGAAATTTCACAAAATACCGCGAGACTTCATCGTTCTGTTACAAAATCTCACGGTATGTCGTAGCAAATATGAAATGAAACTTCCAGACAAATTAGGGTAAACATACCGGTATATATCGTATATCATCATCTAAAATAAATATATTGCGACATGATATTTGGTCCATATCGCCCACCCCTAACACATGTGGGTTCTCTCCAGATCCTCTGGCTTCATCCCACAGCCCAAAAACATACATGATAGGTGTTTTATCTGAACTGACACTAGAAGTGAGAGTAACTGTCTGCTTGTCCTTTTTGTCTCTGCGTTGACCCAGTAATGGACTGGCAACCAGTTCAGATGTACCCGACTTCTCGCTTAGGCAAGTACAGACAATGGAGGAATGGAGCTACTTTAGCTTTGCACCGTCACCCCCAGCAGGGAGGTAAATAGTTTGATCCTCAGCTCAGATTCTACAGCAGAGAATGTCACTGATCCAATCTTTGTGTGACAGTTGAGGGTCCTGTCACTATGCCTCCTTTTGATCATGCACCCTGGCTACTTGGACACAGGGATGTCCCTTTGGTTGAGTGGTCAGTCTGTGTGTAAGAATTACTGACATTTAGTGGTAAAGATAGGTATTTGAAAGAAAAAATGTTTTCTTTCAAATGACTTCATAAGGCAGAGACACACCGGGCCGATTTTCGGCCGCCTGGTGTCGTCGTGGAGTCTTCTGAAGTTGGGGTCCTGAGTGAGTTTGGTGTGTTCTGTGTCGTCGGCCGTTGTTCCTTTAAAGCTTGATATACAGAGTGTAATTCTGCCTGTTTTGGTTTCCAAAAACTTAAATATCTAACAAACTTTAGGAATGAAATGATATTTTGACTTCTCGGTTGCTTTTTGTGGTGCATTATGAATGAAAGTGATTGTGTTAAATCAATGTGTCATTTCTTATCAATCACAAAATCCTGAAATGAGATGAAATTAAATCACATCGTGGCAGAATTTGTGACACCAGCAAACAGAATCAATATAATACTGTATTATATAATAATCTAATTTACAACCAGAGCAGATATTATGCATCTACTGATGATGGTTTTTAGCTAAAATATGATTAACTTTAATCCAGTAAGTTTCCAGCAATATGCAGTCATTTAAACCTTTAAGAAACATGTTTTATCATCTCTTTTGTAGTGGACTGCAAAATTTGTTTCTTCTCTCTTTTAAAAAAAAACAAAACAAATTTCTTTACCTCAAGAAGAAGGTTGAATAGGCAGAAAAGGTTTTAATTAAGTACTAATGCAAGAAAATCCAACGCAAGGTTATCAGGAGTTGAGGTTGAGGAAGGCTGAAGATGAAGCTGTAACACAGAGCAGAATAAACTGCCTCATGTTTTCAGCAGTTATGGCACCCATTGTCCACCCTTTGGGAACCTATTTAGCCCGCTTGTTCATGCAGCTGGTTGAATATTTGGTTGAAGAGGATTGAATTATATGTCATCTTTCAAAAATTAGCTAAGTTTTAATCCTATTTATGTGGTAGTCTTTTAATAAACAGTACTGGCAACAACCATTAAAGTTCTGATCAGTCCAGAAATTAAAATACGAGGATGAAATGCCATGTGAACCCAGTATATTCTGTAATCAGAGAAAAAACTGCAAAGATATTAATTAAAAATAAATTACATTGTAGAAAAAATACTTATTTCACACTTCTTTCAAGTATATTTGATCATTTTTTATTTAATTTATTGTATTTTTGTTTTGAACTTATGTTCCAGTCTCTCTTAATTCTCTGTACTTCATGTAGTTTTTTTCCCGTGAAACACATTGCGAGTGCAATTCCATATCTGTGAAACGTGCACAAACACATCTATTAAATAACTCAGGAGAATTTTTTCCTAAACTCTGGGGAAGATTCATCCCTCCGTAAGACCTGTCGCTATTTTCAGTCCAGTTCTTGTGCTATTTGGTATACCTCGGTCATCTATCCCAGTTTCTCTTTCTCATAAATGGCTTCTTGACGGCCATCCTTCCATGGAGATCATATCTGATGAGGCTTCAACAGCATATCGATCAGTTAAAGGATCAGATGCATCTCTGTCCTGTGTCAGATCTTTGTTAGAATGTCCCCCTCCCCATCTTGTTTTTAAAAAAGTCATACACTGCACATCATGCTGAGATATTTCTAACTAACTGTAAGGTGCGCTTAATGAACTGAAAAAAAGATGTCTTTGTGACAGGCTGCTAGGAATTTTTTTTTTTTTTTTTTGCCATGTTCTCTATCACATTTTTACCAGGGATCTCCAATTTCGGTCTTTGTGATCTACTGTCCCTCAAGCTTGAGATGTTTCCCTGCAGCAACACCTGACTCACATCAGTAGGTCAGGTTTGTGTAGAACATTTCATTTGAGTGAGGTGTGTTGTACTAGGGAAACATCTAAAACCTGCAGGGCCGTAGCTATCAAGGACTAGAGTTAGAGATCTCTGATTCAGATTCTGGTTCATCCTGAGTCAAGTGCCTGTTATGCTTGAATGAGTCATAGGTCAGCATTAAGTGGCTTAACAAACAAAAACAAAAACAAAACGCAAAGACTGGCCTGAAAATGAGAGAGAAAGCAGCTGATGTCCAAAGAGAAACTTTTAACAGATCACCTTAATAGTAATTTAAGTTTACAAGACATTTTTTTGAAGTCCCACCTCATAGGCTTCAGCCTACCACTCCATTTAATAAAAAAAAACAAACAAACCATGAAATATTTAGCAGTTTGACAGTTATCACATTGATTTCTTGTGATTTTTCTGCCCTTTTTGTACAAACAGGATCTTCACATTCCTCACTCTGATGAAGATTGATCTCAACAGCCTACATACTGACGCCATTTCAGGGTTTAATAAACTTGATCCACAACTGAACTCGACACTTCATCTTCCTGTTGGTCTCGTAGGATCACAAACCTTCAAAAAACACCAGTCAGAACCTAAACTGGTACAGGATCCAGACTTTAAGGAGGAAGTCGGAACATGACGGATATTCTGTGGTGCACAGAGATCAAACCGTTCAGGCTGCAGCACTGATGACGAAGATGTTAAAGAACGGAGTCAAAACTCACCGACAGGTGTCAGATATTAACAGGCTGACGAAGATGATGAAGAACATCCGTCCTGTTGATGCTGAAGTAATAAGTTACCTTGTTTATGAGAAGCCAGGATATTCTTGTCAGGCATCAAGTCGGACATTGCTGTTTAATATTAAGTTTACGTCATTAATATATGTCGCTTCCGGTTATGCCCTTCGTAATAAAAATGATTATTCTGCATGTGACAATGACAACAAATCTTCGAAATAAACAGCTTCAACAGAAGCAGCAATTAGTAGCTAAAATAAATAGACACCAGAATACCCAAGATAAAATTACGACTGATACTCTTAACTAGTTACACTTTTAAAATATGTATTGTGTAATTTTTTGTAAGAACCCCGCAGCTTTTACGTAGAAGAAATCTCTTTAACTTCCGGCAGTGCAATGTTAGCGGGCGACAGAGAAGCAGCTGACTCAAACCACATGAGTCTCACCACCGGTGTTTTGACAATTTGGCACACTCTGTCAGAACCGCATACCGGAAGTGAAAAGATGAAGTTGTTTCTATCAGTTAAGGTGACTTTAAAATAGTAATAATGAGACGTTCTCTGTGAGGGATGCGAAACTCCTCGAAGGATGCTGTCCTGCAGGACATGTGAAGACTACCCCCCCCCCCCCCCCCCCCCCCCCCCAAACGCACACACACTTTTTAATTTTTTTATTAATGGCAAAGTCCTACCCCAGAAAATAACCTTGGCTATATTTCATTTAAAACATTTTAAAGTAGTTTGTACTTTAAGTTGTCTAAAAAGATTACTTACTTGTAAATACATTCACATGTAGGCCTAAGTGTTAAAATACAAATTTGTCATGGGAGGATAAAGTAATAAAGATATAAAAAGAAAGAAAGACAAGTCTAAATGAGCTAATAAAGACTAACACAAGCTTGCAGAGACAGAAATTTGTTATTCAGCACAATAATAGTTTTAGTAAGGCAAGGCAAGTTTATTCGTACAGCACATTTCATGTACAGGACAAAGTGCTTTACATAAAAACATTATAAGCATTACAGCGGGGTGTAAAAGGAAAAAAAGGTGGCTCAAAGTGTCAGATCAACTTTACTTTGTGTGCACAATGTGAAAATAAACTAGAACAATGAATGCTATCTATCTATCTATCTATCTATCTATCTATCTATCTATCTATCTATCTATCTATCTATCTATCTATCTATCTATCTATCTATCTATCTATCTATCTATCTATCTATCTATCTATCTATCTATCTATCTATCTATCTATCTATCTATCTAGGCCTGCGAGAACGGAAAAATAAGCTTACTATAAATGTGCAGTGCTAGATTAAGGCAGACGGTAAAGAAGATATTACACAGTAAAAACTTCAGAATACATTCATGGGGGGTGGAATAGTTGACGCATATCATCGCCACCAGAGGTCGCCGCTCACTAACATGTTGCCGGTGCGGGAGATAACGGGAGAGGTGTGATGAACCTGGGATGTGGAGAGACTCACGCACCGAATCGAGAGAAAGAGGGGAACACCTTGAAAGAGGCGCAGACAAGACACCCCACAGACACCGGAGGCGCGGCGGAGCGCAGCAGGGGCCTGCGTGTGGAGCGTATGGATGGGCGAGCCAACACACCGCAGGAATGTGTGCTGTTAAGAGCTGCTCGGACATTACTCTGTGTAGTGCTCTTGATCGGTTTCAAGTCCTCTTACTGAATAATTGCAAATACTGGGCCACTTTGCTGCGCCCCCGACGGAAACCTATAATTGGAGACGAGCGTGACGCGCTGAAAATAACCAGGTTAGCACTTAGTACCGGTCCATTTTGGGGAGGGCCCAACACGAGGGCGCAGCACCATATATCACCTCCTTCCAGCTGTTTGGGAATATCCTGCTCACAATTTCGAGGCTGTAGCATGGCAGCAGCGGGAGCAGACTGCCTTTTCTCTTGTCTCCCTCTGTCCCTCTTTCCACAATGGATATATGGTGACTGGCTGGGTGCGCGCGTGGGGATCTGATGGTGAGAAACGCAGTTCTTTTTTCTTCCTTTCTTTTTCATTTTCTTCAAGGGAGGGAGGGCAGGAGGTGGGAGACTGGCACAAGGCGCGACACTGTTGAATGTCCCCCCCTCCCCAGACAGGGAAAAGATGGGCCGGGGGGTGTGGGGGACTGTCCGACTTCTTCCAAAAAGACAATTCGTTCCCCCCTCCCCCAAAAGGATATTCTTGCTCAATTTGGGATGCGTGCAACACCAAGTGATCACATATTACTTGGGCGGCGGTGGTGCTGGAGCTTGTCTTGTCGGTGGATTGACGGTGAAGTTAAACTTCGCTTGCAAGACGCAGCAGCTCAACCAACCAGACTGTCGGCACTTTTCTGCGTGAAGTCCCCATTGGCTGCAGGATGCTGACACCTGCCCGGTACGCAGGTAACAACCTCGGTAACAATCCTCTTGTCCAGACACGGACAGGCAAGCACAACATTGGGTAAGTATAGATCGAATTGAAACTTGAATGTCCTCATTAGCTGCTCTGAACAGGGAAATGGTGTCAATCAGAGGACTTTTCTAGAATCCCAAGTAAACCGTTGGAGTTTCATCCTCACGCAGTCAGTGGCTGCGGGACTGATGATGGTGATGGTGTGCGTTAGAGATTGGGTCTTTGCGGGCAAGGTGAGTCCTCAGTTCATTCAACTGGCCTACAAAGTCCCAGTTTCTGGCTCATGTGACCCCCCCCCCACAAGTCGAAGTCAGTACACTCGAGCATTTAAAAAGAAAAAAGAAAATAAATTGGGAGCAGATGCTAAAACAAATGGCCTTTCTTTTTACTCCACAGTAAAATCTTAATCTTCTTGCAACGCATATCAGTGAAACGCCATTTAATACTGCAAATAAATAAGCTGATGTGTTCTATGATTTAAAAAATTAGGGGTTAGGGGTAAAAAGAAAAAAAAAAGTTAAAACAATCAAAAACTATTGAGGATAAATGGGAAGTACACCACTTAATCAAACTACTGCTACCAATAAACTCCATATACATATATATATATATATATATATATATATAAAGACAAAAGAAACAGAAGTTGAAATAAAAGTAATATCAGAAAAACACTGGAAGTTGATATAGGATCTACATTTTAGCTGCTGTTCTTACACAGGAAGAAAAACGCAAAGTATTTAATATAAATTGAATAATTTATACCCCTTAAAAAGCTCAAATAGTTCATCATTACTGCTTAATAATTGCCTAAAATGTTTGATTAGTTTGTGCAAAACCTTTTAAGTGCAGTCTTAAATGAAGTGTCAAAAAATCAGAGCAAATGTTCCCAACTTTTAGTTAACATTAAGAAATAGTCTCAGCTGTCCTTAAGCCTCATTCTGCAGCACAGCTCTTGATTAGTTTTTTAAATGATAATTTTGAAAAATTACTTTATAATTTTAAGATTAAACAAAAGTAGTAAAAAACAAATCCAAACTTCCAATTATTTTTTTTGGATTAATGGAAGGTGCATTTGTTGCATTTTGTTACTGAATGTAGACGAGCATTTAATTGCAGTAATTACTAGACTTCCAGCACAAGCTTGACAAAGTCCAGCTAAATTAATAATAATAATAAAAAAAAAAAAGGAGTGGAGACCGAGTTGTCAAAAATCACGAAGTGCTGTGCTTTATTATGTCGAACAAGTGTGTCAAGTGGGGAAGAGGTTGGTTTGGAGGCCTGCTTCTATATCTGTCCTGACCCCAGCATACCGTACATACCTCACTAATGAATTCAGCATCCTGACACTAGATGCTTTATGTAATTAATAGAGCGCAGGGCCATGGTGGCACCTCCATGCTGCAAGTGACACATAGGTAAGACATTCGCTGAAGCATGGGATTCTTATTTTAAAAACACAAGACCACAGGGATTTTTACAGCATGCCTAAAACAGCCATGCAGAAGAAGCAGGCTCCCCTGACTTCACAATAGGTGGGACGATCTTCCAATGATTTGCTAGCTTTATGTATTGAAGTGTTGATACTAGTATTCAGAAGTTATTTTGGGCATTGTATAACACACCAGTGGCAGGTCATTTGTTTTTACAAGCCTGCTATTACTGTTGCTAAACCTCATGAAGTTCTAATTAAATTCCTCAAGAGTCCAGGTGAGGTCTTAATGCCAGTTAACGATGCCGCACGTGGACCATTTTTTACACTCTTTAAACAAATAAAGAAAGTTCATCAAATATGTCCAGTCCACTCCAGATCGGTAGAGCTGCAGATAACTAGCGCTGATGATTTATAGCCCAGTAAAGTGCAATGACACATCACAGAAAGCAGGTAGAACAACTCCAGCGAAGAGCTCTCCATGTATGCTGCAAGTCAGCACGAGTGTGAGAGGCGAGGGCCCAGGAAGGGAGGTTGGGTAGAATGGAGCTGGTTTGAATAAGCAGCATGGCTACGGGGAGATCTGGGATAGTCACCAAGTGCGCTGATTAAAATTGTGATATTAAACAGTGCTGGCTGCTACTGCCTGCCAAGCCTCTCTCTCAGTGGCATTTTCACATTGTTTAAAAGGCCCAGTCGGACTCATCTCGCCACTTGCTGCACAGTGTTTCTTACATTCTCACCACGGCTGTCTCATATTCTCCTCACACCATTTGTTAGCAGGGTTGCACTTTAAATAGACTTTTCCTGCACTTTTTCCCAGGTTGTTGTGCTCCGTGTCACCGGGTTCAGTTTGTCTTTAAACTGAACATAACAATCAGTGTGTGTGTGATCCTGTGAGCATCATATAGAAGGTTTAGCTGGGATTTTGTTTACCTTTTCTGTGAAAGCTGAACTCGTAATGAACACACAGAGAGCTCCTTCTCGGAAATTCTGCTCTGAACTCATTCAACTCCCATTTAAAAGCGTCACTGCAAAATCCTAATAAAACTCTGCCATTATAAATATACAATTCATAAATACTGGAAAGCGTTGCTTGCTTTTTATGAAATAAATGAACCAGCTTCTCCAAAAAGGTCAAACTTCACATGCTGCGGTCACTCCAGGTTTTTTTTGCACTTTCACTCTGCTGCAGTTGAACAGATACCAGAGTTGTGCACAGAAACACATTTGAGGAGCCAGTAAATTTGAAGTTTGATCTCAAAAGTTTGGAATGAGACGGGAATATTACGTTAGGGAGGGAGGAAGAGAAAGAGAAAGGAAAAGAAAAGGCAGCAAGAAAAGTGAGGGACTTTTAGGGGCAGCTGTGTTTTATTAACCCAGTCATAATGCCCCTAAAAATCCTTATTGCTCTTGCAATGGTCAACAAGTCTCTCCTGTTGCAATACGTGGAGGATCTCAGAGCATCTGTCGGGATATGCACCAAAAAACATGTCGCAGTGCGAGGCCAAACCACAATCCAGCGCACATGAATGGGTCACAGAGATTTTAACCTCAGAGATAGAAGTCACACAGCTTATTGAGGTGCAGAGCACGTGATATTAAAGATACAGTCTCAGGGGAGCTGCTGAAACAGACAGTAATATTTTCAAAATATTCTGAACATGGATGCAGATAAGCATGGAGTTGGGAATGTTAGCAACTCTAAATGAAAAGCATCTCCTTCCTAACTGTACAAATGTTTTTTCTTTGGCAGATGTATGTTGTCATTATATTTCTCTCTAAGTCGTCTCACTTTAATATGCAGACGGGGAAGTCAATGTGCCGTGTCCTTCAGTGTTTTGTCATTGCCGTGGAGTGCCAGGGGACAGACTAGAAGACAGACAGAAAAGCAGACTGGCAGGTATTATGACAAATTGTTTAGGCTGCCAAGCAGTCCCAAACAATTTCAGTTTGTAAAAAAGAAATCCAGGCAGGCAGATGGGAGTGTGGAGGTAAACGAGGAAGCATTTTGACAGGACCACAGCTATGTAGAAAGACATAGAAATTGGCAATCAGGCAGCCAGAAAAAGACAGGGAGCAAGACAGGCGGACATGGAGGCAAGCAGGCCTTGGAGGACTGGGATCCAGGCCTGGGTGTGGCGTGGTGGGCCATCGTGGCCCGAGAGCTCTCAATGTTGGTGAATGAGTCATTGGAGGGAGGCTGTTCCGTTGAGTTTCCCTGCGGGACAGCCGCTGCTGAAGGAGGGAAGAATCCTCCTCACAGACAAGGGGAGAAGGGCGTGAGGGAAAGTGTGGATGATGACTCAGGGCCATAAACCACATGGTGATGGAGAAGGGAGGGAGGAATTACTCATCAGAGCATGTGGAATCTCATACGGCTATCACAGGACTGACAGCGTGCTTCCCTCCTGGCCGCTGCTCAGCCTTCGTCAGGTCCCGAGGCAGCAGCTGAAAAGCAGCCGCCTTGATTTTACCAGCCGGGAACTGAGAGGAAGGTGAGGTTCTGGGGGGATGGAGTCCCATGGGTGGGTTATTTAACTCTTTCATACAAGGGTTCCTCACAGCGCGGGCAGAATGGGACGTTGAGGACAAAATGAGGTTAAATGATTCCTCACCAAATCTGACTGCACTCCCGTTATACTGAGTCACAATGTTATTTTCCCAGCTCTCTTGTGACTGATGAGTATATGCTGGAAATACTCTATCATTATCTGACAAAAACATTTGAATATCAACCTTCCTGTTTAGTTTTCAGCTTCAGAGTTTCATTTGAATTCATGAAGTCTCTGTTTGACTCGATGTGGTGGAGCAGCGACTGTAGTTTCTACAAACACCTGAGTGAAGGAGGTCAATTCCTTGTTTAAATCAAGGATGACGAGTTTTAGCAAAGGTAAATGCTGTGCTATTTAGAAACAAGGGTTTCACTTCAGTCACTTTCTGCTTGTATTGGGGTTTAAATTAAAGCAAGCCACCGTGGGTATCCTGGCTCTGGCTCCAAAATGAAAAAAAAAAAGAAAAGAAAAGAAAGAAAACTGGAAAAACAGAAGACCTGAAAGTGACTTTCTAAACATGTATCTTTAGTGCAGAGTGAGCTTTACACTTTAAGATTTTTTTTGTAGCTCAGCTCACAAAACAGCTCTGTCATGGCTGCATAAATCCATCTTTACTGTGATAAATGTGCCCCTGCAGCGAGTCTGTGGATGACAAAGTTGTACCGTTATAAATACAGGCAAATGGCTACCTGCATGACATGCCACCCGGCTTCTCTTTATCTGCTTTTTAGCCAGGATCAGACTACACAACTTTTTTCATTGTTCACGACGGTCGCTATGTCAGATTAACAGACGTGTCATAAAATCGGACAGAGTCTTGTTACTCACGAGTGGTCACTCTACAAGAATGGCACCAGACAGACAGCTGTCCGATCATCGCTTGGTGTTGCAAAAGGCAACACAAGATGGAGAGGCAGGACAAGCAGCTGTCAATCATTCACTTGGTTTGGAGGTTTGGACATCAGTTCCCGTCCATTATTGAAGTTTCGGACTCATGTGACAAAGATGTTTTTCCCAACATGATCTGTTTACTGGTATTCTGGTAACGCTGACTGGTCCAGTTTCACTGTGGAGCCTGTTTTCAGTTGTAAACAGGATTAAATCCACCAACAGAGCTACGATGCGCACAGAGAGACTGAAAAGCGTCTCGCTGCTCATCATTGAAAAAGAGCTTGTGGGGAAACTGGACTCTGATCGTTTCCACCAGGTGCATTACGCACTGTGTGCATGACGCCCAGTGCCCAGCGGGGCCAAAAACATCAGGCTGACCACAGGACGCTGGCCAGTCCAGCCGACCCAGTGACACTATTTTAAAAAAGTGCCATAAAATGAAATAAAGTGTGTTGTTCTATACAAACGCACACACACGCATCCTCACAGGCGTGCGCTCTATCAGTGCCGCTGAAAGAGCGCACGTTGGAAAACACGGCAGCCACATGAAATCAGACACATGATGGTACGATTAACGCGTTCATGGCCAGCTGCCATCTTGCACTTTAAATTGAGAGCTGCGCAGTGCACAGCAGTATTACTGTCTATGCTCTGCGCCCAATAGGTGTGTTCAGATGGTTAATTAGCTTTGAAGACCATGCTTAATGTGGATAGTTATGGCTCGAAGAGTGCATGAGTACGTGTATGAGTGTGTCATATTTCAATATGTTCATCTCATTGGGCGTAATGTCCGTTATTATTTTTGCAGTGTTTTTATTTAAACACAAAGTGTGATTTTTCTGTGACTTTGTCATTGATTTATTTGAGAGCGTGTCACATACGTGAATGTTTGGACCTGCTGTGAACTACTGTTGACTATTACTGATAGAACGCACACATCGTGTTGGTGTGTTTCTGGTTAGTAAAATAATGTTGTATTTGAGTGAGATACACTCTTTTGAATGTTCGTGGAAGTGTAACACTGTTGAAAATAAATTTGGCACACCCAGTATTTGTTGTGACACCCAATGTTTTTTCTGGCTATGCCAATGGTTTGGGCTCTCCATTCTGCACATCAGAGAGGTGTGGAAACTGATGCCACAGCTCCACAAATCTCTCCTCCATTCCACTGGAGAGCGGCTGTGTCTCTCCCCCTTTTCGCCATTGTCGTTTGTGTACTGGCGCTCCTGAGCGTCTCCCTGGTGGAAGCAAGGGGCGCACTGTCCTATTGGTCGATATGTAGGGACATGTTGCAGGACATGTCACACTATGCGGACAAAAACAAAAAATTGTGACACGCCAGTCTTTCTAAGTCGTGGTGGTGAAGCGTCACAGATGCCAGATCGCCAATCGCTGATGATGTCACACTACACAAAGCGAAGACGCAATGTTCTGCGATCCAACAATGCAGAATCAGGCACGAGTCAGTGGGCGACTGTCTGCGTCATCTCCGTCGGGCCAAAATCGGGCAGAAGTTGTGCAGTCTGATCCTGGCTTTAGATTCAGCAGCTGAATCAGTGGAAGTTCTTGGATATGAGTGGTGGTGAATTAGTTGTTGACAGAAAGCTCCATGATGGAGAGGGAAGGAGTTAGCAGAAATGCTTTTTGACTTTCAGCAAACACATCTGTTTATATATTTATATGCAAAAAAAACCATTGTAACAAATTAGATATGTTGATATGTGCACATTCAGCAGAAAAGAAGAGATGTTAATGAGTATACCACAGTGGCATGACTCAACAGGTGAAATGGGCACGCCCAGAACTGTAGCTTAGGCCCTCCTGTGTAGCAGCGGCAGCACAGACCTAAATCTAATAGTTGTCAATAGGGTGTGGGCTCTCAGCACTAGAAGATCAGGAGAACCACTCAAATCCAGAGCAAACACTGCAGACAAAAAGCTAGACAACAAGAAAAACTGGAGCAGACCTTCCCTTTAGTGGATCCCTCCAGCACCCCTCTTTAAACCCTCCTGACCTGCTTTTAGCCAATCAGGCGCTGACACCAGGCACTGGTGCGGCTGGAGTATCTGTAGAGAACTGCAATCACTCGTCATATACCTGTTCCGGTCAATTGTTTTGTCTATAAAGTATTAGAAAATAGTCCAAAAGGCCATTATAATTTCACAATTTTAAAGGCCTCTTTCATAATTTACACACAAAGCAACCTCATTAAAATCAGTCACAGACACATTTAGTAAATAATATTGAACATCTTCTTATAACAGCTCAGGAATGGGCTAAGAAGATAATAATTAAAAAAAACCCTCCAAACTGGCTTCTTCACTTGCCAGATCCCAGTCCAACTGAGGGTCTGTAGGGATGCACATGAACAGGTATGATCCACAGAAGTCTCATCTCACAGCCCTCACAGAGCTCAGAAGATCCAGTAGGAATGCCCAGTTAGACACTGCAGGAAACTGTTGTAGCTTGTGTGTTCATGAACGGAGCTGTTTTAGCCGTGCGGAGGGCTACAACAGGGTGAAAGAGGATTTAAAGTAATGCCTGTAGCGCACAGTGTTGTGCACCAAGTCTCTGAAGCGACTGTAACTTTGTTTAAACAGTGGTAAATTTAATTGAATATCTCATAAAACTAATAAAAGCCCCTTCTCTTCATTTGTGAAGCTGCTCTTTCAATGCCAATCTACCAGTAATAGTAAAAAAATTATTGCAGAGCCACACCAATTTTACACACTTATTAACTATTTAAACTCAGTCTTTGCTAGCTGTCACAGAAGCCCTTAACATACTGGTGGAAAATAAATGCCACTAATCTCCTCTACCTTCTGGTCTTTGAGTGCAACCAAAAAGAGCTTATTTGGCATTCAACCTGTGTTAAATGATTCTGCATTAGGCAAAAATTTTAAACAGCTTCAGCTTTGATTGACTTTGATGGGAACACAAAACCCAGGTGCACATGCTAATTTGCATCCAGGGCTGCAGAAGTGGGTGCAGCTCACTCTTCTTCTTTTTTTTTTTTTTTACAGAAACACATTGACTGACCAAATGAAAAGAGATGAGATTGATCAGTTTGACCTGTCAGCCAGGTGGTCACTGCTAGTTCCATCAGCCTCCCAGGCTGATGTCTCCAGTCTAATAAACTCAGAGTTGTGATTTTCAGATTGTTATCGCACCCCATTGAATAAAATCTAACAGCATCCCTTCAAGTTGTAAGAACAGGCTTACTCCTCGTACTGGAGTAAGTGATTACTACTGGACTGCTTAGTAATATCCCCCCAGAGCTCCATGGATTTAGTTGTCTTGTTTTTAGCAAGTGTACCCAAGTGGGAAAAATCCCTTTTCAACATGCCACTTTAATATGGTGTAACATTAGCATGCTAGCAGTCAGTGCTTTTCAAGTGAAAGACAGATAAATGGTGATATATCTGAGCTGACAGTTATTAAGTAAACTGGAGACGTTTTAGATAACATAAAAATGCAAATGTTGTTCCTCACATATGACACTGTTGCCAAATAAGGACATTAAGTTGTATCAGAACTACAGTACTTGCCCAGAAGCAAACTAATCTTCATATGTGTATGTAGAAATTGATCTAAATACTAGCTACTAAGATAAAAACTTTAAGGATGCACAAACAGAAACTGGAGCTTTAGGATGCTTTACTTATACTTGTAGTGCTGAGAGTGACTTCCTGTTTGCACTTTTGATTCCTTTTGATTGCTTGGTGCTGCGTATCTTTCCTTTCAACCAATTTACACTTTGGCAGTCAGTGGTGGAAAGACTTAACACACAAATAATTTGATGTGAGAGAGCCACTTATGAATTGCAGCAGCAACAAATAAATGTTGGAGACACAAATTCCACTTGCTCCCTTTGAAAGGATTTTGAAATGGTGTGTTGCAGCAGTAAGCAAATAAATAGGCTGTGCTGCACAGCACAATCCCGTCAAGCTTAAGATGCACTGAAAGGTCAGACTAAACACTACCACAAGTCCCTGCCTTCAACTGTATGAGGAGGCATCCTTCTGCATGTCACACCTATATCAAAATTAGATCTTTGGACTCGTAGGGTTTCAGCTATATACATGCAAATGTCACAGACAAATGCGCACAACCACACAGTGAGTCTTCACCTGTTTGTTTTTAAAAAAAAAGGGATTTTGGGGGCTCTAGTGGCCTTTATTTAACAGTATCTAGCCAGGAGAGAAAGAGCAGGGGGACATGCAGCAGTAGGCACCAGGCTGGGATCCAAACCACCACCGGTTGGTTCGAAGAGCTGTGGCCCTTTGTAAATGGGGGAGTGGCTCAACCAGTTAGACTAAAACCCACCCCTCATTGTCTGCTTTTGGTACGTGTGAAACAGCTTGCAGGTATTAGCCTGTGTTCAGTCCAGTCACCAACTGTGCCTCATCTTCAGCTGTTTATCTTTGTGATTATGTTTGAATATGCGCAAGCGAAGGGGTGCTCCATAGAGGGCTGTTGTTTGTATTGTGAGACTATTTGCTGTAGCACGGGCAGGAATGCAGCCCTGGTAGCTTTCAGGTGTGCAACCCTCTGGACTGATCTCGAGCTCAACATAAATCAGTCAGATCCTTGTTCATTTCTTTCTACAATGAGGGCATGTCACATTCCAGATCATTTTGGGCTGTCTGGGGTCAGCAGTGAACATTGGCAGACCTCTTCGACACTTTGTGCATTGCAAAATCAGTTGGAGGCTGAACTCAGCCCAGCATTTGTGAGCCCCAGTGTTGTGTAACAATGAGCTCCGCAGGGCGATTGGCAGATGTCTGTATGATGCCGCAGATACAGTCGTGCCATTGTGTGGAGTCAGCAAGTATAATGAGTGTGTACATGCGTGTTTGCATATAAAGGGTGAGGAAAAGTGGGTGTTTGCTTAGGCAGAGATATCACTTACCAAAGAAAGTGGACCCACAGCCAAAACCCACCAAACAACCTGCAGCGGTGAGTGTTTTATATGTCTGACCTTGTCCTACTCCACACATTCACCTTTTAATTGCTCTTCTGTAAACTATCAAGGCTGATGGTTGGCTGTGGATGCTTTTTTTTTTTGGGGGGGGGGGGGGGGGGGGGGGGGGTGCTACCTTTATGTCTTAAAAGCTGCAACTTCTCAACACATTCTCACTTCATAGGTTTACTTTTGAAACTTTAAAAGCAGGAAGATAGCTGATGTTTCCTTTTCTTTGATTGACTGTTGTAGGGTAAGTTGACAAAAAAGATGCTCTTCTTGTTTGACTTACATCCTGGACGGTTGGAAAATCCTGTGTCATGCTGCACCACAACCAATATCGCTAACATTACTCATAACTGTAGTATAACTGTAGGGGACTGCTATCAAAACTACCACCAAAACTAGTAAAACTGACATTTCTATTTCTTGTTCAATGACCACTTTAGTGTAACTACTGCTACTATCATTACTAATGTTTCTTATCACTACTCCAATCGCATGATAACTACGATTATGTATACAACTACACCTACTGACCACTTTTACAATTGTGTGTTGTTGTTTCTGTTGATTCTTCTGCTGCCACCAACCTGGCCTGCTGTTAGTGTGGAAAAAGAGATTATCCAGTCAAAAGCAGAAGCCTGTGGGACAACATTTGTGTAGGTGCTGCTTTGTTGTTCAGACAAACTGTTGTGTCCTTGCAAGCAAGGAAGCATTGCTTTCTCATGGTAATAATTTTCTACTTGCAGAAATTGTCCCGTATGCTCGCATTACCTGCTTTTCATGTGCTCATAGTTTGGTTAATATAAAAATATGCCCCACAGGCAAAAGCTGCTCTTTCCTCAAACTTCTTTGCCACATTTGTTGTTACCAAGAGATTGAAATTGACAATTTTTAGCTAACCAGAAGAGTGGCAGAGCCTCATGGTTTTCAGATAATTTCTTCGACCTACCAAGGTTCAGATGAAGTTCTGTTGTCACTGTCCGAGCCAACACTTCCCCCAGCCCCAGTTTCAAGGGCTTCTTTGCCAGGCTTGGCTCTGAAGATATTACAAAAAGGAAAACCCATCTTACCCAAAACCTTCTTCCATTACAGAAAAGTGGTTTTCTGCCTCTATTGAAACTGTCAATGGAATTTATCCAAGCCATTTGGAAAACATCACTTTCTGCTTTCTCTGTCTTTATGTTGGCAATATCATCAGTCACAGGGATGGCGTGATCCTTCCATAGTTGGTTCTCAGAAGAAAAGGAGACTTTGTATGGGTTTTCATAAAGTCTACACTGCCCTGTGTTGTATCCGTGCATTGTTGATCTGCACAGCACATGTGCAGCTGACAGGCCTGTCAAATAACAGTATCTGCATAGTTTTGTTGCAGACATAAACATACAGCATTACTTGGATGCATGCATGCACATATACAGTATGTGTGTGTTAAAGAAAGAGCCGTTTTCATAGCCACAGTGTGACAGACAGACCTGAAGTGACCCAGTGCCTTTTTGGAACTTCCTTCTCATTCCTCAAGCATAAGAACAGCAGCAAACTGCCCGCCTCTCTCTAAAACCAACAGTTTTAGACGTGTCTGTTACATTTGCATCCAAAGTGTTTCAGATTTGTTTTCATGACACTATTTTGAGTTGTCAGTGTTACATTTTTCGTCATTTATGTCTTGTGTGTGCTGACTCAGCATACAAGATAGGCTATTTTTGGCAGTGTAAATGTGTGACTGCAACCAATATGTTCAACATACGGTGTGACTGCTTTGCAGAAACATTGTGAACATAGTTTATGTAGCTGGTCAGGAAGTGTTGTTTTTTTTTCAAAATTTTGTTCAGTTTTTTCAAATAGTACAACTTTTGTTTGTCATAAAGTCTTGTAAATGCTCTCTTGTTGATAGTGAAATATCAACGCTATTTTCATTTCTACGTGGAGAAAATTAGAGCTGCTACTTTTTCCAAAAAGTTTTAACAACTTTCTTGAAAAGTATTGAACGCCGTCATCCAAAATGTTTTGAAGTCAGATTGTCCATGGTGAAGTTTAATTCAACCAGTGTGCTGCATGATGCTTTTTACAACATGGGGCAGCTGTGTAGCTTCCTCTCAGCTTCTTGGCACACAGGTCAGAACTGTCAAGCTCCCATGAGTGAAAATCCAGGAAGCTGTGATTGTCAACATGTGTCGCCAGTGATGTCCATCTGCTTGTGGTCAAAGAAACTTTTTTGTCTTTTAGTTTGATTTTAATGTTTTCCGGTGTGGTGTTTTACAGCTGGACTAAATTTAAGCCATTCTGTAAGTTGAAATTTTGGCTTCAGGTCCATTGCAAGTTCTCCAAACCCCTCTACTGAAACAATACACATGGGCCGTGTACCTTTTCATATAAATCTTATCTTGTTGGTAATGGTTTGGTTGGTGGAAAGGTTGTTGTAGAATGAAACCTGACATTGACATAAATAGGCAGCTACTATAATATTTACATTTACATTACTTAAACTGTTAAAATACCCCTTCTTAGAATATTTAGTGTTGTAGATGACTTCTTCGAATGGCTTTGTGTGTTAGCTTTTTATATTTTCTTAACCTGATATAAGCATGTGTTACTAAGAGGTCACCAGGGCGACCAGCTGTAAGGTCAAGCTAACAGAAACGCGCTGTGTGATGGATCACAAGTGGTGTTGGGGAGTTTACTTTTAAAAACTAACGTTTGCTCAATAATCTTTTCTTCTTAAAATAGTAATCTGTTACTTTACTTAGTTACCCTTTATGGAAAGTAACTTTTTAGGTTACTCATTACTTTTATGGTGCTTGACTTTGGGCAGAACTACATATTTGTTCCTAACGCTTTAAAAAGAAACACGTTACAGTAACGAAACTACTTTTTCGGGTAAAAAGTAGTGTAACACGTACTACTCAAAATTTTGTAAAAAAACATACACTCCTTTTCAATTTGACATGTTACTTTTCTTGTTGACAGATCTGACCATAGACACTTTCTATCTGATAGCAACACCGTCTTCCCAGCCGCAGCATGACTCACGAGCTCTCATGCCACACAGTACATGACAGATGGTGCATTCTAGGTGGCTCGTAATTCTGTACGCCCAAGAGTAGGTGGTGTCATTATCAGGTAGTTGGTGTTAGAGCGCTATGTCTGTCACTATAGACAATCTTTGCGTGTAATCTATGCTTTTATGTGAGTGTTCCTAGTCACTGTTAAATAAAGAAAAGTGGCGTCTCCGCTTCCTGTGTGAAGAAGAGCAGGTGCGCCGGTCAGAGCAACATGTCCCATGTCTGTATTTAAAGACCCACAACAGAACTTTTTGCAGTTTTCTCAGTGACGCGCCCCCGATCAATGGCTAAACTAGCATCCATTTTGCATCGTACCTGTTCTGTCAGCTCAATCCAAGTAATTCAATTCAATTTAATTAATATATAATTTGTATTGAAACTCTAATAGGGAAATGCAGTTTCAAATTATATACTGAACAAATAAAGGCAGTAGGTACTAAATGTTTCTTTTATTTAATTTTCTTCTAAGCGGGATGTGTTGGTCGTGTGAACATCTGCCAGTATCCGCGATTAGGCGCTTTACTGCAGTATTTTATTCGTACCGAACTGTTGGGTGCAGGATTTGTTTATTTAGCTATTTATTGTTTTATTAAAGGATCTAGAGGCAGGATTAAGAGATGCGAGTGCCGTGACTGGTGCTTCAAGTAACTGCAGCCACCAGCCAAGCTGGCACGGGAGCGTGCACAAACGGATGCTATAAAGTTGTTTACTACACTCCTAATGTCTTTTTCTTTGTAGCGCCACTTTTTAGTGGTTTCAGTTGATCTGGATCCGGCAGAGGAATCCATTACTATCCCTTGCAGTGTTTGAATCCATCGCAACCATCTCTTTCCTGTATCAAAACTGTTGGGGACGGGTATGCAGCATCAATTGATGTCACATCCGTAGGACTGCGCAGGAAATACGGGCTCGTTC
The DNA here is from genome assembly GCA_023101725.1 of Atherinomorus stipes. Lineage (NCBI taxonomy): Eukaryota > Metazoa > Chordata > Actinopteri > Atheriniformes > Atherinidae > Atherinomorus > Atherinomorus stipes. The sequence continues at coordinate 1,042,922 of JALJCO010001535.1, read as the reverse complement.
TTTTTGTTTTTTAACACTTCATCACTCATTAGCATAAAAAACTGGACATGCATGTTTATTCTTTCACAATTCCTGCCTCTTGTTCCTTTAAGTTTTTGCGTGCCATTGGACATAACTGAGTGGCGGACCAGTGAAACTTCGCCTTTACGGTTTACTGTTTCTAACAACTTATAACAACATGGCACGTAAGCTTGTCGAGCTAGAGGAAGCGCCGTCAAGTCTCAAGTCCTCCGTCTGGTTTTAGGCGAAGAGGGAGAAAACAAACAAAAAAGCCCACAAAACAAAAGCAGTGCAGAACTAAAGTCGGCTATGTACAGAAACACTTCCAACGAACCGTGACTTGTGTGAGAATTTTTTGTACCGTTACAGCCCTAACAGCATCATATTATGAGGACTGATGTTTTCTAGTCAAGTTCTCTGTAGTATTTAATAAATAGATACCTGCTGTGTCCTCCATAGTAAGAACTTTATCTAGGAGGCCTACATGTTTAGGAACAGATACGGTATGTGATTCTGCCCAATGTCGAGCAACATTAAAGTAACTTAAAAGTAAAGAGTAATGTAAAAAGTTACTTTTCATGAGGGGTAAGCAAGTAAAATAAACAATGATAACAAGGCAAAAATAGCTCATAAGATTTGATTAATGCGTTTACAAAGCCTTGGTTTTGAGGCACTTACAGGCTGTGATTGGTTTTTTTTTCAACAATGTAGTCAAACTAAAAGTTTCCATAAATTAATATTCCAGTTCAAATTCAAATGAATATTTGAATGTAAAGAGAAAAAAGTAACAACAGTCTGATAAACTTGGTTAAAGAAAACCCTCGTTGTTGATTGTCAAAATTGACTAAAAGCACTAAAATCACATATTTCCAAGTTTTTGTTACTTTTAAATGCAGTTGCTGAATTAGTCAATTCACAAAGTATTTCCCTCTAATAATCATTTTAACAAAAGACTATAAGTGTAGCTATAAATGTGCAAGGTTAAAACAAATATACACATGTACTGAGGAACAATATATCACTTATTAAGTTAACCAGTCTGGTGTGGGCTTACTGCACTCCGACACCAGAATAAGGCCTTACATCCAGAGCAAACACTGCAGATAAAAGCAAGGGCAAGAAAAACTGGAGCAGACATCTCTTGCTCAGATCCCTCTAGCTCCCCTCTTTAAAAAATGAGAATGGACTTTCCTGACCTGTTTTTAGCCAATCAGCCTGTGACACCCAGCTCTGGTATGGCTAGAGTAAATAGACAGCAGTTTAATCAGCTCTCACATATCTGTGATAGTAATTACCTCCTCTTAGTTTTACTCAGAAATAATAATTCAGATTTTCGCCTGCTGGGACTAACAATTTTAAGTTTCCGCTGGGTTTAGAATAATAACTCAAAAGATTGTAAAATAGTCACGACAATGCCTAACACTTAAATGTTTTGTTTGACTGATGGTTCAACATTCAGTCATACCAGGTTTGCTATCAGGTAATAAAATAGAAAGAAAACCATAAAGTCCTGGTGTTTTAGAAGCAAATACAAGAAGAAGCAGAAGTCGTTCAAATGCGAAAATAGTCCCTGATTATTTTCTTCTCAATCCACTAACCAATCAATCATTGAAACATTGCAGCTCGAAACTAAATTAAAACAGGTTGCATCACAGCTGTTGGCTGAGGCTGCATGTTTACCATACAGACCGGGGAATGGTGTCAATCTTTTCTTGGCAGGGGGAGGAAGTAAATGCATTTCTCAAAATGCTGAGATATTTCTTTCAGGGTTCTCCGCACTCAAAAACAAAGTAGCTCATTCTAACATGTTGAAAGGCCAAATGGTTGTTGTTAGTCACCATGGTCATAGGTGTGATCAGAAAGTTGAGACGACGGATCAATCAAGCTTTTTGATTTGTCACTACTCAATACTTTGTATGCTGCTGTAAGACAAACGGAAACAAACACACTGAAGTAGCTGTATAGTGAAAAGCTTTGCATGCATGTGTTGATCCCACTTAAAGCATCAGTTGCAGTCAAACATTTTTACTGTAATAGAGCTGCAGCACAGTCAATGCGTGCACATTTGACAATATTAATGCAATATGAAATACCCACCTTTAGTCTGTTCTCACATTCTATTTCAGTTCACATTTAAACTCTCCTGTGCACTTAACAGTCAAACTCCCTCTGGCTGCATGAAACTCAGGGAGGACGAAGATGTTTCAAAGCAACATGAGCCTGAGAAGATGTAGGGACTAAAATAAAGGCAACGGTCCTTTTTCTGCCAGCTGAGCCTCAGCAACTGTTACAGTTGTTTCATAAATCAACTTGTTAAAAGGCACATGCACATAGCTGAATAAACAATCTCCTTGTCTCAAGGCTGCACGGGAGGATGGGGTTGGGGGAGTCAGAGAGGGATGGAGTTAGGAGGATCAACTTGGCTAAACTTTGTCGGTGAACCAAATTCCCCCTCATCAGTCGCGACCCTGCTGTCCACCCCCTGTTCCACTGATCCATATCAACCTGCTCTGAAACAGAGTGCAAAGCTAACATAATCAGGGATTTGAAAAGCTATTTAAGATCTTTGACAACTTTGCCTGTTATTTAACTTCTGGAAACCTTGAATGAGCAACTGCTTTGAAAACAAGCAGTTTCAGAGAATGCTTAGCATCAATTTAACCAATTATACGAGCTTGACTGAGGGTTGTTTCTGTAATAAAATAACCCAGTTCGCTTACAGTCCTGCAACAGATTCAATCAATTTGTAGTCTGGGCTATGACTGGGTCATTGCAGCACCTTGACCCAGTTTTGGCCAGTGTTTAGCTGTTACACAGATGGCTTCACATTTGACTAGAATACTATGCTATAAAAAGGAGTTTGTGGTCAACACACTGACTGCGAGGTGTCCTGATCCTGTGGCTGCAAAACAAACCTAAATCATCACTCCTTCACCCCCATGCTTGACAGTTGGTATGAGGTGTTTGTCCTAAAGATGTGTGAGCAAAGGATTTTGTGGCCAAACATCTTTACTCTGCCCTCATCTATCCAAAACAGATTGTCTTACAAGTCTTGAGGTTTGTTCAGATGCATCTTGCAAACCTTAGCCAGGCGGCCATGTTATTCTAAGAAAGAAGAATCTTTCTACTGGCAACCTTTCCAAACAAACCATACTCATCCAGTCTATTCCTTTTAATGGTTTTTGGATATAGTGGCTTTTGTAAGCAGCTTGACAGGAAAGGGGTCAGAGGGAGAGAAAGGAATGACATGCAGCTAAAAGGACCCAGACCAGGACTCAAACCTGGGCCAACTGTATTAAAGAGATCGGCCTCCCTACATGTCTTTTTCTTATTGTACTTCAACATTTAGTCCAAGATGGAGGTCTTGTTTTTTTTTTTTTTTTATGATTACAATATTTCTGAGTATTGCATAATCTGACCTTGAGGTGAACTTGCTGGGATGTCCACTCCTGAGAACATTAGTAACTGTCTTGAGTATTTTCAACTTCTAAATAGTCTTTCTCACTCCAGAATGATGGACTCCAAATTCTTTGAAAATGGCATCATAACCCTTTCCACATTGATAAGCAGCAGAAATTTTTTCTCTAAGATCATCGCTGATGTCTTTCCACCTTAACATTGTGTGAACACAAAACAGCAACCAACTGAAGCTCGTGAGGACAACTTACAACCTGCTGAGTTATTTCAAATCAACAAAAAAAAGTCATCAACTGCATTAATGTTACATAGTTGGAAAAGGCAGACCGTACTCATGCTGCTTTCACCTTACAGACCTTTGAAGACAAGAGGGACTGAATGAAGCATGTGTGAATTGGATGGTTTATTTAAATGTGATGGAAGTATACAGTTTATAAGGTGTTTGGGCTGAACAGGTATACCTGGAGCCATGATCTTAGATCATAAATGTTAGGCTACATAACAGGCTGTTGCTGAGGGACCTAATGGTTTAGCAGAACGCACCTACTCACCCCAACAGAGACAAGTCTGTGACTCCTACAGTTTGTTGCCTGGGACTACATTTCAGAAATGTTGACATAGTTCGTTCTGACATGCCATGCTCTATCCCCAAACATGTTCTTCACCAAAGCAGTGACTCAGAAGATTTTGGAAATGTGGGACAGTTTTCTGGTAAGACATGAAATTTGTGTACTGGCTGGAAGGAAAACAATATTTTATCATGTTGATGTTGCATAACAAAGGCTTATTTGCAGGCACTTTAGCAAGGAGCTGCAGATAGTAATATGATAAGTGTCATTCTAGCTTTTTCAAGCCCAATCTGCTCCTCTCTTGCTCAGTACCAGTGGGATCAGTATCAAGCACTTTGTATCTTTGGGCTGTTTGAGGTTCAGATTAGCATGTTAAATTTCAAGAGTTGAAATAATGAACAAATTATAATGAAGTTTTCCTGAAAACTGTCAACATTAGTGGAGATTCTTCCCAGTTCTTCTCTTTTGTGGAGGGCAGAAGTAAAGCTGGTTCATGGTTTCTATGTATGCAAATTGACTGGGGTTTAACAGACATGCATGCTGTTGTGTACACAGCTTTTTAGGTCGGGTAAAATGTTTAGGATCTTCCCATATGGGATGTATTCAGTCTATGGTGCGTTGTGTGGATGATGATGTTTCTCCTTGTAGAGTCTCTTCTCAAAAAAAACAAATCCATGTTTTTCTTCTGGCCCTCTGTAGTCTGGTATGCTGTTTTTCTGAATGGTGCATGAGTATTTGGGGCTCTCCTTCAGAGCGACTTATGTGTTGTTTTACCTTTGAAGTCTGGAGCAATGCTCACGTTGGATCAGTGTTTTTAATACATGCTTTCCATTTTAATTTCTGAGAAATATTAAGAAACATGAACTCAAAGTCACTCATTTGCAAGAAAGGTTAAATGTTCAACCTGTCAAATGGGTTTTAGCCCAGCTTTCTGGTTTCTGCAGAGGCTCAGGAATAAAATGTTTTCATGCACATTGTTTTTAAAAGACCCTTTGGTTTTAGAAAGCTGTTTTAAATAGACCCTTAAGTATGAATAGGCTAAATACATGCAAGCATAAGGAACATGAGTGAAATGGACTAACTGTTGTTCCACCTATGCAGTTCTGCTTATTGATTGTCAAGCCAGCACAACTGCTTAATTAAGCTGTCTGCTAACACAAATAAGCCCATGGTGACTTTAATGTTGTGTCAGCTAGATGATATCTGTTCAGCTTCTTACAAGATAGTAAAAAACATCTGCAAACAAGTACTGATTTCATCCTCTGAGCTCATGGTCAAACAAGAGACTGTGACTTGCCAAAAATATATAATGAGTCTGGATTAAATTCTGACTGTTGGAAGAAGAAGAACAAGTAAAAAAAAAAAAGGGTCGTCTATCTTCAGATTTACAGCTATGGGGTCATCAGTGGAAGTGGGGCTGGAGCAGAGTGGTGCAGAACTCGCCTCCTCCCTCCTGGCCTCCTTTGCCTTCCCTGCTCCACTGTTCCCACCCAGTCTTATGAAGTCTGTGGCTACATTACATATGGGTCACGTTGTACAGGTAAACATGTTCTCTCTTCCAGTGGGCAGATGGAAAAAAGTGCTCAAACCATTAGTTTTCAGTTGAGGTAATAACACAGAGAAACAATGCTGCATTTAAAGAAAAGGTCATGCTTTTCAGCATCTACTTATGTGGGTAAGTTATATCTGAATGTATACATGTGCTTTAAAAAAAGCGCTTATTATTAACAAGGAGTTTCTTATATGATTTGCAGCCTGTTTATAATTCCACTTGTAGACTTTATAATGTTAAAACAGAGTTTGTGTATTCCAAGTTAGACCAAACTTAGTTATTTAAACTTAAGTTAAACTTAGGTATTAACACTTACAGTGTACAGCATAAGCAGGCTTGTCATAAACAGTGTTTAAACTATTGAAATTCAAACAATGATTTCTTCTTTTTTTTTAATGTGAAAGATAATTAAATGTTTTAGTTTGTACGAGGAAAAAAAAAGCGTGTGTTTTTCCCACTGGTTTACCTGTGCTCCCCATTGGAAGCTACAACAGCTTCAGCCCCAGCAGGAAGGCAGGATGTTTTTGATGAAGGAGAGGGCTTAATTTAGTCCCAGGCATTCTCAGTATCTGTCACCTAACTCCCAATGATCTCAACACAGTGCAAGAGGTGTTAGTAAGTATGTGTGTGTTAGCTCATGTTTATCCAGAGAGAATGGAATATAAATTCAGGAAATGCACATTTGATCATGTGACAAGACCGCAATCAGAAACGTATTGATTTACTTTGCAGACGATGTTGCTTTTAATGATAACTACACATTCACAAAAGAGTACTTTGATATTCTGCGTTCTTGTATGCCTTTTCAGAAATGAATTAGCAATACTAACTACTAAATGGGAAAAAAAAATCCCATCAAAGCCAGCCAAATGCCAGCAATCTTGATTTTCTTCTTCTGAGGGATCTGGCTTTGTTTAAGCTTTTTCTTGGCTAGAAAATAACCAAACAGGCGTAGGTATTGCCAGCAAACCAGCAAAAGCAAAAGGCAAAACAGTGCCAATAACCTCTGCCAAAGACTTCAGCTTGCACCCAGTGTTCTCCTCTTACTGGTACATACAGAAATTTTCTGCCTACTTGTCTGAATATACAGAAGATTTCTGCCTGTAATTCTCAACAATGAGCAACATTGTAAAACAGCTACATACTATCTCATTACATGATTCACAATTTTTGGGGGGGATCTTGAAGTTTAACCATATGCTCATATGTGGTTTATAAAAAGCCCTTAAGAGAACCTTGTGATGCTCTGCCCTCATCACTTTAATGCTGCATTTAATGAATGCGTTCTGACTCGTCAAAAGGCTGCACAGAGAGCATCACGAGAGCTGTGTGGTCGTCATGCATCCACAACGGAGGGAAAGAAAGGAAGACCACACAGAGGCATGGTCAGATCAGGTTGTCAGAGGCCATATTTAAAATCTGGGTCAGAGTCCAGGCCATAACCCCGCTCTCACTTATGCTCTGCGCTCCCTTCTTTGCACCCCATTTCACCTTCAGCTTGGCCTACTACGCTGTCTTTAACTTTTCTTTCTCTTTAGCTCCTCACTAGCTCTCATATCCACATCTTGCTTAATTTCAACATTTGAACCTTCTTCCTTTTTCTCTGTGTGTTGTCTTAACCATCCACAGAGGATTTGCCATCTGCTTGTGTTGAATTTTATGGACAGCAGATGAATAACTTGAACGGATGACTGTTACAGTTTCAGTGTTTTAGTTTATACTTGTGTTAACACAAAAGTTGAACAACTGACATCTAAAGATCTCCATGATTGTGAGAAAATTAGTTTAATAAGCTTAAAGAAGAGCTGGGTGTGTTTGGATGTTTAGCTCAGCTTTGCTTACAGTTGTATTTCATTATCTAGCAAGCTAGAAAATGTACATCTAAATCATGTTTTTCTTCATTTTTTTGTATAGTTTTTAATTTTTAATAGGTAATTTCCTCAATTTAAATCAGTTCTATGCTTTTGTTTTCAACTACTGTATACTGTACGATATAATTTGCAATGCTTTTTCTGAGCTTGAGCTCTTGCACCTAATTTCCACATACATGTATTTGTGCTCCGATCAGCAAAAAATCTATCAATTTCTATAGAAATTTTAGTACTGTCTCCAGAATTAGTCTGAAGCACACTGACACCTTTTTTGCTTTTGCAGTGGGTTTTGGAGAAAGACCACACCACACCAAGCAATTGAATAAACAAAGTAGCTAATAGGCTAACAAGCATGACAGTCAAACACCGCTCTCATAGTTGGATTAGCCAACATTGATGGGAAACTATGTTACAGAGAAGTACTTGCCAAGTAGTCTCTTGTGTCATTTAAATATTCCATAAAACTGGATATGAAAACTGCTAACAATAGCCATTCCCATTGCTTCAGTCATTTTTTTAATCAATCTGAAAAAAATGCATTGCCTTAGCTTGAAAATTAGGGGGTAGAGTTTATATGTTAGATGAAATGTAACCTACATGTAACACACCAGTGTGTGCAAAAGAGGCATTAACCCTTGCTTTCAGACATTGTAAATACTTGCATTAAGCATAGCAATAAAACTGATCTCTCCATGTAATTCTTGATCAGTTATATTCTGCTGATTGCACTTTAATTTAAATGCTCTGCTGCTCAAAAACTAAGAAAAGAGGAAGAGGCAGAGTTTTGATTTTAGATTAAAAAGGTGCCAGATCACAAATGATTTTCTTAGGCCTGTGGCAGCCATAGCAATGTCCTTGTTGCCATTCATCGTGTGAAAATGGCAAACACTATAAAAATCAACTGGAATTGGAGTCCATGCATCCGTTCAGCCCAGTGAATCAGAACCTATTGTGGAGCTAACGTGGCTGCCAACAATAAGACATGATGACATTGTCCTGTTTTTCATGCTGGAGGCCTCCCAGTAAGGAGCTCTCATGAATGCTTCCTCAGCGTGACATGGAGACAGGCCCACATCCACCAGAAGAGCCGAGCTGAGTTGCAGAGCTGCTCTAGAGCCGTGCTGAGACCTGCCAGGCTCTCCCTGCCAGGGGCCTCAGCTCCCAGTCAGAGTGAGTTACAACCCATGCTCCTGACACACAAATACAGAAAAACACACATCCAGTATAAAGACATGCAGGCTCTTGCACAGGTGAAAAACATAGTGAAGTATATTTTGTATATCCATAAACCATTAAAGTAGAAAAAAACATGTGAGCATGCACACAAATAAACTTATTCGATACTCTAAACAAGTGTTGCTCCATTAGATAGCATATAACCCACTACATAAACAACTATGTAAGTGTCCAACCTATTCTAATCCTTTTTTTTCTTTAAAGATGGAGCTACAGTGACCTCATGAACACACACACATACCTCCACACTGACGGATATGGTATGTGCAAACAAAATAAATGTGCTCCATGTGCTTGCACGCATGCAGCAAAGTGAGCTTGTCCTCCAACAGAAGCTCTATCTGTCGGGGACAGTTTGAGATCAAGGTCTGGATCAGCTGGATTGATCTGTCCGGGTAAACATGAAGAGTGGGAATGTTTTTCATTAAGTGTTTAACAGATGGTGTGTGTATGTGAGTAAGTGTTCGGTATGTGACCATGTGTCCTGCTGAAGGAGAATCGTGTGATAGTTCTGTAAGTATCATCATGATCCCTCACACCACATGCAAATATTAAAAGATGAAGCGTGTATTCTACACTGTCAATTGCATTTTTGGTGTCCGAATGTATTATTTTATGTTAAATTAACAACCTTCTGGTATGTTGTTGTTAAAAATTAAAATACTTAATCAAACACATCTTAAATACACAGAAATTGTTCCATTTAACTTGAAATTTTGAGGCAGCCCTTTAACTCATTTTTTTAAGTTAAACATTTTACAGTGTACTTTTTTAAATTCAGGGACAGACTTTACCTTACTTTTCATGACCTTTTAATGAAAAAAACTTAAGCTACATCCATTTATTTATATTTATCAGAACAATGAAGTATCTGAAGATATCGTACCATTTGTGAGTTATTGCATTTAACTTCTGTTTCCATTATTGACATGTTTATATTATACTATGATTAAATGGTTTATGGGTTAAATCCTCCCCAATCTTGTAGATCCCCAAACCCCCCTTTTACCCCCTGGGACCCGGTTTTTTACTTTTACCCCCCCCCCCCCCAATGTCTTCCCCCCTTCCCCCCCCCCTTGTTTCTTTTTGAAAATTTTTAAAAAATTCTTAAAAAATTTTTTTTTTTGAAGGCTTTTTGTTATTTTTTTGGTGTTTACTTGGGTTTTTTTTTTTTTTCCTTTTTTCCTTTTTTTTTTTTTTTTTTTTTTTTTTTTTTTTTTTTTTTACCAATTTTTTTTTTTTTTAAACCTTTTTTTTTTTTTATCTGTGAAAAGCACTTTATAAATAAATTTTACTTACTTACTTACTTAAAACAAGTCTTGACCTTGCTAATCAATTATCTTTAAATTAATTAGTAAAATGTCATCAGGGAATGTTGTCTAAGTGTGACAGTGTGGGGTCCTGTCCCTATGCCTCTGACTGATCATGCGCCCTGGCTTCTTGGCCTCAGGGAGATCCCTGTGGCTGACTGGTTGGGGCGCATGACTCTCACCCGGGAGTCTGGCGATTGAATCCTGCCCAGACCCTCTTTGTGTACCTTGCCACATAAACAAACAGAAAGTAAGATATTCAAAGGTTTGTATGGTGACAGTAATAAGGCAGTTTTTATTTTTAATTACAACTGTATTTCTTTTTTAAGCTGGCCCTGTGATGAAGTGGGAACTTGTCCAGGGTGTCCTTTGCTCCTTCCCTGGTAATGGGATAGGCTCCAGCCTTTTCACAACTCTGCATTAGAGTAAACGGGTGTAGAAATGAATTTATTTTAGCTTCTACAGTATATGTTGCGTTTTTGCAGGGTATCACTGATAATATAAAGAAGCTCCAAAAAGACCCTTGCCTGGACCTCCGAGGGTTGTAGAATTTCACTACTGATTGATTTATGACTTTATTACACAACTAAAAGCTATTTTTAGGCCTGCGGAAGATTGTAGTCATAGTAAATAAGCTGCATGTGTAAGGTCGGGGCAGATAAATGACCTGGAGAAAGGGAAACTCATCCAGTTTGCTTGTCATCATCTGCTCACAGGACTTTGGGAGTTATATATAGTTATGTAAAGTATTTTGGTGCTCTAGAAAGAGAAGCAGTTTGATAAAGTGCCTCTGATGAGCACAAGTTTTGAAAGAAATAAGTTTGGGATGTGGAGTTAGACAGTATCATACTGTAATCCACTCCTTCATATGTTGAAATAACACATTCAAATTACTGGTCACTGACAGTGATCAAGCTGCATTGTGGGTAAAGCAGGTAGCAGTTCTTGCTGTGACAGGAAAGTGTGGTGAATGAAATATAAGGTCTCCTGCTGAATTTGAAACTTGACATGTTAAATCCATACAGCACTTTTAATATTTAAGAAAGACTGTGTTTGAGTTTGCATTTTAAATAAAACCTGCTTATTAATAGGTTCATGATTGTATTTTGGCATCCATTAGAATGGGATGCATTCTTTAAACATTTTTGTTTGTTTTGTAGTTTAGTGCTATACATTGATTCAACCCGTATTTCCACTTTCTGTGTGAATTGCTTCTTATCTTCATCTTCTTTAACGCTTCCCCCAACATGAAAGGCTCAGTCTGATCTCATTAGTCCGATGACTGCTCAAAAGTGATGGTGTGTGAGGTAGCTGTGCTGCATGGTGATGCAGATAGGTGAGAAAAGAAAAGTCTGGACCCCAAACAAGTCATTTTGGATCATTTTAGGACAGATGAACTCCCTTCACTGTCAGCTTTTGGTTTTGTATAAGTTTACCTTTTTACATAACAATCAATGCATAACACCTCCAAAATGAGTGATATTATACACAAAATATTCACAATGCATTTCATTTACCTGAATTATATCACGAAGGGCATTGAAGAACAGGACAACATTTTCAGCTCTTCAGTTTATTAACTCTAAGCTGCGTTTAGCAGTCGCATGAAGGCTGACAGACTGTTTCCTAAGTATGAATGCTTCTCACAGCAGTAATGTATTGCGTGCGTGCATGAGTAGCTATAGGGTTTGAGGAATGTTGATATGGTCCAGAGTTTAATAGAATGAATCGTGGGTGAGCAGTAAGATTTCCCTGGAGCAGAGGGAAAGTCTTGAAACTCTCAAAAGCCTTGACCCAGACCTTGTTCACCCACTCACAGGGACACAGCAGCTCCTCCCCTGTCCAGCAAGCCCTTTCACACTTTGGCTATGCAACAAAGAAACACACAGTCAGCTACATGCTAATAAACATGAACACAAGGAAGACAGGGACAGAAAACAGTCTTAAATGTGCACACAAACCAGCCAACACATCCCTGTTGTGCTGCTCGCCATGCAATAAGGAGCACATGACTTTAATCGGGTGTGGTGCATGATCTCTTATCGAACAAAAGCGTCCCACAGAGCGAGCTGATGGGGGGAGACTGTGCCTCCCCGCCTGTCCTGTTTGTCGGCAGTCATGAGGTCTCCATCCCGTTCGCCACGCTGTGTCTCGTGGTTCAAAGTCCATAAAATGCTCGAGTTAAAAAATCCCCTGCTTTTAAAACATTCAGCCGTGGCGGCATGTTGTCAATAAATCAGCTGCTTCCCCTGAGGAGAGCAGCGTTAAATTGGGGCTGAAGGGTTGGGGGACTTCATCTTTTTCAAGAATGAGGTCTTTTGAGTTTTTTGGTAGTGTCCTAAAAATGTCCCACCTTGAGGGCCTGAAGTCTCTCAATGAGAATGGTTGTTTTTTTCATTTTTCTTTTTATGTCATCCTCCCCAACGCTTCTTTAAGCAATTCTGTCAGTAATAGAAGCTGTTTCATCTCATAAACTGATATCTTAAATGTTGTGTTGAAGAATTCTTATAGTTAAGCTGGGAAAATTGTAACATCTGTATTTTCAAGCAGGAGGTTATGTGTGCTATATCATCCAAGGATGGTGACCTGCACCACATCATTCCTTGGATTCAGTAACAAGATATAATGCTGCAGGCTTCTTTGGCAAGTTATTAAAGCGCTTCTGCAGGTGCTTCATTGGCCAATGAAGCAAAATATTCCTCAAACCGGGAGAGTTGAAAAATTGTGGACAGCATAATTAAGTGAAATTGAGCTGGAATTAATGAGGATATATGTCTGTTTATATATGTCTATGCATCCCATCTCAGAGCAGAACCATTGAAAGGCAATGCCCAAAGGCAGCTGGCTAATCCATCGAAGGGACTTTAAATTAAAGTGATGTTCACTAACACAAGGTTACAGGGTTCATCTGCAAGCAAAATGTGAAAAGGGTCAATTGTCTGGTGCAGCACTGAAGGCTGCATAAAAATCAAATGAAGCTTTGAATTGGAGGCCTACATGTGAGGACGGAGCCAGATGGTGATTCGAACAGCTGAAACACGAATGGAAGGATGTAAAAGTAAATGCAAATATGCAATAAGATGAATGTTTTTAGATGCTGGCTGCAATCAAGAATGTAAGATTTCCATAACAGGTTATGGATGACTGCCATAAAATGCACTTTGTCAAATGTTTTATTCCTGGATGATGTATATGAATTAAAATGCTGAATAAAGATTCTTCTCAAAATAACATGAAGTGTGCTCTTGTTTATAACATTTTCCATTTCACTCAACGTGTACATTGTCTTAGTGGCATCTTATTACAATGACCTGCATACATTACGTATTATGTATTATATATGTATTATGCTTTTCAGTTATATTCGGGGCTTCAACCAGAGACAAACAGAACTCACAAATAAATATAGTTTCCCCAGAGATTTTGGGTACTGCAGAGATCAGCAGCAATACTCAAACTGGAGTAAAAAGTTTTTTTGGATCTATTTTTGCTTGGTACATATTGCATATGTGGCTCTAGAGAGTATGACAGCAATATATTGTAAATCTGATAGATTAAAAAAGAGAAAGTTGTGCATTTTACAAGACAAATATGGAGTAAGCTATCAGTATGGTAGAGTTCATAAATACGTAAAACTACAAGAAAGATTCAACAACTTCAGGACAGTGTGGCTCATGTAGCTTTAAGTTTAGCTTTTCCTGAAAGTTTTACGTCCTTTATGTGGTCACTTGCCAGGACAAATGTCGTGTTGAATCATTTGCTGCATTTGGCTGTGGATTACCTAGATCAGGGATATCCAACGTCAGTCCTCAGGGCCACTGTCTTGCAGGTTTTTAGTGTTTAGCTGCGCCAGCAAATCTGACTGAAATTAAATGGATCCAATAGCCTATGAAATTCTGTGACTAATTATTATGAGTCAGGTGTTTTGGAGCTGTGAAACATTGAAAACCTGCAGGATTGTTGGTTCTTGAGGACCGAGATCTCACTGCAGCGTGCATGCTTTTGCTACGTGTCCTTGCTGCACATTCACACCTGAAAAAGTTTTATATGAAGGAACCAGGAAACTTATCTAGTTCTTGAAAAGAGTGAATGTTATCAGGTTTCAACTGCTATGTAAAACAGGATAGTTAGGTCTCCATTCTCTATGCAAAGTGATAGCTAAAGAGACAGTCCCTTACTTCAGCTCAGCGGGGAGAAGAAATGTATAAGAGATCTAACTAACCTTGTTTAGCTCATAAATGACTCAGACAAGCTCAAGAATAATGAGTCAGACATTCCATGCATGTAAATACACTTTTTTTTGTTTTGTTTTTTTGCACAAATGCCTAATAAGCTGCAGTATGTTACTTGCTGCTGTTTGCCAGTGAACCACTGTTGCTTTGAAGAAAAAGCTTTTCTCTCTGAGAAAGAGAAATAACACACATATGGTAACTTGAAATGTTTGAAAATAGGCCCTTTTTAATAGTACCACTTTTCAGTACCTTATCTGGTATGTGCTGATATCACGGTTAGTCATGTCTGAAGAATCTGTGGTGAGAGTTTGTGCGAGTCTAGTTCTCAAAGCCCTATGCACAATATGGCAAACCACAAAATTCTTTACCCCCTCCCTACCAAATTATTAACTGCTCCAAACAAAGCAAAATGTAAACTGTCACATGAGACTTCGTTTGAGTGGAATGAGGGGTCAGTGGATACAAGAGGGGTATTGACAGGCTGAAATATCCTGATTCTTCAGTATTTTAACAAATGTGAGGCATCTGTTAGAACTGTTATTTGTGGAAAAAAAGTTAGGGACAACAAAAATAATCAATTCAAGGAGGAAAAAAAAGAAGGAAGAATGATCTTTTCCCTCCCAGCCAACTTAACGATACCCTGAAAAAAAACAAACTTTAAAAGCAATTTAACTGTGGGAGACTGATGACAAGCTTTACCTATACCTGTCCTTCTTTGAGGCTAGCCCTGGACCAGGACAATCCTAAATTCCTGTGTGTAAGATCAAGGAGCTGTATCAAGAGGCCTGGACACAGTCTGTGATCCACACCCTGGAGCTGCACTGGAGGAACTGCTCACAGAGTCCAGCGGGAACAGTCTAGAATTTGCAAACATGCCGACACGCCTTATCTGTGCTGCTTTTCTGCCAGATATTGTACAGATACACAGACATGCAGATAAAACAGCAAGAGCATGAAGCCAGAAGAACCCATGCCTTTTTTAAAGTTTTAATGCAGTTTCTCATATCCTATATTAAATTAAATTTAGTAACTGTTTACCCAGTGTTAACAATAACTAAATGCAGTTCAAATCTAAAACATCTGCAGTAACTTGTGTTTATCATCGGTAAACACACAGCTGCTAGCGACCAGTGTAGCTAGCGAACAATGCTGGCAGCTACACACCCCCAGCACAAGGGACACATTAAGAGAAATAGTAGGAGGAACTGGCCCACTCTGCACACCAAACTATTTGTGTAAGTGTGTGCAAGTGTTAAATGTAAAATGTCCTCATCCAGTGAACAGGAGAAAGTCTCACTGCAAGTCACATCAACTACAAATGTCTAAAAGTGCAGACTTAGCCTCATTCATACAGTTTATGTTCTTAAACATCCTGTAACTGATTAGTTCAGTACGAGCTTGAGGTTGTGGTATATACTGTAGGTGCTTTGGGTTTTGCCTTGCAAAGTTAATTTAAAAGTGGCAAGCATGGAGGCTTAAAAAGCCAAATATTCTTGCTTGCATAAACTAAGTCCCACGGAAGGAGATGATGTTTCAGATGCACACACGGATGCATGCTCACTGGCTGGCATGTAACATTGCTTAACATGTTGATCAGACTCTCCGAAAGGTCCTCAACATATTCTCTTACTTGGGTTGTTTCTCATAAAATCAGCAGCTGTCACTAGTGAGGTGTCACCCAGTTACTTGAAGATAAATACATAAACCTACCCTCAAAATGTTAAAAAATATGAGTATTGCAGGTTGCAAATATGTTCAACCATGTCCAAATGAACTCTGAGGTGCCCTTAAAGGGTGAACAGAGATTTTATCTGAAATAGGCCAAAAAATAATACTTTGATTATCGAAAACCAAGTTGTTGATAATGTAGGTAAAAGGCTGAATGAACTGAGAATGAGCCCCAACGTCTGTCTCAGTTTTGCAAGAGTAAGATATCTCGAGTTTCAACAGCGATCCCTACGGCCTACAGCGACACATGACCCCATCAGAGCACTTAGTCACTGGTATGGATGGCTGTGAAAGCACACATATAGACATGTTTGCGCATACACAGGAGAGCCTCCCTCTTTGCAAACCCTCTTTTTTTTTCCAATGGCTATAGTGAAGAGCATACGGTTTTGCCATCCCTCTCTCAAAATAGCCACCCGTTAGCACAGCCAGGTCAGATAGTTTTGAAGCATCCATGGCAAATGGTCCTGGAGGGGAAGGGCGGAGGGGGCAGCAAGCGCATGACAGTGGCGTACCCAGGAAATCTTTAATGAGGTGGCTAAGATAAGACAGAAGTAAGTGTGAGGTGGCCAATCAATAGATTTCACAAACTGCAATGTCAGCAGGTTCATAATTATCTGGAGTTAGAATCAGTGTGTGAAATTCTTTTTTTTTTTTTTTTTTTTGTTATACTTGTATGATCCCCGAGGGGAAATTAGGCTCTGCATTTCACCCATCTCTGTACTGAGTATCAGAGAGCAGAGGGCTGCTACTTAAAGCGCCCGGGGAGCATTTGGAGGGTTAAGGACCTTGCTCAGGGATCCACAGTGTTTAACCTAGGAGTCGTGTCGGGGACTCGAACCCGGGTCCTCCGCGCCAAAGCCCACGACGCTACCACTAGGCCACCCACTCCCAAAATTCAGGGATTAAATTAGCTTTAAGCTATTTCCAAAGTAAAAAAACATCTCTGTTTACAAATTTTATAGTATATTTAACAAAATGTGAAGTAAATAAGAAATAAGAGTTGATTGGTAATACAAGCACAAAACGTCCTTTATCTCAGAAAGGGTTTAACATTACTCTTATTGCAGAATGAAAAAACAGGAAGAACAATAATCTATCAACACAAGAGTGGCTGTTTTTGCAGTTGTTGCAAAATACGGGCGACATGTGGATTTGTAACAGAAGGATACCCATCAAACCCTCAAACTTCACTCTGCCCACCCATATTTCACACTGATTAGTCACATCTTTAAATACTGGGGGTGCAACAGTACAAAAAATTCACAGTTCGGTTTGGTTTGATACTTTTGGCTCCCGGTTCGATACTTTTTCGATCCAAAAAAGAAATTTTCATGCCTTTTTTAACTGTTGTGCTCTTGTCCACTACAGCTTACCATCAAGGTCATACTTAACATGAACACCAAAGTTGTTCCAACACTAGAGAGGAATGTAGTCAAGCGAGTCGACAAATGTAGATCTACTTCTCTTTCAACACAAAGCTCATCATCAGAAGACAAGTTGATAAAATAAATGAGAAATTCTGTACTGTTCGATATTCGATGCATTGTGCTCACGCTTCGGTACACACCCGTATTGAACGGTTCGATATGAATATGTATTGTTGCACCCCTATAAATACTGTTGACTTTGAAGACACACAACATAACTTTTAGACCTTAAAAATATGCGTTTCTGATTCGTTTTGATGGCACACCAACATTCATTATGCACATTTTCGAGCTGTCACTGCCCAGAGGCGTCCTGAGGCTCGGACACAGCAGTATGTAAGATTCCCATCCAAAACGCTGCTGCGACGTTGCAGCTGACTCTTGGTTGCGCACCGTGTCACTAGCAAACAGATATGAACCAGATATGAACACCGCGGGTGTTTTGAATGCACATCATGGATTCGGTAAAAAAACGCAAGAAAACACTACCGGAGGAAGAGAGGAAAAGAAAGAGAGGAAGTGACAGAACAAAAATTAAGATAAGTCTGGAAAATAAGTCTAAGAACTGGCTAGCCAGTTCAGTTCCAGCCGCTTCTGAACGTCAGGACATTAAAATTTCTCCAAGTTTGAGGACATATTTAATTAAAAACGTGTACATTGTGCCATGATTTTTCTCAAATTTGATGTCATATGTGTGAAATTCAAAACTCTCTTTTCACATCTTAAAAACTAAGTTCATTGTCTTACAGGCATGTCTCGACTCATCCTGACCATTGCCTCCTCTTTCTTTCTTTTTTTCTTTTCTTTTTTTTTTGTTTCAAACTGAGCTGTGACCAGCTTTCATCTGCAAGAGTCTGCACTCATGGGAAATGCTTTTTATTTACAGTAAAAGATCATCAGAACCAATTTTTTGTCACCCCCGACTTAGATAGATAGATAGATAGATGGGCCCTGGCTTCACTGCCACATTATCTCATCGTTTTTTTTTCTCCATTTTCAGTTGGGCCTGGCTCTGATTGTTTTAATTATCTCAGCTAATAGTGTGAGTCTATATTGAGGTTTTCAGAACCCGTATTGGGGATTTGAGACACAACAAGGCATTTTGCTTAAAGAAAAAAACAACTACATCTTTTTATCCAGTAACCAGTAGCTAGCACTTACTTTCATGTTACCAGCAGCTAGCATTTGTTTTTGTTTGAACAGTTCCTAGCATGTGCAGTATGTGTTGAAACGAATCTCCTGGTCAGAGCCAGTCAGAGGGGAAGACATTATGGAAAGTACACACAGAGAGATACACATGTCATGCAAGACAAAAAAAAAGATGGTTGCAGAGACTCACTATGAACACCAATGCAATTAAGGAGTAAAATTTGCAACACACCACAGATTTTTCGTCACACTGGTGCCGTGATATCCCTTCTCTAAACATGTTAGAGAGACTGTGGTGATGTCTCTGTAAAATGAAGAAAGACACAAATGACTCCCTCAAGAACCAAGTTTTGGCTTGTCTATTTCAGGATACTGAAGATTAGAGGCAATATCATTAAACAATGTGGACTGCAGGGACACCGACCTGCACTAAATGTAGATATAAATGGCTTATTTAAGGTAATACAAATGTAAGATCCAATTCTGCGGTCATAAAAGCAGGGTTAAGAATATTATATTACATTTCTGTTAATAGTAGCTATGCCAGAAATGTTTCACAATGGAAATTTAAAGTGTGACGCCAAGAATTACATCAGTGTGTGAGTAGTTTCGAATGCCTGAACATTTGTACATAATGTAAAGAAAGGCTGTGTTCCAAGACTGAATTTACAGTCATTAGTGAAGCTGTGGATGTCAATGGGACAATAAACAAATTTGGTTTCTTCCCCCTTTTAACCTGTGGACTAAAATCTAAAAGTTTAAGTTTCACTACAGCAGGGCTACTCCAATCAGTCCTACGAGGGCCACAATCCCCCAGGTTTTCAGTTTCTGTCTGCTCCAACACACCTGACTCAAATTATAGAGATTCAATACCTAATCAAGGTATGCTGAGTCAGGTGTGCTAGAGCATGGAGACATTGAAAACCTGCAGGATTGCAGCCCTTGTAGAACCAAATGGAGTAGGCCTGCACTACAGCTTTCCAAACAGTAAAAGTATGCACAAGTTAATCATAAATGTAAGGCAAAACATGGGGAGCATTGTTTTCAGTGCGCTGAGAAGCTATCTGTTTCCAAAGAGTAATCAGAGTATGACCTCAACGTCAACTCAACAAGCTTTGCAACCAAGTCCTCAGCAGTAGTGAGCAGTTCCTGTAAAGCAATCACATGCACCATCTGTTTTGATTGATGATAGTGTTACTTTTAGATATGCTAGCTCACATCATCTGTGGAGGAGTTAGCTAAAAGCTAAAATGAGCCAAGCAAACCAGCAGATAGATCCGATCTGGTTCTCTTTGTGTATATTTCACAGACAGGCATTCGGTGTATTGATTCATCATAGAAGCAGGCCGAAGCTTGACATAGCAACAGAACATGCAGTCTCCTAATGACTTAACCACATCAACTCTTTCTCCTCTGTGCCGTTCACCCTCCCTTCATCTCTCCCTTCAGGCACTAACTGTGGCTAGAACATGGTGAGTCACGTTGGAACAAAAAGCTCCATTCAAAGCACACATACACACACAGATATACACACAAACTCCTGATCAACTCTCGCCAGCCTGCCTTTTAATAAAAACTCCCTCTCTTCTTCAGTAACCCCCCCCCCCCCAAATCTCCAAGCAGAACTGGATCACCATGGCCGTCAAGCCAATCCAAGTGCTGGGCAGGGTTCAAGTCATCGTGTGGGTGCTGCAGCCAAAAATTACTTGGAGCCAAAGCTCCAGAGGTCTTCTCACCACATCACAGCGTGCTGCCTGGGCACATGAGCGTGAGTATGAGTAGACAGAACGAAAGACAGTTAAAAGAAAGCTGGATTGAAAGATAAAACCATATGAGCAAACCATATTTATTTTGAAGTACTGTGACTTCCTTCCCCAAACAAGGCCTCAGTTGCCTTTTTAGTCCCACAGGACACACCATCATAGTCATTTGATGGCCTTTTCACAAGCCTAAGCTCTGGTCAGGGGTTATGTATTCATTTTATTGGATGGTATTTTGAAATATTGAGAAACACTTAGTTGAGCAACTGTAACTCACCAAAGTGACTACCAGTTCAATTTTCTTTTACATTTTCTATTTGAAATCTTTGGCTATATTTGACTGGCAAACATGACATACAGGTTTATTTTCTAAATTGTTTGTTAAATACAAATTAAGTTGTTGTACAATCACCTGAAAGTGACCAACTTAGTGTTTGGTATAATATGGAAAAACAAGTTTTATTTACTCTAATTTCAATAAAGCAGCACAACTGGGAAGCTAAATTAAAACATTCTAAGTCCAAATTTGAACTAAAGCAAAAACTAAATATTATGTGCAGATATCTTATTTTTCATCTACAAAAACAGTCATTAAAATCATCAAAAGAATGTTTTTGAATGGGCACACATCAGTTTTATTTATGATTTATAATCATTATATCAAAGTCAGTTACACACTAAAAACTCCAGGGTCAGACTGCTGGGTTAAAAAAGGGACAAACTAATTTCTGGGTTATTTCATCCAACTCCTGCTTTAATAACCCAACATTGTAGTCAATGTAACCCAACTTCTGGGTCAAATATTCAACCTGAACAAAAAAACAAAACAAAACAAACAAACATACAAACAAAAAACTATTTTCTGAGTCAAAGTAACCCAGAAATTAGTTGGCCCCTTTTTTAAACCAGCAGTTGGGTCAAAATAACCCATTATGGGTGATTTTTTGACCCAGGAGTTTTTAGTGTGTATTAGTGTATGCAATAAGAAGTGGTCAGTCAGACTCTGAGGATTCCACAAATCAATGTTTGTTGCTTTGTTAATCATTTAATTGATTTTATTCTCCAGAGGTCTGCTATGATAGGCCAGTTTGAACTGGGAGGGAGTTTGTGTTGCCAAGCAGAAAAGTTGGAATGCTGTGAGAAAAGTTGAAAACTTTGATGAGCTGGTTGTCTGAAAGTTTAAGAAAAAAAAAAAAAAAAAGAAAAAACTGTCATTTTTGTTTACGTATTTGTTTTACTTCCCGAAGCCAGCAAAATGTCTTATTCTTCCCCTGCTTACATGTCATCTTACCACAGCAAGTAACTTTGAAAGGTTTTCTTTTGTTGTGTAAAACATAAACAGAACACAGTTTTGTGTTAAATTCAGTAAAAGAAAAAAGAAAAAACAGACAAAAAATTGCATGTTTACACTTTGACAAATTAGCCAAGCTCTTTCAATTCTCTTTAAGAATTTGGAAGAATAGCAGCGAGGCAACGGTTTATCAATGCTTTGAACTTATTTTTTTTTTAACACTTTGATACCCTAACCTGAATAGATAACAAAAAAAAAAGAAAGAAAGAAAGAAAGAAAGAAAGAAAGAAAGAAAGAAAGAAAGAAAGAAAGAAAGAAAGAAAGAAAGAAAGAAAGTGTTTCTTTAAATTTTGGGAGCAATACTTCTACTACTACTACTATGATGATGATGATGATGATGATGATGATGATGATGATGATGATGATGATGATTGTTAATGAGTAATAATAATAATAATAATAATAATAATAATAATAACTTATAAAAGATAATTCAGGTGTCACTTATTATCAACAGTAAGACATTTTGGCAAAGTAATCGCATAATTTATACTTTTTGCATACATAGATGAAGAAGCAGAAAGAAGGGGGGGGTCAGGTTGGCTTCCACAAATTCTTAATGAAATAAATGATCAAAATTTGTTGTACCAAACAGTTTCGAAGGATATTAAAGGATTAAAGTGCTCCTAAATTATTGCCATAAATCAATCCCAATGACTTAAATCCCATTTTACATCAACAATGTTTAATCGAATATACAAAGGAAAAGAACAAGAACATACAGGCAGCCATAGAGTTTAAAATGAAAGAAAAGAGAGCAATAGTCTTTACAATGAAGACATACAATGACATCGGAGAAGTGATGAACGTGGAAGCCACTTAATCACTTGAGTTCATAAATCAAGTTAGGATATCTACTGACTGGAGTAAAGAGGAAAGATAATGTCCTTTTGCGGTGATAGTGTGCTGAGCTAATAAAGAACCCCACACTCTCATATTTCCACAGAGAGATCACATCTTTTTAGGCCAATGTGTAACCTTTATCACACTAAGGGGATACAGGAGGAGGGAAAAAGTAGTTCAGTTTTACTTTTAAAGCAACCATTAGCAACAACAATGTTGCTAAAAACATTTTCTCTCATTGTAATAGTATAAACCTGAAGGCATTTTGTCTTTTAAAGTCTCCACTGATGAACCAAAAAGTTTACACTTCCTTTCAGAAAATAAACAAAACTTCATTGTAGAATCATTCACTGTCAATTTACTTACTGTTTTAGGGAGGGACACGTGCTTTAGGTTTGTAATGCAGCTACCACCACTGATTATCATAATTTCAACGGGCCACACAACATTCCAATCCCACTGTTTAGGCTTAAACTAATATTTGTGGCATACGACAGCACAAAGAAAGACAGGCCACTTTGTGAGCTCTTAAAAGAGGCTTTAGTTAAATGCAAGTCAAATAATTTCACTTATTTTGGATTCCTGCTCTTAACTCCTTAAAATGTCGCTCCCTTAAGACCTCCTGAGTGACTTGGACCTGTTTATCATGACAACAGTATAAAGTATGTTTTCTCTTGGCATGGTGCCAGTATTCACACCAACAGTCTACATGAGAGGAATCTGCAGGCCACAGAGTCTGAGTCACACATTAGTGTGTGGCCATGTTTAGACTGTGATAAGAAGTTCATAAAGAGGCAGTTTACCCTCAGCTTTTCTATCTTTTGATCTCACAATTATCTGTATGTTGACCTTTTCCCATGGTTTAAAGATTTCTGAAAAATCATTTATAGGCGGCTGACAGATGGGCACTGCTGAAACATGTTCATTAACTTTACTTTTAAATAAAATGGTCAATTTATCATCTGCTGCTGTTTTTTTTTCTTTTTAAAAGTAAAAGGCCGTTCACCCAACTGACAGCCCACCCCAAAATAATTGAGGCACAGAGTAAAGGTAATATGCCTCTCAAAGAAGTACCCGTTTTATCTAACAGTTGAGCTAATTTGCCTGGAAAAGCTTCTTTCTTTGCATGATTGTTCTCTGCTGGCAAGGGGGTCAAGTTCTCAGTCAAAAGTAAGTCGATTATTCAGCACACTCGCTTTGATATTTTGAGTGTGAGGGCTTGAGGGCACAAGTTACCCCTGAGGGAAACTGTCTACCTTTGAGATACTTGGCAATTATTCAAACACAGACTTTCCATTTATGACAATCATTCCTACAGCGAAACCGCCTGTGCATGTTCTTTTGCTCTATTTTGGACGAATACACAGAGCACCTCAAAAGAAAGAAAAATACATTTAGGTTCATGTAGGTAACTCTAGGTATTATGCCTTATAGGCAATTCTCAAATGTATCAAAAACTTCAAACTTGGCATGAAAAAATAAGCATTTCAGTAAAGTTTGATCATGTTCTCATTCCCATGCATTACCACTGTGACTCAGCTCAGTGAACAGTGGCCAAGCAGCCAAGTCTCAGTACACGCACAGCCACAAAATCATGAGTTTATAAAGTTATAGGCATGAATGGTGTGCCTGAAAATTTTAGCTATATTTTAACTCATTGTGTTTATTGCCTAGGATACCTAACCTTAACAGCTTGTAGATCTAAGAAGTTAAATATTATTAGCAGGAAATCTTTGTAAGATCTTGGTTACATGCTGTAGTTGAAGAATAAATCTGTGTGGACTGTTTACTCTCTAGAAACACACTCCAGATGTTCCTGTTTTGAACTACAACATTAGCATGCTAATGTGTGCACAATGATGGTGCAAAATGTTAGCTTACCATCTTAGATGTGCACATACAATAATTATAGCTGAATGAAGTACACCGGATGCTATTATTTTTTTCCAGTCAGGAAAGCAGTGAACCTATTAAAATTCATCTGCAATAATAGGTGCAAGAAAAATCCCTCATGGATTTACACAACAATGGCTACATACATATTCTGATATTTTTCATTATATTTTTAAGATGTGAGCAAACTTCTAAAACCCAAATCTTTAAAGACTATGACAGTAGCTTAATCATTAATAGTCATCTGTCTTACCTGGAGAAAATGGGCTAATGGTCAGATTTCTCTTTGTGTGAAGAATCAGGGAAGATTCAGACATGGCTGCTTATAGCTACTCAGACTAATTAGCTGCTAGTTTAGCTTTTTTATCCCCATTCTGAGCCTTTTCACCATTTGACAAATCATAAAGGGGTTATGACAACAAATCTCCCTTTTCAGTGGTTTTATATTTTATATAATATGATCTGTTGTGCACTGATGAGGCCATGTGAATGTCAAGAGCGAGTATCAAAATCCCTGTTCGTGGGCAGTCAGCTGTCTTTGTTCAAAAATGGTCAAATCAGAGAGCAGCTTATCATTCTATATAAGTTATCTTTCTACATAATTCATATTCTACAATTAGAGCACACCATCAAACGAACAGCCCTCCCCTTCCCCTCCCTCCCCCCAGCTGATGCACCGGGTGTGAGTCACACTGAATCGGTCATGTCTCACTGTATTTTTGAACAATTAAAAAAAAACTTCTGTAGCAACACTGAAGGAGTTGCCATCTGAAAAATCCTTAACCTCCAGAATTTTATAGGGATTTTAAAGAATGCTGCTTTGGGAATCTTTAGTTATTTTAGCATCAAATCTAAATATTGTCTCAAATGAAGAAAATCTGGTGCAGAGACATGGCTACATGGTCGTACAATGACTGTACACTGCTTACAACAGAAACATAGCGCTGCCACCCTATAGGCAAAAAAGGACCATATCATGCCATAAAGTGATAGTTCACTGTAAAAATGTGAAATGTATAACTTTATAACACAATTTATTTATTTACTAACAAATTATTTGAGGAGGTCCTTAATATATGTATATATAGGTCCTTGAGATGTTTTATTATAAAATGTAAAACACATTAATAACATTTGTCTTTGAATGAGGAAACTGCATTTAGGAGATTAGAGAAATATCTAATCTAAAAATGTGATTGAGTTTTGGCTTTATGTTCTTGCACTTTGAAACTAGACAGGAGGACTACGTCTTTTTCTGCCAACTTTACTCTCCCTGCAGTGCATATATATATAATTGTTTTTTCAGTTTTCAGAAGACAGCTATGACATATGGTGTAACCACTGATAGACGTTAACAAGGAGCCACACACACACGCACACACATTCACATACACACACACCTATGTTTGTTTTTATATCCCCGTGGGGTATATCCATTGACATAATGCATTCCCTAGCCCCTTACCCTAAACCTAACGCCCATAACTGACTGCCTAAACCTAACCCTTGTCCTAACCCTAACCAAAACCTAATTGTAACTTAATCTCTAAAACCTAATCTTGACCCTCAAAATGGGGTTCTTACCCGTGGGGACCGGGAAAATGTCCCCACGATGGTAAAAATCCGGAGCATGGTCCCCACAATGTTGCAAAACCACGCCCACCCACACATACATGCATGTACTGTTTCACTGTGCAGGCAGGTGATATACCTTGTTGGACATACCTGCCCCAAATTTCTACTGTGTGTCTTTGACAAAATGAGCTGAAATTTTTCTGCTGGACAAGAATATCTATAGTATGGCATCTCTAAAAATGTGTTGTCCCCCAATAATGCCTGCTTTATGTTTTACAATAAAACAATAAAACTAATAACATTATAATACAGTATGTTTTGCTGTTTTTTCCAATAAGCTCATTCGTTCATTCATTTTCTGTACCACTTTTATCAATTCAGGGTCGGGGAGGCTGCTGGAGCCTATCCCAGCTATTATCAGTCAAGAGGCAGGATTCACCCTGGACAGGTCGCCAGTCCATCATAGGCCCTACGCAAAGAGACAAACAACCATTCATGCACACACTCACTCCTAAGGAGAATTTGGGAAGAAGCCGAAGTATCTGGAAAGAAGCCATGCATACACGGGGGAGAACTTGCTCACACATTAAGGCCACTATTCCATCCTCTCCCCAGCTGAGGCCAGCTACCTTTATTACTGTGAAGCTGTGGTGCTAATGACCACACCATGCAACATGCATGTTTTTGGGTTGAAAAATATGACACTATTACACCTGTTTTAAGCAAGTGCTGGCCTCTTGTACCTGTTTTGTGCACCTATGAATTTGAATCATCCATCAGCTATGCTGCCAGCTTCTCCAGCTGAGTCGGATAAAATACACAAATATCCAACACTTCTCCTATAAGATCCGCATATTGTATGAAAGAACAGGTGTAAAGAATACAAGATGCTGCAGCTTGAAGACTGCAGAAAACTGAACTCCATTCAAAATGACAACCAAATCATTATAGTCTTTTTTTTTTTTTTTTACAACTGGATTAAATCAATTTAAAAAAAGAAGGATATTATCTTAAGAATGGGAAACTATTCAATTAGTGTGATATTTATTCAGCATCAGTCAAGCCCATTAGTTTTGTTACACTGGAAGGCATCAGGCATTTTATCTTGCAGAAATTCATCTGCAAGATAAAATTTTATTGTTGCTCCTGTCTGATTTTACTGTCTGGGATATCATCAGGACAAGAACGTAGGAAAAAAAAAAAAAGATGGTGTTTTTTTTTTATAGACATTTTATCCAAAAATCTGAAGATAAACTGCAGTTTTCTTTGTTTTTTATGGTGATCTAGCCTATATAAAAGATATTTGTGTGACTGAAAACTCTTTGGATTCTGCATAATCTAGCCTTGTAGTACACTCCTATGGCTCAGGGTATAGTTTTTTTTTTTTCTTGTTTATTTCTAGCTCTTGTAAGGCTTCCACAGGTTGAGTTTATGAATACACTGCACACTAAGTAAAACAATCCATATGTTACTTTGTCGATGGCATTCAACATTTTAATAGTATTTTAAACAGGAAATAGTTTGATGTGCAAGGAAGGCACATGAAGTCAACCTACCTGTATTTCAGTAGGCAATTGCAAGAACATGGAGGGAAGACCTCCAGCAGTTATGTGTCATCATTAGCAAAACTTTCAGTATGCCACTATCTTTTGCCCACAAGATTAAAAAAAGTGGGGTTTCAACATGTATTGTTCCTGAGATATTTCAGATTGAAACTTGGCCATGGATAACCAACAGGCACACAGACTGACATTCCAGCGCTGCCATCTCCTGAGGCATTTCAATAGCATTGCTCAGAAGACATTACAGCATGCTGTAAAAGAAACTTACAGTTTCTACCAGTGTTGTATGGAGCTACACACAGTATAAAGGCAGGTCAGTACAGCATTAATAATGCTGGGGATCAGCAATTCCTTCCAGGAGTCTGCGTGACTGACTGTTCATATTTTCAACATGGTTTAACTTGTGAATCCAGACAGATTTCTCAGACTTTTTGTGTTTGCTTATCTGTTGCATGAGTTGCATCATATGAAGTCCTGTTCCCTGAATGATGCAACTCTCTTCCTAACTGTGTAAAATGACATATCACACAGTTACTTACGGCAAAGGGGCACAGGAAGGCTTTGGGTCACCATTAAAAAAAGTAAAAGAAGACAAAAGAGACTAAAGAAGCTACAGAAATTTTCTCAGAATATTTGGGAGACTTTTAAACCTTCCCTCATTTCTAAAATGGGTCCTGACCCAAATTTAGGGAAAAAGAAAAGCCTCTAGGCAAATACTTGTAGACTGACAATTCACCGTACAGAGGGGGGAAACACTGTCAGGACAGGGTGTGGTGAAAAGAGCCATTATGGAAGGTATTAATAAAAATAGGAAAGCTTCAAACTCAAATGAGATGAGTCAGTGTCATAGCTTAGATTGAATCTTGCTTAAAAAAAAAAAAAAAAAAGGGGTGGGGATGACAACCTGTCTACCCACACCAACTCTCTATTCTTCCCATCCACCCTGACACTTAAATAGTCAAACAAGACCAGAGGGTGATAACTTTACCAAACCTCAGATCATAATAAGCCCACACCAGCCCAGTATGAGTCACAAAGGAATTTCCCTAGCCGATTCTTCACCAAAGACAGTTATACTTACTTTCGACTTCCTGTTAAAGATATGTAAAATCAAAGTAATCTAGGCCATGTGTACGGAGGCCTGCAAACTTCAGATTTATCACAACCAACAATCACTAGTAATCTTCTGAATATGTAAAAAGTCTGTTTTCAGTTGTGTTAAATGAACTTTCAAAAAAAGAAAAGAGAAAAAAACATGACCCCATTTGTAAAGGTTTGTCCACCAAATGTCTGAACGCCACTTACACTTTTCCTCAGATTTGACATAAGTAAGTCCATATGGACCAAAATGTTAGCATTACCAACCCAATGCTCAGCCTGATTGATAAGACAGCTTGTGAGAGTGTGTTTGTAAGTGTCCTCTTGTTTGTCTGCCAGACGGTCAAGACAGATGGCTGGAGTAAAGGGAGAAGAGAAAGCAGAATACCTGCATCTGTGGGGTTGCGCTTCTAACATGAGAAGGATATCCGGAAGGGCACTTGTGTTCCTAAATGCATCATGGAGGAAGTTGGAGTCTGAGATGTATCAGCAGTGTGAAACTATGTGTGATTGCAGGCTGCAGGGCAACAAGCTGAGGTGGTGTCTGATGCCATACTGGGCATCAGACACCAACAAGCAGCCACATAGCTTCACAGCTTCTGTTAAAGGCATGCACACACAGAAAAATTCACATATCTGCCCACCCAGATCCACATGCCAATACACACACTCAAGTGCACACAGGTATGCTCTCATAAAAAGAAAAATACAATAAACTAAAAACACTCACACACAGACTAGACTGGAAATTTGATTGTGTCTGTTTGCATCATATCTTTTTTTCCCCAATTATATCTGTTTCAGATTTTTAGTCTGGTCTGACATTACAATTTAACCTGAGATAAATAAAATACTTAAATTCTAATTTAATTTAATTTATTGGAGGATATTCATTTAGCTGGTTTATTTTATAAAAGAAAAAAAAAAGATCTGAAATGTAAATGTTAAAGGTAGAATCTGGAGTTTTCCCCCTGAAAATACAGAAAAAGTTAGACTTGTAAAATCCGTCTCAGTCTGCACCTTTGGGCCTCTATTCTCGTGTGGTGGTGACTTTGTTTGCAACTCCCTCTCACCCTGACATCATTTAGTTTTTCCCCTTGACATTTCTGGACGGAGATTTGTGTATTTGTAAGAGGTGGTCGTTACCGATACCGGCGACTGCAAGAGGAGGGGAAAGAAAGACAGGCCGTCGCCAGCAGGTGGTTAAAAGAAATAAAAGCTTTATTAAAGAAATAAAAAATAAATAAAACTACTAAACTAAAAAGTAATAAAATAACCCTAAAAGTCCAACTAAAAGTAGCAAACTAAAAAAAAGATAAAAGGGGCTAAAAGGGCTTGCGGTGGTCGGCATCTCTCGGCTTCTTCTTCTTCTTGGGCCAGTCTATGGCGGCTGCTTCTCTCGGCAGCCGCACTCCTGGCCTTAGGCGCCCCCGGGACACCACCGCCGCTCTCTGGCCCGGGAGTCACTCCTCCGGGCGGCCATGCCTCCGGCCGTAGGCCCCCTTCATTAGGTCTGCGACCGCCCTCCGACTCCCGAGCCACTCGGGGAGTTGGAGGCTTTTATCTTCCTCCTTCCAATTAAGCCAGTGGAGGAGTCCTTCTCCCCAGGTGCTGCCAATCAGTTCGTTAAAAGCTCCCACTAGCTTGGGAATAAAACCAAAGTTAAAAACCACACAAAAACCATAAAAAGCATGCAAAAAACCAAGCTAGTGGGCAGAGTCCAGTCTCTGGCAGCACCCGACTGTTTACCCTGTGACATATTTATCTTCAGCCAATGACAGAGCTAAGGGCATAGCGCTCATAGGGATAAACTCATCGACTGGAGCAGACACCAGATTCACTCGAGTTCTCGGAGAAAAATGGCGGACACAGTGAAGAAAAAGAAGTACTCTGCACGTAAAGAGCTTTAGACTGCATGCTCAAAAACCAGGGTCAATATTAGTCTGCCTCTGAACTTTGAAGGAGAGGCTTGGGCTGAAGAGTGATGCGGCCATTTGCCTGAGGGAGGGGCTCTCAGTTTGAATAGTATTTACAAACAAAAACGGGGAAAAACTCTGGATTCTACCTTTAACAGATGGAAATGTTGGTCTTTTTTGTTAATCAGAAAAAAAATGCTGAAATTTAAAGTAATTTTGTTTTTCATATTTTTGTGAAGCTGACGTGTAATCATTCAGTCATTAGAAAAAAAGATGGAATCACCTTGTGATAACAGAGTTGATAGCTGAAACAATGAAAAGGATTATAAAACTTTTCTACAGTGTGGCAAAGAAAATTGGTTGTTTTCAGTCAGCTGTGTCAAAAAATTTAAGCAAGTACAAACAAAATGGGAAGGTTGTAAAAATGGAAACAAACAGGTAGACCAAGGAAGATATAAAGTGCTGAGATAGAAACCAAAGTAATTCTCACAATCACGAAGGATGATTATTTTACATACATTTACACTGTGATGCACTTTTAGCATTTGATCCATCCATCCATCCACAATCTAAACCAGCTTATGGGTTGCAGATTGGAGCCGATCCCAGCATCTGTCAGCAGTTACTTGAAAATAAGTTGAGTCCTGGTTGATGAAGAATATTGTTTTTCATTTTTGACAGCCATTGCAAAGAATTCAAATAATAAAAAAAAAGCAAGAACAGCTGCAAATAAGGCTACTAGTTTAGATGTTTTTAGTATATGATTTCTTTTTTTTTTCTGATAACTAAATGATCCCCCCCCTTTCCCAAAAAAAATTGCCATTAACATCAACTTTTCTCTTTTTGGCATGTTTATGTCATGTTTGGCTGTTAATTAAAACAGTGTTGTGATCTTTCTTTTTTTTCCCCTTTCAAATGAAAACAGCTGAATGAACATCCTCCAAAAGTGGTGATTCCATATTTTTTTTGCCAGGGATTGTACATGCCAACACATGCAGCAAACACGTGTGCATGCACATACAGCAGTTTGCCTTCAACATTAGCTTGGATGTAGCTCATGTCCTGCAGAACAAACAGATGTTGACATATTGCAGCTCAAATGCAAACACACACAGACACACACACACACACACACACACACACACACACACACACTCAAAGAGCATTCACATACTATAGTTGTGTCCAATCACACTGTACATACACTCAGCGGTGCAAAGTAAATAGATAAAGGAACAAATGCATTCTCTTTGTCACGAACACACATTCAGACAGTCCACACGTTGTTTTCCTTTGCAGGCGGCTACTTCCTTTAACAGATTTATCACCAGTGTTGCACAAACCATCCAGTTATGTATGAGTCTGTATGTCCTTCTTAAAAGAGTGACCAGCTGAGCTTCTTTATTAGTGTGTCTGTGGGTGTCTGTATAATAGGGCATTTGGCTTGAGCAAGCAATATCAGCACAGTGGTGAGATATGTGATCTGAAGGACGATATTTTAGAGTGAAGAACAAAGCAGATGCTATTCCAGAAAAGAAACTGCACAGGGCCAACATTCAAATCCTACAGCCCCCTCCCTCTACAATGCTAGCTTCAGAGCAACTATTGTAGTTTGCCAACAACATTAGAGCCAACATTGTAATCTAATCCACCATGAAACACTGCCAAGAAAATTGGATGTTTTAAGATGGACACATTAAACCATCTGTGTGCTCTAATATTATATTTGTCCAAACTTCTTATCAGACCAGATGACGTTTCTGACTATAATTATCAGAACTTAAATACTTGTTATTTCTCTTCTTATTACTTCTATCTATCTATCTATCTATCTATCTATCTATCTATCTATCTATCTATCTATCTATCTATCTATCTATCTATCTATCTATCTATCTATCTATCTATCTATCTATCTATCTATCTATCTATCTATCTATCTATCTATCTATCTATCTATCTATCTATCTATCTATCTATCTATCTATCACAATCTATCTATCTATATATATATATATAGACACACACACACAATTTTAAAAGGTGAAACTTCTGGAGAAAGTTTATAAAAAATAATGTCAACAATCTGAACAATTATAGGGGGACAAGAAAAACAAAAAGACATGCTGTATGTGGGGGTATGTAAGTACAACTAAACACTAAATGGATAATCCACACACAGGCAGCTAATCTGTCGGGGAGAGACACACATGAAGAGCCGACTGGACAGAAATACCAAAGGTGCCATTTAAAGGAAGGGGAGCTTCAGATGAACCATGTTGGCATTAAATACCTTAAAAAAGAAACTCGACAGTCAGACTTGAAACAAAGGAATGACTAGTCAATCTGCAAACTGTGAATCATTGTTTTTCCGTGAATCATCATGGAAAATCATTTTCAGCTCCTGGAGGATTTTTACCTATAATTTGTAGAAATTTCCATCAAACTTTGATTGAAATGTTCTTGAAAGTTTTATCTTCTAATCAGAAATATATTTTCTGTCAGAAATTAAAATGTACTTAAAAAAAAAACCCGTTCAATTTAAAGAACTTAAACTTAATCTGTAATTAATTAATTCATGCTGTTTGTCTTTTGATATTCCATGATCTAAAAAAGACTGGATACAATGTCACTTTAAGATGTCAATTAAAAATGTCAAGACAGTTCAGTTTGAGTTCCCCTAAATGTGTGGTCCAGTTACTCTGAAATCATCGAACAACGAAATGATCATTGTGTGCGCACTCTGAGTATTTTGGGGAATTACAGGGGAGGAAGTCTGTGTCATTTTGTGCTTTACAGTTTTGTTGCTTTACAGCTTGACAGTAGAAAAATAAATGATAAATTATGATATAAATGTGAGGATTATTTAAAAAAAATCACAAATTATATTGGGGATAAGAATATTTAGCGTGTAAAGCTTGTTTAGATATTTGAAAATACAGCAAACAAATGATCATTTTCAATCAAATAAGAGAAGTGGACATCCTGTTTTTATTGGAAGGCATTTTTGTAAAAATCCAATTCCTCTTATTTCTTTCCCCTATTTATATTTATTCTTTATAAAATTATTATATTTTTGTTCTGTTCTATCTAAATCTACTTTTTAATCATATTTCATTCAGTTTTTCATTCAAAAAGAACATAAAAAGGGAAACTTGAAAATATATACAGATAAAAAAAACATGTAGTTTCTGTAGTTATGTGTAGCTATGAGGTGATGAAACCTGCATTTCAGTTACAGACAGTCATTTCATCTATGACATGCATCACATCCGTGCATTATAACCATCAATACACTACTGTTTATATCAGAAGGGAAAAAAAGTGAACTCAAATTATTATTCGATCCATTGTTTAAAATATTATCATTTTCCATAAATTTAGAGATATTTAAAGAAAATTTAGAGAAAATGTTATCAAATTAAGAGAAAATATGCCCATCCAAATTTTGGAATTTGTCAGGTGTGTTTTTAATTGCGCAGCACTTTTTTTCCCTAAAGTAAAATATTAGAGTATTCCCTTCATCCATTATGCTGTAACACAGGTTGCTTCATTAGATATAGTAATATTTTCTGGATCTAATTCTATTAAAAAAAAACAAAAAACAAACAGAAAACAAACAAAAAACAAACAACAATTGCATTATATTGAGGAATTTGAATTTGATTTAATCATTAACTGCAAACTTACTAATTAACTAATCAGTGCCTAGATTAAAAATGTTTCAATTTGAAAACATTTAACAGTATCCATTAAAATATTTTTGAAAACATGAAAGTCATATTACAAACCTAATATGTGGTATCTTAAACTTTTTTTTGCCATCTGGTAATCCAGTTTTAAAAAAAGAAAGAAAAAAAAAGCACAAAACCTTTTTCATTGTCATCATTATTTTTCCTTTTTCCTTTTAGTGTTTTTTTTCCAAGAACTTAGCATTGAAAAGGCTTTTTTTTTTTTTTTTTATTGTAACTGTTTGGCAAAAACTCACTCGCTTCAGCTGCTTCCAGCCCAACGGCACAGCACATAAACCTGAATGAAAATGTGAAGAAACATGGATCCACTTGGGCTATCTCCAACTTATCTTTGTCTTTTATTGCACTTATCGTAGCCAGTACATATGAAAAAGTTTAAATCCTTAATCTGGCCAAATTCTCAGGGAGGAATCTTCAATTCCTCAATTTCGCTCTGTTTTCATCAAACTTGGGTTTGCGCTTTGGCCATGGGAGCAGAGCCAAGCACATTTCTCTGAGTCATCATGAAGTGGGGAGAGAGGGAGGAGGAGAAGGAGAAGTAGAAGAAGAAGAAAAGGAAGATGAGGGGGGAGGAGAGGAGGAGAAACAGGAGGTGGCAAGTCTGGAGTTTCCCTCCTGCTCTTGCAGGCAAAGGCCTACACCGAGCTGCAACAAGCTGAGAAAACCGTGCTCTATTGTTTCAGGCCGCTGGCAGCGAGAGCCTTCCTGAAACTCTGCAAACAGCTATCAAACACAAACGGGAGGAAAGCCAAAACGCTGCTCAGCGAGTGAGCTGCCAAAGTGGTAGAGAGCTGTTGTGTGGGAAGTTTGGGACTTTCGTGGAAAGAATTGTTTCTTTGCCTGGCAGTCAGACAAAAAAAATGCTTTTTTAAAACATCTTAAACATCATAAAGCGTGTTCTTCAATTTTCTCTGAGAAAAGAGGGAAAGTTAAAGTAATCACTGCTTTTCTAATGGTACAACTAAATCACTATAAAAAAAAGAAAAATAAATCAGAGTATGACAACCTACAGTTGTTAGTTTATTGTAGACAAATGACAATGATCGTCACCTGAAGTCCAAAGGTACATTCACTCTGCGGTTGCTTGGTCCACGTCCACGAATATTCTGGTCTGTTTGGAGCAGTGTGAATGTGCATTCGGACTCTGGTATGAACAAAAGAAGCAATCTCTGGTCAGCATGAAAACCGGTGGTCTGTGTTCACTTGCAAGTGAACTCTGGTGTGGTGCGCTGACAGTGTGAAAGCAAACGGATCATCCAGCGGACCAAAGACAAGAAGTGATGTAGGAAGTAACATACCACAACATGTCTGGTAACTCGCTGCCTCTCCTGCTGCTCATTCTGAATAGATTCTTGTGAAAACTGCATCACGTTTGAACCTCAAAATAAACAGAAACTTGTAAAAAGTACTTGTTGTGAACAAGCTGGCTTTGGGGCTTGATCAATCGATGAGCTGGATTTTCTTCTTCTTTTCACTTGGTCAGCGACCATTTTGGTGAATACGGCCCCTAGTGAACAGCTGTTGTAACTGCGCGACATAGTCGGGGTGGCTTGGTCATCTTCAGTAAAGTGCAGTGTAAAAGCAAACCAAACCAAATGAAGGTGCAAAAATGATGGGACTTCCCTGCCCAGTTGAACGACTTGCCCAGACCATCCTGGTGTGAAGCGATGCTTGAAACTGCTGGAAGCACCTCAGCTTTATTTCACAGAGCTACTGTAAATTTGTCATGGCACAGAATATGATGGGGCCCGGCTGCGGTAGATGCTTCTTGGAGAAATAAACAGACAATGGCCGCGTTTCCCAGTTAAGATTCTTCTTTGGATTAAAGAAGGCCTCAAGGAAGCTCTTCCCAACAAAGGATCGCAAAGATACGCCCGTTTCCCAGATTGCTTCTTTCGCGCGTTCTTATTTCCTGAGAAACGTCTTTGCTACGCTACATCTTAAGAAGGTCCTAACAGTAGCTATCCACTTCCGGGGGTGCTGAAAAAAAAGCAATCGAGGTCAGGTATACCGATCGACACCATTCATTTAGTGTGGAGGTTATTTTCCGACGCTGATATTGAGCCCATTTATACGTTTATGTGTTTGTGCAAGAAGACAAACTGTTAAAAATATGCATGTGATTACCAGTGATTGCAAATATTCATTGAAAAGCTCATTGTATATTGTGTAATTGGCCAAATTGTGCTAAACAGGTGTAGGCGATTGGAAATTTACAGATGCCCTATAAATAATGGTCATTCTGACGCTATTTGTTGACGTAATGGCTGAAGGGAACCCCACCAAGAGGATGAAGCGCTCTCTCGGCCTTCACGCCAGAGGAGATGGCGATTCTGATTGAAGAAGTGGCAGGTAAAAAAAAGCATTCTCTTTGGAGGGACAAAGGGGAAAAAAGACATAGAAGTAAAGGCCAGGGCATGGCAATCAATAGCACTGAAAATGTCCCCATCCAGCCCTTGCAGTGTGCGCGACTGACACCGACGCCTTGCTGAGTCCGGTTCCATCCCCCACTACCTCCAGAAAGCTCCCCACCGCGTAGAAACGCAACGCAGCCAGGCACTGCACCTCTGGGCTCAGAGCAAAGTTGCACCTTGTGGGCCTCCTGATGTGTGGAGCAACTATTTGAATGATCCGCTCGATTTCGTCGCGCGGTAGCCTGTAACGCATCTGAATAGCGCGATGACAGCACATCTAGAGGACTGAAATGCTGGCGCGTGAAAGCATGTACATACACAGTGTCACTCCGTCTACGGCGACGCTGTTGGTTTGCTACCAAAATTTGCTGTAAAGCAGCCATGATGTCTGATACGGGTATGCGTAAATGGCCATGCTTTTATTGAGCGAAGCAGGTGCATCTCATCATGAACAGCTGACAAATGCGTAAATATGACGTGAGTCCTCATAGATTGCGTACAATTCCTACAGCAATGTTTTTGTTTCTGTGGTTGATACCCACAGCTTTATCTAACGTAAGCTAAGTATAGGGAGGCCTATCTTGCCATAATGATTAAACTTAACCACAATATTTTCTGTCATTCACTCGGTAACTACAGTTTTCTTCCATCATAGATGATTGACATTATGACATGAGTGAGAAAACATGACTCAAAATACAACAACTGATCCGTGAATAGGTCCATTTTTAATAATTTCCATTTTCTACTTTTTTTTTCATGGGAAATAGTGTCGTTTCCAAAAGTGACCAGTAGATGGGCCTGTTGTTCCCTTAGCAGGGGGGAACGTTAAAGAAGGTTCGAAAGAGTGGGTCTGGCCGCTCCTGAAAATAAAGAAGCTCCTGAGTTAAGAGCGCATCTGGGAAACGCAACGTACAAACAAGGCACCTTTAAGAAGTGACTTAAGAAGGACCTCAGCGTTAAGAGTGTCTTAACTAATCTGGGAAACGCGGCCAATGTTAGCACATGACTGAGGACAGCTTCTAAGAAGCATCCATAAATGATTTCCTTGGAATCAGAAAATCATTTAGAAAAGTTATTAACATAAGAAATGGGATTGTTTGCTTACATGTCATTAAGTAAACATTTAAGAAAGCTTGGCATCTCTGTTCCACCTGAGAGTGAAAGTAACTATGAAACGTTGCAACAAGCTTGGATGGAGGAGCAAATCCAGTAAATGGTGGAAAAAATAACAAAAAAAACAAACAAAAAAAACATGACAAGGCATGAAACAAGTCGACACTGTGAAATGCAGCAGTGCAGCTTTTAAAGCGAATCTCTTTATTTCCCATTTTGGCCTCCATTCAAACAGCCTGCAGGTTCTCATGTCCCCCCTGGACCTTTCAGGCAGCTCCACTGTTTGTTTTCCACTCCAACGTGGGGACAGATTTGGACAAGGGCGACAGCAGAGTCTATTTTCTCCACCTGGAAGCTTGGAACGGAGGGGAGGGAAACTCAAGACTGGTTTTACCCGCTTCCTGGAAACAGTAAAGCAAGCGGGAGGCCCTGCTGTCAGGGAAAGGGGTAGGGAGAGACTGTGACAGAGTGCGCAGAGAGGGACCGAAGCTTCTGACCAACAGATAAAGAGTATATGTGAATGCATGACTGGGCGGTTATTTGCCCGCCTGTCTGCGTGTGTTTGTGTTTATGTAAAAGGGAATAGAATAGAATGGTAAAGAGTGCACGCTCCGGCCAGAGGATTTGCTGATGCCCACGAAGATCTGTTTACAGTGAGTGCCCCTGATGACCCCCCAGAGGATGCAGGGCGCAGTGCCAACATGCGCACATACGCACAACCACACATAGACACACACATCAACCCAGCTACATATCTCAGCAGACATAGATACAGAGTGCCTAAGGGCACCTGTTAGAAACATCCAGAGGTCTTGATTTCAGACAAAGCACATATACCTACAGTTGCTGTAAGTGTTGGTGGATGTGTGATTGAGGGAAAAGAGTTATTAGTGTTCCTCGAACCAGCACAGTGACTTGCAGCTGAATTGCATGGGGAAGTTTTGCATCATAAGGTGAAATGTACAAAATGCTTGCTTTCTCTCTCTTTCTCCGCAACGAGGCCAATAAAAGAGTGCGAGTGTGGGAGTTAAAAGGCTTGTTCTTAGGCCGGAAGGAGGAGAGCCTGGAGAAAAGGTGCAAGAGAGATGTGAGAAAGGAGTACACAAGGAAAGGGCTGATGCACAAAAACAGACAAGGAATGAAATGTCAAATGAAGAGAGAGGCTATAGGGATGAGGCTGAAAAAGCTCAGAGTAATAACAAAGATGGAACATGAGTGATGACTGTTCTGTGAGGGGAAAAAGGTTGGGGCAATACACTTAGTACATTCCTTATTATCATGAGACTGATTTGAAGTTTGATACTATTAAAAGCTAAATATGCACTCACCATAGAGCACCTTTTATTCTGCAGGCAGACACTGTGATTGAGCTTCTCGATGAGCGTGTGTGCTATTAACTACTTTTGTCTAGGTTTTTACCTTTTTTCTGCATAGTTCTGTGTGTGTATGCATGATCTCATGATACTCCAGTAGCTGTTTTTATTCAAGTTGTTTTCAGCTACCTGCACGTCCTCCTGTAGGGGATTTTGTTTTCCAGCAAAGACCTTGGAATGTTGCTTATGGGTTTCTGTGCAGAAGCATCAGTTGACTGTATAAG
Source organism: Atherinomorus stipes (assembly GCA_023101725.1). Lineage (NCBI taxonomy): Eukaryota > Metazoa > Chordata > Actinopteri > Atheriniformes > Atherinidae > Atherinomorus > Atherinomorus stipes. The sequence continues at coordinate 1,003,551 of JALJCO010001535.1, read as the reverse complement.
TATAACCATGCTTTTTCTTTCGTCCTTCTCTTCACCCTTTTCTCTCTGTTCCACTCTTTATCATTTCTTCTCTTAACTTTCATGTTCCTCTTGCCAAGTCTAGCGATACAATGTAAAATGATGTTATAAATAAATACTTAGTTAAAGAAAAAAAAAAGAAGAAACTCAGAATATCAAGAGGAGCCTTATATTCATAAAGCTCCCTTTGGCAAAGCAAATTTGTTCAATACAACAAAGCAGCCAGTTCATCATTCTGCTTGCTACGATGCTTGGCAGGACAAGTTAAAAGGAAAAAAAAAAGTTAGGGGTGACCCTGAATAGTCAACGATTCGATTCAAGGACTGTGCTTCAACTGCCAGTCTCCTAGCTGAATTGTCGCAAAATGTTGTTACCAAGCAAAGACAGACTTTCCCCAACCATTCTGCTGGGGTGGCCCTCCAACTTGAGTGTTATACATAATACAGAATATACAAAAAATACAAATACAGAAAATACAAATAGAGAACTCTTGTAGAATTTAGTTTTCACATCAAAATGATTTTTACAAGGCCCAAAAAATCCTTGTTTTCAGTGTGCTGCAAACATAAACACTGTATACTCCCATGCACAATGCTCCATATGGATGCAATGGCATTGCTGGAGAATTACGCAAATTGTATCAGGAAAAGTTTTATTTTTAGACACTGTAATTTCCTGAGCCATGATGCCTGTGGCTAATTTGCCAATTTAGATTCCCTATCAAGCAGTGCTTCTATCTATGTGCTGAACTGGACTGCGGACTCACTGCATTACCTGTTAACGGCGGCTCGGCGCAAGCTCAGCAGTGGAGATGTTGGGATGCATCAGGGGAAGACTGCTGTATCATTCAAGGTGTGCAGAATGTGGAATGGCATGTAGGGTCCTGCACATCCCCTCAACCTCCATGCCAATCAAGAGGATATTTTCCATGACCGGCTATATTGTAAACTAAGCGAGGAGCGTACTTCCAGTACAAAATGTTTTCCTGGCACACAACTTTTATGGAGTCAGACGACAACAGATGCAGTAGAGCACGCCCTTTCTTTGACAGGATTTATTTATTTTGGTCAGATCTTATTTTATTTTGGGACATTATAAACTTAACTTAGAGACTGTGTGTCTCTGCAGCATAGCCTAATCAGCTTTTTACAGTGCACTTTCTAACTTTGTAAAAGCTTCTCTTTTACATGGATATAACTTATTTCATTATGAGTCTTCTTGTGTAATAACTTATATGTTGTTGTATTGGAATTCTACTTTATATATTTGACATTTGCACAGTGCACGGCAGAGTGGGCACAGGCTGTTACGCATTTAATTCTCTTTCCTGACTTCAAATTGTTTATCCAAAAAAACAAGCAAACAAACAGACATTAGGTCTAAGCCTGCAGTGTTAACTGAAAGATAAAAATCAAATAAAGGAATTGTTTCAAAACAACCTAACATGTAATTTTGTAAATATTTATATATGTGACAAGATATGCAACGAGGGCCTGTGTTGGGATTCGATCTCACAGACACCCAGGTGACAGTCACATGCGCTCATCAGTCAGCCAAGGGGACATCCCTGTGGCCAAGTAGCTAGGGCGCATGATCAATCGGAGGCATAGTGCCAGGACCCCACACTGTCACATCTCTCCCCTCTTTTCACAAGCACGTCCTTGTGCTCCACGCAGGCTGCCTCCAATTTTGAATCCGAGCAGACACAGTCTAATCAATTATATAGGGGAAAAAGTTGATGGAGACTGCCCTGTTGTTGTTATCTTACGTCAAGTGAAGAGAGAAATTTGTTTAATGGGGTGTTTCAGCTCTTTTTTCTGTAGCAGAAAAAGACCCAAATGAGATTATGAATCAGTGAGGGAAAAACATGATTCGACAATTCATCGAATCAAGATCAAGATCTGACGAATCAGATTCGACTATGAAAACATACTCAGGGATACCCCTAGTTAGGGTAGCTTTATCACAAACATGAGAAAACACTTATCTGGGAGCAGAAATAGTTTAAATTTCCAATCCAGTTGTTATTAAATCCTTAAAGACTACTTTAAATTCCTCAGATTTGTGCATCCATGTTTTTGCTGAACATTCAAACAGCATTTAGTTTGTTTCATATTCATCCTGCGCTGTCATCATGAAGATTTGAACAGAAACAATGAGTGAACACTGTTTCAGATCCTGGTGTAAAGGTTAAAGCACCTCTTCAAAAAGGTCAAGCAAGCAACAACAAAACAGAGATCTGAGTTTCAGAATCTACAAGTCTTTGTTAGCATGCTAACTGCTGAGGTTCATGGTACAAGTAGGGGCCAGAGATGCAGCAAAGTTCTGGAAGATAACCGACATGTTTGTCACTGAAGGAGCAGGTGAGACAACAGAGCATCCAGCACAACTTGCTTGTGCAGGAGGAGTTGATGCGCGAGAGCTAACTTGATAAAACAAAATTTTAAAGTTGTAAAAAAGGTTATTACAAATAGCCCTCCTAAATAGCCCTTTAGAAGATGGTTAACTACATAAAAGAAAGATAATTCATGGTATGAATGCTGAATTCTTTAGACTCTATGACATTTTATTTAAAATCCCTTTGATTAAGAACATTTATTGTTATACGAACATAGCCAATGCATATAAAAATTGTCAGTTACTTGATCTGAATAGCTGGGAATTGGAATATGGAAATGGGTGGCTTTTGAATTTTTCTTACAAAGATGGAGAAGGGATCAGTGTCTGACTGTCAGCAGCACCAGTGCTGCAAGAGCTCCTGCAGTCAGCAGCAGTCAGGATTTAGAGCAGGAACCTCCAGGTACAACTTAAGCACAAACCAAACATGCAGGTGAAGCTTTTAGATTTATTCATGCTTTACTTATGATGATCAGTATGCAATTAACTTTGCAAGTGTCGATTATTTTAAGTGTTAATGTCATTCTGCAGAGCAACCACTAAGTGACAGAATATGATATTATGGTTTACAGTCGTCTAATTTCTAACTAGCCTGGTACCTGTTAGATTAAAAATAGAATTAGTCTCATATGTGTGGTAAGTCCCTCGACAAAAAAGTAAAAATGGAAGTGAGGAAACAACGTGTTCTTTCTCACAACAGAGAAAACACTTCAATTATGTTGAAGTTGTTGTTATTATTGTTGTGATGTTATCTCTCCTAAAGAAGAACTTGACCTGAAAATAAATGTAGCCTATAACTTGCCATATATTACATCATGAGTCTGATATGTTACATTATGCACTTATAAGTGTGTACAAGATTAAAAAATTAGTCACAAAAGAGCATGCTCTCTGTATGATGCGAGCGCGCAAAGCGCACAAGCTAAAAAAAAAAAAATGCGTGGGAAATTCAGATCGCAGCGCATTATGCAGTACACAGCCTGATAAAGGCATCGGAGAGAGACGTTGGTGGGCTCGTTCTTTTTGTTTTTTAACACTTTATCTCCCATTAGTATTAAAAAAACTGGATATGCATGTTTATTCTTTCACAATTCCTGCCTCTAGTCCCTTTAAGTTGTCCTTACAATAAAGGTATTAATGCACTTTTTACAATCATTTGATTTTCCATTAGGGGCGAAAAGTATTGGTGTTGCTTTTGATGAAAAAGAACCACAAACTAATGGTATTGTATTGAAAGGAAACATTTTGGCATGGTCCACCACTACAACAAAATGGATAAAAAAAGACGAGGACCAAGGTCAAGATCTAGTCTGAAGCTGATCGGAATCAAAACAGCCTTCTCCTCGTTTTTAGCCAAAAGACATAAAACTAGTTGTGCCTATAAATGTTTTAACTCTCAACACAGATGTTAATATGAGCCGTTCTAACAGTTCTGCTCTCTCCTGCAGCCCTTCTTTTTATATATGAAGGCCTGCTTTTTAGCCTTTGGCAAAGCATCTTTAGACAGATGAACATGCATGCCCACTGACTCAACATGCTCGTCTGACACAGCAATTAAACAGGATGAATGCTGCATGGCAACCATGGCCTTCTAATGTACAGGTACTACCCCAAAAATTATAATATTGTGAAAAAGTTCATGTATTTCTATAATTCAACTTAAAAGGTGCAATTTACATGTTGTCTAGACAAATAATATGCAAATCATTATATTTCAAGCTTTTATTTGTTTGAATGTTGCTGATTAGGACTTGCAGCTTAAAGGGATATTGTGTAAGTTCTCCTGTTATTTATTCACAAAAACTGATAATTTGGTTCAAAAGTGTTTTTTCATTAATCAGTAATCACTCCCATCAACAAACTGAAGTGCTCCTCTAAGTTCTAAATTCACCGTTCGTATCATTCGTTTATACATCGAGCGGGGCGGCTCGGTGGGGGCTGCCATGTTGTATCGCCATGTTTTTACGTTCAGGAGAAGCGTGACAGAAGGAAACCACAGAAACTCACCGGACACACCGGAGTTTTCAGCCTAGTTCGAGGTAATGTCTTTGAAAAGTCACCACGCTGCAGTGGGGAGAAACCAGCGTCTCGCTGATGCTGCGTTCATGTGCAGTCGGACAGACGGCCGTTGGTAACAAACCAGATGTCATTTTAATCAATGAAGCCGAGCGAAAGACCTTCACACACGTCCAACCCTGACATGGGTCAGGGAAAACAATACGACATCGCCATGACAACAAATCAGATGTGGACTGATGTCACTGTAACTGACGGACCACATCTTCACATAGAGGCCAGTGATAACTTTACATGCATCGGCTGTCGTCCGTCTGCCCGGTTTCACGCGAACGCAGCATGAAAAGTACGAGGGAGCTGCTCGTGATTACACAATGTCCCTTTAAGAAAACCTCCAATTCTAAAACTTGAAAAATTAGAATATTGCATGAAATCAATTTAAAAAGGACTTGAAATACAAAAAAGTCGGGCCTCCTAAAGTAAAATCTTGCATCTGTACTTAGCACTTGGTTGGGGCCCCTTTTGATGGAATGACTGCCTTAACCCGACGTTGCATGGATGCAACCAGCTTCTGGCATATCTCAGGTGTTATGGAAGTAAACACCTGCTTCAATCACAGCCTTGAGCTCTTCTTTATTGTTTGGTCTCTTCCCGTTCAGCTTTCTCTTGGCAATGCCCCACACGTTTTTGATGGAGTTCAGGTCAGGTGAGTTTGCGGGCCAATCAAGCATGGTAATCCCATGGTTGTTGAACCAAGATTTTGTACTTTTGGCAATGTGGGCAGGTGCCAAGTCTTGCAGGAAGATGAAGTCTGCATCCCCATACAGCTGGTACACTGAAGCAAGCATGAAGTGCTCCAAAATCCTGGTAGACGGCTGCATTTATGCTGGACTTAATGAAGCTCACAGGTCCATTCCCTATAAAGTCCTCCACACTTTTGAAAGGCCCTTTCCTGACCATCTTCTCCAGGCTGCTGTCAGCCCTCCGGCTTGTACACTGTTTTCTTCCACACTTCTTCCTTCCACTTAACTGTCCATTAATGTGCTTTGAGACAGCACTCAGAGAACCCCCCCGTTTCTTTTGCTATTACTTTTTGTGTCTTTCCCACCTTGTGCAGGGATTCAATGATGGTTTTCTGCACAACTGTCAGATCAGCAGTCTTCCCCATGATTGTGAATTCTTCTAAACCAAGACAGGGACTTTTTTAAAGGCTCAGGGCACTAATGCAGATGTTTTGGATTACTTACCTGATTAGAATGTGACACTCTGTGCCTACAATACTGGAGCTTTTCACAGTATTCTAATTTTTTTAGTTTTAGAATTTGAGGTTTTCTAAAGCTGCAAGTCCTAATCAGCAACATCCAAACAAACAAAAGCTAGAAATATATTGATTCACATATCATTTGTCTAAACAATATGTAAATTGCACCTTCTAAGTTGAATTACAGAAATGAACTTTTTCAGGATATTCAAATTTTTTGGGTAGTGCCTCTACAACACTGACGTGTGGAAAATCCTGATATCAGTGAGAAGCATGAAACAAAACAAAAGTCACATTTTAAACTTACATAAATTGAATTTGAAGTGTCTTTATATTTAGCCCAGTTAAGATCCATTGTGTTAATATATGGTGTGTAAAAACACCAAAGTTCACTAAACATGTGTATTAAACTGTCCAAAAAATGTTTGAAGATTATAAGTGTGTCCCAGTAAGTGTGCATAGGAGGATGTTGTGTAGACTATATGTATGTCAATGTTTGGCTATAAACCATTATGTCTGCAAGTGTTATCACAGCAACAGAGATAGAGAAAGAAAGAGGAGGATGAAAGTAGGACAGACAGCATCAATACAAGATGTTAGCTCCCTCCTCTCCTCAAATGCCCTATCCCTCCTTCATTCTCCTCTATCTTTTGCCACTGAGGGGAAGTGAAGGAGGTCACCCGCACCTACAAGCACTCAATCAACCTGCTGGCGACCTTGCTTGTCCTGAATACGGTGCCCGCTCCTCCTGTTTGTCTGGCGGCTCCACTGCAGACCTACTGCCATCTCTCTACAGCTGGCGCCAGGTTACAACAGCACACACACACAGAGGAGCTGTTACATCAGAGATACAGCTCTGTTTTACAACCTCATTGCCCCCCCCCCCCCCCAAAAAAAACACATGCTGGTTAAAATAAAAGTCAAAGGGAAGGGAATTTATTTACACATCATTCACACATAATTTTATAAAAGACCCCCAATTATGTGACAACTGAGACGGGATGAATATTCGGGTTTTTTCCCCCCACAAAAAGATATAGACAAGTTTTGCAGATATTTCTGGTTTACTCCCGCAGTTAATCAATTTCTGCCAAGTGCTTCTGGTTGAGTAAGATCTGCGTTCATTTACACTGAATAGTGATGTCTCTAAAATGGTAATATTCTAATTTATTTCTTATAAAACAAGGTGTTTTATTACTTGCTCACCCTGCTATGACACTGAACAGGGAGGTTAATATGATGATATGGCCTAATGTTAAAAATAGCTAAATATCTTTGTACTTTCTTGAATCCATGGTGATAAACAGGAACACCACAGACCTACATAGTGATGCAGTCGGCTGTGTTGATAGCCGACACAAAAACGGCAGTTTAGTGAGCATGAAGACGGATGTTCAACCAAGCCAGTGTCTGAATGATTCCTGGTGGTGGTTATGGAGGATGGAGAGGAGGAGACTGCAGGCTGCACCTATATTGTTGGACCTGGTCTGTCATGCAGCTGCACAGCTGCTGTCCTGTGATAAGTTTGCTCACTTTAAAACGTATTTATTATTTATTTCATTTATTTATTTTATTATTTATTTTTATTATTTATTCGTTTTCACAAGCTGCTGCAACCACGTACGGCACAAAATGTCTCAGAACCCTTTTTGTGTTTTGCAAATATCCATTTTTCAATCATTGAGTTTGGGAGCTTTTTGTATGTGTGTTAAATTGCGCATGTCCTCAGTGTGAAATAACTGTAACTGAGGTAACCGGAAGTCGTTAGCAGAAACTAGCAGACATGGCAGCTCCCATGGTTCTGGCTGTGAAACTTGTCTATAAACATTTTGAACTTAGTTTCAATAAAATATATCGTGTGTAAGTGTTTGCATTGGCTGTATACAGTATTTAACAACATTGTGAGTGTGTCCTTGTATGTTTGGGTTTTAATTTTTCTTTTTAAAATGAAAATACATTCAATGACGTTGGAAATTTGATTTCAGTGGGTGACAGGTCTGGACAGCAGGCAGGTTAGTTCAGCAACTCAACTTAAACGCCTTGTACCACACAGAATCATATAAGGCACCACTGGTGAGACAGGCTTTCACCTCTCCTCACTCAATTTCCACCTTGCCTCCTCACTCACAAGCAACAGGTGTTGCTTGTTGTGGTGATTGCGGGGTGCAGCAGACAGCCCTTTATTAGGGCAAGTGTCTGCTCAGCATATTTCATTCTGCTGTTGGCAAACCAACCCCCCCCCCCCACCACACTGAGATACTGTAAATAAGGTTCTAATGAATAACCAATTTTAAATTCATCCAATTCTAACCAATTCATCCAAATGTATCAGCCCTGCAGTTAATATTCTTTATATATGTATATACAGTATATATATGTTATATACACAGTATATATAATTTGTACCATAATAAATTATAAATTATAAATAAATTTGCTCAGAAGTAGCAATTCATTTTTGTATTTACAATACTTGTATAGATAACAGTTCATCTAATATTCATCCTATAATCAGAAACGAGAAATAATGGCGTAATCCATAAAAGACACAGACCATAATTATCTGGGTTATGGATGTTTTCTCACTGCCACTGCTATTAAGTCCGAGGTAAAATTTCTGCCAGTGACTGCAGCCAATTTCCAAAGAAATGTTGTCATCAAATCCAAGCAGCACCTAAACACAGCAGATGCCCAATATATTATCTACATACAGCGGCATTCTTCATGCCACTGCCAGCTTAAAGATATATTTGACGTTTTATGGAAGACTTCAACTTTTAACAGTGAAAGAGTATTTTGCATAATGCAAAAAGTCATGTAACAGAGTCCGAGTTGTACTACAAGACAATTACCTGATGCTGTAATAAAGCTGGAAACAGCTCACTATCACCAGATGCTGCAAGGATGCAAATGAACACACGAGGCTGCAGATATGTCTATCTGCTGTGACAGTCGGGTCACATTCCTTTGTTATGTGCTGTTGGATGGGCCTTCCCCTTCGGAAAGTTAGTTACAAACTGTGGATGCAGCTGCAAACACGGCTCCAATGACCAGCAACAAAAGGCATGGAAACACAGCACATGGGTTGAGAGAGAAGATGGGTTGAAAAAAAGGTGACTTTTTTTTCACTTTTTTTTTTTTTTTCCTGAACGGATAGCAGACATGCTGAAGAACTTTGGGCTCGATCAGGAGTTAGCCTGCTTGACTTTGGAGGCTGTAGAAGAGTGTGTGCGAGAGAGAAAGAGGGAGAAGCAGACAGAGACAGGAAAGTGATTCATCTCTAAAAGGGCAGATTCCTGGGTGATGTATAGTGTGTGTGTGCGTGTGTGTTTGTGTCTTGTAGAAATGGGCGTAGGAGGTGTAAGCTGGCTAGCTACAACTCATCTTACTGCTCCACAGAGCAATGTGGAGAATGAAGGTTCTGGGTTCTGCTTGGTGATCAAAGAAATGGAGAAGCTGATACAAAATCTGCCCCCTGCTCACCTCCTTTCCAGCTTTTACAAACTCACACACATAAACACAGTCTTACAAGCTCAGCAAACAGCATGCAGGTTAATGCTATGACTGATGGTTATGTTTAATAAAAGGCAAGGGGGAGTTTAGCTCAAATATGAGCATTGGACAATATAATAAAGAATGCCACCTGGATACACTTTTACTGAATCCACTGTACATTGTACTAATTTATGAGCTACATACTGCCGACACAGAGAGAAATGTTTCTGTTTTTGAGCCAAACCTCATTAATTTAAATGTCAAAGGTAAAATGAAACACCTGCAAGCATCATGAAGTTCAAATGAAAAGTAAAACTCATATACAAGGCAACAGTGTTGACTGTGTTTCTAATTCATTGATTACTTGCATAGTTTTTACAGCAAAACATCTTTATAGTGTTTTCTCTTTCTAAAAAAAGCTGTAGAATCTAAATTTAGGCATTTTGTTATATCTGAAGAAATTTTCTTTGGTTTAAAATAGATTTAGGATAAAAACAAACAAACAAACAAAAAACCTTTTTTTCATTCCAAACATCCATGACTAATTTGTAAACCTAAATTGTCCCCTCTAAACAGCAATTTGTTTTTTATTTATTTACTTTTACCATACCTCATCTAAATTTAGGAGGTTGTCCCACCTCCTGTATCCATATCACAGGAAATGTGGTCGTGATTGTGTGTAAAGTGACTTTGTGGAGCACTATCTCTGTATACATTTCCTGGCAAGAATTTGAGTGGAATATGTCTATGCAGCTTAAAATTCACAGTTTATACTCCTAGCTTTGTAACATGTACTGTACCTAAAAAAAAAGAATTACTCGTCTTTTTTTTTTCCCAGATCAAGCATATGTAAAAATGGTGTAATCACCTGTAATTTTATCACTAAAACAAATATGAACACAAGTTTAAGTATTCAGTGAGCCTCCAGTTAAATATGAGTACATGCACTCAATCTAAAAAACAAATGCACAATGAAACATGAAAAAAAGTGGGTAAAAAAAAACAAAAACAAAAAACAGGAATCAATGTTTGCTGAACTGTGAGAAATTGACTGAGGGAAATAGGATTTAGATCCAGAAAAACCTAATAGCCATCAATTATACCTAAATAGAAGAAAACAAGGTTACAGTTGGCTAAACAGAATCAGTCATGGACTGTGGCTGATTGGATGTAAGTGATGTTCAGTGATGAATCATGAATCTGCATCTGGCAAGGAGATTATGTCAGACCTTTTGTTTGGTACAGATCCAATGAAACAGATAAGGATGTCTGCCTGAAGAAAACAAACAATTTTCCTCAGTTATCAATAAAAAGGGCCAATAACCAGGTGTGATGACAGACCTTAGCTCTAAAGTTAATGCTTTAGAGGTAAGGAAAGAAGGTTTGGTGATGATGAATATATTTTCAGGCTGATAATCTAATTTAGCCAAAAAACAAAGAGTGTTAAAACTCCTCTTTAGGAAAGATGCATCTGCTTGATAGCATGACCACCAGACAGGCTACATCTAAATTTAAAGTTCAAACTGGAGAAAACTGAAAAAAGCAAACAAGAAAAACTGTTGGTTGCTAATAAATTTACAACATGATTGATGGACGTTATCATCTTCTTTAAATGAGGTCCATTCCTTCAGAGGAGTCAACAAACTGTTATTTTGAATACTATTGTTAGTAATTCCATAATCCTGCCCTATATATATATATATATATATATATGGTGTGTGTGTGTATACACCTTATATATAATATGTTTCTCTGGCTCAGCATTGAAAATGTGTAATAATAAATACCAGATAAAAGAAAGTCAGGAAACTACATCGAGGTCAGCCCACTTCAGCGTCCCCATAAAATACAACCATTGGTGTGCTTTCCTGACAATACTCGTTGTGTTTGTAGCTACTGTCATGTTGTTGGACATGAACGGGCTAAGGTCTCATGGGTTTCCTCAAACGAACTAGACTTGAACAATTTGGATTCTCGCAGCAGGGGTCCGACAACTCTGCGCGGACTCATGGTTGTTTTCGGAAACGTTTTGAGCACGAAACCATCGTCATCACGCTGTGACGCAAATAGAGAGACGGCAAAACTAGTCCAGCTGATGGCTCGTATTGCGAACTGTAAGAATCTATCGGTCTCTGCCAGTCATGTGACATATGTTGCCAAGATGCCATTTTACGGGTAAAAAAGTCAGTGGCCCCCATTTACCAAACAAAAGTGGAACTGGGCGCACATCTGATCATCATAATGATCTTATGATTGGATCCAAGTGTGATTTATAAAATTTTCATATCTGACCAAACAACAGAATCTACGTCAGAAATCCATCATCATCAAGCTGTTTCTACCCTGAAGCAGCAGCGCACTGACAGGTGGAGGCCGGTCTGATCTAAGCCTGACCCAGACAGGGACGGATGAAAAGAGAACTTGCATTAGCTAAGCTAATAAATGGTCTCCTGATTGAGCACTTAAAGTGGGTATGGAAAGTATTCAGACCCCTTTAACATTTTTACTCTTTGTTTCATTGCAGCCATTTGCTAAAATAAAAAAAGTTCATTTTATTGGACATTAAAGGGTGAATATGGAATACGGACAGAACAGCGACATCACATGTGCAACAGCAGAAAAACAACTGCAGCTGCTTGATTGCCAGGCTTGCTGGCGATACAGCAAGTGACCAGCATCCTGCACCACGTCCAACAAGTAATGCAGGAGTTTGTAACTGACAGCTAACGTTAGCCACATTAGCAAACAAGTTAGCTACCGATCCAGGAGGAAAGTTGCCATTTCTGCATTTTGATGCTGTGGAAAATGTTTGTGGGTCCATCTAGTGTAGTCTTCACCTACATTTAGTCCAGTTTTTGCTCTTCTCAGGTCACTCCTCTTCTGAGACGGATAACAATATCTCTGAGGCTCTGAAGCAGCTGCTGGACTTGCCGACTCCACTGTTTCCCCCAGTTCCAGCCTAACTGTGCCGAACACTGTTGCCACACAGAGATTGTATTTGGCAACCCACAATGGTGGTGTGTATTGGCTTGTAGATGTAAACATAATGCTACTGTCAAACCTGTTAAAATTTATTTTATATTTATTTTTAGGCTAAATATATATATTTTTTAGGAAATGTACTTTCATTCTGCACCCCTCCAAAAAACTTGTTAGACTTTTTATTTTTGCTTTTAATAAAAATGTTCGATATTCAGCCTTTACTGTACACTCAGCACCCCATCTTGACAGAAAGAAACAGAGAAAATTTAGCAAATTTATTAAAAAAAAGAAAAATTGAAATATTACATTGTCAAAAGTGTTCAGACCCTTTGCAGTGACAGTCATATTTAACTCATATGCTGTCCATTTCTTCTGATCCCCCTTGAGATGGTTCTACTCCTTCATTAGAGTCCAGTTGTCTTTTAAACTGATTGGACTTGATTAGGAAAGGCACACACCTGTCTATATCCCGTCTAAAGAGCTCAGAGACAGATGAGGCATAGATGTGGACAAGGTTACAAAAGAATTGCTGCAGCACTAAAGGTTCCTAAGAGCATGGTTGTCTGCATAATCCTTAAATGGAAGAAGTTTGGTACGACCAGAACGCTTCCCTGGCTGTCCAGCCACACCGAGGAATCATGGGAGAAGATCCTTGGTGAGAAAGGTAAAGAAGAACCAAAAAATCACTGTGGCTGAGCTCCAGAGATGCAGTAGGGAGATGGGAGAAAGTTCCACAAAGTCAACTATCACTGCAGCCCTCCACCAGTCAGGGCTTTATGGCAGAGTGGCCCGATGGCAGCATCTGCTCAGTGCAAGACGTATGAAAGCCAGCATACAGTTTGCCAAAAAAACACATGAAGGACTCCCAGACTGAGAAATAAGATTCTCTGGTCTGATGAGACCAAGATTGAACTTTTTTGGAGTTAATTCTAAGCGGTATGTGTGGAGAAAACCAGGCACTGCTCATCACCTGCCCAATATGATCCCAACAGTGAAACATGGTGGTGGCAGCATAATGCTATGGGCATATTTTTCAGCTGCAGGGACAGGACGACTAGTTGCAGTTGAAGAAAATATTAATGCAGCCAAGTACATTGAGATTCTGGAAGAAAACCTCTTTCAGAGTGCTCAGGACCTCAGACTAGGCCGAAGGTTCACCTTCCAACAAGACATTTGCTGCGTCCCAAATCGCATACTTGCATACTCAATACTCAATACTCAAAATTTTGAGTATATTTCATCTAAATGGAAAACATAAGCACACAGCTAAAATAACAAAGGAGTTGCTTCGGAACAACTCTGGGACCATTCTTGACTGGCCCAGCCAGAGCCCTGATTTAAACCTAATTGAGCATCTCTGGAGAGATCTGAAAATGGCTGTCCACCAACGTTTACCATCCAACCTGACAGAACTGGAGAGGATCTGCAAGGAAGAATGGCAGAAGATCCCCAAATCCAGGTGTGAAAAACTTGTTGCATCATTCCCAAGAACACTCATGGCTGTACGAGCTCAAAAGGATGCTTCTACTCAGTACTGAGCAAAGGGTCTGAATACTTATGACCATGTGATATTTCAGTTTTTCTTTTTCAATAAATTTGGAAAAATTTCTACATTTCTGCTTTTTTCGGTCAAGATGGAGTGCTCAGTGTGCATTAATGAGAAATGAAGTGAACTTTTCTGAATTCTGCAAATGGCTGCAATGAAACAAAGTGTGAAAGGTTTTAAAGGCTCTGAATACTTTTTTTTTTTAGTGTATTACTTCTTGTTTTCTCTGAAACAACTGTACTGATTCCTGGTCTTTCTGAAGCTCTCCATGAGTGGTCCTGGACTGTTGGCAGAACCTTTCTGATTACTGTTCTGACTCCTCTGTCTGACATCTTGCGAGGAGCACCTGACCGTGGCTGGTTTATGATCATGCTGTGTTTTTGCCACTTCTGGATAATGACCCCAATGGTGCTCTGGAAATTTCAGAAGTATATAAATGCACCTGGAATCAATGCCTTCAGTGTGTTTGCAATAATAAGGTTGCATCGGTCTTTAGACAGCTCTTTGCTTTTACCCATCACGGAATGCTTCTTGTCTGACACCTTGTTGATGATTGATGAAGACATCAATCAGGACTAAACCAGCTGATTTACTGACTACACATATCTCCTGCAGCTCCCTGTAAACGGGCCTCTTGGCAAGGAAAAGGTTAAATAGCTACAGTATTTCTTTATTTAAAAAAATGCATAAAAATAGGGTTTTTATGAAAACACCAAGTAGAAACTTACTTGCTTAATTAGGGTAAATTAGAAGCTCTGAGCAGAGGTGGAAAATCCAGGTGCCAGAAAGTAAAAATTCTACCGTGTTTTTGGTTACCTGCACATTTAGGTGTTTTCACTAACGAGCTCATCTACCTGCAGAGAAGCTGTGCTAATTAAATTCATCTGGTTCAGTGACTCGTTGGAACAACTGCTGGACAGGGTTTTTACTTTCTGGACCAGGGTTTCCCACCTCTGGCTCTGAGTGATAGATGAAGAACAATTTGGGAGATGAAAGAACCGGCTCTTTAGCAGGAGCCAGGCCAGAAGAGCAAAATCTTTGAGAAGACTCATACTTCTCATTACTAGTTTCAACTCCAGCAGCAGCAGCTCTGAGCAACACAGGGTGGTGGGTGATTGGGAACTATGTTTTAGCAGAAAGAAAAACCTCCAACAGAACCAAACTCAGGAAGGGCAGCCATCTGCTTCAACTAGTTGGCGTTTGAGAGGAAAGGACAGATGACAGTGGTTTACTTAGTCAAAACCCCATGGAGGAGTTACAAAATGACTAGTCTATCAGCCCTCAACTCCCTTTATCATTTCACATGTGGCGGAAATCCAACCAAACAAAAAGCCTATAAAGGCATATTATTCCTCAGGGAGCTCACCGGTGCTCATAACCCCTCAGAGAGCTCCGAGAAATGTTCTGAAAGCAGCTAAAGGATTATCCAAATTTGTTGTATGTCTGACTACTGCACTTCACAAACTCTCATCTTTTATTCAGAGGAAAGTCTCATCACAGTAACAGTGAACAAGGTGTCTGGCACCAGATAACTGCCTGGGTAGGTGTGTATGTGTGTGAGAAGGTGTGAGAGGGGAAGATGTCAGAAAGATAGTGTGAGTGAACGTGTGTTTGTGTGCATATGATATCCCTAACCCTGCTACAAAGACTAACACAACATCTACATGTTAATTCTGGAAAAAGTACAGCCACAAAGTGCATGCCTACTAATAAGCAGTGTGCCCTTCTCTCCATCTTCCAATTTCTTGTCTTGTCACGGCTTTCGCTCACTCCACTCTGCCTCCATCTGTTTCACCCTGCCTCTGCCACCTCCCCTTGTATCTCTTTAACGAATATCATTCTTTCTCAGCCTCACACCCTTTCGTTCTCCAACCTATCCAACTGCACGTGCTCCCACCCTAGTCATCTCCTCCTCCTTTTCTCTCATTTATCTTTCCTTTTATCTGTCACAGCCCCCCTCCTTCCCCCTCTCTCACGCCCTTCCTCAAAGCTTCTCTTCTTGTAAGCTTGTGGGTCTGCAGGGTGCTTGTTATCCAGCACCTATCCAGACATCCCTCAGCTGGAAAGCCAGACAGCCAAACAGGCGTGCAGATAGACAGACAAAAGGTGACTAGAGTGGAGGACAGAGTGACAGCCAGGCAGCTACTGCAGGCAGAGTGACAGGAAAGAGAAAAGGCAAAATAAGGGGGAGAAAAAATGCAACCAGACAGCAGATGTCTGGAGAAGCAGCACTGAGATAGACAAGAGAGCAGTCTGACAAAAAAATGGAGGCTGTCGTAAGAAACTACAGCTAACAGGAGGGATGATAAATATGGGCAGCCAAGTTAGGGAAAGACAGCTAGGCAGGGCAGCCAGACAAGCAGGCCGTCACAGGCTGGTGCGTAGCAGCGAGCTGAGCTACAAGCCCTGCATCTCAACAGGCCAGAGGGTCAGGGACTGCGTGGCTGACAAACACTGCCACTGTCTGGGCCTGGTACGGTACTGCAGCCATTAAGTGATGCCTGCATAGCAACAAATAACCATTTACTTAGGCTACTGGATGTTCATTTTTTCCTTCAAGTAGTCATGAAGTCAGTGTAAAGCAAACAAACAAGAAAACATTTTTTATTTTGATGAAGTCAGTTTTTTAGCTGTTAACGGCTTGATAAAGGGGGATCTAAAAAGTGGCTTATAAACAGATGATGTTCTGTAAGTTTGTTACCTCTGCCAAGGAGGTAATGTTTTCAGTCGCGTTGGTTTGTTTGTCTGTCTGTCTGTCAGCAACTTTACAGAAAATGTGCTGGATGGATTGGCTTGAAATTTTCACCAGCCCAAGGGCGAATCCATTAAACTTTGGTGGTGATCCGAATCACCTTCTGAATCCAGGAATTTTTTAAAGGATTCTTTTACTGTATCATTGTGAGATAGGCCATGTTGGAAAGGCTGTTGATGAGGCGTGAGTGCCCCCTTGTGGCAGAAGTGTGCAGCTGCACTGCTATGCACGTGATCATCAGGATGCAGAAATGAAACTTATGAGCAGCAGTGAGCACGGGGAGAGAAGACTGTTGGACAGACTTCTAGCCAGTTAAATATGGTGAACTGTGTGCATCTGTTGAGAACTGTAACCCCCCACCAGCTGGCCGCGCCCGCCCCCTTCCCCCTAAAACCTCCGGGCCCCCTTCCCTTTTTCCCCCCGGGGCGTCTACCCACCCGGCCCCAAAAAGGGGCAACCCAAAACAAAACATTATTTTTTAAAAATTCCCCCTCCCTCCTCCCAACCAAAAAAAAAAACCCAGGTGACCCCCTTTTTTCTTTCTTTTATGTCCCGCGTTTTTTTTTTACACCGCTCCATAGCGATATTATCACACGATCTCATGGCAGCCCTCTCCACCCCCCCCAAGTAAAGGTACAAGTTTCTGTGGGGACGCACCGTGAAATCAACACATCCGTACCAATACCCCCCCCATCCGCCCTGCCCCCACCTAACCCAACCCAGACCCCCGGGTGGAAATGGGGCTTAAGTATCTTGTTGTATTTCTGCCTGAACAGGATGTTTATTTAGCCTTTAATGTTATTTTGCTGATTTGCTTATTCAGAAGTGTTCCTCCATTCACCATGTGCCTTTTTATGCTATTAAGCTAGCTGGCCTGTTACATGCCAGTTACTTTAACTGTTGGCTTTGAACACATATGCATGTTAAGTCCTAACTGTAAGGGATTCATTAGTAATGTGAACCTTGAATGTGTTTATTTGCCAAACGAATATTCCTCATGGCTTTGTATTTCTGTGTTTATAGACCACACTCACTTACATCCAGGTATTCACCTTAACTAGCCCTGTAATTCCTCACCTGTCAGCCTGTTGTTTGTTGCATTACTGTGCTGTTGTGATTAGGAGTGACCAGTAAAGACAGTTAACTGTACAAGCAAGTCCTGTGTGTTCTGACCACACACCCAATGGTGAACATCAAACCTTCTTACCAACACCTAAACTGTCTTACATGAACATCACCCTAATAGGCCAAATTTTTGAAATTTTTCCAGACAACTCCATACAAATGGCCCGAGTGTTTGGTAAAATAAATTGCGAGAAAGGATCTCAATGAGTTCTATAATGTTTTGAAAGTTGATCTGAATCCAGAGAAAATTCTGGATACTATGATCCAGAACACACAAAAATAAGGGAGTTGAGCTGCTTGGTGGAGGTTTGCGCTCTCCAACTGCTTTTCTATTAAAAAATGGTTTTAGAAAGTTGGTTAGACAACACAAGATGTTAAAACTGTCACTGTGGTTTTGTGATATGCTTAAAATGTAACCTATCCACCTTATTCCTGAGCTACCACATGTAGAAACGACTAGAGATGTAACGATATGAAAACTTCATATCACTGAGACCAAAATATTGTGACCAAAATTATCACAATTGTCATTTTTATCGCGGTATTATAAAAATAAACCCCAGCATCTTTAAAAATATCCAAAATGGGTCTAAATGTCTACTTTGTCCTTTTTAAAGGGGAAAAAATCTCCAGAGAACTGTCCACGTAGGCACCTTTGCTGCCTTCCGCCATGTTTTAATAAATTAAACATTGCAAAATGTGACTGTTACTGCCTTTTTAGCCAATGAGCAGCATCACTGAGAGTTTTTCAAAGTGCAGTAATCAGTCACGGTTTGAACGATAATTGAAATTTGAACTGTATTACTAATCGTTGGGAATTTTTATCACGATTAACCATTTTACCGGTAATCGTTACATTCCCAGAAATGACGATGTGATCAACTTCCTGTGAGATACCGGAAATAGTGCTTCGCTATTGACTCACAGTATAAGATGCTGTTTCAGCTAGCGGTTTAGTCGAACATTTCAACACGAGTATTTATAACATTTCTAAACAATTTTACCCAGAAAAATGTACTTGCACAGTTCCGGAACACATTATGTGGTTCATGGTTGTTCTAAAATGCAGAGAAAGTTGAATTTGTGGCTACAACAGCAATTTGTAGAACATGCACCTCGGTCTTAGTGAGAGAGTGGCTGCAAGGCTCCAGACTGCGACATAGTGGTCGCATTTTAGGACTAAAATATCATCTACTTTTAAGTAAATGAGATCATATCTCACCTCATTCAACAAAACACAACCAACCTTATTCCTCTGTAATACTCTGCTCCCCATCTCTGGAATTCCCTCCCTCCCGATCTCTGCAGTGGACTTCTTCCCTCTCTCCAAATCTAGACTCAAAACTCGCCCGTACAGGCATCTGATTTCACCTAATTCCATGTACATCAGTCTAATGTTGTTCTCTGTGTTCTGCTTAGTGTTTTAGTTTAATGTTTTGTCCGCTTTGTACAGTGTCCTTTGGTGCTTTGATAAGGCGTCTGTCGAATTAAATGTATTTACTATTATAATAATTATTATGCACACTATTATTAATATTATTATTATGTAGGTACTGATAAGCCTCGGAGCTTTTACAGTTGCTCATTGCTTCACAGTTAGACGTGACAGAGCTAAGAAGGAGCGAAAGGCTGCTGTTTGTTATTTTTGGCCAGATCATCATCCTCCTCCCACCCCTTTGTTGCAGGAGGCGGAGGGAATGTGACATTGTACTGTCTGAGCTGTGACAGCTGATGTTCCCACGTAGTTTACCTAAAAAGCTCGTAAAACGTGGAGTAACGTGACCATTGAGCATGTAAATAAATGCAGGTTCCAGTCGAACTGGAAGTTGCTCGCATGTTTCACGTAATGGGACATAGGAATAAGGTGGATAGTCTTTATTCAAGGTGTTCTATAAATGTATTGAAAAAGGAGCATTTTTCTCATTTCCTTTCAGAACTCAGTACAGTATTACATTCTGTGTATGCTGTAGATAACTTAATGAGCATCAACATTATACAGTACATTAAAGCAACCCTTACCAATATTGCATTGTTACACTATTTTTTAATAGGGTAAAATGCTATACATGAAGTAATGAAACTCTGGAATACAAGACAGACCCACCATTAATCAAAATAAAATGCTATTCCAATCTCTAAATATTCAATGAAAACTCAAACCAATCCTTGCAGTGGGGCCCACGCCTAGGATTGGCCGAGGGACCTTCTTGTCAGACCTTTTGCTTCTGAATTGGGAGGCAGAAGGAATTGGGGGGGGGGGGGAGTTCTTCGGAGTGAGGCGGGACTGTTTATATTAAAATAATCTTGTTTCGTTTTCTGAAATGCAAGATCGGTAGGGAATGCTTTAAACCCAAAATGCAAAGTCAATGCCAGAAGCTGTGGCAGAAGAGACAGCGCGTTCTCTTTTTCTTTCTTTCTTTGTTGTAAATCAATAGCCAACCCCTCTTGTGTTTGTTTCGGTTTGTCTGCAGCTCTTTCGCTCTTACCACAATGTAAACAGCTAATTTCTTCTTCTACGCTTGCATTATCGGCAGAGTAGGTGCTGAACACCACGGCTTCCGTAGTGTCATGGACTCTCATGGACGTGCTTTGCAGCAGCTACATGTAGTACTGTTTAAGCTATTGAAATATACTAAATGATGTCATTTGGCGTAAATTATGGACGCTACCCACTCAGGACACTTGGATTACATTGGACGAGCAATATGGAAGAATACTGCCAAGTTTTTGTGGACTTTTATGGACCTTTTTGGATCGGGTGCCGGTGAACTCCATTATATAAAAGTGGTTTTGTTTGCTCATGCTACCTTTTGTGATTTGTTTCATTAACTTCTTGTGTAATGTTTTTCATATGATGTGTCGGATCCCAGGAAGAATAGTTGCAGTTTTGCTGCAGCTAATGGGGATCCAAATAAAATATTAAAGTTGGGGGAAAACGAAAACCTGTCTGATCTCCAGCTGCATTTGAGATCATAAAAAAGTGCTCCATAGTCTTGCTCAGCGTGAGGGTGAGTAGAAAATGAATGCACATCATTCTCTGGGTGTACTATTCCTTTAAACAGTGCTGAGAGTTGATAAGTCGTAAGAAGAAAAAATAAGTAAGAGTCAGGCTTTGAGAGGCTTTGATGACTAGACGACTGGGTTACAGCATCTCTGAAAAGGCATAATTGTAGTCTTTATGACACATGATGGTTAGTGTTAACAAAAGGTGGTCCGGCCCAGTAAACCAGTAACTCATGTTTCTTCGGCTCCCTCCTCTGGAACTGCCACATCTATCATGACCACCCATTTGTGCTTCTTTTCAACCATCACTTAGTCTGGCTGGTTAGCCAGCAGCCGTTTGTCAGGCCCTGTTCTTGTGCTTGTGTGATCACAACCTCTGTCCTGTCATTCAGGCAGAGCTTTTCCAGCCACCAGAAGGATTCCTGATTTCTTCTCAGCATCCTCCTAAATCTTCTGCTGAAACATTCTAATGCAGGGGCTTGGTCTTCTATCCCCCCCCCACATAACTCACTTTTACCTTCTAAAGCACAATTTTAGCAGTTCACCTCTCATGTATACTTTGATGGCCCTTTCTGCAAACTGGATGGTGATTTTGACACTCACCAATATTTGCCCTCATCGTTCTGTTGTTTGCAGAGCCTTAGGGTGATGGACTTTGGGTGGAACCCTCTACGCATTGTGATGTGCTTTCATGTCCTGACATGAGTGTCATCTATCTTATTATTTCAGCAGCTTGTTTGATGACTCATGGGGCGTACATGTCGATGGCACCAGGTTAACTCTTCGAAGGCATTTAGCAGTGGTCAATCAATCATGGCTAGTGAGATACAGAGATATTAGAGGCCATTTTGGATGCTCGCAATCCTGTCTTTTGGTAGCCAGTTAGAACTGAACATCTATTATTTTTTAGGCAACCATGTCACCTCTCTATCCACCATTTCACTATAGATTGTGGTGAGCTCAAGCAGTGGGTCAGTACTACTGTAGCTTACAGGACCTGTAAGCTAGTACTATACATTTACATAACCGATAATGTAGTTTATGTCCTAAATATGAAGACTAATCCGATGGGCATTTTCTGTATTGCGTCGTCTTGCGGTGCCGCCATTGCTTAGGGAACTAGTCCTGATTAGCTCCTATCTGTCAACATCGAAAGCAGCGTAAATATATGGATTTACAACGTTGGACAGTCATCTAAGGTAATGATAACCTATAGGTATGTCATTCGGTGATCCCTAAGTTATTCTGACATATTATTATCTACATCAGTGCATTAAAAGGTAGAGTCCGAAGTTTCCCCCCTGAAAATAAACGTTGGACTTGTGCAAGAGAAATCCATCTCAAATCGTGCCTTTGGGCCTCTACTCGTGAGCAGTGGTGCGTTTGAATGCAACTCCCTCTCCCCCTGCCTGTAATTCGCTCTTTAGCTTTGTTTTGTTGTGGTCTGGATTTTTCTGGGTGGTGAGTTCTGTTTATATCGCCAGCCAATGACAGAGCTAAGGGCATGACGCTGTGTGGGAATAAGCTCATGATTGGAGCAGACACCAGTCATTTGAACTCTTGAAGGGAAAAAAAAGAAAGAAAATGGCAGATGCACCAAAGAAAAGGTAAGAGCTTTAGATAATGCACGTTGGAAAACCAGGGCTAATATTAGTTTGGCTTTCACCCACGTCTGAGCTCTGAAGGAGAGGCTTGAAGCTGAATAGGCTGAAGAACGAGGCGGCCATTAGCCTGAGAGGGAGGGGCGCTCAGTTTGAACACTGTTGTTTTCAAACAGAAATGGTGGGAGGACTTTGGACTCTACCTTTAATGTAAACTTTTATTCATTTCTGGAAACCGATTTTAATTACAATACTGGAGTAACGCACAAATCTTGTTATTACTCATCAAAGTTGGTTAAAAAAAAAACTTTAAAACTCTTTCAAAGGTCGTTACTTTTCTATTTGGTCATATATTTGGCTTTGGTATTGTTTAAGGACTGTACAGATAATGTAGCCTTCACGTATCCTGCAGATGAAACTAAAGACTGCAGGACACCGTCTTCGTGTTCCATTTGTGTTTTTGACTGATCTATTTCTATTTTCTGGTCACAATATTGCCTGATCAGAGTAAATAATGTTATATTTCACAATATCTTCCAGATTAGCCATAACTCTCAAAAACACCACAGCTCTCTCTGTTAGCATTAGCTAGCATAATAACGCTATGCGGTACATCATTTTAGGGAACATAGATATGTGAATTATAGTGTCAGATTCATGAGTATTCACCAAAATTTACCGTGTTTTTGTTGTTGGGGATTAAATCCAGTGTTTTCTCTGCTGTGATAGCATAATTCCTCCTCTGCTCTGTGTGTCCAGTATTCCACCTCGATACAAACATCAGTGGACTGAGCAGCACCACAGGGGCGGCCGCAGAGATTTTTTAGGGATGGCCACAGAGTGGCCAGAGAAAATAGCAGGGTCACCAAGGGTTATTAAAGGTTTAATAACCTAGCGTTTTACTTACACAATCCTTCTTAAATTATCTTCAAATGAATTTTTAATTATAGTTGGTGGGACGAAAATTTAATGAGCTCATTTTAACCTCTTTTTATCCCCAACTTTTGTGTGTCGCGAGAATACGCATGAGAATTAGACCTGTCTGTAAGCGCGTTCACAAGGCAAACATCAAAGTCAAAACAAAGTTTTATCAGGACAGACCAAGTGAAAGAAATGATGTCCCAACAGAGAAAAACGTGATAAAAACGTAACGGTAAGGTTGATAGAGAGGATCCGCGGAGTAAAAGGGCTGGACTCTGATGAGGAGTGCACGTCTGACGTGAAGTTAACCAAACAGTGTTAGCTTTTGTAGCTACATTAGCAGCTTGTCCGTTCGTCTACCATTGTTTACTGGTCTCTTACACAAAAGATAATAAGTTACACAAGCAGCAACACTTACCGACTGCACATCTTCACTGATAAATATAATCCACTGCTCCCTGGTAGTGCTGCTGTCTCTCCAGTCAAAGCACTGAAAACTGTAATTTCTGCCGAAGCAACTCAGCACGGCAATCCCCCAGTTCCCCCCCCACCCCCCCCCCCCCCCCCCCCCCCCCTCCTCCTTGTCGTCCTCCTCCTCTCTGACAAAGCTTGTCATAACTACTCCGCAGCAGGTAATCAGCTGCTTTCAGGTGGTGCTAAAGAGGCTAGCTTAGCAGCTAGCGGCCTCTCTAGTTTACAACATCCGGAGAAAGAAATCCAAACCACGTACTGTGGAGAGTGCGCTCTTGTGGCCGATTTTGGTGAGAAGAGAGAGCCCGCACTCAAACACGAAGTCACTTTCACTCTCCGGACTTTCTGGCACGTTTTAACTGAGGTCCTTTTCCAATACACATGTTTTAACGTGAAAAAGTGGGATTTCCGGGTAATGACTCCTTTAAAGGATGACTTTTGTTTTTTTTTAACCATGGGGCTTATTTCTGGAATTTACACGTGCCTTTACTCATCAGTAACATTTCTGCATCACTCTGACTCCTTTGGACACTATTTAAATTATTCGTAGATCCACGTATATCCATATAATGGCAGTGAAGGGTGCAGAATGAATGGGCCTCTAAGGCATTATCTGCAGTAAATGTCCTTAATTTAAACAATACATGGCAAAAATTCAAATCTTACAAAGTATATTTTTCTAATTTCTAATCAAAATGTCTCATCAAAATAAGACAAAATCACCTAAAGAGAAACATTTCAGTGAGATATAGGAACTTGTTTGAGGAGAAATGCATCTTCTTTTAAGAAAATTTCACTTGTAAATGGACTGTACTTATATAGCGCTTTTCCAGTCATACTAACTGCTCAAAGCGCTTTACACTACATATCACATTCACCCAGTCACACACACAATCACACACACACACATTCATACCCCGATAGGCACATTGGGAGGCAACTTGGGGTTCAGAACTTGGCAGAATTATTATGTTTTTTTTTTTTTTTTTTTTTTTTTTTTTTTTTTTTTTTTATTTTTTTTTTTTTTTTCTTTTTTTTTAAAAATTACTTCCAAACTTCTCCCCCCCCCCTTACCGAGTGAGGCCCTCTTTTTTTGTTTTAATTTTGGGGGTGGTGGTGTCCCATTGGGGGCGACGGTATGTGTGTGTTTTTGTGGGGGGGTATTATTTTGGGGGGTTTCTGGGTGCCCTTTTGGATGTATTTTTTAGGGGGACCCTTATGGGGGTATTGGAAGGAGAATGGGAGAAAATGGTTCTATAGCCTCGTTGTGTTATTTTCTTTTTTATTTTTTTTTCTTTTCTTATAAATTTTTTATTTTAAATATAAGCAACACTCTCCCATTTAATAATACATAAAAAGTATATAAATGATAAAAATATAATTTTTGCAAGGATGGCCGAGAAGGTCCCGCCTGCAGCCTGCGAGGAGGAATCAGATATTAGGCGGGGTCAGACATCCAACTCGCCCACATTACCATTTTGAGACATTTATTTTAACCCTTCCCCCTATCCCTAAGCCCTAACCCTAACCTCACTATCCACGCCCATCGGATGTCCAGTGCATCTGACTCCTGCAAGCCGCAGGCGGGGGTACTTGAATTTACCTGCACAAATTTCCAGGAAGCGTGTGATTTATAAAGGGGAAACTGCTTGAATCTGTGTGTACGCATGGTTTTATAAATCTGAATATTTTTTGGCGTACGCAAACTTTTGGTTTTGGGCATACGTGCACTTTTAATAAAGATCCTATGCACTGTTTTATAAATGAGACCCTATCTTGATTGGCCGGAGAGGGAGGTTTTAAAAAGTGTGATTCGGCTTTTCACCAAAATTTAATGGGTTCTTCCTCTGAGTTCCTCTGGGTTCTCTGTCTTGGTAGTTTTGGGGTGGGTGGGGGGTGGGTGGATTTACTGTCCACAACCATATTAAAAAGGGCCATTTTGAGGATAAAATATAAATTTCACATTTTTCTTTTAAATTACATTAATTCAGTTTGAAAATGTGAGGCAGTGTGATGTTAAATATAAAAGGGGTTGACACTTGTCTTTTCTAGAGAAAGATGCAATCAACTGAATGTGAAAATAGCTACAATATGTTGCTACAATTCAATATATGTGTGCTGGTGTTTCTTTCAAAACATACTGAATGTTTTTCTTTAACAGTTTTGTTGTACAAATCATTTCAGAAAAATGTCCAACAATAGCGCAAAGACACCCGGAAAGTGAATTTACCAGCCGAAGCTGGAAGCACTAGAGCAGTGCTCCAGTTTCACCATATGGTGAAGATTTTGCTCCAGGCAAACGCCTCCTGATTTCAATCACTCTGACTCAGCAAATACGTTTGCCTTTTTCCCCCTGCTCACCAGATGTGGCAACGGGGCTTTTCAGAACAAGCTACCCACAAACACTAATATGTTTAGCCTTAATTACAGTGCCCAAGTTTAGAATATCATTATCAATCTATATCAGAAATAAGGCTCAAGGTTACGGCCGAAAGATAAATTGAAACCAAGTTGCCTAGTTGGAAGGACAGTTTGAAGGCATTGCAGCACCTCCTCATTTCATCACAGTTAAGAAACTGTGTGCTTGGTTATGCTGTTATTGTAACCTTTAGAGTACCGTCACTTCTGCCAGCTATTTCCACATGCAATGTCCATTTTTCTAACGGTCTTTTACCCAGATCTCACTCTGGCTCACTTCCTACTGGATCAAGTCAGTGGCAGTAAACTAGAAATGTTGTTCTTCACTGATACAAATACTGTAGCTTAACAGAAACTGAAAAGATGAACTCAAGAAAGTGTTATCATCTATACAGTTTCTTGCTGTTTCCTTAAAGATAGGGGGAGTTACAAATTGCTATGAAGTTGTCTATTGTTTCTAAATTGTCTTCTGTGAACCCCCCCCCCCCCCCCCCCCCCACACACACACACACACACACACACAAGCACACACAAAAAAAAAAGAAAAAAGAAAAAAAACTGGCCAAGGAAGATTTTCCAAATGGCCTCGTTTCCATCTTTCACTGATTTTTAACTGCAGATAATTGTTCTAATTTACAGGAATCTCTAAATCCCCTAAGGAGACAGTTCATTTATGGTTTCATACTGGTTAGTACTGGCTGCAGTTAGCTCACCACAGAGCTTTTCCTGTATTTTACAAGATTGTTAAAAAAAAAAAAAAAAAAAAAAAAAAACGGCAAGCAAGGCGGCACAGGACATGACCGGACATACTGAAGAAAGATGAAAAAGCCACGACTGGATGTGACTCACTTATGAGAAACAACGTGCTAGTTTCCGACTGACTGTATCACTTATAATACACTGGGGGGTGTCATTTAAAAGAGGAGGCACACACAAGAGAACAGAAATGTATTGACACAGCAAATGTTAGCACTGTTTATGGGAAAGGATGAGAGGGAAGGAGAAATTTCTGTGGTGGTATATTCCTCTAAAATGGATCACCAACTCCGGTCCTCGAGGGCTGGCATCCTGAAGGTATTTGGAGCTTCTCTGCACTTCAATCAGTGCGTATATAACAGCAATCCAAAAACACACGTGATTACCGTCTTTCACAAAGTCACGTGTGCTCACTTGCTCACACACACACACACACACGCACACGCGCACACACAAAAGCATTCTTTACTGAAATAAAAGTACGAATTTAGAGATGTAAAAATGCTTAATTACAGATATTGTATTAAAGGTGCCATGACATCAAATTTAACTTTTCTGGGGTTTTGGGTGTATAATATTATCTGTTGTGCACTGATGAGGCCATGTGAATGTCCAGAGTGAGAATCCAAGTTCCTGTTTATGGTCTGTCAGCTTTGTCTCTCTGCTCAGAAACAGTTGAATCAGACAGCAGGCTATCATTCTACGTAGTTCTATCATTCTACGTAATTTAATTGCTCCAATAAGAGCACACTATCAAGTAAACAGCCCCCCCCCCCCCCCCCCCTCTCTCTCTCTCCCTAACGGTCTATGCACCGTCCGCTCCCCCCCTCCCCTCCCTGTCTGATTCAGCTGCGTGTATGGAGCTAGTAGTAACTTCTGTGCAGTCAGGTCTGAGTTTTCAAACAAATGGATTTAAAAGAAAACTTCTGCAGCAACACTGAGGGAGGCGACCACAACCTTGTCATTACCTGTAAGTTTATTTATCTTCTAAATGCTGTCTTGTCTGATAAACATAGCTCACTGTCTGAAGTGCCCATGTTGCTAGCAGTTAGCCTTTAGCAAAGTCCGACCGCAGCTGACCTAGATTCTCCAAATAAGGTCATAGCCAAATAAGGTGTAGCCAATCAAAATGAAGTCAACGTGGTCTCCGGGTAAAGCTCCATATCATCACCGCACCCAACTGTATAACTGAGGAAGTGAGGTCTGGCGTTTCAAAACAATACTCCGCTGTAAAAAATGCCGTTTTTTTCTTTGGAGTATTTACATATGCAGTAATGCCAACAACATAAACTAGTTTTTACTGCTATATCATCACTCCTTTAAGTTGAAGGGCAACATTAATGATCATTCATTAAAATGCTGTGGTCAAGCTCTATTGGTTTTGTAATTCTTTATAAGAGTGAAGTACAACCATGTGACATCACTGCTGTGAGACTCAGCATTTGGTTCAGTTCAGTGTCGGCTTGTAGTGTACTAGCTGTAGTTGTAGTTTACTAACTGTTGTGGTGGTGTACTCAATGTAGTTGTTTACTTTAGAGTCCAAAATATTATCTAATAAGCCCCAGTATATATCTCAGCTAGAAGCATTGTAGTATTATAGTTAATTCAATTCAATTCAGTTCAATTCAACTTTATTTGTATAGCGTCCATTCATGACAATGTCACCTCAGGGCGCTTAAACAGACAGAAAAGTTCAGGTCAGATTCATAATAGCCTAGTTAAGGAAACCAACAGATTGGATCGAATCTTGACTTGACCCGGTCCAATTCCCCATCCTGAGCAAGCATGGAGGGGTGGCGACAGTGGGAAGGAAAACACCCTTTTAACAGGGAGGAAAAACCTCCGGCAGAACCCGGCTCAGGTAGGGCGGCCATCTGCCTCGACCGGCTGGGGGGGAGAAGACAGAAAGGGAGACCAACAAACACTGCAACCTTATCCAGCCAGATCTGCTGAGAGAGGAGAACACAGTTAATGATGCAATACTGTCACAGTTTTCTACATGGAGAGACAGAGATGGTGGGAGAGAAAGAGCCCAGTGCATCATGAACGTCCCGCAACAGTCTAAACCTATAGCAGCTTAACTAAGGGAAGGCTAGCCATCCCTAACTATAAGACTTATCAAAAAGGAAGGTTTTAAGCCTGATCTTAAAGGTAGAGAGGGTGTCTGCCTCCCGAACCTGAAGTGGTAACTGATTCCATAATAGGGGGGCTTGATAGCCAAACGCTCTGCCTCCCATTCTACTCTTAGAGACCCTTGGAACTACCAAAAGGCCTGCAGTCTGAGAGCGAAGTGCTCTGCTTGGAATATAGCCACATCTGAATTGACAGGATGTGCCAGCGCGGGAGATCCGAGCAAAGGCTAAAGGGGCTTCAGTTACCTGGATGGTGTGCAGATTGCACAGCACTTAAATGGCATTGGATGAGTGATTGGGCTAGGTGTAGGGCACCAGATACTTGAACCTAGTTACATCTCATATTCCAATGTGCTTCAATATTTTGTATGGTTGGGTGGTAAAAGGATAATCCCTCGGCCTTTAACCATACAGGGAGTGCAGAATAGAGAGAGATCTCCAGTCCAACTCAGACGCCAGCAAGGTGGAGGTGGGGTACTGGTATGGGCTGGTATCATCAAAGATGAGCTTGTGGGGCCTTTTCAAGTTGAGGATGGAGTCAAGCTCAACGCCCAGTCCTACTGCCAGTTTCTGGAAGACACCTTCTTCAAACAGTGGTACAGGAAGAAGTCTGCATCCTCCAAGAATATCATGATTTCCATGCAGGACAATGCTCTATCACACGCATCCAAGTACTCCACAGCGTGGCTGGCAAGAAAGGGTCTAAAAGAAGAAAAACTAATGACATGGCCTCCTTGTTCACCTGATCTGAACCCCATAGAGAACCTGTGGTCCCTCATCAAATGTGAGATTTACAAGGAGGGAAAACCGTACACCTCTCTGAACAGTGTCTGGGAGGCTGTGGTTGCTGCTGCACGCAATGTTGCAGTTAGCCAATGCTGCAAAAAGTGCAGTGAATACCCACCTATCATAAAAGATGCAGAGCTCAACATCCTTGAAAAGTTTGTCATCACCATGTATGACAAGTAGAGCTGCAGCTAGCGATTATTTTAATAGTTGATTAATCTACCCCTGTAATCGATCGATTAATTGAATACGCTCTATGTTTTTAAAGATGCTACTGTGATGCAGTGGAGTAATAATGAGTCCAAATTGGCACCAAAGACTGTGGTTGACATGCAACGAGTAGGTGCATTACTGTCACCCACTGGTAGGGAGTGTCTGTTAATAGTTTATACAGACCGGAAGTAGGGCTGGGCGATATTGCCTTTTAGTAATATCCCCATATTTTTAAGGCATGTCACAATACACGGTATATATCTCGATATTTTACCTTAGCCTTCAATTAATGCTTTGATGCATATAATCACATTCATAATGTGGCAGTTGATGGTCCTGTCACCATGCCTCCAAGTGATCATGCACCCTGGCTACTTGGCCAATGGGATGTCCCTTTGGCTTACTGGTTAGCGTGCATGACTCACCCGGGGGTCTGGGGATTGAATACCGCCCAGGCCCTCTTTATCCTGCCACAATCAGATGATTCTGTGTCTACATTAAAGGGGGGTGGGTAGCCTAGTGGTAGCGTCGTGGGCTTTGGCGTGGAGGACCGGGGTTTGAGTCCCCGACACGACTCCTAGGTGAACCACTGTGGACCCCTGAGCAAGGTTCTTAACCCCACCAACTGCTCCCTGGGCGCTTTAAGTTGCAGCCCACTGCTCTCTTGTACTACTGTACTGAGATGGGTGAAATGCAGAGCCCTAATTTCCCCTTGGAGCTCATACCAGTATAACAACAAAAAAACCCATTACTGTTCATACTGCATCAATATTTGCTGATTTTAAACATTCATGCCAAAAGGGTGAAATCATAACTAAACAAATTGATTAAAACTGTATTGAACAGTTAAAGCAGTGCAATAGACATCATGTAATTTTAAAACAAAACAAAGTGCCTGCAACTACTGTTATGCCTTTTGGTAGAAGAAACAGATAAATAGTTAATGGTGTGAATTATTCACATTAAAAAGGGAATAAATAAGTTGATAGTTACTAAACGTAAGTTATTTCATGCTAAAAAAAAAAAAGTTAAAATGTTTCTGTCAGATCTTATCAGTGTGACACATTTTTTTTCTTAAAAAGCTTTTTGTTAAAATGTATGCTCAGTTATGTGAGCGAGTGAGTGCTTACATCTTAACGAGGATCTTTGTTGTTTTTTCTCCGATAATGTTGTGAGCGAGTTATCAGAGAAACCAGCGAGGAAAACTCATGTGTGTGCCAAATATGTTCTACACGCGTGAGCCTGGGAAAACTTAAGTCTTTGTAAGTATTGTGGTGTGTACGTGAGTTAATTACAGTAGTTAGTTGGTTGAAATTCTTCATCTGCAGCAGCCAGAGCTTTGCCAGAGAAGCTGCTACTGCCGCGCACATGACGTAGTACGTAGCACATGTGATGTACGCAACTAGGAGAGCTTGTCTATCCTAACCGGAAGCAGTTTGTACAGACCAGAAGCAATACGTGAAGCGGGACTTTAAAAGTTAAACAAAGCATCGATTACTAAAATATAAATCTTTTTTTTAATCGAATAATTCGATGAATTGTTTCAGCCCTAATGACAAGCAGAGTACTACACGCAAGGTTGATTAGGCAAGACTGGACTTGTTTGCTTGGAAGCAAAGGTCTTATGATGCCATTCCACCAACAAGCACATCCCTTGTTTAGCATGTGAAACAGTCTGCCTTCCAAGCTGCCGGCATATGGGGCCAGGCAACTGTGTGCAAAATGCAAACTGAAAGCCCCTTCAACTGGGGCTAGCAAAAAGATGATCAGATCTGGCAAGTTCTCTGGACAACCCACCCATTCCACCCATTGCTCAGACCTGTAAGCAGTTCACAAAATGGCTGCAAGACTGAATGCCGAGGACGATGCAAATGCTATGACTTTGGCCTGAAGGGTACCATCCCAGTTTTTAACCTGTGGGGACGCAAAAAAAACGTGGACCCATCCGGCCCGACCCAAACCTGCTGGTAGAAAACCTTTGAAACCTTTTCTGTGTTTTTATATAAACATTTAAAAAAATTTACAGGAAAAAAAACTCAACTTGGGGGAGACAAAGACAGCCTATACGGGGGTTCCCCTACAAGTAGCTTACCGGTTCAAAATCTGAGCGTGAAACTAATGTCTTCGTGTTTGTGAGTGTTTTTTTTTTATTTAATTCCCATTGTATCATCATAATGTTCAATAATTTTGATTTTCTAAATGCAAAATTGCATTGTGAGAGATCAGTGCATTCGGAGCTTTCACACTTCTCGACCAGTGTGGTTGCTTTTTTCAGCTGCAGCAGTTTGAACTGACCACAGTCTTCCTTCCTGTTTCCTCCTCGGTCTCCTCATGTGTTTGCTGACTGGCAAACCATCATGTTGCCAGATCAATAAAGATGTTGAATGACTGGTCACTCTGGAACCCAATAAAACTAATCTTTTTTCCATTTGAGCAATGTGACTCTAAAGGCCTGAAGCTATTTTGTTTAAGACTCATCTCAACATGAGGGCATTATAATGAAGTCAATGGAGCTACTAAAACAAAAACACATAATGCATGTGGCTCGGTGAATTAATAATACTTGTGTGTGAATGTTAATCTGATTTGCTTAGATTAAAACTGAAGTACGAGCAAAGAGTCCAAGCAAGGCCAGTCCTTTCAGACCTCCTGTGTATCTGTTTATTTGCATAAGGATCCACTGAGACACGTAGGGATATTAATCACTCACAAAGATTGCAACATGGACGACAGAAACTGTTCAACATTGGAACTCTGATACTACACCAGAAATGTCACCACCAGCCTATCTGAACTATTTCAGCACTCAAAGGGAAATCCCTTGAACCCCGAGGCGATACACTTCATGATTCTTAATGCTGGTTAATCAAGATTTATGAATGTGAAGCACCCTCACAGAACTAAAAGTGAGCACCAGTGACTATCAATAACAGATGGTCTTTGTGTGCAGCCGAAAAGCACCGAGGGGGACTTTAAGTGTGGAAAGACATTTTCAGCCAGTTCAAAACAAAACAGGTCATATGGATGTGAAGCAGTGGGAGTGAACACTTCATGTCAAAGGAGCTTCTAGTAGACTTAATATTAAACTGAAACAGAGTCTTCTTTCTTGTTTATTCACAGTCACAAATATTTATTAAACTGTCTAGGATTCAAACAAAAAACATATGTGTTTTTTTTTTTTTTTTTTCTTTTTTTTTTTTTTCTCCCTTTCCTTCTTTTTTTTCTCTTCTCCTTTTTTTTCTTTTTTTTTTCCCCTTCCCCTTTTCTTTTTTCTTTTCTTTTTTTTTTTTCAATTCCACTTTGGAGTAGAATTCAATCTTGGGGAAGCCAAGTTTGCAAAGAATGTTCATAAATTAAAAATTACATTCAGAATGGGTCAGATTGCTGGAGACTAATGTCACAAACAAAAATCACCCATCTAAACCAGTTTTCTGACCCATCAAAGCTGGATCCTCTGCAGTTCGTACCAGTTTGTTGGGGTGAATGACAGATCACAGGCTCACACTTCCACTAGTACACAAAAAGCTACAACCTCCAGAAGTTCTGTGACAATGCAGCCATCATTGAAAGTGTATTGGAGGGAGAACAACTGGGAAACGAGAAACGCATTCAGATCTTTGCCAGCTGATGCACGCAATTTTGGCAGGAAATCATCTTGCACCACACCTGTGAACATCCAGGGTCTGGATATTGAGACAGTCGGCCAGTAGAAGTACCTGAGTGTTCACTCCATTGATAGAATGCACTGGCTCTCCTGTAAAAACGTCCTGTACAAGAAAGGCCAACATCATTTCTACTTGCTGAGAAGGCTGAGGCCCTTCAGAGTGCAGGAGAGAGTTGAAATCATTCTTTGACACAGTCTGAGTCTTCTTCCTTCCCTGATCTGCTGGCGTGGTGGATGCATAGAGTGGGACAGGAAAAGACTGAACAAGCTGGCCAGATGGATAAATAGATAGCTCATTAATCTTTAACAGGAAATGACATCGTACAGCAGCAACTGCATTCAATAATCACACATTGATAACAAAACAAAGACAGATTTCTCTACATGTAAACTGAGATAGAAAATTGTCTATCAAAGCTAAAAGCAAAGTAGTTAAAAAGGAGGAAATAGGTGGCAATGCTATCCAAATTAAAATATGAATTGCTTAAACATGTTTAAAGTCCCAGAAAAGTGATTCACTGAAATCTCGACTGTTAAAGGGACTAGAGGCGGGAATTTAAAAAACAAACATGCATGTCCATTTTTTTAATGCTAATGGATGATGAAGCGCTAAATACCAAAAAGAATGTTTCCACCCACGTTTCTCTCCGTTGCCTTGAACAGGCTGTGTGATGCAAAATGCGCTGCAATTCGGTGGCTGAATCTCCCGCGCTGCCCTGCGGACCTGACGTCAAATGACCTACATCCTCAGTTTTGATACAGGAAGAAGACGGTCGCTGTAAATTCAAACACTGTCAGCGATAGTCATGGATTCTTCTGCTGTCAGCAAACGATCTAGATCAACTGAAAGACACTAAAAAGTGTAACTACGAAGAAAAAGGTCAGTGAACAACATTATAGCTTCAGTTTGTGCACGCTTCTGTGACGGCTTGGCTCGTGGCTGCAGTTACCTGAAGCACCAGTCACGGCAGTCGCGAGTTTCGTTTCTCAATCTTGTCTCTAGTCCCTTTAAACAGGATTTTTTGGGCTGATGCACATTGGTGTGGTGATTAGCACCATCACCTCACCCCAAATAAGTTCCTGGTTCAAATCTGAGCTGGAGCCCTTCTGTACAGAGTTTGCATGTCATTCTCTCCTGCCTCTCCAGAAGCTCTAGCCCCATCACAGCCCTGAACTGGACGAAGTGGATATGGACAATGGTTGGATGGATTGTTAGGGGAGGGATAAAAATCACAATTCTCACTGAAGGAGCTGGACTGAATATACGAGGCAAGACAAGGCGATCACACTGGAACGTTCTACACATACTGAAGCAGAATGCATTAGCACCGGGCTAGCAAATGTAGCTGACAGATCTATTTTCATCACAGAAATGCATCTTTTTTTTCTTTTTGTTGCCAAGTTTGCAGAATTCGGGCTGCCCACTTAAATTTCAAAAGAATAATGATGATAAGAAAGAAAGAAAATCCAGTTTTTCTTTCTTTTTTTAAAAAAATTAAGATGCTTAACTGCACCACTGCAAGTCTGGCAGCACAGATCTGCAGTGGTGCAGCTGATTCTTCAGGCAATCAGATTCATTCATTGAATGAAAAAACTATGTTACAAACCTTGTAGTGTGCTGTTACAGAACTGCCATAAATACTGGAGTAAATACTTCATTTTGTGAAGAGCCACTGATGGTCTGCAGAGATTTAAGCGCAGCACACCTACTCACTAAAATGTACTGTAGGAGTAATTTTGGTCAGCATGTGCTCAGCAGATGGATGCCGATGCTTGTGTAGTTCATTTGAGCTGATCTGAGATCTATAAATCGAGGATTTCACGAGAGACTCCCCCAACAGAGCTCATTACATGATTTTAAGAGCTACTGTAAATTTATTTACTTGCTAACAGTTAATCAGTCTTTACTCAGTGGTTAAAAACATCTTCCCATGATATACCAAACTCGAAACATTGGTTTATGTATCAAGGTAAATTTTCCTTCTGACTTTTCTTTCAGCCCTCGTGACATTTCAGTGGAACATTTTCTCCAATAATATCCACATACCATGTGTGCAATACATCCACAAATCATTTCAGAATGCAAATCCCACACCTTTTGTGTATGCATATATTATTTTTTAATTTGAATATATAAAATTCCTTATACAATTTTTTATTGGTAAGTATAACTGATGTTATTCTTGACTAATACTGCTGCAGTAAAGTCTTAACTTCCTGCCTTGTAATGATAAATGCAAAAGACTGGACCAACTAGTAGGGAAACACTCAACAAATTGTCACTATACAAAGATATCCAAATATATTCACACAAATATCTCTAACAATTAGCCAGTGTGTATTAAAACTGAACGTGGCAACCGGAGTGCCTCCAGAAGACAAACAGGTACACATTTCATACACACTTAACCCCCTTCTCTGCATGACATGAAGAAATCTTTTTTTTTTTTTTTTTTTTCATTTTAACATCCTCCAACTCTTGAAAATGCTGCTTTGGGACAAACAATGCTCAGTGACTGTTCAGCCTCCCCCTGCAAGCAGATTTCTGCACGTATCAGCAAACACCATAAAAGTACAAGAGTATCTTGGTCTCTCCCCATCATCACCACTCTCCCAGTCATATTTACTCCTAACATCAACAATGGAATTCATGCTGAAGGCCGGGGAACATCAAAAGCAACCTCAGCTCTTTGATAATGGCAGATCTGACGCTGCAGTGTTTTTTCATGCTTTAAAAAAACAGAGCTACTTAAAATTCAGCTACAAAGAGTCTAAGCAGGGATGGATTACAATAGATTATGATCTCAATCCATTACTGACATTGTGTCTGTGAACATTATTGATTTAGTATCATTATATTAGATTAGAGCCCTGGTATCCTATCGTAAGTTGCTTTCTGAATCAAACATCTTGGAGAAATGCAGCTCAGCAGGGTACAAGTGAGAGCTTGTGTCTCCCAAGCAAGACTTCAGGCATGAACCCACTGAACTCCCCAAGGTGAGTGAAAAGATCTCAGACAATTAAATCTTAAATCAACTCTGCCATCTAGTGGTCAGACGTTGTAGCTGCTTCTAAAACCACCCTCTGGAAGCACAATATGGTTTAGATGTGCTCATGTATGAATAAGAAAATCCAGTCTTTTTCATTATTAAGGTTTTCATGTCAGGATACAAAGAGTTAGCTGCTAGTGATCAACAATATATGACTTACTATTTTTTTTTTTTTTTTTTTTTAAACAAATGTAAAACAAAATGTAAAAGCAGGGGGAAAATTAAATTAAAAGCAACTGATGCTGCTCTTCAAACTGGGAAGGGCTACATGACTGGTTCTTTCTCAGACTCCACAGGCTGCAGTTAGCATGTTAAATGTTAAAGTTTATGACAGCACAATTAGAAAAATACGGAACAATTATGGCTTGTTTGAAGTGGGTTTGCCTTTACTTAAAAATAAAATGTATATATACACATATATGTATACATAGATATAAAAGAATGTGACAGCAAAGCTTATATTTGCATAGGTCCAAAAAAACCAAAAAACTAAACAAGACTTCTGGACTGATGTTTTTCTGGATAGATGAGACCAAAGCAGAGATGTTGGGCCAGAATGCACCAGAGCACTTTTGGTAAAATACAAAACGCAGCATATCACCACAACTTCTCACACCAATTGTCAAGCAGAGTGGTGGTGGGGTTTGTTTGGGCTTGTTTTGTGGCCTCATGACCTGGACACCTTGTAGTCATTGTGTTAAACATTAACTTCCCTGACAGCTAAAAAAAAAAAAAAAAACCAACCAACCAAACAAAATCTTTACTATGCAACAGAATAATGATCCGATGAACACTGCAGATCTCAACCTTCCCACAAAGCTCTATTGGCTGCAGCAACATTGTTAAAGAAAAGAGTAGACTTAAATTCCTCCACAAGTCGCTGCTTCTAAAGGCTGTTGTACAAGCTACGAAATCATGGTTTGTATTTAGTTTTTCCGCACAATGCTTCTAGATTTTAGTTTAGTATTAGATGAATAACACAGTTCATCATGTGTTGCTAATCATCTGAAGTTGAACTTTACTTATTTACATGTGTGGTAAGAACAAAAGATTTTATTGAAACTTTCTGTTTGTAAAACCTTGGATTTGAAAGTGTGTGCACCTTTTTAATCACATGATTGTAAATCTGGGGAAAAAAAATTGTGTGGCAGATGTAAACCATAAATAAACAAAGGTGATTATCACATCATCATCATCATCATCGAGGCTTGAGAAGCGGCCAGTGGAGATAACAATGAACACACTTGGAACACAACTGAAGAGAAAAAATTGATTTATTGCTGTTGTGAAAATGAAACTGATGCCCTGAACAGGCAGATAATGTCACATAATCAAGCCCTAATTTAGGGAGGCTGGCTGTCATGAGT
Source organism: Atherinomorus stipes (assembly GCA_023101725.1). Lineage (NCBI taxonomy): Eukaryota > Metazoa > Chordata > Actinopteri > Atheriniformes > Atherinidae > Atherinomorus > Atherinomorus stipes. The sequence continues at coordinate 965,577 of JALJCO010001535.1, read as the reverse complement.
GTTAAATTAAAACAACAACTTAATATTCTTTTTATTAATATGTGCAATTACTAAACATTACAACAGTTCTCAAACAAGAAACCTTTACAACAGTGTTCCTGTTTTGGGGTATTTCAAAACATAAAAAATCTTGTTAAATCTATTATTCAGCTTTTTCAGTAGCAGGAAAATTATAAGAAAAAATAAAACGAAGTGGAAATGGAAAAAAACGGCATGACTGCATTGATGGCACTTTTACAAATGTATGGCGCAATTACAAATGTGTATGTATAACTAAAATCAATCTTTAAGACCACAAAACCTTAAAACTAATGTTGGAATATAAAAACGAAATTTAAGTTATGAAATAAAATCTACAATAAAAAAACTGTATCACTTAGAGTCCATCTGACACCTTTGACCGAGAACAACAATAGCTTATTTGATGTTGAAATTTTGTGCTGATTCTAACAAGTATTTCCCATTTAATTTTTTCCCACTAAAGCATTAGCTGAGTAAAACAGTAGAAGAAAACAAACAAACAAACAAAAAAACAAATGCTAAATATTTTAATCAGCAATGGGACAGTAAACCAGAAAACACTAACTAGGAAAGTCTAACTACAGGGATGAGTTGATCTGATACGGGAATACTGACATAAATCACATGTCTGGGTTACTCAACAGCATCTGCAAACTGGTCCGGCTCAGTGGGAATTCTGTAGCAGGTCCATTGGATGGGGCGTTGGTGGTGTCTGGCAGGGCTGTAACTGGCCATCAGCGGCTGGATCACTGTGCCTCCCTGCGGAGATGTCAACTCTCGCAAAGCATAAGGGATGATGTCCTCTGGACCTGGAGGACACACAGCACCAGTCACAGACTCAAAGCAGTTTTTTTTTTTTTTTTTTAATTGAATAGCATTCTGTATGTTTCAACTTTTCTTCAAACTTCACACAGCTCCTCTAATTTGACTACAACAGCAAAAGTAGTCAAGTGTCAATCACAATCCTCAACATTAAAACTCTAGGGCTGTTTAAATGTACGTTCTCCTTATGCTGCCAAAGTTTTGATCCACTGAAGAATGGGCTGCAGACTGTGAAACTTTGAGTTCGGACAGGGATTAAAGCGAAAAAATATTTGTTTGACTGACATTTTTCCCAGGCCATTTTATATTTACCGGCCATCGATGTGCCCGTTGCACCACCTTTAACAACCCTCTGTCTGCCATTTTGCCGCTTTCCAAAATTTCTAAGTAAAACTGTTAAATGCTGCTTCAGCCCTTCGGTTCTCATATGCAACATTTAAGATGTAAGAAGACTTTAATTTTCTACACTATTTAAATACCCAAGACTAACAGAATCTTAGAAGAATAAGATCTGACAGTTTTTGTCAGTTTGCTGTAAGATAATTCAGTTCCGTCCTGTTCAATTTATCCTCTGTGTTTTTAACTAGGTAGGTGAGTGACACACCTGAATTTTCTGCCAGGTGTCAAAGTATTTTTTCCTCTTTCCATCTATCTAAAGTGTTTTTGAATTATTTACCTCATTTTTATTTTCACTTAGTTTGTAATGTATTCTTACAAATAAATTACCTTCTATAAATCTTTTTAATTCAAGTTTTATTCATCTTAGAACACCTAACAAATCAGAAGAAATAAGTGTAATTGTGCCAGCAGTACCAGGAAAGAGGCCTGGATATATTAGTACTTCTGTAAATTGCGTTTTAGTTACAGTGAAAACAAAGGTATGTAAATCTAATGGATTATCAGAGTTGATTCTCATCAATTTGTCTTTAATTTCTGTAGATCTTCCTTTAAATATACTTTATGGTTAGCTGCTATAAACATAATTACGCTACAGACTAGAAGAGATTGGCTTTTCTGTAGCTGTAAAAACTATCATTTATATGAAAACTGGCCAGTGGTATTTTCATGGCTTGATGAGACTTCTGACTAGTAAATCAAAGACATGACTTTATAATAGTAACAGATACTATTCGTTATATATCAAAGCATGTTAACTTTGAGCATAAATAATGAAACCAGAGAGAGAGCACAAGATCAGAAACTGATCATCAGGTCTGATGACATCTTGTCAGAATAACTTTATCTGACATTTAGGCTGCGGCTCCGATAAAAGTTTATAAAGAAGCCGTTTTTACAGGTGGGTTATTCATCTACACTCAGTTCAGCTTCAGTAATGTCGAAATGAAACATTATAAATCTCATTCAGCTTGGGAGAATGGCTGCTTCAGTATCTATAGGCTGTTTAGACCAGCTACAACCTCACTTGTAAAATAGAAATAAAAACAGTAGTTAAGCTTCATCTGGGTCACGACACTCCAGTCAGCTTCTGAGTGTCGTGACGTTTCATGTCCGCAACACTGAGGCCGGGAGCGTATATGTTTTTAACTGGGAGAGAAAACTTAAAACCATGAAAACAAGTAGATAAAGGTTCATATTCTTATGATGCAGGCAGGGTTTGTTTTCACTGACAAGCCTGTTTTCGGTCTCGTGAATAGCAGATAAGATGTAGGTTTGCATCGCTCACTGTGACGTAGATCTCCACTACGCTGTAACATCAGTATATAAGCTTCTCTACCGCGCTGCTGAAGCCAGAGAAACACACACAGCGGTGACAGCGGACGATAACGCTGAACTGTCATTATATAATTAGATTCACTTTCACCTCAACAGTACATCATTTAGTGGCAACGTTGCAGTTTTTCTCAGTTGCTAAAACACTATTTTTGAAATATCCCGGGTTTTTCACAACTTTAAACACTAATCCCATAACTCAAACTACTTTCTCAAAACTTCTGCTTCTTGCTGCAAAAGGAAGTTATTGACTCAAAACAGCATCATCTGGCCTCAAAGAGCGACACTCTTGTCAAATCATGCCCCAAGCACAGCAAAATGTAGAACACTACAGAGCAATCAGGAAACACTATAAGGAAAAAAGGAAAATAGAGTTCTCAGAACATCAGAAAATGTTTTTCTTTTTTATTTACATCAGGCCAAATGCATCATGTCACAACACAGAGAACTCATAACATAAAGTAAAAGTAAAAATACTCCATTAAGCAAAATGAAAAAAGAAAGTTCAACATGAACAAACAGTATATGCAAATGTCATTCGGCCACAGCATCATGTCTCCTGGCTGGGTCAGGCCACAGAGCCACATCCACGTCACAGGCCACATTCTCTCTGGCCAAACAACGAGGGAAAAAGCCCCTAGCATGTGCTGGATCCAGGCTTGACATGCCTCCGCACCTATCTAATCACAAGCTAATTCCATCACTTCCAGCAATACTTTACAGCAGTCTTCTTTACAATCCCCAAATTTTTATAGTATACAGTCATGCAATGGGGGGATAACAACTATCTGTTCTCTTCTCTGAATGCCTGTATGATCGTTGGAACAGAGAACCTACTGATGTTGGGTTGCACCCTTAGTCTGGCCTCTCTCATAGTCAACCCATGGACAGTAACATGGTCAATCATAGTTTCATCCGCATTCACGAATTTCCTCTGAAATGAAGGCTCTGCGTTGGACCTGAATTCCCCCCCCATCTCTTATGGATACTCTTTCTCTGATTTCCTCTATCCATTGCAAAATCTTGTCCTCCCACAGCTTCCTCAACTGGTTTATATTGGTTCCCTCATCATCAGCCAAAGGTGAAATTAATTTTGAGTCACTGTGTTTACCTGTTGACACCTGTGTCTTAGTTGTGATCAAAGTGTGCAGCATGCGTTTACCATTTTGCACAGCAAGTGCGTCACAATGCAAAAGTGTTTTCAAACAATGTCTAGTGATGTGAAACGTGCTTTAGGTTTTGACCACAAGGGGACTGATTTGATACCTTGGTTTAGGCTTCTGAGAAATTGACTTTGATAATAGGATATAGTGTTTTAGCAATTGAGAAAAACTGTAATAGCACCAAATACACACTCACCAAAGCTGCTGTCTGACAACATTACCAGAGTTGTTAAAGTTAATCCACAGACAACATCAGACCTGCACCTCCATTAATTCCACCCATGCTACCATTCCTCAGTCTCAGGTGTTTTAGCCAAACTTGGACAGGTCTCGCAGTCCAATGTTCCCGACTTCAATTTCAAGTCAACACGCACAATTCTGTTGATGCACTGACCAGTCCTCTTCTGTTTCTGATTGGCCAACGTCGCAGCCTTACCAGGTTTTATTGGTCGAGAGTTTCTGTCGGTCATAACTTGGGAAAAAAAGTCTAAATGGAAATGCAACAAAAAAGCAAGTGGGTCTATTTTTTTCCCTCTCATTTTCCAAGATACGGAAATCCAACCACAGTGCCTAACACTGTAAAAGGATTCAGGAAGTCTGGGGAAATCTCAATAAGGACAGATAAGGCTGAGGACAAAAACCACTGATGGGTGAGAAAGAATGACCTTCAGGACCTCTGTGCATAATAAACCATCATGTGCCTTAATCTTGAGCCACATGGATTCAGGAGAACTTTAACCATCATCAACGAACACTGACATTCAGATTTAAAATCTAAACATTGGACCATACAGTTGTATTGTCTCTTTTGGATTTTTGTCTCCTTTTTCCTCTCTTCTCTCCTTCTAAAGCTGAGAAAACCCATCCAGGTTGCCAGAAGCAAAAGGTGCAAAAACCAGCATCTGTGTCCATGGCATGGATGAATTCATTTGTGTGAAGGTTGGTGGTTAATTCAACATGACAATCAGAGCCCTCATTCTGCACGACTTACAGCAGCATGGCTGCAGACAGTATGTGGGCTGGACTGGCCTGCATCTGGCCCAAATCTGTCTCTTACTGAAAAGGCATCATGAAATGAAAAATACTTTATTCATCCTAGAAGGGAAATTCAGCATTGTAAAAAGCTCACTCTTTTTTTTTTTTTTTTTAACAATATGACATTTGTATGAAATGATAATATACTAATAGTATAACAATAATCAGTCAGTCAGTCTTGTTCATAGGGTGATGGCTGCTGGTAGGAATGAATTTCTGTATCTCTCTGTCCTACAGCGAACCTGACGCAGCCTCCCACTGAACACACTCTGTTGATTCTTCACCGTGTTGTGGAGAGGATGGGAAGAGTCCTCCATCATCTTCATCAACTTGTGCAGCATTCTTTTCTGAACGATCAGCTCCAGCGGCTCCAGAGTTATTCCCAGCACAGAACCAGCTTTCTTGATCAGCTTGTTTAGTTTCTTCAAGTCTCTGATTCTGATGCTGCTGCCCCAGCAGATGGCTGCAAAGCTGATTGCACTTTCCACAACAGACTTGCAGAAAATCTGCAACATGTTGGTGCAGATGTTGAATGATCTCAGCTTCCTTAAAGTGTATGTTTCATGTTCTTTATAATGGCAGAAAATCATTCCCTGAGATGAGGCAGTAACTGTTAGGTCTCTTAAGTTGAAAAGAACCAGGGAGTATTCTTCTCTTTTCTTAAATGTAAATCATTCCCCCTCCTTCCTCTTCAACTTAATTGTTTATTCTTTTCATTTCTCATTTTATGTCATATCTCTGAATTGTGTCATGTCCAATATTATTGATGGCCAAATATAAAAAAATAAAATAAAAAAAAAAAGAAAAGAACCAGGGAGTATTACTTAAAAAGGGACAGGGAGGGGATAAAACTCTCGTTCACAATCACCGCACAGTTTTGGAATCATGTGACCTCTGACATCAGAGTAGGTGACCATTGCAAAACATTGACAGATAAACGGCGAGACAACAGCCGATTAGCAGCTAGACATCATCCTTCTAACATCCGTCTTCTTTCTGAACCTCACCTCTACAGCTGAGGCTGAACTCTCCCGGCCAGCACCTTCTTGATCGCCTCCAGAGATGTCCTCTTCTCCAGACTGACTCGGCAACAGCGGGACGTAGAAACCGAAACGTTAGCTTAGCTTTAGCCGGCAACACTGCTGAGTTTCTGCAGGTTTCAGTGTTTGTTTGTCGCTGTTCCTCTCAACACCAAGAGCTCAAATCCGGAGGCGGGACTGATTAACGCCCGTACACATGATCCGTGGTGGAAAAAAAAAAACGCTTTGCGTCCCATCGTTTTCTTACGGACAGAGTGGTGTCACCCGGCTCACGAACCGGGGAGAAATTGACTCAGTCCGCCCCCAGCTCGCAGGACTGCCGCCGCATCAAAGCAGGACACTGTGTTCTCTCCTGCCGTTTCAGCACAAAATCCTGGGAAAAGCGAGGGTTTCTGACCGCAGAGTAACCAGAAGAGGGAGGAAACTATCGTCCCTCCAGACTGAGCTCACGTTTGGCTTCCAGGACGGTCGATATCGGCTCCTCGGTCACTTTCAGCGGCTCGCTCGACTTTTCTCCACGTTTGGTCTCCAAAAATACGTAAAAGCGCTTTGTATGAGCCGTGAGATGGTGTTGCTATTAGCAGAGACATCTGTGGACAGAGTCAAAGGGAAAATGTCCTGCTGCTGTGTGTTGTTGAGGTGTAACAGAGCCGGTTGTTGGTGGGAGTAAACACACGGACGCAGTCACTATACGGCGGACATTCATGCCCTAGGTAATTTCCCTTGGGGGATCTTACCAGTATAACAAAAAAAAATAAATAAATAAAAAAAAAAAACACACTGAAAACCTCAACAAATACATAACGATGGTTGCTGAAATATAATGAAATAATCAGATAAACAGGAATAGATTTTTTAAACGGTGTAAAGACCGTAGAAGGTCTAAATGTGTGGCACCAAGCATCTTGTACACATGATCTCAAAATGAAAACTAATCAAGAGGTCGTTGTGTTCGGGGCGTGGGGGGGGGGGGGGGGGGGGGTGGGGGGGGGGGGGGGGGGGGGGGGGGGGGGGTGACATAGAAAATATTTTTTTTTTCAATGTTATTTTCCATATTTTCATGTCTCTACATATATTATGTGGCCTTCAGCATTAAAGCTGTGATGAATGTCCTATTCAGAGTCGCCTCCTCCTGCTGTGATCCATGTTTTTATCAGTAGAGTCGTTAGCGTTTGCCTACCCCTACGTCACCTCCAGTTTGTTGCTGGGGGCGCTGTTTTACACGGAGTGACAGGAATTTTCTGTTATTTTCTGTCAGGAAAGCCCCGTCGGTCTAGTATTTGTACTTTTTTGCATTGGCAATGTTCAGTGTGGACCTGATACATTACAAAGGCTTCTACATTTGTTTAAAATGGAAGTTTGCCTTTAAGAAGTAGAGTCTGCTCTGACCTTTCTTGTAGATGTAGTCAGTGTTGCATTTCCAGTCGAGTCAGTTATCCCCCTGAACTCCAAGGTATTTGTAGCTCTCCACCACCTCCACCTCCTCTTCCAGGATGTAGACAGGACTATGCTGCTTATTCTTGCTCCTCCTGAAGTCAACAATCATCTTTTTAGTCTTGCTGGTATTTATTAAGATGAGGTGATGGTTACCGCATCATTTCACAAGCTGACTGACCAGTTCCCTGTACTCGGCTTCTTGTCCATCACTGATACACCCCACAACTGCAGGTCATCAGAGTATTTCTGCAGATGACAGGACTCAGAGTTGTACTGGAAGTCTGAGGTGTACAGTGTAAAGAGGAATGGTGAGAGTACAGTTCCTTGTGGTGCTCCAGTGCTGCTGACCACCATCTCAGACACAAAACCTTTCAGTCTCACAAACTATGGTAGTTTGTTAGGTAGTCGTAAATCCAGGTGGTTGTGGAGGGATTCACCTGGAAGTTATGGAGCTTCTCACATAGTAAAGCAGGCTGAATAGTATTAAATGCACTTGAAAAATCAAAGAACATGACCCTCAAAGTGCCGCCTGACCGGTCCAGATGAGAGTGGGCTCTCTGAAGCAGGAAGATGATGTGTCTTCAACCCCAAGCCCATTACAATATGCCAACTGTAATGGGTCCTGAAAGGTTTTGACTTGCTTGTTGAGGTGAGCCAGTAAGAGTCTCTCCAGGACTTTCATGATGCGAGATGTCAGTGAAACTGGTCTGTAGTCATTTGGTTCAGCTGGTTGAGGTTTTTTAGGGACAGGAACAAGACAGGATGTTTTCCACAGCACTGGAACTCTGTTCTGTCTCAGGCTGGTGTTAAAAAGGTGCTGGAGAACCGGACATAGTTGTTCTGAGCAGGTTTTGAGAACTCTGGGACTGACACCATCTGGACCTGCAGCCTTGCTCCGGTTCAGTTTCTCAAGTTGTTTCTTGACCTGGTCGCAGGAGACAGTCAGGCTGGAGGTGGAGGCAAAAGAGGTCTCAGGATGTCCTGATGTGGAGGGAGAGGAGGCTGTGTTCAGGTCCATGACTGAGGTGCAGGGTGACAGAGTGGAGGTGGGACAGCTGTGAGCTCATGAAGGGTGTGTGGTGTGCTGGATTGTCGGCAGGGGGGAACTGATCCTAGTTCGTTAGCTCTGTCCAGACTTCCATCAGTCTGATCCCCCTTTAACTTAAAGCCAGTGATCTTCTTCATTCCCGACCACACATCCCTCACGTTGTTCTGCTGGAGCTGGCTCTCCAACTTCTTCCTGTAGTCCTCCTTGCACTTCTTAGTTTGTATTTTCAGTTGTTTTTGTGTGGTCTTCAGTAACTCCCCGTCTCCATCCCTGAAAGCTTTCTTTTTGATGTTCAGCAGCTTTTTCAGGTCACTGGTGGTCCAGGGTTTGTTATTGGGGAAGCACCTCACTGTTCTTGTTGGAATAATGCTGTCCACACATAAGTTTTTGTAATCTGTCACACACTCAGTCATGGTGTTGATGTCATCTCCATGAGGTTCACAGAGGACATTCCAGTCTGTGGCCTCAAAGCACCCTCTCAGAGCATCTTCAGCCTCAGTAGACCAGGTTTTAATAGTCCTTCTCATGACTGGCTGCTGCTGAACGATGGGCTTGTAGGTGGAGGTGAGAAGAACCAGATTATGATCCGATCTTCCTAAAGGAGGCAGGGCAGAGGAGCTGTATGCATTCTTAATATTTGCATAAAATAAATCCAACATCTTATTTTCTCTGGTGGAGCAGCTGACAAACTGCTGGAAAGTTGGTAACATAGCAACTGTTACCAACAGAGAGGGAGACGTTGTTGAAGTCTCCAGAGATCACTGTGGATGCTGTGCTTGTAGTTTAGTCACGATGGAGCTGATGACATCACAGGCTGTATCTGGTGTGGTACCTGGTATTATATAAACAGCTACCAGAATAACACAGGCAAACTCTCTGGGCAGGACGGAAACTCACAGCTAACAGTAAACACAGCTGTATTTAAAGCGCTATACAAACAAAGTTGACTTGACTTGACATTACAGTTCGATGTCTCTTGTGCAGCTCTTCTCCTTGACAGTGACGTGTCCTGGATGGCACCAACGCTGATTGACCAGCACTGCAATTCCACCTCCCTTTAGTTTCCCGCTGAGCTGTTTATTTCTGTCTGTAGGACCTTGTTGAAGCCGTGTACAGACGCATTACAGTCCGGGATGTGTTTGTGCAGCCATGTCTCGGTGAAACACATAATACTGCACTCTCTGTACTCTTTCTGAGACCTTGTTAGCACTTCAAGCTCGTCCATCTTGTTAGCTAGCGATCTCATGTTACCCATCACAACAGTTGGAAGAAATGGTTTAAATCTCTACCGTTTTTCCTCTTTGCCTTACCCTTGCCCTGGCGTGTTATTTCGCTAATAATCTTGATTTGGGAGAGTTTTAACAGTTTATCCCGGTGGTAAACAATTTTTCCGTTGCTATGGATACTCATCATAACAAGTAGCAAAAAAAGCCAAATATGTAAGAAAAATCTCCTGAATTGCACAGCCTTCAAACCAGCATAAAAAATCCTCCCAGAAAAACCTAATCTGACAAGTCAATGTCAGATTAGTCAATAAAAGTAATGTCAATAAAAAAGACAACTATATTTAAAAAAAAAAACTCAAGAGCCAAGAGAGAGCTGTTACAAACTGCTGCCAACTCGCGGCGCATTCCAGAACCTGGAATTCCATTCTCATTCTCATTCCAGAATCATCCAGAAGATGAGAATTAAAAAGCTGGAATCTGAAATTTGAGTAAACACAAATTTGTTGTGGAAAAATCTAAAAATGTGTATTTTCAGCTCCCAAACAACTGTAATTAAAAGGAAGGGTGATGTGACACATTAATCTTGCATATTTTTGAGTATGCTGCTGACATCAAATTAAAGATTTATGTATATTTTTTTAAATATGATGGAACTGGTCAGTGAACATATTAAAAAACATTTTTCTTTACATCTCAGGTTCAAAGTAATTGAATGACAGATGTCAAATAAAAAATACTTTTCTTTTACCATAAGGTATGATCCCAAAAGACATCCCTTCCCAGTCCTTGATAGTGACGTCTTGAATCTCCTTTTCCCAGTCCTCCTCTTGCAGCGGCAGTGCAGATCTTCCCTGACAGGGAACTTCATCTCTGCAAAAAGGCTCAAGTTATTGCATCCAGAAGCTGGGCTAATTTAAAGATACAGTATGTAAAAAATCAAAAGTCAATGGCAGAAAAATGTGATATATAATTCAAAACTGCGTTTATATTGATGTGTAATTGCTGCACTAGAATAGCTGTTATAAATGACTTATTCTCAGAAAATAAACATATACTGGGTGGTGCACATATGGAGGCGTCCATATTTGTTCCACCATTTTTACTACGGTGTCCCTGAATGGGCAAAACAATGTTTGTGAAGTAAGAACCATCTTAACTTTAAACTGCTGTACTGGCTTTGTTTAATGGAAGTTAGAGCACTGTTTGGGATAAGTAATGCCTTAAAAGTAGGGCTGTCAAAAAAATTAATCCTGATTAATTACATAGCTTTTTTCACTTTTAGAACACATTTAGGGTTAAGGTGTCTCACCAGGAATTCTGCATTTATCTTTAGTAGACTAAACAACTGAAACCCTGTCCTTACATGTCTCCATATAGTCCTTCAGACAGCTGCAGTTTAGTCCAGAATGTTGCTGATACGGTCCACACACGCTGACTTCACAGCTGTCCTAATGTGAAGCTGAAATTCAGGTCTGAGTCCTGGACTACTCCCGGATGTGTAGCTTGGTTTTAGCCTTTAAGTTGTAAAACAAAAGTTAATGTATTTTCTGCATATAGCAGTAGGAATTAAAAAGGACATCTCTTGTTTGACAATAGGATTAATTAATTTTTTTTGACAGCCCTACTTAAAAGACATTAATAGTTACTCATCGTACAGTCATAGCTACACCTGAGACCACTGGATCCATTCACAGATGAAACATCTCTATGTCTGGGAGAATTTTGGCCACTAATGGCCAACATACATTCACAACAGTGCTTGGAATATGAAGTCATTTGAAAGAAAACGTCTTTTCTTTCAAATACCCATCTTTACCACTAGTTGTCAGTAATTCTTACATATTGTACCTTCTTACATACTGTAACTTAAAGTTTTTATTAATTTTACTGTGATGTGATGAATTAAATCTTTAAAAAAAAACATGCTTTAAAAAAACAAAACAAAACAAAACAAAAACCGTACAGTCACCGTAGCAGTTTATGGTGGTAAATAGTTCTCAAACCTTCATCTGTGCGCAAAGGGAACAATGACAGAGGTAGTAATATACTGGAGAATGTGAAAAAAAAAAATCCTACATAACATCAGCAACCTCTAAATCTTCAAAAAACTACAAATATAGAAAACAGCAGACACATTCCTGCTCAAAGCTGGCTAACAAAAACACACAAATCTTGTCTCTTGTTGATGTAACAGCTATCGTAATTTCTAGGCTAGAAGCTGCTACTTTGGTCACACACTTTGAAAACTGGGGGTTAAACAATGATGTTGCTACACAATGGATTTTTACGGACAAATGAGCTTCATGTCACCAAAACATTAAGCCCTGTCACATCAGACCAAAATTACCAAACACGTCACAGTGGTCCAATAAAACTGCTCAAATTTCATCAAATGCCCTCACACTAAATTCTTTACATCAGATTTTTGTGCTTCATGTACACACCCTCATCATGGGAAAACACAAAGATATAATATGCAGATGATGCAGCTTTCAAGGTAAAGATAAATCTGGCTGTCAGGAAAGGAAACGGAGCTGCTGCACGCAATTTTGGCATTAATGAATTGATGGTGAGATGTTGAAGGTGACAGCATGAAGAATTTCTTTTTATTTTTTACACCTGCCGGGGTTTACGGAAAAAAGCATTTAAGGTATAAATGGTCTTGTCACGGTACTAAACAGCGTATGGTTTTCAGTCCGCTCTAAGCGTAGCGTAACATACTAAACTACATAGACCATGATCCTTTGCTGCCAGTGCACTCTTTTGAGCCAATGGGAGCCTCCACGCACAGGAAAAACAAATACAGCATGGATATACAGGAGGATGGAAACAGCTGTAAGGGTTAGCTAACCCAGCTCCACGAGAAGCGAGAACTTTGTTCCTGTTCTGGAGGCCGCAGGGACAACAAGAAAGTTTGTTTTGGTCCGGTTATCCCTCTGTGAGAAGTTTCAGCCGTGACGCCGCGGAGATCACCGTGTTGACTTGGTGAGTTTATATTTAGCTAATGACGAACTTGGTCCGGGGGGGCTGCGCATGCGGAGATGTCCATGTATTGAATGCCTTGAGTGTTGTAGGCACATTTTCGTATTTTTTCACCAATTTTAAAGTTATGATTATCATAATTATCATTTTATTTATTTATTCATTCATTATTTATAAACTTTGATAAGTAGTTACAAGATTTGCATTTTTTATTCCAGTGTGGCTTGTTAGTCATTAAAATCAGTTTCTAGAGATGAATAATAGTTTATATTAATGCACCGATGTTTGTGCCGATCTTGTCTGTGACATGAGCCAATAAACAACTTGAAAGTGAGTACTGCTGATATTTTCCCTCAATCTGGGATGTGCAACCTTTTTTCATTTTTCACAAGTATACAAGCTGGACATGGCACTCCCTTAAAGACCCACAACATAACTTTTCCACCTTAAAATGATGCGTTTCTGACTCATTTTGATGGCACACCAACATTCATCATGCACATTTTCAAGCCGTCACTGCCCAGCAGCGTCCCAAGGCTCGGAAACCGCATTGTGTAACTTTTTCCATCGGGGACATAAGGAATACCACCCTAAATGTTATGTTGCAGCTGACTATTGGTTGCGCACTGCGTCACATACCAGCAAACAGATATGGACACAGCTGGTGTTTTTAACACGCATCATGGTGGATTCGGCAAACGAATGCAAGGAAACATTACTGGAGGATGAGAGGAAAAGAAAGAGAGGAAGGGACAGAACAAGAGTCAAAATAAGACTGTAGCTGTGTCTCAAACCGCGCACTTGCCCGAGTACACTGGAATTCATTGCGTAGTGTGCACTGTGTACTTTGTCTGAAATGCACACTACTGTCGCTAAATGCTGACCCAAACAGAGCACTGTACTTAAAGGAAGTGACAGACTGGCATTGCCCGCTAATGTGAGCTAACTCTACTGAGCCGGAATAACCGTGGCCTCAAACAAATGACCAGATCATAATTGTCAACAGGGAGTGAACAGCTTGGTAGCATGCAGAGTCCTTTGGAAGATATCACGTTGAGTTGGTCTTTGGTGAACGTCCAGTATCATAGAGGAGACGGGGAGCTACTATATAAGACATCTGCAGCAAAACTCCTTCATTTCATCAATGCTTCAAGCAGAATGAATGAACGAATGAGTACTACTGTCCCGTGAGTTCAGAGTTTCGCAAATTGTGTTTTTGTTGTTGTCTGGGTAACAAGCTGCTTGTCTCAGCCGTACTACGGAAGCGCACACTGTGAACACGTGGCCCCAAAAAGAGTAAAGAACTCCCTGATAAATAACGGAAAGCTAAATCTGGACTCACAGGACAACAGTAATCGTTCTTTCGTTCATTCAACTTAAAGCATTGGCGAATATCAAGGAGTTTTGCTGCAGATAATGTCTTTTATAGTAGCTTCCCCGTCTCTGCCATGATACTGGACTTTCACCGAAAAGCGACTCGACTTGACATCTTCCAAACAAGTCAAAGTGATGCAGAAACTTTACTGGTGAGTAAATGCATGTATATACTCCTAGAAATAAGGTCCAGGTTGGAAAAAAAGAAACTTATCCTTTATGACTTTTTATGACCTTTTTAAGACCACTTAGAACAGAATTTAATGCCCATTTCATGGCCACATTGGTAAAAAACACAGATCCCTCTGCAATATCAAGATAATGCCAAAAAAGATAAATTGAACAAAATTAATCATACACATAAACAGAGTATATACTGTACGTTAACAAAAAAAACAACTCATAAATCCACAAATTCTCAAGTCGCTGAAAGGTTGCTTACTGTCACGAGTAAATAAAGGCTTCCTGTGTGTTTGGTTAAATGTTTCCCGATCATTTCTACCTGCAAAGTCAGCGATAAATTGGTTTCCAATTTCATTATAATGGTCAAGTTGGAACAGGAGGAAGCTAGCCAACTACTGTCACTTTGTAGATGTGTCAGACATTTCTGATTCTGACTGGCTAATATACAGACTTTGTCAAGATTTATTAGTTGGGGAAAAACACATGGATCTGTTTGTGTTTTCTTTTCTGCTGTCATTTTGTCACAAGTGACAGAAATCCGTTGTCGCGTCACTGTCACATGATTTAAGATCTACCATATGAAATTTAAGACCAAAACTGTCAAATTTAAGGACTTTTTAAGGTACTAAATGCAGTTTTGTAAATTCAAGACTTTTAAGACTTTTTAAGACCGCGCGGGGACCCTGTACTCAGCTCTGAAAACAGTTTGATAGTCCTGCCTCTTCCGCTACGTCAGCAAGATGGCATCCGTTAAGTGCGAGTAGTGTGCTTCGTTCTGCTCTGGATTTTTGACCGGTTTTAGGGCAGCATCCTGGTATTTTCAGAGCACTGAATTTTGGTTGAAACCGCACTTGCACTCAAAAGTAGTGTACCGCGTAGTGCAAGTGCGCAGATTGAGACAGAGCCTGCACTTTACTGGCTGGAATGAGTTCACAGTACAGGTAGGACGAAAGATGGATGCCAGTTTAGCCAGAAAATTGCTATAAGTTGCGTTATGGGTCTTCAAAGAATCACAAGTTGAAGCACAACTTCTTCTCCTTTAAAAAAAATTAAAAAATAAACATTTTTGTATACTGGCACACCTTTTTTTCTTGTATCTGAATCTCTTGTGTCTTTGTTTCTTCTGCGATGCTGATATGCAGGGGTCTGGTGCTACTTGATCAAACATACCAGAATGGGCACCGCTGGTTGATATACCATCAGGAACATCTGTACTCCCGACCTTTTCAGGTCCAGAGCCACTGGTGACTTCTGACCACTCACTGTCTTTTGCCCATAGTTTCTTTGGAGGAGCTGTTTTTGTCCACTTGCCTTTGTAGCCGTGGTTAATGTAACCATTAATGTATTGTGGTTTGGGACCACATAGTGTGCCAAATGGTTTGCACTCTCCTTCTGACCAACTATGGCGAATGATTACTCCATTAGCCAAACCTGTTTTTAGAATCTGACCGTTGACCAGATCTTTGCTTTTACAGGCCTTGTAGTGAGCTCCCCTCCATTTATTCCCATAGTTCAGAGCACTCTGAGCCATAATATCACCTGTGAGAGACAAATACAGGTTTCATTAAGTACACGAAGGAAAAACCTCTTTTTAAAAACAGCAGAACATGACTTTTTACAATCTCACTTTCATCAAAGATCCAAACCATTTAAGAAGGGGCATATTTAAAACTATTGCGCTGTGGGAAAACATGAAAGTCACCCCTCAGTTTTTTATATTTCATATCTAGTCTCCAAGATGTCCAACTTTCTTAGAATCTTAAAAGTTTTAAGAATGATTGACTGAGAAATGATAAATCAGACAAGTAGGAAAAGCAAGGTTCCTACATGATTTTACAAGTTAAATTTAAGACTTTTAAAGAACTTTTAAAACCACAACCACACACATAAACAATGTATATACTATATGTTGAAAAAAAAAATCCCAAAAACTCACAAATCCACAAAATTCTCAAGTCACTGTAAGGCTGTTTTTTTTTTACATAATTTCTCCCCACAAAGTAAATTGGTTTCTAATTTCATAATGGTTGGGTGAGAACTTTTTTTTTTTTTTTTAGGAGGAAATTAGTTCACTACCATCACTTTGTAGATGTGTGAATCAGACATTTCTCCAACACACATTAACACAATCAGGGATGAAAGCAAAAGAGATCAATTTGACTGTAAACTGCTATTTTCATGGCATACATTCTGAGCCGTATGCCAGCGACACAAAGAGCAGCCCCATGACAATCGCTTCCTTAAAGGCCCCGCACCTGATTTTATTTTAATCTCTCTAAGAAAAAATGTTTTCTACACGGTATAATATGTGTTAAAATAGGTAATTTCATGGAAATAAATCACTCATTGATTGCGTATATGTATGAATCCAGGCCTTTTTAGTTCAGGTTTCTAACTCTGTCGTGACGCTTTTTTCATGCCAATGGAGTTCATTCTACAGAATTTCCGGTTTCCTATCAGCCACTCACAGTGCTTCCTAACGAGGAGCGCCCTCCCCTAGCGCGTGCACGGCAGCACTTGTAAACAGAACCGCATGGTGTCTACCGAAGGGAAAGTCGTGATACCTCAGCAAAACAACCTGAAAGCATCAAAACTGAGGAGGAGAGAGAGTTGAAATGCAGGAGAGACCAAAGAAGGAATAGGAGTTCTCGGTGGATTGTACTGAAGGTAGAGAGCAGCTGGACGGTCTCGGACTGAATGTGGACCGGAAACGTGCAGTAATCCGACTGGACAGGTATTTTTTTCAATAACTTTCTTCTTAGTAACATTTTATATGTCCTCGGGTGCTGGTGCTGCCTTTGCTGGTCTACCATATATAATGCATAGTGATATTTACACCGTAGCGCGACGAAGCTTTACGTCACTTCCACTCACAGTGGCTAGTTAGAAACTTTCTTAGGTTGTCATGTTGTAATGTCGCCTATAACATCACAACGCATCATAATTGTGCATCTGTGGACATAATTGTAGTTACAGTAAACTACCGATTATCACAGAAAATGTCATTTAACTGATCCGCAGCCATTTACTTCAACCAAAACAGGAAATTCACTGGAAGATGCAAGTTTTCTTTGTGCACGAGTATGATATTGTGCACTATATTTCACGCATGTCGAGTGGGAGGAGAGATAAAGGAGAACAGGAGTGTTTCTCACTGGGATAAACAGTTAGGGGGCGGGGCTTACAGTTCAAACTACACTGTCCAGTCGTATTTAATACATAATATTAAAATAAAACACAATGGCCCTCATTTATCAAACGATCGTACGACAACAATCTGTGCGTGCGACCTTTGTGCGTGGCATTTATCAATTTGGATGTGATCGTAGGACACGATCGAATCTCACGATAGCTCTGAGTTCGTGTACGCAAGTTTGAGTCAGTGAGGGTTTACAGCGCAGAACATGAAAATATTTATTAATCAAACCGCAAACCGTCATTTAATCATAAGTATTCACATATTCAGCACTAAGAATGAATCCATTTGCAAAGAAAATGAAAAAGGGAAAAAACAGGGAATGTAGAATGTAGGATCCCAAAATTACAAAAATGGCTGTAACTGAAGTTAATTCCTCCATTTTTCTCAACAAATTATTAAATTTATTAACATATAGTTCTAGGAGACCAGTGCTTTGCACTCTTCTTGCATGTCATCACCCGGCTGGTAAAACTGCCACAGAGTAGGAGCGGACGAAGGCATCAGTACGCACACACGCACAGGTGCCCAGGTGGAGCGCTGCTTCGGGCTGCAGGAAGGCAGGTGGGTGTCGGACCAGCGGGATGAAACGCTGCTTTAGACTCAGAGATAATCTGCAACACACTCCTGTCCTGTGTGGTGCTGCACATCGCTCGGACAGCTGATGGCGAGTTTTTATGCGCAGTCAGAGGAGCAGATGCGCCCAGAGCTGCTCTGCAGCCCCCACTGGGCTGTATGGAGGAGACAGGAGCTGATATGACGTTTCTAATAAGTAATCTATACCTTAAAGTCTTATAAATGCTCAATCAGTAGACTGTCCCTTAGCTTTGCGAATGCAAGTCATTGTTTCTTCTGTCCCTGTCTGGGTCAGGATCCGACCGGCATCCACCTGTCATTGCCCAGCGGTCGGACTCATGACAGGTGGGGGCCGGTGAAACATCTTTTGGTGGCGAGTTTCATATTGGACCACTTTTTCTTGAACCATTGGCTAAAGAATTGTGATGTTGCTATCGGATGTGGGCTATTATTACATCTCATAACTAATAAAACGAGAAAAAAAAATACAAGCAAGGCCTAGATTGAGACTTTTATTAATATCTCAGCAGGCTGTTCAACACCGGTGAGGCTGACTGATCCTCTTCTGTGCAGCGTTTTTGTGCACGTCTCTGACTTCGGTTTTTAAGCTGCCAAACAGCACCTCTTTAATCTTTCCCACCTCACAAATGAGGAATTCTGTCTTGATCCCCCCAAAAGTTTCTTTTTTGGCAGAATCTCTCCTCTCCATGGTTCAACCTCGCTGGGTGAAGCCTCATCATTATGCATGTTTTTAGGGCGTAACCGTGGGCGTGACATTTAATGACGGTGGATTTCAGCCATGGTATTTATCAAGACTCTTTTGTTCGTATGACGAGATTGGTCCGATAAGAACGTTTTAATAAATCACACGTGGGTCCAATCGTAAGACCATTTTAGCGATCAGATGCACGATCATTTCTACGCTGGTTTGATAAATGAGGGGCCAATACCTTGTTCAATGGAGGTGATTTCAAACAAATTTTCTGTAACTTCTTTTAATGGAATTTTGAGATTTTCAACAATTTGCAATATTTGATGTAAGTTATAATTCTGCCCCACAAATAATCAAGCATAAATCACTTCAGAGCAGGGTTTTGTATTAAAGCAAGCCTTACCGATCTTGCATTTCAGAAAGCACGACAAAATCATTTGTATATAAACAGTCCCGCCGATTGGTTGGAGTTTTCATTGAAAATTTAGAGATTGGAATAATATTTTATTTAAGCTCGAAAATGTTCATTATGTCTACTTTCTAGTAGTAGTAGTAGTAGTAGTTCTCTGTTCAGACATCATTAGTGAAAAGAAAAGTATGGTTTTACTAATTGATTAATGGTGGGTCTGTCTTGTATTTCAGGGTTCCATTACCTCATTTATAGCTTTTTTACCCTTTTAAAAGCGCAACTAAAATGAGCAACTGATCCAGGAACTCCAGCCCTGGAGGAAGAGGAGGTGGTTGCAGCTGGTTCAGGAGTCCAAGCAACTTTTTGTGACATATTATGCACTTACACACCTAGCAGGTCGAGCTTTTTGCACAGCAAACCCATAGTCTTTCCTTTCTGGCCTGTTTCACTGAGCAAAAACCCATCTATTCATTTAGACACGACCATCGATAGTTGCTGTGTCTGACTCTTCCTTCAGAAATAGTGCGTCTATGATGACATGCTAAATTAGCCCAAGCTAGCTGCTACTTTTCTACCATTTAAAAGCACCAGGAGATCCACACTTGGTCCACGTACATTTCAACTGTTACAGAGGCCGAGGAATTTAAAACAAATGATGCACACTGGCGTTCCAGCACCATACTTGCAGGTAAAAACACCATTTGTTAATTTATAGGGACTAGAGCCAGGAATTGTGAAAGAACAAGCATGCATATCCATTTTTTTAATGCTAATGGGTGGTGAAGCGTTAAAAAACAAAAAGAACGTGTGATGTCAATTGATGCTGCATACGCATCTCTTGACAGTTTTGATACAGGAAGGAGATGGTTGCCGTGAATTCAAACACTGCAAGGCATAGTTATGGATACTTCTGCCGTCAGAAAATGATCCAGATCAACTGAAAGACACTAAAACGTGGCGCTACAAAGAAAAAGACGATCAACGTAGTAAACAATGTTATAGCTTCAGTTTGTGCACGCTCCGGTGCCGGCTTGGCTAGTGGCTGCAGTTACCCGCAGCAACAGTCGCGTCACTCGCAAGTCTCATTTCTTAATCCCACCTCTACTCCCTTTAATGGTATGAATAGTAAGCGATTAACAGACACACAAGGAAGCTGATCTTAGATATTAGCAATCCACTGTCTATTCTGAGTTACAGATATCCATAGATTTTGGCCTGTTATCAATATCCTGGTTTGAAATTTTCTTCCAAACGTTAAAGATGTTTACACAAACCTCAGGCTGACAGGTGACAGCTGTGCAAAGCCCCGCCCAACTGTACAGCTGTGTAAGTATAGTTTTCAGCCACAGTGCTTACAAGAGTCATGAGCTCTGCTGGAAAGAACAGGGAACACAGTTCTTCTAGAAGATCTTGCTAGCTTTGTGGTTGTAAAGAAGGTCGTGGAGATGGCACATCTTTCAGCACATTGGGTTTCTGTTTGTATGAAATGTACTATATAAATACATTTGCCTTGCATTGTTTTTTAACTGGGTGAATTAGTGTTAACTAGGGATGTATATCGTTTTAGTTTTATCGATACCGATACCGATACCAATATCGATACTCCTTATCGATACCGGTATTTATCGATTCTCTTATCGATACTATAACATAATTTAGAGTAAATAATAAAGACATTATAAGATGTTACAAGATCCAGTGGTGGAGAACATTTGTTCAGATGGTGTTGAAAAATCCTGGACATAAAGGTGGGTGCAGGACAGCTGGGAGAATAAGGGAATTGTGTCTGTCTTAGTCCATCATTGTGATTATTTGACTGCGTTATGATAACTCGATGGTTAAGTAGATGTACAAAAAAAAAAAAAAAAAAAAAGTATCAATAAGAGTATCGTTTGTCCAGAAGCTTAACGGTACCCTGGTATCGTAAGATTAGAACCGGTACCAAACAATACCGGTACTCGGTATACATCCCTAGTGTTAACCATGAGGGTTGTAGCTTATTGCATTATATTTAGAGATGCATCAATCCAACACCTGGATTGGATATCAGCTCTGATATTGACTAATTAGCTGGATCGGATATTGAATGAATGATACTGATCCAATCTTATGATCTAGTCATTTCTTTTTCTTCTTTTTAAAAAAAATTAATACCATACACAACAATACAGTTACAGTTATTTAGTCACTTCAATTCTACGTTTGCAATGCTGGTTACGTCATCACGCAGAGCAGTGTTATTTCTTGTTGCTGATAATATACACTTTATGTTATTAAATAATATAAAGTATATTTATATCTGTGTTAATTTGTTACCTTTAAAAAAACAAAAAAAAAACAAGGTTAAATATTGATGTCAAGCCTGATGTCTTCTCTCACAGTAGTATCGGATTATTGGCTGAGACGCTCAGCCCAGGTATCAGTATTGGATTGGATCAGAAAAAACTGGATCAGTGCATCTCTATATCAATAATTTTGTGATCCTTCTTTCTCTGTGATGGAGACATGGTCGTCCTGAAAAACAACTTTTAGTTGAGACCGCACATCAGTCGATCAGTATAAAAACATTTCATTGAAAGATAAAAGTTGAACAATTAAGACTACAGCTACTGGATCTCTGGTGCTTGGAACTTGGTCCATATTAACATTTAACTCATTTTATGTCCATGCTGTTTACTGTAATGTTTAACAGCCAATCAGAGTTCACACAAAAAAGAAATTAATTCTAGTGGATTTTGTCAATAAGAAATTAAAATGGTTTATTCTATAGAAATGTCATTTAAACCGTAACTTGACTAATATGCTTATGGAGCAACCTTTGAAAAAAAAAAAAAAAGAATAAAAAAATAACCTTCCTGGTTCACCTTAGTGTGCTCTTTCTGTTTGTTCTTATCAATGAAGCAGCGTGTAATACAAAGTAACGTAATCAATAGCACCCCGAGTGCCTGTACTGTACACAGTTGGCTGATTTGTTCGCCATACCGGTTACGAGGCTAATATCCTCCATTAGCTAACGTTAACGTTGTTATTGACAACCAACGCTGTGCCGGCTGTTGCCGATTACAGCGCTTATCCAAAAAATGACTAAATCTAATGTAGGGAATGCATGGAAAAGTACTTATGATCTAAAATGAAGATCAACTGCATAGAATTAGAGAGTTTTGTTAAATCTTAATTTGCCGCTTACCTTTGCAGGAGACACGTGCACACCCAGCCAGTACAGTACAAACCAAGGAGGAAGCAGAATAATTAACCAGCTGGTGGCGCCACAACATCTAAAACTTTCATTTCCGTCTTCGTTCTTTGCCAAGCAATGAAACGAAACAGTGAAGAAAGTTACGAAAAAAAGAAAGAAAAAAAGACCACTCGTGTTATATTTGTAAACGGAAACGTTGTTCCTCAGATTTTTTTTATAAGCAGATACAGAAAAACAGTAGCTTTTCAGCTACACCGCCCATGTCTCCCCTGTACTGCTGTCCGACAGCTCTTTCAAACCGGAAAATGTTAATATATCTGTAAGAACAAAAGTTTACGAAAACAGTTTCGGTCTGTTTGATCAAATTGTTTTTGAATATACTGCAGTGAGTGTAACTTGCACTGTAAATTTATACAGATGCAGTCTGTATATATTGCGATTTTTTTATGACATTTGCGAAAAACTTAAATATCTCATTCTACCAATTTTTTTTTATGATTACGTAATTATGTCAGTTATAGTAAACATGTCACCTCATCTTGGAAACAACCTGCAATTCCATGTTCCTTTTAAGGTATCATTTTGAGTTTGAATTTCAATTTTCTGCTATTTTTAGAGTGAGTTTTAGAATTTTCTGAAAGACTACCACCGATTATAAACCTTGGAATAATTGGGAATTTCCTCTTTTAGTGCTGTGAGTGGACTACTGCTCATCTTTCTAGGGAAAAATGCTGGAAATGGAGGGTTTACTTGGTGCAAAGAGGAAGTTTCTGCACTCTTAATCTGTGCAAAATGATACTTTATTGTTGAGCTTTTGGCCCTAGAAGACCTTCATCAGAGCCTCGAAGCTCAACAATAAAGTAACATTTTGTACAGATTAAGTGTTCTGAAATTTTCCCTTTGCATCAAGTAAACCTTTTAGTGTTGTAAAATTTTTACAGAAAATCCCTGAAAACAGACAAAAAAAAACAAAACAAAAAATAATTGCACAGATTTGAGATTGTGAAGTTTTAATTCCATCATGAACCTGGATGAGATCAAGTCACTTTCGTGGCAGTTAAATGACAGAAATTTCATGAGGCATCATCACTGCCAAAGCCATTTTTATTGCCTTTAACTACATCCCAATGGGGAAGCCTACGAAAAGGTTTGAGAGCAACAAGACATGAATTTTGAACAGGTTTTACAACTTGATGTACTGTTTGATTTTATTCAAATGTAGAATGGCACAAGCAGCTACTGAGAGAACAGATTTGTGTAGCAAACCAGGACACAAACCAGCAGGTATTGGTAATAAGTTAATATTGCTCATAATGCTTACCATTTAAGTAGGAAGACAGTTCACAACCATAGAAAATTCCAGTTTAAAGCAAAGTGAAAATCAGTGGACTAACCATAACTAACAAAAAAATAGAAAAATGCAACCAAAATTAGCCACTGACTCCAGTGAAAAATTCATCACACTGACAAAATATAACCCAGTTTCAGTACCACACACAGTATTGTGCTATACGGCTACAAAGACACCTAAGCAACAATAAGTTTGTTTTTGATAAAACAGTACAAAATAGTTTTCTTAGTGCCAGTCTGAAAAAGAGTGGCGAGTGGCACATGAATACAACTTATCACTACATAAGTACAACATTTACATGTCAAGAAAAAAATGCCAGAGAATGTATCTTTAAAACAAACAAACAAACAAAAAAAACAACCTGTAAATCTACAGCAACATCATCTTGAAAAATGTCCCCAAAAGGCACAGACAGAAGAGGATGTGAACCATGCAAACGAAAAACATGTTCTTTGTGCAAGGAAGCAAAACTCAAGTTTAGAATAATTACATAATACAGCAGATTGTAATCAGTCCCCCCTTGTTACAGTACTGAATACTGTTCATGTGTGTTACAACACGTGTAGAGATTCAAATTACAAATGCTCATTTGGCCACACAGAAAGTGAAACATTGAGCTGTACATTCATGATATTTACAGTATTAGAAAGTTTCAGACAGCTATCAGGGCTTCATGTACAATCAGCACCCTGAAGGTGGCGATGAGATTGCTAATCCAGTCCTTTGTGTCCCATAAGTGAGTCTCTTGTGCACACTCACGTCCAGCATCTGGGCTGACCTCACTGAGCATAGATTCAGAAAGCTGACAGCCATCAAGCGCCCCAATGTAAATCCACCACACATCCTGTACATTCATATTAAAACATTTCTGTGCAACATCATCGGGTTTATTATTAGCAACTGGGAATCTTTTCAAGCTCAGGCTTTGCTAGCAAATAGCAGCCATGGAAGTTACAGTTTCAAGACACTCCTTTTTCTGCAGCTTCTCAGCCGCAGAGCGACGATCCACTACTCATCTGAACCGACTATAAGGACCACTTCTCGGTAAAAACAAAATCACTATCAGACTGATTGACACTGCAGGTGCTGTTTTCTGGAAGACATCTTCTAAAGGTTTCACAAAAATAATTTGAAAAAAGTCATCTTCAATATACCTTCACTGACTTCACAAAAGTCCTCTTTTGCCAGCATACAAGGTCCATCATACACCGTCAAGATCAATCTTGCTTCAAATCATTATTTTTAACATTTGAGCCAATCTTTTTCTTTCCGACCACCTGTGCCTCTCTCCTCCCATCATCCTTTAACACATACTTGTCCAGATCAGTAACTGTGTGCAGCCAGAGATCACCTACTATACATTACCTTCCATCACTTCACAGGTCAGGCAACATGTCTGCCTTCATGTCTGCTTTTCTGATTCATTTACCTGTCTCGCTGTATTTTCCAAACAGATGTGTGCAAATAACACAGTCATTATTACATCAGACACAAATGTGTTCCAGTATTAATACCCAAGTACATTATATGTCCAGTGTACTACATTAATTGCGCCAATTCTAAAAGCACATTGGGCGCAGATTAATCCCGGGTAGAAATGATTGACTTGTCATGTGGCATGTAATTGAGACAGTAAGTATAGATCACAGCAGCAGCAGATGAGAACAGTACAGACTGAGATGAATGGTCACAGTTATAAAACCATCCGTCAGTGAGCTTTCACAAGCTGAGAAAAGTCCCTTTAGTTCAAGGCAGAATCTTCCCCGAAAGAAAAGTTTTACCCAGAGTCAGTAGCGGGTGAAAATGAGGGTCTTTTTAAATACAAAATCAAGTCTCATTGTTTTCCTCCTGAACAGGTTCCTGACTCCAGCTTAAGGTTCTGATCAGACGACTGTACTGATCTTTAATCCTCCAACATCAGGAACGCTTCTCATCCCAGTTAAGCCACTGCTAGTTCTTTATCTCCAGGATGGAGGGGTTGTGGTCCAGAATAGACAGGATGATTTTATCCATGTACTGTCGCAGACGTAAGTTGATTTCTTCCTGCTCCTTCAGGGCTTCCATTAACTGCAAAAAAATACACATATTAAACACATAATACACGTTAAACACATCTTCACTTTTCTTCAATATACCAATGAGGTACACTGTGATCCTGTGTCGAATATTACTGTTAAGACATTAGTTAATTCTACTCAGAAATTGAATTTATTTTTGTAATCAAACAACTCCAGGTATATGTGTACACATCAGAAGTCAATCATATACATTTTCTAGTACTACTAAGACTAAATAAAAAAATATTGCAATTTCATCCTCTTAATCATGTGCTTTATGCACAACTGTGAATAGTAAAGCTAATGTGCACAAATAATGTCATATGTTTGGCCTACAATGAATAAGCGGACAATTTTTGTTTTTATTTACTTCAATAATCCAGCTAGTTTGCACATCTTGGGGTGAATGTTCTAAACTGAACTTTACATTTGCCTAGAAATGAGTAAAATAGCTTATTGCTGACTATATAAGCAGTACTGCTTTGGAAATCTCTCAGTCTGCTGTATTTTGAACTGGAACAGTTTATTTCAGTGGCACTGGTCAGCAGGCACTTTTGATACCTTATGTACCCATTTTGATTATCTCTACATCTGCTGTAGATTTAAATCTTCAAGCTGGAAAATTTTCCAAAAGGTCATTTAAACTTAATCTGTTAATTTGTCTGAATCTTTTCAGAAAATACAAGTGTAAAGAAATCATTTTCAGTCAGTGTCCTTACTGACCAAATCTATTGTACAGTATTAAGAAAACAACATATTCAACTAGAAAAGCACTCAGAGAGCGCAGACCTCTGCCAAGCAGCTCACTGCTGCTCATATGTTTAATTTCTGCATCCTGATATCATGTGCTCGGTCCCGCTGATGCACACTTCCGCCACAAGGGGGCACTCACGCCTCATCAACATGGCCTATCTCACAATGATAAAGAATCCTTTAAAACGTTCCTGGATCCAGAAGGTGATCCCGATTACCACCAAAATTTATTGGGTTTGTCTGTTGGCTGAGGCACACGGCTGGTGAAAATTTCAGGTCAATCCGTCCAGTACTTTTTCCGTAAAGTTGCTGACAGACAGACGGACAAACCAACGCTATTGAAAAC
Source organism: Atherinomorus stipes (assembly GCA_023101725.1). Lineage (NCBI taxonomy): Eukaryota > Metazoa > Chordata > Actinopteri > Atheriniformes > Atherinidae > Atherinomorus > Atherinomorus stipes. Next base: position 938,919 of record JALJCO010001535.1, on the reverse strand, counting down.
ATTAACTCCTTGGTGGAGGTAACAGAATTAAAAGTAAAGGAAAAAAAAAGGTTGTTTACAAACTCCAAGAAGGTTCCTCAAGCTCGACCTACTTTGTTCACTTTGGAAGGAAATGTTATAGAATTGGTTCACACTTACAAATACCTTGGTATCTGGCGTAATGAGTCTCTCACTTTCAAGCCCCATAAAGATAATCTTGTGAAGAAGCTACAACTCAAATTGTCCCTTTTCTTTCTAAATAAATTTTGTTTTTCTTTTGAGGTAAAAAAAAAAAAAAAGCAGCTAGTCACAGCAACATTTTTATCTGTCTTGGACTATGGAGACTTTGTGTCTATGAATAATTCAGCTCAATGTCTTCATAAGATTGACACTGCTTATCATGCTTCTCTGAGATTCATTACAAACTGCAAATCTTTGACCCATCATTGTGAACTTTATTCCCGAGTGGGATGGCCATGTTTGTCTGTCAGAAGGTTGGGGCATTGGTACATTTTTATTTATAAGGCCATGCTTGGTCTGTTGCTGTCGTACATTTGTAGCTTAATCACACAGAGAAGTATTGAAACTTATTCTTTGCAATCAAATGATCACCTGCTGCTCTCCGTTCCATTTGCCTCTACAGAACTTGGAAAAAAGGCTTTTGCTTACGCTGCTTCTTCTACATGGAACAGTTTGCAAAAAGGCTGGAAATTACCTGACTTTTATTTCTTTGACTGCTTTTATATCTATTATTTTTATTGTATATCTTATACAAAGTCTTGTAACTTGTAACTGCTGCCTCGTGGCCAGGACTCACTTGGAAAAGAGGTTTTTAATCTCAATAGGACTTTCTTGGAGAAATAAAGGTTAAATAAAATAAAAAAAGAAAAATAAAAAAAGTTGAAAGAGGCAACGAAAGACATAAAAGTATGTGGTGTATACAAGCATTACCATTTTGGAAGATTTGACAACCCAAGGATTTAATTAGATACTGGTAAGGGTGCCAGGATTGAGTGCAAAAGAAGCATCCACCAAAAATTTACTTCTTCCGAGCAAGGGTGGTTTGTTGCTTACCACTTTTTGGCAAACTGTGGTTTCTCTACATCTCACTGCATAATGCTGGGAAAAGAGAACGTTTAGGAAAATATCTTTTACTTATTTATTTTTTTTGCTTATTTTAAGAGTGGCCAAGATTTTTTTTACTTGCAATAAGCAAAAAAATTCTGCCAAAGGGACAAGCAAAATTTTCTTGACAAAATTTCTTGTAATAAGATGCATTGTCCTAAAACAAGATCTTATTTCTTGCTTAATGGTTTCTCTTTAAGTCTTATCTTGACTGTGATAAGATATTTTGACCAGAAATTAGAAAAATATTAGTAAGATTTGAGTTTTTGCAGTGCAGCTGATTTGGAGGGAAACCAACTGATGTTTGTTTTTCTTACAAAAAGGAGGAAAAAAGTAGTAGTAGCAGAAAAACAAGAAAAAAAACACCAGCTAGGCTTTTATGAGCAGAAGGTGCAAAAGCTAGCATCTGTATGCATGTGGATGCATCATATCAGTGGTATGGGTCACTTGCTTACGTGTTTAATATACTGAAATTTTGGAAAGACATGTTTCCATCAAAGCAACATCAGGATGCCGGCGGTTACCGAAGCAGGACAATGACAAAGCTCCTTCATCTTATTCTGTTCGACTTGTAACATCAAGGCCTCACCGACTCAGATTGTATGCTTGAATGCCCTGCCTACAGTCCAGACCTGTCTTACAAATCTACTAAAAATGCACAGCACATCATGAGGAGGACAATCAGACAAAAACAACCACAGACTGTTGAGCAGCTGAAATATTGTGTTCTGCAAGAATGGTCACAGATTCCTCTTAGAAAGCTCCAACAGTTAGTTGTCTTTTGGAAAAATTCCAAGACTGGGGTTTGTAATATCTAGGACACGATCGCACTATGACATGCCCCAGAAATACAGCTTTGACCCATTAAAAAAACAAAAGCAAAGGAAAGGAAAGCTTCCATTTATGGGCCAAATTCAACTAATTAAAGAAGATGGAGTTCTAATAAATCTGGCTGATAAAACAACAGGTACATTGTATCTCTCAAATGAGATAGTCAACATTTAGCTCAGTCCAATGACTGTATTTGATCTTGATCTTGAAATCATTACTGATAAAATGTTGTGGTAATAAAATATAAATTCAAACTGTAGAAACACCAAGCTGTTTAAGATTGGGGGATTAATTTGCCTGTCATTCTTATCTAACACTAAAATCAAATAAAATAAAAAACAAAATAAAAAAATAAATTTGCAATCTGTAAATTTTAATTGTAAGTAGTGAAATTACAAAACAACAAGCAATAAAAACCTTGGTTTGAAAGAATACTGATAAATATTAGAAATAAGAAGACGATCATAAAACAAGGAGTGTTCATGTCTTTTATTGTGAGGAATACGTTACATTCCTCTGTGAAGAGCATTTGTAATATTCTAATCTTACCTGGTCTCTGGAGGCATTGTCTATCTCAGCAGCAAGAGACTGGGCCTTGGTCTGTGTCGCAAACAGATTCTTGGCTTCATACAGGCTCAGGCTCAGGATTTGACCATTCAGCTCATCGTTCTGGTCCCTTAGCTTCTGCGTCTCCTAAAATACAGGACCAGGGCGGGAGATGGACAGCAAAAGGAGATAAATGTGTGAACCAAAGTGCATCCAAATGTGATGTTTCATCTCTTAAAAATAGCCACTACTTAAGCCTCAGTTGACCGTAGGCCAAAACACTGCCTCATCCAGCAGCAAACACAGCAACACACATCTAATGTGTCAACATCTACTGGACAAAACATGGGTTATGTGTGTTAACTGTTCCCCTGCTTTGTCTGGTGCGCTATGAAAGCTCCATTATTAGGTTGCCTTTAACTGACATGAGGTCAGTTTGCTTTTCCCTTGTCCTATCTGTCACCATGAACAAGGGAACTGCAGTGTTGGCCCCAATTAAGCTTGCACAAGTTCACTCTACTCCATTGTTATTAGTGGTTAATCGGGACGTCAAAGGTCAGAGAAGCAATTTTACCATGAGACCAGGGCAGAGCCGAGCCCCAGACAACACCAGGTGATGGATTTCAGGGGGGAGAAAGTCCTGGGACGTAAATTGCTGGACACACACATACAGACATTTACAGAGGTGCACAGGCAAGCATAAAAGGGTGAGTTTATCTCTCTCCTATATAACACTGGGCTGCTCCTCTCAAGTTAGAACTGTAAAGTGCACAAAAGCTTATCATTTGTCTGACAGCATGTATCAGAACAAAAAGAACCTTTTAAAATCTAAAGCTGAAGAAAGAAGTAAACAGACGTAAACTGTGTGAGCAGACTGAAGGCGAAGAGGTCATCAATGTCATTTTTGTTCTTGCTTGTTTGCAAATGATGTGACAGGTTTGATCCAAGGTTTCAGAGAGGACACGAGCCACATCATCTGATCTTACTGATAAGATAAAAACTCAGAACAGAATAGTAGCCCTGATTCTCTCTGTACCATTTTGAAGTTACTTCAAGGCCTGATGGTTTTGATGACTTCTGATTTATAAACAGTAATGCTGGGTTCTTGGCTTTGGAAGTTGTGTAGCGAGTGCATCCCTCCTGCCATGAAAATGATACACATGCTTCTTTGCTACATGCACACAACTTCTCTTACCCATCTTATCAGAGAGGATAATTCCCTCATCCTTAGTGTTTACTAAGCAGCAGGAGCCTGTACTTGGAAATAAGGTTAGTAACTTAACAAGGTAACTTTAGGTTCAACACTTTTAATCAGGGTGTATCTCCATGGTAACTCATGCTGGAAACCCAAACCATTGTGGAGCAGCTGATAGTGAGTGCATTGGCTCTGATCAACTGTCTAAGGGTACGGTCACATGGACACTTTTGTCACAATTAAGATGTTCTCAAGTCCAGAAAAAGAGATTAGATCCGTATTTTTTGCGCCATGCGACTGCGGCAAAAATCCGGAGCAGTTGTCAGAACGGAACGGTTGGAAGAGGAGGCCGGCTGCATGATTGGAAAGTCTGGAACACTTCATGCAAGGGGGGCAGGGGGGGGAGAGAGGGAAAAAGGGGTGGTGAAGTACAGATTGTGTGCCACATTATGTCTAACTAATGGCAAAAGCTCGCATTCTTCTACTCTCTGTTGACCAGAGATGAATTAATTGTTGCAGAAAACCAATCAACAGGTTGACTAAAAGTACAGCGTCCACGCTGCTGGCAGGCATCTACAGTAAATGCTTATCTTTGGTTTTAAGGGACAAACTCGTGAGTAGGTAGTGACCATTAGCGCCACCAGCTGGACTGGAGTTTTTCTGTCGCTTTCTATTTGCGCCATGGCGTGATGATGATGGTTTCGTGCTGAAAACGTTTCCGAAAACAGCCATGAGATCGCGCAAAGTTGTTGGACCCCTGCTGCAAGAATCCGGTTTGTTCAAGTCTAGTTTGTTTAAGGAAACCCACGAGACCATGCCTTAAAAGCTGGGAACAAAAAGCAGGTTTTTCTACCATCTCTTTACAAGACTGTCTGATCCCTTTGACTTTCATGTCAGTAGATTTCATTGCTTTAAACCTATAAGTTTGAACTTGTTCCGTTTTATTTTTTTTTACACCACTTGGCTTATAAAATGCAAAAAATGAAAATGACAAGTCTTTAAGATTTTAAAGCCTGTTCTGATATTTACAAAGCCGACCACTTAACACTCAAGATTTTATGTTCATTTGATGCCATTAGAATAGCCAACTTGATGACATGGCTTAGCCTGATCTCAATATTTAGGATTTGTAAATTCAGAAACACAAAATATTCCCTGAACATGAAGACCCTGCTTCACACGACATGTCTCAGCTCCGTCCTGTACGCAGAACTGAAAGCAACAACAATTAACATTCAAATCTTTAGCTTTACGAGATACTTTGAGGTAAATATCAGTGTATCCACACAACAAGCCACCAAAATACAGACCACCTGCACACTGCAGCTTATTATAAATTTTCTCATAAATGGATTCACCCTCACTGGACTCTCCATTTCAAAGTCAAAATATCAGTAAATCATGTTGATGTTGGTACTGAGATAAAAAGGGATCTCAAAAGCTACCAAAAGGGCTGTTATGGTTGGTTGTTAAAGCTTAACGTTTAAAAATATGTACCACCTATATCCACTCTGTTCCATTGTGTGGCCCAGGTCCATCTAGTGTCTGCAGCTATAAAAATGCCAAAGGCCTGCATTGATTTATGAAATGAGAACACTCTATTCTCCTCAAGTGGCACATGAACTACAATGTTATGTGAGAAGCTTCGGAGCTGGTAGAAATACCGAAAACTGTGGATGTGAAACTACATGGCTCTAATTATAACATTATACAAAATGGCTGATGGAGGAATGATGCAGGGACAAGCAGATTTGAAATAAGTACAAAAGATTTTATGAGCTCTAAAATGAAAATGATGCTCAGTGTTTCATCTGTACCTGCTTGAGCCTCTTGACCTCATGCTCGAGCTCCACCTCCCTGGTTCTGTTGTTGAAGTCTGCGAGTCCAGAGGAAGAGCTGCGGCTGCGGCCGGGCTTCTCCGTTTCCAGTTTGAAGAGCTGCAAGTGCTCCAGCTCCCGCCGAAGGTCCTCTATAAGCTGCACACCAGAGAACGGACTCATGAGCAATGTTGCATAACACAGCAGTCTTCTGAGCTGCAAGTGTGGAGCTGACATAAATGCAAACAATACACTTTGCTGCGTGTGTCTGGACAGATTAAAAAACACCCCCATCCCATCCCACCCACCCACCTCCTGCATGGCTTCTTTCTCCTTCTGGAAGTCGTGTCTGCTTTGCCTCAGTTTATCCATCATCTTCCTGTAGAGGTCCATCTCGTCCTTCAGTCGCAGACTGGTGTCCTCCAACTTGTCCGTCATCCTTTGCTTTTCCTGAGGTTGGACAAACACACACACACGCACAATTACAGATAATTCAGCATGTTTCATTTGTTTTTATTTTATTAAAGGCTGTATAGATGTTTTTTCAACAGTTTTTGCAATATTTGGTAAAATTGGGTTCTCCATTTCATACGCTATGATTAATTAAAAGCTTTAAATATATAAATATTATTATACATCAGCTGTGAAAGTAAAGGGGCTGAAAAAACATCCGCCAATCATCTCTGCATTCCTTAACTTTTTAATTTGTCCACTGGCTTGTCAATCACTTTTACTACCGTAGTAAGAACAGGTAATAGGCGAGACTGATCAATGACAGTGATTGATTGGTGAGAGTAATGCTGCGACCCGGAAGCTGCGCGCACTTGTCAGACGTTTACAGCAGTTAGCTAACATCATTCTGCTAGCAGTTAGCGACGTTCAGACAACGACTTTCTGTTCACTTGCATGTGTGACATGATGGAAAATCTGCACCTGCTGGCTGCTGAACACCGGAGTGGCTCGTGCACATTATTCTGTGGCCGGAGGAGGGAGCTGTGAATCTAGCAGGTTGGTCTTGCGCATGCACATTATTCAAAAACTTGCTAACAGTCTCCGCTTTCTGAAATGCCGAAACATCTTCTATAACGCCTTTAAAAAGTCTTAGTGCCATTTACAGAAACAGAAATGTGGTTCAACAACATGAGTTTGTGTCCATGGATAAAATTGCAACCTTGGCTTTGGCAAAAATGTGCAAAAAATATATTAAAAAATTAAAAATAAAAGGGACAGTAAACAGCGCCGTTACTCCAATTAAGAGTATCAGATGGGAGCCATAAAATTAACATAAGGGGGCAGAGCAGACACAACTAATCAGATTAAAAATAAAGCAGACAAACAATTAAAGTGTGACTCACCTCATCAAGTTTCTCTGTCTGAGACTTGAGGCGGCACAAGTTAAGAGACATCTCGCTGTTTTCCTCCCTCCAGCTGCTTTGCTCTGAAAACACAAATCCTGGATGTCAGTGTCCTCATACGAGTGCATCTCGTTTGCCATTTTAGCCAAACAACCTGAGGATGTTTTGTAACTCCTCAGGCCTGTACTACAAAGCTGGATTTTCTCTTCTGGAGGTAAGGGTTAGCCCTGGGTTTTCTATCCAACGACGCCAGTTCACTTCTCATCAGAGTAATTATGCTGAACGGCTAACCTGCTTTGGAGCAGGTTATATTCTGGATAAGATCAATCACCACCTGGCACCTCTTGACCAATCAGCTCTCTTGGAAAATAACCTGCCCCTTCTTAGAACACCCTGTTGACGTTGGTGCATGGATTGTTAGACAAGTGCTTCGGAGAGAAAGAATTTTTAGGGAAAGATGCTCCTTTTGATGTCCCTGATGACATCGTATATCAGGGGTGGCCAAGTCCAGTCCTCAAGAGCCACTATCCTGAAATTTTTAGATGCATCCTTTCTCCAACACACCTTAATTACATCATGCACACGTCATTCAGCTCTGCAGAAGTCTGGTAACAAGCTATTAATTTGATTCAGGTGTGTTGGAGAAGGGATGCACCTAAAAATTTCAGGATCACACCAATCGTGGCCTCTATTGGTGTGGTCACATGCTCGAAACAATGCTGCAAAAGTCCCGCTTCATAAGACCAAAGTGGAATCGACCAAACAGGCTCGAGCGTAGTGTTGGTGAGCAGAGATCTCCAGTAAGCTGCTCCTCCAAGTAGCCCTGTCTCACAGGGACAAAGAATCCTTGAAAAAATTCCTGGATCCAAACTGTGATCCAGATCAACACCAAGACTGAATCAGTTCTTACTGCTACCATTATCAACATTCCCTGAAAATTTAATCCAAATCAGTTTGGTACTTTTTGAGTTATTTTGCTAATAGACAGACAGACACCGACGGTTACATAATGTCCTTGGTGGAGGTAATAAAATGATTCTGCCTCTCACATGATGCGTTACCTCGGTGGATATATTTTTAAAGGATGGTTTCAGTTGCAAGTATGAATACAGAAATGTGATCATTTTGTAATTCTTTTAGAGTAAAACAGGTTCAGGGATGGGTTTAGACTTTGATTGGCAAGTCATTCTTCTATGGTAAGGATCCTCAGTCTGGGTCCTTGAGGGCCGGTGTCCTGCAGGTTTTAGAAGTTTGCCTGCTGTAGCACACCTTAATGTAAAGCTTTGCACAAGTCTACTAATTACCCATTGATTTGCGTCAGTTATGTTGCAGCAGGGAAACTGCTAAAACCTGCAGAACACCGGCCCTCAAGGACCAGGACTGAAGATCCCTGATCTACATTCATAATTTATTAATTCTCAGACATCATTACGACTGGGCAAGACAGCTATTGAAAAATGATCGCGATGTTCCCTCTGACATGACACTGACAGTGTAGCTGTCAGATTAAAGGAAAGACATGCTCAGTTAGTATTTCTGTGTAAGTATTCATTTCTCACCGGTGGGTCAGCAGTTCGATCTGGGTGCTCTTGTCTCTCTCCATCTTGGTGAAGGTCTCTCTGTGTCTTCTTAACTCTTCCTGCAGATTCTGTTCTGCTCGTGTTTCTTGATCCTTCAGCTGCTCTTCCAGTTCATGGACCCTGATAGAGGACTCATTTATGAGGACTTCATCATAAATATTATATCACTGCTTCAATCTATTGCAAGATCAGCCTACAGAGAAAGATCTGCATGATATGATACTGGGGCCACTTGTTTATTTGTATAAAAGAAAATCTTCTAGGTGCAACTCTACCTGTGTACCAGTTGTGTGTTTTCCTGCTTCAGCTTTGACTTGAGGTCACCATTTATCAGAATCTCATTCTCAAGTTCTGCCACCTTTTTTTCCAGAGATGTCACCTTATAAAAACAAAGAGAAGTTAATAAAATGTGACAGAAACATGACGATTATCAAATTAATAGAACTTGTAGAGCAAGTCTATGGTTAACGGCAGATTGGACCTGCTTCCTTGCTTGTTCAGCTATTATTGACAACCTTGGATTTATTTCCCCATATTCATTTTTTCACCTACTGAAAAGACATTAGAAGTGGCAGATTACCTTAATATTCTTTGTTGGTCACATTTGCATCATTGCCACTTAATCTAGTTGGCAACAGTGACCAAACACATATTCCTCCTGTGCTTGATTATCTACTGATTGAGTGGGAGTGCTTAAAAAGGGTTGTGACAAGTGTGCTTAGCTGCATGCATGTTTGCATTAAATGCATATGTGCCTTGTGTTGGATATTCTGAATACATCTAGTGAGATGTGAAATGAAGGGTCAACTATTTGTTTTAAATGCAACTGCTGGTAGACCAGAAAATATATAGGGGTGCAACGATACAAAAGTTCACAGTTCGATTCGATAATTGAGTGTCACGGTTCGTTATCTTTTAACCCAATGTCCTTTTATCCACAACGGCTTACCATCAGGGTCATACTTAACATGAAAACTAAAGTAGCTCCAAACACCAGATCTGAATGTAGTCAAACACAGATCCACTGAGTTTTCAACACAAACTCATCATCAGAACACAAGTTGATAAAAAAAATTATAAACTCTATATTGTTCAATAATTGATAAATGGTACCCACGGTTCGATTGATAAAAAATTTTTGCATAGCATATATATATATATATATATATATATATATATATATATATATATATACACACATACACACATATATATATATATATATATATACACACACACACACACATAGCAGGGGGGAAAAGTATTGAACGCATCAACATTTTTCTCAGAAAATATATCTCCAGTCGCGATACTGGCATGAAATTTTCACCAGATTTCGACAACAACCCAAGTAATGCACACATAAAAGAAATTCTAACATTTATTTCCATAAATTGCGTTATGTGTAACAAAGTAAAATGACACAGGGAATGAGTATTGAACACATGAAGAAATGGAGGGGTAAAAAGCCAAGAAAGCCAAAAAAGCAGCTGGAGTCTGTCAGTTTTTAGAAAGTAATCCTGTCCCCCTATCAGTGCAAAGTAATATCAGCTGGTTTAGTCCTGATTGATGCCTTTAGAAAGGTTTCTCATCACCAAGGTGTCAGACAAGAAGCATTCCTTGATGGGTTAAAGCAAAGAGCTGTCTAAAGACCTACACAGCCTTATTATTGCAAAACACACTGAAGGCATTGGTTCCAGGTGCATTTCTAAACTTCTGAAAGTTCCAGTGAGCACCATTGGGGTCATCATCCAGAAGTGGAAAGAACATGGCATTGTCATAAACCAGACACAGCCAGGTGCTCCTCACAAGATTTCAGACAGAGGAGTCAGAAAAATAATCAGAAAGGTTCTTCAACAGCCCTGGACCACTTACAGAGAGCTTCAGAAAGACCTGGAATCAGCAGGTACAGTTGTTTCAAAGAAAACAAGAAGTAATGAACTCAACCACCATGGCCTTCATGCACACCACGCAAGACTCCATTTCTGAAGAAAAAGCTTGTTGATGCTCATTTGAAGTTTGCAACACAACATCTGGACAAACCCATGACATTCTGGGAAAACATAGTCTGGACAGATGAGACCAAAACTGAACTGCTCAGATGTCATAAGACACAACATGTTTGAAGGAGATATGGCACCACAGCTGACCCCAAAAACACCATAGCAACAGTGAAGTTTGGAGGTGGAACATCATGGTGTGGGGCTGTTTATCAGCATGTGGTACTGGCAGACTTCATATCATAGAAGGAAGAATGAATAGAGAAAAGTACAGGCACATTCTGGACCAGAATCTGCTGCTATCTGCCAGGATGCTGAAGATGAAAAGAGGCTGGATCTTTCAGCAAGACAACCATCCCAAGCACACAGCCAAGGAAACACTCAACTGGTTAAAGAAGAAGAAAATAAAGCTGCTAGAATGGTTCGCTCAATTGAATCCAAATGAAAATCTTTGGAAAGAGCTGAAGATCCAATTCACTGAAGAGACCTCTAGAACCTTGAAAATTTGAAGGCAGTTGGTGTGGAAGAATGAGCCAAAATCACACTTGAGCAACGTATTACACTGGTTTCTCCATACAGGAGGCGTCTGGAGGCTGGAGTCACCAACAAAAGGATTTTGCACAAAGTATTAAATTTCAGTAAGCGTGTTCAATACTTTTACTTGTCTCATTTCACTATATCACATGTAACTTAATCTATCGACATAAATGTTAGCATTTTTTGTATGAGTGCATTACTTGGGTTGCCGCCGACATCTGGTGAAAATTCATGTCAATAGCTCGACTAGAAATATATTTTGTGAGAAAAATGTGTGTGTGTGTGTGTGTATATATATATATATATATATATATATACATATATAAAAACACACATTCTTGTACATCTATCTTAGTAAGGACATTCATTGACATAATGCATTCCCCAGTCCCTTACCCTAACCCCCACAACTGATTGCCTCAACCTAACCCTTGCCCTAACCAAAACCTAATTTTAAGCTAAACTCTAAAACCAAATCTTGACCCCCAAAAATGGATTTTTCTTAGGCTTTTTTTGTGAGGACCAGCCAAAATATCCCCACTTTCCTATAATGTCCTCATGTTGTTGCTTAAACACGCAAAATGGTCCTCACATTGGTGGCTGAACAAGTACACACACAAAAGAATGAACACCATCATACCTTCTCATTGATGTCAATGTCACATGAGTCAATGCTGTCTCGAAAAAGGTCTTCTGTGCTGCCATTACTGCTGCTCAAGTTGCTGTTGTGTAGCAGCTGCCTGCTCAAACACACAGACAGAACACACTTTGTGGGATCTGCTGAAAAACCAGTTGAATAATTTGTTTTGGTCTTAGTGGGAATGGAAAACAGTGGTGGTGGTCTGAGGTTATCACACATGTACAAGACAATAAAGTGGATACCAAGGTGCAAAGCTGCTGCAAAGAAAATTGAAAATTAAAACACCCACAGAGGTGTGTGTAACTGACTTCACTGAAACCCCTTTTTAAGATGTGATATATTCATTGTGGTAACCTCCTGCTCTATCATCGAGATTAGAAATAAAGAGAGGAGAGGAAAGAAGAGGAGAAAAGAAACAGGAAGGGACAAAGAACAAGAGAACAGATAAAGAGAGCAATAAAGTGGAAGACATAATCAAACAAGACACAGACGCCAGGAGAAAGGACAAGGAGAGGGAGCCAAACATTATATTGAATACATAGATCAGGCCTGACAGGCCATTTTCACTCTGTCACTATAACTCAGTTTGTGTGGCTACATATAGGACAAAAGCCCCATAACAAGATATTTCACGAAGCACACACCATCGAGGCCGTGCAGGGGCACATGTGGCTACTGATGAATAAGCTCATGCCCAAACTTTTTTCTCAAAAAAAGAACAAAAACAAATAATTTGACAGTGATCTTGGCTATGCCTGTATTTGGTCTTAAAAGCTATTTAATAATTGACAACAGGCTGTTAGAGCACAGCTGAGTGATAAGGAAGCAGGTGTCTGTGCTGGCATCAACAATCAGAGCAAATACGTGGAGTGAAGGCTAAATAAAGCATCAACACATGGAGCAGAAGCCAGTGACCCTTTGGTGCGGAAAAACAGGAGCAAATACTGTACATTTGAACAAAGACTCATACTCATCCTGATTTCTTATTTTTTTGCATGTTTGTCACACTTATATGTTTCAGATCAAACAAATTTAAATGTAAGACAAAGATAACACAAGTAAACACAAAATGCAGTTTTTAAATGAAGATTTTTATTAGTAAGGGGGAAAAAAATCCAAGCCTACATGGCCCTGTGTGAAAAAGTGATTGCTGCCCCCCCTGTTAAAATATAAATAAACTGTGGTTTATCACATCTTTGGAAAGCTGAGTTCAATTTCTCTAGCCACACCAAGGCCTGATTACTGCCACACCTGTTCTCAATCAAGAAATCACTTAAATGGGACCTGCCTGACGAATTAAAATAGACCAAAAGATCCTCAAAAGCTAGACATCATGCTGCGATCCAAGGAAATTCAGGAAAAAAATTAGAAACAAAGTAATTAGGATTTATCAGTCTGGAAAAGGTTACAATGCCATTTCTAAAGCTTTTGGACTGCAGCGAACCACAGTGAGAGCCATTATCCACAAATGGCGAGAACATGGAACAGTGGTGAACCTTCCCAGGAGTAGGCTGGCCAACCAAAATTACCCTAAGAGCACAGCGACGACTCATCCAAGAGGTCATAAAAGACCCCAGAACAACATCCAAAGAACTGCAGGCCTCACTTCCCACAGTTAAGGTCAGTGTTCATGACTCCATCATAAGAAAGAGACTGGGCAAAAATGGCCTGCATGGCAGAGTTCCAAGACCAAAACCACTGCTGAGCAAAAAGAACATAAAGGCTCGTCTCAGTTTAGCCAGAGAGCATCTTGATGATCCCCAAGACTTCTGGGAAAATACTCTGTGGACTTACGAGACAAAAGTTGAACTGTTTGGAAGGTGTAGGTCCCATTACATCTGGCGTAAAAGTAACACGGTATTTCAGAAAAGGAACATCACACCAACAGTTAAATATGGTGGTGGTAGTGTGATGGTCTGGGGCTGTTTTAATGCTTCAGGACCTGGAAGACTTGCTGTAGTAAATGGAACCATGAATTCTGCTGTCTACCAAAAAATCCTGAAGGTGAATGTCTGGCCATCTGTTGGTGACCTCAAGCTGAAGCGCACTTGGGTTCTGCAGCAGGACAATGATCCAAAACACACCAAGAAGTTCACCTCTGAATGGTGGTTCATGCTGGAAAACCCTCCAATGTGGCTGAATTACAACAATTCTGCAAAGATGAGTGGGCCAAAATTCCTCCGTAGGGCTGTAAAAGACTCATTGCCAGTTATCGCAAACACTTGATTGCAGTTGTTGCTGCTAAGGGTGGCCCAACCAGTTATTAGGTTTAGTGGGCAATTACTCTTCACACAGGGCCATGAAGGTTAATTTAAAAACTGCATTTTGTTTTTACTTGTGTTATCTTTGTCTCACATTTAAATTTGTTTGATGATCTGAAACATATACACTACTCACAAAAAGTTAGGGATATTCGACTTTCGGTTATAATTTCAGGAAAATATGACATGTTCATATTTAAAAGGCAGGGTAGAGGATTTTGGAAAAACAGTTCGAACAAGCTACATTTAAAAAAATATACACCTCCCGAAACCACGCCTCCAGGACACAGGAACATATTGTGTGCGCTCTTATCGGTGAAGATAACCGAGAACAGCTGAGTGGCTAGCTTGTTAGCTTCCAAGTAAACAGCAGAGGAACCACGTTTCTAAAAGTGATAATTATCTCACCTCCAACTTCTTCTGCGACGTAAAACATCCTCACTGCAAACACCAACACCTCCATGACTTAATCCATATCTGTTTTTTCTTTTTAAGAGCAAACAGCGTCATACTGTAGATAAGAGCAGCGAGCAGCCATGTTCTCTCGGTTCTTCTGCACTGAGATGCTCACGGCGAGTTGCGAGCACGCACGCAAGGACGGTTGCTACGCGACAGGGAGCGCGGACATTTTATGGACATAAAAATCATTCAATCAATCAGCACGGGCCGTTCAAAAATCAGCCCTGGAAAAAGCCCTGGAAAAACTCCATCCAATGAAATTTTTATTTTTGTGTAAGAATAAGAATAAGAAGAACATTTAATTAATTGGCTGCAATCGGGGAGTGAAGAAGATTACCGCTTATCCAGTTCAGGGTCGCGGGTGTTGCTGGAGCCTATCCCAGCTATTATCAGGCGAGAGGCAGGGTACACCCTGGACAGGTCGCCAGTCTGTCACAGGGCCAACACAGAGAGACAGACAACCATTCACGCTCACATTCATTCCTAGGGACAATTTAGAGTGATATAACGCTAACAGACACCTAACATGGATGTCTTTGGATGGTGGGAGGAAGCCGGAGTACCCGGAGAGAACATGCAAACTTCACACAGGAAGGCCACGGTTGGAATTGTTCGACCCCCCTCCCCAGCCGGGAATCGAACCAGCGACCTTCTTACTGTGAAGCAGCGGTGCTAACCACCACGCCACCGTGTAGTCCTTAGACCGCAAGACTTTAAGCAATACAGTAAAAAATGCTCCTGGAAAACATTATCCACCCTGCCTTTAACCACTGAACAATGTGCATGTGCATCTAAAAGTTTAGAGAAAGTCTAATTCAGTTCACTTGGACAGGTCGCAGTGGAGTGCATCATACAAAATAAACAAAACAAATATCCCTAACTTTTTGTGAGTAGTGTAAGTGTGACAAACATGCAAAACAATAAGAAATCAAGAAGGTGGCAAACACATTTTCACACTACTGTCGGTGATTGGCCTACCTTCCAAAAGCAGTGCTGGAGATCTTCCTGTTGGGACTGCAAAAAAGAACAAAAAAAACAACAACAAACCATTTATTAGTTTGTCTTGAAGAGAACCAAACTTATAGCTAACACGGAGGAGATAACTATTGACTACAATTAAGGTTTGGGCTTTTCAGTGCAGCAGAGAAATTCAATGGACTATTCTGTGAGCTCAGCAACTGTCTCAGTCCATCAACGCTTTCAGTATGATGTATCTGTCTGCACCGGACTTAACTAAAGTGAGTGATCACGCTGAAGGGTAACAAAATGGACAGTCTGTGCAGATATAAAGCTAACGTCAGCATTAACGCCTGCCACAGATATCATATCATATCTGCAAAGAAGCTGGCCAGTTACCTCAGTTTATTACTTGCTGGTGCAAATCCAGAGGAGCCATTGCATTAATCTGAACTTTGTAAGGTCAGAAAAGCTGCAGTGAGGGTATATTTTCTTTTTCTTAGTCACATCTTCTAAATGTAAATAATAATTTAAAGAACATGAATGATGGAAATTTAGCTGAAGCTTCTGCTGATTTTCATCTTACATTTCTTAGAAACAATAAGCCCCTCATTCTGTTTGACAGCAGTCCTCGTCTGCCACATGATGACATGGAAGAAGCTCGTAAAATGTTTGCAATATTAGTTCAAGAGCAACAAGTTGCCGAGTGTCCTTTCACAAGTGGTGAGGTACAAAGACAAGTTGCTTCACAAAGAGAAAATGAATGGAATGGGTCTGTAAAAGTCGGAAAAAAAACAAAACAAAACTGAGTTTATAATGCAAATTGCATGCTCAAGCAGAAAATGATTCCCATTAATTTCTTACAAATTATGTCTGCAACTTCTGAGTGGAGTAAAAATCTCAAGCAAAGGCAAGCTAAATAAATTTTGTGTAAAGAAGCAGAAGTTCTTTCTTTTTCTGAAACCTTCCCTTTCGCCCATCTTTACAATATCTAAAAGGTCAAATGAGCAAAGTTTTAGGGGATTTATCAAATACAGAATAAAGTCTGCATAACAAAGACAGCAAAACACCACATTTCACAGTATATTCAAACTCATCTTTCACTGTGTGTGTGTGGGGGCATTAGTGCTGTCAGGCCAACTGGGCAGCTATTAATGGTGGCCATGGATTATGCTTCCAATAATAGTTTCACTGTCAGACTGGTTGGTGAGGTGAGCAGAGGAGGGACAGTCTTACATAATGATCAGTAAGTCTTTGCACCTGCATGTGCCTGAACTTAACAGGCTAAAGAACAGTTTATATGCCTCTGTGACAACATTACATCACTTTTATTACATTATATTGTCAAGAAAAAAAAAAGGAAAGCTCTCAGAGTAAACAGTGACTCACCAGTACAATCTGAGAGGACAAATCCATTTTAAAAACAAACCTGAATCCTTTACAGTGCCCATAAAAGCTGATAGCATCTGTTTCTGTCAAAGACACCATGGCTGACGCCTCCAGTCATCATGGTGTTATTGCTTTTTAATATACCACAGTAGTTTTACAAAAATGAATGACCAAGCTGTTTTTCTAGTTTTAACACTCGTCCCATTCATGCATGCTCTTCTAATCAGGTGGGAACTGAACGTGTGTGTTAGTGTGACTGACCAACTGGTGTGTTTCTATAACATTTTCTGATGAAAATCTGAGGAGTTGACATATTACCATATTTGTATCTAGATCAGATCTGATGATCGGCGGAATCCCACATTTTTTAAATCAGTAAATGAGAGCCCTGTTCAAACTGTCTTCCTCTGTGGTTTTATCTACAGTAATTAGCTGCAGCACAAACTCATTTATTTTACCATCTGAACCAGATAGTGACATTTAACTGAAACTTGTACATGCCAATATCCAGCTGCTCTAATCCCCTTCTGCTAATCAAAATGCTTTGTATCTGTTGGCTTGAGATGAATTCTTACGACAAATGAAAACTACCCTGACACGCTCAGAGTTTTGTGTTCTGTTATTTCTTCTTCCAAACAGCAGGACAGTGTGGAGGCAGTGAACTCCAGTGACTTAAACACACAATTCTATCGAGCTGATAAAAGCTGTGCTGTTATTGCAGTACAATTAAATATTACAAGATTAAATATCTAGAAAAGTGATCTTTTGAGCTGCTTTCATCCACCACCAGGATGTTTCACACAACCTCTTCACACTGATATGAGCTGTCACTTTAACATAGGGATCTCCAGCTCTGGGACTCATTGGCCGGTGTCCTACAGGTTTTAGGTGCTTCCCTGCTCCAACACAGCCGATTAAAATGAAATGGTTATCCAACAGTGTGTTATCATATTCTGCACAGGCCTCTTAGTGATCCATTAACTTGAGTTTGGTGTGTTGCAGCAGGGGAACATGTAAAACCTGCAGGAATCTGGCAGAAGTGGTCCCTGCTTTACCAGAACAATGAAACCAGTACCTAATGTGAAAATGTTTTTGTCTGTGACTCTGCTGGGTCCTTTCATTTCTGATTCAAGCATTGTAGTATTTCCTCAGTCTGTTCTTAGCTTTTCAGTTTGGTCTGTTTTTAGTTTCAGGTTAAGTTTTCTGTGTCATTCTTACTTTTTAGTTTATTCCTTTCTGTATTCCGTTGTCGTCCTGCTCTCTTGTCATATCTGCTTCTCATGTCAGAAGTTCTTCAGTATTTTGCCGGCTTTCCTGCCTCTGTCTTGATTTTCAGTCAGACAGTTTGACATTTTATCCAATCATCATCTTTTAGTTTAGTTACTCGTTAGTTTAAGTTTTGTTTGTGGAACTTCCTGCCTCTTAAGCACTACTTGTTCTTCCTTAAATCACATTTTAGTGCTTATATCCCCTGCCTCTTGTGTTTGAGACCGTTATCCTAGCTTCTTTACCACAAGTTATGACAGAAAAGGACTTAAGAAGCTTTGTTTATGGACCTGCGTACCAATGTGACTGCTGAGATATGTGCCATCATGTCAAGTTAAAGTAAAAAGCAAAAATGTGAACAAATGTGTCCAAAATTTCAAAGAGGCAAACAGAGCTAGGCTAGATCTTAAAGCTGCTCTACAAACATCTGTGGTTTAGTGTGTGTTTGTGTTTTACCTGTTAGCCTTGAGGTTTTTGAGGCGTGCCTCCAGATCATTTAGCAGGTTGACCTTTTTGCTGCACTGAGAACAGTAGACATCCATGAGTTCCCCAGGGTAATGGTGACGCACTTTACGAGGAGTCTGGCCCGCACTGCACACACACACAAAGATGTATAGATTTATAATGTAGCCAGGGCAACTGCTTTGGCTTTCTGGTAAATCACAGCAGTAAAAGTTGAAGCTTGGCTTGACCAAAAGGGACATGAATTATGAAGCAAATCTAAAAAAAACAAACAAACAAACAAAAAAGCAGAATGGAATAATAAAAAAAAAAAACAATTATTAAGTGTAACTTTAGCCCACTTTGTTTTGGCATATCTTAAACTTCTTTCCCATGCCGAGTTGTAAATCTGGGCCTCATTTTAAATTTAAATCCCCGAGCCAACTCTTTTTGGTGGGTTTTGTCTGCTTGGTATGCGTGAAAGGAGTGCAGAGCTCTATTGCCAGTCTATCAGCTGGGTTGCCTTAATCCCATTAAACACAAGGGTTTGAAGAATATAAATGTGGCCTTGAGGGCAAAAACTCCTATGCTACATTTGTACAGTCAAAACTCAGAATACGAGTCAGGTAATTCTGGAGCTCACGGAGTAGAGACTCAAATCCATGAAATTGAATGGAGCTCAAGTTCTGAAACTAATTATTTTACATTTTGCTTTATCATGACTCAGCTTGCACAAATGCAAACACACAAGTAAAATGAGGAAATCAGGCTCCAAGCCAAGATGAAGGTCAGCGTGCTTCTTCCAACATTGCAGCCTGTCTTCATCATGTTTAAGTCTAGCTGCAAGCGTTTTTTTATTTTCAACTGAACTTTCTGTATGCCAATGATGTACACCATTTGATGTTGATACTCAAAACATCTGATGAGAACATTCCTTCTTTATTTCTGTTATGGATAGTTTACTAAATCCATTTCAATCTTAAGTGAAAATTGACCAGAAGACTTATTTTTTTTAAATGTAGCTTGATCGAACCGTTTTTCCAGGATCCCCTACCCTGCCTTTAATGTTACAAATGTAGCATTGTTAGCACTTGGACTGAGCTAATCATGCTCTCTTTCTCCACTCTCTGCTACCTGGGCCTGCCACTGAGCCCCAGATGCAAGCTCACAGCTGCGGACAATTGGTAATCAGTGCATCCATTATTAGTGGCACTTTGTTTCACTTGCCCTGAATATTTCACTTGCCAGGAGAAGAGCTGACTGTAGGTGATCTGAGAGGTGGCAAGATGAATGACTGTTACACTATCCACAGAAATCAGAATTAAATAACGCAGAATTAAATAACATGCCCCCCTGCGTCACACCCAATAGCATGTAAATGTGAAAAAGTGTTTCCATTACACTTTTGTGATGTACTGCTATATTGAAACGTAAAAAAAAAAAAAAGCCTCATGAGTGTGTCAAAACTGCTTCGCAATATTTCGAAATTTAGGTGTTTCCATTAGCAGTTTTTTGTCGTGATATTAAGGTTTAGGTGTAATGGGAAATATACCTAGTGTTTAACTGGCCAATGTGAGCTGCTCATGTTATAACAAAGAAATGACTCAACAATAAGAATATATAGTACTCTATAGTACTAAAAAATACTCACTGGTCTTTTATTAAATAATTAATATTAAACATGTTTGAAGGTAGCTTAACAAATTCTACACAGACATGAGTGCAGACATCTTTTTGACATGAAAATTAAATCGAACATTACAATCATTAGGTTTACTTGGCTCTGCCTTGAGATGCTGCACAGTTTTACCAGACAATAATAATTTGATGGAACTGAATACATTCACCTCATGAAAACAATACCTTAGTTGCTCACTACATCATTCTTTCCTAAATGTTGAAAATGCGTTTTGCTTTCGAATGAGATCCAGGATGTACTGTATGTACAAAGTTGCTGTTTTTTTGTTTTTTTTTTAGTCTTCTCACTCTAGACTGCTGATAATTTCACAGGTAAGAAGTAGCACTGATCAAATAAATCTCATCTCATGATAAATTTAGATAATCCACAATTACATAAACTTGCAATGACCAGGTGGGAATTTTAAGAGATTTTGGATGAATCATTTTAATGGCTGAGTGAATTTATTTGAAACTCTTGAATTCAAGGTTTACATGCCAAAAAACAAAACAAAAACATCTCCAAGAATTGATGAGTCTCTATTTTGGTATGGAAATAACAGGAACAATAACTGATCCTTCAGCTGTCCCTTACCTGGAGGGCACGGAAGATCCCAGATCGGAGTAGCCGTTGGTGCGAGTCTCGTCGTCTGGACAGGGGCTGCTGGGAGTGTAGTCTGGTTCTTCCCCCTCCCCGTAGTCCTCAAACTGCTCCTCGTTCAGAGAGGCAGAGGAACGAGTCGAAAGGTCAGAGGTCACAGAGACGTTAGTTTGACCGCACCTGTTAAAAGAGGGAAAAAGTTGGAGTTAAACTTTTCATCATCTTCATTTTCAGGAATTGGATTAGAGTGCAGGGCCATTTAAAACCTGGTCCAGACCGGTCTTTAGGGTCAGCTAAAACCTGGTCCAGACCAGTTTGCAGGGTCATTTAAAACCTGGTCCAGACTGGTCTGCAGGGTCAGGTAAAACCTGGTCCAGACGGGTCTGAAGGGTCAGTTAAAACCTGGTCCGGACCGGTCTTTAGGGTCAGCTAAAACCTGGTCCAGACCAGTTTGCAGGGTCATTTAAAACCTGGTCCAGACCGGGGTGCAGGGTCGGCTAAAACCTGGTCCAGACGGGTCTGCAGGGTCAGTTAAAACCTGGTCCAGACCGGTCTGCAGGGTCGGCTAAAACCTGGTCCAGACGGGTCTGCAGGGTCGGCTAAAACCTGGTCCAGACCGGTCTGCAGGGTCAGCTAAAACCTGGTCCAGACCGGTCTGCAGGGTCAGCTTAAACCTGGTCCAGACCAGTTTGCAGGGTCATTTAAAACCTGGTCCAGACGGGTCTGCAGGGTCAGTTAAAACCTGGTCCAGACGGGTCTGCAGGGTCGGCTAAAACCTGATCCAGACGGGTCTTTAGGGTCAGTTAAAACCTGGTCCAGACGGGTCTTTAGGGTCAGTTAAAACCTGGTCCAGACTGGTCTTTAGGGTCAGTTAAAACCTGGTCCAGACGGGTCTGCAGGGTCGGCTAAAACCTGATCCAGACGGGTCTGCAGGGTCAGTTAAAACCTGGTCCAGACCGGTCTGCAGGGTCAGCTAAAACCTGGTCCAGACCAGTCTGCAGGGTGGGTTAAAACCTGGTCCAGACCAGTCTGAAGGGTCACTTGAAACCTGGTCCAGACGGGTCTGTAGGGTGGGTTAAAACCTGGTCCTGGTCCTTTTTCCAACATTTCCAACCCTAGCTTTAATCATGATTACTCAGATATTAAAATGTAAACACCTTGCAGGCTGTCAAAAGCTAGGTGTTAAACCTGAAATTGCATGCTTGACGTTAACATAAGAGGTTGCTTATAGGAAACAAACTCCTCTCTGCGCTGTCTGCAGCATCATCTTTGTTTTATTCTTTAGCTTTACAATCAGCCCACAGGATTTCAGATTCTTCCATCCCACTCTGGTCACAAACAACATTACACACTTCTTTTCTTCTTCTTTGTCATGTTCTCTTGGCGGTGGGCACGAATGATTTGGTGCACTAACGGCACTAATTGGTAAGGAGTGTGAACAGTGTACCGCAATATTAGATGCAATAACTAAGTGGTTGATGGTGTGATCTAGAATCGGCATAAATAAGGAGCATAAAATGTTCTTTGTAGATTCGGTTCACCACTGTGACAATTCACCTATGCCCAAAATCACCCTCTTGCAGAGATAATGCCAAATTTGGATTTTTAATATGGCATGAGTAATAACTTGTTTATATGTGTGAGTGTGTGTTTTAATGTTTTGTTGTCTTTTTCAAGTGTAAAGCACTTTGTGACGCTGCAGCACATAAAACGTTTGATCTGATTTGCATCAAATATAAAACATTAATTCCACATATTACTGTAATCTCTTTTCATCAAGGAGTTTAATTTGACAGCCGTGGTATTTTTATTGGCTTCTCATGTTTGTTTCGTTTCCTGTTTGTTATCCTGGTATAGTCTATCTTACATGGCATTTTACATGCACAGATAGAGAATTTTGATTTTTATCTGAAATTAATAAATAACATATTTGTAGTTTGGAGTCTAGAGAATCCGCTTTTTTCAAAGGGGAGATACAGAAAATGGAGTGGAAATAGTAGGAAACAGCTAGCAGCTGCTGATAAACCTCAGTGTTTCTTTTCTGTGGTTTATGTCATAACCTGGATGTGAACTGCAGTGATATTTAAAGACAGAAAAAAAGGAGGTTAATAAGGTTTCAACAGTGCTCACTTTTCCTCGGGTAAAAAGAGATCACCCAGTACGTCCTCCTTGTCCCCAAGTCTGGTGAGCCCGTCTGAGGTGTCTGATCCCTGGGTGCTTTCCACAGCGCTGTCTCTGTCCGATTCCCTCTCCCTGCCCTCGTCCGCCACCTCCTCCTCAGGCTCCTCCACCTCTCCAGGGAACAACTGGCACTCGGGGACGGAGTCAGGATAGGCCCGAGTGCACATGATGACCGGAAAAACCTGCTCCAGTTCACCACCCTGGACAAGGATTAGACAGAAGGTGAAGATGGAGATTGTTATCAACTGGTCATGGTATTGTTTTCCATCTTTGGAATCACCACTTGTGGAGGATGTTATACAGTGTAATCTATTACAATAATAATCTGAACCGTTTGTTGGACGACACCTAGCAGCTGCATTCTGACTGGATTGTAAGAGAAGAATCATTGAAGGAGTGAAGGATCACATCAGGACATTACAGTAATCAGTACGAGATGAGATAAAAGAATGAATGACCCTCAGCTTACTGTACTGCGGGTGGGGGGGAGGGGGCACTGAGATTCATTATCAAATAAAACCTCTAAATTTCTCAAACTTGGGCAAACTGTGGATGATTCTGTATTACTTTGGGAACGATGCTGCCTGGAGCTACAGTATGATTAGAACCTCAGTTGGAGGAAGTTATCAGCCATCCAGTCTTTTACTGCTTCAAAACAATTGAGGAGCCTAGTGAGTTTGTATATCTGACTTTTCCTAATTGTAAAGTTAGGCAGTATGTCATCCTCATAAAGGCGTGCATATAATATGGTCCAAAAGCAACATATACAGGGGAAACAGCGTCAGTCCCAGGACTGACCCCTGTGGAACACGGTAAGTCAGATATGAGGGATCAGAGTGAAAACCCCAAAGACGAAACTCCTATCCTTGAGGTAAGACATAAACCAGATGAGGGCCACCTCCAATAACTTAGGTGAATATTTACCACCAGCTAGCCAGGTCCATGTCTATTTTACACTATATACAATAACTGCTCATAGCCAGCATGTAGAATGAACATTTATGGTGCAGATTAGAAAAGTAAAAATATGTGCAACATGTTGCACAAAATAACGAACACATTATACAGTAGGGTATGCATGTGGTGTACTGTAGATAAGTTCTCACTTGGTGAATTCCTTCAGTGTGGGAATGTTCCTAAGCTCATTCATTGAGGGTCTGAAAGGATAAAGGGTGAAAGGACAATGGGTCAAAGTTCAGGGGTCTCACTCTGCCTTGTTTCACTCTTTTGAAATGGCTAAAATCTGGTCTAATGCTGCAGAGAGCTAGCTTATCTCAGTATGTCTGAAAAACTTAAACACCCAAGAACACGGGGAAGGGATAAAGGCAGCAAGGGGAATGAATAAAGGTAAGCAGAAGAAACAAATAAATGTATGAAACAAAACAGTAGATAGATTTGAGAGATAATATAGCTTATGAGTGAGAAGATGACATAGGACATAAAACAGTAACAAGGAATTAGTGGAACACTATCAGACAGGAATGTCAGTGCTGAGAAAAAAAAAAAGTGAGACAGGAAGAGAAGATAAAGAAGCTTCAACAAAGTTAGATTAGCCTTAGATACAACAGCTGCCTAAAGATTAAACAACATCTAAACATCACATTTTAAAACTAGACATTAAAACCAGCAAAGTCATATTATTTCTATGTAGATTTACACTAAAGGGGGGAGAGACTGTATCATCAAAAAAGAAAAAAAAAGAAAAAAGTTGGCCAATTTCTAGGTTGAGATGTTTACTAATGTCTTCTTGAAAGAGTAGAATTGTATGTGGAATGAAATATCAGAACAATATTTGTTTTTCAAGAGTTTGGTCAAAAAAGTGAAAGTATAAATTTACATCTAATGGCAAATGGGAGAAAAACAAATATGGATGAATACATCCTACTGGACAATTCTCAAAAAGGTGGCATGATGATGATGATAATGATGATATATATATATATATATATATATATATATATATATATATATATATATATATATATATACACTTTTTACTATTACTAAAGAGTGTAAACTGTCTTTAACTTGGCAATGCTGTTTGTGTAGTTGCAACTTATCGCCACAACAGCATCTGATGCTTGCTTAGCTGTTTACAGTATATGAAGGTGTAAAAGACGAGTCATGCTTTTCAAATGTTCCAAAAGTCAACTACAGACAAATATAAACTTAATATGTTCCCCTTGTCACTATAGAAACTAATTTGGTGTTAAATATTGTTTTTTTTTGTGTTTTTTTAATGTCTAATTTCCAACACGCAAATAAACTGCCTGACTGCACTGAACCACTGACGCTTTCAACATGTGTGTATGCCCATTTAATGACGTCACCCTGAAACAAACAGTCATATTCTGAAGGGTCTCAGATTTTGGTGCATTACCGGGAGCGTAACTCGTGTGGATAGATGTTTGTAAACACTGATGGATGACTGGACTCCAATCGACGTAATAAAATGGATAACCCTGTTATAGAGCTGTAAACATTTGATCCAGAGCCTGATATGTACAGTACAAGTTGAACAGAAATTTTCAAGAAAAATCAACTAGTAGATTTTTATGTGTTCTTCATGGATTTAACCTTTATGTTTACTTTGCAAATAAAATACAATACAGTATGCATGTTGTGAGGGTCTTGTTGGCTTTTTGTGTTTTGGGGTAAAAGTGTTTCTTCTGTTATAGTTTAATTGCTAGTGTGACTCTTACAAAAAAAAAAAAAAAAAAAAAAAAATTGTGATGCCGTTATTGTGACGTGTGCACTCACTCCATTTTTCAAACAACCCAAACACTGAGAGAAGTTCACTTTATCACACGAGCAAATGAAATATTTAACATTTGAACTGAGAGTATGCACTGCCACAAAGGGCCAACATGGGGTCTGAGGCTGAGTCACCGTGAATACAACAAAGGATAAACGTCTATTTAGCATTCCTTCCCTGCAGTTGGGGTAGAAACACAGCGTGTGGCAAAGAAAAAGGCAGCTGTATGAGCAAGAAGAGACTTTGATGACCATCTCCAAAAATGTCAACATTTTTATGTAACCACATTATTTTAAATTATTACTATTGCTACTTTTCATGAAAATTTGTCCTTAGTTGAGTCACTCACTGGTATGCAAATTTAAGATTTTTAAATGACTGTGTCAAGTACATACAATGTCATTAGCTATTTCCTACGATATACAAGTAAACAAAAACTAAAAGCTGTATTCTAAAATGCACTCAGCCTTTTTTAATCTGTTGAATCCATGCCGAAAGCTGTTTTAGATAGATAAGAAGGAAGATAATCATACATGTAAAAAGACAAAAATGAAATCTTTTCTGAGATCAAACAGACTGTGTAGCAACAGCATTGAACAGTGTGTGTCACTGTGTTTAACAAGAAGTACTTTGTACTCTCCTGAACAAATGATAAGACTGATAAAAAAAAAACAAAAAAAAAAAACATGATGAATAAGGGGGAGCCATTCATGAGTACGAGCCAGAGTACGATGCCTGCTCCTGGAAAACCTCAGGGCAGTAACTGACAAAACATAAAGAAAAAAAAATAAAAAACAGGAAACTCACTTGTATAGCTCCTCCAAATTCCCCTTCACTCCTCTTGGAACTTTTATCTTTTTTTTTTTTTTTTTAAAGGATCTATTAAATTTACTGCAATTTTAAATCTTTATTTTGTTATGGTAGACAAATTATGGTCCATAGTAATGCAAATTGAAGTACTGAAGTGATTTTATTTTATATCTGGAAGCTTTAAAATGATTTTAAAAGCTACCTGCTGTGAATTTGTTGAATAACTGGGCAATTCAGGTTTTCCTGTAAGATATTTTAGACCAACAGTACCCAAGTCCAGTCCGCCTGTCCTGCATATTTTGGTTGCATCCGTTTCCCATCACACCTGAATCAAATGAATTGCTCGTTATCAGCCTCTGCAGAGCTGAATGGCATGCATGAAGGAATTAGTCATTTGATTCAGGTGTGGGTATTGAATCGCGTAAGTTCTAAAAATTGCAGGACAGTAGCTCTTGAGGACCAGACTTGGGCATCCTGGTTTTATACTAACTTAATACTCATAAATGCAAATGTTTAAACACTTTAACAAAACAAAAGAAAGTACAAATCAAAGCAATAAAAATGGTAACAATAAAAAAAAGAAAAAAAAAAAAACTCATAAAAATGTGTCTCTAAGAAGAGAAGAACTGGCTTCCCGTCAGCTATAGGGTCCAGTTTAAAATTTTATTACTGGCTTATAAGGCTCTAAATGGATTAGCTCCTCCATATTCGACTGCGCTTTTAATCAAGCATGCTCCTACTAGATCTCTAAGGTCCTCTTCACAGTTGCTTTTGGAGGTTCCTCGAACCAGGTGTGTCTCTTGAGGTGAAAGAGTCTTCTCGGTGATGGCCCCAAAATTGTGGAATGGGCTGCCATTACATATTAGAAGTGCCCAGTCTGTCCAAGCTTTAAAACTTTACTTATTTCTTTGCTCTAGCATTTAATCTCTAGTTGAGGTGGTCATTCATGTGTTGTATTGATTCTTTTAAGTATTTATTTGGTCCTTAGTTTTATCTTCTAATGTGGTTTTATTTTATCTATTCTTTGTGATTGATCTATTATTTTTTTATTTTACCTTGAGAGATTCATTTACACCATTGTTCGTGCGTTCTTGTGTGTAGGCCTATTTGTGTACGTTTACACCACACAATAGGTGTGAATGTGTAAGTATGCTGACGTGTTTATGTGCTTACATTAGTGTTTGTGTGTTTCATATTTCTATTTAGGTATTTTATATTTCCGTGCAGCACTTTGTGCAACAATAGTCGTCGTAAGTGTGCTCTACATATAAACCTGAACTTGAAGAGACTTAAAAACTGGAAGCAATAAAATCTGCTGAATGTGAAGGAGCCATTGAGGCCAGAATTTGGGGGCTTACCAAGCAAATACCCAGCATCCAGAATCATCCTTAAATGTTTCACTGGGTCAAATTAACTATGCTGTGAATAAATATAATTAAATTTGTCTGATTCCTGACAGCCTATAATACCTGATAATACATAAAAAAAGGAGATTGGGTGTCAAATTTTTGGATGCAGCAGCTTTTCTTCATGTTTTCCAATATTAAAGCAAATAGAAACATATTTTTCTGATCTTTCTGAGTCAGCTGCTGCAGGGTCTGACCTAGTTAAAATACAGACACTATTCCTTCCTGCTCTTCTTCCTGTTCTCCAAAGTGAGTTCACAGTGTCACACCACAAAAAGATAAGAGATGAAGACAAAGTGTGCTGATTTTTCATTACTACAGGCTTCATGTTGTCTGTAACCATTTTTAGTCTAAATGCGTGTGATGCTTCTCTCTCCCACTAACCTGCAGCCAAACCCTTTCCAGGTACCATTTAAAATTCAGCCACTACAGATCCTCCATTACAGCTGACTTCCTCACATGTAAGTGATTTATTACATATACTCTGCACAGAAGAGTGCATGGAACAGTATAAGCATATTTCAAAATATAAAGGTCAGACATCTTACATATATAGGCAAAGATTCTCAGCCTGCACAGATTTTCCAGGTAGGGAAACAGCTGGCCAGGACGAATAGTTATGAGACAAAACAAGAAAGACACATGAACGTGCATCTAAGCTCACAGGGAGAGAGCATGAGTGGAGAGACATGCATTATTTACATCCACTGCAGAATAGAGATGCAGGTAGGGGAAGGAAAGGAAAGGACAGGAAATAAACAGTAAAGGACACTTGTAATTAGTTTTTTTGAACATCTGGAGAGACAGACAGAGAGAGAAAGAGACAGAGAGAGAGAGAGAGAGAGAGAGAGAGAGAGGCTGTGAATGTGGTGGATTATATGTAACATGAATGCCAATGACCACTCACACCATGTTAGCGCAATCCTGAAAATCACAATGTTGAGTCATGGATCTTTCACACTTCAGTTGTTGAGCAACATTGTGGAAGATTCCGATACGGAAAGCAGCGGCCTGCAGACGTTACTGAGCAGTGAACTGCTGCAACAGGATTAGTTGGCAGGGAGGCAACACACACTATTTCTTCAACACAAAATGTGTGTGTGACGAAACAGAGACAGGGACAGGTGAGAGAGAGGAAAACATGCCTCTAGAGATACACTGAATGGTGTATATAACAAAGTGTTTTTACTCATATCAACCAATAATTTGATGCCTGACAAACATGCAAGCTGCAAATTTACTGTGGACAAACATTACCAAGACTAAACAACCATAACAATCTGGATGTAGTTGCACAATGAACTTCAGAAAAAAAATAAAATAACAAGGAAATGATTAATATAATAAACCAATCTGAGCTACTAATTACAACGGTAACCTTCATTGCAGAAAAATAGCTGTAAATCTTGAGTATGAATGCACAATGTGTCACATTAACAGGAGAAGAGGAGGTGAGGCCACTTAACACTTCAAAAATCACAAAGATTTTATACGTTACAAAGTGAGAGCTAATAAATGGAGCTGATAAAGAGAATAAAGTGGAGTAAAGACAGAAAATGCCTGCAGCAGTTTTAACTAGATGGAGCTGTCATCAAAAAGACCAAATGATGCAAAAATACAAAGAATCAAAGTCAGCAAGGTACAAGGCTTGGGCAACTACCTCCAGGTCTGAATGGGTTCAATGAAATGTAATGAGTTCAGTTTGAACAGTTACAGCAAGACTTGTTTTTAAAGTTGTTTAATAAAAGAAGACTTGAGATCACTGGTGAAAAAGGGAAGGAAGATGAGTTTCAGACACTGCTGGTTTAAGGGAGAGCAAAACAGCTGCTTGTTGATTTATATGAATTCTAACATGGACGTGGTCCCCTGACATGAAGGCAGAAATGTGGTTTCTTGATCACGATGGGTTCTGAAACCGGACAAACATCAAATAAAAAAAAGCCCCCCAGGGCCACTTTTTTCCCCCTCACTAAACTGTATTTTTAAATCCAAAACTTCGCAAGGAAATTGCATTTTTTTCAAGTTGAAAAACATTTAAGTCTAATGTTTAAGAACTCAGTCAAGTCATATAGACACTTTTTCAAAAAGAATATATGAATTATTGACAAATCACATTCAACGCAAGAAGTGCATCCCCCACCACCAGCATGTTTACAATAAAACTGCCCACTGAGGAGCAAATTACCATTTCAGAAATATATACGCAGCAGCCCAGATGCAGCCCAAGTTTTAAATTTTCATTCAGATTAAAAGACCAAATATTTAACATAAACACTAAGTATAAAGTTTGCTTGAAAAAGTTACATTTGACAGATAATTTACTGACTAAAGTGGTGAAAAGGCTGCAAGTCAATGTCAGTATAATGCCAACTTCACCTAAAGAATAAAAATTCTCTTTCTTTATTATTTCAGTCTGAAACATGTATGCCTGCTATTTCTGTCTATATGCAAAGTGCATCTGTGTTGACCAGGGAACTTATTTGAATATGCCTCTGCCATCTTCTTTCCAGGATAGCTGAAGTGCTTTGCTGTTAAAAAATGACAAGTAGACTCAATGGGTTCACATGTGCATGAATATAAGTTTAGTCTTGATCCACAAATAGATGACATCAGTGTTTGGGCTGAACAATAATATATAGGCTATTAAATTTTCCAAGTTAGCACCTGTAATCGAAATTTAAAGGTTGAATATGGAACTTTTTTCATTATTATTAAAAGCTATATTTCTAAAAAAAATAATACCTACACAGGTCGTTTGGGGGGTACAGAATGAAAGTACAACATTTCCTTAAAAAAATATATTTAGCCGGAAAATAAATATAAAATAAATTTTAACGGGTTCGACAATGGTATTATGTTTACATCTATAAGCCAATACATGCTGCTATTGCGGGTTGCCAAATACGATCTCTGGCAACAGTATGTTCGGCACAGTTTCGGCTGGCACAGGGGGAAACAGTGGAGTCGGCAAGTCAAGCGGCTGCTTCAGAGCCCCGGAAATATTGTTATCTGTCTCAGAAGAGGAGTGACCTGAGAAGAGCAAAAACTGGAGTAAATGTAAGTGAAGCCTACACTAAATGGAACCACATAAACATTTTCCACGGCATCAAAACACGGAAATGGTGACTTTTCCCCTGAATCGGTAAGCTCACTTGTTTGCTAACGTGGCTAACGTTAGCTGTCAGTTATAAACTCCTCTGCATTACTTGTTGGACATGGTGCAGACTGTTGGTAACTTGCGTATCGGCAGTGAGCCTGGCAATCAAATGACTGGAGTTGTTTTTCTGCTGTTGCAACTACAACCTAAACAGGTGATGTTGCTGTTCTGTCCATATTCCATATCCAACCTTTAGGGCGCATTCACAAAGCTTTTTTGATTCGAATCAGAGTCCGTTTGCTTGGAAAGTTCGCTTTGTTCAGGGGAGTTGTGAATGTGCAAATGGACTCTGATCCGGAACAAACAACCAGACTCGGCTCGCCTGCAAACGCAGGTCTCGGTCCGATTCAAGTGAACCAAAGACAGGAAGTGGACTACAAGTGGACTACAAGTGGACTACAAATTGCATTGGCATTGTGGGTCAAATGTTGGGACAACGTGGGTAAACGCTAGGACAATAAACACACGTGAGGGACTGCAGTACTTATAAAGATGACTCGTGGTCAGACGTGTAGTTACGAGGAGGTAAAAGCCTTAATTGATATTTGATCTGATGAAAGCATATCCAGCTCCTCGTACAAAAGTAATGTCGCTTAGTGGAGGGAACAGAAATTGTGAGAACCTTTTTGTACGTGCGTCTTATCCTCGCCTCCGGTGAATCAAAGCAGCGCCACCTGAGATTCTCATTCTTGGCCTGTTTGGCTTGTTTAGCAATAGTGCAACATGAATGCGCCCTTAATGCCTAAAGGCAAACAGATGCTAAATAACCATCAGAAGGGAAGTGAAATTTGCTCAGTACTCCGATCTTTTTTATGGAACTCTAACCACATATCTTCTTTTATCTACTCTAAAATGTTGTTTTAACATGTGCTGCTATTGTTAATATGTTTGTATGTTTGAGTTTCTTATTTTGTTATGCTGCAACCAATATAAGACAAAAAAAAAACTGAAGGACTAAAGACGGTGCAGACAGCTTTGATTTAAAGTTGTACTTCCATGGTCATTTCATTAATATTTCTGTGTTCTCCATTATTATTGAATGCATTCTGCATCGTTTCTGTTTAAAAAAACCTTCTGGTTGCTTAGTATCCAGCTGTATTTGTATACTAGAAGAGAGGCTTGTGGTCCAACGTCAGGCTTTTCCGGGTCCTTCTCATGAATTTCCGTCTGATTGGCTGACTCCCATCAGTGTATGAAGGAAGCTCCGCCCTCCGCTCTTATTTCGCTACAGACAGGAAATAGAGCCGACAAACAAGTTTGTTCCGTCATGCTAACAAACAGTTAGCCAATTAGCTTCTCAACTCCAAAGTTACATTCGTGCCGTCTTTACTTCTAGTGTGTAGTGGAGGGTTACCTGCCTTCCAATGGACAGATAGAAACCCCACGTGGGATACGCTATTTGCAATGTTACGTAGAAGTGCAAGGCTGTTCCCGATTCGCTCTTTTCTTCGTATTGTTTCTGTGATGAGGAAGCACAGCCGACTGGGGGGAACGCAACGCTAGCAAGTCAGCATGTGTAAGTAAACAAGGGGAAACCCTCCGTATTTCAGAAGGAGCAAGTTAAATGGGTTTTCAGTGGAAGGAGGCCTTTAAAACAAGCTGACACTTTCTTGCAGCAAATTTATTTGGCATGAGTCTAATAAAAAGAGCTGGTAGGCAACTAAATGAATGAATGAATAAATAAATGGAAGAAAATTGATATTCAGACACCAATCTATATTAAAAATTGGTATTGATTTAAAAATAATAATAAAAAAAAAGTGTTTAATTATGTATGATATGAAGCACCAGAGGGTAGAGAAGATATGTCTGTGTGCATCTGACATCAATGGGAGAAAAACTTAAAATATCACAACACCACCTGTTGACAATGGGCCCTAACTCCACTACTTCCTGAACTGAAGCCAGCTCCTTTGCCTCCTGTCTTTCATTACTGGTGAAGATTAATCCAGGTTTGTCTGGCCATTGTCCTCCGGGTTACTGAGGTCAGGCACACATGGATTAATCAAATCATCCAACGATGAAAGACAGAAGACAAAGGAGCTGGCTTGAGTAAGGAAGTAGTGGAGTTGTGCATAAAGCCCATTAAAACTGCACTGGCCAACATCCACCAGTGTCTGTTTAGTGGGCTGCAGATTGCCTCTGGCTTGTTTGATCGATTGAATTCTCAAAAGGGAACAATCGTTCAGAGCCTGACAGTCCACAACCCTGTTGTTCGTGTATTGAATCTTCTTGTGGCCCAACATTTACAGGGAAACATTTTGCTGACTCAACCATATGAAAAAACAAGAATGCAAAAATTTAGCATTTTTAAAGGCAGGAATCCACTATTCAGTCTGCAGAAGAGACACACATGACAAGAAAAGCCAATACATCAGATTTTCATGTGGAAAACCAGCTTCCATATTTAATTATCCAAAAAGTTGGAGTTCAAATGCATCTGGCTGATGAGAGACGATAGGTACATTATAATGCCTCAAAAGTGACGCAGTCATTATTTAGTCAATTTCAATATCATTATCAAAATGTACTGTGTTAATCAGCATGAAATTTAGCCAGCATAAATAAACTGTTCAATACTGAGAAATTAATTCAAATAGAAGTCTGAAGACATCCCACTGGTTTTTAGATATTCACGCTTATTTTCTGCAAGCCAAAGAATTGGTTTAAAAATTTTGATTCTGGTGTACAAGGCACGGGAAGTCCCTGGGCCCAAATATTTACATCCAATCTGCTGACGCCATATGAGAGACCAAGACTTGAAGATCATCTGGGTAAAAGTTGCTTTCCATCCTATGAGTTCAAACTAAACTAGCAGAATTAGATTTTAGTTTTTATTCTGATATCTGGAGTTTGTTCTTCTGATGTACCCCACATGACTCCTTTTTGGTTGTATTCCCTGAGCCAGTTTGCATGCATACCATAAAGCTGATCCTCACCTAATTTCTGGAACTATCAGATAATTGAACTGATCATGAAGCCAGTAAAACCTGACATCCTCAAGCAGATAACTGCCACTATTGGATTATGAGAAATCAGAACACACAGATTTTACCCCATACCTTGATATCATTAAGTATGATCCATTTCATCTTTTTACATCTGCGCATGTGCAAAGAACTGTGTTGTCTCGCCTTCATCCAAAATCAGCTTCTCTCGTTTAGATAATACCAAATTCAATAAAAATAGCCCTGGTAATATCTTTCTGGATATTGGATAATAAAATATTCAAGATATGGTTGGGAAACAATCAGAAGCTTCATAAACAAAGAGGATAAAGTGGTTTTTTGGTGGATTATGTACACTGCCATGACAAGGTAACGATACCCAAAATCAGCTTCTCTCACTGAACTACTGTCAATCTGCCCCTGTCAACAATAAAAGCTGACACATACACATAAAAACACACACTCAAGTGACAGGAGCTAATTACTGAAGACTGTCTCATTTGAGGTTACTGTTAAATCTGTCAATCAGTAAAGATAAAACTCTCTCTCAGCCTGAACAACTACAACATTGTTGCAGCTGCCATTAGACAGACTCACGACCCACTTCCACTCACACCAATTTGGTCTATGCTGAGTGCTGAGGGTCAATAACATTTTAGTGCTGAACAAATCATTAGTCTGCCCTTCTGGCACTGGGAATAATTATGTGGACGGACATGCATTTCAAGGCCTTATTGATTAATGTAGATAGAGGAAAAAAACGACTTTGAACTCACCACAGATCATATCTGCAGCTTGCATAGTTCACAGTCACTTGTGTATCAACAACTTCTGTCTTCTTTTAAGCTTAGCAGAATTTTCTATTAGAAGGCAACTTAAAAGCAAATGATAAACTTCAGCAGCCGTAGTGTCATAAATATTAATGAGGCATACAAGAGCCAAAAGAAGTCTTGACTGAAGCTGATATGCAAGCTTAAAATTGCAAATCCAAAAAAGATAAAAGAAAATATTCTCGCTCTAGAAGAAGATAGTGATGTCAAGAGGTTTTAAATGAGCTGTAATCTCTCACCAGAACATCCCCTAAAGAATATTTAAGTCGTGTTTTTTAGGTATGTCTCTCTATTGCATTTAGACTAAAAGAATTATGCAGCTTATGGGCTTTTGAAGGTGTTGTTTCCATTTCATGCTTGTTGTGTAACTAGTTGGACAGTAACCGCCTTTTTGTTGTCCAGTCAAACAATAACACATGTTAAACAAAGGAGAGAATAAACTTGTGAAAGAAGCAGAGCTACATCTCTGAGAAGCAGTATTCAAGGAACACGTGAACTGACATCGACCGGATCAATCCTCAGCAATGAAGCTTTGACTTGGCATGAGTCAGCAGGAACAGGGATGGAGAATGAGCTGAG
Organism: Atherinomorus stipes; assembly: GCA_023101725.1. Taxonomy (NCBI): domain Eukaryota; kingdom Metazoa; phylum Chordata; class Actinopteri; order Atheriniformes; family Atherinidae; genus Atherinomorus; species Atherinomorus stipes. The sequence continues at coordinate 903,597 of JALJCO010001535.1, read as the reverse complement.
AAGGGAAGGATGGAGGAGATGAAGGAAAGAGGGATTCAGGACTCCCAGGAGAAAGACCGACTGGGAGCAGCAAAGCCTTCTTGCTTGTGTTTGCCACTCTGAGCAATGAGATAAGGCGTTTCTCTGCAGAGGTCTTTTCTTCATCTATCCCTCTTTGTTCATTTCATCCTCCCTTTTTCTGATCCTCTAAGAACCTCAACTGCTGCCGCAACAAATATGCACTCTTTAAAAAGGGTACTTGCTTTGATTTTTGACTCTGTCACCTATGGATGCCTCTTAGTGTCAGATCAAAAAAAGGTTGAAATTATATGTCAGTTCAATGAGTATCTAATAAAATTATTAATTTGAATGTAAATTTATAGTGTCCAGTGTTTCTTAGGGGATTTCCTACTTTTAGTATTTTATTTTTGGACAATTCATGAAGAAAACAGAGGGAGAACTACAGAACAAGTTCAACACAGCTAGGCTTTCTCAGTGTTTGCTAAGTTAACTAAACTTGAGCCACTATTATGCCAAACCACTTTAGATCGGATTTTTTTCACATCAGATTTGGGCCAAATCTGATCTTTTCAAATATGACTGCAGTCTAATTCATCCTGCTGACTTTCTTTTAGGCGGAAATCCTGAAGTTTTCACTCCTCATTGTCGTGAATGTTTTATCTTATTAGGCTTCATTATTGAAGATAATTAGCGGTTAAGATTACTGTGTAAAGATAATACTGCTGCTAAAAGCCGTTTAGTTTCTAATGCAAGGCAAGTTTATTTGTACAGCACATTTCAAGCTGGACAATTTAAGGTGCTTTACAGAAGAAAAACTTTATAAGGAAATGGAAAAAAAAAAGAGAAAAATCTAAAATAACGAAAGAAAATGCAAGAGATAAAATAAATACTTGTTATAAAAAGCAGTGGTAAATAAAGTTTTATAGGCTTGATGTAAAACTGCAGAGTTTCATGAGACCTGCAGTTTTCTGGGAGTTTGTTCTACATGAGAGGAGGATAAAAACGCTGCCTGTCCAGGTCTAGTTCTTACTCTGGGAACAAGAACTTGGTCCTAAACCATTCAGAGCTGTAAACTAACGGCTTGATTTAGAAGTCAATTCTTTGTCAAACAGGAAGCCAGTGTAAAGATCTGAGGACTGGAGTTCTGTGATCCAGGTTCCTGGTCTCAGTGAGGACCGGATCAGCAGCATTCTGGACTAACTGCAGTTGCCTGATGGACTTTATAGGGAGACCTGTAAGGACAGGGTTCCAGTAGTCTAGTCTATTAAAGACAAATGCAGAAATCCTGGCGAGAACCTTCAATCCTCCAGATTAATTTATAACAGGCTGATTTCAGAACTGTCTTAATTTGAGGCTGAAATTCAGGTCTGAGTCCAGGACTAGTCCCAGATTTCTAGCTTGGTTTTTACCCAAGGCAGGGTGGATGATGTTTTCCAGGAGCATTTTTTAATATATTGCTGAAAGTCTTCACACCCCAATTGCAAACGATTAAGTAAATGTTCTGACACAACAACAACAACAAAAAAATCACCTGTGGAACAGACAGGACTGAAAAAAAAAACCCATCCAGTGAAATTGTAATGGCCCGTGCTTTTTGATTGAATGATTATATGTCCAATCAAACTTGACTACCATTTGTCCCCTTCCTACCCTCTTGCAACTTGCCGTGAGCATCTCACAGTGCACATGAACATGGCTGCTCGCTGCTCTTATTTATGCAGCTGTTTGCTCTTAAAATCCACCAAAAAGAAAAAAAAAACGGATGTGGATCAAGTCATGAAGGTGTTGACAGTTGCGGTGAGGATGTTTTACACCGCAGAAGACGTTTGAGGTGAGATAAGTATCACTTTCAGACACGTGGTTCTTCTGCCGTTTCCCGGGAAGCAAAGCGATCCACTCTGCTGTTCTCGGTTGTTGTCCAACAACCATCAGCGCACACGTTCCTGTGCTCTGGAGGCGAGGTTTCACGTGGGCGTTTTTTTTAATGTACTGTAGCTTGCTCAAACTGTTTTTCCAGGACTCCCTACCCTGCCTTTAACTTGTAAAATAAAAGTAAATGTATTTTCTTCATATACCAGTATTTTGTAAGAATAAAAGAATCTTACGTGTAACTATGCGATTGATTGCGATCAATCCAAACATTTCATGCAACTAATCATAATTAATTTGACATCATTGCCCAGCACTAGTAATGATAAATGGACAATAACTAATTACAGACTGGATGGGGGGGGAGTCAAATGACCACAGAAAGTACATGGAGCTCAGCAACATGAGCACAGCCTATAAAACAGCCAAAACAGACAAAAACTACTTTTATTTTTATTCTATCAAAACACAAATATTCTGCCTTAACTGTAAATTCATGTGGCTTCTAGTTGGGCAGATAGGTAATAGGGATCATTTTGGTCACAATAACCGTGAAATGAAATTTTCATATTGTTACATGCCTAGCGTCGATGATAACAAATATACTATTTTTCATTAGTATATTGAAGTATAATAGTATAATATACTATTTTTCAATTAATTAGACTTTCTTTTTCCTTTTTAGAATTTTATGCCAGTCTCTGTCTTGAAAGGTGCTTTGAACATTTGCACTTTGATTCAGGAACTTTAAAGTGCAACTGTACACTGTCTTTGTCTCTTAACTGTTTTTTTCCTGTTATTTTTACTGCATTCACTTTCATGGTACTGCATTACTGTTGATAATGCTATGCATTTCTTTTATGGGACTATAGACTATTCAGCTGATTTGGTTTTAGTTTATAAGACTTTACTTAAGTCATACTGACACCTACACACATTGTCTTTGAACCACTTTTTTATGCTTCCTTTACCGAGATAAGCATACCCTTGTGTTTGTGTGCATGTAACTCCGCGAGTATTATTCAGCACCAATAAGCAATACTCTTCCTACGCATTTACACACTCACATTACACAAAGGGGAAATATTGACTCATATTTCACCACTATTATGCTAAGTCAACACTCTAAGAAACTTAGGTTTCAGCAAATGAGACACACTCACACACCAACTGCACAAAAACACACAAGACTCCCCAGTGTGAGAACTTTTTTCCCCTTTTAAATGGCACCCCAGACTGCACAAAAACACACACACATTTGTCTAAAGGAGAGCAGGTAGCGGCTTGGGTTACCAGGAATGCTGCACTGGACAAGGGACAATGTAGGGAGGGACTGTAGAGGCACACTGGAGACTGTGTGGAGATATTCTCAATGAAATCCAGCTTAAACATGCACCCAACACCCTGTGAGTGAAAAGACTCTGTGTGCCTGTGTCTACGGTTGAGGAAAAAAATGGTTACAGCAGTTCAATGATGAAAATACAGGGTCAAAACCAGTGCAGATATCCAGATATTGGTGACAATTAGCTTACAAAAAGGCTGGCGCAAGCTGTCACAGGTCATTACTGTGTCTGTTTATACAGTAAGCCTGTTAAACAAGGAGAACTTGAAACACATCCTTCTTATGAAAGATTTAACTGTTCTAATACGCTGTTTGTACATGTTTGTGTTTCTATTGAGTATCATCAAGACACAACATCACATGACTGGACATGTACAAGAGTGCAACACTGTTTGACACTGTATGTGCCAGGAGTGCATGAATCTGATATCCATCAGTCTAGAGCAGTGGTTCCTAACCTTAGGCCCCCCAAAAAGCTCAAGGGGGCCCCAGAGGCTTTGACTGTTCAGAGACAGTGTGACTTAAAGGATAACCTCTTTTTTTTTTTTAAACCTGGACCTTATTTCTGGAGTTTATATGTGCATTTACTCACTGGAAAAATTTCTGTATCACTTTGACTCCTTCAGAAGATATTACGTTGAGTCGCCCTTCAGTGTACATCCATATAACACGAGGGACGGGGCAGCCTCTACCCCTATAGGGTATTATCTGCAGCAAAACTCCTTTATTTCACCAATATTTTAAGTAGTATGGCGAAAGAATAAGTACTATTATCCCGTGAGTTCAGAGGTTCAAATTTTTCAGTTTGGTCTCTCAGTTGTACTGCGGCGCCGTGGCCTGTGGATGGTTGAGAAAACCTCCCAATAACTATACGGAGAAGTTAATTCTGAACTCACAGGACAATAGTACTCGTCTCGTTCATTCATTCATTCTACTTAAATTGTTGATGAAATGAAGGAGTTTTTGCTGCAGATAATGCCTTATAGAGAGGCTGCCCCGTCTCTCGCGTTATATAGATGTACGCTGAAGGGTGACTCAACGTAATATCTTACAAAGGAGTCAAAGTGATACAGAAATTTTACCGGTGAGTAAATGAACGTATAAACTCATAGAAATAAGCTCCAGGTTGGGAATAGGGCTGTGCGATATACTGATACGATATCGCGATATGATATATACATGAGTTAGATTTGATATTTGCTCATATCGTTATATCACAGTATTAATTGTGCAAATTTTTTTGCTTTATTTTTTTCCATAATGACCAGGCTGCACCTCGACTGACTACAAAGGGGTCACCTGATTATTCAATAAGAATGGGAAAAAATATCAATTCACTGAAATATCACAATATTTTCATATGCCGATTAGGGCTGTCCCAAACGATTATTTTCAGAATCGATTCATATTTAGATTATTTTTTCGATGCATCTAACGATTCAATTTTAAAATGAATTTATTAATCAAATGATTTTTTTATATTCTTGATTAATATAACAATGAATTTAACCAGAACAAAACCAAAAATGCTAAATACTAAATACTGTGTAAATACTAAAAATCTTGTGCAGATTCAACTGAGTTTCACAGAAGCCTTTTTTCCTTCACAACTGCAATTCGTGTCACTTTATTATCATTTTCAAGATGCTGTCACTCAGCTCTTCTGACAATTTGGGGGTGCATGGTGGTGCTGTGTTTCTTTTCGGGAAAAATTCTTCCATACTCATTTGCCTATTTTTCCTGAAAAAAAGAGACACAATGCACCTTAGCATAATATAATATAAAAATGTCCCTGTCACTGTATATGCAGCTTACTAAGATATAAGTGTAGTGACTTATAAAGTAATTACTGTATGTCATTTTGTTCCCTTTTGAATCTCACAGTATTTGTTTTAGAAATAAAAGTAAACTGACAAGGATATCTGCAGTTTTTTTCATCTTTGCTAATCATCATTATGATCACACTCACAATGTAAGCAATTTCACATGAGCAGCAACATAACGGCGTGTAGCATGAGTTCAGTCCACTTTCTACATAACGTCAGCCATGGAAGCAAACATAAGGATGCAAAGGGCAGAATCACTGTAAAGCCCCATTCATACCTTACGGTAAATATGGATACGGATGCTTTCATCCGTATCCGGAGGTAAGAAGCTTTAAATGATGCTTGTTGTTAATGTGAGTTGCAGTACTTTCAACCTGGCCATGAAGCCGCTGGTGATTGAGAAGTATAAGAAGTTTGTGACTGGTGAGTGACTAACCACACCATCATAAACACGTTCCGTGTTAATGTTTAAACGACATGTTTAGAAGAAAATTAAACTTCTTAAGGAGCTAAGCAAAAGTGCTTCTGGGAGTTTACGCTTCAGTGCTCGTTCACTGCAGTAGTGCTGCTGTGAAACTATATTTTCATTCTGAAGAGCTGGCAGAGTACGATGTTATGTGGTTCCTTGGTAAGTAATCCCACACCTTTGAAGTAAGTGCTCGTGGACGTGGTGGGTTACTTGCACTTGTTAATACTGTTCTATCGGATTCTGAATTGTACAAGCGCTCAGTTTCACTCATGTCGCCATCTCTGCTGTTGTTTATGGCTGCTCTGCTAACCGCGACAACGTTGTTTCTGGTTTCCCTTCGAAATAAGAGCATTCAATTTTTTTTTGTTGTCGTTTTTCTGATGCGTCGATATACGTTATATAAATCGACGTGTTTACACAATTGATTACATCGACTCAGCAGCCTGTCGGGGACAGCCCTAATGCCGATACCATATCTATATTTAAAAACGCGGTAGTGATCTATTTTGCTGTTGAAATCTAGCAAGATGATATCGTTTTGTTACGAAATCTCATTAGATTTCACGAATACTGAGAGATTTTGTAACAGAACTATGAAATCTTGCGGTATTTTTGCTGGAATGCATCATTTATGGCAAGAACTTGCTAGCAGCGTTTCCCCTACACAGGCCAAGCAGTGGCGCTGTGCCATGGCTGAATTTATAGTGCCACGCCAACAAAATGCTGAAAATGCTGTCAACAAAATAAAATCATTTTTCAGGGACAACATGATTTTCTTTTTAATTGAACTTGCCCTGCTACCCTTCAACCCTTTTGTCAGATATCTGCCTTGTACAAGAATGACCCCCCCTCCAAGAAGCTGTCATATCACACAGGTCCATATGCGTTAGTATTTGTTCTCATAGTGTCAACTAATTGCTTGAAACTCTAAAACATTCGACAACTGCCATGTGCTGCTTCACATCAAACAAACATGCTGACATTAGCAAACAGGTATAAAACAAACATATGTGTACTTTGTGTTTAGCCCTACAGCACACAAGGACAGCAACCAATGGCTGAAAGGGCTGGAACAAAGTTATATTTTTATTATTTTTTGTCCTTTTTGCAATGGCATAACGGATCATTTCATTTATACAATAAAATAAAAAAAAAACAAACTCTATGAAAATAACTCAATTTCCCCAAGGCCCATGGTGACATTATCAAATGCCACAGCCAGAATCCAAACATTCTCACTTCACAAGTTTAATGTATTTACCTTCTAAAAGCCAGCCAGAACCTCTGCTGTCATATAGTAGTCTGTATAAGTAATCCATTATCAAATGCTTTCCAAATGGTTTTCATTTTTACAGATCGAAAATTCAGCCAAAAGAAGTTAGCGCCACTATTAAAGTCTCACTCCAGCTGTTATTTATTTCTTTAAAAAGTAAATCTCCCTCAAATTCCTTAATGTTCTTTTGATTAAAAAAAACCTCTTGCCACAAAAGGTCTTCATTCACTAAATGGGAATCTATGAATATACCCAGTGATGCCAACATTGCCACTCACGATGAAATGAGGGGCTAACAAAAGCAAGTTAGCCAGAGGCTAGCAGGGTCGAGTGGAGGTTACTGGTCTCGACATCTAAGAAGCAGCCATTGTAGGTCAAGAGGCTAAAGCCTGTTTTTTAAGCACTGGGGTGAATGGCACCTTCCATTAGTCTCAGAACTTATTTTTTCTGAGGTAATTTTGGGTGGAAGTGGCATCATGAACTTGTTTTCTGAGCTGTGAGCTCGCAATTTGCAGAGAACCCCAAAATTGCAGATTTAAAGATGGCTGCGTCCAGCTCCGGTTATGTTAATGAAACTTCTATAAATGATATTTTTAGGTCATGAATTTCTAATCTAAACAAATGACACTGAGTTTGACAGACATACCACCATCAATCATCCTGAATGGGCTGGGCAAGACGACTAAATTATGTTTTTTCAGTCCTGTCCGTTCCACAGTTGTCTAAAATTTTTTATGTTTATGTCGGAGCATTTAATTAATTGGCTGCAACTAGTGTGTGAAGGAGATTTTAAACAATATTGTAAAAAAACACCCCGGAAAACATCACACATCCCCCAATTTAAAACAAAGTTAAAAAACAATCTTTCAATTTAGTGGAAAAGGAAAGTTTATTATTCAACTGAAGAAAAAAATAATTAAAAGAGATAAAATGCTGCAGGGCTGTTAAGTCTTTTTCTTCTTTCTGTGTCATGAAAACTTTGAACACCTGCCCTGCCCTTCTCCTGAGTGACTGTCGGCCCACTTGCAGCTGACCACTGATTGGAGCTGTTTTAGGGGGTTGTTTGGCAGACTCAGCAGGTGGTCGAGCCCGTCTTTTGTCAGCAGTTGCATGTGAACTGTGTTATACAAATACTGAACTCTATGTTCACAAGCACTGATTTTTAACCAGAGCAGAAGAAAAGCGAGGAACCAAGGGCAACTCTGGAGTTGTTCTGAGTAAATTCAAGGTCAGCATCCAAGCACATACACATAACGCACCTGCAGTAAGGTACTGATATGTTTTGTCTAAAATATTTTCTTTAGCGTCAATGTGTTAAAAAGTAAACAATTGATGAGGAAGGAGTGAGTATTAGAGCAGATTAGCCTCCATGCATTCAGTTCAGCTCAGAACTGGATGTTAATCTAGTTATTCTAGTCCTGGTGAACGTACTGTACTGTCGCAAAGACATCTGACTTAATGTAAATCTTGTTGAAGGAACCAAACTCAACTTGCTATAAAAAGCAGCCATGTCAAACTATAAGCTGGAAAGCTGAATTATTTGAAAGAGCATATCATCCAGGATTATTCTGAGTCTGAAACAATCAACACTGAATTTTCTGCTGCGTTTCAAGGAGAGCAAATCTTATTATGTAATGTCCAGTCACCGTCCGGGAGTATTCAAAATGACAACAGTACTTGACGTCACATGTTGCTATTGACAATACAAATGAAGCTCAGTTCAGGACATCAAAGTCTAACACTTGTATGTAATCAGTAGCATACGTAGTCACTTTTTCTGCTTATACTTTTCCAGATAATCTGAAATGTACTCAGATTTGTTTTAGCAAAAACTGACAGAGTAGTGCTTATTACATCATTGCATTAGTAATATCTATAACTGAAACATTTTGAATTACCAATTGCAAAAACGGATGGCAGATGTAAATTTAGCTGTCTTAATATAACACACTGGCCCAAAAGTTAGAACTGTAAAACAAATAATCAACATGCCACATTCTCAATCACAAGTGTCTTCTTATTTAGATAACTTTGAAACAAATATCATCTCTCGAAGTTCAACAAACCAGCTGTTGTCGGTGTCCTACTCTCTCCTTTTTCCTTTCCCCACTCACATTTACCTAGACATACTGTCCTGTCCCCTTCATGTTTCTTTTGATCACGCTTGCCCCCCTCCTTCCCCTCTGTCATCCACCTCTCCTTCCAGCTACCCTACTTTCCAATTAATCCCATTACCATCAGAGAGATGTTGAACCACAGCAGAGCAAACAGGGACGGAAACAAGTGAAGCAGAGGGAAAATGTAGAAAAAGGCAAGTGGGAAGCAGACAGGGATGGAAGACAGTGAACTGAAGAGACAGGAGAGCGTAGAGGGATGACACACACACACACACACACCAACAGCTGAGCAAGACAGACAGGCAAGCTGTGAGGCAGGGTCAACTACGTGCAACTCGCATTCAAACACAAACCAGGGCACAATAGACTCTGCCACCGCCGCTGAGCTACCCCCCTTTAACTCTGTAGTCTCCAGTCTCCCCGCTCTCCTTGTGATTTAGCTTTCTGCCACTAAACCCCCTCTACTGACCTCTTTCCATGTTTCGTTCCCATTCTGTCAAGTAATATTTTATCACCCCCACATTTCAGCGGGCTGGGTGCAGTCTGGTGCCTTACCCCGTTAACTAGTGAGGGGAGCCCATGGTCAGCAGTCTCCCTCTTCCCACCGGCCAAACCCACATCCACTGAAGTCATCCACTCGCCCTGTTCACAAGGGCTGCGTCCGTTGTGCCGGCTCACGCGCTCTCAACACACACAGGTGTTCCCTTCCAAGGCAAGAGGAGGAGGAAGTGTGGCCGTAGTCCAAAGGGTGAGCCCCTGGCGGTGCTGTGGTCCTTACAGAGGCAGAGGAGGGAAGCGGGATGGAAAGCACTGCACTGGCTGGCTGTTTTTTTCTTCTTTCCGCATTAAGAGAGAGTGCAGCCTCCTTTCTCTGCCACACACACACACACACACACTCAAACACAAACACAGCCTCTGCACCTAACACCCTCACACACCTCTCTGGCTCACAGGTTCCCCGGCTGACTCGCATTCACACAGTGTGAGCTCAGATCAGGCAACAGTTGTTGAATTCATGGCCCCTCCTCTCCTCCCCCTCCCCCTTGCAGGTGGTTGCTTAGCAACTGGCTTCTGTGGGCGGGGCTTGTGAGAGTTCTCACATTGCTGCACACTCTGCTCTGGGCTGCCGCCTACTCAGGCTATATTTGCATATGAAGCCCTTCCTGCCTGTCTCTGCTGTAGAAAAGGCCAGTGCCTGTGCCTGGGTGGGTTGTGGGGACGGGGTGGGAGGTGACTGCTGAAGTAAAACAGATAGTCTTCAGTGATGCAGCAGATTCCACAAGAAAAGGAAAGAAAAGACTGAGAAGTTACAATGGGAAAGATGAAAGAAAGAAGTGCTATATATAGAGAAGACGATATAAACCAGGGTTTGTGCTGTTTATTTTACCTGTATCTATTATGTATAATTCAAGATGGAGAATTTCTCAGACTGCAAGACTTTCACGTAATTGTGGTAGGAAGAACCCCAAGTTCACACAATGGAAGTGAGAACCTGATAGTTCCTAAAACTGAGTTTATGAAGTCTGATTGCTTTCAGATCAAACTGTTCATGGGACTGTAGGAATGTGGGTCAAGCACAGGACAAGTTACTGAAAACTGGAGGTACAAGAGCATCTAAAATGTTCATGTGAATGTTTATGTTTAACAGAGTTTCATTTTCAACTCTTATCTGATCTCCACAAATGATTTCAGCTAGTCTTTAAACTTCATGTTTGCTTAGTGAGTTGTAGTTAGGCCTACTTAGTATAGTAAAGTACTAGTAACATAAATTGCTTGAGCCCCGTTTCCACCAGCGGGTCTGGGTCGGGTCGGGCCGGATCGGTCCACGTTTTTTTGCGTCTCCACAGATAAAAACTGGGACGGGTACCACTTAATATCCGACCCGACCCGGACTACGTTTGGCACCCTTTCGTGTAGGCGGTCTAATCTAGACCGAATCCGGACCAAAGTTTTCAGGATGGAGCTAATACACAAGCAACTCAAAAGCTGATTCATTGAAAAATCCAGCCACTTCCCGCGTGACCCAGCGGTAAAAAACAAAGCCGGGGATGACTCCTTTCTGTTTCTTGTCACGTGTGGCGCCGTTGTTTTGGTTAAGCGGCGTTACAAGGCAATGAGTGTCACACAATCACGAAGTTTCAGCGCTGTTTCCAGCTAGTTGTTGCGCCTCCAGAATAAGGTGTACAGGTTGCTGTGGGGACACAGCGTGAAATCAACACATCCGTACCCAAACCCACCCGATCCGGCCTGGCCCGGCCAGACCTGACCCAGACCCGCAGGTGGAAACGGGGCTTTGGTTCTGTTTAGAGCATTTACATTTCTCGTGTTTTGTGGTGAGACTCATGGCAAATTAAGCATCCAAGCCTCTTTTTTAAAAAATAAAGTTACCATGAGCATGAACTTCACAACACAATTGACGTTTACAATCATAAACGTTGATTCACTGTAGCGCGGCTCATAGACATGAATAGGAAGGCATGTTGTCAGAATGCAGTACCTACCACATCCTGTGTGAAAGCACCTTCAAAAGATATACTGCAAAATCAAGACATCTCTGAAGCATGTGGTACATAGAACATGAAGCAGAGGATGAATTTTACATCTCATACTTGTAGTGTTTTGTCCATTGTATGAGAGCAAACATGTTAATAAGTTTCTTTCAACTAGGAAGTTTCAGCTGAATTTATAGCTAGCTGTTGGGGCTGTAGCATCACCTGTGCTGTTATATAAATGCTCAGCCTTACGAGACAGTTTTTTACTGCTAAACATTTGTATAAAGCCTTTTTTCAGACTAATCTAAAAAAAAAAAAAAACTACTAACACCAACTAACATCTGGCTTTGGCCGTGGGAAAGTGTTTGAACAGATGCGCAGTATCACAACACAATACTCTTTATAACCATAAATGCTTGATTGACTCCAGTTCTGGTTGGCATCTGACGGGAACACAAAACTGGGGAGCAAATTGCGATAAAAATATCAGCTATAGGGTGTTGCGCTCTTCAGACTACAAGAATGGACACAGCTTTCTTTTTGTCATACATTTACTGAACATATAAAGGGGCCTTCACATGATAAGAAATTTGCGCTTCGGTCCCTAACGAGTAGGGCGCAGAGCAGACAAGCGTCTGCCTGAAACATAAACAAACAGCTAAGCAAACTATTGTATTTAGCTTAATGGTTGTTCATAAACTTTGCCTATTCACAAACCCGGTGGCCTGATCTGACAACTGACAGTTCACCATGCATTACTCTTCCTATTAAGATCATGATATGCCAGTTAAGGTGGTTTTATTTAGCCTAGTTTCTCTTCCTCTTCTGTATGTGGGTCTTCTGACGACACCACACAGAACTGTTATCTCATTGGCTGCACTTTGAAAGGTCAGCTGGAAACAAGGTCAAATAATTTGAACTTTGAGCACAGCGGTAAGTGGCAGATCTCAGCTGTGCACCACACCAAAGTCGGGCGGCACCGTCTCTCCATAGGAAAACTATGGGATGGCCGGCTGATCATGTGTACAGGGCTTAACACTTGACCTGGAAGGAACAACTCAGACAGTACAAGGCTGATTGATTTTACCTGTTTGCAAGCCAGCTGGCGGCTGTCTCTCTGTCAGACTGTATGTGCTGCTGATTTGCACAGTCCTCCCAAAAATCATAAACAAGTCTGATTATCTTGGGAAGTTGCACTTGTCAGAAATCCTCGTATCCCTCTGGAGGTTGTAGCTACTGACTGTAAGATTTCTGTAGATGCAGTTGCTGTCATAACACCAGGTGTCATGCTGTTAAAAAAAAAGAACTATTTTTGGTGTAAAATGTGATAAAGGAAGTTGAGGGTGATCTGGTTTTTGTTTCCCCGTGCTAACTGAAAATGAGCCGCCCCTATGAAGATGTTTTTTCTCCTTATGCTGAGTTTCTCTGGCTGCCATGTTGTTGTCCCACTTAAATTTGAGGAATTGTTCCCCATGCTGTGTAAACATAAATCACATAGAACTGATCCTCTCCAGTCGATGCGCATCTTTGAACAAAAAATAAATAAACAAAATGAAAATAATGCTGCATTATGTTCCCTTACTTTTCCATGTCTATATTCTGTGTAATTACTCAGTTATAATGTTCATTTAATAATTAGGAAATGTACTTTGTGTAGACATGGATTTATCTGCTTCTCTGTTTTAGCTTGTGTGCTGTACTATTTTTCTTCGGTAACTGGACTGAGCAGCCCTTGGCAAGAGCTGATAGCAGTTGAGCCAAAACAAATCCTGCTAAAATTACAAGGAAATGTCAGGAAACTTATTACCTCCTCACTATTTCTCTCTCACTTCTGCATGTTGACATATTTTCAGCAGTGTCAATTTCATGACTCATATTTTGCCTCTCTCTTTGTCAGAATCGTAGCTGCTTGACTGCTGATGCCTGATGCAGGAAGTCTTATGGTAAGACAATGATAAAAAAGAGAAAGGGGTGATAAAGATGAAGGAGAGGAAATAGATATGATCTTTGCTGAGGAAACCAAATAAAACCCAATTATGTGGAAAGGAATGCGCTCCTCCTACAGCCTCTGTATCTCCTTCTCTTTAGCTGTTTCTCCCTCACTTCTCAAAGATGTTGGCAGAGCTTCAGCCAGTGGCTTGTTTCTATTTGTTTATGTGCAGTTTGTTAGAGGATTGGCCCCTTTCCTTTTTTAAGGATGTCACTCACAATTCTAATCATGTCTACCTGTCTTATCCAGAGGGTAACACATAGTAAGGGATGCAGCATCTGGTTTTAACTACATATTTTTCATGAAGCATTAAAGCTGAAGTAGGCAGAAAGTAGAACCTTAAAGTGGAAATAAAAACGGTCAACCAACCCAACTTTATTTACCAGACTGAGTCCTGGTCTTATCAATAATTATATACCAAACGTGAAAAATATAAGCATATAAAAGAAAAACGTGGCAAAGTTTTATGGTTTTAGGACAAGAGCGCCGCCATGTTGCAGTTCTCTAAGCTGTGATGTCACCAGGTTGGTTTGCGCTCTTGCTCCGCATTAAATCAACAGGAATCAGCAGCTACGCTGCACGATAATTAACAAGCTGGAACACGTTTTAGAAGATTAATATAATGGAAAGCAAAGCTGGGAGGCCAGTCCAGTATAGATCCTGTTACCGGTGCTTTCCAGCCATTACACCGTGTGACTGAGGAGAGAGGACGTGAAGCCAGTGCAGGGGTGGGTTGGCAGCACCTGTAGGTGTGGCTGCTGTTCGGCGATGCTAGAGGCTGTCTGCTGTCAGGAGGTCGACGTGGACCAGGTCATGCGTGCAGAATTTTGTATAACAATTTGGCTTACACGTATGGATTATTGTACTGGGAGGTGGACGTTTTGGAGGCGGTGCTGTCCCTGAAGGAGATCCGAGCGGAGAAGTTGGAGCGTCCGGTAACCAGCAGGTAGGCTAACTAAGCTAACAGTAGTAATTGCTGGTGGTTTAATGTAAAATAAAATAAATGCTATATCGAGACAGTGATGCGAAGGGAAAGATGCAAAGCTTACAGGCTGCAGGATGATGAGAGAGAGTGCAGTGTTTGGTATGACCAGACCCCACTGTGGAAAATGGAGAGTCCTGGTAAAAAAGTTTTTATGACGGTCATTTCAGCTCAACCTGCTGCAGAGCTGCTCTGTACATCATCAGGCTGTGGGGAGGATTTATAAGTGTTGCCGTTTGACGTGTGTTTAATAACGGCTCAAAGAGGAATAGAGGCGGAGAGCTGCGTACTGATGTTCGGTACGGACTGATGCCGCAGACCTGCTGGTGAGTGGAGCCAGCTATACGCAGTGATAATAAAAACACTCAGGGCCACTTCAGGCTTTCGTCTCGCACCTCTAGCTTACCAGACTCCAAGTCTCCTAAAATTTACCTAATTTTCTCTAAAAATTCTTACTTCATAATCTGAGTCAAGTCCCTCAAGCAGCAGCAGCAGGACCGGTTTCTGTCAGCTAAATTTGAACTGTCCTGTCTTCAGCCTAAACTTTGTAATATGTCTATACTGCATTTGTCTCTTTCTTCTCCTTCTCATGTCCCCCTCTTTGGAATCAAAGACTTAAAGGCAATGACACGTTTTCATGTTTTATCACAAATTTCTTCATATATCTATATAACAGAAACAACCACTGCATAGATGAGTTATTAAAAACACTGCTTTTCAGCACATCTACCAGACTGTGGCGCTGTGAGCCAAAACCAGATATACGTCTCAAAGCCGCTCTTCGCTCTTATTTAACATTAAGGGCTCATTGCGTTTTAGGTTCCTTTTCCAGTTTTACAGACAAACAGTAACGACTCAGCCTTCAAATTTATTGACAGTTAATGTTAAAAGCTCGAAGTGCAGCGAGTTTATTTAGTTTCCTACAGATTTAAATTTCATTTTTAAGAAGCAGGTCGGACTCACTGGGAAACAGTAGCCAGCAGCTGGACCTCTCTGCTTGTCTCTCCTGTCATCGTGTCTTTACTGGAGCTGCAGAAACCAGCGTGTTGAGACTTCTAACACAATAACTCAAAATGTCCTCTGATTATTCATTTCCTTCCATTTTCTTCATCACATCGGTCATACAGCTCCTATCGACACGGCTGCAGTCGGTTATATAACGTCTCCGGTCATCAGATCTTCTCCAGCTCTTCCAAAATGCATCCTTCCCTCCATCCTCATCCTTTTAAACAACTATTTAAACCACTAACCATCAGTTTTATCTTCTCATTTTTAAAGCAATTATTTACCGGCTAGCTCGCGGGAGTCGTAGCCGCAGCACCCAGGTAACAGTGCCTGTCACGTGGGGCTCTATGTCAAACCACTGCAGCTCATGAGAAGGGTCTATCAGGCTCGCAAGACAGAGGCGTGTAAGAGGCACAAGTTGACGTTTGAACACCTGCCAGGCCAATAGAGCACGGTGGATTTGGCCTCCCCTGACCCTTCCCCAAACCTAACCAGACCACCATGTGACACGCCCACTAAGGCCCCCACTACGATACCCCTCTGTGGGGGGGAAGAACGGAAAAGAAAGATAGGAAGGGACAGAACAAGAGATAAGACAAGAGTCAAGATAAGCCTGCCTTTTTCTTGCTGGGGTGAGCTTACTACAGGTAGGATGCAAGATGGATGACAATTTAGCTGTTGAAAGGGGGTGCAAAAGTTCTGCAGTGTCTTTAAAGCACTGCTCAGGGTCTTATCAGACTACAAACGACAAACTGCATTTCTATGGTGAAGAGACAGACGGAGAGACGGGAGAGATGGAGAAACCGGTAACTGGGATGAAAGAGAGCAGATATCTTGTTCCAGGTTTTACAGTAAATGTGTTAATCATCCTTAAGCCAGTAGGAAATGCAGCTAAATAAGAAGATGCATCAGTCCTGACCTAAAAGAGATTATGTTTAACTGCCGCATCCCCAGCACGTAGTTGAAAAGCTGAATGAATTAAATCTCCATCTTCGAGCAGAGTACTGCACTGGTTGAAATTTTTTAAACTCAAACCCAAGGCAGGTGCAGACATTATGCTAGTTACCAACTGGCTCGTTATTCCCCGTTATCTCCCAGCCAAATCTGGACCCACTGATAATCCTAACCTGAACTGTGATGTGCACAGAAGTCCTGATCGTTGGGGGTGGTTTACCATCAGCTGAGCGTGGTCCTGACATACTTGATATTTCATCATATTGCTCTGAATCATAAAATCTCTCTGAAATGGTGCTACTCATGGCAACATGATTTTGAGGATATATTGCTTTGCTTTCCTTTCAGTTCACTCTGACTTTCACAATGTGTCTCTGACTCTTCACATAACTAATCCACAGGATATAAAACTAGAACCTACAGATAGTGCCCCGTAACAACCAGAGCAGGGTCGTTAACTTGACCCAGACTAGCTGTCAGATACAAAGCTGTTGGGGCTGTGGACTAGTGGGCTAATGTTTTGTTGTGAGCCTATTTAAAGCATTATGATGTTTGGGGCAAGGTCAGCTTTTGCTCATTTAAAATGCCCACTCCACTGTATCACAGAGCTCATATTTTAAACCAGTTCTAAAAGACACACACAAACAAAACTGTTTAACTGTTTTAAAATTCAGATCAGCATAGTACTCATTCTTTGAAAATGTTTCAGTTAATTGTCTCAAAAACATTTTCATGCATATAAGTTCAGTCTGAATTTCATATTCATGTAAAATTAAATGTGTCCCACAATTAGTTGCTATGCAAGAGAGAATGGCGTTCAAGACAAGAGGGTAAATATACTGTAGGAATCAGTGTTATACATGAGGGATGAAGGGCTGAAACATACACATGCATAACTTGACACACAAAACCTTAAGTGTATTCGTCGATCAAATATTGGGGAGCAACCTAACAAATGTGCACGTTGCAGAGTTCAGCTGAAGCAGCACTGTGGGGATCCAGCTGCTGGAGAACGCAATGCAGCAAGACGAATGATAGAGGTAGAGGGAGGGGTTAGAGATAGAGAGAGTGGGGGAGGAAGGAGCTCCAAAAAATAAGAAGCAAAACAAGAGCAGCCACAAATATAAGGAGGCAGGGAATCCTCTTCAAGAGGTGGGCTGCCTATTTAGACTGAGTACTATAACAATGACTGATGTTACACAAAGCTTTGGAAACATGAGAAAAAGGCTGATAAGCAGTTATCAATCAGCCAGGGATGGAACCAGCTGTTGTTGCTGTTTTTTTTGTGTTTATTTTACCTTGACTGGCTACAACTGGCGATGGGCAAATGAGTCCCAGGAATATTTAGCTCTGGCTCCGATTTAAATGTCACACGGTGAAGTAACGGGTGCTGCCAGAAACTAGACTTCTGCCCACTAGCTTGGTTCTAGCATGTTTTTTTGTGTTTGTGTTTTTTTTTTTTTTTACTTGTTTTTATTTCCAAGCTAGTGGGATTTTAATTAACTGATTGGCATCACCTGGAGAGAAGGGCACGCCCCTCTGACTTAACTGACAACAGCATGTGAAAAGCCGGTGTGCAGACAGCAGGAGGAGACCAGAGATGACAGGCGGAGGAAAGGTCGGTGGAGGAGGCACACCTGGGTGGGTGCTGGATCTCCAGGCTGGGGACTCGAGAGGTAGTGGCTACTGGGAGCTGGAGGGCGGCAGCAGACTCTATAAAGCCTACGGCCTGAGGCTGCCAAGAGAAGCGGCTGCGCAGAGCCAGAGGAGTGGATGTAGAGTCCCGAGGAAGCCTGTGGCCTGAGGTGCAACCGCCACGGACCCGGGATGGATCCAAGAGTGCAGCCAATGGAGACGCCAGCAACTGCAAGCCCCGTTAGTCATTTTACAACTTTTATTTTGGAAATTTAAAAAAATATATTATTTTATGATTTTTTTTTTTTTTTACTTTTATTTAATTTCTCCAATAAAATTTTGATATCTTTAACCACTACCTGCTGGCGATGCCTTTCTTTCTTTCCCCCTCTTCTCGCAGTCTCCGGTATCTGAAAGAACCACCCTCGTGACATAAAGGCAGAAAGAGGATTGGTGCAAATAAACCATGAAAAATTGAGCTAGAAGGGGTAAAAAATAAAATGGAAGAAAAAAAAAAAGTTTATGCTTATGGCAAATGTATATGACATCCTAAGGCAGTGTTTCTCCATTCTGGTCTCCAGGACCCACTTCCTTGCAAGTCTTAGATGCCACCTGGTCTCACAAATATACGTGAAATGAGCACGAACAACAACGATGCCCTACCACTCATGTACGTGTCCTTGACATTCAAAGAAATGATTCATTGGATCAACTCAATTAAATTGAGGGCAGTTTTTCCATCCAATAAATATATGTAAGGTGAACTCAAATTTTATCCTTTCATGCAATATAATATAATTGAGTTAGTCCAACACATTTTCATTCAATTGCTTTAAATGGAAATAATCACTTTTAATGGATGTGAATAATTTATGTTACTTCAACATAGAATCATGTGGTTCAGTGGAGTTAAACTACAGTATTTTGTGTTTATTTGACTCAATTTAAACATATTAATTACAGATGGAGGTTGTAATTTTTACTACAAACACAATATTATTATGATTATTTAATTGATCAGGATTTGTCATTAGACACTACCTTGCTGATCTTTTCCATGCGTATTTGGAAAAAACATGCTTATACTCAGAACAGAGTTAGCAATGCTAAGGCTTAGACACAGATTTCTAAAGAGACGGGGAGAGAGTCAAGAGATTACATAGACATTTTCCTCGCAGTGCAGGAAGGACAGACAGTACTGCAATGCATGATGGAAAAATATGCAAATAAGCCTATCAAACTCATTAAATTTGAGTTGAACGTTTGCTATGACATTATTTTACTTTACATCCATGAAAAATAAATAAAGTGATATTTACTTGCTAAATTTGTGTTGAATAAATTAAATCTCAATGTGTCACCTTTAAGAGGGGCTTGAATCAGTTTTTTGGGTGTAACTGCTTTAAATTACATGCTGCTGACATGTAAAACTTTGCAATGCGAAGTCAACAAGTCTTCCAAAGAATGGACTATATTTACGTTTTTAATATCCATTCAGTTTATGTATACGATCCACAGTTTTTCTTTTCGACGTAGCCTACATTCTTTCAGGTTTTTTGGTTGTTGCTACAGCTGTTTCGGGATGTTGCCTGGGGAAACCTGGGATCAATCTATGACTTCCTGGATGATAGACAAATGGCCAAGTCCAGTCATTGAGAACCACTTTCCTGCAATTTGGTCATTTCCAGGCCTCTGCAGGGCTAAATGACAATTGCATGAGGTAATTCAGGTGACGTTGGGAAAGGAATGCATCTAACCGTTGTAGGATAGTGGCTCTTGAGGACAGGACTTGGCCACACAATGGTGTCGGTTTTCAATACAGTGCCACCTGAGGGATCGGAGGTCATGGGCACTTAATGCTGGTTTTCGGCCTGCCGCAGCTTGTGTTGCTTATGTAGAAGTTCTCCAGTTTCACTGAAAATTTTGATTATATTACAGACTATAAATAATGAAATCCCTAAATTCCTTGCGATTGAACTTTGAGAAATATCGTTCTTAAATTGTTGGACAATTTTTTCATGCAGTTGTTCACAAAGTGGTGATCCTCACCCCATCTTTGCTTGTGAATGGCTGAGCCTCCTTTTACACCCAATCATGACACTCGCCTGTTTCTGGTTAAAGGGACTTGAGGCAAGATTAAGAAATGAAACTCGCGACTGCCGGGACTGCCGCTTCAGGTAACTGCAGCCACGAGCCAAGCCGTCACGGGAGCGTGCACAAACTGAAGCTATAATGTTGTTTACTCACCTTTTTCTCCGTAGTTACACATTTTAGTGGTCTTTCAGTTGATCTAGATCATATTCTGACGGCAGAATAATCCATAACAATCGCTTACAGTGTTTGAATTTGACGTGACCGTCTTTTCCTGCATCAAAACTGCAGATGTAGGTCATTTGACGTCACGTCCGCAGGGCAGCGCGGGAAATTCGGACA
The DNA here is from genome assembly GCA_023101725.1 of Atherinomorus stipes. Lineage (NCBI taxonomy): Eukaryota > Metazoa > Chordata > Actinopteri > Atheriniformes > Atherinidae > Atherinomorus > Atherinomorus stipes. The sequence goes on along the minus strand of JALJCO010001535.1, from coordinate 883,210 downwards.
CCGAATTGCAGCGCATTTTGCAGCACACAGCCTGTTCAAGGCAACGGAGAGAAACATGGGTGGAAACGTTATTTTTGGTATTTAGCGCTTCATCACCCATTAGTATGAAAAAAAGGGACATTCATGTTTGGTTTTTTTAAAATTCCTGCCTCAAGTCCCTTTAACCTGTTCACCTGTAGAATGTTCCAAACAGGTATTCTTTGAGCATTTTTCAACTTTCCCAGTCTTTTGTTGCCCCTGTCCCACTTTTTTAAATGCGTTGCAGGCATCCATTTCAAAATGGGAAAATACTGTATTTGCACAAAAACAATAAAGTCTATCAGTTTGAACATTAAATATCTTGTCTTTGTCATGCATTCAGTTGAATATAGGTTGAAGAGGATTTGCAAGTCATTGTATTCTGTTTTATTTACATTTTAGAAAACAGCCCAACTTAATAGGAATAGGGGTTGTAATATTGGCTTGTTTGTGTAACCAACTGTAAAACAAATGTGCTGGGGCAATTAACAAAATATCACAAAGCGCCAGAAGGAAATACTTATGTTATCTGTTAGATAAGGTGTGCTCTCAACCTCAGATGGATTCAGTTTGTTCTGTCCAATAACCTAAAGCTGGTTTTGCTGTGCCTGTTATTTGACAATAAATTGTTTTATATGTAAAGGAAGTTAAGTTCACACACATAAATCTGCACAATCTTCTTGTTGCCAACAGTTCTGCTTCATACCCTATCATATATATGTATTTTTTCCCCCTGATAATTTGAATCAATGCACTGCATAAATAAAAAGATTAGATCTGACACATGCAAGCTCCAAGTGAAATGACAACTCTGGCAGTGAAGCTGGAGAAGATACGAGGTGAGACAGTGTGAGCAAGTAAATTACTATGTGAGCAATGGACAGGTTGAAAATGCTGAAATCCGTGGTGTCAATTCTCTTGGGAACTTGGGCTTAACTTGTGTCAAAGAGAAGTAGGGACCATAAATAACTGAGTTGGCGTATGTGTGAACTGAAAAATGAAAAGTTGCAGTTTGTGAAGAGAAACATATTAAGAGAAGAGACAGTGTGGCAACGGAAAGAAACATTTAATTTCAGATTCAAGTCTTGTTTCATTGCATCTTTGCAACATGTACGTTATGTCACAACGGTTTCTGTGAAGCTGCTGTAGATACATTTTCCAGGGAAGAATTGCCAGATTGATCAGAAATAGTTCAAAATTACAATCCTACAGAAAGAATGGAGGCAAAAGATTACTCATGTTTAGTCACAGGAAAGCCTTGCCAGGAAAACGGTTACTTTAAGGTATTAAAGACATTTATGAATGCTTAGTAATCCTCCTCAAATTTATTCTTACCATTACTCTATGCAACATGCATCACTTTGAGGGAAATGTCACACAGAAGTGTAGCAAAATGAGAAGCATTGTGTTGCAGGTCAACAGGTTTCTTGTTCTTCCTCGAGTGAGAACATCAGATTTCACATTTGATTGTAAAAACTTCTGTTCACAGCAAAGGGTTGATTGGTTTTCCTAGATTTAGGTTGAAACACAAGCAGAGACATTTCCAGTAACCCTGAAAATACTTTAGCAGAATCCTGCAGCTCAAATATGTCAACAATAACCCCCTTCCTGCATCATGAAAAGTACATTTTTAGGTGACTATTTGTCTGTAATCTGAGCAAAATGGTGTTACTGGGTTAGTGCTGCCTGTGGGGGAAACTCCCATGGTTGAGGAAGAGTATTGATTTCTTTTCACATGGTGAGAAATCATCACTCAGGAGAGAGCTTACTTCAGTAACATAAAAATTCAGTACTAAAAGTTATTTCAACCCAGTCACCAGGAGAAAATGTTGCATTTATTTACACTAGACAAAATACCTTATTTACAGTAACTTTTTCAATATTTTCTTTTTTTTCCCCTTTGAAAGGCAGGGTGGATTATGTTTTCCAGGAGCATTTTTTACTTTATTGCTTAAGATCTTCTTCACACCCTGATTGCAGACAATTAATTAAATGCTCTGACACAAAAATTAAAAAAATAATCACCTGTGGAACAGACAGGACTGAAAAAACCCCATCAAATGAAATTGTAAGGGCTCGTGCTTATTGATTGAATGATTTTATGTCCATCAAACTCGACTGCTGTTTGTCCCCCCACCCACCCTCCCTGCAACTCACCGTGAACGTCTCACAGCGCACACGGACATGGCTGCTCGCTGCTCTCATCCATGCAGCAGTTTGCTCTTAAAATCTACCGAAAAGAAAACAACGGATGTGAATCAAGTGATGGAGGTGTTGGTGTTTGCAATGTGGATGTTTTACACAGGAGTGTGAGGTGAGGGAAGTATCAGTTGTTTTTTTTTGTTTGTTTTTTTTTTTAGTTTTTTCCCCAGCTGTTTACTAGCAAGTTAACAAGCTATCCACTCGGCTGTTCTCGGTTATCTTCACCAGCAACCATCAGCGCACACGTTCCTGTGCTCTGGAGGGGTGGTTCTGGGTGGGTGTATTTTTTAAAATGTAGCTTGCTTGAACTGTTTTTTCAGGATCCCCTACCCTGCCTTTAGGTTGTCCGATTGTTCGATTGTTACCTTTGTCAAAGACTAATCATACTGAGAGAAAGTTATGGTGATAGGTTGTTTTAACCCACTGGATCGAACCTGGTTGTTCTGAATCTGAGTTCTTCTTTTTTTCCCCCTTTTGTTTTACCTTTATCATTCAACACATTTACATGACCCTGGAAAAATATACTGGACCATTAAATTGCATTTAGATAAAGTTGACTGAAATCACAGCTGTCAAAGCCAGATTAATCAGTCTTACATATTGTCATTCAGCTAGACCCAAAAGGGCTTCGGTGCTTCACATGTGCGCCAAATTTCCACCTCTTTGCATCTCTTTGGCAAATGTATGTGTATATCAATGAAACCAGAAAAACGGCACCCTTTTACTTATTTTCTTCCAGAAATCAAAGCTCTCAAAGCCAGATAACACTAAGGCTATTTTTCTCAGTATATGCTGAGTCGCAATAATATTGTACTGATACCATATCATAACCTTACCATCAACCTATCTATCTATTAAATCAGTATCTGACTACTGTGACAGCAGGTGGCAAAGGAATCAGTGAAGGAGTGTTGAAAACTAAACAAATAAGAAATGTTCATCCAAGCTGAGACAGAAAAGGACAAGACACCAAGACAAACAAACTAAAACTGACAGTTAAACAATGCTTGAAAATAAACATAATGTAAAGAAAAAAAAAGTGCATTTGCAGCTCAGACACGGAGAATGTTCATGGTTTATTGGAGGCTTTTATTTCCTCTAATAAAAAGTCATCTTGGCTTGGGAGAGGGTGCACATTGAATGGAGCAGCACAACTAAACAAAGGCTGCTAATTAGCGTGACAGACAGGAGGGAAAACACTGAACCATGGAAGGAATTATTGAGCAAGGTCATGGAATATAAATGCACTGTGCAACTGAGTGAGCAAGCACTCACAAACAGTCGGTGAGTCATTTGAGTTTGATGTGTAGGAGCAGAAGACCAACAGTTTTTTAAAGCCTTAGATTTCCATCAGTAGACACATTATTTTAAAAGTGGATGTACTGAGAGAAACAGTTTTATATGTGTGGTAGAGCACAACTGGAGTGGTCCCAAGGTCCCATTCTGGAGAACACTCAAAAAAAGAAAACTGGAAACTTGAACGTGCAGCTTCGATTAAATAAAACCACAATTTGTAGTTTAACTGTTTTGAATCATGTTTGTTAGCATAGCATGCTGCACTGAAACAATGACTTGTTAGATAACATAATAAAACTAGAAAATATGTCCTTGTCTTGCAATGATAAGTGTCTGTCTTTTAGTTAACAAAATAACTTAAGATGTGGTGGGCTACGGTGTTTGTCAGTTTCCTGATGTAAGATGCAGGTTACACGCATTGCACCCGCACATGATGACCCGCCCTGAAGTTAAAATGAACATTTCTTCACCTGACCAGACCCGACCTGTGGGCAGCATGCGATATCCACACAGGTCTGCCTGCGCATCACTAGTCTGCACTTTCCTAGTGCTTTTCTAGTGTTGTTTCAAATGGTGAGCTGAGGTAATTACCCTGCAATCGCTTGAAATTAAACAGTGTGTACAGTGTTACAATGATCTTCTGCCATCTGTGATTCTTATTAATTATGTTTATGATCATTTAAAAGCATTAAACCTGCAGAAGATAACTTGAAAAAAATATTTTTTATATAAACTATTCCTATGCCCAGACAGCAGTACATAATACATGTAATCTGAAAAAAAAAAAAAAAAACTGGCTTCCCAGTTAGTTTCCCTCTTTTTAAATCCAGACTGTAAACTGTTCTGTACAGACACTCTTATTCTCCCCAAGTCCATATGCACCAATCCAATGCTGTTTTTCTGTGGTAGCTGTTACGTTTCATGGTTTTAGTGTTTTAGCTTACTGTTTATAATGTTTTATCTGCTCTGTATAGTGTCCTTGGGGTGCTCTGGTAAGGTGCTTACAAATATGTGTTATTATTATCATTATCATTATCATTATTATTATTATTATTATTATTATCATCATCATCGTGTAGGTAGTGATTAGCCTCAAAGCTTTTAAGACTGCTCATCACAGTCAAACGTGGCAGAGCCAAGTGGCTAACATGGGTAATATTGCTACTGTTTGCTACATTTGCCAGATTTTCATATCTTCCTCCCACCGCTCTGTTGCACGAGGCAGAGGGATTGTAACGTTGTCCTGTCTGAGCTGTGACAGCTGATTTTCCCACATAGTTTACCTAAAAAAGTTCATAAAAAGTGGAGTAGCGCCAACATCTACAGATCTGGGCATGAAAAAGTTCCCCTTTCAGCCGACTGCCAGCCACTTACCAGCCACTTACCAGCGACCTGTCTGCTAATTCAATCGCACAGAGAAACATCTGTGTGCCTAGGAGAAACGATTTCAGAGCATAAATAATTGCCCAGAACAAGGATGTTTCCAAACGCCAAGTTTGGACACCGTACATAATGACGTATTTGCGGGACAAATCGTTCAGCCAGTGATAGTGCAGTAATGGTGCACTATTAGTGCACCACTTTTGGCAGAAAAAGGAGGAACTTTTTCATGCCCAGATCTGTAGCATGTAAATAAACGCTGGTTCTGGTAGAACCGGAAGTCAGTCGCATATTTCACGCAAGGGCTCATGAGGGGTAGGAATAAGCTGGATAAGAATTTTCTTGGCAATTGCACAAGAAGCTTTATCTATGCATGGTCACTGAAAGGCTGAAGTTGGTTCACACTGGAATCTGATGGCGAATGCATTAAATTATTATGTGAACATCCCCCCCCCCCCCCCCCCCAAAAAAAAAAAAAATCAAATCTGTAATATTTGTGTTCTTTTAAACTGGACCTCCTCATCTGAAAGCTACCATGCAGATCTGACCCTGAACATTTTGAGTAATCCTGCTGACAAAGAGAAACTAAACTGAAGATAGCTCATTGCAACAGGTAGCAACAGGGACAAAGTAAAGCAGAACTGTAACCAAAACTAATTTTGTTAGCCAAATTATTAAAAAAAAAACAAACAAACAAACAACAACAACAAAAAAACAGGTGATCAGTGAGCAACTGTTCAACACAAGATACACAGCAGCTTGAAAGACACTTGGCCCTTTACAAAGCTAATTCACTTCCATAAAAGAACTGCAGTGGTGTTGGGTTTAAAGACACCTGTGCCAACACAGGAAGCCAACTATTATAACCATTTACACCCTCCTTTTCTCTCACTCACTCTTCTTTTTTTATGAGGGAAAGGACTGGAGCCAGCTGTGAGGTCATTGTGCTTTTTATTGCCTCCCAGTTGCAACACCAGGACTTTGATGAAACACCTGCAAAAACTGTTTTAGCAAATGCAGCAATAGTGTGAAATTACTCTCTCATTGTGTTAAAGGCAAACCCTGTGTCTCCCTCCAACTGGAGCAACACAATACATGATAATAACATCCATGAGATAATGAGTCAGACTTCAGATGTTTTAGTCCTGCCTGTTTTGATCATCTTGAAAAGCATATCACACTTATTTCAGAAAAGGGACTGACCCTTTTCGAAGCTTCCGGTCAGTTTGGTGAATGTGAAGAGTGATGCAATTCCCACTACAAGTGAGAGTGTTGTTGTGTATGAAAGGAAGACGGGAAGAGAAACAGGGAGAAAGAGGCAGTGATCCAGAACTGAGTTCTTGTGACAGCTTTTTCAATTTGCCCATACACTACGATTAACGACTTAATTAAACAGAAAGAAAGAAAGAAAGAAAGAAAGAAAGAAAGAAAGAAAGAAAGAAAGAGAAAGAAAAAGAAAGAAAAGTGGGTGGCCAAAGGAAAAGAATATGGATCACAAGAAAAGAACATTGGAGTGAATGCGTAAATCTAAAAACTCAGTAGGGGAAATAAATGACTATAAGCTAAGGCTTTAAATAACAAAGATGAAAAGAAATAGAGAGCAACGACTGTGATGACTTTCATCTTTTAAATTAATTAAAAACAATCCATCAAAAACATGAGTAAGAGTTGAGCAAATTTAGAGATTTATATATAAAAAGATTGTGTTAATTCAATGACAGAAGCATTAAAAACAGAAAAAACAAGAAATCGGTTTGACTAAATTGTAGAGCTCATTTTCAAATATTCTTTTCAAAACTGATTTTCTGTTCAGTATTGTTTTCGTCTGAAGTCAGGGCTCTATGACACAACGATTATAGCCCTCGGTGAACAGACAGACCAGTAAATCACTGGAATCCCCATCCCTCCCCCCACTGGCCTGCTCATTCACTGTCCCAGCTGAACCCTTGACAGATCATTCATACCCTGTAAATGTAGGTTACTAAGTTTCTGATTGTCAGAGATATTTTACATCTAACATTGTGAATTTGGGATTTCCATGACTGTTGGGTTTGGTCTATATATGCTGCATTTGTCTTCTTTTTCAAAACTGATCTAAGATCTGCTTGTCTGCATCTTCAGTGAAACAACCCTGGTGTTTTAAGAAGTGCAAAACATTGTTTTCTTTCTCATCATTCATGTTTAGCTGTAATGTGACAAACTCTGAAGCATGCACTTCCACTTTACTTGGATTTGAAGAAATTTATGGAATATTTACCAGATCAAATGGAACATTTTTCTGGGTGCATTATTTTTCTTCTAAGAGCAAAATGAATAAATTGAGGTTCAATAAAATGACCAGATTGTTGTGCAGAAGAGATGAAGACAGGGACACAACCTTTTCCACCATTCCACCGAGTCTTACTGGTGAGACGGAGACAATAAAAATGGGTGTCGGAATGCCATCTAAACACCTTCCCATTACTTTCAACAGCTGGACGTTAGCAGGTTTTTCTTGTTCAGTGTTAAATGGGGCAGTATTGCTATGGCAGCGATATTGACTGAATAATGTGCAATTTAACAAAACAAATCACAAAAAGCTCAGGGACTAGGTAGAGATACTCTGAGTATGTGTGTGTTTTAAGGGTTGCGCTTCATGTTTTCCTCCCAGATATTCATGGTGGGAGGTGACTTCTGCCCGCCGATAGACTGACTGCTCCTGTGCAACACAGATGCAAAGCAAAAAGGAGAAATTCAAAGCCAACTCAAAGTCAGGATTAGGTTCCCAAAAAAAGAGGAAAGAAAAAAAGAAAAACTACCAGAAAAACTAGCTGAAGAGGAACAGTTGAAATGAATGCCAATAAACCGCATTTCACAACTTCCTCTTTAGAGTTCAGCTTGCTTCCTGTCTTCAGTGACTGTCATCTCCCAAACACTATCTATAGCTGAAGAAGTAGCATAATACAACATGCTAGAGCACTTTCTAAATGTTAGTGCTCTGTTCTGCATTACATAAAGGACACAGCTTTGTGGATTTACTGTACACATACAGTCAATGAGACAGACTGAGGCATTAAAAAGCATCATAATCAGAGTGAAATAAAAACAACTTAGACATGTAAATGTGAATTTTGGGGCTGTGAAACATTAAGAGGAGACATGTCTGAAGATAGATGAGACAACCAGGATCACAGAATATGAAGGAATACTGTACATAAATGCAAACTAAGGAAATTTTAAATAACCTAATAAGTCCTAGTACTCAAAAACCCAAAACATAAGATGGTCTGTTCCAATATCCTCCAATCTATTGTCATGTATCACAACAGATCTATCACAGATCATAACATGATTGATCACAACAGCACACTTCAGTAAGAGACACTTCATTCGACCCATTTTGAAATGAAAATACTTTACAAGTTGTTGATGTGTTGCTAAAGCACAAATATATTATCTTGTGTTCTTGTGTTAGTAATTCATGGCTAAGATTTTGCTTTTTTCTATAGATTTCACCAGACAGACTTGTTACATCAGCAAGGGTCCAGCAGTCCAGTAAAACAGTTGGTCCAACAAGTCTTTTATCAACAGTATATAAATCCCATTTTCCTTTAAAATCCTTAACAACAAAAGAAGAATACTTGACTGACCTGTGCCAGGTGAGCTGAGTACAAAATCAGAGAAACATACAAAAGCAAAGATCACTTGAGTTGTCAAAAAGTTTTGTTTGGCACTCTTAAAACAAAAAAATAAATGTAACAACAAAAGACAAAATGAGGTCAAACACAGCCAGGTAAAGCTTGCTTATATAGGCTACAACAATAATGCTCATTGATCTGAGGGAATTAAACACATATAATGCACACTTGTCACTGATGTTAAGACAATTTGTTGTTAAATAGAGAAAAGGAGAGGAAATAGATAAATGGCTGTCATGTATTGTGTGTTTTGCTCAAGAGGTATTCAATTTATTAAATGATTCAAACCTTCAAACTTCACATAGTATTGTTGTTTAAATTGCCCACTCTGATACTTACAGCACAAGTCTATGATTAAACAGAAATTGAAGATTTATAGTCTCTGATTTTGCGCATGAGACAGAAATGGACAGAAAGAAAAACCTGGAAGATCTGAGGGTGAACCATTAATGATTCAGTTCATTAGCAGTCCTCCCATATTGCTAGATAGTTGCAGGATAATCACGTCGGCTGGATGGCAGAGTGTCCTTGGTTCTCATTGGTGGGACTCTGCAAGACCTTGTCTCATTTCCAGATTGTGTGTGTGTGTGCACATACTGTATATGAGAGGCTTTCAAAACTTCAATTAACTAGCCAAGCCCCACACACTGGTGCCAGAAGCTCCGAGACAGCAGTTGCAGTGCTTTTACAGATGCACGTGTATCATCACCTCCATTCCTGATCAATATATCCACATGAAATACACAGAGAACATGGAAATATTTTGTGTGGGACAATAAGTGCTGTACTATGAAAAAAACATTTTTTGATTATCTTAAAGCTCACAATATTAGCAATTATAAAATGAGAACAGAAGAAAAGGACTATATGCACAACCCCACTCGAACTTAGCTGTGCTCCTTTGTTTCCTGTCTTTCATTGTTGGACAAACTGATTAATCCAGGTGTGTCTGACCATTGTTGTCATGGTAACTGAGATCAGGCACACCTGGATTAATCAGTTTGTCCAATAATGAGAGACAGGAAACCAAGGAGCACTATAAGTTTAGGAAGTAGTGGGGTTGTGCATAGAGCTCAAATGATTTTTTTAAATTATTATTTGCTGTTAGGTTTTTTTTCACATTTTTCAGTGCTTATTATCAGCATAGCTAATTTAAACCTGTTTGCATTTCCTTTCTGTTTACAGTATTGGTTTGACTTGGGCTCTTTAAAAGTATGTTTCACAGATTTCCAGATCATTTTTATCTATTTCATATCTTCAAAACAGCATTGCAGTCACTGTAAAAAAGTCAAACAAAAATAAAAAACTGGGTTTTTCTCTGTTAATGAGCCATTTCTCTAAAAAAAAAAAAAAAGAAAAGAAAGAGAGAGACAGAGAAAAAAATCTTGTTTTAATATAACCGCTGCCAAAGACGTAAGGTAATTGCTGGTGTTTGTTTGTCTGTAAGCAAACTTTAAAAAGTTACAAAGGGATTTGAATGTAATTTTCAGGGAATATTGATAATCGCAAGAGCTGATTAAATTTTGGTGTTGATCAAGATCAACATCTGGATTCTGGAATCTTTTATAGGATTATTATTACATTTTTGTCATTACAAGGCCATATGGGAGAACTGAGCTGCTTGGTGGAGGTCTGTGCTCTCTCAGTGCATTTCTAGTATTCTGAACTGAGGTCATTTTACATAAGTGAGGAAAATATTTTTCTAAATTAAAGAAACTAGAGGCAGGAATTGTGAAAGAATAAACAAGCATGCCCGTTTTTTAAATACTACTGGGTGATGAAGTGCTAAAAACAAAAAGAATGAGCTCACCCACGTCTCTCTCTGTTGCCTTGTGTAAAAAAAAAGTGTAACTAAGAAGAAAAAGACTTTATCAGTGTACTAAATAACATTATAGCTTCAGTTTGTGCACGCTCCCGTGATGGCTTGTCTCGTGGCTGCTGCTACCTGCAGTGCCAGTCGCGGCAGTCTCGAGTCTCATTTCTTAATCTTGCAAAGTTAAATCTCCTTTCCCATGTTTGGATATTAAAATAAAGGAGTCCATCAAGATTCAAGAATTTTCTAAAGGATTTTTCTCCATTGGAGGATATGCCCCTGGTGGAGGTATATGCCTCTAACTGGTTCAAATTATATATGTTTACATTTTCCCCCGCTTGTGGAATGTTATTGAATTGTAACTATATAGCTGAATAAGAAACATCACACACACAAATGCACAATGCAAAGTTAAATGCGCAATCAAAGCCGGCCCCGAAACCAAGTTGTAGTTTTGTGCACTGAATGGAGTAGTAACTTTGAGCAAACTCATGTTTGTTATGAGAAAGCCTGGATTAGCTCAGCTTATGGGACATGACAGTGGCTCTGCTTCCTTCTGAACGGTGTATAAAAACCACAACTAAACCTAGCAAATTGCTAATCATTCTGTTACTTCTTTGATATTTATATGAATTACAGAGAACCTATTTATTGCTGCAAACCAGTCACAATTGAACAAAATGTTTAGTTATGTTTATGTTAGCTTTGGTCTATATAGCAATTATCTTCTAGCCGCGTTTCGCTAACAGGAAATTATAGATAGCAATTTACCAGATAGCAAAGCTTATATGACTCTTATTGACTTTGTTTTGAATAAACGCTGACTGAAAAGAAATTAAAAGCACCACATTTAAAAGCAAACATTTTTTACACAACAGCCAAACTTACTTACCAGTCTAATAATACTGTGGCAAACAGAGAGTGGGTTTTGCCTCCACACTTATATCTCCAACAACTGAATTCTTTTCCAGTGTCGACTCGTTTTTTTAAAAATCTGCAGTTATCCCTTTGCCTCTTTCTTTTTCTGGCCAACTTAGACATCACTTTCACCTTTTTACTTTGTTCCGCCATGACAAAGCTTTGAGTAATGACAGAAAGTGGCACGAGTAGAGCTTTCTGTGTTTATGGAAGAGGAGCCGTAGAGCAACTTGCTTTACGGCCCGCTTCTCCAAAGTTACAATGTCTGGTTTCTGCAGAGGGAAGCGCTCAGAGTGCTGACACGCATAAATCACTATACATTGGCCCCAATAAATCATCTAATACTACTCATTTTAGGCTTAATATCAGAGTCAAAAGTGACACGGTATAACTTTAAAAACATGTTTGTTGTTCACAAGTCATCCCTTTGCTACAACAAATGTTCTTCTGTGAGCAATTTTAGCAACTGATTGTTGGCCAAGATTTACTGACTCCCTACATACTCAAAGAATTACCAGAACTTCATCCAGCATCTGTATTCAGCCTTCATAATTTGACACAGCGTCACAGAAAATTCAACAAGGGCTGCAGACTGAAGCGGACACAACAGTGTAGCTATACGTATAAATGTTTAAAGCAATCAAAGGTACTTACACATGCTTAACTTTAGACCTTAATCAGTCTAAGAATACAATAAACAAGCTTGATGCAGAGGAAGCTAAACCCTAATAAAATCTACTCTCTCTTCTGATGGTATCTGACAACAGCTGCCTTATATGAAATTTGGAAATGAAGTAAACTGCAGCAACTGCAAAAGATCTGGGTCATTAGCGGACATGGCAAAAAAGGCACTGTCATTTTTCTCCTCTGATCAGAGAGGAAATTTTAAATCTAAAAGACAGCGTGTCATTACATACATCACATCAAATCATACCAGAAGCTTCTCTGTGTGGCTTCACATTATGTAAGATTTCCATGGCTGTCAGAGGTAGCATCAGTCAACTATGTGGTGTTTTTGTGGTCAGATGTTTATTTTATTTCATTTAATTTTCCTTTTTCAGGCATTAGATGTCTGCATAGACATTCAAGGCATGTAGATGCATTGCACTGTATCAAAACATATGTGGCAGGACGAAGGAGGGCCCAGGCAGGAATTGAACCACAGACTCCCGGGTGAGAGTCATGCGCGCTAACCAGTCAGCCAAAGGGACATCCCCTGTCAGAACTGTCAGAATATGTACAGACACTCACTCTGGGACCGTGACAGCTATTTCTGTAATAACTTAAAAAAAAAAAAGTAATAACTCCATCAGTTCAGAAAACTAACAGAGTCTATCAATAACATGTGTTAGTGTAACAACTTCTGATGTAGGCGACAGCTGATTGCTCACTGTCGAGGTAAAAAAAAACCTTATTATCTAACTGTTGATATCTGAAGAAAGAAAACAAAACTGCTATTTTAGTAAATTAATGCTCGCAGATGGAAGCAGGCTGCCTGATCCATACACCTTATGGGAGTGACATGAAGATCTTCTGGGCTGCCGATGGTGGAGTGCCCAGACATCTGATCAAAACACCTCGTGTGTCCATCAAAGAGAAACTGAAAGCAAATAAATCACTGGATGCTTACAATTTTCTCAGAAATGGTCACATTAAAATGATAAAATACATCAATCTACGTCCAGATCTTTGTGTACTGCAATTCAATTCAGCTTTATTTGTATAGCATCAATTCATGACAATGGGTGCTTAAAGGGACTAGAGGCAGGAATTTAAAAAAACCAAACATGCATGTCCATTTTTTTTAATACTAATGGGTGATGAAGCGCTAAATACCAAAAATAACATTTCCACCCATGTTTCTCTCCATTGTTTTGAACAGGTTGTATGCTGCAAAATGCGCGGCAATTCGGTGGCCGAATTTCCCGCGCTGCCGTGTGAACGTGACGTCAAATGACGCTACAACCGCAGTTTTGATACAGGAAGAAGATGGTTGCATTAAATTCAAACACTGTAAGCGATAGTTATGGATTCTGATGCCATCAGCAAACGATCCAGATCAACTAAAAGACACTAAAAAGTGTAACTACGAAGAATAAGGTGAGTAAACAACATTATAGCTTCAGTTTGTGCACGCTCCCGTGACGGCTTGGCTCGTGGCTGCTGTTACTTGAAGCGCCAGTCACGGCAGTCAGAAAATTCAAGTCAGATTCAAAACAGCCTAGCTAAAGAAACCAACAGATTGGATCGAATCTTGGCTTGACCCGGTCCAATCCCCCATCCTGAGCAAGCACGGGGTGGTGGCGACAGTGCTTTTAACAGGGAGGAAAAACCTCCGTCAGAACCCGGCTCAGGTAGGGTGACCATCTGCTTCGACTTTTAAATTCTATCCTGGATTTAACAGGAAGCCAATGAAAAGAAGCTAGAACTGGAGAAATATCTCTCCTGCTGGTTCTAGTCAGAACCCTCGCTGCAGCATTCTGGATCAGCTGGAGACTTTTCAAGGCATATTTGGGGCAGCCCAATAATAAGGAATTACAGTTGTTCAATCTGGAAGTAACAAAAGCATCTGAAGTTCTGCCAACATCAACGGAAATAGAATGAAATGTGTGGCACCTGGGTCATCGTAAATCGGAAAAACATCACATTTTAACAACAAACTGCACCTGCATGGCTGGGTAAGTTTAAGCTAACGCAATGCTGTAATTGTGACACTTGTTCTGTTATGTGTTGATGCAATGATTCATTGTATTGCTTTTTAGGAAAAAGCATAAAATATTTGACGTTTCCAATAATATTTCTGAGACTAGGGTCTAGTTGCAGTCATGCAGCAGCTTAAACTACAAATGCAAGCATTGATGATGACCATCTCTGTTAAGTCCTTTTATCGTAATGCATTAAACCAAAACTGTCTGAGTACTGGTGTCCACTGGTATCGTAAAAAAAAAAGAAGCCTTTGATTTACTGCCAATGTAGTTCTGTACTGCAAATAGTTCCTCCTATTTTGGCACCAAAATACACAACAAGACAACATTTTAAAGTCATAATAACACTAGAGACAGCTTGTTTCTAGAGTCTTTGCTGCACACTTTCTAGCTGCAGCAGTGACATCACTGATGATGTAGGCCGTGAAAGGGTCTACTGAACAGAAACACATTTCTATCACTAATGGCGTAGGTAAAAATGCTAAATTGGCGCATTTCTTCATACATGTCGTTGCAAGTGTTGGGCTGCATGTGGCAGATGCATGGATGGACTTGATATTGTTGTTGATGAAAAGGGGGCCTTAGAAAAAAAGTTTGGAAACCCCTGAATTAAGCTATTTTCAAAAAACTGAAAATGCACCAATTGGATTTTCAAAAATAGTGTTTGTCAATGAGAAACTGAAAAGACAGAATATTTTACCATCTACGATGCATAATGTCATCATAAGATCGAGAGAATCTGAAGACATCTCTGTACAAGAGACATGGCTGCAATGTCCAGCCAATACTGGATGGCCATTATCTTTGAGCCCAGGTAGCTCTGCATTAAAAGCTAACATGATTCTGTCATAGAAATCTCTACATAGGCTCAGAAATAATTGTCTGTTTACACAGTTTTCCATGCCATCCAAAAATTCTGGTTAATGCTCCATCATGAAAAAAAAAAAAAAAAAAGTTATTGCATATCTTCTCTGGGCCAAGGTTCATTTTACGGTAAATACTGTAGACTGAGGACTCAAAGCACTTTACAGTAAATTCATTATTCATTCCCGCCACATTCATAGTGATTGTAAGTTACATATGTGGTCACAGCTCCCCTGGGGTACACTGATGGAAATGTGGCTGACAATTTGTACCATCGGCCCCCCCAAAGACCACAAAGCAGTCATACACAAGGTGCTAACACTGGAGGTCGTGTCAGATTGACTAGGATCAAGCTGAAATTAAACCATCAACATTACTGAACCACCTTAACCATGTATGAAGGTGAATTAGGACCTATGGAGCTGGCAGCCTGCTCATTTGACACAATCAATGCTGAGAGTTAGGCTTCCATCCCAGGAACATCTTGTCCCCTGGCCTTGTGACGGTGTTAATAATCATGCTGTACTTACTTTATCAGCACAGCTTGGAGGAAGACAAGACTTTTAACCAAGTGAAACATCATAAAGCTTGAAATATTAATAAGAGGGCTCAGGCAAAAATAGGTCAAGATTCCTATTCCAAATATCCGGCAGCTGGTTTCATATAAGTGTTTACGGAGTTGTTAAATAAAGAGGAGATGCTATGCAGTGGTGCGTACAACCCTTCTTATTTTTTTCAGAAATGTTGCTGCCATCAAATTCCCAAGGAGCTTATATTCTTCATTAAAGCTAGGGTTGGGAATGTTGGAAAAACAGTTTGAGCAAGTGACAGTTTAAAAAAACACACCAACCGAAACCACGCCTTCGGAGCGCAAGGATGTGAGCGCCGATGTTTTACGAGCAGGTTAACGATAACAGCCGAGTGGATAGCTCGTTAGCTTGATAGTAAACAGCTTTTTAAAGAAGCTTTAATCCACTCACCTCCAACTCCTGCATTGTAAAAAGTCCACACTGCAAACGTCAATGCCGCTGAAACTTAATCCCTATCTGTTGTTTTGTTTTTGTTTTTGGTGCAGCAATTAGCAGTTCATTAGCTATATTTGTTTAGAGTGAGCAGCGCACAGGGGGTCATGTGGGGGACGGAGAGAAGGGAGGAACATAGACTAGACATAAAGGCATTGATTTGTTCTTTCTATAAGTTGTGAATTACCAATTCCTGCCTTTTAGTGCGAATGGCAGGGGTCGGTCAGAGTTTTTACAGAACTGCTGCTCTCACAGAGGTCTGACTTTTTGCCTCCTTTTTATGAATACATGATGTATTGACTACTGTCAGGATGGAAGGACCATTTCACCGAGTATACCAAAAGTGTTTTAGAGCAAGATTACCAACTCTGGCTTTAAGTTATAACAATGGGCTCTATGCACAGCTCCACTACTTCCTGAACTAAAGGTAGCTCCTTTATTTTTTGTCTGTCATTACTGGACAAACTGATTAATCCAGGTGTGTCTGGCCAGTTACTGAGATCAGACACACCTGGATTAATCAGTTCGAACAGTAATGAAAGACAGGAAACAAAGGTGCTACTTTAAGTTCAGGAAGTAGTGGAGCTGTGCATAGAGCCCATTCACTTTCATTATTTTATGTTTTCAATGCTCATAGTTAAATAATATATTGATTTATTGGATTCATACATCATTCTATTCTGTTTTTATTTGAATTTACACAGCACACCAACTTTAGTTAAATTTTCTGTAAACCAACAAATTCAGTATATTGTTTGTCACTGCCTTTTAAAACACGCATGGCCGCAATCAAAACAATTTCATTGCTAGTTACAGACTTGCTACTGCTTTGGGTTTTGGGTTAAGGTTCAAAACCTCCTGGTTGACAGAGAAATGCAAAAAGATTTTGGTTCAAAGAAAAGTTCAAAGACTGTTTAAAGGAAGCAGGATGTAGAAATCACACTTGGCACACTAACAGTTTGTACACTCAACATTTAACCACAATCTCCACCCAAAGCTTTGAAGGGGTTGTAGCTTCAACAGGGCAAACAATTTGCACAGTGGACAGAGGCAATAGAAGAAAGAAGTACATGAGATTAGTAACCCATCTGGATCACTGCACTGCTGACTGTGAGCAATACTAACAATTTTTACACGTTCATAAACAAACATATAACGGTAAACAAGTGGATGTTGGCCTTCAAACTACAGCATAAAATTACATTTTTAACACACGTGTGTTAAATTATAGCACAAAAAGAGAAACTTACTAACAAACAGCCTACACAAAGCTTTGAGGAAGTCTAATGAGGAAGTGCTCATGTTACAAAGGTAATGCTACTGCATTTTCTGCTGCAACAACAATGAAGAACAGCAACCATAACCTTTGAACTGTCTTTGTGCTTCCTTTCTCCCCTAATTGTTTTGCTTTGTTTTCATGTTTTCTGTTGCAACAACCTAATGTTTATCTCTGTTCTCACCCTCTCTGTATTACTTCTCACCATGACTCAGTTCTTTAATCAAACCATGAAATGACTGCAGAACAGGAGCAATCTCGTCCTCACTGATCCTCTGAAGAGCTGATGTGGAGAGAGAGAGAGAGAGAGAGAGAGGAGAGGAGGAGATTAGGAAAAAGATGATGGAATAAGGGAAAAAAGGTTGAAATCAAAGTAAAATGAAGATGTAGCAAAAGGTTAAAAAGGGGGGGGGGGTGCTTGGACAGTAGCATAATGAGAACAAATTATGGAGAATTTGGGAAAAACATAAGAGGTGAATGAGGTATGATGTAGGAACAAAAAGATTTTGTGGAGGGGAAATAAAATACAAGCAAATATACTTACAGCAAGACCATAAAATGTCTCAAAATATAGCAAATTCAATTCTTAAGCGCATTCATGACAAAATTTTGTGCTTTTGTTTTACCTGCAAACCCCACTGCTACACATGCACACGCACACATTTCCCCCAATGGTAACCAAGCAGGGCTTTTAGTGTCTGAGGACTCGGGTGCTTGGTGAGGAGGGGTTGTATCTCAGTGTGGACATTGTCTGTGGGAGTTGACAGTTTCATTCCTTATCATGAATTTATGCCCATGGCAGCAAAGCAGGAGCCCTTCAAATTAGGCTGACCTAAAACTTTTACTCCTGATTAACTCTGAAAGAATCTGTATTCTGTACACGGATCACAAACACTTGCAGAAAGCTCAGATTATTTCTCTGACCCACTAAAAAAAAAAAAAAAAAAATCACATCTCTCCACAGTACGTTAAGAAAAAGTAGTTGTAAATTATTGAATATTTTTCTGCAGTGGTTGGGAAGATCTGGGCCACCACAGATTTCTCATATTTATTAAATATACGTGGTTCCCTGCTGGTTAAGAAGCTGTGCGTGGCTCCAAACAACATGAGGTTGTGCTGTTCTTGAGGCTTTTACAAGCCACTCAGTGAATGTTATTCAGTGGAGCTGTGTGTTGGAATAAGCTGGCATAGAAAATAGCTGGGTCTTAATCCTGTCATAAAATGCTAACTACAGTTTGCTGCAGTTACACTGCTGGACAGTTTTGGGACTCAAGTGTCAAGCCAGAGATTCACAGATGATGATGATCTAACAAAAAACAAGCAAACAAGCAAATAAAAAAACAAACAAACAAACAAAAAAAAAAAAACACATGACAAAACAAAAAAGGATTAAAGTCAATTGTAAACAATTTTCACCTACTTTATATTCATTTCCAGATTCATTTTCTACATTTTTTTTTACATGTTCATTTTTTATTTCCACATATATTAATGGGACTAGAGGCAAGAATTGTGAAAGAATACACATGCATGTCCATATTA
This sequence comes from Atherinomorus stipes, assembly GCA_023101725.1. Taxonomy (NCBI): domain Eukaryota; kingdom Metazoa; phylum Chordata; class Actinopteri; order Atheriniformes; family Atherinidae; genus Atherinomorus; species Atherinomorus stipes. The sequence continues at coordinate 864,497 of JALJCO010001535.1, read as the reverse complement.
TGCTGCTTATTGACTATCCTTCCTTGTTTCTCATGTTGCATCAACATCTGGGCAGCATTGTTGGCAGGACATACCATGTGAGTGTGAGTTGCACAGTTAAAGAATATTGGAAACTTAGTAGCAGCAGGGAGGTGACTGAAATATCTAATATCCCCAGTATAGATTAAAGCACTTTGGTTTAATGAACTTAACTCTGTTTGCCTTTTTAATTCAGTTTAATTCAGCTGCTCACTTTAAAAGAAATTATTCATTCATTGAAACCTACAGTAATTCTATGCAGATAGCTGTAATCATGCATGTTTGACTGGGTGTTTTATGACATGTTTTTGGTGCGTTAAATAAAGAAAACATAAATTTCTGTTTTACATAGACTTCAAGGGCTTTGTTTAAAAGCAAGCAGTCTATCCACAGACTTCCTACATTGATCTGAGGCATCGTGGAAGAATGGTGGCTCTTCCTCATAGCCCTCTTTATCTCTTTTTTGCTTAACCAGTGACATATACATAGCCACTACCAGTGATTGAAAAACAAGTCCTGTCCAAATCTGCATCCTTTTTTTCTATAAACATACCTTTGTTTTTTGTCTTTCACACCTAAACTTGACTTTTCAGTTAGAAAAATAAAACAAATTTACAACCCCCCAAAATTTCAGTTTTCTTTCTCCCAGTCCATGGAATATCTTTGGGCTTTCTCCACTCTCTACATAATCTCTCTTTTTGCACAAGCTCAACATCTACAGTAAGCAAAGGTAAAATACACACAGGTACTTATGCACATGCAGACAAAAATATCTCTGTGCAGAGGAGAGACTCAGCATGGCCAAGGCAGGTGCTGGGATGAATTTTGGCACAAAGAAGTGATAGATTAAAGTAGTGCAGTGAGCAGCTGGGCAAACACTAACATATAGTGTGTGAATGTACATGCATGTTCATGAGCCCAAGAAACAAAACAGCAGGAGAGAGCAGGCTAATAAATCCTATTGCAGTAATGAGACACTTCTCATGTTTCCTCCCTCTCTTCTTTCACTCTGACATGAACACACACACACACACCTCTGCAGGGCTACCCTAGGGAGTGATAGCATTCCTGTGTCTCCATGCTATGGCAACACTGCTTAACTCCGCAGCATTTTTCCCACTGCTGGACTACAAGCTCTCACATATCTGGGCCTCTGTTGATCTAGATACAACTTTAGAAAAACGGTGTTTAAAAAATCAGATAAGGATTAAAATCTAAATGACTTCCATATAAACTCCAAAAATGTTTACAAAGTGATATATTGGTAAGAAGGCTTAAAAGTGATTGTTTGGCTCAAGAAACGGCTAGTTAGCTATTAAAGTAGGCTACTCCAACAAAGGAAAGAAGAATGAAAAAAGTGCTTCAACATTTTCAAACCAAATTGATGAAGCAGACAAAGAGCATGTAGATTATAGCTTCCACTTTTCTCTGAAGACCAACCAATAACGCTAAATGCTGCAGTTGATTTTTCATGTTGCAGTTTAAGAAATTTTTGGAAGGATTATATTCTATGCATAAAAAAAATCCAGCGATGTACTCCGGTAGAGCCTCATATTCTGTTAACAAACCCTTGAGCTGCTCGGATGGCTCGACTCAGCCTTACACCAAATCAATTATGCATGCAGGCAAGTCAGGTTGTTGTCATGTCTGCACCAAAGGGAAGCCAAATTGCCTCAAATGGCACTACAATATGCCCGAGAGCATAAAGAAGATAATGCAAATTATAGAACAGATTGATTACATCATGACTTGATATAAATAGCTTAACCTGGTGACTGGATTCAGCTGGAACCCAGCTTGAAATTTTAGATACTCAATTTCTAAGATGTTTAATGAACACTTGTTAGTTTTTACATTATCATGGACATTATGTGGGGAAAAATGGTTGTTTTTCGACATATCTGGTCAAACATAAAACCATCACCTTCTTTAAAGCAGAACTCAGTAACTTCAGCTCGGGGCTTCCCCTTGTGGTGTCCTTTCACTGTCGTAAAGTTCGTACTCCCCCTACACCCCCACGCACACAGACGGCTTCTCTGCCTGTCTTTCCTCAATTTTGATCCCTGAATATATTACTAAGCTTTTACTAGCTTGTTGATGCTACTTTGCTACATTGGTATCAGCAGCTCGTCTCCCTCTGCTCAAAGCAAAGTCTATGTCTCCTGCAGCGGGACTTTTTACATGCGTTTTGCAGGTAAATATGCTGTGGATTATATTTTTCTCTGGTGTTGGCGGGTAGCAGGTAAGAATAAGAACTTTTATTTACTTTTTGTGGACATGACAAGTGATTATTGAGCCTATTTGGCCGTGAGGCTTGGTGCTGCTCCACCCGGCGCCCAGGCAGCACAAGCTGTGAACCGGATCTTCACTATGGTCCACTTTAGTTTCTACTCATGCTAAAACTAGACAGGTTAAGTTGTGTCAACATAGGCAATTGTGACAGTGTGGGGTCCTGTCATTATGTCTCAGATTGATCACGTGCCGTGGCTACTTGGCCACAGGGAAATCCCTTCGGCCTACTGGAAACACGCGTGAGATCGCATGTAAGTCTGGGGATTAAATCCTGCCCGGGCCCTCCTTCGTCTTACCACATGATCATTAGTGTTTACTAAAAAACCTTCGTTCACTCGTTATGATGAGTGGTGTTAAACTACATGTGCATGTGCTAAAGCTGCACATGTAGGAAGGTTAAAGGTAGAGTCCGGAGTTCCTCCCTGTTTCTGTTTGTTAACAACACTCTGAAACTGAGAGTCCCCCCCCCCGGGCTAATGGCCACACTCTTCAGTCTATTCAGCTTCAAGCCTCTCCTTCAAAGCTCGGGAGCGGGTGAAAGCCAAACCAATATTGACCCTGGTTTTGCAACATGCACGATTTAAAGCTCTTTTCACCACAGAGTACTTCCTTTTCTTAACTGTGTCCGCCATTTTTTTGAAGAGTTTGAGTGACTTGCACCTGCTCCAATCATGAGCTTATTCCCACACAGCATCATGCTCTTAGCTCTGTCATTGTAGGCGATATATACAGAAATCTCCACCCAGAAACGTCCCGTACACACCAAAACAAAGGGAAAAAGTGAATTACAGACGGGGAGAGAGGATTAAAATGGATTTCACTTGCACAAGTCCAGCGTTTATGTTCTTACAAAGTGCCATGTAAAATCTATGAATTATTGTCTGTATTATTTTTAGAATTACTCGAAAGAAAAATGTAAATCTTAATAATTTATGCAGTGTAAGTGCTCAATAGTTAATAAATATTGCACTGTACCACGTTGTTCTTTTTATAAATCAATATTGAGTATCTTGTTTTAGAAAAAACTACAACCACCTCCACCCCCCAAAAAGCTGAGAAAAACCTGTGAGTGGTGTCCAACATGGGATCATGCATGGTTTTCCCTACCAGACCCAGCAACGCTGATCAATGATCTGATTTTCTATCCAGCACCAGCTCACAAACTGGTTTAACTTCTCATTTCCTCTGGAACAGGTTTATATTGAGCTCTTTGAATAAAAACTAAACTGATGTTAGTTATCAGACTTACATGACAGCATGTCACAGCTGTTCTGAGTTTGTCTGTGATGCGCCCACTCACAGACACGCACACGTCCACAGGATGAGCATGCATGGCGCCTCAGACAGCGCGTGCGTCTGAAAACACGTCAACCAGCTGAAACTCAGACACAAATAACAGTTTTAAACTCTACCGAGAAGGTGAAGATAGCAATACTCGCTCTCCTCTTCACCTGCTGGTGCTGAGAACGAGCATGTCGGTACATCATCTTAGATCTGAACTTTAAAAATATATTGCACGACTTCATGGAATGAAACTGTTTTTATTGGGACTTACGAAATCCTTTACGTTTTTCTGTCCGCTGTGTTTTCTTTTTTTTGTTTTCAGTTTGGAAACGCGACGTGACTTAACACAGTGTGTCTGCTTATGATTATTTAGTTATTATTAACTCCGGAATGCTGTAACTGGAAGGTTTCCAGTTACAGAGTTTATGAATAATACACCATTCAGCAGAGCTGATCTGTAGTTATAGGTTTTCAACACAGCGGCTATCACCCCGGTGTTATTCCCCCTGACCCCCTCAATGTTGTGAAGCTGATGGAAACACTGCGACCGCCGTTCTGCAATTTTGGCACACTGATTTAGTTTTGTTGACTTTTACTCAGTTTCCTCTTCATCAAAACCAAAGTGCTCCCAGACAAAAGACTGACCAGCGGAGCTTCTTGTGGCTCAACAATCTCACATCCATGTTGTTACGAGTTGTTAGAAACAGGATGGTGAGCGCGCTGTGCGGGTCCGTTTTGTCGGGTTGCACGCAAGAACTTAATGAAAACATAAACATCTAAATACACAAATCCTGCGCTCAGGGTCGTGCCGAGAGTAGTGTACTGAACGGTTCCAAGAGAACCTAACTGCAGTTACGATGACCAACAAGGGTGCTGCCATACATCCAATCCATACAGGAAGTCTCATGCGGAAGTTAGTTAAATAATGGTTAAGTAATGGTCCTATTGTACAATCTACACAATGCGAAGAGCAAAAAAAAAGAAAAAAATCCATCCACTCTAGTGGCTGCGGGGCTACAAAAACGTTAACCAATACAAACCATCTGGCTGCATGGCTTACATTGGTCAACGTAGCTGTTCGTCTCGCTTCTCTCTGCTCTCGGTCCAATCCCCTGCTCAAGCTGACACCACCTCCCGACAACTAACTCCCCTTGTTCCGCCTCGGCCCCACCCTCTTCCCTGTTTAAACATTTTATTCATATATTTATTTATTTGTCTTTCTTTTGCTTTGGAAACTTTCTGCAATAAGTAAGTAGCTGAGTAGCAGCTTAACAAGAGGAGAATGGAACAGAAAGGCAGCAGGAGGCGGCCTCTGCTCACCGACAGAAGTTGGGAATGTGAGCAACAGGATGGAAGGGAGGCCGCGGTCAGGTGTAACATTTGCTGCTGGAGGAAACTACAGGTGGATAAAGTCTGTGAAAGAAACGCAGACTAAGAGGAAACTGGACCAAAGCAGGACGGAAGGATGTGGACAAAAACAAGAGGGAAAATCTGCAGCAGCAGAGACCAGGATGGACTGAAAGCAGAGTATAAACAACGGGTCACCAGCCGGAGGAAGCTCCGGGAGGATTTGGGAGTAAAACTGATGGTGATACAGCAGAGTTTTAGTTGAACAGGTAGGCAGTTTGTTTTTTACTTTTGTGGGAGTTGTACATAAATTTCTAAGTCTATGAAGATGCTGCTGATGACTGGAAACGCTGCTGGTGGTTTTCTCTGTGTGGACAGACGGCGTCGGAACGTCAGCTGGTTATTTTCAGTATTGTAAGCTAGCGTTGGTGGTAGCGTCGGTGTTGTCCTGAATGTGTTCGTAACTCGTTAAGTCGCTGGAACGTTGTGGTCTCTTACTGATGCAGAAACTCCAGCTAAAATAAACACCATAAACTTCCCAGTGGTTGAGAAAGTCAAATATTACAGTATATATATGAGCAGATGATCTTGTTGTTCATTTATGTGTGATAAATATTACACCGTGAAGCTGTTGTGATAAGGCTGGCTGGGGCTGAGGAGGACGGCTGTACGTACTCGGTGGGAGGGATCAACGAGCAGAGAGGGGCGGGCTGTGTGGGTTGGCAGGTTGCTTTTTTTCAAAATTTCTCAACTGATTCTGAAATCGTAGACCATAGCTTTAATAGCAAAGAAAACGAAATAGTGAAAGAGTTCTTCTGATAATCTCACCAAGTTACTGGGAATGCAGCATGACTGTTACATAATTATGTGGAGAAAGCAGTGAATACCTGTATAATGCAGAAATTTCTTGCAAATACATTTAACATATTTTCAAACTTATAATGGTCTAAACAATGTGCCAGGGCTAATACTGCATAGGCGTACCTGGAACCAGGCTATGTGAGTTCCTGTTGCCCTTCTATCATATCCAACCCATCTAGATAATGATAATTATCTCACCTCCAACTTCTTCTGCGGCGTAAAACATCCTCACTGCAAACACCAACACCTCCATGACTTGATCCACATCTGTTTTTTTCTTTATAAGAGCAAACAGTGGCATCAATCAATAAGCACAGGCCGTTAGCAGTCCCATCCAATGAAATTAGTTTCATGGGGTTTTTTCAGTCCTGTCCATTCCCCAGGTGATTGATTTTTAAAATTTTTGTGTCAGAACATTTAATTAATTGGCTGCAGTCGGGGTGTGAAGAAGACTTTAAGCAATATATTAAAGCTCCTGGAAAACATAATCCAATATGGCTGTGAGTGAAAACCCCCAGTACATCAGCTGTTTTTGAAGATCAACAATGCCACCTTCAAAATTGCTTAAACTCTCTTTTCCCCTTATTTTAATACTTAGCTTGGATTCAGCAAGTTGTTGAGACTAATGTCTACATGACTAAATGTATAGAGTTGCTTCCATATAATTTCTCATGAACTATTTGTAATAACAACCATTTGAGCAGTAAATAAAGTGGCTGGTGAGTGCCTTCTTTCAAATTTTCTTTTTCTTTTTTAGAGATGACCCCATGAGAACTGAGGTTATAAAAAAATACTATGAACAAAGAAAGATAAACTTGAAACAGTTTTGATGGTCCATCATTGTGCTGTAAAAATAAAATAATGAAAATTTTCATGTGTTGGTATTCTTCCTGGCAATGACATGCATCTTTTAAAAGTCAAAACATTTGTTCACTTCTTATCTGCAACAGAAACTCACACCTACCTGTGTCTGTGCAGATCAAATGACAAGCAGCAATTGTAGCTCAAATCACACACGCTGACCAGAGTCCAGGACTGAATGGCTGCCTGCAGAAAGTCCTTTATGAGCTATGTGCTACAGAGCCGTACACAAATGAGACAGCAATTCCAGAAAAGAAGAAGTGCGTTTGCACAGCCCTTCACAGCAGACACCAACCATATTGCATTTCACACTGTGAATATTTTAAAAGCACTTCTCTGTTGTATAATGAAATGTTATACTGTAGCAGAAGCAATAAAAGAGCTTGTAACTTCCCTGAAACTGTGGAATCATCTGAAACTGTGATACCTCAGAGTTTTGATGTGACTGTGAAAAAGAGAAATGAAAAAGAAAGAAAATACATTAAACAACACAAAGAAATCTAATGCTAATTCTTGTCTTGTAACTTCTGCTGCATCTTGTCCAGAACTCCCTTGTAAAAGAGGTTTTTAATCTCAATGGGACTTTCCTGGGTAGATAAAGGGTAAATAATTTTTTTAAGTGAAGAAACTAGCTGATATTATCAAATCAAAGATACTTTATTGATCCCCGAGGGGAAATTCATTATGCATCAGTAATCAAGCTTGGATGTATTTAAATGGACAACTATTTATTCTAAATAGCAGTCATGTATCTAATTCATATTTCTGAAATGTATGTCAGAGGTAGCACCTTCCAGTTTCCTCTCAACCAGCAGACAAATTCTCTTGATGTATTCAGACCTTACTTTGAGATTTTAACAAGCATGAATAAAAAAAGAGGGAAAAAAGACTTCATCTATAAATTCCCCTCCCAAATAAAAGTTAAAATATTAACTGTCTGCAAGTAAAGTTATAGTAGGTAATGAGCAAAATCTCTATATGCAAAATAATACATTTAAGGGCAGATATACGTGATGCTGACATACAGCTTTACTACAGCGGAATTATTCGCAGTTACAGTCAGACACTACCACCCAGTGGAAAGGACAGCACTGTACAACTACACAGGCAGAACATGAAGATACAGGTGAAATAACCCTGTAGCTGTTAGAGCTCATTAGAAATAACTCATGAAGAAAGTGGGGGTATAATGAAGTGTAGCATCTTTAAGTTGGTTTATTAGTAAATGACAATATTGTATGCACTATACAGTCTCAGATTAGATTTTGCTACAAGAGTAACCCATGGTCCCTTAATATCAGTTAAAATACAAAATCAAACTGTTGTTTGAATTTAAGCAAGGGATGTAGAGTTGTTCTTTTAGGTGGTGGACTTATGCTGCACAATGTTCTTGAATAGGAAAAATCTGGCAACCATGCACATTTTGGCCAGAATAAAATTCCCATTGCAGAACAACGGAGCACATGGTTTACATGCCAATTAAATCAGCTTTATGATTCGTTATTGTGTGTTGTTATTTATTTATTTTTTTTAACTTATGCTTTATTTATACAGTACGGGTAGTCAATTGAGACATGCAGTCTCATTTACGAGAGAGACCTGGTAACCTAACATGCATGTCTTTGGACATACATGTTGCTAATAAGCATGCTCGCTTATCAGTACTCCAAAGGAATAACAACATACTGCACATCATGCATATTCAAAGGTATTTATGGACTTGGTTTGATTTCATTTAAGCTAAGTTTAGCCTTAGCTAGGCTATTATGAATCTGATCTGAATTTTTCTGTCTGTTAAGCGCCCTGAGGTGACATTGTCATGAATGGACGCTATACAAATAAAGTTGAATTGAATTAATTGAAATTAATTGAATTTAACACGTGTAATGAAACCTAGACTGCCCGGCCAAAAAAAAAAAAAGTCGCCACCTGGATTTAACTAAGTAAATAGGTATGGGCTTCCCATTGGACAATTACTGCATAGGCGATTGTCTTTCAGCCAGCAACAAGTTATTTAACCTCAACTGGTGCAATGACTTGCTTCTCATTTCCTAAACAACCGTGCTGAAAGACACATTGCGTGGTCATGGAAAAGATGTTAGTCTTAAGTCTTGTAAGATCTGCTCAACGCAATATTAAAAACTTGAAGGATGGTGGGGACCTATCGTCTTCCTGGAGATATGTGGCCAAAAAACCATCTTGAATGATCATGATCAGTTATCACCTAAACATTTGGTGAGATCAAATGGAAGGAAAACAACAGTAGAACTCGGGGCTATGTTTAATAGTGAAAGTAAGAGCATTGCCACACACACATGCGAAGGGAACTTAAGGGATTGTGTAGCCGTAAGAAAGCCACTAATCAGTGAGGCTTTAATTTGCTAAGGAGCTGACAGCAGCGCAGCACTGTGGAGGCACTCATAGTAACCGTTCATTTATCCTGACATCCAGGGAAACAGAGGGACAGAGGTTCATGCACTCATAAAAAAACACTAAAATCATAACAATGGTATTTTATACACTCCCTCCCCAACACACACAAACACACAGACAACAACAACAACAACATAGAAATGGGTCGTTTTTACATCTTTTGAGCTGATACAGCTGAAACACTTCCTTATTTAACGTATCTGTGTTGGCTATTCTGATCAGATTGGCAGTACAGACATTCAGGTTTGGATTACTGAGAAGGGGAGCTGATCAATAACAGATGTTCAGCTTCAGTGGAAATGCAACAGACCCAGGTGTGAAATAATCTTTCACCGCTTTAAAATGTTTCTCAGGTCATTCATATTCTGGATACTATTGGTTGAAAATGTACTTCTACTGTAAATTCCCTCGCTCTGTAGCTGACTATTTAATTGGTTGTTTGTCAGTCAGCTTTATGCTCCTTATGCAGTCAAAAACCCACCAACCTGATAACATCTGGCTTCCAAGTGCAATATGTGGCCACTTATGAGAGCATAAAAGCTGGATATGTGAGCTTTTCCTTATTTTCAACAAGGATGGTCCAGGCTATAACAGCGGATATGGTTGACTTGTGCTTCTCAGAAATACATGTTCACCAATGCTTAGGTTAACATCTGTGTGAAGGCCTTGAAACTGATAACAAAACTTTAGCCACAACAAAATAAGGTGATGATTTGGCCTGAGTGCAAGACAGATAACTGCTTATGCTTAGTCCTGCTGTGAGATGCCAACATCCATCAGCCTGTCAAAAATGGTAAACTAGGTTGATAGTCGTAGAAAGCTGTGCTTATCAGACACTGTTGTTCACCGCAGCCTGCAGGATACAGACGATCCTTATAGCTGTCATAGTTACAGGCTCAGAGCACTCAGGGTAGGCACACTACGATATGAAAGGATTTAATTGGCTTGCTTTAGTGGAAATGTTCATGCTTAAAGGCCGGGTCTACTTTAAAGCAACATCACACAAGTTACACACCATCAGCAAAGAAACATGAAGACATTATTGGAAGAACTGAGGAAAAAGAAAGAAAGGGACAAAGCAAGAGACCGGACAAAAGTCAACATTGGATTAATTTATTATTCAAAGAAAGCTCAGAGATGAGACAGGATACAAATTGAATGCCAAATCAGCTTTCATTAGGGGGCACCAAAGTGTGAAAATTTGCAGCTTTAATAGTTGATAAACACTGATAAAAATTTTTTTAGAAAGGAAAGAAAAAACTAAGATCTGTGGAAGCAGTAATGCTAATGCCAGCATCCTGAATCGCCAGTCTTCATGAAGTAGACACCTGCTTTCTTCACATTCACAAGGTATTATAGATTTTTGACTGGCAGGCAACAAGAAGTGAAGTTCAGCTCTGTTCTATCAGACATAGCAGCATGCAGCAGTACTGGAGCTGCCCAGGGGTGTGCCACTACTCTAGTTCTGTTACTCTTTTACACAATGACTGGGGCAGTTGGAGGTCAAATCATTTTATTTTTGAATTCTCTGATACTGTCTTAATTAGCCTTCAAACAAAATATTGCAAAAATACAAATTGTGTTAGAAATCTGGTGTGTTGTTGCGATACACACTTGATAATCAACACAAGTAGAACTGTTGAGATGAATGCATTGCCAGCCCAGCATTATTTAATCTATTTTGATGTCTATTGATTATATTTTATGTTAATGTGGTTGTGTTGTGCAGCAAGCCTTTTTAGTCCAAGCCAAACTACGCGTAAGCAAGGCAAATAAGTGAGCTTTGACTTTCTTCAATTGAAGTTCTGTTCTAGTGTTCAAACAGCCAAGAGCTGCTAGGCGGTGGAGACACACTGGACGGATTGTCCACCATTGGGTGTCATCATGGAGTCTTTTCAAGTCGGGATGAGTCAGTTTAGTGTGTTCCATGTCGTTGGGAGCTGTCGCCAAAGCTGTCGGTCTTCTTTTCAGCTGATTGGACATGTGTAATCTGTGCTGGCCAGTTGTTCAGTTGGTGATGATATGATAGACTTTGTCCCTTTTGGGAAATTTGTCTTGTACTCCAAGCTGCACAGATAAAAACTGCCAAGGCACAACTCATACATATTGCAAACATCCCAATTACACAGCACTCTCACACAGATTAAAAGGAAAATGCTGACAATACAGTAAATAACAATGAATAGATGTGTGGCAACATGTACTCAGCTAAAACTTATGGACAACGCCACCCTGGGAATTGCACCCAGGGAATTATTTTTAAAAGGAAAAGAAAATATAAGGACACTTATAACAAGAGGAGAGACTTGTTCCAATTAAAAAACAGTTTTATAATTTAAAAAAGAAAAAAAAGCAGCAGTCATGGTGAAGAGGCAGGTAAGATGGGGCATCAAAAACACCCCACTCACATGCACACAGTCACACAAGACACACGTGCTACCGCAACCCCGATGGTGCAAGACACAGCATGGCAAACCACAACAAAGATGACACGCCACAAGTCCACACCACCACGAGCTCTGGTCTGCAAAAGAAATGAAAAAGAATGCCCAAAGAAATATAGAATAGTCACACTGGGGATATACGGCTAAAAAATTCCTCCAGTGGTTACAATGAAATGACTAAAAATGATTAAATTGATTAAGAGCAAGCTATCAAAGGGAAATCTGGGAAGGCAGCAGTGAAGCTGCTTCCACAATTAGGAATGTCCAGTCTGTCGTGTCGTCTCCCAAAACAGAATTACATCCAGTGGGAGACTTGGCAGAAAATCCTTTCAAGTTAAATTTCCAGTTGGGGCAAAGCAGCAGCGGCGTTCTGTAGCCTGCCTCTGATCCCCTGCAGCACTGTTGCAACAGCCAGGTTTGGCAAGTACGAGCCTTCAATCAGTCCCTGTGACGCACAGAGCAGAATGTCAGCAGTTCAGTTAGCTATAAATCCAAAACAGGATCCAACAGCTACTTACCACCAAGCCAATATGTCGCCCATGCACAGAGGGAAGCTTGATGCTTTTCCTGTCAACGGCGTACACCTGATATGAGATGCCCACATAGAATCACCAATACGATGATAACCATGAAATGGTCAAGGACCTACCAATACTGGTTCACTCAGGAACACATGCAGAAGCCAAAAGATCTTTCCTGCTGCAGCACCAGCAGTCAAGTGAAGACTATTGTTTCTCAATATGCGTACTTGTGCGTACTTGCATGCTCGTGGACTCTTGAAACGTCATCCCCCGCGGTCCAAGTCATGTTCCATTAAAAAGTTTGCTTCTCGGCAAGTACGCTGGAAATCCTCGGATGAAAATTCCTCCGCCCATTTTACCGAGTATGCATCAGAGGAGGCTCGTGCGTACTTGGCCAGATATAAATCCCAGCATGCACCACGCACACACGCAGCGTTTGGCAGCCTTCTCTTCCCTCCTCCGCCTCCAACAGCCAAACCTGAGCAATCATTTCTATTCTTTACTGTTCTTGGCCTTTTATCTGCAGCTCTTCCTCCTGTTTTCTCCTCACAGCTGTTTTTGATCATATAATTATGACCTGATTGTCCGTTTGCATTAATGTGCTTATGTTTGGAAATAAATATCATTTACATATTGGGGGGGGGGGGGGGGGGGGGGGGGGGACTAAAAACATCCACTATAACTGCTTTAATTGTATAATTGTTTTGGAGTAGTTATTTTAATTGTTTTTATTTGTTTCAGTACATCCCCACAACAATAAATAAACTGTAGAATAATAAAACATTATTTTCATATTGACAGGCAGCCCTTGCTCACTTGCTGCACACCATTGGTGGTGATGTCACAAGGTTGCGTTGTCCCAATCCGTTAAGTAGGTGGAGTCAATGCTTGTGAACTCTACAAGTACAGACTTCCAGTACTGTACATACCCACAAGTCTGTACTCACAAGTACACGAGTATGCAGTACCCAAACTAGGAATTGAGAAACAGTCAAGCTCTCAGTGCATTTCATCTGTTACCACCTTCTTCTTATTATTAGATTTTAATGGCTGTTAGCAACCATCGTCACCGGTACATTACCGTCACCGTCTGGTAAGGAGATCGATATTATCACGCTATTGGTGAAATCTGCTCAAAATGTTCTTATACACACACTAAAATCTTTTTCACCAAGTTTTATAAAAAAAATAAATAAATAAAAAATAGTAACAAGCACAATGGACTTTCTGTTGGCATAACATGTAAACATCAAACATATAAATGTGCAATAAAGATGCATCTTATGACCATAAGATGGTTCCTCGCTTTATGCAAACTGTAGATAAAAACCATGAAGACTTTTCTTCACATTCAGAGCTCAAGACTTGATCTAGTCTGACAGACTTCAGAGGAACTGGTCCAGAAAGGAAACTTTAACTGTTTCATTACCTTAGTAGAAATCAAATGTTCATATCACAGCAACACTACCATATTAAATGTAGCAGAAACATTAAATAATACCATAAATAAATACATAAAAAACTTTCCTCCCAGCATCCTTAAAAAAAAATCCAGAATACATCCAGACTTTAGACTTTGTCCTTTTAGAATGGAAAAGATCTCCAGAGCTGTCCATCTGGTGCCTTCCGCCATGTTTTCAGAGGCCAAACATGCAAACTGTGTCTGAGGGACTGATGCTTCTTTTCCTGTCTATGAGCAGCATCACTGTGAGTTTTTCAAAGTATGATAATCATGGTTTTACGATAATTCAAATCTGAAATGCTAATACTAACTGTCAGGGTCATTTCTTAATCTTGCCTCTAGTCCCTTTAAAATAAAAGCTGAGTGACCCGCAGCCTGAATGCAAATTCGGGCCTTCCCAGTTGTACTTCATCAGTTATTTTCAATTTCTTTAGTATTGATTCTGTTTTTTTTTTTGCAGCACCTTTAGTTTGGTAAATCCTCATTTCCATGTCTGCCTGCCCACCTTGTGGTCCTGCATTGGGCCCTTACTCCATGTCTCTGACCATGACTTATGACAAAATTGTTTTTATTTATCTGCCAGCTCCAATAAAAACCAGAAGATATAACACTTTACAGCACACTTTATATACTTTATTAATCCCAATTAGAATGCCAATTAGGAAATTCATTCTCTGCATTTAACCCATCTCAGGTTGAACCTGGGAGCAGTGGGCTGCTATCAAGCGCACAGGGAGCGGTTGGTGGGGGTTAAGGACCTTGCTCAGGGGTCCACAGTGGTTCACGAGTGCCGTACAGTCACATCTCGTTTAATCAAGCTGTGACCTAATTCCTGACCACTTTTACCAAATTTCTCTTTTCCTTCATGTGATTATATTTGTGCTGCTCCTCGTACAGTACAAATAGCAGAATGACATTACGCTTCTCACGGTCAATCTCGGTATTACTCTGATTATATGCTTATGTATTCAATGATGACAGGCACAATGTATTGAACAGAAAGCAGTACAGGATATTATGAATGCTTGCAAGCAGGCAAAATGGGGAAACTTGAAGTCCAGTGGCTAGTGAAGGGTGGAGGGAAATGAAAGTCAGCTGAGCAGCGTGGAAATAAAGTCAGGGGAATCTCGTGGACAGATTCTGTAGAATTCACAGGACTTCTGTGGCAGCTATAACCGTGTTGCAAGTACTTAATTAGCTCACAGCTGTTAAAAAGCCATAATTGGAAGTAACAGATTCAGAGTACACAAGAGGACAGAGTAATGTGCCACATCATTCATTTCATCATTATATTCTTGTGATTTTATGCAGTACAGATCAGGTTTTTACTGTCATCGCACATCCGACCACTGAACTCCTTAAAAGGAAGTGTGTTTACAGGTTTGACTTCCCCCATTTGCTCTGTCTTCAAGAGGATGTCAGATGCATTAAGAAAACAGAGAGAGGAAGGCGAGGAGAGAGAGACATGCTTATGTTTGGAAGTACTTTATTTACTTCAGCCAGTCTTCTTCTTGTGTTAAGGATGCGGTTTTGTAGGGGCAGATCACCCTGCTTTTATGCTATGATACTCACCACTTTGCAACTTTGGGGTAAGCATTTTTTTTTTTCCACTTTGATTTTATTCTAAAAAATCTATCAAGTACTAATTCAGTTAAAATTGACATTTGTTTTCAAAAAAATAATATATAAATTCTAAGATGTACATAATTTGGTTTAAAATGGTCTTTCTCCACCAGGTATTTTGTTTTTTAAATGTGCTAATTCTCAGCTGCAATCATTGCTTTGGTACAAACTGTGACGGCACATTGACTGTTACATCTGAACTGTTGCTCCACTTTTTAAGGAATTTAAGCAATTCATGTTTTATCTTCCTTTCCATAGGAAGACTCTCGGCTTCAACCTTCTCTCACACTCTTCCAACACCTACATTGGAAATCTTTTCAAGGTTGAGGGACTCAGTGGTCCTGGTTTGTCGAGCCCCCGAGGGTCACCCTGGGGTTCTGTTTATGCTATACCATGAAAGAGAGAAAGTAATTTAATTCATAATGATGTGTTTTAGATCTCTCCTGGTTCTCTGTGATTTTTATTTATTCCTTTTTCTCCAAATTTGTTGAGGTGGACTCACAAGACCTGCAGTCTGCTGCTGAGGTGGTTCAGTTCAACGTCAGGATGGAAGGATGGGATTCTGGTCAGCGGAAACTTTTCTGCTGCCTTTATAAGAACCAGGAGGGTCACTACAGTGCATTTAGTCCCTATTTACAACTGGAGGACCGAAATGGTTTGTACATTTTGTGTTTTATGTAAGCAGCTTCGTGATGAGCTAAAAATCTGATTTAACCCTCTACAATGGAAGGAAATTTTGGCTGTAAAATAAAAACAAAAACAGATGAATATCTATCTCTCAGTACTTGTTTTCAGGCCAGTTGACCCTGTTGTAGTCAGTTGCATTTAATTTATGTTTTAGCTTCACATTTTATTAAAAAAAAAAGAAGAAAGACATTTGGAGAGCTGTTTCAATCTGCTACCAGTAGTGATTCTACATGTGGTATAAAGTGATAAACACTCCCATCCGCTCTGATCCTTAAAACACACTTCTGCATGCAGGTGCTGTTTGTGGTCTCTTATTGTCCTCTGCTCTGTGGGTGTGTATAGTCGTAGTTACATCCTGCACCTCATATAGAAACCACACACCCACATACACACACAACAAACCATCAAACACAATATGAAGCTGTTTCCAGCGTGACAATTTAAAAAAGGAAGTCAAGCTGGAAACTTGGCCGTGAAGACTAAAATGGTACAGTCACAAAGATTAAAATGTTTGATTCCTTTTTCTGTCCTTTTCTGCTCTGCAGCTGCGGTTCCAACGCACAGCAATCCCTCGTTCCCTGCTCCTCTCTTGTCTGTGGAGCCCTCTACAGGTGTGGTCAAACGTGGAGACATGCTGTCTTTCCGCTGCACAGCCCCCCCTCACCCACACCCGATGCAGTCACAATCTTACGGCCCAGCAACTTTTCTATTGCTGAGAAATGCTGAACAAACAAGAGTGACAACAGTAATCCCACAACTTCAGGCCAGTCAAGTCTCAAACTCTGAATCGCAGCCAGGGATCTTCACTGTGGGGCCAGTTTGGGGAGGAGAGGAGGGCGAGTACTCCTGTCTCTACCAGACAACACAACAAAATGGATTGGTTAACTCAACTGTCAGCAATGTGGTGCAAGTCACCATTAGAGGTAAGGATGTTATACAAGTTTATTTTCTAAGTTCCCCCCACTGATCAGGTTTAGATTTGTCAGCATGTCAATTGTACTTTAAAGGTAGGATCTGGAGTTTTCCCCGTTTATGTTTGTAAACACCGTTCAAATTGAGTGCCCTCCCCTTGGGTTAAAGGCAGGATAGGGGATCATGGAAAAACAGTTCAAGCAAGGTATATTTGAAAAAATAGTCATGAGCATGCGCTCATGGTTGTCAGCGAATGTACGTAACTGAGAACAGCTGAGTGGCTAGCTTGTTAGCTTCCAAGTAAACAGCAGAAGAATCAGGTTTCCTAAAAGTGATAATTATCTCACCTCCAACTTCTTCTGGGGTGGAAAACATCCTCACTGCAAACACCAACACCTCCATGACTTGATCCACATCTGCCTTTTCTTTTTAAGAGCAAACAGCAACATAGATAAAAGCAGCGCGCAGCCATGTTTGTCTCACTTTGTCTGCACTGTGAGACACTCATGGCGAGTTGCAAGCTTGTGCACGCGAGGAGCGTGCGAGTGCGACAAATGGCAATCGAGTTTGATGGACATAATAATCATTCAATCAATAAGCACGGGCTATTCACAACCCCATCCAATGAAATGAATTTCATTGGATGGGGTTTTTCCAGTCCTGTCCGTTCCAATGGTGGTTAATTTTTTTTTTTTTTTTTTGTGTGTATTTTGACTTCAAGCAATATAGTAAAAATGCTCCTGGTTTTCGTATATGCACTATAAAGCTCTTTTCCCCTCAGATTACTTCCTGTTCTTTGCTGCACGTCCTTTTTTTTCACCAAGAATTTGAGTGACTGGTGTCTGCTCCAGTCAATGAGTTCATCCCCACAGAGCGTTACGCCCTTAGCTCTGTCCTTGGCCAATGCAAATTTCTGTCCAGAAATGTCCCGAACACACCAATTCAAAGGGAAAAGATTAAATACTGTCACGGGGAGAGGGAGTTGCAAACAAAACTCACCGCCACATGAGAATAGAGTCCTGATTGGTGTGGATTGAACCAGATTTCACTTGCTCAAGTCAAGTTTTTTCAGGGGGAAAACACCGGATTCTACCTTTAACATTCATTATATCAATTTTGATGTTTCATTGATATCCTACATCTCCATACTTACAGGTAGTCATCTGGGAAGGGTATAATTGGCAGCAAATACTTTTAAAGTTGGAAGAGGTGATGACAGGAGGTGTTAAACTCCTGACCTTGGTGACGTGAAATGGCTGCAGCAGTCACTAAACTTTTCTGCTTTGCTCTTATTCACAATTCCTAACATTTGTACTGCACTTGCTCCATGTTCCTTTAAATGTTTGTCTCTAGTTGTTACAAAATACATGGTCAGACAGTGATAAATTCTACAGTACAAGGCAACAACTTTCATCATAAGTTTCTGTCATGGTACATGTACTCAGACAGAAAAATTACAGCTGAGGGATACATTAACATTTCAGTTTCATACAAATAAATGAATTGTGATGCAACTGTGTTTGGAACAAGTGTATCTGGTGAGACTAGGCTGCTTATTTTATTGTCTTGAAATGTTTTACTATGTTCTTCTGTCTCTGTTTTCTCTGATTCTGTGTGCTTCCAGACATGCTGCCTGTGCCAACCCTCGTTCTCCAGCAAAAGACAGATGTCTGGCATTTGCTCTGCATGGGGTCTCCTGCGTACCCCGGTGCACTGTTCTCACTCTTTCTGATGGATAACGAACATCCTGTTGACACTTATCACACAAATATGATCCAGCATCAAGCCACATTCCCTGTGCCTGTGCAGGATACACCAGTGGCTTTGTACCAGTGCCAGTACAGTGTCTTCCTGGGGAGGAGATGGCACTTCTCTGAACGGAGCACTCCTCTGACTGTAACAAAAGGTACAGACTCAAAGCGATGCAGTGTTAGTTAATTGGACTAAGTTTAATCTTAACCGTTTTATTCTTTCTTGCAACTTTCAGGAATCTCCCCTCCAGCTTCGCCAGGTAAGCACATAGTTTGATAACATCATTTCATGTTAGATTTTACTCAGTTGAAATAAAATGGTAAAATGATTATAATATGCTGCTAATACGTGGCTTTAAATCCTGATTTCTCAGCTGTGTAAGCTGCAAGAGCATTTTGTCATAAAGCAAATCAAGTAGCTTTAAATGCCCTAAAAGAATGTCCTTCTCTTCTGTTTGTAGTTGATAGTAAGACCAGTGTGAATATGTGTTTCTAACAGGTGTCGACTGGCCTCTTGTACTGGGCTCTTTATCTGCTACTGTATTGTTCCTCTGTTCATTTGCACTTGTGGCTGTGGTTGCACACAAGAAAGGTATTTCACACAACAACCTCTGCTTTCTTGCTTACCATGCTTTCCTTCCTGTTTGGAACTGATTATTTCTCTTTCCCCCTCTCTTTTCACTTCTGTAAAAGTGAAAGCAGCAGCAGAAGAAAAGAAGAAAAGGTATTGTGTTTTTTATGTTACTGGATCCCTATAAAACAAAACATTCAGTAGTTAAGCCCTTTATGATCATCATGTTTTTCTATACGGAATAATGTATCTTTATAAAAGTACAAAAATATCATACAAAGAAATGTTTCCCTTAACAAGGTCAACATAATGAAATTTTAGCCTAAGCATGCTTAGATACAACTCATTGGTCACTTTGTTAGGAATACCTTTCTGGTACCAGGTACTTTTCCCCGCATGGGATAGATTTAAAGGCATATGCCGCCCCTTGGTGAAATTGAGCCTCCTCTCGCAGTCCCCTGAGTTGGACAAGTGGGCAGAAGCGTTTTCTCACCGACCCAATCATTCTCTGAATCTGGCAGCACTGACTTTAGCTTAGCTTAGCTTAGCCTAGTTGCTGTAATCTGGTGTTTCACCACATGGTGAAAGCGAACTAATTAACTCAAGATTTTTTCCAATTATGTTTCGTGACCCGCACATGATTTGTTAAAGGACTAGATGTTGCAATCCCTGGTGTTTGCACCATTTTTACTTCAGGACTTCTTGGTGAATGTCTGCTGTAGGGCTTTACCAGCAGGACACATCATCAGTTATGTACCTCAGCGTCACAAGGTGTTTCGGCCATTTATCACAAGACACCCTCTGCTCAGGCAGGCCCACCACAGGTTGGTCAAGCCTGGGTGTGTGTCCCACGGTTACATATTTGCCTTAGCAGCCCAAGTGGTGTCGCTCCTCTTCAGCCACAGTCAATGGCTCGTCCTCTCCGCAGTGTTGGCCAGCTCGTTGACGGCTTGTCTGTGTGTCTGTCCCTTGACTCCGACCTCCCTAAGGACCCGCACATTCTGATCGAGTACAAACGAAAAGCTGATCTCACATCAAAGGACTGACTAGGTGGCATTCACTAGGGGAGCTATAGAGGAGCTATATGCCTTTGCTACTGTCTGCAGGCGAAGTACCACGGACAGTAGCAAAGGCAGTACACATGCGAGTGATTGGCCTGTACTTCTGTGGCATATAGTTCCCCCTATTTAATGCCACCTAGTCAGTCCTTTGATGTGAAATCGGCTTTTCGTTTGTACTCAATCAGAATGTGAAGGTCACAAAATATATTTGGAAAAAATCTTGAGGTAATTGGGGGTTATCACGCTCACCGGAAGTTCCCGGTATTTGGGCACTTCCTCTTCTGGGCCATGTTAACGACAGCCCTTCCTGCTCTGTTATACTGTTTAAATCGGATAAACTCCAAACATACTTAAGTTTTCATTCTAGACTGAAGTGATACTAAGGAAGAAGTGGATCAAAGCGATCGATTCGCCGCGGTGAAGGGCCGAAGTTTATCATAAAACGACACACGTTTGTTTGTAGCCGGCAGTCTGCACAGTCGTGTTGGCAGGCTAGCATTAGCCAGCTCGATGACGTGCCTAACTTTGTGCGGCTGAAAACACACAAGCATTTGAAAGCGTCTCCTTTTTTTGGCAGTCCCCAGTTGTTCCACTGGAAACGGGAGGGTACAGACCCAGTTTTCAGACGCTTGTATGTTTTCACAAGCGAAAAGTTGGTAACGTCAGCTAACGCGAGCTTGCTAACGCTAGCTGTAGTGTAGTCTGCATCATTGAAGTGCCGACTACAGACATACGTGCAACCTTGTTTTATTTTAAATTTCGGTCCTTCACTCCGACAAATTGCTTTCATCCACTTCTTCCTTAGTGTCTTTTCAGTCGGGAATCCATGAAAACTTAGGTACGGCTGGCGATGTTTATTAGATGTACACAATGGAACAGAGCAGCAACATTGAGCCATTCCTGGCCCGGAAGAGGAAGCTTCAGATGTTTCAACTTCCGGAAACCGGAACGCGGAAGCGTGATAATACCCTATTAGTTCACTTTCGCGAAGGGGTGCTAGCTGGACACGCCAGATTACAGCAACTATGCGAAGCTAAGCTAAAGCCCACTTGTTCAACTCAGGGGACTGCGGGGGGAGGTTCAATTTCACCCAAGGCTGGCATATGCCTTTAAAAAGGTGTTGGAAACATTCCTCAGAGAATTTACTCTGTATTGACATGACAGCATCACACAGTTGCTGCAGATTTGTCAGCTGCACATCCATGATGAGAATCGCCCGTTCCACCACATCCCAAAGCTGATCTGTTGGATTGAGATCTGGTGACTGTGGAGGCCATTGGAATACAGTGAACTTATTGTCGTGTTTAAGAAATCAGTTGGAGATGATTTTAGCTTTGTGACATGGTGCGTTATCCTGCTGAAGGTAGACATAAGAAGATGCTACACTGCATTGATAAAAAGGATGGACATGGTCAGCAACAATACTCAGGTAGGCTGTTATGGTTAAACCATGCCACATTGGTACTGTACTAGAGGGCCCAAAGTGGGCACATCCCCCACACCATTACACCACCAGCAGCCTGAGCCATAGCTACCACACAAGATGGATTGATGTTTTCATGATGTTTCCACCAAATTCTGACCCTATCATCTGAGTGCAGGACTGAAATAGACTCGTCAGAGCACACATTTCCCATCTTCTATTGTGCAGATCATCACCCGTTGTGATGATCTGCTGATGTAGCTCATCTGCTTCAAAGTTAGACATGTTCCTTCAGAGATGCTGTTTTGCATAACTTGCCTGGAATCATTGGTTATTTGAGTTCCTGTTGCCTTTCTTATCATCTCCAGTCAGTCTGCCCATTCTGCTCTGGCCTCTGACATCAAGACATTTTCATCCAGACAACTGCTGCCTGACATTTTCTCTTCTTCAGACCATTCTCTGTAAGGCCTACAGATGGTTGTGTGTGAAAATCAGACCTGCAACCATGCCACGTATAAGTCACTTAAATCTGGTTTCTTCCTCATTTTGATGCTCAGTTTGAACTCCAGCAAGTCGTCCTGACAACGTCTACATGAGTCATGACTACATTTTCTGTCATGTTTGACTGACTGATTACAGTAGATATTTGTTTTAGCAAACAGCTGAACAATTGTGCCTGAAAAAAGTGGCCATTGGGTGTACATTGATAGAGCTATGCAGATGTGCTGTACCATTAAAGTGTATAATTATAAATATTGTGTCTCAGTTTCACTATGTTGCTCCGTCCCAGACAGGAAGCTCAGTTCTGGACTCAGGCTCATAAAAAAGATCATGTTGTTGGTGAGTTCTTTTCTTCACCATTCCATTTCCTCATTTTGATTTATCTATGGCACATTGTTTTATTTTTTTCATTGACTTTCTGTTCATCTGAACTTTCCCAAGAATAACACCATGCATGACATTACAAGAAAAAAGAGAAACACCAAAAATAACTCATTGATACTGTCACTGCAAATGTTTTGGTTTTCCCTCTTTTTCTTTCAGACCTTGCGCTCAGACATACAAGTTTTACTTCTCAGGTAAATGCTCATCACAACCATCACTGTTGAAAATATTCATCTGATAAATCAAGATTGTGAATAATGGCTCATGATGTAAAGGATAATTGTTTCTGGCCTTTTGCTCAAAATCCAGTGGAAATTGGTTTGAATCAAGTCTACTGTCTGTAATGTTGTCAGCTCTCTGACGCATCGACTTTGATCCAAGTAACTGCAACAAAACACCATAACAGTAGCAAATTGGTGGCAAAAGGTTTGAGGAAGAAGGCTCAAAGAAAAATGGCAGCGAAAGGCCTCTTTACCACCAAAGAGCCGGTGCTAATGCCCGTGCTTAACTGGTTCAACTTGGTGCTTCTGAAGAAGCAGTTCTTTTTTCTAGAGATGGAGCCAAGTTTGTGCGTCAGTGCATTAATAGGGGGATTTTTTTTTTTTTTTTTTTTTTTTTTTTTTGCGGAAGAAGGGTGTCACACTGCATCCCGTTTTGGTGTCCTGTTACCACATCCCCACGTCCCCATTTCCATGTTTCCTATTCTGATCCCTGTCCCTGAATATACTGTATTTCTTTTTTATATTACTTTGGTACATTGTTAAGCCGCTACATACACTAAAAAAAAAAAAAAGATCTTTGACTTACATAAATTTTTTTTTTATGTCAATAGGTTCCACATAATTATAATATGTTACTTCAACTGAAAAGAAACAAGTTAATCATAGTTTGTTGTTCATGGTACTTAAATGAATTGTGTTCATGCAACACATATATTATGTACGGATAACATGACACAAAATCACATTAAAGGTGCCATGACATCAAATTTCACTTTTCTGGGGTTTGGGGGGTATAATATGATCTGTTGTGCACTGATGAGGCCATGTGAATGTCCAGAGTGAGAATCAAAGTTGCTGTTCATAGTCAGTCAGCTTTGTCTCTTTGTTCAGAAACGGTTGAATCAGACAGCAGCTTATCATTCTACATAGCTCTATCATTCTACGTAATTCAATTGCTCCGATAAGATACTGCACCTGCCTTTAACTGAGGAAGTGAGGTCTGGCGTTTCAAAACAATACCCTGCTGGGAAAAATGCATTTTTTTTCTTTGGAATATTTACATATGCAGTAATGCCAACAACATAAACTAGTTTTTACTGCTATGCCATCACTCCTTAAAGATAACTTAAAAAAAAAAAAATCCAACAAACACTTATATGTTAACTGAACATAAATTGTTTAAATAAAGTCAACAACTGCTCTGATTCACTTTGTTCAGTGTACCTGTCCTTCTCCAGCTGCTCAAAGCAGAGTCCTGGTTCCTACAGCAGATCATTTTACTTGCATTTTGCAGGTAACCCCACCTCAAACCCCTGATGCAAGCTACTGTTTCTTCACTCTGGCCCATCTGCAAAGTGGTGCCAGGTCTGGAGCCAGTTTTGAGAGCCAGGAGCTGGTGCCAAGGAGAGGAAAACCAAAGATCCTTTTTTTTTTCAGGCTTTCCAAAACGGCTTTCAAATTGGCTTGGTGGAAAAGGGGCCTTAGACATTTTTCCAAGAGATATATGAAGAGAAATCTGCAGGAGTTAGTTTCAGCCGGTTGTGCTGTGTTTATTCTGGGGGGGTCCATGTTTACTTTCTGGACACAGATGCAGCTGATCGTATATGTTATCAGTTATGTGAGTAACATCGAGGCTACTTCAGATTTTGCTCCAGAAGGCTTTTTCTATCTTTCCTGGTGCCTTTCCTATGGGATGACAGAACTGCCACAAACAGAATAAATCTGCGATAGACTAAGAAAATGAATGAGGAAATAAAATAATTAATATGGAAATAAGAAAATGGGAATATGAGGACAAGTTCATTGAAGATTAAATGATAATATTTGGTTATAAATTAATTGATATAATATTTTTTCCACATTACTTTGGCTTTTTAAAAAAATGTCTTTATTGCTTTTGCATTCCCCATTTCAGAACTGATTTTCGTATTTCCTTACTACCCAGACATACTACTCTAGAAAAGTGTGGGATCTTCCTTTGAATCCTGCAATGTTCAGGTTCAGAACTTATGTAGTTACTCACAGGATTTTGCCTTCACTTAAAGATTAATAAGTGTTTAACTGATTCATTCATGAGTCCTCCTGTGCTGTGACAACAGAACAGGAATCATCACAGTCTCATACCGTACATGCAAAGTGTGACGCCAGTACCAGAAGGAGAGGGTACGAAATGTCATGCACACAGAGAATGGGTGACGTCAGCAGGCTGTGTTTCATCTGCATGGAAAGCTCCTGCTTTCCACTCACAGAGGAGGAAAATCCCTCCACCCCCAACAAACAATGCTACTGTATATACAGTATAAGACTGTGGTGTCCAAAGCAAGAAAGAGTTCATCTGTGCATGTGAATGGTGAGCTGGCAGGCATTTCTATGGTTAGTCCAATTTCCTTGGAGGTTAAAGATGTTATGTTCAAGACCAGAACTTTGTAATTGCACCTTAAAGGGTAAGTTCATTGTTTTTCAATCTGAGCCTATTTTCTAGCATGAAATATATTAATTTACTTACCCAGACAGTTTTGGTGCAACTTGAAGGGTGAGGGCCGCTTTCAGCCGTCTGATCCGGTCCAGTTTAACAACCGCTGTCCCGATGCTGGTAAGCATTATAAGCCCATTAGATTCCATCAGCACAGCAGGTCATCAAACCGCCGTTTAGACACTGGTACCTGACACAGATCACAGTTTTTCCTCCTCTGTCTTCAGAGAGAGAGGAGATTCCTCTGGTTCTTCTGGGTGTTTCCCGTCCTGTCATAAAATGTGTGTCTGTGTCATGACATTGAGTCGCTCTGATTGGTTGACGCCCTGCGTCAAGACACCAAAGTTCAGATTTTCCAACTCCGGCATCTGCCTCCCGTGTAACGCGTAACGTGCGTCAAATGCTCCAAATCTCAAAACTCGCCGCATGTAACGCATCTAGACGCAACGTAGGGTTTTCAACGCCTCCTTGACACACGCCGGCCATTAACTTTGCATGTAAACCTGACGCCCTTGACGCCCAAATCACATTTGGTGTGTACGCACCCTTAAACTTGGTACTGAATATGATGTATTGAGTAAGATCTAAGTAAAATTTTGCTTTGTCCTAAATCAGAAACTTAACTTGAGAAAAATTTCTAAAAAGGATGTTATAGAACTACAGCAATTTGTTTAGTTTATTACAGGATAAAAAATTAAGTTGTAACAAAGTAAAGAAATTGTTTCTTTAATAAATTTTTACTTCGTATCAAAGCAATTTCTTTCTTTGTTTTAATGTAATAAAAATTGATTTCAAGTAAATCAAAATTAATGGTTTTAACCAAATCATAAATTTAGTTTGAGAAAAACTAAAAAAAAAAAAAAAAAAAAATAGATGTGTCAAGTTGATGCAAATTTTTAAATTTGATCCAAAGTAACAATTTTTACAGTGTAAATTGTTATTCTAATCAGAAACAAACTTCTGGGAAGAAAATACAACCAGACAATACAATACTAGAACTGGGATTGAAATCCAAAGCTCTCCCTAAAAGATCACTTTTATCTCTGAGATATCTGGAATAGTAATAATCGTAGGAACTTTGGTGAATCAGATATGATTTTAAAAGTTTTCATGCCATCTGAAAAACATCATCTTCTTTCAAACCAATTTTCTTTGTAAACCTCTACTGTTCCCAAAAGCCTTTCATTTACAGCCATATATTTAAATTAAGGGGCAGGCATTTATTTAAGATGCCTTATCTTAATATGCATTGTTGCAGGAGCCTGAGGCAGAATGGATGGATTTGGCAAATGTCTTTAATGTGGAGCAACTTCATAAAGAACAGACTTGTATTTGTCTGGGCCTCAGTAGTGGAAGTGGATAGAAGGTCCTAAAAACTCACTAAATATACCATCTTTCTTTCGAAATGTCATCAGTGTGGGAAAGCAGAAGTGAAAGAGGAGGGAAAAATACAAGATGTGGGAGAAAAGATCTTCCTTATTTTTTTTAAAAAGATAGAAAGAAATTTTCTGACCAAAGCATAAATAATTTATTCTAAAGCACCAAAAGCTGTTTTCTTTCTCAGTGATGTTTGTGAAAGGTTAAATGAGATTTAAAAAAAAGGAGGATTTTTAAATGATAATCAGGATGTCAGTTCACAATAATTCTCTATAGCTATTGGTGCCCTCTGTTTAGACACCCTAAAAACAGCTTGTTGGACTCTGAGGAAACACAGAGACATATTTAGAAGTGAAAGCAGCGGTAGGATATGAACTATGCCCCAGGAAGTGACATCAAGCTTAGATCTTTAATAAGTTGCCTGTATATGTTTGTTTATGTGCAGGAATGGGCCAGCGAGGACACGGAAACAGGCCCCACATCGTCTCTCTGGAACCCTCTCTCCACATTCACAACCCCGACCCATTAGAATATTTATCCACTTTAACTGCGTGTGCATGTGTGTATGTATGTGTGTTTACTTTATTAAAGTTTATCAATGTAGCATCAGCTGGAGTGACACAGCGGGGGAAGGAAAGGGCATTTCCTCACTTCCTATTTCATTTTATGTGTAGCAGTAATTGTACAATTTGACAGGAAATAATGTTTGTTTGATCTTACTGAGTCAATGTGTCTACAAACAGATTTTTATTAAATATTACATTTGTACAGGGGATGTGTTTTTTCTTTTATTCTTTGTGAATTATAACCTAATCTTTGATGTTGAGAAACATACTGAATGTTTAGATGCTACTCTGGACATCTGTCATCAGAAAGTTTTCATGCACAGGTTTTACACTGAAAGAGCCATGTTTGACAAATAACTGAATATATTTTTCTTAGGTGACAGTTAATTTACTGTAACAGTACTCCTATAGTGGAATGGCAGCAAATGGGAAAAAAAAATCTATATAGACTTTAATGCCATTAACCATGCTTGGTTTTACGCTTTCATTTTTTGCTTCTCACCATAGATTATGCATTCTGGCTGACTCCTTTCCTTTGATAAAACCAAAGTTAAGGTAATTATCAACATGTAGCCTTTAAAAAAAAAAAAAAAAGGCATAAGGAAGAATCATCTTCACTGCAGCATTTCTCAGTAATGTCTCATTAAAGGTCCTATGTGTAACTAAATTTAATGAATTTGTCTTTTCATCTGCAAAAATCAAGTATTGCTTTTATAAATATGTATTTTACTGAAGTCTAATGACAATCGCATTCCAATGAAAGCGTTCTTGTAGCTTAGAATAAGTTATTATAAATACATAGGTGGCTGCGCACCCCAGCGAAGGCTGCCATGTTGCATTGCCATCTTCAAATGCTGTTGACAAAAGGGGACAAACTTGTTTGCTCTACACGGTTTAGCTGTTAACTTGTGCAAGATGTTGACATTTCTTGTTTGTGACTTTCCACGGCTTTGGTAGCCGAAGCTCCCACCACACGCATCATACACGTAGGGCACCAAGTGCCAAAGAAGGTCCCCAAAAACATCTCATGTCCACAGTCTGCTGAACATGAGAGCAAAGTCCAGCCTGAGCGGCCCCAGTGCCACTATTAAAAAAAGAAACTGTCATATAGTGAAATAAAGTGTGTGGCTCTATATAAACGCACACACGTGTGTCCTTACAGGTGAGCGCTCCATCAGCGCCGCGGACAGAACTCATGTTGGGATACATGGCACCCACATGAAAATCAGACACACATTTGTGTTTTAAACTACCAGAGACAAGGATGTCATGACATCTATTTTTGGGTAACTAAAGCTCCCCTAAAGTTTTGTGAACATATTGATTTCATTATTAACTTTCTAACGAAGCCCACATGGAGCGTCAATAGCTCTCCAACCAACAGTTCCAATGGCGGCCTTTCTGTGTAAAGTTTACATGTTCTCCCCATGTTCCCATGGGTTCTCTCCATGTTCTCTGGCTTCCTCTCCCCATCCAAAGACATGCATGTTAGGTTAATTGATCACTCTAAACTGTCCCTAGGAGTGAATGTGAGCATCGATTATTGTATGTCTCTCTGTGTTGGCCCGGCAACAGACTGGTGACCTGTCCAGGGTTCACGACCCTAAATTGGACAAGTGGTACAGAAAATGAACGAATGAATGATAGATGAGAGCACTTTAATTAGATGGTGTGATGGTTTTCTGGCTCCCAAAACTCCGGTTCCACATAAATGAAACACCCGAATAAAAAAAAAAAAAAAAAAAAAAATCATCTCTGTGTGGACATGGCTGTAATTTAAATCACACTGACTCTGAACAGTCAAGGCCTTGGGGACTTTTTAATTTTTTGTTTGTTTTAATATTTCTGTTGAACCACAATCCAAAATCAATGTCATGATTTTCATAAATGTTTTTTTTTTATTATTATTATTATTCAATTTTGTTATTATTACTCAAGTCCATTTCAGTTTACTTTTTCCCCTTCTTTAATGGGAGTGTATGTAAACACTTGACCACAACTATAGCTGTAACACAATTCATTTGTTTGTACTACAAAATGAAGCTATTGCTGCGTCACTTCCTGTATTTAGGACGTTCCGTTAGGGACCTTTCGTTAATTTGGTCTGAGATTTGTATTTGCATTTTTGCCTCTTGTAGATTTAACTTGTACAAGAGTTCAATAGTTTGTAAAAAAAAAAAAAAAAAAAAAAAAATCCTAAAATTAAATCTGTTTGAAATGTACAAATGTGTCTTTTGAAATATAAATCTGTTTTCAAATTGGTTAATGTGTAAATCTCTTTTGCATTTCTCAGCCACCATAAAAAAGAGGTCCAACCCAGTACTGGCAGGGTTAAGCTATTAAGCTGACCGATGTGTTTAGGACAAACATACCGGACAAGAGTGTAATAGTGTAAGCAGCTAATCATGTTCTCTATTCCCCACCCCCCTCTACTAACTGGGTCTGCTGCTGAGCCCTGGATGCAAGTTCACAGCTGCAGACTACTGGTGATGAGCACATCAATCAGTGGCACTATAAGACCTGCTGCTCTATCTGTACTTGTTACCAAAGCATTTTACAGAGATTTCTACATACAGACATGTTAGATCTGTAAGATCTTTATTAAGACAACTGAATAAAAACAATCTGGGGTTAAATTTGTGATAGAGTGCTTTCTTTTTAAATTATCTGCAAAAAAAGTAGATCCCCGGCATAATGTGATATGCCTATGTTTAACAAATATGATGAAGGAAACTGAAACACATTGTCTGTTGTTTGGTTAAATACTCTACAGATGGCACTGTTTATGCACTTGATTTTTTTTACAAAAGACCCACAACTTAACTTTTAGACCTTAAATGCTTTTCTGACTCGTTTTGATAGCACACCAATATTCATTATGCAAATTTTCAAGCCGTCACTGCCCAGCGGTGTCCCAAGGCTCAGAAGCTGGACGACCAGGACAGGGCCGTGATGTAGCAGCCAACTATTGGTTGCATACCGCATCATGAGCTGGCAAACGGATATGAACCAGATATAAACATGTTTTTTGAATGCTTATGGTAAATGGACTGTACCTATATAGCACTTTTCTAGTCATACTGACCACTCAAAGCACTTTGCACTGCAGAATGCATTCACCCAGTCACACTCACATTCATGCCCCGATAGGCACATCTGGAGGCAACGTGGAGTTCAGCGTCTTGTCCAAGGATACTTTGGCATGTAGTATTGGGAAGCCTGGAATCAATCCCCTAACCCTCTGGTTGAAAGACAACTGCTCTTCCACCTGAGCTACAGCCGCTCATGTTGGATTTGGCGAAGAAATGCAAGGAAACATTACCGAAAGAAGAGAGGAAAGGGGAAGGGACAAAACAAGAGTCAAGATAAGACTGTCTTTTACTGGCTGGAGTGAATCACAGTACAGGTACGATGCAAGATGGATTCTAGTTTAGCCGTTGATAGGAGGCGCATCACTGAGAAAACTGCGAAAAGTTCTGTTGTGGGTCTTTCAAGGATAAGTTTCTTTTTTTTTTTAACCTGGACCTTGATTCTAGGAGTTTCTATTTGCGCTAACTCCCCAGTAACATTTCTGTATCACTGTGACTCCTACGCGAGATATTTAGATTTTTTCACAGTCAGTAGTGTGTTGAATGACCCCAATAACAAACGAAGAGATAAACCTGACGTCACAGTTCAATGGTACTTGTTCATTTGTTTATTCATTAATAAGTATTGATGAAATTAAAGGAGTTTTGCAGCAGATAATGCCTTATATAGAGGCCCACCCTGGCTGCTCTGCCTCCTCCCATTATATGGGCATACGCTTATCGCGAAAAAATCTAAATATCGCACGTAGGAGTCAAAGTGATACAGAAATGTTACTGGGGAGTTAGTGCACGTATAAACTCCTAGAATTAAAGTCCAGGTTAAAAAAAAAAGAAACTTATCCTTTAAAGCACTAAAATACAAAGTTGGTGCTATTCATCAAACTGGTATCTAGAATAGTGAAAACGTAGGAGGCCTGTTCAGCAGAGCGTTGTGAGCTTGACATGCATGAAGCCAAGCAACCCTGGTAAAAAATCAAATTGCAAAGCCAGATCCAGCTTCCTTTTAGCATGTGATGATAAGGCAGAGGTATCTGAAAGGAAACACACCACAAATAAGAAAGTCAGATCTACTTTACAATGATTCATCTCCCACCTGTAACGTGGGTTTTATGATGCGCAATAATCCAGCAGAGGAAGGGCGCGTTATTGATATTTTATTATTAATCTTCAGAGTAGCACAGAGCTGTCAGTCGCTGCATATACACAGTGTGTTACTACCCTACAAACACAGATGGAATGCTGAAATATTTGGAATGACGCAAAAGGTTGAAAAGTGTGCTGGATATGTCCTGCTTATGAGTCAGACTTCTTGTGTGGTCACAAACACACACATGCATGAAGACTACAAATATTCAGCTGCAGATAACAGGATTAGGCAAATCTGTTGAGAGGCAAAATAATGAGAGGCCTCAGCAGTGTCACTTCAGCATGTTTATGGAGTGAACTGACATGTCGCCTTACTTTGCACCAACACTGCACAAGCCTGTTGCAACTTCATCCTGTGTGTCTCAACATGCACAAATGTGATACACTAAATTATAAATCAGCCTGATTATAAATGATGTTTGCAATGTGGCTATTTGTAATAATTTTCTTGCATGCTGTGTCTGATGTGTTGAAAGACTGCATGCAGAGACTGAACGTGATATTGAGGGTATTAGATTTTCACCAACACTCTAAACAGTTTGCTGCCAATTTTGAGGTTCATTTAATTTGATTTGACTTAATTTGATTTGATGCAATTATTTAATCAATGGAGGAAGACAGAACTAAGATTAGGATTCAGGCTGGGGAGCTTCTCTAGAGGATCTTGAACAGATTACAGCAAAACATAATGATATTTCTGCTGTTCCACTTCAGACCTTTTGGTTGCCAAATGTTGGTGTGTCTTGTAGTGGATCAGTCATTCTGTTGGAAAATCTGCAGAGCAAAAGGAAAGGTGAATTACTGAGTCATTTTTCTGGTCAAAAATCACAGTGTGAGCATAATTTTAAAACAATCTTTAGAGGTTTAATATAAACATCTAATCAACAAAACAAATCCTAATTTCCCAAATACTGTAGGACCTTCTATGTTGTCTTTGGCTGAAAAAGATGCCTCATATATTAGAGGAGCCAATATTTATCTGGATTATTTCCTCAACACAGATATTAATCTTCCTTCATAAAAGGCAGGTTATTACTATTTCTATTTTTTTTTTCATAACTGTGTTATTGTTTGCAAACCTTCCTTAAAATTTATGGTTTCATTAAAAAACCATAAAATCTAAAGGTTCTTTATGTTACTTCTTTGCTCAGGGAAAAAACATTTGAATGTAGTTTGATTGTACGTGATGTAGAACTCTGTTTACTTGGTATGTTGTACCTTGCCACATTGTTTACAGCCACACTTTTAGATTGCAGATGTTTTGTTTAAATCAAGCAGCATTCTGACATTTCATTTGCTGAGTTTTGACAACACAAAGTTATGATGAAAGAGTCTTCAATAACCACATTTCTTCCAGAGATTTACCTCATACAGTTATGTAAGATTTCTTTTATAGAAATAGTTTCACTTTAACAATAACAAAAATCTGCAAATTAATTAATTAAATCAATACCTAGTCATTCTGCAATACCTTGAAATTGATAACGTATCTTTCTACGGAGACTTGCTGTGTTGCTGTTATTATATTATTATAATGCATATTGAGGTGGAGTTCTAAGAAAGAGAAATTAGTGGATGTGGAACCTGTTTTGTTTGTTTGTTTGTTTGTTTTTTTAAATGAGGGCACAGGTAGAGAAATGGAGGATGATATACATATTCACAGATGCAAAAAAACATTTCATAAGTAAGCCCTCAAAGATAAGATAAGGAGTAGACAGGAACATGCAAAAAGAGAGAAAAAAAAACACTTGTGAGTCATTTCCAAGATAAAACAGTTTATGACAAAAAGATATGTGTTTGGAGTAACATAACATGTTTTTTTTTTTTCTACTCAACAGGTAATTCTATCTCACTAAAGAAAATTTTTTGTTGGTAATTTGTTGTACTGTAGGACAGAGTACACAGATTTTGAGAAGGTTTTTTTTATCTTCAAGTGGACCACTAGATGTCAGTAGATAGTACACATGGTTACCTTCATAAGTGATCTGCAGATCTGAATGGCCAGACTTTAGTCCACTTCTACTTAGATAAACCTTTTTTTTTTTCTATAAACTCTAAATTCAATGTTTGATGGTGCACTGTGTAAACCATGTAGTGTTTTATTATGTACTTTTGTTTTGACCTCAAATGGTCACATATGTTGTGATCTTACATTAAATATTAATGACCAGGCTATATACAGTAATATACCTTGGCACACCACCAGGTTGCCAAACCCAGACTTCAGTGTTTTAAATAATTATTTGTTATAATTATTAAGAAGCAGGCAATCAGTCATCTGAAGTAGCAAGCTCTAGATGTGTGCACCCAGCTTTGCAAAAGAAAATCCCAATCCGGGGAGGGGGTGCTGGGGGCTTTGAGCTTGCAGTTCCTTCCCCGGTCCAGGTTATCACTCAGGAGGCACAGAAGTGAGGGTAAGAGTGAGGTGGGTGTGTGAGAGCAAACAAATGTGAGTGTGAAAGGGAATTTTATAAGGTTTAGGAGGGATGAGGCGGGGATCAGTGGGCAAAGTGTATGCAGGTGTACAAGGATCGGTGCTGGAGAGAGTGAATGTTGGGAAATGACAGGAGGGAGGTCCGTGCAGGAGGGGAGAGATATGTAGGAGGAGGAGGGTGGAGAGGGAGGGGTGTCCAGGGTGCGTATGGAGGAAGAAGTATTAGGGAGGAGTGAGGTGTGTGTGTGTAAAGTTCAGGGTGTCTGTGGGCGCGAGGAGTATGCTGGGGGAGGAGGGAGATGTGTGTGAGTGGTTGGAGGAAAGAGGTGATGGGGGAGGGAGGGGGAGGTAGGCGCGTTCTTGAGTGTGGCGGATGGAGCGATGTGGGGACGTGCGAGGGGGTGGAGGAAGACGGGTGTGAGTGTGTCAGGTTGGAGGGAAGGGTGGGGCAGTGCATGTGTGTGGGGGGAGCGCATGTGGGTAGTGGGGGTATAGGGAGGTGGGGGTGTATGTGGGTGGGGTGGAGGGAGGAGTGTGTGTGTGTGTGTCAGGTTGAAGGGAGGCGTGGGTTGGTGCATGTGTGTGGGGGGAGTGCATGTTGGTGGTGGGGGTATAGGGAGCAGTCCCGGCAGCATGGGCGGGCATTGACAGGTGCTCCCACTGGGAGTCAGCTGTGCCCGCCCTGAACTAAAGCTGTTATTTTATGCATCTTGTTTGCCAATCCTGCGATTCAATCATGACAGACCAACGAACAAAGGCGGCATGTTAGCCAACAGAGGGGGTTCACTAAGATGACTATGGTCACCTCTTGCCAGAGCGGTAGCTTACAGCTTAAAATGCTGCAGCCCATTTCCTAACAAATACCTCCAGATGTACCCACATCGCCCCAGTCTTCTCCTCCTCACTGGCTCCCAGTCCGTGTAGCTCTTTGCTTTCTGAGCTGTTAATGGCCTAGTCCCCCCCCCCCCCCCCCCCACCTGTCTGAACTTCTGAGTGGTCCTGGCCATAGCCGGGCCCTACACAGTTTAGACCAAGCTGCTCTCACCATACCACGTACCAGACTAAAGCAATGGGGCGATGGGGCAATGGCCGCGCCTTGGCTGTAGGCTCTCTGCCTGCAGATATTCGCCTCACCACTGACCTTGTTGTTTTTTTAAATCCAAGCTGAAGACGCACCTTTTCAGCGGGTCTTTTAACTTATAATGTTCTCTTTTACTGCAGCTTTTAATTTGCACCTTATATGTTTTTGTGTCTGCCGTTTTATTGTATTTTATTCTGTGACGCCCTTTGTTTACCTTTTGGCTATTGAAAAGGGCTATATAAATTAAATTGAATTGAATTGAATTGAACTGAATCTTGATAATCCAAATTTAATTATTTTATTTTATCTTATTGAATGCTTGTTTATGACCGAATTTTACAGAGTATTGCTGGAAGAAGAATTGAGTTATGACTGTCCTTTGATTCTGAGGTTTATGTGCCCGGAATTACTTAATGTTAAAATTTGTATGAGTGAATCCCTACATCCATACCTCATGCTTCATCCTTCATTTAAATTGAAAATATAATTCTTCAAAAACTGCATTCTGAAAACTGCAAAACCAGCATCCTATGCTCATGATACTGGAAGGTCTTATCATTTCATCAATACAAAGAGACGTTTCTAAACCTAAATTGTGTTTTTCCTGTAGATTGTATCACGATCAGAGGTGGCTGCAGCGTGCCTGGGATGGATGGATCAGGCTGTAATCTGAGCTACAAACACCGAGATATATAAAACTGTATGTCAGTGAAAATTTCAGGTTTTCTCCTCCTGATGGGGGACAAACTAAAATGGAGTGCAAACATCTTAAAATGGGTTCACTTGATATCCAAAATGAAGCTTGCACTTAATTTGCAATGATTTTTTTTCAGCCTAAACTAAACGCTGCCCTTAACCACCACCAGTTCAAGAATAATTCTGTCTACAACCTAAAATTGATTTACACCTGGAACCCTAACCAGAAATAAAACCCTGTCTGAGAAAGACCAGGCTCTGGACATGATTAGATGATTGCTACTATTGCTGAGTGTACCAAAACATCCTAACGAGGTAGCAATTAAGAACATACTCAGTAAAATGATTATGATAATTAACTGCTCATGTGCAGGAATCATTACATTTTTTCATTTTGGACCATTGTCAGTTCTCATCTGTAGAAACTGTATAGATCAGCTGTGATCTGGCAGTCCTGAAGTTTATGTGAGATGGGTGGTTATGGTTGCTATGGTTAGAAGGAGGAGTTGTGTTTAGCTTGAATAAATGAACTCTTCTGTTTAAATGGAATGAGAAATTAGGCGCTGACTTCCTGTGTGGCTAAAAAACTAAATATAAAAAAACCCCAAAATATATACCTCCACACCCATATTTTTAAAAATCTTTGTAAAAATGAAAGAACTGTGAGAAAGGGGAGATTTAAACATTTTTAATTATTGTCTTAGTCATAATGAACACCATTTCAAAGATGCAACAGCAGTGAATGAGCATTAGGCCCACTCCTTCTCTCCGTACAACAGAACACAGACTGCAGGAAATCAGAAGGGCTTAGGCTGATTCTGTATGACTCAGCTCTGCTATTTTATCCCCCCTCTAAAGACATCAAAGCAATACAACACACCCACACACTAAGCACTGAGTTATAGAAAAAGGTCCACATGTGAAGAAATCAAAAGAATTATCTATTTTATTGTCTTTTGACACACACACACACACACACACAAATACAAAGACCCTGGAAACTGAAGGTGTGTGTATGTATGGCATCAAACCCATATTATAGTGGTTGTGTGTATTGTGAAACTGACTGGCACACATTAGACCCTATTCTTTTACATAGCTCTTGTCAACATAGCTTTTGGTAGTCTGGTACAAGCAAATGAAAAGCAGAAACAATTCTTTTACAATTATTGCTTTATGCTACAGTATCATTGAACTAAGACTGAGTTCATATTATACATTTAGATATGGTAAATGAAATAAATCAAATTTTCATGAGAATCAAGTAACTGAAATTGAGTTGTGGAAATGAATAGAAGCAAAATAATAAAAGCAAACTAACTACATATATATATATATATATATATATATATATATATATATATATATAAAAAATCCATGTATATAACACTGTATATATATATATATATTCATTCATTTTGTACCGCTTATCCAGTTCAGGTTCGCAGGGGTTGCTGGAGTCTATCTGGTGAGTGGCAGCGTACACCCTGGACAGGTCGCCAGTCTGTCACAGGGCCAACACAGAGAGACAGACAACCATTCACACTCACATTTATACCTAGGGACAATTTAGAGTGATCAGTTAGCCTATGCATGTCTTTGGATGGTGGCAGGAAGCCGGAGTACCCGGAGAGAACCCACGCATACACGCATGCAAACTCCACACAGTAAGGCCACTGTTGGAACTGAACTAGCAACCTTCTCACTGTGAGGCTGCGGTGCTAACCACCATGCCACCGTGCATGTGTATGTATGTATATATATATATATATATATGTACATATCTATCTATCTATCTATCTATCTATCTATCTATCTATCTATCTATCTATCTATCTATCTATCTATCTATCTATCTATCTATCTATCTATCTATCTATATATATATATATATATATATATATATATATGTATATATATTTGTATATAATGGTTTCAACCACATCATAAATTTAATTTGAGGAAAAAAAAAATTTGGTGTAACAAATTTAAATAATTTAAAAAAGTTAATCCAAAGTATAATTTTTTCAGTGTAACCTGTATCTAATAAGCAGTCGCCTTTGAACAGAGGCTGTCTTACACAATGTTCCCTGATTACTTCATGCCAGCAGGACTTTGGAAGACTGAGATAATGATGATAATGAAATATCATGGAAATGAGTCTGGACCTGAGCGAGTGACAGACAGGTGCAACATGTTTATCACTGGACCTAAACAGCTTCCAGATCAGATACCAAAGTGAGAGATAGTGTGGAATAAAGAGAAGGCTTATGTCAGCTTGGAAAGGATGCACGTTTTGATTGTGTAGAAGTTTTCTTTGATGTTTGATTCGTGTTGAGTCTTTCTTCCAAGTTCAGTACTAAAGCCTTTAGTGATTTGCAAGTGAGGCTGGTAAACAGGCAATTCAAGAGATGTCGCTTAGTGAGGGATGAAATTTATTAATTATTTTAGTTGATAAGTTACAATGGCTGCAGAATAATAATGTGCTCACACTGTTACAGGGCTGTGTCCAGTCAGAGAGTGGGAATAAATTATTCATAGGAGGTTGGAAGGTCATTAAAGCGTGATCTCATCTCATCTTCTCACATACAGAAGCAAAGAAACACACATTGGGGTCTCCTCTAAATCTTCCAAATCTGTATCCATGGTGACACATTTTACTTTGATTAGTCACTGTAAGACCCAGAGGAAAACAGATCTTTTCAGAAGTTCAGTCCTTTAAGTTGCATCCTGAACAAAACACACGCTCAGCACCAGTCCTGATCAAGACTGTTACTGACTTCACCCTTGCGTCATTGAAACTCATTTAGTGTTGTTCTATCAGTAAATCACTTAAGTCAAATACTCAAAAAGGTAAAAAAAAAAAAAAGTAAAAAGAATGAAGAAATCATCAGTAATTTTGTGTGTCAAGTTTAATTCCCGAAATGCAATACATGAACCAACACTGCAACAATGATGACACATTTAAAGAGAAAAAGTTCAAGTTTAATGATAGGGCTGCTATTTTTTAAGCTCTAGTAGATTGGGAAATGTGTCACCATATAGCTTAACAGTCCAGATTGATTTTACCTTCTTCATGAAAATGTTTTACTGCTTTTTAACCCAACTTTGTGTGTAAAATGAAAGGAAAAGTGCTTTGCCTCGGATTCAGTCAGGTGATTTAGTTTGGATTACTGCATATTACAAGTTTATAGAAAAGTCTTCAGCATTACAATCAAATACTGTGATCAAATACTGTGCTAAATCATTGCTGTGATGCTGGTCAAACCTTTGACACAGGGCCAGTGCAAAGATTTAGTTTTTTGCTGTTGTACTAGATTGGATCAGACTGTATAGACCTAAATATATAGTAACTCATTGTAATGGTCCATTCTCACTGCATACATCAAAATATATATAACTGCAGGCAAAAAAATGCTTTAGCCACTTATGCTGTTCTCATCTGATGTGTTTAGACCATTGTCTGAGCAAAAAACTCAGTTTTTACAGGGAGCAGAGAGTCCACTAATTTCTAATAACAAATACCTAAAAATATAAGTAGTTCCACTGAACCTTCCTGTTATCGATCTTAATCAATTAGATCCGAGTTAATCGCTGGCTCCATGTTGCTGTGGGCACATAAGCATCAGAAATGAATAATTAGATAAAATCTAAACAGCCTTCCACAGAGTGTAGTCCTGCAGTGCCTGTGGATGTTAACTACAGCACACAGACTCCAAGAACTAATTTGTCTACAGACTTACAATGTTTACAGTTTGTAAGCCATAGGTGATGTTATTGTCTTTCAGTCTCATTGGGCGATAGTGTTGAGCTGCATGTAATGATCCACAGTGGTTGCTAGCTGCTAAGCTAGCCTCTTTAGCACCACCTGAAATTAGCTGATTACCTGCTGCGGAGTGGCAATTTATGACCAGCTTCGTCAGAGAGGAGGATGATGACGACGACGAGGAAAAAAAAAAATCTGCTGTGCTGAGCTGCTTCTGCAGAAATTCAGCAGTGTTTTCAGTGCTGTAACAGTGGACTAATCAACCAGGGACCGGTGGATTATATTTACTCAGTGAGGTACAGTCGGTAAGTGTTGCTGCTTGTGCAACTTATCTTTTGTGTAAGAGACCAGTAAACGATGGCAGACGAACGGACAAGCTGCTAATGTAGCTACAAAAGCTAACACAGTTGATGCTGTTTGAGTAACTTCACGTCAGGCGTCCACTCCTTATAGTCATCAGAGTCCAGCCCTTTTACTCCATGGACTGTCTCTATCAACCGTACCCTTATGTTTTTATCACGTTTTTCTCTGTTGGGACATCATTTCCTTCACTTGGTCTGTCCTGATAAAACTTTGTTTTGGCTTTGACGCTTGCCTCATGAAAAACTATTACAATAATGTCATATTTTTTTCACAGTGATCATTAAATAAGTGTGATATTACCCTTTAAAGGCAGGGTAGGGAAAAACGGTTTGAGCAAGCTACTTTTGAAAAAATACACACCATGAAACCACGCCTGCTAAACTTTACCATGTAGGTATTATTATTTATGTCCATTGCCTGAACCTGAACAGGGAGGTGTTTGCCTAAACCTAAACTTGAACCTAAACAAGCAGGAATGTTAGCTGTGAGGAAGTGAAACCAGTTGAACATCCCCATATTACAAGAGTAAAAATTTTAAAAGGGAAAACAAAGTTTCCAACAAAAATGTTACAATTTTAAGTGGTACTACCATCCATCATTTCATCCCCAGCCCACATTTGAATAATTTTGTCTCTTTAAAAGTAAATATTTCAACAATCATGTTGAAAAATTGTTTACCATGTTTAATATTGCTATGATCACCACATGCATCATGGAGAACAAGTTGTAATTCTTTTTTTTTTTGTCAATTTCTTTGGTTTCAACAATAAACCAACATTAATAGTGCATGCAAACCTTTCTAGAGACAAGTAGCTAAGCTAAATGATATGTTCTTTTTGATGAATGCAGTAGAAATGAACATAATTAGCAATACAGTGAAACTTGATAGTTAATTTCATAAAATCCAAAAGATCATTCAGTTCATTCATGTTAAAATAAAAGTGTTGTTAGACAGCTGTTTGTCCTTTGTTTAATTTAGAAAGATAATCATTGCATATACTGACTATTACTGATTCTTTTTTTCAATATTTAATTGTATATGGCACGGGAAGTAAGCCCAGTGCTGACTTTGTGCATAAAGGCTTGAGTCTTCCCTCTCTCCTCACCTTACTTTTCAGTCCACCACCAGTACTTTTTCTTGCTCCCAATCCTCCTGTCCTCTTTCTAACTTCAATCCCTGACCTCTGTCAGACTTTGCTTTACTTTGCATCCCTCTTTTTCACTGCTGTTCCAACTTGCCCTATATCTTCTTGCTTTCATTTTAGACCTTCACTTTAAAACCTTCCCTCCTTCTCAGTCATCTTCCAGGCTGTAGCCATTGATCAGGCCTGATTCCCAGCGTTCCACCAGAGGAGTCTTCTGTCTGGGGGTCCGGGGACTTTGGAGAACCTAGGTAAAAAGTGAGTAAAGGACAATAGGAGTAAGTGGTAATTGCATGGTAAAAGAGTAGAGCGACCGAAACATCAGGCAGCAGAGTCAGAAAAATAAAAGAAAGAGGGGGTGAAAATGTAAAAATGTGCTTCCTCCAGAGGGCATCTCTTTGGAAGA
This sequence comes from Atherinomorus stipes, assembly GCA_023101725.1. Taxonomy (NCBI): domain Eukaryota; kingdom Metazoa; phylum Chordata; class Actinopteri; order Atheriniformes; family Atherinidae; genus Atherinomorus; species Atherinomorus stipes. The sequence continues at coordinate 823,301 of JALJCO010001535.1, read as the reverse complement.
ACATCATTAGCTTTGTAAGTTAAAGGGAGGTTAATGCAACTGTGATCTAATGCCATGTTCAGTTCTACTAAGTCAACAACTGGAGCCAGTTTCTCCTGCAATAGTTAGTCTATTCCTGAACTCTAATTAGGACGCAGGTCTGTGCATAAAGCTGAGACAGGAGTCACATGAGAGGGGAGGCGGGAGAATGCTGTTCATGTTAATGTCAAACCGAACCACACAGCTGAAAACTCAAACTGAATTAAACAGCTGAAGCCACCGAGCAGAGCTCAGCTGTAATCAGAGATACCACACTGTCAATGAGATGCAGGACCCACGAGGCAGGTAGCGAAAATCAGTGGGTTTAACAACTGACTTTCTTTTTTTCTTACATTTCACACACTCCCGCCTACAAACACACGCACACTCAACAGACTCTGCCTTTCTCTATCTCTCCGTCTCAGGGCTGTTTGCCTTCTTCTCTTATCTAAAAAGATAAGCACCTTACTGTGTGTTCAGTTTGTCATCAGATAACTGTGTGCCATATTTGGCAAAAAAGAAATACTAACGTCCTCTCAACAGGTTTTCCTTATTTGACCTTACCAAGGTTCAATGCAATTGAACAAATATCCATGGTTATGCTGTAAGATACCCCCCCCCCCCCCCCCCCCCCACACACACACACACACACACACACACACACACACACACACACACACACACACATACAAAATTCAAAAACTTAAGCAAGCAGTAATAAACCTTTAAACGATAACACACCTGCAGCTGGTTAATCTCGACCTCTTCAGCCTGGACTGGGGGCCACACATACAGCTTGTTGACTGACTGCCGTCCTGTAAAGAATATAAGCTATTAAAGGCAGGATTAATGTGCGAAGCAATGGTGCAAAGGTGCTCTTATCATCTTGTCTATCAGTGGAGGTAATGAGAGTCCCTGATTCAAATCGAGACTGAACATCATGAAACAGAGGAGAGAAATGACAATAGATGGAAAGGATTACAGCGGTAGTTGAGTAAGAAATCTGTATGATTGAACAAGAATGTAAAAGACACAGAGGAAAAGCAATATGCATTTGGAGATATAAAGAAAAAAGGTTACAAAATAATGTATGTTAAGTAACAGGCACTGGCTCATTTTGCAGCCATGAGTCATGGTCATACACCGAAGCACACCCTGGTCAGTTTCGGCCACCCATTATCAAATCACTGGTGACTGATGATATTTTCATTCATTCATTCATTCTTATACCTTCAACAAAAGCCACAATGGAAGGCCTTTATCTAATATTTCATATTTAAACATGCTGTTCCCAGCTCTTTGAGTGCTCAGTCATGTTCATTGTGTGGATTTGATTGATTTAAAATGGATCCCACCTACAGATCTGCGCATGAAAAAGTTCCCCTTTCAGCCGACTGTCAGCCACTTACCAGCCACTTTCAAGCGACTTGTCTGCTAATTCAACCGCACAGAAAAACACCTGTGTGCCCGGGGGAAACGATTTCAGAGCATAAATAAATGCCCGGAATAAGGACTTTTCCACACGCCAAGTTTGGACACCGTACATGATGACGTATTTGCGGGACAAATCGCTCAGCCAGTGATAGTGCAGTAATGGTGCACTATTAGTGCACCACTTCTGGCAGAAAAAGGAGGAACTTTTTCATGCCCAGATCTGTATCACTCATGAGTGTTAAACAGTGAAATAAGTGTTGATTCTATGGCTTTCTGTCTCTTTTGCACTTCAATTGCACAATCTTTTGTTGTTAATTGTTTAATCACAATGCCTAACCAATCCAACCACTGAGCCAACACATGTAAATACTGATACTAATAGGCATCTAGCTCAAGACAGCTCAGACAAAAAACAAAACAAAAACAAAAACCAAATGATAGAATTAAAAACAAACAAACAAAAAGTCACAAACAAAACACCAAACAATCAAACAGCATCCAGTGACATAACTGAACAGGTTGAGACAGTGTCAGCTCACATTTTATTTTGTGTGGACAATATTATTCCAACTAACCAGGTCTTAATATTCCCTAACAATAAACCCTGGATAACAAAGAAACTGAAAATTATTCTAAACAAGAAGGAGAAGAAAGTGTTCGTCACTGGCTCAGAATTGGAGAAGAAAAAGGTCAATAGGAAATGAAACCATCCATAAGGAAGGCTCAGCGGGCCCATAGAACATTTTCAGAGTCAGCAAATACCCAGATGACTGCGCATACTCGCCATTTTAGGGGTCAAACAAGTTGAAATCACAGCAGTGTTTCACAGTGGAGTTGTTTATTCATCAGCAAGATGTCGCTTTCTAAGAGGATAGTAAAAGCAAAGAACAGGAACAGCTTGGATGTCACATCTATGGAGAGATATAATAAAAAAAAACTTGGCCTTGCTTGTGGCAGATATCTTTACAGTATGATGACTTTACCAGTGGGAGCTCTCTTGCACATAGCTGCCTGTAACGTTCCTCTATCTGCAACTCTTTGCTAGAGCTTCAGCCACCAACATGTTGAGACTTCTAACAAATGAAACTGCAGTCATTTCTACTGGAACATTTATCCTTCACCAGCGTTTGTTGCACAGCAGTGATGCAGCTATGGACAGCCACAGGTTTTCCCCATTCGCCCCGGGACTTCCCCGGCTGCTTCCAGGGATGCGTCCATCCCTCCATCCTGACATTGATAAATGAGAACTACTTAAAGTTCGGCTGCCACCACACACATACACACATACACACACTAGAGACGCAGCAACGGTGACTCCAGAGAAAACGGGAAGAATTATAAACTGGAATCTCAAACGAGAGTTTTCCCTCAGAGATGAAAGACATGAACAACGTGAAATGTTCATTGAAACTATGTATTTCTTCATCTTGGCCGGAAGCCTGTACAGCTGATGCTCCTCTCAGACATCCGTCAGTCCGACTGTCCAAGATTTTGCGTTTATTTATTCTGTTAAATTTCCATTTCATTCATTAGTGCGATCTGATATTCACTTTTATCAGGAATAATTCAACACAGAGATTAAAGTTAAGCCAATGGGAATATTAAAATGTAGCAGAATAATTACTTTTCCAAGTAATTATTTTCACAAAGCTGAAACTCCATTTTAAACGCTGTTGCTAATTCCTTCTCCAAAAAGTAACTATAATTAATCACTTTTGTAGTAACCACAAAACATTGAACAACCTCAATCACTGTGTAGCTTTAATTAGAGATTTCTTCGGTTTAACATCAGACAGAAGACGGAAGAGGATGCTGGACACATAAATAGTTTTTAAAGTAGATTACTGTTGTAAAAATAACGACTTCTTTCATTGATAACTTTAGTTTTATGCATTTAAAAGTTTCAAATGTAAAAATCACAAATCAAATTGCAATCGCAATATTTGTCAGAAAAATTGCAATTAGGTTTTTTTTGTCAAAATCGTGCAGGCCTAGTCTACTGTCTGTCTTATCTTGGACGGGTTGTAGCCTACTGAAAGAAATTTCTTTGTTCTGAGACATTGGATCAATGACAATAAAGTGACTTCTTCTTCTTCTTCTTCTTCCTCTTCTTCTTCTTCTTCTTCTTCTTCTTCATGTATGCCTCTCCACCATCATTCCTGCATTCCTGACTCTTTGTCGGACCTCGTCGGGGTCTAAGCCGCTCCTCACACGTCCACTCAGTGCACACCTCTGCTCCATGAATCAGAAAATAAAACTCAAAGCTGCCATTAATCATCAGATATGAATGCCTCTTAATGAAAAGTGTGTACAGAAACATTTTAACAACTAGTGCAACATGTTCTCACAACCAGTTTAAAGTACTTAAAATGGTATGCTTTAACTTTGAGAACTGTTCAGCTTTGGCCAAGGATAAATTTAATTTCTTTTCTTATCCTTTTTTGAAAAAGTTTAAATACAATTAAATGCATTTGGTCAACAATAATAGAGCTGGAGTTTACAGTTTTAATGTTTGTGTCAATTATTTGGTTCAGTACTTTTTGGGGCAATTTTTGTCATGCAATTACAATGTCATTAATCAAAATTAATTAATTACAAACCCCTCCAATTAATTAAATAATTTTTTGTAATCGAGTCACATCCCTCTATATACTGTATATATATATACAGTACATATATATATGTGCACATATATACTGTATATATATATATATATATATATATATATATATATATATATATATATATATATCTTAGGGATGGGCATTTTGTTTGAAATGAAGACCGGACTGGTACAGTACATTGTTAAACACTTGGCAGACAAAAACATCTGAAGATCCCAAGAATGACAGAGAGACGATACAATGACAGATGTTTGCAAGGAATCTGAAAACCTTGATAATACCATTTGGAGGCCTCGAATCAGAAATTCCTGCTGAAGTCCTTGCAAACACAAACAAGCCCTGTGATCAGGCTGAGGAAAATCATGAAATCAAAGAACTGCATATTTTCACCATGCAGATGAGTGCATGAGAACAGAAAAGGAAAATCCAACAATGTAAGAAAGTTGAGAGACTACTGCCTTTGGTACCTTTCTTTGAGGTACCAATAGATCCGATGCATGTGTCTTCTGAAATCAAACTTTTCTGATAATACATCAATGACATCTAAAAACTTGGAAAATCCTTCAACAACATTTGGATCAGATTCCAGTGGAAATCATCGCTGAACCTGTGGTTCTAAGAAAAGAAACAGAATCCAGTCTCTACCATCAGAGACTGAAGTTGCTGGTGCTCTGTCTGGATGTCTGGAAACCTAAATCAGTTCTGTCATCAGGCAGAGAGTCAAACATCTGAGCAAACCAATAGACATGACTCAAAAAGTTCTATGCACAATGTGTGAAAACCTGGAGAATCCCTAAATAATATCTGGAAACCTAGAATCAGATCAGAAATCCCTGTTGGGGTCCCTTCAAAATCTGCAGTTCTAAAACCACCAGAAGAACCATGACCTGAATCGATCCCTTCTTTGTCAGCACCTCCAGTCGCAGATCCACATGCAATCCTAAACCTTTGCTGGCCAACAACCCAACAAGTAAACGGTCTGTCAACATGAACCATATTGATGAACAGAACAGCTCAGGTCTACTAATGATCCCAGACCAACCCTTTACCCTCACCTCTTTTCTTTCTTTCCTCCTTTGCTCTCTTCAAAAAATAAAAATAAAATAAATAAATAAAATTAAATTAAAAAAACAACCCAAAATTATAGTTTATATTCAATCATTTTTGTATCTTCTTTCTGTTATGAAAAACTGTACAGTAAAACATGACAAGTAACTCAGATAAAATTTTTACTTCTTTGTTCTTAAAAATGGTACAGGTTAAAGATTTAACAACTTTAACCAGAGTACTGAAAAAAAAGATCATTCATCATTGTATCATTGAAATTATTATCTGATGTTAAAACTGCTTAAACAAACAAAAAACATAACTGATGACTGTTTTGTGATATGTGGATAAATATTGATTTAAAAAATGAAATAACTCTTTTGTTGACCTATGTCTAAATATAATGAAAATCATCATCCTTGACCAAACTTAAAGAAATTTCTGATGTTCATTGCAAAAAAACATTGATTCTAATTGGGGTAATTTTTGACCCCACTCATAGAAGAGTGCAGGTATTGATTGGTCATGCATCCATGGGTTAAAATTCTGCCATATGTGAACAACATTAACAGTTAATTCTCTTTTATAATGGTCTTCATTACCAATAGTTACATTATGTTGTTATGTATGTGTGGGTTCTCTCTGGGTACTCAACCTTCCTCTCACAGTACAAAGACAAGCATGCTAGTTTAATTGTTGACTCAGAATTCTCCCTTGGAGTGTGTGTGAGTGGCTGTTTGTCTCTCTGTGTTGACCCTGCGATAGAGTGGCGACCTGTCCAGGATATACGGTGGCTCTCGCCTGGAAGTTACTGGGACAGGCTCCGGCCTCCACACAACCCTGCACTGGAATAAGCAGGTACTGTATATAAAATGGATTGATGGATGGCATAAATGCAACAGTGAAATTTCAAATAAACAAGACAAAAACATCCCCTTTGTTGACAAGTTTTTCAATATAGAAAATCTGTGAGACTTTTAATTACTGGTGAGAATGTTAATATTGGTGTTAGCATTAATTGCCAAAGATCAGTCACTTACACAAATGTGCATTGTTGAAATCAGACTGAGATCTTTATTTTTGAATAAAACTTGGTGCATACTCACACCTGATTATAAACATTGATCTCCAGTTCACCCTCATATTAACTGCTTATCTCTTAAATTCTTAAATCATTCATTTTTTAAAACAGCAATCAGGCATAATATCAATACAATTGATCAATTTCTGTTCATGTTTGAGCATTTATTTTGGACATAGAACCCCAGCCCAATTTCTCAACCTTACTCTGTATCGCAAGAATAAAAACAAGTTGTATTCATGTTTTTATGGTGAATTTAAAACAACAACTAGGTTATACCAGCAAACTTTCTTTCCTGCTGATGCCACAGATATTTGACCACAGATTTTGCTCATCTTGGCTTTTGTTGCAGGCTAGATATTTTCTCCTTCTTTTATGGTCCCTGGTGCAAAATGATTGTACATACCAGCTAACAATAGACGGAGACTGTGAGAAAAAAAATGAAATAATGGACTTGCTGGGGAAGTTTCAGGGGACTTTCATCATCTCACTACAAATATAAAAATGGCACACACACCGACACACAACCTCAAAAAACACGTTTTGTGGGAGCTTGTGGGCACTGGCAGAATCGGTTAACAACTCACACACAGGCCATTTAAGAGTTACACCAACCTGATGTGGGTCCACTTCCAACCTTGGATGACGACCCGGGTATATCAAGAACTGTCAGTCGTTCCTTTGAAGACGATAATATTGAACTCTTTCCTTCCAAATTGATAGGCTGCCCTCTTCCTCCATAAAGGCTGATCCGCTGGTTGTGAAGCTCCTTCTCCCTCTCTTGGGCCTCCAGGATATCCTGCTTCACCTTTTCTAAATTAGTTAAGGGGCGCAACTTGAAAAATGGGTTCTCCTTGGATGGTTCCTCTTTCTCCTCATATGCTCTCTCTGCCAGCCCATTGTGCCCTCCTGCCCTGTATGACTTGTGTAGATTTCCAGAAACAACAGCAGGAATCTCTCCTGTTTCTGCTTCAACAGTGTACTGCGTCTGTGCTGGGACATTCAGTTTATTCTCCAAGATGATGACTTGATGACCTGTTTTCTGACCTGGTGCGCGGAAAGTAGACTCACTTAAAGTTCCTCTGGTAGGCTCAGGGCTCTGTGTAAAGTCCAGCAGGTCTATGCTACGTCTCCTCTCCACAGATGAGTCTCCTAGGGTCGATGCTGTTGATGTTACATCCTCCAGATTCTCCAGAGTTGAAGCATCACTAGTATCAGAGGACCAGGACGTGGTCGTGCTTTTGACAGAGATCAAAAAGCTTGAGTCCTGAGGTGCCTGAAAGGTCTCAAAAAGCTGTTTCCTCTCTTTTATTTGGCGAACTGTACCTTTGTCATAAAAACCTGGAATTCTCCCGATCTTGACCAGATCCTGTTCCCTCCGAGCCTCTTTGTGAATCTCATGCTGCATCTTCTTGCCTGCAAACTCCCTGTCTTTATCTTGAGACCACCCAGACTTAGAAGTTAGCGCCTGGGAAAGAACAGTTTTTCTTAAAGGAACATCTACATACTCTGGAGTAGTCGCTGGGTTTGGAAGCCCTCTGGATCTTCTCAGACTGTGTTCACGCTCGATAGACCGCCGGATCTCCCTCTCAATGGGAGTCTCTGTAGAGACACTTCCTAGAGAGCTTGTAAAGATGGTGGTGGTGTTACTCTCCAACGTGCTGTATGGCGAGAAGTCTGCTGATACTCCACTGTCACTCTGACTATCATCACTCTCCATCCTGGACTGCCTGCTTTGTTGAAGAGATTTACCACAGCTAGATTTTTCTGTCTTCGTCTCTTCTCTTTGTGAATATCTAAGCAGTCCTCTGCTGTGCGGCTGCCTGTCTGGCTTGATCTTTTCAAGTCCGCTCTCTTTCTGCCCTTCGTCTCCACCTGTTTGTTCTCTCCTTCCCTCAGTTCTCTCCCCCACCCTACTGCACCTTTCTCTTACAGGTGCTCCACCCCGACTGGTCAGCTCCATGGCAACGGTTGACACAGGTGGAGATCCCTGGCTGAACACCTGTCGCTCAGCTTCCTGGTGTACTCCCCTTGGGTTGAGTTCATGCTGACTTTGCTGCAACAGCTCCTCCTCATGTCTGGCTGGGGGAAATGCACACAGGGCTGAGTGAGGTTCCTTAGACGCAGACATTGGAGCCTTGCAGCTCATATCCGCTGTATTCCCCTGCTGATGATAAGATATTGCATCAATGCCCACTTCCTCTTCATCCTCACTTTTATCTGCAAAAGGAAGGGAGTTTGCAGTATTTATATCATTTATGTTGTTACTATCAGAGGGAAAGCTGTCACCACTTCCTTCTGCTGTTATAGTATCTCCTAATATCGTTGCTATCTGCTGATCAACTCGACTCTTCTGGCTATCGAAAGAGGTCAGGTCTTCTGTTGACTCTGAGATCACCTCAACATCGCTGATCCATTCTGTGACCTCGCCCTCTAGGCTGGCGAGGACTTCTTTCTCACAGTATTCTTCTGCTGAAGAGGCATCAATGAAAGGTGGAGATGGAAAATCCTCCTGACTAAGATCCACTGGCTCTTCAGATTCCTCTTGACCAGGCAACTTTCCAGACAGCTTTTTGGAAACTTGTTCTGATTCGGTTACAATGTCTTGTATCTCTCTTGGGTTACCCTGACTAATGCCTGGTGATCCCTGACTTTCCGATGTGATTGTTTTGAATGTCTGGTTGTCCTGTGGTGCTTTGACATCAGCTACGAACTCCAAAATGTCAAAGTCTTCCTCAGGCATTGCCTTGGGTGCTTTCTTTTCTTGCAGAGGGGAGCTGGGGCTTATGGTTTTGGTCTCCTCACCTTGCAACCTGTTTAATGGGTTGACAGGGCCCTGCTCCTGCCAGGTCATGGGCTTTGTTGCCATGGTGTCAAGTCTGCTGATGTAAAAGTGTTGGAGGAATCAGGTTGTTTGGCCTCCTGCCAGTCAGCCTTAGTGAAAGCACAGAGGGGAGAGGAGAACAGTAGAGTGGTTGAGTTTAACAACAAAACATTGTCAGTTATTTCATATGCACTATTGTTTCACTGCATGCCAAATTACTCGCTCATACCACTAAATGAATCATCATCAGCAATCATTGTGACATTTATTGCGGGGCAGAGCTGAAATGTTAAGTGCTTTGTTTTTGTTTTATGTCTCACTTAGTCCGTGCTGAGCAGACACATTTTAAAATAAGTGTTAAAGGACAGATTTTAAACCTAATAAACTCTTGCCTAGGCAACTTGTAATTTGCAAAATATGATTTTCTTTTCTTTTGTTTTATTAAACTTTTAATGTCAGCCTCTACTCCATTTTAAGACATCAGAGAATGCAATAATGTTCTGATAAAAATATGTTTTGTTTCAATTAAAATGTCAGCATATTATAATTTCAGTGAATGTTTGACTAGATTACTGGAGAAATAACAGAAGCAGACTTTTTAGCTTGTTAATTAGTTGTCTGTCAGTTTCAGAGACCTAGAGATACTGTATATCATATGTTGTTAAAATAAGATATCTGTAAAAACATTAAAGCTTATCATGTGCAACTTGAAGTTTTATTTACAAGGTGAATATACCATTTTTATTTTCTACAAATGTGGAGTTTGATTAACCTTTAGGAGAAACAAGTGCGGACATCGAGAGGGGGAAAGTAGTTATCTAAACAGTTTTCCTGACATCTCTTTTTTTTTTCCTTTTCATTTTCTTATAATTATTTATAATTTATTATTGTGATTTTGATCCAAGCAAATGATATTGTAAGTTAATATTCCATCAACTCAAGCTTTTCAAGGGACAAAATCAGCTTTTTCCTGAACTAAATAGGCTAACAGAGTTAGCGCTCCTGCCTGGATGAAATCTGTACAGGTGAATAATAGATATGATGTCACTGATGCAGCTGTAACGACTAACATAAGCATAGGTGGTGCTAATTTCAGAGGGGAGGATAATTTACCAGGATTTTCAACATGACCTGATGGTACGATGCATAAATAGCATATGTCTTCTTTGTTTGTCATTTATCCATAGTTTGAGCTCTGAATGAGTCATTTTGTGGTGTTGAGATATGGCAGGGTAGAGTGTAATACTGTCACAGTTTATAATATTAAAAAAGGCAGTAAATAGTATTAAATCATGAGGGCTTTGGTTAAAGTACAAGGCAAGGCATCATCCTCTCAAACAACATAATGTACCATCACACACAAAACTAAAAACGTGTACTACATTAGTGTAATGCGGCTTCTTATACAATAACTACATTTTCTCAATAGACCAGATTGGGATTAATTATGGAGTTACCAATGAGATGTGGATGTGGATCAGACCCTCAGACACTCACCCGGCAGTCTTATGCCAACAGGCAAGGCTGCCGGTGACCAGTTTCTGAGTGTCCGATGGTGATGGAGCTCTATGACACCTCAGAAAGAGAAGTAAACTCTTGACTGTTGTCAAGTCTTGTCTTTCTTTTTCTCCTGAGTTATCTGGCCTCTCCCACACTAAAACAGGTATATCTTAAAATATAGCTTTAATTTGCTGCACAGTGTGTATTGGCTACTAATCCATGAACTGATTGTTGGGCATTAGGGTGTCTTTGGTCTTGTTTAATAATTGAGTCAGGAACCACTTTTATTTTTGCTGTGTTCTGATACTGTATGAGTTGGTTACCCTTACCATACTTAAAAACATGGTTAGCAGCAATCATCATAAAATTGCTAAATCACCTGCACGTTTCCTCATTGTCCACTTATTCTTTTCACATCATTTCAGTCTGATAGACGATATCCTAATTATTATTAATCCATTTTGGTCTCAGCTTTTTCATATGGCTGATTTATTCATAATGTCATGTTCTGTTCTTCAGAGCTTGAATAAAGGGAACTGGACTTTGTTTCTTTGGCTGTTACCCACCTGATCATAGAGGCTCATGAGGGGAAAACAGATCTGTCTGTGCTGTGGCTTGACCTGGTGAACACATATGGATCAATACCACACAGGCAGGTAGAGTCTACGCTAGACTGGCACCATGTTTCTAGTAAGACAAAGGACTTAAGCTTGGACTATTATAGTTGGACTATTTTAACAATGTCAGCATCTGTGTATGACACCCTCTCCAGCAAACCTCCAGCTCCGGGGCAGGGCTGATGCACCTGATTGTTGTATCTGAATAGGGGAAGGAACACTGGAGCACATTCTGAGCAGATGCCCGAAGGCCCTGGGAGATGGTCGCTTCTGTTGGTGGTATAACCAGGCATTGAAGGCAGTGGCTGAGAGTGTTTCCTCAGCCATGACAACTCAGCATCGCCCCACCAGTAGGCAGCTGGCATTCACCAAGCCACAGCTCAGAGCTCCTGCTTGCCTACTGCAGACTGCACAGGATTTACAGCTGTTGGTCGATCTGGGCAAGCAACTCATGTTTCAAGCAAACATTACTACAACATCTTTGCGACCAGACATTGTGATCCTCTCAGAGGCTTCAAACAACTTGCCATAAGAGAGTTGACAATGCCTTGGGAATGACCCAGAAGAGGCTTTTTAAAGGAAGTCTGCCAAAATATCAGGGCTTTTCAGAAGAATGCCAAAGACAGGGGTGGTAAGCCCGCTGCCTTCCCATAGAAATAGCTGCCGAGGCTTTGCTGGTCACTTGCTGCTGAGACCCCTCACTGCACTGAGGACAGCCATCAGAGTCATAACTGACACAGCTGAGATAGCTTTCAGATGGCTGTGGTTAACAGGGGTGGGAATGCTGCTGAGACACAAGCCAGGATCTGCTCAACCCTGACTGGGTTGCCAGTATGAGGTTGTGAGACCCAAAAAACCCAATAAACCCAGGATACATCACTGAGGATGTGTATAGCGCATCCATAGGATGTATTGTTTACAAGTGGATTTTTTTAAGATTATTTCTTTAACATTTCAATAACGGGTCAAATGAAGACCCTTTAAATAAAGAAAAGCCATTACAGAAAAATGTTTAATTAAAGAAATAAAATGAATAAACAGGATATCAAGGGGAGCCTTGTGTTCATAAAGCTCCTCTTGGTAAAGCAAAACTGTTCAACACAATAAAGCAATTGGATTTCCATTCTGCTTGCTATGATGCTGGACAGGACAAGTAGAAAAAGAAAAGAAGAAAAAAAGAGAACAAAGGGGGGGGGGGGGGGGGGCAATCCTATGGTGACATACAGTATTTATTAGTCTTTAACTTTACTGAAATAATAAAACATAAAAAATCCATTGAGAGTTTACAAAGCAGTGATGGGGAACCTTGGCCCTTCATCCTGCAAGAATTCCATGTTTCCCTACTCCAGCACACCTGATTCAAATAAATAAATCACTGCAGAACTCCAGGTTGTTGAATCCATTCAATATGAATCTGGTGTGCTGGAGCAGAGAAACATGGAAAACATGCAGGACCCTTAAGCACCACGGTTCCCCACTACTGCTATACAGTAGAGCATTGCTGTTGTTTCTTTTTAATGGCAGACAGAATGCAGATATTTGTTTTACACAGAGCTAGGCTTAGGCTTGTAAGTGGCTGCTGCTTCACTCCACATGCAACGTATAACGTTTTCTGCTGAGCACACCTTTCTTTAATCATCTTACAGGCTGGGAGTGGCTCAGTATAACACACACATACGCACACACACCCACTCACACACACACACAAGAATATGAAATAATAGGATTGTTTGCAAACTAAATACACTGATCACAGGGGAGTCTGGCTCCTATAGTAACTTTTTCTTTTACACAACCTTTTCTTTTGAAGACCTTCCCTGTATCAATATCCTAGCCCCTCCAACAACTTGTCTAACACACACACACACACACACACTACCTCTCAGCCTGCATCCTGTCAAATTCCTATTTCCATCTACAGTGATCCTTGCCAAACCACTCTGACCAGGCTGGACTCCAACAGAGCAACTGATCATTAAGGGAAATGAAGATCACAGCTTTGGGGCTGACTAGTCTTTGATGAAATGGGACGGATGGACAAATAAAATACTTCCTTTCATATGGAGATTATAAGGACCATCAGCGAGGCATTAAAGGAGGACAGGGAAACACTGTGGCAGTAATAATAATAGTGTAAGTAGGTCCACAACACAGCACTGTGAGACTCACCAGCTGCATGTGTCCAGTGTGTAGAGCATTGTGCACTTTCCTCTCCAAAATGGCATGCAGAACATGCCACCATCTTTTAAGATTTGTTTTTGTTCTGAAATATGAATAAATTTAAACACTAAACACACTGCTTCCTGTTGTCTGTTTAAAGGGTGAATGTTTTTATGTTGTGTAATGCACCACTTTCACACACAGCTTATCCGTGTGTGCACAGAACGCCCCATTCAGAGCCCATTATGAAAAGCTCTCTGGCTGATGTCACCTCATGAGGCGGGAGAGGGGTTTGGATAGTTGGCACTTCCACACAGTTATTACAGAATCTGAAGGAGAAACAATCTCTGCATATTAACTCAGTCTATTCATATTTTAAAGCTATGACTTAAACTGTGCAGCCATTTACATGAAAGTAGATTTAACAGGACCTCATTTTTCAGGCTTATACAGGAAGTTTGATTGTGACGCAGAGCATGAAAAGGAGCATTTCATCCTGGTATGAAGGCTGCAGTTTCAGAGGTTTAATCTCTGTTGAAAATCTCTGCGTCACAATTTCATCACCAGCTAATTCTACTGAAAAATCCTGATTAAAACAAGCTGAAACAATTATAACACTAATCTTGCAGGGCTGCAATAGTAAAAAAGAAACCATTCATTTTTATGGAGGCATGGTAATGTAATTTGGCAACTCAGAGAGTGATTACACCAATGAAATAGTTCACTTTTGCACATTTGCTTCCAGAAACAAAAGACATTATAAATCTAGCATCCCATGCTGGTTTATTTGATCATTTTACAGAGTTGATAGACACAAACAAACGAAAAAAAGATCTCAAAACCTTGCATTGGAAGGGTTGCAAGAGATTTTAAATGTTGGATTATTCTGGTACATAAGACTAAGGAGTTCATTTTATCAAAATGACAGCAAAATCATACAATTATAATGAAATCTGTGACAGACTACTAATAAATTCACCCACTTTCTTGGGCTCAGCAGTGTCAGAAGGTTGTTATATACTGTATATTTTTGCATTGGATATAAACAAATAGATTTAAATAAATGCATCAAGTGTTACGCATAGTTGGAATTATGTTGCTATCTGCTGCTTGCATAGGTTTTTACACAGCTCAATGGCTTGTTTGACATACTTTATTTACTGTAGCAAAACATCACACTATATACAGTAAAGCTGGTCATAGCTGTCTCTGCTGTTGAGTTAAGTTACTTCCTCTTGAAGTGATCATTTACAAGTGTATGACCAGCATTTATGTGTATAGCAATTTACAATTGAACCAAATCATAGCAGGGTGCTAGAAGAAACAGACAGACATACCTCTTGACAAAATGCTTTCAAGCCTCCTCCAAATGACTGATAGAAATGTCTGAAAATACATACTTGCTTCAGGTCATGAGCACAAAAAGAATCTGTTTGCTCAAAGCTCTGTTCTCTCACTCTCTGTATCTCCTCCCTTTGTGAACACTAATACACAATGTGCACTGTTTGTGTCAACCCATATTTGCATATGATGCATGCACATTGACTAGTACACTAACAAGACAGAGCTTGTGTACATGCACTAACACATGTGCTTGAGGCTTAGGAGGATTGGAATATGTATAGTACTAATCCAATTAGTGGGTAACAAATCTTTACTATTAGATCGTGCAAGTGAATGAAAGAACAAACCTAAGAGATTAGGGGTTGATGTGACGATATAGTTCACATCAGGAGGTAAAAAAAAAAAAAGAGAGGTGATTTTATGTAAAGTAAATTTGCAATTATCTGTTAAAACAGCTAAAATATCCCACTGAGGAAGAATTGAAATATGCAATCACAAAGAACTGTCTAAAAGTCTGTTTATGCTCCACGCTAAAGATACGCAGCCTACTATCCGTCTCCTGTGTAATTTACATTTACATGTCCATTTACAGCTGATGGAGTAGTACCATCAGAAACCACAGGGGCAGTGCTGAGCTTTACAACTGGTGCGCAACTAAGGAAAGGAAGAAATAAGTGGCACTCAGTGGCGTTGGACTAGGGGGGTGAAACCGACTGCAGGGTGGAGGCCCTTGAAAATCTTTTTTCTGTTGCAGTTTTAAATTTCTAAGCGATCAATGTATAATGAAAGCTGATCTGGCTGAATGAAGGAGTTGGGATACTAAAAAAATATCATTAACAATAACGATGGATGTTCTTTGAGGCATCCATCAAGCCTATAGAATTATGTAAAGTGGTTTAGTCTACACCTGGACTGGCCAGTTTGACTAAATTGGATACAGATTGCAGCCGGAGGAGAAATGCATCCACTGTACAGTGCCAGTCAAAAGTTTAACACACTTTCCCGTTTAATCTAATGACAAAATGTGTCAGATTTCCTCACAACATTGCCCTGATTAGAGCAAAAAATGCTGCATCTCCCACATCTCCCAGATTAGTCATTAGCTCTCAGCAACACCACAGCTTCTTGTCTTAGTCCGTCAGCATTAAAGGAATAGTACACCCACAGAATGATGTAACTTTACTTTCCACTTACCCTCATGGTGAGCAAGACTCTGGAGCACTTTTATCATATCTCAAATGTAGCCGGCGATCAGGACGGCTTGATGTTTTCCCCCAACTTTCATATACTGGAGTTCGCCGGGCCCCGAGCCAAAAAGGTCCATAAAAGTCCACAAAAACTTGTCAATATTCCTCGATACTGCTCGTCCAATATAATCCAAGTGTCCTAAGTGGGTAGCGCCCATAATTTACTCGAAACGACATCATTCAGTATATTTTTAGAGCCTAAACAGTCGTACATGGCATCTCCTGCAAAAACACAGATGCGCGTTCACAAAACTACGGAAGCCGCAGCAGATGAGATCGCGGGTTCTCTTTTTCTTTCTTTCTTTGTTTTAAATCAATATCCAACTTTTCTGTTTGTCCCAGTTTGTCTGCAGCTCTGGCGCTCTTAGCACAATGTAAACAGCAAATTTCTTCTTCTACGCTTGCATTATCAGCAGAGTAGGCTCTGAACGCAGAGGCTTCCGTAGCTTCGTAAACGCATAAATGCAAGCTTTGCGAAAGTAAGATGTACTGCTGTTTAGGCTTTAAAAATATACTAAATGACGTCGTTTCGAGTGAATTATGGACGCTACCCACTCAGGACACTTGGATTGCATTCGATTAGCAGTAAGGAGGAATATTGACAAGTCTTTTTGGACTTTTATGAACCTTTTTGGCTCGGGCCCCGGTGAACTCCATTATATGAAAGTTAGGGGAAAAAAACAAGCCTTCCTGATCGCCGGCTTCATTTGAGATATTAAAAAAGTGCTTCAGAGTCTTGCTCACCATGAGGGTAAATGGAAGATAAAGTTACATCCTTCTGTGGGTGTACTTTTCCTTTAACTAGCATAATTACGTTACCGGGTCCATTATGTTAAGCTGGATGGCTGCATGGATACGTAAAATATAGCGTCAGATTAATGAAAACTTCCCCAAATTTCCCCAAAATGTACTGTTTTTGTTGTTCGAAATAAAATTTGATGTTTTCTCTGCCGTAATAGCATGCCATTCCTCCTCTGCACTCTGTTTGTCCAATGGTCCACTGCAACACAGACACACTGACATCAGTGGACAGACAACCACTGTCCTCCTCAGTGTCACACAGACAAACAGACAGCAACAATCTTCAATGTCTGTGATCTTCTCATTCACTTTTTACCACAATTAAAGTTTTCCACTGCTGTGCAAACAACCAAGAAATGCACAACTCCTTTCACATTTCCTTGACGTTGTCAAGAAAACCGTTCAATTCTCATCTGTTCTAATTACCTACTGTATGTGCTGTACAGAAACGTCACCTCAAAAATGGCGGCCGGTCTTCTTGAACTGTTTATCAGTGGTCAATTAACAAAATCCTTTCCAAATCTGGCAGGTACACAAGCAGGGCCCAGGCAGGATTTGATCCCCAGATTTCCAGGTGAGAGTCATGTGTACTAACCAGTCAGCCAAAGGGATATCCCTGTGGCCAAGTAGCCAGGGCGCATGATCAATAGGAGGCACAGTGACTGGATGGTCAACTGTCACACAAAGCAAACAGTGTAATACAACCCCAGCTGGTAAATTAGTTACTCAACAACCACAAAGAAAAAACAAACAAAAACGTGTCTTCTGTGACGAACAGATAATGTTATCACGCCCCTGGATGGGCAAGCATCATTTGCCATTCTGCATTGGAAGGTTTTCTAAACCCCTTAGCAGTAAATGTTTCTGGATGACACTTAATGGAGTGAACCCTCTACCTGAACCTGCTATCTAACATGAACATGAGGTAGAAGTGGATATGGGGGGAGGGAGTCGCAACTCGCGAGTAATTTCAGAAAAGCAACAAAAGTAAGTTCCACAGAAGAAAAACCTCAAGACTGAAGACTAGAAAACACCAGGGTTATTTTTTAGTTTGACAAAATTGCACATAGGAAATGAGGATGCTCTAAAGCAGGGTTTCTCAACCCTGGTCCTCAGGGACCCCTGCTCTGCATGTATTCCAGGTGTCCAACTCCACCACACCTGATTCAGATCAACTCAACTGCTCATCAAATTCTTTGCAAGCTGCTAACGAGCCTTTTATCTGAGTCAGGTGTGTTGAAGTAGGAATATCTTGAAAACCAGCAGGGCAGGGGTCCCTGATGACCAGGATTGAGAAGCGCTGCTCTAAAGGTTTCAAATCTTCATCATGACCATATTATAACTCCTAAATTAACATTAACACATCACCCACTATCATTATTTATTTGGCAAAACCTGAGTCAAACTACAGCGTGTGAAGAACTAAGTAAACTAAACCCAGATGCTTCCACTTGGATCACTGTTATTCCTCAGTAAGAAAGACTATTGACATGTAGAAAACATTTGAGACAGTGTTCACAGAGTTGAATTTGAGGCCATCTGTCAGAAGGCTACAGCTTGGAAAAATTGGGTCATACAATGAAATACTGACCCCAAACACAGCAGCAAATTTCCAACTGAATGTCCGAAAGATAAAAAGGATCAGTGTTTTACAATGGCCCAGTCAAAGTCCAGACCTTCGCCTGAATAAACTGCTGAGTCAAGACTATTAGGAGAGCTGTGCATAAATCAGATCTTTAAGCTCTGAAGCAGCAATTGTACAAGAGGGCTAAAATTCCTTTACAAAGATGAGACAGAGTAAAAACATCACAGAAAAATCAATTACGCCACGTTATTTCTCTAATTATTGCTGGTGTGGACGTAATTTTTCCCACACTGCTTTTGCCTTTCAAATATTTTTTATTATTTTGCTAAAAATTGACACAGTTTTGTCTTCCTTTTTTATTATTTATCTTATTTGTTTAAATATGATATAAAGACCTGGCAAGAACCAGATGATGTTTTTGCTTTTTGGGGTTTTTATTTTTTATAACAAAAAGTAACTTTCACTTCTACATAAAAAGTAGAAGTGAAAGAGAAAGTGTTTTATTTTGACCATGACTTGATAAGTGTGAGACATAGTTTTACTGAGGACAGTGTTTCACTGCACATGTGCTAACGTCGCAACATTTTGGTGTGCTGGGTAAAACTATGGATTTACTAATCCAGTTATAGACAGAGCTCTGTCTCTGAGGGAAGATAAGTAACATCAAAGTCAGACTTTCAGAAATGTTCCCCATAAAGCTGATTTCATTTCCTGAAAGGTTTTTGAGTGACTTTTCCACCACATTTACCTTTTGGTTTAGCAATAAAACATTTTTGCACACTCACTCAGCCAATTATTTGTCCTGAAAAAACATCAGTGTTGTTAAGTGCACGACTGTGTTTTATTGGGTCCATAGAAACCTCTATCAATTGTTGCATCACTGTAATCTCTGAAATTGATTAATGATGGACTAAAGTCCAGGAACAAGAGACATTACAGTGACAAGTACAAGATTTTTGTTTAATTCTTAGTTATAATTTAATGACTGTGTGATGATCTTGAATATGTCTGAATAAAATACATTCATCTCCCTTATGCATTTTGGTCCAACGTCTCCTCAGTCTGAGCAGTTGCTGCTGTTAAATGGGCCCCAGCCTGTTCCGGACAAAGCTCTTTGGTAGAGTCCATGACAGCAGGTGGAGGCAGCTGAAAGCATTTCAGCTGAGCTCTGAACTCCTCCATCTCCTTTGGTTCCACCTCTCTCCTCCTACTCAGCAGATATAAATCTACAGAGTGCCTCCTCCTTGACTTCACCATCCACTGCATGACCAGACAGTCTAGGCAGGACGTCCGGAGGAAAGCTCCGGTGAGATTGAAGCGATTTCCCACATCAAAGGTGAAGCTGCTGCCTTCCATTGAGATATTATAGAGCAGGTGCTGGCAGTTATCACCAAAGCGGTTGACCTGGCTATAAGAAAAAGTGGACGCATCGCTGAGGTTGGAGAAGTATACAGTGATGCTGTCTCTTAGCCTCAAGGCATCCATGGATGGTGCATGGCTGAGGCTGCCTGCAGTTAAAGCCCATCTGCCCTCAAGATGATGAGGAGTCAGCAAATCCAGAGGACGGGACAGTTTTTCACAGACCAGAGGAGTCGAATGGCCGAGTGACAGCAAACAGAAGATAGTGACAGCACACTCAGCAAACATGTCTCTGCAGGCTGGCATATTATTCTGTAGTTGAATTCTGTGGCCAGGGCTTTTATTTCTTACTAACACTGTAATTCAGATTGGAAGCATTTCCATCTTTATAACCCAACCATCATCAAAAAAATCTCCACTTTTGCAACATGTTCATTATTTCTTATCTACAGGGTGAATTGAGCAATCACAGCAAGTTTAAGCACTGGTTAGTTGCATGATCCAGTTACGCTTCGTCATTCTGAAAGTTTCTGGGAATTTGGGGAATAAAAATAAACATTTGTACACAAATAACTGGTTTCCAAAGAGCAAATGTCATGAGCACAAAAAAGATGAGTAAAATGTACATGTTTAAAAAGTTATTGACACTTTTTTTTATCTTGATGTTTTATCTATTGAAAACATTTATTTACACACATGTATTTATGAATATACACAATATATCTTATTGATCTACGTTTTTATGTATTTTATAACACAATTTATTTATCTGAAAAAATGTTTTTATTTATTTATATTTTTATTTTATAATGGTATATCAAAATATGTACGACATTTATTTTGCATTGTGGCTCTTATTTTCCAGTTTTTCTCCTTTCAAAGGAAGGGGCATGGTCATCTGAGTGGCTATGAGGGCTTGAACACAGTGCAGCACTTGAGAAATCCTCTTTGCAGGGAAAATATTTAATCTGTGTTTACATTTTATATCAGCAAGCAAATAACAACAAAGAAAACTCACACATGCATTTGGAAAAATCTAAGGTCTTGTCTTTTTCAAGGCCTGCGGAAAGTTTAAAAATATCAACTTGATGCTAATAATTGATAGAATATAGTATAGCACTAATCTCGGAACTGTTTTTTTTCTCTTCTGATACCATTAAGTCATATTCAAGTGCACAAAGAAACATGAGGGTCTTACTTTCAAACAAATAAACAAGCAAAAAAAAAAGTGACATTTTTCTTCAATAAGAAGAAGTAAGATTTTAAGGTTTTTTCCATCAAGAAACATGAAAGAAACAACATTAAAAGAACATTTAAAGAGACCTTTAAAAACAGAAATATCATAAAATGTCTTAAGACTCTTGATGCCTCTCAGTATAAACACTCTCTTCTTGACAAAGCTCCTTGGTGGGATCCATCACGGCAGGTGGAAGCATGTTCAAACATTCCACCTGAGCTCTGAATTCCTCCAGTTCCTTCCCCTCCACCTTCCTTCTCCTGCTGAACAGCCACAAGCGCTCTGCTGAATATGACTCATTGTCGAAGCGCATCACCAAACAGTCAGAGCAGGATGTGTAGATGAAGGTCAAAGTAAGATTCACCCGATCTTGTACATCAAAGATGAGAGTGCTGCCTTCCAGGGTGACGTTGTAAGTATGATAGTGGCACTTTTCACCAAAATGAACCCTGGGTGTGTAGGAAATGTTGGAGGTCCCATTTGTTTTGGAAAAGTGAATGCTGGAGCTGTCTCTAAGTTTGAAAAACTCTAAGTGTGCTGGATCATTGAAACTGCCTGCAACTAAAGCCCATCTGCCTCCCAGGTGTTGAGAATCCAGCTGATCCAGAGGCCGGAGTAAGTCCCTGCAGCTCAGAGAAGCTGACCGACTCACAGCCAGCGAACACAAGATAGCAACAGCACACACAGCAAACATTCCTTGGCAGGCTGGCATTTTAATTGTTTTTTAGTTTAATTCTGTGGTCCCAGATTTCATTTCTCACCAAGTCATGCCCAAAACATGTCCATTTTTATAGTTAGCCATTACTGAGAAATCCCCACTGTTGCAACATGACATGTTTGTTATTCCTTATTTACAATGTGGATTCCATCATGGTGCAATGTGAGTTTAACCATTGATTAATTTCATAATTTCCACTCTGATATTTTCTAGGAAGCTTTGAATTCCTCGTTTACCAATATCCTTTTATGACTTGTTGAATTTGTCTTTAACTTGTACTTAAGGGTTTTGTTTTCTTTTTTTGTTTGCTTGTTTTTTTGTTTTTAACAATAAACAGATTTACGAATGTGTTTCGTACACTGTAAAACTGTTCATATATTTCCTATTAAATTGGTGAATTGGTGAAGGATGTGCCAGCTGGCTCTACTTTGCAAAGGTAAATGTCTGAAAATGCTCACAAAGGGTCATGACACTTATGTGCAGAGACCAAAGACTGTAAAAATTATGAACGTAGTATCTGGTCACATCTGAATAGGGGTAAGTGAAGCCAGTTGGGCGTTTCCCACTGTCCCCATCTTGCAATGTCACGTGTGTCGTCACTCCCGGAAAATACTAAAATGGGCAAAGCGTGGCCATGGGGAAAATGATTGACAGCTGAACTCTGGGGTAAATGCTAACGAAGATTAGCCCCCAAGAGGTGGGGTATAGGTAGACTTGCTACTAGCTGACTAAAAACCACCGTTGTGCTACCCTACTCCTTACCAAGTGCAAACAAGGAGCTAACTAGGAGCCCCCAGTTGGCAGGCTGGCTTCCAGTCTGCTGCCTGTCAATCAAAAGGACACGCCCCTGAATTATTTGTAATTTCAAGATTACAGTAAATAACATCTAAACAGATGAGTAACAAAAAAAAAATCACCCCCTCACAGTTGACATGAAGGTAAACTTGACCTATTACATAAACCTAAAATGATTTTTTGAACCAGGCTTTAAACATGTTTATTTGCCAGCCCCTAGTGGATGAAGGGAGAACTACAAATATTTACTTCTTCTAGGTAGCTTCATAGTTGGCTACCAGAGGTTGCCGCTTGGCAGAGACAGAGAAGATTCACAGAGTTGTTCGTAGACTGGTTTGTTCGCGTCACAGGGTGTACTAACGGGTGCTGCCAGAAATTGGACTTCTGCCCACTAGCTTGGCTTTAGCATAGTTTTTATGGTTTTTGTGTGGTTTTTTAATGTGTCTTTTTTGTTTTCTTCAAGCTAGTGGGAGCTTTTAATGAACTGATTGGCAGCACCTGTAGCAGTAGTACTGTAGTACTGTAGCTTTATTTAAAACCAGGCAAGTCAGTTGGGAACCAGTTCTCTTTTACAATGACGACCTGGCTAAGAGGCAGCAAAGGAAATAACACCAGACAATAACCAGCTACCTGGAAAGAAGGACTCCTCCACTGGCTTAACTGGCAACAGCAGGATAAAAGGCAGTGTGCGGACAACAGGAGGCGAGAGACCAGAGAGACGACTGGGCAGAGGCACAACCGGTTGGGCACCAGATCCCAGGCTGGGGGCTCAGGAGATGGTGGCAGCAGACAAGTGGCTCGGGAGCCGGAGGGTGGCCTCGGGCCGGGAAACGGCCTACGACCAGAGGTACAGCCACCGAGAGGAGCGGCCGCCTGGGCCAGAGAAGCGGCTATGGCATCCCAGGAGAGCCTATGACAAGAGAGGAGCAGCCACTGGGAGAAGCAGCCACCACGGACCAGGACGGAGCTGCAGCCCAAGGAGACGCCAGCCACTGAAAGCCCGTTTAGCCCCTTTTAGTCTTTTTTTAAATTAATTTATTTCTCTGGACATTTTTACTGATTTGATCACTTTCATTCATTTGAACTTTTAATACTTTAGTACTTTTATTTATTTATTTTCTTTAATAAAGTTTTTATTGCTTTAACCACTACCTGCTGGTGATGGCCCCTCTTTCTCCCCCCTCCTTTAGCAGTTGCCAGTGTCTGAAAAGTACCATCCGTCACATTCATTGCAAAGAACAAATCCAAGACATGAAGATTTTCATGAATGCCACAGTCTTCATGAAAAGTTCATAGGTACCTAAGAACAAGTTTGTCCCTAAAAAGAGTATTTGCAAAGCAAAAAGCAGCTTCCCAAGAACTTGTTCTACTTTACACAATGAACAGTGACACTGTTAACTTTCCCTCCCTGTGTAAAAACAAAAACAAGATGAGGTGACACACAACAAACATTTGATGAATTAATATGTCAAGGTTTCTCTCGAGCCTTTATTGTCCTGAAGAATGATGATTCAGCTTGTTTTATAACACCTTGTATCCTCAGACACTCTCTTGCAACACAGTAAGTAAAACTTCATTATCCATTAACCATCTGTACACCCCAATGTTGCGTAAGTAGTTTAACAATTTAGGGAATAATCAATATTTGCATAGGAACAGCTCAAGGTTTGTCCACATGCAGTCGAGCAACACAGCAGACCTAGAATGCATAAATCTGATGAATGCTAATAGATTTACAGCAACAATTTATAATTATCTCAACTATTGTACATGTACTCTCTAATCAAAAATTAGAGGTCTTAAAGGGCTACACCCACAGGATGATGTGCCTTCATTTTCTACTCACCCTCATGCTGAGCAAGACTACAGATGTGGGCATGAAAAAGTTCCGCCTTTTTCTGCCAGAAGTGGTGCAGTAATTGTGCACTATTACTGCACTATCACTGGCTGAACGATTTGTCCCGCAAATATGTCATCATGCACGGTGTCCAAACTTGGCGTGTGGAAACGTCCTTGTTCCGGGCGTTCATTTATGCTCTGAAATTGTTTCCCCTGGGCACACACGCGTTTCTCTGTGCGATTGAATTAGCAGACAAGTCACTGGTAAGTGGCTAGCAGTCAGCAGAAAGGCGAACTTTTTCATGCCAGCATCTGTATGGTGCACTTTTTTTAATATCTCAAATGCTGCTGGAGATCGTGGGGGTGGGGGTGGTGGGGGGGGGGAGTTAGTTATCCGTCGACTTTCATATAATGGAGGTCACCGGCGCTCAAAACAAAAAGGTCCATAAAAGTCCACAAAAACTTGTCAATATTCCTCCATACCGCTCGCCCAATGTAATCCAAGTGTCCTGAGTGGGTAGCGTCCATAATTTACTCGAAACAACATCATTTGATATATTTTTATAGCCTAAACAGTAGAGCATCACACTTCCGCAATGCGCGCACATGTGAGTTCACGATACTATGGAAGCTGCGGCTTTCAGCGCCTACTCTGCCAATAATGCAAGCGTAGAAGAAGAAATTTGCAGTTTACATTGTGCTAAGAGCGACCAAGCACCGAGACAAACACAAGAGGGATTGACCATTGGGCAGCTGTAGCTCAGGTGGAAGAGCAGTCGTCCTTCAACTGGAGGGTTGGGGGATCGATTCCAGGCTCCCCATACTGTATGCAAAAGTGTCCTTGGGCAAGACACTGAAGTTGCCTCCCAATGTGCCTATCGGGGTATGAAAGTGAGTATGATTATGTGTGTGACTGGGTGAATGTGACATATAATGTAAAGAACTTTGAGCGGTCAGAACGACTGGAAAAGTGCTATACAAGTACAGTCCATTTACCATACTGATTTAAAACTGTTCTACACAAAGAATGAAAGAACGCGGGATCTCGTCTGCCGCAGCTTCCGTAGTGTCATGAACGTGCATAGGAAGTATGATGTTCTCCTGTTTAGGCTATAAAAGTATACTAAATGATGTTGTTGACACTTGGATTACATTGGCCGAGCAGTATGGAGGAATATTGGCAATTTTTTGTGGACTTTTATGGACCTTTTTGTTTCAGCCACCGGTGAACCCCATTAGCCTATAAATGCCAGCGCATAACAGAAACCTCCCCGATCCCCAGCTGCATTTGAGATATTAAAAAAATGCTCCACAGTCTTGCTCAGCATGAGGCTGAGTAGAAAAAGCCACATCTTTCTGTGGGTGTTGTAGTCCTTTAAAATTGCCTGACAGGTAGTTCAAAACTTAAAGCTTATTTATCATGAAAGAAAGATAGAAATGAAGAAAAGCTAATTAAGGCTCTAGAGAAAACTACAGAAATTATTCTAGTAATCAACGTTGCATGTCAGTAGACAATTTTGTTTATGAAGTTTAGATTTTATTAATCGTGGTCATTTTGTAACAATATTATTATTAAGAACGTAATCATGTACATTTTAATTAAAACAAGTTCTTATGCCAGGTCTTCTCTACATTGAACACAACTGACTACATGTTCTCTCAAACGGTTCTTGACACTGTCCCGATATGATCATGGTAAAAACGCCTTCTTATGGAAGAGAAGTTGAATAAACCAACTGTATTCATGCAAAGAAAGAGGATTAAAGGTGTAAACAGAAATAATCAAGAGAGAATCATCTTGTCAATATGTCAGCTTGACAATTTGATTTGAGTTCATCACCATCTTGGATGTTTTGGTGGGAGGAATGACCATATTTGGACAAGAGTTTGGACCGAGACAGCAATATCCTTCACTTGATTGAAACAATATATGTATCTTTGAGGCCTAAAAGCATTTTTAGGATTTCCAGCGCACAGATCAGAAACAGAGACTGTAGCTGAGGAAGACATCACAGTAGGACAAATCTTTGTTAATCATATGAGTCAGCACTAGTGATCAGGTATATTTTCATGTGTCATACAGGTATTTATGGCTCGGTGAGGGTTTATGCCTTTATATTTGTAAAATGGTTGTTTATTGTGTAAAGTACTCTGTGCTACATTTTGTATGAAGAGCACTATCCAGTAAAAAGTTGATTGATTGATCATGACTGAAGTTGACTGTTTTCAATGGGAGTTGATGCTGGCTGTCTCCTGTACTGCAAGTTCAGGCACTTCCTCACTGGTTTCACCTTTCTGAATGTTTGTATGTTACAGTAAGAGTTTTTGGTGCAAACTAGTCTTCACAATAATGTAACTATGTTGCACTATTAAGAAGTAAAAGGACAATCATATTCTGTTGCAAAAATGCTGCAGTTACTACTGTATGATTTTGCTTGTGCAAATTGAATGACATGTACAGGCTCACAAACTGTTTGATCTCTGGTTTTAAGTTAAACTTTTGCCTATAAGTTTGTCATGGCAACGGAGTAAATAACACACTTTACAGAGACTTTGTAAAACCTGATATTTTTCTTTAAGAAAAAATGGTAAATAAATAAAAGGGGTTGTAATATCCTTCAAGACTGTAAAGTCTCAGTTAAATCAGCTAGTTTAATTTGTCCATCGTATAGGCAGTAGTATTAATAATGGCAAGGGAAATTAATTACATGTGGATGTTTTGGTTCAATGATCAAAGAAATTGTGGAATTACAATTTTCAAAGAAGTGGGTATATTATATAAATATTGTACTGTATAAGTAAAGACAAAATACAAAAAAATACACGTTGTGAAGGGCTTAAAAAAGATATGAAACACTCAAATGAAAATCCTTTTGCAAATCTGAGTTGAACACAAGGGAAAGCACATTTTCATATTTTCTGTATCAGTTTATCATAAATAAATGATTGCAGCATAAAGAGCAAACACATCATTGTTGTCAGTTGTGGATCCATTTTATTTTTACATGTTTTGTCCAGGGAATGATGCTTTGACTGAATTAAAGCATGAATCAAATTAATTTACATTTTAAAATCAAAATCATTTGAATAAAAGTGGCCAAATTATAATAAAGCTCTTTTCCGAGTCTCACAGCTTGCCTCAAGTATCAAGTATTTTACTTCCATAACAACAGACAGGGAATTTATTTTCAATTGTTACCCTGTGTGACAGTATTTGTTGAGTAGGAGTTTCTTGGGTATTTTGTCCCTCAGCTGGACGCCTGGTCTGGACAAAGCTCCTTGGTAGGATCCATGATGACAGGTTCAGCCATACTGAGGCACTTTGCCTGGGCCTTGAACTCCTCAATCTCCGTTGGCTCCACTTGCCTTCTCTTGCTGAACAGGTACAAACGGACTGGTTTGTCAGACTTGTCATCGAACTGCATCACAGCACAGTCAGGACAGGACATGTGGAGGACGGTCACAGTGACGTTGAACTGAGGAAAGGTGAAGCCGCTGCCCTCTAGAGTGATGTTGGACTGCATGTACTGACAGGTTTCATCAAAACTGAAGATGCGTCTGAAGGACATCTCAGTGCCGCTGTAATTGCCAAAGATAACGCTGGCGCTGTCTCGGAGCTTGAGTTTTTCCATCTGTGCTGGGTCGCTCACGCTGGCTGCCACCAAAGCCCATCTTCCCTCTAGGCTGTTAAAGTCCAGCTGATCTTTAGGACGGAGTGAGTCTTCACATGAGAGAGGAGCCGAGTGGCTTCCAGCCACCCAGCAGATGAGGGCAATGACATATAGAGCAAACATGTCTTTGGATTTTAAACTATGTCGTCTGTGGTGCAGCCAGAGCAGTGGTACCGTTAAAGTGAGACAGCTGAAGCAGCTCCAGCTGTTTTTATACTTGATTTAAAGATCTATGGTTTCATAATACCTTCAGAGCAGCTCTGAAGAGCAGAGTCCCCTTCCTACTAGTTTATTTTGTGATTGTGAAACAAAGGCTGCTGGTTACACAAGAGTGGCTGCTTCTTGCTCTTTATTCTCTAAACATGCTATAGCCCTTCCTCTGCTAAAGATTAGACTAGCAGGTTCATGGGATTTAGGTTACAGTCAGATTTTGATAGTTGTGGTTTAGTAAAATTATGTTTAGTTTATCCATCCAGTCAGGGTTAAAGTTTACCTTGCAGACAGTTGATCATCATCATCAATCATGTGTAACCAAGGATGTGAAATTTCTATTTGTGTTTGTGGCTTAATGTTGCATTCAAGGCTTCATTTTTTTTCTAGTTTCAAACTGGTTGGAGCAAGGACTTCTCTCAATACTGTATGTTGTCAACCTTTGAGTTTTTCTGAGTTTTCCTCAGTAGCTGATGGATCATTGGTGCTCTGCTTAGGACAAAGCTCCTTGGAGGGGTCCATTACAACAGGTGGGGGCAGGTTGAAACACTCCACCTGAGCTCTGAACTCCTCAGTCTCCCACTGCTCCAGCTGTCTCCTTCTGCTGAACAAGTAAAAATGCTGCCGCTTCCCTGAGTCTACGTCAAAGCTCAGCAGTATGCAATCATGACAGGACGTGTGGATGAAGGTTGTGTTGACGCTTCCGTTATCAAAGGTGAAGCTGCTTCCCTCCAGGGAGATGTTGTAAGATGCATAGTGGCAGTTGTTATCCAAACGCATGCTGCGACTGAAGGAGATGCGGCTTTCATTGGTGGTGCTAGAAAACGTAGCTGTGGCACTGTCTCTAAGCTTTAGTCGTTCAATGAACGGTAGGTGGCTCAAACTGCCAGCGACCATAGCCCGCTTGCCCCCCAAATGATTCAGGTCAAGTTGATTCAAAGGCCGGACCAGGTCTTCACAGGTCAGAGGAGCAGAATGGCTCAGAGACAGCAAGGAGAGGAGGACCATGGCAGACACAGCCGACATGATGTTGCTGGTTTAGTCTTGTCTTGACTGACCTGTGTGCATCTTTGGTTATATACTTTAAGTGACACCTGTTGTTTCACAATTCTGAAAATGCCAGAGCCGAGTTGCTTAATCAGCTGTAAATTTGGAAATTCACCGTCTGCTTTTCTTTTAGCTGTGATCACACTGTTGGTCTAATGCAGGAAGAAAAGAAAAACCCAATACAATCTGCAAATAAAAGTTGCACATTCAATATTGGTTTTATTCTGCTCTTCTTTGAAACAAAAAAATAGAATTAATAGAATTAGACTAAGCCCAGAGTAAAAGAGTCAAAATCAAAATCCTTCGTTTTATTGAGCAAGAAGGAAAAATGCCACTGAGGAAAACAGCCTGCAGTTCAGTTGCAGAAGTTGGCTGCCTCTTAAAGCAACCCTTACCGATCTTGCATTTCAGAAAGCACAGCAAGATTATTTGAATATAAACAGTCCCGCCTCACTCCTAAGACACACCCCCTCATTCCTTCTGCCTCCCAATGCAGAAGCAAAGGTCTGACAGGCAGGTCCGTTGGACAATCCTAAAGGTGCACCCCACTTCAAGGATTGGTTGGAGTTTTCATTGAATATTTACAGATTGGAATAATATTTTATTTTGATTAATGGTGGGTCTGTCTTGTATTTCAGAGTTCCATTACCTCATTCATAGCATTTTACGCTGTTAAAAAAATAGTGTAAGAAGGCAACATTGGTAAGGGTTGCTTTAAGTGAGTCAGATGTGGACTTATCTGAATTCCTGATTTAATCTTTTATTCATTTCTCCCAAAAAACTGCTTCACTGCCAAATATTAACTCAAATAAATTTAAAAACAAAAACAAACAAACAAACAAACAAAAAAATAATTAAATTGGATTTTTCACCCATGTTTGGAAGTAGCAAGTTTGTTCAGATCTGTGTCTACAGTAAAAAAAAAAAGGAAAAAAAGTGTGTGGTGTGTCTGCCAAGCAAGTCATTTTCCTCCACATGACCCTATCTCGCAGAGTGATATAGCATCCTTTTGAGATATTCCTGGATCCAGTGATCTGGAACAACACCAACATTTTATGTAGTAGTAGTAGTAGTAGTGACCTTTATTTAAAACCAGGTAAGTCAGTTGAGAATTAGTTTTTATTTACAATGAAGACCTGGCTAAGAGGCAGCAAAGTAAATAACACCAAACAATAAATAACAAAAACCAATACAAAATTACAATTCAAAAGTACAAGAAGAAAAAATAGTAAATACTCAATAAAATGTCATTGAAAGCTGACCAGTCAGTTTTGAATATCATTTCTTCAGTTTTTCCTTGTACTATTAATATAATTCATTACTTTTTGAGGTATTTCGCTTACTAAGGGACAGACAGACAAAAGAAGAACAGGAAGAAGAAGAAAAAAAACAAAACACCAGCAGCTACATTATCTCCTTGGCGGAGGTAAAGAATTTTCTTTTGAGAAAGAAAAAGGCTGCAGAATAGCAGTCAGGCTACTTTGTGCGAGAAAACATTTGGAGAAAACTTGACTTTCACAAAGATAATCTATACAAGAGAGAAGTGAAGAGAAAACACAAAAAGCATAATATGGCCACAATGTATCAGTTATAGTTTTAAATGATGTTTCAAATGAATTGAAAACCTAAATTTAAATGTTGAAATTTCCCATAACTTAGAGGCTGTGAATGCAATACACATTGCCTTAGAAATGGGAACATGTTTGTAAAACCTTGTCCATATTACAGTACATTTAAATTTCTGAGTGTTTCAAAGAAATTTTGGCAAATGACAAAAAAAAAAAAAAAAAAATTAAATCACAAAGGCTGATGCTTAAAATGTTTCTAGTGTCAGACTGGTGATGCAAGAAGTGATCAATCAAGCTGAAATGAGAGAAATTGCCTTTGCAGTATATGTTTTTAACCTAAGCTTCTGTTTTTTCCTCAAGGCTTGGCATGCTTGGTTCACAGGCCGTATACCTTACAGTACCACTGCTGTAGTTTTTTTATGCCATTATCTCAAAGTGAACCCTCCTCTCTTACCACCATGCTAGGTAATTTGCTTACATCCTACAAATTTAGCAATTCTGTGATACCTCTAGTAACAAGTGTAGTACACAAGCAGGTATGTGAACAATTACACTCATGATGGAGCAGTGTCCCAACACTAGGGCAAAATACAAGTATATTATCAGTCTGAGTGTTAGCCAAATGCTGCTAATTAAGTGCACTTGATTAATCGATCACCAGCAGGTGTCCCTTCTACAAAAGCGAAAGTTTTGTCTGTTTGTTGGTCTGGTGCTTAAAGTGTTAACAAAACACCAGAAAAGAAAATCATCAGATCTTAGAGAAGCAATTGCTGTTGCCCATCAATCTGGGAGGAGTAAATAGTCCATTCCTGAACTATATGGACTTGCTAAGTCAGAAATATTATTCACAAGTGGGAAATATTTCCCACTTGTG
Source organism: Atherinomorus stipes (assembly GCA_023101725.1). Lineage (NCBI taxonomy): Eukaryota > Metazoa > Chordata > Actinopteri > Atheriniformes > Atherinidae > Atherinomorus > Atherinomorus stipes. Next base: position 791,701 of record JALJCO010001535.1, on the reverse strand, counting down.
AATAATCTTGAACTATAACTATTTTACTGCCTGCTTTGGTAGAGCACTTTTTTCAGTGTCTTTACTAACTAATCATATCAAAAGTTTGTGGAAATAAACTGACCAAGCAGTCTCTACCACTTAGTTTCCTAGTTTCCTAATCGAAGTGTTTGTTATCCCATTATTGTGTGAGAGTTTGGCCTTTTCACAGCAAACCTTGTTATTGTTGTCTGAAGGAAAAGAAAAATGCAACGACATTTTTCTCTAGGCTTTTTCTTAGTGTGAGCTTTAAAGGGTTATAGCTGCCATTCCTCTAAAAGAAAATGGGCCTCACTCCTGGAATAATGTTCTTTGGACAAACAAAAGGGGGGAAAGGGATTGTTGTTTCTTTTTCAAGTGTTGCTGAGGCCATGCTGTCATTTCCACTACAGACTCATCTCACAGCATCCCTGCTTGGATTCCTTTAAATTTCAAAAGTAATTCAGTGATGTGAAATATAATGACAACTATAACTTTCAGTCTGTTTTATTTGTAGATGTTCTTCTTGCCTCAAATTTGAAATGAGCATGAAATAGTAACATTCTGAGTTTCAGCACTTTATATGTTGCCTTTTTAATGTTTTGATTGAAATTAGGGTTTAATGATTTGCTAATGATTATAGTTTCATCTTAGCTGATTTACACATAGCATTTCCAGCACCTCTGAAAGTGTGTTAACTCCTTGCAAATAGATAAGTCTCAATCTTTTTCTGTAACAAGTGAAGTAAAAACATCTATTTTGCATGACCTGTTCTACCTCTTTGTCCCACTTTTTGTTTTAATAAGCATCTTCAGTCTTATGCACAAGCATTAAATGATTGAAATCTATTTTGTATTAATTCTCTGTGTATTATGCAAAACAAGTTCAAATCTTTGTCTTTCCACTGAATACCAGAGGGCACCAACGTCTTTAGAGAGATTTTCAGTTACAAATGAGCTCCATAAGAGAAGATGCAGTTCATGCAACACTTTGCCTTTGTGCCGTTCAGTTGGGCACGCTGCTGCATGTCTGAGAGAAATGATTGATGTAATGCATGAAATTATCTTTAAATTAGCATAAAAATACAGTCCTTAAAAAGTTCCATCTGAAAGATCAGATTTATTTCTAGTTACAGAATAGCTTAAAGCTAAGAATGACAGATTTAACAGTTTCCAAGACATTGCTTTTCAACTTTAACATTTGGGGATGTGTCTGCTCAGTATTATGTATAATGCATAGTAACATTAAATAAGAATGCCTGAGTTTTTTCATGAGGAAGTTTCCATCTAATTTAAGTCCAAACTCAATGAGATTTTTGACTATTTAATCCTTCTGTGCCTCTGTACTGTTTTCAGTTTCATTTTCTGGATTGCTGGCCTTCTCCGATGAACAAAGATCTTTTGTAGGATCCATCACAACAGGCGGAAGCATGTTCAGACACTCCACTTGAATACTGAACTCCTCCATTTCCTTCTGTTCCAGCTGTCTCCTCCTGCTGAACAGGTAAAAGTGGTGCCTCTTTCCTGACTCCACGTTCATATGCATCAGCATGCAGTCGTGGCACGACGTATGGACAAAATTTGCACTCAGGTTGCTTTTATCCGTGCCATCGTATGTGAAGCTGCTGCCTTCCAGGGAGATGTTGTAGGAACTGTACAGGCATTTGTTATCTATCCGGATGCTGCGAGTGTAGGAAATGGTGGTGTCACTGGTGTTGCTGAAGAAGTTCACGGAGGCGCTGTCCCTCTGCCTGAATTTTTCCAGGAAGGGTTGGAGACTCAGACTGCCTGCAACTAACGCCCACTCTCCCTCCAAATGGCGAAGATCTAGTTGATCCAAAGGTCGGACCAACTCCTTACAGGCCAGAGGAGCTGAGCAGCTCACAGACAACACACAAGCGAGAACAAGGGCGCAAGCAGCAGCAGTCATGTTGTACTGGTTAAGGGTAGTCACTGGCATGATGTCTGCACTGTGGCTTTATATAGTCAGCAGACCAGGTGATCTGGCTTGCTTCACAGCAGATTCAAAACATTTCATTTCAAAACTGTGTAAATTTTTTCTGTGGATTCCGTGATTGGGAAATGAGACGTTTTAGGGACTGCATGCAGCTATTGATTGATCATAGTGTGACTTGATGACCTCATCTTACCTCTAGTGACAGAGGAGTCAAACTCCAGTCTTTGAGGGCTCGTATTCGGCAGCTTTTTGTTGTTTCTGCTGCCCCAACACACCTGATTCAATTCAAATGGATCTGACAGTTTGTTGTCAACTTTCAATCGGGTATGTTGAAGCAGGGAAACAACAGCAACCTGCAGGATAGTGGCTCTTGAGGACTGGAGTTTGACACTTGTATCTAGTGAGGTTGAGAATATACGGTGAAAAAAAAAAGATTCACTTAGACTGAAGTGATTGTTAAATGATAATTTGTAAAAAAGAAAAAAAAACGGATAAATGAATTAATAACCGAAAGACATTAGTATAAAGCTTGTTACATACTCCACAAGAAGCAAGCAACTGTGTTCACCTAGTGATTACAATAAACTTCATCCATGGAAGGATGGAGTTGTGCACCGGTGTCCGTGTATTTAAATGCCACGTGTGTAATTTACATTTTTGAACAGCTTAATCAGCTGTTCATTAAAAATATAAGTTCAACGTAGCATCTGCGGAAATTCAGAGGTGACCCTTCAACGTCTGTGTTAACCCCGCCCGCCTCAAATTTCCAACCAATCACACACTTCTCAGAGCTACCCAAGAAAAAAGTTCTGCTCAGCTGAGGGGTCGAGAACAAGCCACAAACTGTCCTCAATCACTTCCGCGATGACGTCATTTTGTTCTTGTGGCTGCAAGAACAAGAATAAAGTTTTTGCTTCTCGCGGAGTATGTAGCAGCCATAAAGGAATAGTACACCCACAATGATGTAGCTTTATTTTCCACTTACCCTCATGGTGAGCAAGACTCTGGTGCACTTTATTAATTTGTCAAATGCAGCTGGCGATCAGGAAGACTTCTTATTTTCCCCCAACTTTCATATAATGGAGTTCGATTGTGCCCGAGCCAAAAAGGTCCATAAAAGTCCACAAAAACGTGTCAATATTCCTCCATACTGCTCATCCAATGTAATTCAGGTGTCCTGAGTGCGTAGCATCCAGAATTTACTCGAAACGACATCATTTACTATATTTTTTGAGCCTAAACAGTAGTACATCTTACTTCCGCGAAATGCGCAAATGTGCATTCACAAAACTACAGAAGCTTGGCGTTCAGAGCCTACTCTGCCTATAATACAAGCATAGAAGAAGAAATTCACTGTTTACATAGTGCTAAGATCGACAGAGCTGCAGACAAACTGGGACAAACACAAGAGGGGTTGGATATTGATTAAAAACAAAGAAAGAAAGAAAAAGAGAATGCGCTATCTCATCTGCCGCGCCTTCTGTAGTTTTATGAACGCGCATCAGTGTGCTCGCAGGAGATGCGATGTAGAACTGTTTGGGCTCTAAAAATAAACTAAATGGCGTAGGGGAGTAGGGGCGGTCGACCCTCCCCACCCTGCCTTCTTTTTTTTTTTTTTTTTCTTTTCCTTTTCTTACTCTTCCCTTTTCCTATTTCATCTATCTTAATTACCCTTTTTCTTTTTTTATTTTTTTTTTTTTTCTTTCTTTTTTCTTACTATATATAATATATTTTTTATTCCATATTGTTTTTTATAATATATTATCTATTTTTAAATTATTTTTTATCACTATTTATTTCTTTTTATTAATATCGTGTGTTATATATATATATATATATATATATATATACACCACATATATATATATATTTATATATATATTATATATAATTTTTCATCCCCCCCTTCCATCAGTGACTTTTCTTTCCCTGGCCGCTGATCGCTGTTAACAAGGCAAACATCCCCCGACCCCTATCTCCACCCGATCCCTCGGTGCACCCCTAAAATGGCGTGTTTCGAGTAAATTCTGGACGCCACCCACTCAGGACACTTGGATTACATTGGACGAGCAGTATGGAGGAATATTGACAAGTTTTTGTGGAGTTTTATGGACCTTTTTGGCTCGGGCACAATCGAACTCCATTATTTAAAAGTTGGGGTAAAACGCACAGTCGTCCTGATCGCCAGCTGCATTTGACAAATTAATAAAGTGCACCAGAGTCTTGCTCACCATGAGGGTAAGTGGAAAATAAAGTTACATCATTCTGCGGGTGTACTATTCCTTTAAGTATAGAGGTAGTTCAGAAGATACTTATTTATTCTGCAGCACTAAAAATGCAGCAAACCTGTCAGTCTCAGAGTGCAGTCCCCTCCTAACATTTTGATTGTGAAATGACAGATTTCTAGTTTTCAATCCATTTAAAGGGAATAGCTACAACTTTAACTCCAACTAAGTACGTGATGCATTCACACTTACTAACTCTCGCTCCAACCTTCAATGTGCTATACACAACTCCACTACTTCCTGAATTTAAGGCAGCTCAGTTGTTTCCTGTCTTTAATTAAAGCCAGAGTTGGTAATCCTGTTTAGAAACACTTTTTGTTCTACTGGGTGAAATGGTCCTTCCATCCTGACAGTCGTCAATACATCGCCTATTCATAAAAAGGAAGGAAAAAAGCCAGACCTCTGTGAGAGCTGCAGTTCTGTAAAAACTGCCATTCATACCGAAAGGCAGGAATTGGTTGTTTGCACCATATAGAAAGAACGAATCGATGCCTTTATGTCTAGTCACTGTCCCTCCCCTCTCACCGTATCCCACGTGAACCCCTTGTGTGCTGCTCACTCTAAACAAATATAGCTAACGGACTGTTAACTGCTGCTGCGCCAAGAAAAACAAAACAAAACGACAAATAAGGATTAAGTCTTGGAGGCGTTGATATTTGTAGTCTGGACTTTTTCCACTGCAGAAGGAGTTGGAGGTGAGTGGATTAAAGCTTAGAAGTGTAGTCTGTCAGTTGTTTACTGGCAAGCTAACGAGCTATCCACTTGGCTGTTATCGTTAACCTGCTTGTAAAACATTGCTGCACATGGCTGCGCTCTGAAGGGGTGGTTTCGGCTGGTGTGTTTTTTTAAATTGTCGCTTGCTCAAACCATTTTTCGAACATTGCCAACCCTAGCTTTAATGGACAAATTGATTAATCCAGGTGTCCCTGACCTCAGTAACCATGACAGCAATGGCCAGACATACCTGGATTAATCAGTTTGTCCAGCAATGAAAGACAGGAAACAAAAGAGGTGCCTTAAGTTCAGGAAGTAGTGGAATTGTGCATTTAGCCCATTGTACCAATTGCAGGTATGCCTACTACTGGAGGTGGTGTTGACAGCAGACTGAAAACACATCTGAATCATTTCACACCAACTCACCTGCAGATGAACCCGACAAACGCATTGCCCATTACCCATTTTATTGAATTGGAGTTGTATGAAGTACTTTTGAGTAGTCAGTGTTGTAGCTGAAGTATAGGGCAGTCACAGTGCTCTTACTTTGGAGTGTCAGGCTTCTTTAAGGCAAGCTAAAGCTGAAAGCTAGAGCAGGTTTTTCACCATCTAAAACATCTCTAAGTAGCTATCAGAAGATGGTACACTGTGTAAGAGGATGGAAATGGTTGGTAACTAAACTCATGTAGGCTATAGTTAAACAAAGCTCAACTGGTACTAATGGATCCAAAGTGTGCATAAAAATATACCTATACCAGAGTTGGACTGGGACAAAAAAAACCCCGAACCTAACATTTTGGCCCAGGCTGGCCCATATGAACATGCACACCACATTTCTTCTACTCCCTTCAATGTGAATATAACTATGCAACTCCTTAAATCCACTAAAGCCAGTGAGTTAGCAGGAACCAGTGAACCAGTAGGCATGTTAAATTCTTCCAAAAAAGTTTTTTTTTTTTTTTTACATAAAATAAACATCTATACTCTAGCACAATGATAAATATTAGAGCATCCATTCTACTTTTTGTTTGAGGAAGGAAAAAAATAGAAAGAACAGACATGAGAAATGATAGATCAGAAGAAAACTGTTTTTAGTTTAAGTGCAGAAACTGAGGAAGAGGAGAGCAGGCAGCAGACAGAGAAACAGAGACTCTCTCCTTCCAAAAAAAAGAGAGATTCAATAGAGTTGGTCCTTTCTTTTTTCAAATAATAATGAAGTCAGGACAACAATGTAAATAAATAAACAATCTTAAAACGTTGTTCACTCTACTGTCCACAAACTTCTACACAGAAGCTGCATAACACATTTAACACAGGCTAATAAAGAGAACCATCTGCTGACTCACTGTGAAGTATTTTCCCATAGGAATGAACAGCTTTTGGCAAAAATCAGTCAAAAAAACCCAGATCACTTTGGAGCTCAGCAATAATATCATGCAAAGTTGAAATGGGTTGAAAGGTAAAACTTTTACCTCGGAAAGGATATTTTGATATCTTTCACGGTTTTGACAAAATTGCAGGGCTTTAGAGTGCGACCATTCTGGTCGCACATGCAACCAAAAATTTGCTCAGTGCAACTAAGTTTTTTTCTTTGTCGCACCTGTGTGCCCAATATTTTTCAGCTGCAGGTGAAAGAATTTCTCCAAAACGTGTCTTCCTCCTAAGGGGAGCTCAGAGAAGAATGACACTGTTGTGCACCTAAACGTTTTTCTGGTGCACCCAAATTAAAAAGTTAGGCACACCGATGCAACCAGTGCTGAAAGTTAGTCTAAACCGAGAAGGTACCTAATAAAAACTAGAAAAATCTCAAAATTCTTCTCCACTCTAGCCACATTCTACTTTTTTGCAAACACAAAAATGTGCAAACAGCAGCTCAGGGCAAATGACTGACAGCCAACGTACATTGTGCTAAATGCTAACAGAGCTAACTTGAAACTAACAGGAGTTAATGAAGCCCCCAATTTCGTCAGGCTAAAGGTAAGGCATGCTTGCTGTTAGCTGGTTAAAAACCACCATTGTTCTACTCTGGTACAGGCTGAGGCTTTCCTGAGAGCAAACAAGGAGCTAACTAGTAGCCACCAGTGTGGTTGTCTGTTGCTGTTGCCCATCTGCTTCAAGGCTGGCTGTGTGGTGTGTTTAGAGATACTATTCTACCAGTGCTGTATAAAGTACCCAAAAGCCATACTTTAGTAAAAGAAAAGTACCTTACTGGAAAATTACTCAAGTAAAAGTAAAAGTCGCCTGCTAGAATTTTACTTGAGTAAAAGTAAAAAAGTAGCTAGTATTTACTGTTTTAAGTATCAAAAGTAAAAAGTACTGTTAAAGCATATGGTCTATAATTTGAAAGTTTGATCATTATTAGTAACCTCATTTAGATGGTGGTAATGGTCCTATAGTACAATCTATACAATGTCAAGAGCAGAAAAAAATGAAAAAAATCCATCCACTCTCGTGGCTGCTGGACTGCAAAATAGTTAGCCAATACGAACTATCTGGCCGCATGGCTTACATTGGTCAACGTAGCTGTTCTTCTTGCTTCTCTCTGCTCTCATTCAATCCCCTGCTCAAGCTGACACTTCCCCGACAGCTGACGCACTGTGTTCCACGTTCTGCCTCGGCCCCACCCTCTTTTGCGTTTAAACATTTTATTCATATATTTATTTTATTTTGCATTCGAAGCTTTCTGCAATGAGTAAGTAGCTGAGTAGAGGCTTAACAACAAGAGCAGAATGGAACAGAAAGGCAGCGGCAGCTGGAGGCGGCCTCTGCTCACTGGCAGAAGTTGGGAGAAAAATAAAGGCAGACAGCATGTGAGCAACAGGATGGAAGGAAGGCTGCGGTCAGACGTTTGCCGCTGGAGGAAACTACAGGTGGATAAAGTCTGTGAAAGAAAGGCAGACTAAGAGGAAACTGCAGGACGGACGGATGTGGACGAAAACAGGAGAGAAAATCTGCTGCAGCAGAGACCAAGACGGACTGAAAGTGGAGTGTAAACAACGGGTCACCGGCCGGAGGAAGCTCTGGGAGGATTTGGGAGTAAAACTGATGCTGATGCAGCAGAGTTTTAGTTGAACAGGTGGGCAGTTTGTTTTTTACTTTTGTGTGAGTTGTACATAAATTTCTAAGTCTATGAAGATGCTGCTGATGACTGGAAACGCTGCTGGTGGTTTTCTCTGTGTGGACAGATGGCGTCAGAACGTCAGCTGGTTATTTTCAGTATTGTAAGCTAGCGTTGGTGGTAAGGTTATAATAGTTTTGGATTTTTAACTAGTTTCAGTTTTTATTTCGTTTTGACTTTTTGTTTTTCAGTTCAGTTAGTTTTAGTTAGTTTTTTGAGCAGATTTGCTAGTTTTTATTAGTTTCTATTTTGGAAAATGTTTAGTTTTAGTTTAGTTTTAATTAGTTTCAGTGTTAGTTTTAGTTTTTTGGGGGTTTTCTTTTCAGTAAATTATAGGTGTTTGTCTGGTGTGAGATTCAAAATCATCAGAAAGTCACTTGGAGTAAAACCAATGGAGCAAAGTAAAAAGATTAAATAGAAATAGAATAACTTTAATTAGTGTTTAGTTTTAGTTAGTTTTGTAAAGACACAATACAGTTTCAATTAAGTTATCGTTTTGTAAAAAACTGTTGTTTCTATTTTTATTTCAGTTAACTGAAATGTTTTTTCAATTTTAGTTTTCGTTTTTTTCGCTAGTTTTAGTTAACTATAATAACCTTGGTTGGTGGTAGCGTTGGTGTTGTCCTGAATGCGTTCGTAACTCGTGAAGTCGCTGGAACGTTGTGGTCTCTTACTGATGCAGAAACTCCAACAGAAACACACCATAAACTTCCCAGTAGTTGAGAAAGGCAAATATTACAGTATATATGTGAGCAGATGATCTTGTTGTTAATTTATGTGTGATAAATATTACACTGTGAAGCTGTAGTGATAAGGCTGGCTGGGGGCTGAGGAGGACGGCTGTATGTACTTGGTGGGAGGGATCAACGAGCAGAGAGGGGCGGGCTGTGTGGGTTGGCAAGTTGCTTTTTTTCTAAATGTCTCAACTGATTCTGAAATTGTAGACCATACCTTTAACGGAGTGATGACATAGCGGTAAAAACGCCAGACCTCACTTCCTCTGTAATACAGTTGGGTCCGGTGATGATATGGAGCTTTACCCGGAGACCACGTTGACTTCATTTTGATTGGCTACACCTTATTTGGCTATGACCTTATTTGGAGAATCTAGGTCAAGCTGCAGTCGGACTTTGCTAAAGGCTAACTGCTAGCAACATGGGCAGTTCAGACAGTGAGCTACGTTTATCAGACAAAACAGCATTTAGAAAATAAATAAACTTACAGGTAATGACAAGGTTGTGGTTGCCTCCCTCAGTGTTGCTGCACAATTTGCTTTTAAATCCATTTGTTTTTTTTTATATTTTTAAGGATTTTTTGGGCACTAGTGGCCTTTATGCAACAGTGTATAATGACAGGAAAGGGGCAGAGAGAGTGGGGAGTGAGATGCAGCAAAGGGACCTGGACCGGGAATTGAACCGGGGCCGACTGCGCTGAGGAACTGTAGCCTTTGTTCATGGGGCGGCTGCTTAACCAACTGAGCTAATCACCGCCCCATTAAGTCCATTTGTATGAAAACCCAGACCTGACTGCACAGAAGTTACTACTAGCTCCATACACGCAGCTGAATCAGACAGAGAGGGGAGGGGGGAGCGGACGGTGCATAGACCTTTAGGAGAGGGGGGGGGGGGGGGGGGGGCGCTGTTTACTTGATAGTGTGCTCTTATTGGAGCAATTGACCTATGGCTACGCCACGCCCCCTGCACTCACTCGGACAAACAAACATTCGGTGACAGGCGCTATGTGACATCTCGGGATATGACAGCTGTCAACACGGACAGCAGACGTGTGATCAGACAGAGAGATCATGACAAGATAAATCAAAAAACATAAAAACAAGACAAACAAACAAAAAGAAATTGTTCACAAGTCTTAAACTGGGAGTAGAAATCAGCCTGTGAATCTCTGGAATGTGACTCGTGTCGCTCCCTCAGTTTCTTGCACAAACTCCTGCACGGCTGCTGTTGTGCCAAAAAGTGATCATCTGACAAAAACTGATCAAACAGCCACGGAAGCGGAGCAGTCTGGCTGCAGCTTGGAAGCCAGAGGCGTGTAGTTATCGACGTTACTACACGACACCTGTACTACACGACAGCGTCTTATGTACCGTTACCACCTACCAAAACTAGCATGTTTAGCTAGCGTTAGCCAACTTAAACTAACGTTAGGGAAGGTAACTTCATATTTCTTTCAAGCAAAGTGACAACATGTGCCTCAAATACAATGTTCCCTTACCTTAGAACAGATGTAGACATCCTTGTTCATTTTATCCACGTTCAGTCGATGTTGTGGTATGCTGCATAACTTTGGCTTGATGTGACTTGGTAAAAGGCAAAAAATACACCCCATCACCCAGCCTCTTAGGATACCTAGTGTCGGAGTTGCATGTACCCCATGCACACCGTTTGACCATTTTAAACTAAAAAGAACACATAAAAACTAACAAAAACGGACTAACTTCAATGCATTTCAATGGACGTTCAAGCAGAGAATGTCCGAGTGTATGGGATAGCTGTGCGCACTGTGATTGGCTCATCGCGTTTGGGGGCGTGGTTTAGCCATAGGTCAATTGAATTACGTAGAATGATAGAACTACGTAGAATGATAGCTTGCTGTCTGATTCAACTGTTTCTGAGCAGAGAGACAAAGCTGATAGACCATAAACAGGAACTTTGATTCTCACTCTGGACATTCACATGGCTTCATCAGTGCACAACAGATCATATTATACCCCCAAAACCCCAGAAAAGTGAAATTTGATGTCATGGCACCTTTAATAAAACACAATCAGAAATTTGAGTTTGAGAAAATTTAGTTTTTCACTTTTGCTTAATTTGCAAAGTATAAAGGAGCTTCAATACCTCCTTACATAAACCCAACCATATACAAAAATATCTGAGACTCCTGACACCATAACGCGACCATTAATTTGAAATTTACCCGCAGGCCGCTGCTTTCATCTGCTGCACAACGGGGTAAACTAATGATAACGTCTTGTGGTCTGTATCTCCAACATCATTGGCTACGAGTCACAATTTGGAGCAAGTAACGAGGATGCTCAGCTAAATGTATTCGAGTGAAAGTATTTATTTTTCGGAAAATGTAGTGAAGTAAAAGTCGTCAGAAATAGGAGTAGTAAAGTACAAATATAAAAAAATACTACTTAAGTAAAGTTAATAAGTATTCTTACTTCATTACTATACAACACTGTATTCTACATACCTTGTAGTCTGCCCATTCTCCTCTTTCCTCTGACATCAACAAGACTTTTTGGTCCAGACAGTTTTCACTGACTGGATATTTTCTTTTCTTCAGATCATTCTCTGTAAATCCTGGATGTGGTTGTGTGTGCGAAATCCCAGTAGCTTAGTGGTTGATGTACTCAGACCAGCCTTTTTCAGTTTGAGCTTCAGCTAGCTATCTTGACCATGTCTGCATGACTAAATGTATTAAGTTGCTGCCATTTGATTGGCTGATTATGTGTTAACAAGCAACTGAACAGCAATGCCCAATTAAGTGGTCAGTCATTGTAAATTGTGGAAGTATTTGGGGTTGGGTATCATTTACATTTGAACCGACATGGTACCGACTTCCAGGGAATTGGTACTGGTACTTAATGGTACCAATTTTTGGTACTTTTGTGTCTTTGTATGGGAATGATTGATTTATTTCTCATTCTCAACATATAATTTTCAACCAATATATTAAAGGAAAATCTGACGTACTGACATTTTTTTAAATTCTCTATTGGGGAGCAGCAGCAGAAACAATGACATTCATCAGTTTTTCCATTTTCCTGTCTTCAAGTTTTATTCTGTCATTTCATTCTGCTACAGAAAAAATATCTATTTCCTTGCCCTGTTGTCTAAGTCATTAAAAACTTTGTTTTGGGAAGGTTTGACTTGTTTTGTAGTGCCCATCAGTGCCAGTCCCACCAGCTGTAGGTCAAGTGAGTTAAGTGATAAGTTGTTACTCAATGAGATACCCACTTTATTATTTGTTTAATTCTTCTGGTCTCAGCATGAACTGTCTGAAGGGGATCTTGTATACACTGTGTCTTTGACTTTAAACTATTATTACTGACATTGCATGCTACTACATGGCCTTACTGGTTAGATGAAAGCAAACTCTTACAAGGTATAATAAAAAAACCTCATAACCTTACAGAAGTGAACTATAAGGCTGTTTAACACCAGTAAGACATATAGGCCATGGGCGGAGCTACGGGGTGGCCAGGGGTGGCTGCGGCCACCCTTGACCAATCAGTGGCCACCCCACTGGCCACCCCCACGCTTTAATCGGGCAACACTCAAGCAGTTACAGAGACCCAAAGCTGCTTTAAAACCACTTTTCCTTCTTATTCTAGACACTAGCTACCCCATACAGTTGGAATTTTTAAGGCCGGACATGCAGAAGTTGAAAATCCCACTTTAAGCTTTTCTTGCTGAGATATTGCGATTGGGGAAAGAAAACTTCTGCTTCAAAGGGGAGACCCAAAACTGCTTCCAAACCACTTTCCCTTCTTATTTTACACATGAGCTACCCCATACAGTTGGATGTATATATATACATAAATACATGCGCTCTGAGGTATTTACTTATGGCCACCCCTATGTGAGTAATGGTCTCTCCCTGGCCACCCTAGTAAAATATTTGAAACAAGGCTAATATATTGAGGACCATCATGTCTGATACTTACCTTAACAAATTCTGGCTTACTGGCTGATATGAATATTTCCATTCACACCAAAAATTTATCACTCAAATCAACAGTCATCATCAGTCATTTTCTGTACTGCTTATCCAGTTCAGGGTCGTGGGGGTTACTGGAGCCTTTCCCAGCTATTATCAGGCGAGAGGCAGGGTACACCCTGGACAGGTCGCCAGTCTGTCACAGGGCCAACACAGAGAAACAGACACCATTCATGCTCACATTCATTCCTAGGGGCAATTTAGAGTGATCAATTAACCTAACATGCATGCCTTTGGATAGTGGGAGGAAGCCGGAGTACCCAGAGAGAACCCACGCATACACGGGGAGAACATGCAAACTCCACACAGGAAGGCTGCTGTTGGAAATGTTTGAAACCCCCTCCCCAGCCAGGAATCGAACCAGCGACCTTCTTACTGTGAGATGCGGTGCTAACCACCACACCACTGTGCAGCCCACTCAAATCAACATTCATGTAATAAAACATTCAATGGCAAACATGTAGGCTATGTGCAGCATACAGTGTTTATTTAGTGTTGGGTGTAAGATGTAACAGAGTAGGGTTTGCATGAAACTGTTGAAGCCTCCATGAGTCACGTGACTGCTCTTACTGTTAAGTCAATGTCTGTCGCAACTCTATATAGTTAATTTTGGATGTTTATCATTTTCTATATGCTTCAGCTGGATGTCATTTGCAAATGCCCAGCTTTCAAAATCTCATCCCCATAATTGTGCATTTTACTTTCAAAGAGACAACAATTTACTTAATCATGCTGGTTTAAAGAACACACAGTTTCCTTATAGACAACCTGACTTCAGAAAAAATACAGGAGTTGACCCACAGGGGTGAAACACTGTTATGCATCTACAATATGAAAATACTCAGATAATTTGCATTAGGGAGGTTTAGTACCCTGCAGCATGTCTTAAAGAAACTTGGTGGTCAATATAATTCATTTTGTTAAATTCAGAAAAGCAAATCCTCTTTAAATGAGTGAAAAAAAAAAAAACTTCAACAAAGTTGCATCCTAAAATAGAATTTATTTAGAGTTGCAAGTGTGATGTCTTCAGTATATGTATTTTCAGGACAGATTACATTTAGGAATAGTCTATCAAACATCGCAGAGAAGATAAATTCATTTAGTCCTTTTGCATCATTGGGTGTCCATCCAATCTCTCCTTGCTGTTGAATCAATGAGTCTATGCTGAAGTTTCCTTTTCATCTTCTGGACCGCTGGTCTTCTCCTCAGGACAAAGATCTTTGGCAGGATCCATTAAAATAGGTGGCGGCATGTTCAGGCACTCCACCATGGCAGCAAACTCATCCATCTCAGGCTTCTCCAGCTGCCTCCTTTTGCTGAGCAGGTAAATATCCACTGAGTTGTAAGTGGGGGACTTTGTTTCCATACTGAGCAGCAGGCAGTCTGGACAGGATGTGTTGTAGTAAGTTGGGGTGAAGCTGAAGTTGCCCGTTATCATCTTCATGCTTTGGCCTTCCAATGAGATGTTGCGGTAATGATACTGGCACTTGTCACCGAAACGGTTGGCTTGGATGTACGTGAAGTTGCGAACCTCAATAGTTATGCTGTCTCTACTCTTCAGACTCTCGGCCAAAGCAGCATGTTTTGGACTGCTCGCAACTAAAAGCCCATCTTCCTTCCAAAATCTGAGGATCAACCTGATCCAAGGTTCGGATCGATTTTTCACAGTCCAGAGGAGCTGAATGTCCGACAGACATCAGACAGAGAACAGTGACAAATGCGGCAAACATGTCTCTGGATATTTCTGGGATTCTTGCAGGGATATTTACCTCAGCTGTTCTGTGGTGTCTCACCAAGAATGTTTCTGATGAAGCGGATTTTCTGATTTTATAGCTGAAAACTGCAGAGAATACAATCCGCTCATAAACATTTGCAAATTGTGAAATGAAGAACCACTTCAAATAATGGATTACGTATTGTTTATAGTGGATATTTACTGATTGGCTCTGTGTCGCATGTGGTCCCATGATAATGTTGTATATCTAAGGCTCACCACATTCAAATAAAATGAGGCAAACACACAGAGTACAGCTTGTACTTGAAATTCTGGACAAAGGTCTTTGGAAAGATCTATGACAACATTTGCTCAAGACAAGATGTACTCAAACCCCTGAATCTGAGCATCAGAACTCCTCCATCTCATCCACTGAGATGAATCTGGGTCAGTTAGTACTCTCAACCCATCTTTGAATATCGATAAACTTAATTTAATAATTTATTACTGGAGATGGACCAGTGGCATCGCCAGCGGATTTTCCCAGGGCTTCAGCCCCGTAAGTTTTGAGTCTAGCCTGGGTATGAATTTACTCTTTAACCACCTTTTCCTGAAAGAAAATCCGATGAAAATCACTTAAATCAGTTAAACGCACCATCAATGTGCGAAGGTCCAGTCTAGCTCCTGTTAGTGTGGTGTGTGAGTGAACGTGTGTGTGTGTGAAGTCTGAGGTCCTATTAGCCCCCCTCTTTGATGTCAGACGAAATTAAAGTAAGTTTGTCAGCTCCGTGTGCGCATGTGCAGAGGAGAGCAGCAGTCAAATTAAACAGCGCCATAAAGTATCTATCAGCAAATGAGAGCGGAGATGTAGCCTACAGAAAATATGAGAGAAAGCAGCAGTTACAACTCCTCAGCTTTTCAGCAGAAAAGTAAAAGGGTAGACATCACAGTGTTGACTTTTTTTCTTGTTAAAAACAATATGATAAAGTCAACATGAAACCCCCCAACATAAAAAATGAGGCTGAAGTTAACAGCAACTCCTTTCCTACCTTCTGTTTCGATTTTGGCTTAAAGGGCAGTTCCACTCAAATAATTTTCTACTGTCAACATTTAACGAGGTCCTGTGTAAAAACTACAACATTTACACTTTTCAAACCTGGACTCAGATGTTCTTTAGGGACAGTGATGAGTGATGAGTCAAAGAGAAGACAAAAGGTGAATACTGTATGAACTGTTATGCACGAGTGCAGCGCACGTGTTTTAGCAATATAATGGTCAACATTTCATTGTTGATTTTGTGGTTAATTTTTTTTTTAATTAAAATGACAATTTATCCACTCCATTATGTCTATTATTGTCTTCTAAAAGACATTTTTGTAGCGAAAGACAAGAGTAAAGCTTGTCAAATTTTTTCAAATTTACACCTGGCACAACTCCGGGCTAAGCCCAGGTTGTCTTTAAATGCTGGAGACGTCCCTGAGATGGACCATCAAAGCGATTTTTTTTTTTTTTTTTTTTTTTTTTACAGTAAATTTAGTTGACCTATCAGGCTAATTAAAACTGATTAGTATCAGTTGGGATGTTATTCTGACATCATTGATGAAATTAAAAATACTAAACTGTAAAATGCCTGTAAAATGTAAATAGTGTAATGCCCACCCAGCTGTGGGGGGAGGGTATGTAGCGTTCCGCTGCAATAAAACCCATCATCTCTTGTTGTCTTTCAGTCTGGTATTTTTGCTCCTGAGGCAGGACATGTTTGTGATGGTTTAGTAACTGTACTGCTCTAGTCTGTTGCTTCCGCTATTTGTGCAAACTTCAGCAAAAACAGCAGTTAAACTTTCTTGCTTCTGCTTGCAGACTGGAGACACACGGGAGTTAATTCCTCCTGGGCTGTAGCTGCAGCTACCTGCAGGGCTTACATTCTTCACTTTACACAACAGTGGGGAAACAGACACAGGACTCGGCTTGCAACCATAGAAGTTGTGGCCTTTACTGTAAACAGGAAGTTTCTTACAGCAACTTTTTTATGCTACAGTCTCACTCAGTACACTACTTTGCTTTCACAAAACAGGCAATCTATTTCAATGAAAAACGAGGGAAAGCTCAGCCACAATGTATTCCTTCTCAGTCCTCTATGTCATAGGATTAAGGCACCCAATCAGATGTCATAATATAGCTGTTAGCATGAATGATGATGACATTGGGTTTTACTACAGATGCTTTCGGACTGTAGGAACCTTTTGATGTTCCTATAACCTTTTCGGTAACCAGGCAATTTTTTTGCGCATTCGGACATATAGGAACCAGGGACCTCGGACCTCAGTTCCTGTAACCTTTTTAGCTCCTACTCCGAGGCAGGGTCTTTTCGAGGTTCCATAGTAACTAAAATACGTACATGTTTGGTTGTTGGTAGAACTGGCAAGCCGCGCCACTTGCGTGAGCTCTGCTTCTTCCAGCCCGGCAATGTTTAAAAAGTCTCACAGCTGTTTACCTGCTTCTCCGTTACATATGACCGTGATGAGGGAAAGCTGGTAAGTTAGCTTTTATAATAGCTTTGAATAAAAGAGATGAGAAACCTCAGTTTTGTATCAGATCTGCTGGGGCATAAATTTGTCACTGTCACAATGATTGCGTCACACATGGTCCCTAACGAGGTCCTACCTCATGTGCGAATGCACGCTGAAGGCGAAGGGTAGTTCTTATAACTAAACTCGGGAGGCGTAGTTATAGGAACTGCGTTCTTAGAACCTCTCTGTCCGAACGCGCCTTATTTTACTGGTTTAAAGTAGGTTCCTGCACATTCTTCTAATTATTTTAATTAAATCAACGTATAGTATACTTTTTTACATTCAGTTTAAAAATCAAGATTATCATATCAATTTGGAGTGGAATTTTTTTTTTATCATTAAAATGTATAAATTTCATTTTTAATCAATTTACTATAATTATATAAGCATTTCTGTCAAGTATTTATTAGTTAAATTCATGTTTCATATTGTCCTTGCAATAAAGACGTTAATGTACACTGTACAATTGTGTGCTTTTTCTTTGGGGACAAAAATTATTGTTATAAAGGGGAAAGTATCATAAGCAATAACTATGGAATAAACCAAAAAAATAGGGGTAGGACTCATTCCTGACTCTCTCTCTCTCACACACACACACACACACACACACATCCACACACACAAACACTTTTTATCTTGCTTCACTGCTTCATTAACACCCACTCTAAGTGGCCATTAAATTATTTTGTATCATGGTCTGGGTGAATACTCAATTCTGACTGGCTGCAGGGTTTCTTTAAAAAGTGTTATAGAACACCTAGAAGAAAAGTTATGTAACATACATTTTGATTAGACACACTTCCATTAAAGGCAAAAAAAATCAGCTATCAGTAAAATAAGTTGAAATTCACAAAAGTAATAATACTTTTTTTTAAGAGTGGTCAAGATTTTTTTGCTTGTAATAAGCAGTTCAGTGTGTGTTTTGCAAATCATTTGTGTTGCAACAAATGACTTCACAAAACTCCAGTATGACGACCTCACTCACACTGAAAACCAGAGCTAAAGACGCCTCAGTTGTAATGTGAACAAACTAAGCAGGGGTAGTGTGGTGTCGGCCCAATGAGGGTGGGGCTAACTAGGTGCTGGTGTGAAAGGGGCATTAGAAGTTGGTTGGGGCAGGTCTGGGTGGCACCTTCATGGTGAATTTGCATAAGAAACAGCGAGTTAATTAGGAGTGACAGCTGCTTTTTTTTTCGTGGTGATTCATCCTTTATTTACAAACTGTTACAGCAGCGGCTTTGATGACGTCACTATTATGCGACACCATAACAAGTAAACGTCTGTAAATAAGGACAAATCAATACGAAAAAGCCACTTCGAGCTCACGGGGGGGTTCTGACCAATGCCTCGTAACAAAACACTGGTGAAATGAAGGAGTTTGTGGCAGATAATCCCTTTTTTAGAGGCTGGACGCGGTTGCCCCATCACTGCCATTATATGGCGCATACATTGATCTCGAGTGGATCTAAATATCTCCCGAAGGAATTCAAGTTGCACCAAAATTGTCTGGGTGAGTAAATGAACATATTTCATGCAAGAAAATAGGTCCAGATTGAAAAAAAACGAAGTTCCCCTTTAAAATGGTGTGAAGCCTGGTTACTGCTGGTTAAGCAACAAATGTTACGTCACTCGGCAGAGACCAATTATCAGATTGCCAACCGTCCCAATACCAATACCAACCTTTATTTTCAGATTCTTCTGGGACATAGTCAGGAGAGTCATCTTTGACACATTTGAGTGCATCTTGGGAGAGAAAAAAAGAGAAACATGTTTAGTACACAAAGCTCCTCTAGAGAAAGAGACATAATTATCCTGAAAAACAGGGAAACAGTGCACAGATCAGACATTGATGATACATCTTTGTCAGGAATCTAATGTAGTACAACTAAACAACAGCACAAAGTCTGTTAACAGACTTGGCAAATCATCAGATACAAAAGACAACATTAGTGGAGACTGAAAGCAGCAACATGTTCTCTGCTGCAATGGAAGTGTGTCAACATCAACAAAATGCTAGCTGTTACCCATCTAATTGCCATACAAATGCTGCATTCCGTTTACCTCAAACAGGGTAGTGGGAACTGGGGGGTGACGACACACTCGACCAAATTGCGTTCCAGTTTACTTGTCGGAAAACCAGTTAGCAGCCTAGCAAAACATTGTGTTTGCTAAAGCTTTCGATTTTAGCCGCTGATCACTGAGCTGGTGTTGTAGTCCACATATACTGCATGAAAATTGTGAATTACACTACAGCAGCTTCCCCCTACATCTACATAAACCAATACTACGTGAATGACTGATTTAATGCAACAAAAATAATAAGAAGTGTAATTAAACAAAACATTACAGGAGCTGCTAGCACTACTAACACCGGGCGCCGTGTTAGCAGTGCTAGCAGCTGAACTCGAAGCTGCAAGGATTGTCAGACTTCCGAGTGGGAAATCCGATTTGGGGGGACCATTCCAGTTGAAACTTTCTACTCGGATCAGTTTGAATTTTCGACTTCTGAGTTCAAATGGAACTCAGCAAAGTAGATGGTGTTTAGCAGTCAACTAGCATTAGCTAGTGGGTATCATCATGGTTCTCGTCAGGAGCGAGTTGTAATTAACAACAACAACAAAAAAAAGGTTTACTTGAAATAATACACACAAATAACAACCGTGAATGCATATTAACTTGTGAAAACTGGAATGTAGTTGTCAAACATTAAGCTTATAATCATACTTTACCTTCTCAGCAATCGATTTAGGTCTCGGTCTGCTCCCGCATTTCCTCAACAATGTGGGGGCAGGCTGACGTGACTTACACGGGAGATGCGTGCTTTTTGATGGAGATAAGTTTTAAATAGATTGCTGTATAAAGCCTCTTCCCATTGATAATCTGACATGTCAGATATGGTAAAACGTCAAAAACGTCAAAAGTGAACATACGTGCTTTTTATCAGACAGCAACGAAATATAAGGAAAGCATGCTGCACCGTGTTAATAGTACATAAAAGTTGATATAAATGAAAAAATATAATTTTTGCAGGGGTGGCCAGTGGGGTGACCAGCTTTTTGCTCAGGGGTCACTGGCCACCCCTGGCCACTCCTTAGGGGCGTCCTTGCAGGTAGGACGTGTCCTTCGAAGGACGTAGCCCCCGAATTTGGACAAAGCCCTTGTTAGGCATTATCCCTTACTTAATGCAGTGCTATGAAGATCAGTTATGTCCCTGTGGAGGGAAACATAACTCTCCTCCTGCTCCTGACAAAAATAGTTGGCTTTTAAAAATAGTCAACAATGTCTCTGTTTTGACTATTTGACTAACTGATTGATGAGTTATGTATATTCCTAGTTGTTACCAATTAAAACATTAAATAAATTGAGGCTGGTTTAGCAATTATGTTTTGCCAGTTTAACCCACAGGTTGCAAAATAATAGATAAATAACATTTTCTTAAACATGGATTTAGAAAAGGCATTAAATTGAAACAACCTTGAATCCCTTCTAATACTTTAGTGACTTTTTACCTGTGAAAATTCTGTGATTGTGAAATAAAATGTGTTAAGAACTGTTTGTAACTATTGATTGTTCACTGTGTGACTTGTTGACTTAAGTCTTATCTCTGTGTAGGTTGAGGGTACACCGAGAAACTAAGATCCAAAGCTGTGTTTAAGTTGCAGCCCACAAATTCAAATTCTCTGAAATAGTTTGTTTTGCAATATCAATGTCAGTTAAGCATTAGCAGTACGTAACCTGAAAATGAAAACAGCAACTTTTTGTTAGTTCTTCAGTCATCTCCATTTTTTAATTTCTAATAAAATTTTCAGGAAGTACCCATAAAGTCCCAGCATGAAGTTTTTTACTGTAAGACGTAAACAGCTCAGTGTTACCAGCGTCATTGTGTGCTCTGAAAATATGTCCCTCGACTTGAGATAGACAAATGTCCTCATATGTTCGAATTATATAAAACATTTAGAGTTTATTTACATTATTTAGCAACCTGTTGCCAATAACTGACAGTTGTATCAAGTCTGTTGAAGCTAATAATATTCTAATACTGAAAGCTAGAATATGAAGGTATTTAAAGGTGCAATTGTTGTTCCCATTCATGTGATCAGCCTTACTGCAGCCAACTATTCAGATTGGGTTGTTTTCTATCTAGATACTTGAAAGAAGTTAAAGTCAAAGGTTATGTAAAGAGACTTAACAGAAGACACACAACTAAAGTGTTTTTTCACCATTTATTCACTCTGTGCCACTGAAGACTTTATAGTTTAGTTGGTCTCCTCAGGACAAAGATCTTTGGTTGGATCCATCACAACAGGGGGAGGTAGGTTCAGACACTCCACCTGGGCAACAAACTCCTCAATCTCAGTCTTTTCCAGCTGTTTCCTCTTGCTGAGCAGGTAGAGATCCACTGACCTGTAATTTCGAGACTCTATGTCCAGCGTGAATAGCATACAGTCGGGACAGGACGTATGAAAGAAAGATCCAGTGAAGCTGAAGTCCCTCACTGTCATCTTCAACATGGGGCCTTCCCATGAGAGGTTGTGGTGATGATACTGGCACTCGTCTCCATAACGGTTGCCTTGGATGTATGAGGAGTTGTAAAAATCAACAGTGACACTGTCTCTTTTTCTTACAGCATCTGCAGAGGCAGAATCTTTCAGACTGCCTGCAACAAATGTCCATCTTCCAGTCAAATTCTGTGGATTTAGCTGATCCAAGGGACGGATCAACTTTCCACATTCCAGAGGAGCCGAATGTCCGACGGACATCAGACAGAGAACAGTGAAGAATACAGCAAACATGTCTGGATTTTTCTTGGATCGTTGCAGGGATATTTAGCTCAGCTGCTCTGCGGTGTCTCTGAAAAGGATGTCTGATAACGAGGATTTCTTGCTTTTATGGTTGTTTCACAGAAAAGTTTTGCAATATCGGAAATTACAAAGATGACAAGCCTTAGAGATGAGTTACATTTCGAAACAGTTAAACAAAGGGAGCACTTTATTAATGGGTTATGTGTTGTTTACATTAGTTGTTAAGATTTTGGCTTTGTTTTGCTTGTGGTCCCATGATAACGTTTGATTTTATCAGAATATTTTAGAACGAGTTGGACACTAAACACAGTAACAACTTGTGTTTTCAACTTCTGCAAATATGCTATAAACTTGATATAACAGAGCATACTGTACGAAATATAGACAGCACAGGCAGCAGTACTGGTCAATTAATTTAAAAAAAGCTCACACCGTCTCAAATGTTCCAATCTGTAAAGAAATAAATTTAAAAAAAAAGTTAATTTAGTCTTTATTAGGCAAATGGTAAAGTCCTTGATTTGTTTGAGAATTGTGCAATAATGTTAATGTTATTGTTGAATGTTGAATTTCAGATGGGTCAATTGAAATTTATTCATTGATAACTTGATGCTGTTTTGTTCGAATGCATTTTTCAAGAACAGCCAACAGCCAACAACTTTTTCCACACCTGCATATTCTTTTTTTTTTTTTTTTTGTAGTTGTCCTGTCCAGCATTGTAGCAAACAGAATGATAATCTGACTGCTTTGTTGTGTTGAGTAGATTTACTTTGCCAAGAGGAGCTTTTTAAAAAATAAGGCTGCTGTTGGTATTCTGAATTTATTCATTTTATTTATTTAAAAAAAAACAGGAAAAAAACAGAGTGAAGAGAAGAGAGAGAAGAAAAAAAACATGGATACACCAACACAGTCAACTGATGCATCTGCACAAAAACTCATCAAAAACATTCCACGGTTCACATCTGCATATTCTTAAACACAAACTTTCTTAAAAAATATTTATACACTATGTGAAGACTTTTCTCAAACTTCAACCACTGTAATGCCAGATCTTTTTTTTTTTTTTTACTGTAAAGCTGAAACAACAGAGACATTGGTACTAACTTCAATGAGTGCTGTGAAACAATGCTTTGAGACTTCTGAAAGTTTAGTGTCCGCTCATGTTTAAAATAAATTAAACAAATAACATAAAACAACTAATGAGTGGTAGTTGCAACAAGATCTCAAACTATAAATATGACGCTGTGACATAAAACATACAGGTTTTTATGGTAGTTTCTATTCAGCCGTTTACAATCTACTCACACTCAGGCTTTCTTTAATTAGTATTTATTCACCCATGTCTTTGCTTCAATGGCTAATTTACTATTTGAAGTTCAGTGCAGCTCTTTGGTTTCAAGCACATAAAACAAAGTCAAAATCCCTTGGTTTCAAGTTTTATCATGAAAAGCTTATTCTTAAAATGTGCATGATGTATACATCTTTACATTTACATCTTTGCTTTCTGTGTAGTTACAAGTACATACAAGGGAGTCAAAAGTTATGCAGATTTAAAGAAAGGTCAAAAGTCCATCAGAGAGACAATTCAGGATGTCAGAATGAGCACATATTTTTATAACAAGTTGAAAATGGTAGAAAGAAATGGAAGGATGTTATGAATCATTTCCATATGGGTGTTCATCCACTTGTAGTGGCATACAAGTCAAAGAGGCTTTTCACCATTTAATCAGTCTGTTCTCTTTTCAGTTTAGCTGGCCTCTTTAAAGACAAAGCTCTTTAGTTGGGTCCAGCAGAATTAATGGAGGCATGTTCAGACACTCAAGTTGAGCAGCAAATGCATCTATCTCAGTTTTCTCCACCTCTTTCCTTCTGCTGAGCAGGTGGACATCCTTTGTTTTGTAATTCGGGGCTTCTATATCCACAGCAAACAGCAGACAGTCTGGACAGGATGTCTGAAAGAAAGACCCAGTGAAGTTGAAGCTGCCCACCGTCATCTTCATGACAGGGCTGTCCAGTGAGAAGTTGCGGTGATGATACTGGCACTCGTCACCGTAACGCATGGTTTGGGTGTATGAGGAGTTGCTGATATCAATAGTTACTCTGTCACTTCTTTTAAAATCCTCTGCAGAAGCGGGATCTTTCACACTGCCTGCGACTAATAACCCGTATCTGCCCAGCAAATGCTGGTTATCAGGCTTATCCATGGGACGGATCTGATTTTCACAGTCCAAGGGAGCTGCATGCCCAACAGGCATCAGACAGAGAACAGTGACAAGAACAGCAAACATGTCTGGATTTTTCTTGGATGTTAAAGGGAAATTTATCTCAGCTGTTCTGTGGGGTCTCTCCGAGGATGTGTCTGGTAGAGAGTTTTCCCTGGATTTATAGTTATACCACAGAAATGTTATGTAATATTAAAATTATTGAGATAACAGACCCAAGACCAAAGGTACATTACCAAGTTGTGAAATAGAGGACCACTCTCAGTAATGGGTTATGTATTATTTACACTGGTTGCTGTGGACTTGCACTGTTCCACTTGTGGAACACACAGCTGTACTTTTAAATTCTAGAAATACACTACTCACTCTATGTAATGGAACACAGGAAGCAAATATAGACAGAATAATTCACAGTAATGGTCTATTAAAACAAGTACACACTGTCATGAGATTTAACCATTTAATTTCTAACAAAATATGTAACTTACTCAGAGTTAAACTGAAATGGCATTTTACTACATTTTCATTCTTTGATAAATTTATAACCTGAAATTCATTTTAGCCAAACTAACTGTTCTTAAGAGGGAATCACATCTTATCTTAATTATTGCGTTACCCCAGGCCAGATCAACAAAACATAGCAGTTCCAGTCATCTTGCTTAAAAAGATGAGAAAAATGTAAGAAAACAGCTATAGTATTAAATTCATAAAACATATGATTTCAAAATATTAATTTAGCTGTGGATTTAAAAAATAATCCCTTTAGATGGACAGTTCTACTTATATCTTCCTAAAGATGTATTTTACATCTCTCTTAATTTTGGCTGTATATTACCAAAAGAACTTTAATACAATATTTCAATTTTTTTTTAAATGCATTTACTTATTTATTAATTTGGGACAGTGTGGTTTAATGAACATGTACAAAAAAATCTTGATGTAAACAGCCTAGATATGTAAGCAGTATATGTACCAAAGGCAGATAATAAGACATAAAAAAAAAAACCTTTGAATTCTTAAGTTTAACTATTCCCTGTAGATATAAATTCAGCTACAAGCTGTAACATCACACTCTTTATAAGCAGGTATAATATCCAATCAAGCTTGTATTTTTATTCAGGAAACTTCTAAATGATTCAATAGTTTGATAGTTTGACTTGAACAGCAGATGACGGCCATCCAGGCTGTGTTTTTTTTAATATTTAAAGTTTAGAAGCCCATTTTCTTCTCTGCTCTCCCTTTTTTTGTAAAAAAAAAAAAAAAAAAAAAAAAAAAAAGAGAAGTTTATTGTTTTGCAAACCTTGTTCATGTGACAGTTGTGATGCTTTGCTGGCACCTTTGACCCCCCTCTCTTGCAGATCGTGTCATGCAAAACATAAAGAAGCACATCTCATAATTTGTGGGTTTATACTAAATCAGGACACAGATTTGCGTTTGAAGGCCCAAGTAAATAAACTGTGAGGTGGATGTGAGCATCAAACCACAGCAGAGGCATGCATCTAATCCTTTTGATCATTCTCTTATTTCAGGACCACCAGCCACCTCCTGTTTAGATGGAAGAGGCAGCAGTTCTTTATGCAACCATTCTTTGAAATCCCTTTGATGTTGTGTGGGACACACTCCGAAATCTCAGCTCACTGGGACTGCTTTTTAAGTGCAGGGCACACAACTGCTTCCCTTTCCCCAGGGACCCCCGGTGTAGGCCATGGAACTACTATGAGGGCTGGTAGAGACACTGCAGGCATCTCTGGAAACTTTGTCAAACTCCTAACATTTGCATGAGTCAAGGACTTTAAAGACACTGCAGGGACACATGGTGCAGCCTGCTTTCAGCTCTGTGTTGCTGTTCTTTGTGCAAAATTGTATTATGAGGGACTGACGTATCCAGTGCCCCTGTTTTGTCCCCTGTTATTACTTTAATCTTACTAAATGTAGTGTACAAGAAATGCCTTAATAACACAATTTGGTTCTGGTAAACTGCAGAACGCCTAATTTCTTTATATATGTGCATACTTTCTTTTGATTGGAGAGATTTTTCAGCAGTCTTTTGAAATGGTCTTGAATAATTCTACAGACGCTCAGGTTTTTCAAAATTTTTTGAAATCTGGCTTAAAAAAACCCCAAAAACTTTCATATCAGTTATTTCCAAAAGATTTTTGTGAAGCCACAGTGATCTATGAATGATTCAAAACCAAAAGTTAGCCAGTGCAGCAGTGTTCAGCAAAGAATCAACTTCAAATTGTATTTTTGGGGCACTTTGTTATAGCAGCCTTTTGCAAAGAACCCAATTTTTCATGTCTTTTCATGTCTTTTTTTGGCATGTAACAGTTTGACAGAAATAAAAATGGTATTTTTGCATGAAGATGATTCACAAAGGCCTTAAAGTGCTGATGACACAATCTTAACTTCAAGTAACTTTGCCATACAACAACACACCAAGACAAAACAAGTAGTTCTGTGCAGTTAGAAGTTAATCAGACGTGTATTTATGTAAATATCCAATGTTTGGGAGGCTCGGCTAAATGCTAATAGCTTTTCAGTCGCGAACCTAGCCGCCATGATGTGTCGTCAGCGACATACAGAGTTGCAGTCCGCCCATTGATTTACATGTATAATCTAGGCTGTAGAAAACATGAAAGATGCTCCAGAACAGCTAGACTGGAACTGGTTTGTGAGGTGGGATCATAAGCCAGTTCAGAAAAGTGTGATAATGCTGAGGAATTTGGGGAAATCACATTTTACAAGCTAAAACCGGAGTAGAATTGTAGCCAGCTGCCTACAGTCTGTCTCCCAGCCGCAGGTTCACTGGTTCAGCTAAAAGCCGGCAAAACCACACAAAGGGAACTCCCAGAACCCAGGAGGACCCAGAACAGCACAAGCAGACCCACAACTGTGAAGGAGCTGCACTGGTTTGATAGAACCAGGCGTGACACTCATTCCCTGCATTACCTCGTGGCTAACGGCTAGCCGCAAGGTAAACAATTAGCCTTTAAAAAAATGAGAAGATAACTTACATGGTTCAAGTCGAGTTTCAAATAGTTCCCGTTAACAAGGATGAGGATGGAGGGAAGGATGCATCTTTGGAAGCAGCTGGAGGAGATCTGATGACCGGAGACGTCCTCATATAACCGAACTGCAGCTGTCTGTCCATACAGTAGCTGTATGACCGATGTGATGAAGCAACGATGGTTGAAAAAGAATAATCCAGAAGACACGATCGCAGTTTTATTGTGTTAGAAGTCTCAACACAGTGCCAGAACCTCCAGTAAACAGACGCTGTAGACAGGAGAGACGAGCAGAGGGGTCCTGCTGCTGTGGGTGAGTCTGACTCCGACCTGCTTCTTTATCCTCTTCAAAATAAAATTCTAAATGTGTAGGAAACCTAAAATAAACTAACGCTGTACAAATGAGCTTTTAACCTTTAACTGTCAATACAATTTAAAGGCTGAGTCGTTACTGTCTGTCTGTAAAACTGGAAAAGGAACTTAAAAACCGCAATGAAGCCATTGACTTCAATGTTAAATAAGCTGCGAAGACTTTCTGGTAGACGTCACATCCGGTTTCGGCTCACAGCACCACAGTCTGGTCAGATGTGCTGAAAAGCAGCGATGTTTTCTAATAACCCATCAATGCAGCTGCGCTTGTTTCTGTTACATGGATCACCATGAAGAACATTTTGGTTGATACAACATGGAAAAAAAATGTCAAAAACGTGTCAGCACTTTAAACTTGCACACCTCAGCATAGTGTGCTGTACATCCTTAAAGAAATTTGAGGAAACTTA
Organism: Atherinomorus stipes; assembly: GCA_023101725.1. Taxonomy (NCBI): domain Eukaryota; kingdom Metazoa; phylum Chordata; class Actinopteri; order Atheriniformes; family Atherinidae; genus Atherinomorus; species Atherinomorus stipes. The sequence goes on along the minus strand of JALJCO010001535.1, from coordinate 763,793 downwards.
AATATGGAGAACAGAAGAAGTGGCTGGCTTTTAACAGTATCTGAGAGTAATGTTGTTTAAAGAGACTTGAGGCAAGATTAATATATGAGACTCGCGACTGGTGCTGCGGGTAACTGCAGCCACGAGCCTGCAGTTACCCGCAATTCCTGCCTCTAGTCCCTTTAAGAAATAATAATGCGGCAAAGATCTGACAAAGGGGCTAAGAGATGCACCTGGACCTTCAGTTGATCCATCAACTCTTCTGAAGCCTCATCAGCAGATTTCCATGGAAGGGTGGCTTTCAAGAAGCCATTCTAAAAATGGGAAAAAGGCTGAGGTTTGTAAAGTGACAACAATGATGAAAAAAAAAAAAAAAAAAAGAGGCGACACCCTCCCCAGAGTGTGGACCTCAACATTACTGAAGCAATGTGGGATCATGCTGACTAAATGCAAAGGCAGCCAACATTCAAAGAAGAGCTTTGGAGAGTCGTTCAAGAAGCCTGGAGAAATATTCCTAAAGAATATGTAAAGAAATGAGAAGAAAGCCTAGATTCCAGACGGCAGACACATCAAATATTGACTTTTATACACATTTGCACAAACTCCCAACTCACTGCATTTCCATCTAGGCACGTTTCAATAAATTAGCGTATAACTGAAGATCTTTGCAAAGTACTGATAAAACCATATAGATGGAGCTGAAAAGAATCCAGGACTTTGACAAATTTTTCTTGAAACACACTTTTATTGAGAAAAGAAAAAAAAATGGTGGAATCATTTCACTCTCCACTATTCTGTCTGCTATGCGGCATCTCTCCTGATACACACCTTATTAGGTAAACATGGGGTGGCATACGTGCGCGTTGCTAGACATGAGCAAAATACTGCATAAAAACTGGCCAATGTTGAATTCTAAACTGGTGTCATTGGAGTACAGGAACAGTGAGATGAGTCATGCAGTTAATCTTTCATCTACATCAAACTACTGTATGTGAGGTTGGGGGGGGATTTCAGAGTTCATAGTTCAATGTTGGAGAAACAGATGCGAGGTAAACATCAAGCAGGTCAAGTGGTTTACCACAAATGTCAGTTTAATCATTAAATCTTTCACGTTAAAGCTCAAAATGTTGTTTACAGTATGTACATCCATACACAAAACTCTCGCTCTCATCTAAAGCACATGTGGTAAAAAAAAAAAAAAGAAAAGAAAAGAAAGAAAATTCATACTTTAGGTAATTAAAAATATATATTTTTAAAATAGTCAAATTGGTTTTAAAATGTAGAATGGTGCACACTTTTTTTTTTCTTTATAGATCACACCATTCAAACTACTAGTTTCTGCACTGCCAGAACAGTAGACGGTAACAGAGTGAATAAAAGGTTCAGGCTCGACACTGTACTTGAGTTAAATAGAATTTCTGATAAAATTTCAAAACCCAATAAAATATTTCAGCTTCAAAGTCATGAAAATAAAGAAATGGTTTCCACAACCCTCCTGAGAGCTCTACACTTCTCATGCTAAATCTCAGAAGCTTAAGAAATGAACATGTAATTTTTAATCAGTACATATTAAGTGAGTCTTATTTGTTACTGCATCTGAACTGTTGAGTTCATGTGGACTGGCTGGCTCTTCTGCAAACAAAGACAATGATATTGAAAATAACAAAGGGCTCCATGTTTTAGTCCACCTTGTAAGAAGAGATTTTATTTAACTATATATATACTCTTATGGTGAGATCATAGAGGCGCTTAAATCCAAAGTTCAGTCAAGAAGAGCCCTTTTGTGGTGGACAGTTTGCTTCCCGTTGCAGCTGGACTGGTGATGAGGACATTTCATGAGTACCAGGAATGTTGGCTGAGGATAGTAAAGGAAAGGGAAGCTACTTGTGGACATGCTGACTCAAAAAAACGGATGGATGCATATAATAAAGATGATGGAAGGAATGTGCTGTGAACTGGACTGTAGAGTAACAGACTGAAGGACACTGACTGACAGGGGAGGCTGGGAGCAAATGAATGGACAGAGATGAGTTTACATGACAGAGCAGCACTGGCAAGTCTTGTGTTTGGGTGATTCAGAATTCCCCTCCTGGATGGGCTCTGGTGGGGCTCTGTGCCTCTGTGCTCCCTGGGCTGTTCGCTCCTGCTGACTCTGCCTTTGTGCTGGGGGCTTCAGCTTTCTGCAGAAGTGGCTCCTGCTCCCCTGGTCCTGCCTGTGCTCTCTGCTGGTCTTGTGGATCAGTCAGAAGGACCTCTTGGAACTGCCCGGGCTGGCAGGCAGGGTCCTCCACTTTTATTTCTGCCTTAGTTTCCTCTGATGTTATTGTAGCTTCAGCCTCTATCTGAGGACCTCCAGGGGAGAGTGGCACCTCAGCATAAACCGGCACCAAAGCCACTGTGGTGCCCTCTAGAGCATCTGCAGGCTGTTGCGGCTGAAGCGAGGTTGGATCTTCTGTTTTCTCATCTTGGCCCTCAGCTGTTGTCTCTGCATCTGCATCGCCGCTTGGCTTTATGTCACCTTCCACATCTTCACTCTCAGCTGCTAGCTGTGCTTCTGTAGAGACCTCAGCTGCTTCACTCGTTCCCATTTCTGTTAAAGTTTCTTGAGCAGCTTCTGTTTTTATCTCCTCCACAGCTTCTTCTGCCTCTTTGGATTTGGCGGGAGGGCTTTGTCTGGCTGCATGGACTCCTGCTGGTCCTCCTGGGAAGTAAACTCCTCGGGTGCATCATCCCCTTCATCTGTGATGATCACACATTCTGCTCTCATTACCAGGGTCCCTTCTTCCTCCTCTTCAGTAACCCTATCAGTGGTAACCTGACCCGCCTCGGCATCAGTGACTTCTGTCTCTGATTCCAACTTCACACCGACCTCAGTAGCTGTGATTGGTCCGTTTGTGTCCGACTCACTCTGGACTGGTGTGCTGTGATTGCCATTTGCTGCCACTTCTCCTTCACCGTTGGTTAGGACGACTGTGGCTTCAACATCTGGAGGGCTTTGGTTTACCTTCCCTTCGTTGTCAGACGCTTCTGAAGAAAAAATAATTACAATTAATAGAACGATCTATTCATGAACATTACATGAATTAACAATTATATTCATGAATGTTCCATGTCATGAACGTTGATTTATGCAGATACAGCTTCACTCAGTAAGAATTATTGGGGTGATTTGCTGCTATGTCAGAACTGAATGCAGCTACTTCACGTATAGAGACTACATACAGTATGCATCAACATCACCACACTCAGAACTGTGGGATTGATTCGCCTTTTTTAGGGGGACCAGAGTTCTACTTAAACCAGTTAAACTGAGGTCATCGCCATCATGTCATCTTCACCTTATCTTGAATTTCATATAAGTATTTAATCTTTTTATGGTGTTGTGTACTCGGCTGCAGCAGCAGCTTCATGATCGGTGCACAAAAGCAAATTAACCAATAGATTTTCATTCTGTTTCCATCTTGGAGGCAGTGTGGTGATAAACATCACAGAGAACGGAGGATTCTGCAGAAACTTTTACCAGGTGATGCATCTGCTAGATGAATGGGATGTTGAGTCGACAGGTGAACTGGTACACCTTAGAATTCATGTAGAAATGTTTCCTGGCTGTAGTCAAGTGAGATGTGATTTTGCATGAAACAGTACTAATCTGATGACATTCCCATATAAGGATGAGAACATCAGTTTTCTCAACATGACTGGTTGTTGTGCTTGGATGAACATAAGTTCCAGTGTTATACTGTCTGACAATTCAGTCAGAAATTGAGGACTGTTTAGTGTTTTCAGAGGTTTCAGACTCTCTCTGCCATCAGATACAGTAAAGTTTTTTTTTGTATTTCTTATTGTTCTTGTAATAAATAAAAATACTTCCAAATATTTTTGCTTGCTTTCATATTTTTACTCTTTTCGCTTAAACAAGATAAATTGAATGAAATATTTAATCTTGTTTATTGAGATATCTATCTTTTCCTTTCATAAATCCAAAGTCATTAATCAGAAATCAATCCACATGCATGAATAGATAATGTATTTGATTTCAAGATGAAAATATCAGAATAGATATTTAATTAACAAGCTATTTCAGTATGATGGTGTAGTTGCCGCTGATAATCTTAAAGATTTCAGCAAAGTTTTTAATCCTGTCTATAAAATGGCTGCATGCACATTTAAGGATTATTAGTTTAGAAATTCATGTCAGATGTACAAACTTGCATCAAACACAAGGTAAGCACCAATGTCTAAGACTGAAACAGCTGGCAATGCATCTAAACCTGAACTTCATTGTTCAGCAGCTTCAATCCAAGTTATAAAATTAAAGCCGTTTTAGCATCGCAACACTTCTTGGCTTCTCCTTTGAGCTTAACGCAGTGAAGAAGTTTTTCTCTAGCATGTTTTTAGATGTTTTTAACAAATGTACTCGTACCAAGTATAGTAGATGGATGTAAACAGTAGCCGGGTTCTCCCTCACAGACATTCTCTATTGAACTGCAGTTAAATATTCTTTAATCTATGAGTTGTAACATTTTCTCTTTGCTCTATAAGATAATCAGTTAAAAAAAAGAGAGAGACTGTTTTGGCTACAGGTCATTTACTGTGTAAGAACAAATGGCAGTCTTTGTTTAATGTTCTGAAAATAAAAATATTTAGCTTTATAAGTTCAGTCACCACTAGAAAGACAGCACTTGTCCATCATGTCTCACTGTTTTCCCACCTGCAGGCTGGACAACTCACTGCTGTGGGAGTCCTTAAATTCCTTAATGGACTCAGACTATCTTGGACAGCAGCCGGCAGCGATCTCAGAGACCTGCTGGGTGCTTAAGGACCACTTCAACTACAACCTCCAGCTGGTGGAGAGAAGGCTTGTGTGACAGCATGTCAAGCTGCTGAACAAGGACTACCGTTGCCAGCTGCAGTCCAAGATGGAGTCGGTTTGAAGTACAAGAGATTAACTGGACAGGAAGCTGAACGACACTGAGGACTGGCATTTCTGCCTGGCCAGTCTGTAGGAAGGAAAATGCAGAAATTAAGCAGCTTAAGCACCATTATTGTACACACACTTGCAGAAGGGTTAAACTAAAAAGTGCATTGAATGTAAATTGCTTTCATCCAGTTTGGACAAGAAAAGCTACAGATTTTGGAAGAATTACAGCTACACAGGAAGATTTAATGAGGAATCAAATTGTGAATTCTTTTCCTCGAGCAGTGTGCTCGACGAGTATTCTGACTGACAAGTTGAGCAGCTGCACCCTAAAATCTAGAAAACTGCTAGATGTGCACTTTAGTGCCCCCTTTTACATGAATTTAAATCCACCAAAGCACGTCATGTTTTTCTGAACTCCACATAAAGACGTGCCAGTCTTTATGATGGAAATTTCTTAAGAAGAGCAGATACAAACTACTGGGACGTACACATGGAACATTTCATAGTTTTTGACAGCTTGGCACAAGATGGCGACTGGATAAGAATTAACATGAGGAGGAATGGAGAAGGAACACATTTCCAAGGTGACAGCAGAGATGTCGGTATGAGCAAATAATGATAATTTCATATATTTCTACATATGTTTCTGGCGGATTCTCCATACCCACCTGATCTTGTATCGTTTTCTCCATTATGTAAACTATCTTGGGTGATTTCTGAGGACAACACAAATCATGATCAACAGCATGCTTGGTTTGGAAAAAGGCACTATGAAAGGCTACAAGATGGAATACTAATGTGACAGGTTATTGGTACACATGCACAGCCCTAAAAGAAAGAATGCAATTTCCTACTGAAAGCATCAGTTAGAAAAAAAATGGAAGAAAGGATAGGATTAAATAAAAATGTAATCAATATGCAGTCATGCAGAGAAGTAAGGCTGGTGTTAGAAGCACAGCTGCTGATGAACAGGTGGCCGCACTTGCTAGAGTTGACATGCATTAGAGAGAATAAAGTGAAGACTGAAAATGACAGATGGATGACAGGCATGCTTGACTCAGCACTTTATTAATATTCTGAATATTGCAGTGTCAACTTTGGATCTAAAAATAATTTTTGAACAAAACTAGTACATTTAGATTTTGCATGTGTGTTGTAATTTCAGACTTAGTCTCATCTGATCCAACTTACCTGCTTCAGGCTCAGCCACTTTCACAGCCTCCTGTTGGGTAAAAGGCAGAGGAGAGGAATTAAATGTGACACAAAGGTTAAAAGCTGATTTATGATGTTTAGCCTGACAAAAAGCTGACAATCCAGAATAGATTTATTTCTACTTAATACACTTCCATCTTGGTGTCTAAACTTCTATCCTAAACTCTAACCAGGTCAGACAAGCACAGACCGAACAAATTAATATATCGACTTTAGACCCTCAGATGGATCAGAATGATGAAAGAGTCCAAACTTGTGCCTGGTCACAAGGGGGAGTGATTGAGCCGAGACGGCCTACTTTAAAATGACACGATACAACCTTTGTAAATATGAACTTTTTTTTTTCTCTGTGTTGCCTGCTGAGGCGTTAAAAAGAAGCCGACCCCAGCTAATGCTGTTTGTCACAGACAATGAGGTCTAGTTCTCATTTAATAATCATTTGCACTTGATGAATTGTGCAAATAAAAAGTGGGGAAAAGTTTGTTCTTCATCACAGGTAGCAAATCTAATCAGCTAACACACTTACTGTATCAAAAATGGAATCTAAAAGGTCAAGGGGAAGACATAATGATAAGAAACCAAAAGACCTGGGAGGAGACCAGAGAACAGGACATACAACTATCCTCCTTTACTGTGAAGTCATTGGAGGTAAAAATATTTGGAAGTGAAACAATAATTCAAGAGAGGATCAGGCGTTGCACTGTTTATGTATCAGGACTGCTTGCATTCATAAAGTTCCTGCTTTTCAACAGGAGGTGTAACATCAAAGGTGCTCTGAGGGAGGAAATGCATTATGCATGCCTGAGAGCCATGAAGAAAAGATGGGCAAAATTTTCTGCTTAATAGAAGACGATGTAGCAGCCTTGTTCAACATATTCCAACCTCCTCTGTGTCCACACAGTGAGTGGATGTGTGCAAGTTGTGCACCTGTTGGTCATCTTCCATTTGTTTCTTCGCCTTCTCCTGTGCCTCTGCCATCAGCTTGTTCTCTGACAGCAACCTGAGTAGGACACAATACACACACATGTACAGAAAAACAAAACAAAAACAAACATCAAATCTAGTCTAACAATAAATTCTTATTTTTGAGTGCTTTAGAGTATTATCAAAACTGTAATCAAAAATATTTCTAAAATTAATTATTATTTCTTGATAATGATCATTATCTATTTAAATGTTTAAATTCTTCTCAGAAGCTGTGACTCTTTAGGATAAAAGTCATGGAGATTTTCACTGGTACTGATATCATTTGCCGATATTGGCATTAAACTGTGATATCAGAAATATCGGTACCAGTTTTTTTCTGACCGATACTTTTACGAACAAAATCTTACGAGATCTCATTCAGTTATTAAATCTTGCGAGATTTTGTTCCATTAGCACTAGTCCGGTATGTAGAAAAGTCCCCGTTATTGTGGAAGAAATTCATATCCCAGCATTCCTTTCAGAGTCACGTGACTACGGTGCAGCTGCTGCTGCTACAGACTGACTTGCTTTGAAGCTGCTTATATATCTGGTTTTAAGTTGTTGGTTAAGTTACCAAGTTGTCAGAAACATTATAATTACTGTAGCCACATGTTTGATAATTCATGCTAGTATCTGATACACGGCAGCCAGATGTCCAAAATGACCTCCTCTGGCTGAGTTAAGGCTGTTTTGGGATCTTTGCTCTCGGACCAGAATACAGTTGCATCTCTCAAAATATGAAAGATACAACCTCACTGTTGTCTGCAACCATAAGTAGATATGGGACATCAGAAATAAAGAGTTGGACAAAATTAGATATCAGTAAAAAATATCTAAGTCACAATTACTCACTGTGCCAAGTAGTACAATAACCGTTTCTTCAATAAAAACTTCTTCCATTGGTATTTTTCTAGTTTCTCATGTTGCCTTTTCCTGATGTTGCCGTCATTTGAGATGGTTACTCACACGGCTACTTGGTTCTGGTGTTCTATATATTTTTATTCTTGCTAGTATCTTTCCTGCTGTTAGATGCTGGATTGTCTCAGGGGCCTCTTTGCACAGCAGGTACATGGAATTTCTGCCTGGTCTGGTAGATCTGGGTCTCTATTGCTCTGGTGTTTGCCCCTGTGCTGCAATGACTATTGCCTCTGTGTGGTCCTTCAGACAGGCTCAAGTCTGGTTTGGTTTCAACCAATATGTTAAAGTATAACTTGAAGATTTTTAACTTTTTATATTTTTGTGTCTATAGTCTACATAGACATCAATACCTGACCAAGTGTAAGCCAGGACAAATCAGCCACCGGCAGCTTTGCACACCCATGATGCATTTTCAGTCTAGGTGAACAGCAGATGTGATCATCTCCTGGTTTGACTCTAGCTGGGAGGGATGATTGCACACGGACAGGTGTGTTGTGTTAAGCACCCAGTCATTAAAAGAACTGCTTTTTTTTTTTTTTTTTTAAAGGAGCTGTATCATGCTTTTCAAACGTTCCAAAAGTCAAATAAAGGCATTTATAAGCAAAACATGATCCCATCGCTACTATAGAAACTAATTTGGTGCTAAATATTTTTTCTATGCGTCTAATTTCAAACACGAGAGAAGATGGCTGACTGCACTGAAACACGGAGCTCAACCGATTGCAACATGTTTTACGCCCATTTAATGACGTCTGATTCTTAAGGGTCACAGAATTGTTTGTAGCACCGGCAGCTCACATTGATGTTTTTTGTAACAAACAAGTTTTCGGACTCTGATCGACGGGATAAAACGGACCAGCCTGTTATGGAGCTGTATGCACTCAAGCCAGAGTCTGATATGGAGTTTGAAGTACACACAGTACCACAGAAACCCTGACAAGTAAGTAAATTAACGAACAAATCATAGGCTAACAGTTAGCATTGAGCTGAGAGATGTGCTTCAATCACCGGTGTTGTCTGTCCATGCGCGTTTTTATAGTAGGGGCTGCGTCAGGTTTCAGAAGTAATCCCCGAGAAAAAAACACTTTACTGCCCGAGATTCATGAAGTTTTCAGGAGTGTAGTTCACACACAAAGTTGAGGTTTTTTTTCTGCTCCTGAAGTTATAATCCAACCACTTCTGGCAAGTCGATTCGTCCAGTACAACAAATAAACTCCCACACTGAACGCAACCACATTTTTCCCAACTTGCCATCCTCTAGGGCTTCAAAAAATAAATTAAAAAAAATTCTCCTGAACTCTGGATCAAACGTCTGTCAGCTGATGGCTGCTTGTCTCTGAGGAAATCTTCCTGCAGGCTGTTAGTTTCTTCCTCAGAGAGTGTGTATAGGTTAGGATTCTCTGAGTTTCTGTTCAGCAAAGAGGGTGTCTTGCTACGATGCTGTGCATGCGTGTTTGTTGCTTCGTGATTGGTGCCACCTCGTTGCGTAAACCGGTGTCAGTCAGTTATGTTAGGAAGCTACAGCTTGGCCTGAATATTCATATACATTACTCAAATATGCACAAATGAAGAAAAAAACGACAAATGAAGTTTTGTATGAGGAAAAAAACAGTAACATGCTGAAAAGTTCTTAAAAGTCCATTTTTCATGATAGGGCTCCTTTAAGGCAGGGGTCCTTATTTCAACACATCAATTCTCCAATGAATTGCTTTGGGATGGGGAAAGACCCTACACCAGCACTACTGCTTGTTGGGAGCAGTAAGAGCAATAGTGCTTTCACGCCAGCCTCCCAAAGACTCCAATAACACCCAAAAAAAACTCTACATTTGTCTTTTTGTCGACAAAGGTATTCCTACAGATTTCTGAATCGTTGCTAAATAAAACTGGGTTGGTAAAAAATAAAATAAAAATTCTTTTAAAAGCCTGGATCGTCAACAGTATGCAACAAGAGACACAGAGACAGAGCACAGCAACAGTGAATCCAGAGAAAACGGTAAAAATTATAAACTGGAATCACAAACGTGAGTTTTCTCTCAGAGATAAAAGACATAAACAACGTGAAATGTTCATTAAAACTCATATTTCTACGTAGCTCCTCTTCTCTCAGACATCCATCAGTCCGACTATCCAAGATTCTGTTAGTAATTCATTCTGTTAAGTTTCTGTTTCATTCATTAGTGAGATCTAATATTCACTTTTATCAGGAATAATTCAACACAGAGATTAAAGTTAAACCAATGGGAATATTAAAAAGTTACAGAATTATTACTTTTTCAAAGTGATTATTTTCACAAAGCTGAAACTCCATTATAAACGCTGTTACTTTTGGGAGATGGAGTTAGTAACTATAATTAATCACTTTTATAATAATCACAAAACATTGAACAAACTCAATCACTGTAGTTTTTATTAGAGATTTCTTAGGTTCAACATCACACAGAAGCCAGAAGAGGATGCTGGACACAAATGGGTTTTAAAGTATATAGTTGTTGTAAAAGTTCTTTTATTCATAATTTTAGTTTTATGCATTTAAAACCAAAATTTATCAAATGTAAAAATCGCAAATTGAATCGCAATATTTGTCAGACAAATCGCAATTAGGTTTTTTGTCTGTAGGTCTAATTCAGAATATTAATTTATTGACTTTTCCTGTCAATATCACTGGTTTTGTGATCCCTTGGAGTTGAAATCAAAATTCAGATTCCACAGCTGCATCTCACACTGCAAGCTCTGTAGTTTAGAAGAGCTAAAACGCATCCATGGAAAGGAATACATGTACAACAGCAGCAATAACAAAAAATAAATAAATAAAAAGAAATCAGAAAAGAAAATACATAACTATGAACATAAATTATGAACATAAACTATGAACATAAATTACACATGAAATTTCAGTCAAACACACATTCATATATTTCACCCCCCACACATGCCCCATCCCACCCAGAATATAAAATAGTGGATGTACTTGTCAATGTGCTCTTCCATTTCCTGTGCTTGGATGTTCCATGAAGGGGAATGTGGGCTCTGAGAATTTGGGGAGGTTGGGGACAATGGAGGTCCTTCCATAAGCCACTTATCTCTCAAAGATTTCCGCTGGAGTGCAACAACATACGTGACAGAGAGAAAAGATGAGAGAAGTTTTCGTTAACTTTTATATTAATATCGTGCACCTGTAACATAATTTTATTAGAACATAAAAATGAATATTAACTTTCAATTAAACCTTCTCTGTAAGCTAAATGAAACATGCCAGTAAGAGCAAACCCACCGTAGCTACCGAGCAGAACATCAGCGTTAGCCTAAATTGCTACATTGATGTGACACAAGTTAGTTAACGGCTAACCAGCTCCAACAGGTAAATCACTCACCGTAATTAAAACACCAATAAAAGGAGTTCCTTTTCTACAATAGGTCTAACAAAGAAAATCCAACCAAGCAGCAATTAGTCTTTTTTTCTAGATTAGTAAACTAAAGGTGGCCAACAGATAACTAGCTTAGCTGGTTGCTGATAGAATGAACAACTGAAAATAACTGCCCAAGACAACATAAAAAGCAACAGTCAAATTACAACATATTGTACAGAAAGAAGTAATAACTGATACTCAACAAGTTTTAATGTCCATTCTCATAAAAACTGGACCATAATTTACAAAATTAACAACAATGCTCTATTGAGTGGACTGTCTCTAACTTGAGACTGTACACTCAATCATTTAGCGAGGTTTCAGTTTAAATAATTATGATGGTAATAATCCAAAACATTCAATCCTTGATTCTTAGCAAACAGTCAAAATTTGTGAATAAAGCTAAATAATGGATTGTTAGTTTTTAAATTTATTAACCCTATCTGCTCATTGCATGCAAGGATGGGAACACCATTCTCTAATTAGTTTTGTACTAACCAACCTGGGTACTCATTTATAAATGTTGCTTATGCACAAAACAGGGCTGGAAAGTAACATACATGACTTTCCACAGAAGGTTTATGATTTATAAAAGCAAACTAGATGGGAGAATGTGCGCATAATCTCTTCACAAACTGGCATACGTTTTGGGATATTTTTAAGCAACATCTAAACTGGCCTTTCTATTATCAATTGACAAGTAGTTTGCCTCTACGGGTAAGTGTTCTTTATTTACAATTAAAAAAAATTCTGATATATTTTGCTCCAAAAATGTTTGTTTTTCCAGGATTTTGCTATATGTCAACAAGTTATTCTTCATCAAAAAAAAGACGTCTGCAATCCTTCATTCTAGCCATGTTGCATTATATTATTGTTCCAGTCAATTTCCTTGATGTTCTTCATACTAATGACAACATTCACTTTCAGTAACACCTTTTTGGAGCAAGTACTTGAAAACCCTCTAGACTAGGTGGACATTTGTGCACTTAGAGTCAGCTCTAGACATTTTAACCCCTTATTTCTTCTGCACATCACACCCAGTCACAAAACAACTCATCGCACAGCCACCCTTATAGATTCGAGTCCCTACATATTTTTCATTTTTTTATTTGTTACATCAGAAAAAAAGAAAAGAGAGAGAGAAAAATTATTTTTCCTGAGTTTCAGTGAAAAGTCTATACTTAACCTGGAAATTAATCATTTCTTTTTAATTCCACTGTGGTGGTGATCAGAGAGAATTACAAGAAAACTGTGTCAAACTAAATAGATGCCCAGCATATTTACAGAAACTATGAAAGAAATATCTGTTATGTGAACATTTAATAAAGCACTGGTGTCTCAGTAAATGTTAGGAGAGGAAAACAATAGCTGCAGGATGACTTAGTAGGTATGACAGCCGTGGTGCAACGAGCTGACCTTGGTTGAAGTGCTTGTTTCAGCAAGCATCTGTGCCCGTAAAGTGTCCTTGAGTTGGATACCCAACTCTACACAAGATATTACAGCTGACTATTATGCAATATCTAAACTTTTTGGCACTTTTGGTTGATCAAATCAAGAAAAAAAAAATCTAATGCTGTTTTCAATATACGACATAAACAGAGTTGGAGTTGAAAAATAATGAACAAGATACTATTTTTGTCTGTCAAAGACAGCCAAAAAGAGTGTCTGTGAAAGAAAGTTTAATAAAAATCACTCAGTCAAAATTTCTCCCACTGTGTAAACTGAAAGCTTTGCATGTACTACTCCCCTCAAGCTTATGGCCCCACTCTTGCAAAATTTGGCAACCATTAGCCAGTAACTACCTACTTACTGTAACTATAAGTGTCACAATACCATCTCTGTCTTCTCATCCAGCTCAGAACAAGCCTGGCTCTGTTCCCTTCCCTGGGCCTTTCGTTAGTCGGACCCGGCCCTCTCTGCACTTCCCTGCAGGTCAGCAGCTGCATACAAGTTGCATATCTGCATCTATGCTCCAGTAACATTCAATGTCAAAGATAATTAATTCACTTAAGCTGTGATGATAAAAAAAAAAAAAAAAAAAAAAAAAAAAAAACTTCCTGTGAGAGCAAGGTTAACAATAATCATTTAATCTTTCTCGTAGCAATTTCAAAATTACATTTCACATTTGGATCACTGTGGAAAAACTTGTGCACAGATAAGAGAATATGGAAACAGAAGAACATACATGCATGCCTGCATGCTTTAAAAAGGAAAGAAAAAACCTCTACTGGTCATATTTCACACAATTTGAGGAATGTGCCTAAGGGGCGGCAAAACCCCATGGAGTAGGAAGTGGGAACGCCAGTCTGGAAATGATGTGAAAACAATAGAGCTGTGACTTGCAGAGTGAGTAAACACACATTGAAATTGATTTCAGCAAGGGAAGGCTTGCCTTTAGATTTCCAAGAAACTAGCAGAGCCCGGAAATGTGGCAGGTTGTATTTGCAGGCTGTGTGTGTGTTAAATATTTGTGTTAAAAGGAGGAACTCTGCCCACTAGCAAGCTAGAATGAGATTCCAGAGGATTTCAGATGAGTAAATTTAAGCCCGGATATATGTGTTTATGAGTATATGTGTGTATGCTGAGTAAGATCTGATCATCTTGAGTGTGTGTGAGACCTTGAGCTGCTGTAGTCTAAGCTTCTCATCTTCCATTTCTCTTCTGGCTTTGTCCTGCTCTTCCTGCAGCCGACGCTTCTCCTAAAAAAATAAAAGGAAGGAAGTGGCATAGAAAGGCTGAAATTTGTGCTTTCTCCTAATAGTGTGAAAAATGGGGTTGAACTCTGCTTAACAGACGATCATAAGAGAGCTGATGGATTGTAAATTAATATAAAAGCAACAAAGAGGAAGTTGTAAGGAATTACTAAAAAAGAGGGAAACAAGGACACCGAGGTTCATTGCATGGAAAAAGTACTCACCCCCTTTGGCATTTTTCTTATTTTGTGACTTACAACCATGACAATGGATTTCAGGAGGGTTGGTGTGAATTATTTGATCAGCACAACATGTCAACTGTGCAGGTTTTAAAATGATGAAATGAAAATGAAATGAGAAAAATAAAAACTAACAAGGAGAAGCCATTGTGCAGCAATTTCTAGGTTATGGCACTGAGACTTTTGCCCTTACCCCCCAAAAACTCTCCCAGCCCTTCCAGTTTTAAGTTGGCTTTGGGTCACACCAAAGTCTCAGTCAGATTGTTGTTTCAGTTTCGATTCAAAGTCATTCAAATGTTTCTTTGAACTCCTTGAGTGTTGTTTAAATAATATACTCGGAGTCAGTTCTCTGAAGGACAGAAACACATTTTCTTTAAGAACTGGCCTATATTTAGCACCATCAGTTCAGAACACTTTCACAGTTTTTGCCCATGAAAGTATAATGCTGGCACCACCATGTTTCCTGGTGCAAATGATGTTGATGACTGATAATAGTTGTTGGGTTTTGCACCAAATGCAAGGTTTTCCTTGTTGGCTAAAAATTCAAATGTCTCCTCAGTCCAGAGTACATTGTTCCATAGAGACCAGTTTTCAAATGCTTTTTTGCGGGAACTACTTATGGTGCTCTAATGGAGTAAATGTCCAACTCTGTTGCAAAGCTTTGCGGCTCCATCAGGGTTACCTTTGGTTGCTTTGTTTGTGAACTTCTACTGGTGCCATGATATTCAAAAAATGGTTTTTACTGCAATACAAGTGATGTTATTTTCAAATAATGTTTTTTAAATGCAATCCTCAACAGTACCTCCACAGAACCTTGTCCTGACCTGTTTGAAGAGCTCAGAGGTCTTTGCCTAACTGCTTGCTTGATGTGTTGCAGACTCAGCCTTTCACAACAGGTATACATATATTAAGGTCTAACAAGGACATCTGAAGGTAAATGGCCTTATGTATGAACTGTTTGCATGTAGGTTATGCAAATGCTGGGATTCATAAAAAATGAACATGGTGTGAGAATGTGCAGGTGAAACCTGTCTAATGCAGTCATGAAATTGCAAGAGCTAATTTCTCTCAGTTGTCAATGTAAAATTACCAAGCAGTGTCTCTTAACACAACGCCCCAAATCATTTCCACTCCAATTACTGTGCTATGTATGAAAAATCAGAATTATACAATACACAATTAATTTGATCATGTGTGGGTTAAAAGTTCTCTGCAACATCAACCTCAAGATTTGAACAGAGGTGATGTACCATCAGGACTCAAAGTCACCCAAGTATTCCTCAGAAGATGACAGCAAAAACCTTTCAACAAAGTAGTCCATCTGCCATCTGCTCTGCCAATGTGCTTCCTCCCTTTTCTTTGCATCCACTTTAAAGTCAGACTAATTTGAGCAACTGTGTGCTTGTATAAATTGGCATTAACTGATACTTTGACAATCAGCTGCAATTTGTTTTGTTACTGATTTTTCTGCAACAGGATTTGTGACCGTGACTTGGAGAAAACAAGGCAGGGGCTACTGGTTCATGCATTGTGCTTAATTTAATGTTCACTGAGATTTATAACAGACAGGTGCACAGATCTCAGGCTTGCACACCATTTAATAAATGTGTCTTGTTTAATCTTTTTATATTTCTTTACCAAGGTAGACACATAAGCATATCTGTTTTGTTTGTTTTTTAAAAACAATTTTTCATTAAAAATTTTAGGTGTCTTTCTCACCTATTTGAATAATTTTGTTGCTTAAAACCCCAAAACACATCAATTTAGATTAGAGGTTGTAAGATGACAAAAGCTGTGTGTACTTTTACGAGCCCATGTTACTGACTGTTGTATGGTCAATGCAGCCATAGACTCCATTACCCACAATGCTGCTGTCATCATGGCAAAGTGGTGTTGTTTTCTTAGGAAGGGGGACACCCTGCTCATCACACTGCAGACTCAATAAAGTATTTATGAGGTGCAGACCGCTGAGTGCAACTCGGTCTCTTTACCCTGTCTTGTAATGTGTCTGCAGTGTGCACGTGTGTTTGTGTCTGTACTCACAGCGATGGCTTCCAGTCGCTGTTTGTATTTCTCTGCTTCATCCATCCTGGCACCTATCACACAACAAGACAGAAACCACTGTTAAGAGCTCTGGGTTTAAACAAATATGAGAAGTCATAAAAATCCATTTATTCATAGAGTTTGCAGAGTTTTGAGAGTCAAACCCCAAAGGAATTCTCTAAAAATAACTCCCATTTTCTCCTATTGATATGTCAATTTGATGAGTTTTTTTTAATGCTTTTTCATTTTGTCTTTGCAAGTGAAAATGTTAGCTGTGATCTAAAGAGTGATGAAGGAGGGAAATCAAAGTCTTCTGTGGCAGTCCTGGAAAACTGATTTAAAAAAAAAAGATAATACAAAATGAGTATTTAAATTTCATATAATTACATGCATTTCTGTCCCTCTCTGTACACAAAGCCTTAGTCATGAAACTACACAGAACTTTATGTATCAGGCCTCTGGAGACCCTGAAACACACTTCTATAAAGGCTTCTCCATGTCCATCTTTAAGGTGCTTTTTTGTTTATTTTTGTAATAATACATTCTAAGGCATCTCCAGGAATGTGAGCAGAAACAATATTTGTTTTTCCCTGCAGCTGTTGCTAAATGGGACAATATTTGAGCTCCCCAAAACTCAAAACTACACGAGTGTTGGGTACAGCCATACATAGCAGCAAGCTCATAGCAACGCAGTCATTAGTGAGTTCCTGGCAACAAAGTAACTCTGCTTTTACAACGAAGCCTTCCTTCTTAAATTCCCCTGAAGAGAAACACTCTTATTTTTGGCACACGCAAAATTTGTCGCTAGGTGTGCTCCATAAAAAAAGAACAAATGAAATCATTACTGTGAAAACTGTGCTACTGGAATTTGGAGGTTATGACAACAACCATTTACTTACTGAGAGTGTTGTGTTGTGTTTAAGGAGCTGTGCCTTACATACAAACTCAGTCACACTCCCCCCCCAAAAAACATCAAGCTATCACAGTGTAACCACCTTCTTTACTAAATGCCACGCTGTCACAACCACTTCCACCAATCCCCATCAAAGAGCTTATAAAAGCACACCAGACACACACAAAACTTTCAACACACACAACCTGTAAAACCCTAATTTCTGAGGACACCAATAAAAACACTGCATTCAAATGGTGGCTGGAGTTTACAGACATTTAAAATTTAATCAAATTGAATAAAATGCCTGGTTAAGCTTCAAGATATCAGTGCTTGGCCACTTCACTTATTTAAGCACAGACTTCACAAAAGGAGAGCTCTCATTTCTCAGTGCAGCTCAGGCTATTGTTACGTCTCCATAACGGTAGCTATCCCAAGGCCTCAGGGGAAGTTGGTTATCATAGTAAGAAATTTCATCCTTGACGCCAGTAAGTTTCAATCTGGCATAATCAAGGTGTGGAGTGGGCAGTGGGAGGTCATGAAAGATAAGATACCAAAAAAATTCTATGAACATGATAGTGTGGTTTAAACAAAAAGAAAAAGGAAGAAAAGGAAGAAAGAAGAGGAGAGAAGGGGAAGCATTTTAATGGGGGACCAACCTCTAACATGCCTTTCATTATACAGTCTACAAAGCAAAGATGGGAGAGGGAAGATGCACAGAAACATGCGAGTGAATATATAGGTTATATAAAAAGACAAGTTGAAAGACAACAGACAAGGCATTGTACAAGAACAACAGAGCCAGAGAGACAGAAATCTTTTTGGGGAAGGGTTTTGAATGACTGAAGGTGCAGTGACAGCTTACTGTACAAGCCTCTGTGGAGAGTGTGGGCTTGTGTCTCATCAGCGCTCCAGGAGAACGCCTAGAATAGCAGTGTGAGATAAACAAGCAAACACAAACTGAGGCTTTGATGAGAAGGTATTGAGAAGCTCCCTGTAGACGCACACTGACTTCAATAATTAAGCGTGATACAGGAGGGTGGAGAAGGGAGGGCTGACACAGTCAAAAAGTTAAGAAATAGGGAAAGTTGGTTCTGGTTGGAGAGAGGTGTAGCAGGAAAAAGAAAAGATGAGAGAGGAATCAAAAGTAGGAGCTGGGTCAGTCTTGGTTCAGATCTCCCTCGTGTCAACACTTTGGGAAAGATCTGTGCTACAAAATATGTGCAAACTCTGTCAATGACAGAACAAGTCAAGAGATCAGTGAGAACACACAAGTTCTGCTGTTTCCAATAAGATCAAACTCAAGTAAGTTTACTTCTTGCAATCTCAAAGATTTTGACAGTGTAATTCAAAGGATTGCCAGCACACCAGACAGGTCAAACTACTCAGTATTTGGACAACGTTTCTTACCCTATGTTCACACCGGATGTCAATATTATTCGTGCCTCAAAATTACATGCAGAATCAATGTACAGACGCAAATAGACACGAGTTTGCTTGGCGCGGCGCATTTGATGCAAATTTGCAGTGTGAAAAGCCCCGATCACATGTCTTATTTGCGCAAATGAAGTATTTTACTTCCGTAAATTGAGCATATTTCGCAATATTCGCTCAAGATGAAAACACTGAACTGGTGCGTTTTATACGCGCGAACAATACGACCCCCATCATTCAAAATGGATGAGACTTGATGTGAACGGACCAGCCGGCACTGTGCAGCTGGAATAAAGCTTGCAGCGCTTTTCACAAATAAAATCACAAAGTTCTACACATTTATGGGTGTAATAATACAAAATAATTAGGACAGAAAACCCAGCCAACCAAAACCTCATTAACAAAAAGCTGTAGGTCGCTCTGCAGCCAGTGTTTCTTGGGATGAAATGTCACAACACAGACTTTCTGCAGTGGGAACAGAGTGCCTGTAGCTCCCGGAGGAATATGCGGCTCTATCTTTGCCACATAAATAAACTCAGGTTGCTGGTAATCAAACAGTATTCAGAAAAGTATGTAGAATACACATCACTGTAGATGCCGCACTGATTCGCCTGTTGATCTCCCACTCCACCCTTCACTCCCTCGTGAACAAGACCCTTGGATGAAGTCCTCCAGTTGGGGCTAGGGATGTGACAATTACCGGTAAAATGGTTAACCGGGATAAAATTCCCAGCAATTAGTAATACCAATTCAAATTTTAATTATTGTTAAAACCATGACTGATTACTGCACTTTGAAAAACTCCCAGTGATGCTGCTCATTGGCTAGAAAAACAACAGCAGTCAGAATTTGCAATGTTTAATTTATGAGAACATGGCAGAAGGCAACGAAGGCACCAAGGTGGACAGTTGTCTTGATCCATTTTGGATATTTTTAAAGATGCTGGGGAGTATTTCTATATTACCGCAGTATTTCTATAACCGTGATCATTTTAGTCACAATAACCGTGATATTAAATTTTCATATCGTTACATCTCTAGCTGGGGCAGGACCTCACTCCCAACCCAGAGACACTCCACTGTTTTCCAGCTGAGGACCATGGTCTCAGATTTGGAGGTGCTGATTCACACTGGGCTGTGAAACGCTTCAGTCAGAGTTTGAGATCAGGGCCCAATGAAGCCAACAGAACAACATCATCTGCAAATAGCAGAACCCTAAGCCCATGAAACTGGATCCCCTGAACACTTAGCTGCACCTAAAAAAATCTGTTCATTAAAGTTATGAACAGAATTGGTGACAAAGGGCAGCCCTGGTGGAGTCTGGTCTTTACTGGAAATGAATTCATCTTACTGCGGGCAAAACAGACCCCTGCACTGGTCGTACAGGTCAAAGGAAAATTTAATCAAATAATTAATCCATTCATCGATTCATGACTGTATTGCAGTGTTTCCCCTAGAATTTTTTTTTCAGGCCCGGTGGTACCAATAAATTTCAGCTCTTAATGACCTATACTGATAACTGATAACTGAAAACACACATACATACCTAATCATGTCGTGTAACCTGTGAAATACAGCAATAGCAAACATTTAGGCCTTCATTGCTGAATGATATCACTTATTTGAAATCATAAGGCTTAATCTGGCTAACCTTTAATCAAAAGTTGCATGTAGGGTGACCAGATTCCATCAAACCAAATGTGGAACAAAGATTTCGTTAGTGTGGGACAATAACAAATTTCAAACTTTCCCGTTAAAGAAGAAAAAAACAATGAGCTGTCAATGAAATAAGCTGAAAGTGACAAAAAGTAATAATAAATAAAAAAAACTATGAAAATTATGACATTAATTTAATGTCTGTGTCATGCAGGTCAGTCTAAATTACCAGGAGGAAAGCTGGCGAAGCTTTCACTGCTCCACGGTGCTTCCTTGTGGAGTGGGGGGAGCACACGTGGGGTGGGTGGGTGCGCTTTGCAGCCTTAGTGACCCCCCAGGGGAGCATTTTTCCGAGCAAAGCTTTCCCTTTTTATAAAGAAAAAACACATTTTTCGGAAATCATTGATCATTTCCGTGACATTCCGTGTTTATAATGAATTCCGTTTTTAATGTTCAATTCCGTGATTCCATGATCGTGGATTTTATAGGGCCCTATGGTTGACACGCAACAAGTGGGTGCATTACTGCCACCAACTGGTAGGGAGTGTCCAGAAATAGCTTATACAGACCGGAAGCAATGCATGAAGCAGGACTTTAAAAGTTAAACAAAGCATCGATTACTAAAATATTAAATTGATTATTTTTTTTCTAATCGATTAAATCAAATAATTCGATGAATTGTTTCAGCCCCAATATAAATATACATACTATATATATATATATACACACCTATATTACATACATATATATATATATATATATATATATATATATATATAAAAATATATAGATCCCCGGAATGGATAAAATGTTCCTTTTAATACAGCCGAACACATGGCAAAGAAGGAGCCGTCTTTTAACACATACATAGGTCATATTTATTTCTTCCAAGTTGGAGGAAGGATTTTGATATCATATATACTGAACTAATTAAATGGAATTAATATAACATAATTTAAAATTAGGATGCTTATTATAGGTAAACTAAAAATATCATACTATCTTCTATATAAAACTACTCATAAGCTATATGAATTCTTTCACTTTAGCCATAGGTCTTTGCATCTGTGAATCTTCACACCAACTCCCACAATCATCTTGTGGTAAGAAAGCTCAGCACTGTTCAAATGTGGAGTGAGATTGAACAAAAACAGCACTGAACTCTCACCTCTGCTAAATCATACAAAAGCAATTTATTTCTGAAGCAGAATGCAGTTAGTTAAAGAAAAAAAAACAAAACAAACAATATAGCCATGAACATAGCTCTGCCACTGCATTGTTTTACTTGTGCCTGACGCCTGTAGCACCTGTTACATAGAAGCCCACACCATTTCCATCTCAAAGGGTTTGGTTTTCAAGGCAGCAATTTGTGTCCTACACAAATACTAGCAGTGTTAGCATGTTACAGGCTGCCTGACCTCAGTGCTATGACAACCTCCCCCAACACCACATCTCCCACACACTCTCACCCTCCCCATTTCCCATTCACACTTAGTCACACACTGGACCACAGACACAATAGCCAAAGACAAAAGAGAGGCAGAAGCTGGGGGAGTGGTGGATGTAGCAAGGCATTAAAATAACTACTGTTGCAATGATCACTTATTTCTAATAACATATCAGGCATTTTGCACAGCAGAGGTAAAAGAAAAAAGAAAAAGTAAGAAAAGTACTAATGTTTTTAATAGTTTTAGAACTGGTTTATCTAAGAACCTTTTGCACCAAAATACTTCAAAGCGCCGTTTTAAGCCAGTGCATCCCTTAGAACCAGTTTGGTTGGTTTCAACCACCAAAACACTGGCTCTGGTCCAAGAAAACTGGTGCCACAGTAGCACATATCAGAGGCAGGGACGGGGTTATGGAGTTCATGATCACTATGTTAAACACTCCAGAGCTACTATGCCGCCAAGCCATATTAAGCCACAGATATGAGTGAATGATTTTTGTCCCCCCCCCCCCCACAATTTAAACAAGTGGTATAATACAGTCTATGTGGCCAAAAAATAGAAATAAAAATAATATTTAGAGGAATATTAATACATACTAAGTTGAATATGGGGTGAAAAACAATACTGAATTACAGTTTCTTTGTTTTTTGTTTTTTTATTATTTTGATAAAGTTATATTACAGATCAGATTTGACCCATCCCTGAGGACATGGGCAGCTTTCGAACACATCACAAAGAAAGGAATACTGGCACTCGCATGAGAGAAAATGAAACATAAAGGTTCAACATTAACAACTTATAAAGTTGAAGCAGCAGTGTACGGATGTATATACATTGGGGGTGTCACGATATCCACATCTCACATCACAACATAAACCTCATGGTACAATACTTGTGATATACTAGGGGGTGGGGGGGCTCACAATAAAAATGATATAAAATGCTTTGACAAGTTTGATAAAACATTAAAGGTCCCTACACACTGAATGCGGTTTGCGCGGCGGCCATTGCATCGTAACCGGGCGCAGACAGCAGGGCAGCAGAATTTACTCGAAACAACGTCATTTAGTATATTTTTAGAGCAGGAGTATTGCTTACTTCAGCGACGTGCGCACCTGCGCAGTCACGAAACTACGGAAGCCTCGGCGTTCAGAGCCTACTCTGCCGATGTAGTGTTGTTTAGGCTCTAAAAATATACTAAATGACGTTGTTTCGAGTAAATTATAGACGCTACCCACTCAGGACACTTGAGCCCCGTTTCCACCAGCGGGTCTGGGTCGGGTCGGGCCGGATCGGTCCACGTTTTTTTGCGTCTCCACAGATAAAAACTGGGACGGGTACCCTCATATCCGACCCGACCCGGACTACTTTTTTGGCACCCTTCGGTAGGGGTACTGATCTAACCGATCCGGACCAAAGAGGTGGAGCTAATACACAGCAATCAGCTGATTCATTGAAAAATCCGCCACTTCCCGCGTGACCCAGTGTAAAAACAAAGCCGGGGTGACTCCTTTCTGTTTCTGTCACGTGTGGCACCGGTGTTTTGGTTAAACGGTGTTACACGGCGATGATGTCACACAATCACGTAGCAGCGCTGTCCAGCTAATTCTCCGCCTCCAGAATAAGGGTACAGGTTGCTGTGGGGACACAGCGTGAAATCAACACATCCGTACCCAAACCCACCCGATCCGGCCTGGCCCGGCCCGACCTGACCCAGACCCGCGGGTGGAAACGGGGCTTTGGATTACATTGGACGAGCAGTATGGGGGAATATTGACAAGTTTTTGTGGACTTTTATGGATCTTTTTGGCTCGGACCCTGGCGAACTCCATTATATGAAAGTTGGGGGGAAAAGAGAAACCTTCCTGATCGTCGGCTGCATTTGAGATATTAAAAAAGTGTTTGAGAGTTTTGCTCACCATGAGGGTAAATGGAAAATAAAGTTAAATCATTCTGTGGGTGAACTATTTCTTTAAATGTGTAAGCCAGTCCCTGCAAGGTTTGGATTTTTTCTAAAGGTTATTTTTCCTCTACTGTGTAGAAGATTTAGGAAGAGTTGTAGAACGTGTAAACCTAAATTAAGACTTTTATTTGCTGTCATATGTGTATTTAGTAAAAGTATTAGCCCTTTTCCACTAGCACAGGTCAGCTCAACTCAACTAACTCAACTCAATTCAACTTGGCTTGGTAGCTTTTCAATTACAATCCATTACCCCGATCACAAGTGGGCGGGGTAAGAGTGAAGCTGCTGTGACGTATACTAGATCAGCAGCAACAGTTCACACTCCCTACCAGTAGTTGGCAGTAACACACCAAATTAACTGTTTGCCAACTGCTAGTAAAAACAGCAACAGAGGAAGAAGATGAGGAGAAGGAAGATGAGAGGCACAAACAAGATTGTTATTTGTGACATTCCTTATAGAGTTTGGATAGTTCAGTTAGAATATCTGACTTAACCTAAGGGTGGAGGGTTCAAGTCCCTGTTCAGGCAAACATTTTTCTTTTTTTTCCCTCCACGATCTTGTTGAGAATCTGAAATCACTCACACACACAAGCTCATATCTATCTATCTATTCTCAACAAGATCGCGGAGGGGAAAAAAAAAGAACATACATCTGAATGGGGACTTGAACCCAGGACCTTTGGATTATTTGTCAATTGCTTTACCAACTCAGCTATTTGTACTCTGTCAAATTGATAACAAGTCATGATATCATCCATACCTCTCATTTTCCTTCTCCTCATCTTCTTCTTCTGTTGCAGTTTTTGCTGACGGCTGGCAAACAATTAATAAGATGCGTTACCGCCGCCTACTGGTAGGGAGTGTGAACTGTCACTCTTTTAATGATGCTACTCTCCGACCTTGACATCTGATTGGCTAACCCCTTGGCCAATAGGTGGCATGTTGTGAGATGACGTCAGACATAGAACACCCCAGCACACCGAGAACCTCGCCAGAGCAGGTGCAGAAAATGTATCACCTCAGCTCAGAAAACCCCTCGTAGAAAAGCTCACTAACAGATGTGAGGTGAGGAGAGTTGAGCAGAAAAGTGATGTTGGAAAAGGGGCATGGTTTCAAAGCACTGTCTACGGTGATGACTGCTGTCAGTAGCGTCAGCTTCACTGGATAATACATTCTCAGATATTTTTCTCTGGGTGAACTTGTTTTATATTTACAGATTTAGGTTTTGCAGAGCACGTTTATTGGATCATCTATGTAACCTAAATGAGTAGAGATGTCCCGATCCGATCACGTGATCGGCTGTTACCTTCCGATCAGGGATCGGTTAAATGTTTCCTTTACTGATACGGCAGCAGCGGGCTGCTCCTCTTTTTCCTCTGCGTGGTTTCCTCTCAGTTTCGGTTTTATGACCAGCGGTTGGTTTGATTCTGCCTCATGTGAACCGCCCCGTCCTGCACGCAGCTCAGTGCTGTTTACAGCATCACCGGGCGGTGCAGGAGTTTAAATGTAACGCACCAGCAGGCAGCAGCCTGTTCACTCAGACATAACTACAGGGAAGGCGGCTGCAGCTGAACTGATGAGCCGCTTTTAAAAAGTTTAATCCATTAATCAAAGCAAACAACAATAAGTCAACATAACGTGTAACACGTGGTTCATATTTAGCGAAGCAACGCGACAATGTGCTGGTTTAACGTTAGTTGTGCAGCGCGTGCATCGCTGCGGGTTTGACGGGGCTGCTGGTTGACGTGACCCGCGGAGAAGTGACAGAAAAAAGAAAAGAAAGCTGCTTAAACTTTGTTTGCCATTAATGAACGGAGTAAAACCGAAGCACACATTACATTAGGCCTATCTGTTGTTTCAGAGTTGATTTGAAATCTAGTGTTGGCTTTATTTGCTGTCCAAAAATAATCATGTGTTTCCAAGCTTCAGAGAAATGGAGAAATAACCAGCTTCCTTTGTGATTTCCACAGACATGCATAAATGATTACTTACTCATTAATTTGACGTTAGTTTTGTATATAAATGTATGCTAAATATGTTTTCTTTTTTAGAATATGGCTGGAAGAATGTAATTGATCAGAGGAGGTGTCATAATAAAGTAAAATAAGAATAAATAAAACGAAAAAATACAACAAATATGGCACCTCCTGATTCCCCAATTGCACCTTCGAGCTGATAGGATTCAGAATCAGATTAGGCAGCAGTGTTTCCCCTACAGACCACTGCTGTAGGGGAAACACTGTCTTTTTCTCTTAAATTTTCATTTTATTATAGAAGTATCGGATCGGGACTCGGTATCGGCCGATCCTCAAAATTAAATGACTCGTACTCGGAATGGGGGGCAAAAAACCCTGATCGGGACATCTCTATAAATGAGATTAAGTTTTCTGGTGGTAATGCTGAATAGGTGTCTTATCGCTGGGAGCTTTATCTATGGCAGGGGTGGCGAACCCTGGGCCTCATCCTGCAGGTCTTCCACCTGCCCTTGCTCCTACACACCTGATTCAAATCAATGAGTCTCTGCTGGTGCTGGAGTGTGGAGAAATGGAAAGCCTGAAGGGACACCGGTCCTTGAGGACCAGGGTATCCCACCGCTGATCTATGGAGATTTTTGGCGCTGATAGCTGAGGTGATCGGGCCCAGCTGTGGAGCTCATGGTTCACCTCTGCTGTATTGTCATACTCAAGTGATGCCATATAAAACAGTTTGAAAAAAAACCTTTGCTGAAGTATGAAATTCAAGCAAAAGTCCAACATATATTTAATAAGAAAAAACAACTCGGGTACTGTGTTAGATAAACTTAACCCAACCTTTTAAACAGCTTATTTGATAAATAAAAATACCCAGGCACAAAGAAACCGTTTCTATTCTCTGTATTCATTCTGTGCTCAGCACTATCGCCACCTTTCACCTTGTTTTGTTTTTTCTATGTGTGGGCTCCCTGCATGGGCTCCAAGTGGTTCAAAGGGGTGCACTGGCTGCAAAGGATCATGGTCTGTGTAGTTTAGAATGTTATGCTCCTCTTAGAGCAGACTGAAAACTATTATTTTTGCCTCAAGACACACCGTTTCATATCGTGACAAAACCATGACAATATTAGATGAGCAAAAAGAACTCCAAGGCGCTCTCCCTTACAAAAAATAAAAGGCCTTTATCTATATGGTATAGTCACAATGACCTTAAAGCTACGGTTGGCAATGTTGGAAAAACAGTTTAAGCAAGCGACAGTTAAAAAAAAAACAAAAAAACACACCCACTGAAGCCACGCTTTCAGAGCGCAGGGACGTGTGCACCGATGTTTTACGAGCAGGTTAACGATAACAGCCGAGTGGATAGCTCGTTAGCTTGATAGTAAACAGCTTTTTAAAAAAGCTTTATTCCACTCACCTCCAACTTCTTCTGCAGTGTAAAAAGTCCACTCTGCAAACGTCAACGCCTGCGAGACTTAATCCTTATCTTTTGCTTTGTTTTTTTTTTTGGCGCAGCAGCAGTTAGCAGTGTGTTAGATACATATGTTTATAGTGAGAGGCACACAGGGGGTTCACATGGGGGATGGAGAGAGGGGAGGGACAGAGACGAGACATAAGGGCATCGATTCGTTCTTTCTATAAGTCCCGAATTACCAATTCCTGCCTTTCGGTGAGAATGGCAGGGGTTGGTCAGAGTTTTTACTAGTGTTGTAGTACTCGAGATCAGTTTTGGTCTCGAGACCATTTTTTTAGGTTCTTGGTCTCGTCTTGATATCGACTGCATTTTGTCTCGGTCTCGGACAGGGCGGTCTCAGGATTTTTGAACGAGACCGGTCGAGACCATTGCTGATGACGTGAACAAAAGTAAATAAATAAAGCTAAAAAAAAAAAAAAAAGGTTTTTTAGCTTCCTCCACTGTAGTTTAAAAGATCTTGCTGGAGTTTCAAGAAATTTAGTTTTTAGCTAGGTGCACTAAAACTGGCCAGCATTTGAAAACAGATCATCATTTACATCAGCATTTATAAATGCAAACAAGCAATAATAAAAAGCTTGTTTGCCGGGAAAAAGGAAATAAACAATGGTCTGTGGGGATTAAACACAAGGCTTTGATTTCTTTTCTCAATCTGTCTAAACATTTACAACTGACCCTGTTGTCAGAGTTAACAGTTCACATACTTGCCAGTGTACTACAGCTGCTACAGCAGCATTCCCCGATTGGGAACTTCAGGACTTCCAGTATGCAAGCAAATATGGAGATAATAAAACAGGGGTTTAGCATTTAGTCATAACAGACAAATGCTAAATTTATGGAAAGAAAGATGCTATTTTAAGCTCCATAACAAAGCATGTCGGATGCCTGGTCACATTTTCCACTACACTGCCTGTACCTGTCACATTCATTGCATCCTGCTTATGCACAAACACAGTTAATTTCTGAAGACATGCTCAACAGAGCTTCTAAATGTTGAATACTTGAGGCAGTGATCATAACCTTGTAAATACCTACTTAAAAGCAAGTATATTCCAATCCAGGCCAGTCTCCCTGCACTGCAATTCTTTACAAAAATGCTTTAAAAATGGTAGGAAGATCTAAAAAACAAAATGCTTTAAACAATATTTAGCTGAAGTGACAAGATGACACAGCTCTACAACTGTAGAAAACCAAACCAGTTCTGATCAAGTTGTAAAGATGAGCCAGTTCTGTAGTGGCTCTACTCCCAGTTCACACCAAAACCTGGTTGAAAAGGGGTAACAGTCTAAAAAGTTCACATAGAAAGGCCAAAGAAATATGACAGTGAGCCAGCTTGAATTATACAAGAATGCTGAAACTAAAGAAGCAAAATGGAATTCAGCTGTCATGAATGAATGTCCAAAATGTCATCAGCCAGAGTAAGTTTTTGTAACAAATGGACTTGTTAAAGTGCTTTTAGGCTGCTTTTGCCTCCCTACTTCTTGGTCGCTGCAAGGCTTCTGGCTAGATATGCATTTGACAATATTAAAACAACAGCAGTGTGCATGCGCATTTAACCCAAATTCTATTGCAATATTTCATTTTCTTATCTCCCAATGTTATACCTGTATTACCATGAAAGCTATGATATGGCCCAGCCCTAGTCTGGACATTATTTTGCCTGGGTTTTTACAGACTAGGGATGTAACGATATTGTCGATATCACAATATCGCGGAGGTAAACTGCCGCGATATCGTCGTGGTCTTGTCACGGTATTAAACAGAGTTTCTCTTGAGACAAAAATAATAGTTTTCAGTCCACTCAATGCGTAGCGTAACGTACTGTGCATGCGGTGATGTCCGTGTATTAAACGCCTCGTGTGTTGTAGGCACATTTTCGTATTTTTTCACCACCTTGATCAGCTGTTCATTAAAAGTCTCCGTTTATCCTGCAGCAGCGGGTGCATAAGAGCATCTGATCAGCTGCATGTCGACATCACGGCGCCCCAATCATGTCAGCAAGGAGCCTGTAGAAGTTCAGACATATGACTGACCACTGACATACAGACGGACTTATTTAATTTTTAAATTTATTGACTACTAAAGACGAGGCAGTTTCTTTGTGCATGGGTTTTTTTACTTAGTAAATAGTTTATTTAATCTAGTACCTGAGCTGTCTTCTCAATAAATATATGTTGGATTTTTACTTGAATTTTAGCTTCAGAAAAGGTTTTTCAAGCAGGTCAAAATGTCACAACCTTGAATTTGACTATAAGTATTGCAACGACTCGTCAAAGCATTTTATACCATTATTATTGCTCTCGTGTATGGAAGCGTATTGCATTCACCTGAAAAAAAATACAATTGGTCTGTTTTTCTGAATTAATGAGATAATTTTTACAAAAATAAACAAAAATGTTCTGTTTTTCTGAATTAACGAGATATATTTTTACAAAAATGAATAAAAACGTTCTGTTTCCAATACCGAGTTAAAAAAAAAATAAATAAAAACGTTGTGTTTTTCTGAATTAACAAGATAATTTTTTACAAAAATAAATAAAAACGTTCAGTTTTTCTGAATTAACGAGATAATACTGCTATGACTTCAAAGTGGATGTTCTGTGACCGTTCGCACCAGCAAGAGACTCTTTTGTTTCCTTCAGAGAAGCTTCAACATGTCCCGTTTGTTGAGTTTAATTTTTTAACTTTTACTTTCTCTTGGGATTGAGACACTGGGAAATTCTCCTGTCTCTTAGTTATGTTGATGCGATTACTATTAGTTTGTCAACTTTGCGTAGACACCTGCGGACTATGCGCTTGCTCAGGCGTAAAGCCCATTTGGACGGTACTCTTGTGCTCCACTTTTATCTCGTTGTTTTAGAAAAACAGAAAGTTTTTGTTCATTTGTTTGAAATTATCTTGTTAATTCAGAAAAACAGAAGGTTTTTATCTATTTCTTTTAAATTATCTCGTTAATTTAGAAAAACACGTTTTTATTTATTTTTGTAAAAATGATCTTGTTAATTCAGAAAAAACAGAATGTTTTTTTCATTTATTTTTGTAAAAAATTATCTTGTTAATTCAGAAAAACAGACCAATTTTATTTTTTTCAGGTGAATGCAATACGCTTCCGTACTCGTGAGCCTCCCCACAATATTGAGATAAATATTGTACCGTGAGGTTCATTATCGAGATAATATCGTACCGTGAGATGTGGATAGGGATGTAACGATATGAAAATTTCATATCACGGTGACCAAAATGATCACGGTTATCATTTTTATCACGGTATTATAGAAATACCCCCCAGCATCTTTAAATATATCCAAAATGGGTCTAAATGCCAGCATTTCTGAACACAAAGAGCTGGGGCGGTGATTAGCTCAGTTGGTTGAGCAGCCGCCCCCATGTACAGAGGCTACAGTTCCTCAATGCAGTCGGCCCCGGCTCGATTCCCGGTCCAGGTCCCTTTGCTGCATGTCACTCCCCACTCTCTCTGCCCCTTTCCTGTCGCTATACACTGTCCAAAAGCCACAGTGCCCAAAAAAAAAAAAAACACAAAGAGCTTGCTATGATAAACAAACCCAGTAAAAGAGCTGTAACCTAGAAATGCTGAAATTGCTTAAAAATCATGTTAATAAAAAAAAAAAAAAACTTAGTTCAATACCTTTTGATTGCTTGATTAGTTTGATCTTTTTTTTTGCCTGAGTTTAATAAATAAAAATGTAATTGGTTAATTAACTGAAAAAATATCTAAATGGGTTAATCTGTCTATTTGAAGGCAGTGGAAGCCCAGCTGCCTCTCAGTCTCACTGAAAACTGTCAGCAGGGTTTCTTCAAATACATCCTTCTTGCCTTGATGCAAAAGAATGTAATGTATATTTGCCTTGAATGTATGCACCCCTGCTGTATTTATATAACAATGTATATTTGCATAGTGGGGGTGTCGTGGGGTCTACAGGCAGAGCGCTCGTTTAGTGACATTAGCTCTGTGGGAACAGATGGGAGAACAGGAGGGGGTCTGGACTGAAAATTATAACAATCACTTGGTATCACAGTTCACAGTTTGTGGCTTTTCCTGACACACAAGCAGTGCACAATTAAATCTATATGCAAAGGGTGTAAATGTAAACCCTACTTATTGTTTTCTCTCTCTGCGTCTCTCTCTTTTTTTCAGAATTAAAATACCAGAGGAACTTCAACAAAAGCCACTTTGGTGTTCACCTACAGTATGTTTAAATTGCTGTGATTAAACCTTATATTCAGAGCAAGAATCACAAAAAACAAAATATCAGCATTTTATTTTCTGAGGGGCCCTGAAAAGACAATGTCAGTCAATCAGCACAACCACTGTTAGACAACAGGCAGCATTTACAAACCCCTCTCCCAGATTATCTACTGTTATTGACTGACATCAATATATAGACTTAACTACATTGTCAAAATAATATAAAAATAATATAAAGCTGGTCAGGAAAGAGGTTAGAAAATTACTACTTTTGCACTTGTATCTTTTGACTAGACAATAAAATGACAGATTTAGGTTGTTATGATTACAATTTAGAATACTAGTACACTTTGACTAAAAAGTAGATGAGTAGATGTAATAGTATAGCAGAAAGATAAGAGGTCACTGACTGTTAGTCAACAGAGATGGACATCAGCTAAAGCAGAGCATGGAAGCTGAACTTTTGGTCATGAGATTAACAAGACTGTGGTATAGGGCACCTTTCTGTCCAAGCATCACTGGACTTGGGTAAATAATTGGCAAACCCTCCCTGATGAATCATTGAATGTCAAGAAGCTGAGCAGGGCAGGAAACAGGTCGGTTTGTAGAATCAGAAGATTTATGCTAAGTCAGTCTAGGGATGTAATGCTATGAAAATTCAATATCACGGTTATTGTGACCAAAATGATCACGGTTATTTTTATTGCGGTATTATAGAAATACCCCCAGCATTTTTTTAAAATATCCAAAATGGAACTTAATGTCTACTTTGTCCTTTTTAAAAGGGGGGAAAAATCTAAAGAGCACTGTCCATGTGGGTGCCTATTGCCTTCTGCTTTCTCCCCCCTCCTCCCCCCCCCCCCCCTTTTTTTTTTTTCCCTTCATGTTTTTCATAAATTAAACATTGCAAACTGGGACTGTTACTGCTTTTCCAGCCAATGAGCAGCATCACTGGGAGTTTTTCAAAGTGCAGTAATCAGTCACGGTTTTAACGGTAATTAAAATTTGAAACGGTATTACTAATCATTGGGAATTCTATCATGGTTAACCATTTTACCTGTTATCGTTACATCCCTAGCCAGTCACATCTGACTACCAATCAGCTGTATTTCATCTACATTACCAGTGATGATAAATTAACAACAGTTTATCTGCTTGAGACTCATCAGTAATTATGTCTGTAAACGTCAGATTATGTGGCATTCTTTCCTTGCTGGAGTTCTTTATAGTGTAGTATTTAAAATGCAAAATGTAAGAGATAGCATCACTTTTTTTTTTTCAATCTCATCTGCATTGGGACTAAAGGTATTTCAAAAATTCATTTTGGACAATTTCATACTTCCTGGTCCATGAAACAAAGCATTCCAAGGACACTGCAAGTTGAAAATATCCTTCCAGCCAGCATGTTTGGGAACAGGAAGAGCTCAAACATTGTCCTCCAGACGATTAGCGATAGGAAGTGCAGTCGACACTGATCTCTGAACCTGAGTATCCACTGCTGTCGTCACTGCCCATTGCTCAGGAAGAACTTGACTCAAAACAGACAGAAAACTAACTATAAACCAAATTCCTAGATAGAAGTTCAATTGTAGACAGGGCAATCAAAGATGCAATCACTCTCTAGCTTGAGGTATGGACAGAGTGAATAGTTGGAAAGTGCTTTTTCATCAGCTATTGATCTAGTGTTGCTTCACAGACTGCAGCAGAAATTGCATCATTGGGGGATGGATATCTTGTGTATGCAGATAGAAATCTCACATAAAGCAGTAGGTTATGTGTGTATGTTCATGTGCTTGCATGCGTACTGAACATGTGTGGGTGGTATGGGAGGAATTTGTAGAGCTTGGACGGTACTGCTGAACCAGCACATGACCAAGTTCCTTTGACTGACAGTTCAGGGGCCAGATGCATAAAACTGTGTGTAGTTGCATATCTAAAACTATGTGTATGCACAAAGGCAGAAATGTGCAAACATGAACATCTTTCCACCAGATTTATAAAGCTAGTTTTCTTTAATAAATCTTTAATAAATCATTGTGATGTTGCACACATGTAAGATCTTGAGTTCCACTTCCGTTTTTAACCATGAAAGTATCTGGACACTTTCCTGTTTATCATTTGCATGAAACATACTGTGTCCACATTACAACTAAATAGGCATGACAGTAAAAAAAACAAACAAACAAAAAGAAACGCCTTAGGAGGCAAAGAATTTTACCAAGTGTGACAATGAGACAGGGCAGAGTAGGGATGTAACGGTATTAAAATTTCATATCATGATTATTGTGACCAAAATGATCACGGTTATCATTTTTATCGTAGTATTATAGAAATATCCCCCAGCATCTTTAAAAACATCCGAAATGGGTCCAAATGTCTACTTTGTGCTTTTTAAAAAGGGGGGAAATCCCAAGAGAACTATCCATGTGGGAGCCTTTGTTGCTTTCCGCCATGTTTTCATAAATTTAACATTGCAAACTGCGACTGCTGCTGCTTTTCCAGCTAACTAGCAGCATCATAGGGAGTTTTTCAAAGTGCAATTATCAGTCACGGTTTTAACAATAATTAAAATTTGAAACGGTATTACTAAACGTTTGGGAATTTTATCACGGTTAACCATTTCACCGGTTATCGTTACATCCCTAGGGCAGAGTAAAAAGAGAAAAAATGTTTAGTAGATCTCTTAAACAACCATACGAACCCTGAAGTGGCACATTCATAAAACTACCACCTCTTTCCAGAAAACAAAACAATCCATAACATAATCAGTCATTTATTTTCAATTTCCAAATTTACTATCTGGCTTGAATTCTTTTAAAAGTGTGTGCCAGCATGGTTTGACAAATGTGTGAGGTGAGTATCATCTCAATGCAAACATTTTTTAAATAAATTCTGTTTTGTGAAAGAAAAGGATCTTGTATGGTTTCTGTGTGAATACATCATTTATTCATCTGGCCCCAGGTCAGGGGGAATGAAAACACTGCATTCCACAGCTGTGTGTGCATGTGTGTGTCTGCATCAGAAAGCAATGAAGGGCAATGTGAGATGTGTGTGTGACTCCTATGTCACAGAGTTAACAGTGAAGTAGACTTTGGAGCAGGTTAGGGATTACCAAAATCAACAAGCTACTTCACAGAGTAACTCAAAGTCATTTATAACGTTGCCACTTCACAGGGAACATAGCTTCGCTGTAGCTTCACATCCATGCGACACAAGTTCAGCTACTTCAAAACAGTGTTCACATTTGTACATAATAAAATGTACTCAGGTCCTCACACAAGTCAAACAAGCAATAAAACATCATAAGAATAACTCTTAAAAACAGAAAAAAAATGTTTTTGCAACATCAACAAAGAGGTAAGATCAGAGCAAGTTCATTGTCAACAAGATGGCAGGAATGCAGCATAACGTAAAGCTCCATTTATGTCATTTGTTGAAAATTCCTGTACTTTGTCATATTGCAATACACCCCTGACCAAAATCTTAAGACTGCAAAAAAGTACAAGGATATGCATTTTGCGTTGGAAGGATCAAAACCAGGTTTCAAGAAAAGCTTCAAAATGCAAAAATAAGAAACAGGACAAAGTGACAAAGAGTGGAGAGTAGGCTTTGTATTGAAAACTGCATTCACACTACAACCATCTTCATCAGCTGATCAAAAGTTTAAGACCACAGCCTTAAAAAAATAAAAATCTGCACAAAAATCTGACTTTCATGACAAATTCCTTTTTGCATTCACACTCTCATGATGACAAAGGAACAAAAAAAAAATTGTCTTTGAACATGCAGGATTGCAAGATTGTTAAGCTGCACAACAGAGGTCTCTCACAACGCACCATCACTGCTGAGGTCGGACACACAACAACTGTCGCTTTAAATGTCTTAAAAGATCTTGGGAGTTACACACCTGCACCGACATGATGGATCAAACAGGCTGTCTGTGAAGACACAGGCCGATTCTCAACCCATGTTAACCTCTTTAGCCCTAGCCATATTTTCAGAAAAAAATGCCTAACAAGACGTACACAAAGTAAATGAAGAATTGCCCCACAATAACAAGGCTAATTTTCATGTTCTTGGTATCGAGGGACATCTGGAGACTTAAGAGAATGTGTTTCCAGTGTTAAAAACTGTTGTATCCGTTACTATTTTTGAGTAAATTACAATAATATAGAGGAAAATTGTGAAATTTCTATGCTCGCCTGTTTATTATTTGACAGATGGTAACACCATGCTAATAATGATTTCATGAAGACAGATGCTATTTATTACCTTCAGTTACTCCTTGACAGCAGATGTAGCAAATTTGAAATAGTTGGAGTAAAACAAAAAGATTTTACACAAGTTTTACGAAAGCCTTCACCAGGGAAAACCCACCAGGGATCAGATTGTCTCAATTTGGCACAGTTTTACACCAAGCTATGAAAATGAAGACAGTAACTATGATATAGGAGTGAATACATTATGAAATATATACATTAGGCCAAAAAGAGACAAATGCAGTGAAAATATTTTTTAAAAATGTATTCAGTAGATTGCCTTGGTTTACTGCTATTTAGTGCTGTCATTTCAATACTGGACTCAAAACATTTCTGTTTAGACAATCATACCCCACCTAAACCTGACTTCGTCAGATGGATTTGCTCCCGCATATCCATCTGGGAATCATCTGTTAGAGTAGTTTTGGGAAGGGGCGAAAATACTGGTTAGCTGATTGGATAAGGCATCTGTCTATCACCACCTATGTTGGTGATAGACGGGCCAAATCAACCAATCAGATCAAATTTTAGAAAACAAAATTCTTTGGGATTTATTTAAGCTGCACAGTGGCTTTTGTTTAGGAAGTTACCGGATGTTTTACACTGAATCTGTGTCTGATTTCCTGTCTGGTTCGATCTGAACTACTGAAATTAACGCGGTGTCAGTGCGTGCTCCGTCAAAAATAGAGCTGGTGCATATCTTTAGCACAGCCGGGGCGGTGATTAGCTCAGTTGGTTGAGCAGCCGCCCCATGAACAGAGGCTACAGTTCCTCAATGCAGTCGGCCCCGGTTTGATTCCCGGTCCAGGTCCCTTTGCTGCATGTCACTCCCCACTCTCTCTGCCCCTTTCCTGTCGCTATACACTGTTGCATAAAGGCCACTAGTGCCCAAAAAATCCTTTAAAAAAATAAAATAAAATAAATAAAATATCTTTAGCGCAGCGGCGCGACATCCTGGAGCGACAACTGACCACTCACGCACTGCGGTGATTTGATATATTTCAAACCATTGACTACATGGTGCGCATGGTACGCTGCTGCTGGCTCACGGACCAGGTGTAAAGCCAGGGTCATGGTCCATACTGATGCTGACTGCAGCACATAAGACAGCATGTGTGAGAGAAGGGCTTTAAGGCAAAAAAAACATTTTCAAAGGCCACATCTCCTCCCAGACCACAAATTTACCTCTTCGGACTTTGCAAGGGACCACCAAACATGGGACACTGAAAAGTGGAGTGAAGGTTTATTCTCTGATGAGAAAAAAAAATTACCTGGATGTTCCAGATGACAACTGATCACAACTGGAAAGACAAGGAGATCCCACTGGAGACATTTCTACCTGTCACAGTGGAGGAGGTCCCAGCATGGTCTGGGGTTCATTTTCCTTCAGTGGAAAGATGGAGCTTCAGGCTGTCCAAGAACTTCAAACTGCTGCTGGCTATGTTGAGATGTTGCAGCAAGCATCCGTTGCAGGGCAACGCTGCACTGTGCAACACTCACCAAACTAAGGATGCCTTCCAGGAGAGTAATGTCAATCTTGCATGTGGCCAGCATGTTCCACTGATATAAATCCCACTGAAAAGGTTTGGGGATGGATAGCAAGTAAAGTTTACAAGATTGGTCATCAGTTCCAGACAACAGATGCCCTTTGTGATGCCATATTCACCACATGAAACAACATTCCCACCACCCTCCCAGAAACACAAGTGCCGTGTATGCCTGAATGAATTTTTGGAGTAATCAACAAGAAAGGTGGAGCTACTTGTCATGTACACAACACTACTCACTACTGAGTCCTTTTGTTGGAAAAAAACAAAAAAACAAAACACTGAATTAATTTTTAAGGCTTTTTGGCGATAATCTTCAACTTTTGATCAGGTGATAAACAGCTTGTTTTAGTTTAAATGCAGTTTTCAATACAAAGACTTCTTTCTACTTTTTGTCATTTTGTCCAGTTTCTTCTTTTTGCATTTTGAGGCTCTACTTGCAACCTGGTTTTGATTGTCAAATCAAACATGAATCCCTGTACTTTTCTTCGCAGTCTTAAAATTTTCTTTAGGAGTGATCTATTGCAGGGTTAGAAAAAAATCGCGATGTCAGTTTTTTCCAGCATCATCTAGCCCTAGTGACAACTAATCGAACAAACTAAACTAACGAACAGACTTTTTTTTTTTTTTAAATGAATGAACAGACCTAACCTAACCTTATGGGTACAGCCTACCTCCATAGAAGTTAATTCATCCACTCATGAAAGGCCTATAGTCTTTGCTAACCTTGTCATTATTCATTTACACTACTACGTTACCTTTATTTGTTGCATAACAGTAACTTTAATAGTCTTTCACAGCAGCAGTGGCACTGTAGAAAATATGCCAAACAATATGAAGAGGCACTAACACTTGCAGGTGTTCCAGCTGGCACGTATGACATCTGTCTCACATTTCAAAGAACGTCCATATCGCTGACATGCTCATGTCTCGACACATGGGTGGCCACATCGCTCTTTTTCCATTCATTTTCTATGGAACATGCGCGATGAGGCAAAAATCGCTTGCTTTCTCCGGCCAAGTGACAGGTGATATCCGTGCCTGTGAAATTCTGCGCTAGTTCACGTACATGTGCGCACGGGAGCTTGCGACAAAAGTTGCGGAATGTTCGACTTATCGCTGTTGCGGCTCTACAACCAATCAACGCAGGCTTTAATAAGCTAAGGGCAGCTACACACTGCAACCTGCAACTACTTTCACCATGAAGGAACAGATCACTGTTCCCTGTCTCTGACTTCCCCATTAACCACCACCCTCTGGACTGTAATGTGAACAGGAGAATGACCACATAAAAAATACAAGCACATGGCCTATATGTATAATGCGATCAGATTGGTGATTTTAACCTTTAATTGGATTTTCTGATCAATTGCCTTTTTTAATCATATCGGCCCGAACCAATCAGTTGCCAATCGATCGGCACCATCTCTACTATAGAAGTTTAAAGTGAGATGATTTCGCTGATGACACGGCTACCTTCGGTTATACTGTATCAGGAGATCCATAAACTGATCCATGACTTTGTTGCAAGGTGCAACTCCAACCACCTGCACCTTGTGTTTCTTCTACATTAACTCAGCTGTGGCTGGCCACCATGGCTATATTGTTAGTACCATGCCTTCAAAATGCCAAGAATAAAACCTTTTTTTTTTTTTTTGTTATACTTGTATGATCCCCGAGGGGAAATTAGGGCTCTGCATTTCACCCATCTCTGTACTGAGTATCAGAGAGCAGAGGGCTGCTACTTGAAGCGCCCGGGGAGCATTTTGGAGGGTTAGGGACCTTGCTCAGGGATCCACAGTGTTTAATCCAGGAGTCGTGTCGGGGACTCGAACCCGGGTCCTCCGCGCCAAGGCCCACGACGCTGCCACTGGGCCACCCACTCCCCCCCATGGTAGATACGGTAGATTTACATGGACAACTTCAAAATTTCTTATTTGAGAGAAGAAGGGTCTAATTAAACTTTGTTATGCCCAGAGGCAAGGTAAACTAAGAGCATCTGACAAGCTCATTACATGTGGAGTCCAGAGAAAGGAAAGGCTGATAAGTTGCTTTAGATTTTACAAGATGGTACAGACCTACAAATACCCGAGAATGCAACTGGATGACAAACTGGACTGGAGTACTAACACTGATGCTTTGTGCAGGAGGGG
Source organism: Atherinomorus stipes (assembly GCA_023101725.1). Taxonomy (NCBI): domain Eukaryota; kingdom Metazoa; phylum Chordata; class Actinopteri; order Atheriniformes; family Atherinidae; genus Atherinomorus; species Atherinomorus stipes. The sequence goes on along the minus strand of JALJCO010001535.1, from coordinate 724,416 downwards.
ACAGAGCCATTGTTCTTCCTCAAAATGCTGGTGCTAGTGTTCAACATCTGGAAAAGCAGCTGAAGCTGTTCCATCACTGTGCTGGGGGAGCAGCATCAGGAAGGAGGACACTTCATGTATGCACAAACTGATGAGGAAGCTTGGCTCTGCTGTGTGTGGTGCTGGACAGCCTGACAACTGTGAGAGCGATGGGCGCTGAGCTGGCTCCTGTCAATCATGTACAATCCACTTCACAGCATCATCTTCAGACAAAGGAGCAGCTACTGTGACAGGCTACTGTCAATATCCCGCTCCACAGAGACTTTATAAATCTTTTGTTTTATTGTGTTTTTATTAGTATTTGCTGGGTTTTTTATGTTTAATTTCGGGGCTTCTGCTAGAACTTGTGAATTTCCCAATAGGAATAAATAGAGAAGAATGGTCTAAAATTTCTCATCAAAACGTAACAGTCTGACAGTGTTACATAGAAAATTAGTAACACGCTCGCAGCCCTCTGTCCTGTCGCTCTGCGTGCTGTCCACGTGCACGGCAGATGACAGCTGAGAATCTTGAAGGTTAGGTTACATAAGGTTATATTTACCAAATTTTATGATCTATTGAGGACCAGGTTATTTTTTTATGTCCTGATGATTAAACCCTAAAAGAGTCTACATCCTTTTTCCACATGACTGCATCTACTTATGCAGCAAACAAGCATCAAATATATTGATAAAGACTTTCTCCAGAGTAGAGACTGAACATTACTCTGTGCTCTCAGACCTGTCCAGAGATCAATACCAATTACTCAGCAGTTTTATAGGATGGAAAATCAAAATGCAGGTATGAAAAAATACGTCCTTTCAGAATGTACAAAATGCAATTAAAGTGAAAAGAAGATATAGAGATTTGTTAGTTAATCCTTTGGGCTTCAATTAACGTGGCAAGCTGCATATCAAGTCAGACATTTGCACAATTAATCATGTGATCAGAAGATCAACAAAATATGTGAGGAAGGGAGAGACTGAGATCATGGATCATCACTATAGTCCAAATGATGGTCATATGAACCTCTTGAAAAGACTGTAGTCTTCTTAAACAAGCAAAGAGAAGCCAGATCCCCAGTTCATTAGTTAGTTTTGCGGTCTGTCAGCCTGCATTAGGACAACATGGACCTGTAAACAGAAATTACATTCCAATGACAGTAGGCCATGCTTTATTCTCATTCACACTATAATTGAGCATTCATTCAGGACTAGTCCTGGACTCAACTGGAAGCACAACAGCAGCATATACTGTTGTTAGTTACCAACTTTCCAAAAATATGAACATTCATAATAACACCATAGTTTTTAGAGCCATTATGGTATGTCTTCTGCCAAACACACAGATGGTCAAAATTAGACTAAATACTCAACATGGCTGCATAGTCAATGATGCTGCACATGGTTTCATTTGGTGAAGCTTCTGATCATGTCAAAACCACCATCTGCCAATCACATCTGAAATATTAGATCTGGGAAAATTCTGGATGTAAGAAAATCAGTTTCACAGCCATCAAGCTTTGTGACAGATGAATGACAGCATGGCAAAAAGCTCACGATCCACTCATCAACCCAGCAGAGAGGCTGCAGATTAACACGGTCATCCACAAAATACAAATGAATGGTGAAGATGAAGAGTAATGTGCTGTGAAGCTGGAATGAGTCATGGTGAATATGAATAAACATGCAGGATTGTCTGTTTAATTCTAATGGGAGGAAGTAAAGATGCAGCATTGGACTAATTACCTACATTGATATGAAACATTATTCAATATTTGAATAAATCTCAAAAATGAAAACTAAATACATTGATTGTATGAATATCTCAAAAGTTGAATATTCAGGTTTTACAAAGTTTTATCCAATGGAAAGGACGTACATGTATGTCTGATGCAATGAAAGCTGCTTCACTATGCTGGAGCCATTTCTTATTAATTCCCCCCCCCCCCCCCCTCTCATATTTTTACTAATGTGTAAAAACCACATCCTAGGATTATACAAATCATGATTTTTTGCTTTAGGTGTTTATTTGCACATGAAGATAGGCTGTATTGGAACAAATCCATACAACCCCAAAAAATACTTGGAATATATCCATAAGTACAGGGGTGACCAAGTGCCCAAGTGCAATTTCTAGCGCATAACCTCTCCAACACCCCTGATGAAACCAAAACGTGCAGGATAGTAGCGCTCGAAGACTGGACTTTTGTACCCCTGCTTAAAGGTAGAGTCCGTTTCCCCCCTGAAAATAAACAGACTTGTGCAAGTGGAAATCCGTCTCAAACTGCTTCTTTGGGCCTCTACTCGCGTGCCGTGGCGTGTTTGAATGCAACTCTCTCCCCCTGCCTGCAATTCGCTCTTTAGCTTTGTTTTGTTGTGTTTGGGACGTTTCTGGGTGGAGATTTCTGTTTATATCACCAGCCAATGACAGAACAAAGGACATGATACCGTATAGGAATAAGCTCATTATTGGAGCAGACGGCAATCACTCGAACTCTCGAAGGAAAAAAAAAAAAAAGAAAAAGAAAAAACGGCGGATGCACCGAAGAAAAGTTAAGTGCTTTAGATAATGCAAGTTGGAAAACCAGGGCTAATATTAGTTTGACTTTTACCCGCTTCTGAGCTCTGAAAGAGAGGCTTGAAGCTGAATAGTTTGAAGAACGAGGCGGCCATCAGCCTGAGAGGGAGGGTTGCCAAGTTTACATGCTGCTGTTTGCAAACAGAAATGGTGGAGGGACTTCGGACTCTACCTTTAAAACTCCCTCTCCCCCTGTCTGTAATTCGCCTTTTCCCTTTGTTGTGGTGTGGTTGGGACATTTCTGGGTGGAGATTTCTATATATCGCCAGTCAATGACAGAGCTATGGGCATGATGCTGTGTGGGAATAAGCTCATGATTGGAGCAAACGCCAGTCACTCGAACTCTCGGAGAGAAAAAAAGAAAAAGAAAAATGACAGACGCTGCGCAGAAAAGGAAGTACTCTGGTGAAGAGCGCATCACTGAAATTTGGGGAATTTTTCCATATAACTCCATACAAATGGCCAGAGTGTTTGGTAAAAAATTACAAGAAAGAATCTCAATAAGTTCTATATTTCAAATATTGATCTAGATCCAGAGAAAATCCTGGATACTGTGATCCAGAACACACAAAAATAAGGGATTTGTTAGAATTTTCAATGCTGAAAGGTAACAAATGAAGATAGGCATGCAACTAACACCAAATTGTAGCCAAGACTCTGCTGAATCAGGAGTATGTCAACAGAATTGATGCGTCTTCAATAGCAAAGGAGATAGATCCAGTAGAAAACCACCATTATGGAAAAACAGATTTTTGGAAATAACTATTGAAGTAATAGTGAAACAAGCATGATTCCAGATGCTAGTATGTTTTCATGGTCAAGGAATCCAATGATGTAGATTAAATGAATGCAGGAGAATGACATTTTTTGTTGTGAATCACAAAACGAGGGGGATATGAGCTGCTTGGCGGAGGTCTGCGCTCTCCAAGTGCTTTTATAGTTATTGTAATATAAAGAGGAAAACACTAATAAGGGCCGATTGGTATCAAGAGTTTCTGCACCACCCACTTTCATCTCAAAATGCAAAAAGGTAACCCAGTGTCATGATACCTTCTCTTGTTCATATAGCTACATTACTTATGCAACTCTACAGCTTGTGTAGATACTGAACTGAACTGAACTTAATGAGATCAACCAATCAAAGCTTTATAGCTCCACCAATAAAAGTAAATGCAAGTGCTTTACAAAATTAAAAACAGGAGAATAAGAGATCATGTCATCATCATCATCACACACACACACATCCCTGCATATAGACACACACATGTTTAGAAATAGGTACAGTTTATAAATTTTGCAGTGCAATGGGCTCTATGCACAACTCCACTACTTCCTGAACTTCAGACAGCTCTTTTGGTTCCTGACTTTCATTGCTGGATAAAAACTGATTAATCCAGGTTTGCCTGAGCTCAGAAACTGGCCAGACACACTTGGATTAATCAGTTTGTCCAGTAATGACAGACAGGATGCAAAGGTGATGCCTGAAGTTCAGGAAGTAGTGGAGTCCTGCAAATAACCCATTGTTGGCTTCTTGGAGATCTCCAAAGTCCCTTCATGGACTGGAATGGACCTGGTTAATTTCTCAGCATATTTCATGACTAATTTATTCACATAATTTCCACATTCTGAACTACAAAGGCTCCCAATATAAAATCTGTTGCAGCCACTGCCCACATTGATCTAGCCCTTGCTTGTGTCATACATACAAGAGTAGTAAAGTAGCCTTGCTGTAAACATTTTTACTCCTCAAGTCCTGTTGGACAAATTTTATAAACAAAAAACTGTAGATGCAACTAAATAAGAAATACTAACATGAAAAAACAGGTAAGATAATTAAATATCACAGCTCCACAGTAAAACCATGTATGATTGAGATTTTCTTCTCCATTATTGTAATGGGTGAACAAGTACAGATGATATTAATTTCCATATACTCGGGGGGGGGGGGGGGGGGGGGGGGGGGGGGGTATAATGTGACTCGAGCCCGCTGTTCTGCCTCACGGGTGATAATCGTCATCCAGCATAAATAAACAGCATAACAATCATTAATTTTACATTCCGTGTCGAGACATGTTGGTATGGATGTCAGCCGACTATTAAAAACACCCAACAACATAGCTGCAAACGTACATACAAGTTAAAACTCCAGCTGTAAGCGGTGATTATGAATGCTGCCCAAAGGGCTGGATAGACCTTCATTCACAGACACAACAGGGGATATAAATCATTAAATAGTGGTAAAATGAAAGGAACACCAAACTCATGTTCTTGTGCTCATTCATGCCAAGGCTCGGTTTTCATTCCTTTCTTTTGAAGTAACACTGGCTTTTTTTTTTTTTTTTTTTTTTAAACAGTGGTGTTGGTGTTTCACCACTTCATAAAACACATCCCTTGCCTCCAACATAAGCAGTTGTTTTCTCTGACCCCACTAACTATTGGTTCCTGCATACTGTAGCACCTGTTTTTTGGTGCTGGAGCCAGAGCTTTGGTGTTCAAAATGGAAAGTACTGGTTCCAAGTTTGACTTTGGCTCTAAACCAGCACAGGAGTCAGTTTGGTTTGGAAAACCCCTCAATGGCTGTAGTAAAATGTCCTTATAAATATAATTAAAGATTTTAGTCATACTGTAATCGCCTGAGTTAAACCTTTGAAATTACGCTGATACGGTGCAAACAGATCCCAACATGTCGACATGAAAGCACTGGCTAATTGTTGGTTCACTGCTCAATCTTGTGTTTACATGTCAGCTTAGTCTTGACCTTGCTCAGAAAAGGAGACAATGGGTTATCAACAGTCAACCTTACACTGCAAGACAGTTAATCGCTGTTCTTTCAGTGTTTTGGTATTCAAAAGTTCATTTTATCTACAGCTTTATCTCCAGAAAAAAACAACTGTGCAGAGAGTTGAGGGACATACAAGTGTTCATAATAACAGAGAAAGATGCTGGTGTTTAACCCTCAGGTGGAACGCAGTGCACTGCTTTGCTCTGATTATAAGCCAGCATACACTGAAGGTAAAGATCCCATCAGCAACTAGCAGAATGGCATTAGCACCTTTCAGTATATTAGTTTGGTGCACAGAGTCAGTGCTATGCAAGGCAGTGATTATTATGTCTGACGAGTTGTTTATGTGCAAGATACCGGTCTTTTAACCTGCCTTTTCTGGCTCACAGCTGAGGAATCATGAAGCACAAAGAGAAAGCTTTAGAAATTAAAACTCAAAGGGTAGAATGAACACAATGGCTGAGAAAAAAATCAGGCATAATGTAGATGTAAAATCCTGCAGGTAACATGAAAGATCCAAATAAGTGAGAGTATAAAAACTCTAGGGAGCAATGTGAAGAGTGGGGATCAGAGGTTGCATCTGTTTCGACAAGTCTCACCAGAGGCTGCAACACAATGTAAAATTGCATTGCGCACGCGCCAAGTTCCCACAGACACACCTTACCATGTGCTACTCTCCATTTTTACCAGCTTCTCAAGACATGCAGAATCTTTACCGGAGTGAAAGTGTGACGCAAACTAACAAAAATCCTGCAAATTCCAATTTCTGCAATTTCTCCTCAAAGATAAACGGGAGTTTCATATTCTGGGATTTCACATTGAAATAATTAATTGTTGAACATTTGACAATACATTACCAGTTTAATATACTAAATACTGTCAAATACTAATTCAGAAATGCATGTGCTCAGTAACTCTTGTATACTGAAGTTGTCATACTTGTATACTTGACTTTAAAAATCAAGTACTTTAGTAATATTGAAGTATTTTCTGTTCTAGTTTTAATGTTTTGCGGTCTGTTTTGTTTTCCTTTTTTTCTAGAAAAAAATAATGGACTCTAAAAACACAATCTCAATTCAAGGCTTACACTTACAGATTATTGGAAATGATAATGATATGAACTGTTATCTATATTCTGGAGGGAAGAATCACAATATTGTTGCAGCGAAAGTGAATCTATACAAAACTTCAACAAGGTTTTTAAAGAATCTGTCATCTAAATTACCAAAAAAAAGAGAGAGACCTCGACAGAGATTGTAAAATGCGGGTATTCATTTACAAAGGTGTCTACTCCCTGCTAAAAGCTGTCAGTGTGGATCTTCACAAAGACAGCAGGCTTCAGGTTATTTATCTGTGGTTTAAATATCACTCACCACCCTGTACATTAGATAGACTCAAATATGTTAATGACAGGCATGTTTTGACAGGTGGCATTTCAACAATAAGATGAGGTACAATAAAAATCTGATTTCAGAACAGCTGCATTTAAACGATTTCATTCAGTAGTAATCTTTATTCATATGAGCTTAGGACTTATGTTATTCCTGTTAGCACACAACAGAAACCACAATGAAACCAGTCTGGTGATAAGCTACCATTCGGCTTCTTTTTTACTTTTTGACCCTCCACAGTTACTGTACTGCTGGAAAGCGTTTCTTTTGCACTTTGAATACAAGTCTCTGTGACAAGTATTGGCTTGCTCAGGTGATAATTCTGCCTGTGTGTGCTGGATTATTGCATGTGTGCATGTGTGAGAGAGAGAAACAGGTTTGGAAAGGAATGTAGGACTGGTGTAATCCGGTCTCGGTTCATTTACACTATTGTCATTGAGTCAAAAGCCTGTAGGCCTCTGTGCTGTTGGGCCTCAGAGCGCAGACACAAAGACACAAATATTCCCAATACAGTACACACCAGTATAAATGGGATTCAAGCAACATCAGGAAAACATAAGTGCCTGTAGATGTAGGACACCCAAATCTTTACATACCACTTCCACCTAAATTTCTGTTAAACCTACTTATGGATGTTAAACTGCAATGTTTTCGTCTTCTCTGCAATGGAGGTCCAGCCACCTTGAAAATGTGTGGTCAAATAATTAAATGTTTAACTTCTGTCACCAGAGAATCGTGATCTCAATTTTAAGCAAAAAAAAAAAACAAACAAAAAAAACAAAACAACAGGGATGGTCCCCTAAGGGCTTTAATATACTGTACTTGCTGCTGGCAACGCGTCCACAACATGGAGCCCATGCATTCCCGATGCACCTATGCCACGTAGGTCGCATGCGTTGACACGAGGTAATGCATAAACGTAATGGTGACTTGTTTTAAAGAGCGCCACTCGGACTTTGTCCACAACTACCAGCATCTTTATTGTGTTTTTCATGCATGTTGCATGGTGACAAACTCTCATGCAGCAAGTGTTTGCAACAGTTTGGTAAGCTGTTGTTTGTGGAAATGCACAGAAAATATGCTGTGACCTGCAGCTTGGCCTTTTAAGTATTTCAGGGTCAAAGTGCTGTGTAGTCCTCCTCGCAGATACCTACAGTATCGAACGTTTTGGCCGCCCTCCGCTTCTGATATGCTGCATCACCTATTGGTGATTGACAGCGGCCACGATCAAATGATCTGAAGATGGGGCCGATTTCACATCATTAATTTGGTCATGTAAACACTTGTCGGAATATCTCCATTGAAAGGAACATTAAACCACTGTTGCCAACTCTTCAGGGGGAGAAGTCGCTAGTGGCTGGCCCAAAAGTCGCCAGAAGTCGCTAAATGATGTCACCACGAAGGATAATCAATTTCACGCATACGCAGTATCATTAAACAACATCCCATATATTTATTGTTTGACATGCTGTACAGTAGCACCAATTTACAAGGGTACTAAAGGGGTGACATACACATTTGAGTCATGGAGCAAAGAAGACCCAGTTGTGCGACAAGGCATGGGAAATAATCTGGAGGAAGGGGAGTGATAATCTCACAGCAGCTAGGAAAGGCGGCCGACGGCAGGCAGCAACCGATGAACGGGTGGAGTGCAATATAAATTTTATCCGTCTCCATAAACACCAGAAAAGTTGCTTGATTTGTTGCCAATCGCTTATTTAAAATAAAAGTCGCTAGAGGGGTCTGAAAAGTCGCTAAATATAGCGACAAAGTTGCTAAGTTGGCAACAATGCATTAAACTGTGTTCTGTATGGCATTTAAAAAGTTTCAAAAGGGGTGCACTTGAAAACGGACAGTGCACGTGAAAACTGAGCATGAGCATGATAAACACTGGGCGCGTGCACGTGACACACGCGTTCACTTGTGACTGCGAATGAAAACACACATCGCGAGGAGGCATTTCTGCACTGCAAGGGAGCAACACAGTATCTGCAAGCAGAAAATCATCTTGGCGAGAGCTGATCAGTCCACTGCGGAACATGTGAAACCTTCATGTCCTCACAATGCTGACCTGCACACTTTTAATGGACTGATCAGCTCTCGCCAGGATGATTTTCTGCTTGCATATACTGTGTTACTCCCTTGCTGTGCAAAAATCCCTCCTCGCGATGTGTGTTTTCACTCACACACACTTAACGAGTGCGTCACGTGCACGCACCCGGTGTTTACCATGTGCGCGATCAGTTTCCAAGTGCGCCCGTTTTGGAACTCTTTAAACGCCATAGTTCTGCGCATGTTTTATTTGCAAGGATTCTTAGGGTGAATTCCAATTCCTGTCTTAACCCTAACTCTCAAAAATGTTTAGATCCATCATGTTATGGATTAGTTACCTCATCGTTGCATAACATTTATTTTAATTTTACGATCTTTTGTCAATAGCAGCCGGTGCATTCAAGCCATGTTGCTATCGTTTAAGTTAGTTAACAGGGCTTGAAATTCACTTCTCAAAATGGGGGGAATTCCCCTCCTACATGCTTCACCAAGGGGGGATTTGGATACTTTGGGGGGGATATTTACAGGGCGCTTTACCACAGGTCTTTCTTCCAGCTCTGTTCTGTTCTCTCTCCTCTACGTAATCTCTTGCATTTGATAAAAGTTCTGTTAAAATAAAACTGGTCTTGGGGAGGACAGCATCTTCTACATGCAAGTAGGGCTGGACGATATAGAAAAAAAGATTATCGATAAAAAAAAAAATCTGTATCGATCGATAGATATTTATCAAAAAGAAGAAAAAAAAAAAAGCCATTATCAAATTAAAAGCTGTTTTAGGTGCAGCCTTGGCCATTTAAGCTTTTTCTGAATGACCTACTTATAATAAAGATCAAATTAAAGCCGTTTTCAGACTTGCATTGCGGAACATGAGCAGTAAAGTTCATCCGCTCTTTAAACTAGGGCTGCAACGATTAGTCGAGTAATTCGAGTAACTCGATTCTTAAAATTGCTCGAGGCAAAATAACTGCCTCGAGGATTCGTTAAATTCACTCTTTGCATTTTGCGCATCCGCCCGGATGGGTTTTCTGTTGCACAACGTAAACGCATGGGACGTTCCGCCCGGACTGGTATTTCTGTTGAACATAACAACTTTATGGTGATAACGTAACTAAAGTGGAAGGAGGAAAAACTGTATGGGACCGTACAAACTGGACCGAAAGAGAGAGGAAACACAGTATCCTCTCCGCGGTTCGGTACGCGCGTGATCCATGACATAGAAATAATATAAGTCCTTTATTTATTTGTATAATCGGTGGATTTGGCTGCGCCTGGTCAGTAAAGGCAGTTCAGAGCGGGTCCGTCTGCTCTGCGCTCCGTGTGCTGCGCGGCCTCTGAAACTTAACAAGACCGTTTTAATCGGTGGTTTAGTCGCCACTGGGGACACGCAGCGCGAGCCAGAAGCACGCTGTCGCAGTTCTCCTCTAAATATGGGCGTCGAGTCTGTTTTTGACAGAGCAGCTGCCAGAATCAGCTCATTAGTTCAGATAGGAGGAAATCAGACGTAGAAGTAGCAGAAAGCATCCGGTGACTTTCAATATAAAAGCCCCTTCAAGTTTACAGTCGCTGAACTACATCAAACGTTACATTACCAGTGATACCCAGTTAAAAGTCTATCAGAGGGTCTCAGCAGTTTTTTTTCTTTTTTAAAATTTTCATAATAATTTTTTTTTAAACTGCTGGGAGTCGGTTCAGCAGGTGCTGATCATCCTTTCTTGTTAATACATTTATACTGCAAGTGTTGTGGACTTGAATATGTATTTAGGTCCTCTAATGAACGGAATTAAATGTGCTGATGTGGAAGCAACAATTAAGTTTTTGGCAGAGAAGGGGGAGGGGGGGGCACACATCAGTGCTGCATTCAGGGAAAACTCAGCACTGTAGAACTCTGAAAGCTAGAAATTCTAGCTCTTACAATCAATTTAAGTTGTGATACTTAAAAAACTTGCAAAATGTCCAATTTATCCGATTACTCGATTAATCGTCAGAAGAATCGCTAGATTACTCGATTACAAAAATAATCGATAGTTGCAGCCCTACTTTAAACAGACTCGTCTTTTCAAACATGCCGCTTCCTTGCAGACTTATCGTGTCCCGGCCCTTTCATAAATCACGAAATGTTGCAGAAAAGTCAGCACATCCCCACTCTCCCTTCATCTCTGTCCAGAACATTTTCTTGTACTTTCAGCCAAAACGACGTGCCGCAACATTTCCGCTCCTGTGACATGTAGAGCAGCCGTTACATGTCCGCTATATCTCCGAGGTAAAAGACCGGTACGCATGTCTGAATGCAGCGTTATAAAGGACAGAGTTAGCAATATTACCGCTTTCTAGTGCACGCCTGAAAGGGGCATAACACTGAATTCCAATTCAGTCTTTGCCTGGGTCTGCGTTTGTGATTGGTTTGGCGGAAGAAGTGACTGTAGTATCATGCTACCTGATAAGCTACAGCTGAAAACTGTACTTCTAAATTGAACTTTTATTGACCCTCTTTTTTTTTTCGATCGATCGATATATATTGATATTGAATTATCGTCCAGCCCTACATGCAAGGCAAGAAAACTGTCAGAAACTTAATGAATATAATAACACATTTAATAACACCTTTATGAATACCCAAAGATACTTAATAGGAAAGAAAATGGAAAAACAGAGAAAACAATAAAGAAGCTAAGATAAACAAGAACAAGTGAATAGTGAGAATGTGAGAAAATGATGAGGAAACATCCTCCAAATCAGCTTCTTTCTCCAAAATAATACAAAATTTAGATTTTTAATATGACATATTTAATGCTCTTAGCCTATGCGTCAAAATATAAAATGTATTCCTAATATCAAACTATTATTTATCAATATTATCTTTATCTATGAATCGATCTCACATTCAGCTGCCATGTGAGAAACGGTGACGCAGCGCTGATGTTGGTCTCATCACACCAACATTAAACTGAGCAGCTCGTGCCTTCGTCATTATGATGAAACACGGATATTGTGAGCCAGTTAGGCTAAAACTTTTCTTTGGGCTGCTTGGTACCGTGACCAGCACCGGCGCTACCTGAGGATACGGAGGATTTAGGTCGTAAATGAGACCGACACCAGCGCTGCCACAGCACAGATCTTTACTGGTGTTGGTCCAGACCAGCTTCCCTTCAGGTGACCCGAAGAGAAAAAGTTACGTCATAAGACTACGTGAAAGTATCGTCTTACCGGTGGGAAATCCGCCAACAATGGCTGGTATATCAACATGAGGGAAGCTGCGACATCTGACAGGTCAGAGAGGGAGAGAAGGGGAGCGCGCGCTTTATCAAAGGCCCGACGCGGGAGGCGACGTCACTCCTTCTGAATGAAAGGAGAGGGAGCGATGTCGCCTCAAGCGTGTCGAGCCCTTTACTCTACGTTATTTTATGGCTCCGATGCAAACGCTCACTGCACATTACGTCGCTGCAATTGCAAGCGGGAATTTCCCGCATTATAAGAGCGAGGTTTGCGGGAATTGATGGTATCATGCGCGATTCCTGCAATCCCGCAGCGAATTTCAGGCCCTGGTTAACGTTACAAAAATTGTCATTTTTCGCTGCTAATGTAGTTGTTTTATCAAGATAACAGCCTGTACTGTATAACATGCTTGTGCTGATAATGGTGTAAGACGACCGGGCTAATGTCATCTCCCATAGCGCAGAGTTATCCAACAACAGTTACAGCTTGTGTTTACCTTTCAATGAGCCATGGTATGTGGTGACAGCTGAATATGTCCATGCTGGTGTTATTTAAACAGACTATTTGTTTGATAACTCTAACAGAAGGAATAACTGACAGATAGTCCAGAGATCAGTCCCTTTAAAATAATATTAGCCCATAACCTTATTGTTTGCTTGATTAATATATTCATGATGTGGAAAAAGATGAGCATGTGTACTGCGTACAGCACAGACAGACTGCCCTGAAATATTTTTCTATCTTTGCCATCCTGTCCTTACCAACTGTTAGCTGACTTCAATAGCTGACTGCAAATAAAAGGAAAGATTACCATCTGAAAACAACTTAATATTCCTAAACAATACAAAACATGCAGAGAAGAAACAAACATTTATATCATGGTTCACATTTGAATGTTAGGGCATGACTGGTATGTCAGGCATGTTTGGACTGACAGGGTGACATCATGCAGAAACGTGCCGTGGGTCAGGTGAGCTCAGCGAGAAGCGATGTCACACCTCCGTTTCAATAAAGCGATGACAGCTTGTTGTAACTTTTATGTGGAAAAACCTTAACAAAAGGCTGTTCTTCTTAAAATTGACCTTTATGTCATTGCAGATAAAATTAGAACAAAAAAAGTTTCATGTTTTATCAAGTTCATTTGATTTGCAAATATATACAGTATGTGTGTGCACACAATTTGGTATTTCAGGCCCACTACACTTTTAACCACTTTGTAATGTTGCCATTTCTTCTATAGCGTTCCACCTATCATTGTATTGGGAGGGTGCCCACTGCCCAACCCTACTTACAAAACCCACCACCCTGGCAACAAAAATCAAGCTTGATCTGGTTTTCTATGCAGCACCAAGTCCCAACAGAATTTATTTCAGGCTCCATTTCCTCTGGTTTATACTAAGTTATTTTATAAAACTGAAGAGTCTAATGTTATTCATCTGATTTACATGATGGCATGTCACAACTGCTCTGTCGCGCTCTCCGATTTTCACCGTGATGCGACCATACACGTATGCATACACACAAGTGACCACATTTCAATGACTTTTATCTAAATGAGCAGTATTTACTTCTTATGGGACTCCAGGAAGTATTGTGTAAATGGTCGGACAGTCTCAGTGGGTGTGGTTAACACAATAAGGTTGAAGCGGAAAGCTGTCACGTCACGTTAAACAGATAGCTTTGATGACCAGCTGATCCAGGTGGTGAGGAAGTACAAAAATTACATCATGTGGCATCTAAATACACAGACATCCCCATGTGCACAAACTCGCCCACCTGCAACGAACCAAGTTGGCCACAGTCATACCCTGCATACAGTGAGTACATAAAGTTTTCAGGCCCCTTCAAACTTTTCACTCTGTTTCATTGCAGCCATTTGACAAAATCAAAAAAGTTATTTCTCATTATTTACACTCAGCACCTCATCTTGATAGAAAAAACAGAAATGTAGAAATTGTTGCAAATTTATTAAGAATTAAAAACTGAAATATCACATGGTCATAAGTATTCAGACCCTTTGCAGTGACACTCGCATTTAACTCATATGCTGTCCATTCCTTCTGATCCTCCTTGAGATGGTTCTACTTCTTCATTGGAGTCCAGCTGCGTTTAATTAAACTGATTGGACCTGATTAGGAAAGGCACACACCTGTCTATATACACCCTTACAGCTCACAGTAGAGCTGCACAGTAATGGAAAAAACTTGCAATAGGCGATAACAGTGTTGAGACTCACGATGACGATATATTTCACAATAAATAAAATACTTGTTCATGCATCTTTTTTTCATGCTAGCTTCATTGTCACTTTAAAAATGTCTTCCCTGTGCTTTTCCATTGCAACCTTTCCTCTTTCTGCTTCTCCATTTTTAGTCTCCCTCTTCAAAAGTAAAACAAATTAACCAATTTATTCAAATAATCCACTCATTAGCCGCTTTCAGACTGCCATCGTACATAGCCTAAAGTCCATCTCTCTTTAACCAGACTTGTCTTTTCAAATATGCCGCTTCTTCGCGGACTTATTGCACCCCGGTCACGTTCAGACATCAGGAAATGTTGCAGAACATTTTCATGTGCATTCAACCAAAACGATGAGCCGCAACATTTCTGCTATGATGACATGGAGACCAGCCGGTACATGTCCGCTATATCTCTGAGGTAAAAGACCGGAACGTTTGTCTGAATGCAAAAGTTATAAAAGGATAAAGTCCTACTATTCCTGCCTTCCAGCACACGTTTGGAAGGGGCTAAAAAGACTTACTAATGGCGAGATGCCGCCTGTGGCTGAAACACTGGAGTCAGACCCAGTTGTTATGGACGGGGCTTTCACAATGTTGGCTCTGTTGTCATGGTGATGCAGACCTGTTGCTCTTCATGCAAATCTCAGCTGGCTACCACTTGCTGTCATCCGAGCTGGTTTGAGCTGACGTGAGTTCGGGAAGTGAACGGTCTCCAAACAGCGAGTTTTCAGTTTGAAGTCTTCAGTGAGTAAATGCGCAGTGAAAGTCATTAAGAGTTCTGCCGCGTGACCAGACCTGCGTTTGTGGTATGTCATCTTTCTTATAACCGAAGTAGCTTCAAATTGTCGACGTACTGTTTTGAAGTTCTTCCGCATATACATTCCCTCCAGCCTCCTGCCATCACGCTCCTCATTCTGCGTGCTCCTGTCAAACAAGGGGAGGAGGATGGGTGCACATTCAAGAAAGTAATAGCCCCCTCGACTGGCCGTTGACAGAGAGCGCAAGAACTGCGACTGTTATATCACGTAACTTACTTCAAATATATGTAAACATGGATGCTTCTAGATATTGCCGTTTAGGCCGTCTTTGCGGTGTTTACTGTACATGGTACGGGCCAATATTACGATGAAGGTAAATTTTTGATATATTGTGCAGCCTTAGCTCACAGTGCATGTCAGAGCAAATGAGAATCATTAGGTCGAAAGAACTGTCCAAGGAGCTCAGAGACAGAACTGGGACAAGGCACAGATCTGGCCAAGGTTACAAAAGAATTTCTGCAGCACTAAAGGTTTCTAAGAGCACGGTGGCCTCCATAGTCATGAAATGGAAGACGTTTGGGAAGACCAGAACTCTTCCTAGACACGGTCATCCAGCCAAACTGAGCAATCGTGGGAGAAGAACCTTGGTGAGAGAAGTAAAGAGGAACCCAAAGATCCCTGTGGCTGAGCTCCAGAGATGCAGTAGGGAGATGGGAGGAAGTTCCACAAAGTCAACTATCACTGCAGCCCTCCACCAGTCAGGGTTTTATGGCAGAGTGGCCTGACTGAAGCCTCTCCTCAGTGCAAGACATATTAAATCCTGCATAGAGTTTGCCAAAAAACACACAAAGGACTCCCAGACTGTGAGAAATAAGATTCTCTGGTCTGAAGAAACCAAGAATGAACTTTTTTAGGGTCAATTATAAGCACTATGTGTGGAGAAAACCAGGCACTGCTCATCACCTGCCCAATATGAACCCAACAGTGAAACGTGGTGGCAGCATCATGCTGTGGGGACGTTTTTCAGCTGCAGGGACAGGAGGACTGTTTGCAATTGAAGGAAAGATGAATGCGACCAAGTACAGAAAGATCCTGGAAGAAAACCCCTTCCACAGTGGTCAAGACCTAAGAGTGGGCCAAAGGTTCACCTTCCAACAAGACAATAACCCTCAGCACGCAGCTAAAATAACAAAGGAGTGGCTTCAGAACACCTCTGGAACCATTCTTGACTGGCCCAGTCAGAGCTTTGACTTAACCCCAATTGAGCATCTCTGGAGAGACCTGAAAATGGCTGTCCACCAACATTCACCATCTAACCTGACAGAACTGGAGAGGATCTGCAAGGAAGAATGGCAGAAGATCCTCAAATCCAGGTGTGAAAAACTTGTTGCATCATATCCAAGAAGACTCATGTCTGTACGAGCTCAAAAATTGCAAAAATGTCTACATTTCTGGGTTTTTTCTGTCAAGATGGGGGGCTGAGTGTACAATAATGAGAAATAAAATGAACTTTTTTGATTTTGGCAAATTGCTGCAATGAAAAGATTGAAAAGTTTAAAGGGGTCTGAATACTTTCCTTACCTACTGTATATAACCACCCCGTCGCAGACAAAGCTTCTTGTGGAGTATGAAATAACCGGAACAAAACAAACTTTGTTCTTGTTGTTGCTGCCTTGAGAACAAGAAGAAAGTTCTCTCTTCTCACAGAGTATGGAACAAGCTTTTAAATCAATGTGATGCTTTGACTTGTGCCAAATATGATAAAGATGGCAGAAGTATGTCATATCAACACTCCATCATGAAGGAGATTTTATATATATATATATATATATACACACATTCATACACACACACACACACATCCATGTATAAACAATGGCTTCTGTCCTCCTCTATGCAGGGCAAAATAACACAACCAAGAGCAACCCACAGATCAGTTTATTTCACATATGAAGCCGAAGAGGTTGCAGAGGTATGTTCAAAGCAACAGAAGAAAAAGGGACTACCACTTGGGATCTGTTTTTGGAATTGCAGGATGACTGATTTTTGCACCCCCACAAAAGTAGCTTGTTTTTGTTTACATTCTGTTCCACTTCTATTTTTTGAAAGGATGTGTTGGGATGTCCATGCCATGACCCAAGGGGCTTCAGGGGGATTCTTCTGTTTATAAGCTACACCGCCATCCCCTTGTGTGGGTTTATTTATTTGTTTTCATATGCAGGCAAACCATCTTTTCGCAAACTCTGCAATCTGAGTCCAATTTTCTGCTTGGTCATAATAATAACCTTAAGGGAGGTGTGTTTGTTCTTCCTGCACACACACACACACACACACACACACACGAAAAACTCAACAAACATCATATTAAGACAGAAAGTGGCAGGAAGAACTCTGACATAAAAACATACTATGTAGAGGACATCATTTAGCAGACCAAGCGCCACAGCACACATTTTAATGGAGGAAACTCTGCCAGTGTAAACACATTGTTATATTTCAACTAAGCCAAGAGTCACAAAAGTTGCTTTCCACTTACAATGCCCCATCAGGGCAAAAGGATGAGCAAATCTTATATTGGACTGGGATTGGGCACATAGAGAAATATGCTAGGGGGAATGGGACAGTGAGCAATTTTCCTCCTGCTGAAAATTCATCCATCACCAAGTTTGCCAAGCAAAGACATGGATTTCATCACTCCAAGCTACTCTTTGTCTCCCCTCTTTATCTTACTGCTTTTTAATCTCTCTGTCTTGTCAGAGTCTGACTCTACTGCTCTTTTCAACATGATCTGAAAAGATAAAGCTCTTACTGATTGGTGGTGCTGACGACCACACGGTTTCTCTTGCCCTTTTATCAGCCTTTAACAGCAATATCACCCACTCTATTCTGTGTCTTTTTTTACATTTTGGGAGCCCTCTGCTGATTCAGAGTAAAACTAAACTGCTTTGCAAATTACAAGTCCATTGACTGGCTTCAATACACATTTCTCCATGTATAAGAAACTGAACTTTTCAGCTAGAGAGACTAACAAACGGGCCACCAAGGGAAGAATTTCATATAAAATTATCCAGATCAGTGGTGAGGAAGGTTGCTCAGATGGTGTCAACAGCTCAAAGTTAAATTCATCACTTCCCAAGACAGGAAAAGTCTAAATCAATACTTTGAAACCTCTTTAGCTGCTGTCAGTTCATAGATTTCTTTAAGTGCAGCCTTTCTTTGAAACCCGAGAAGCGCTTGCTAACAAACTTTCAAGAGGGTAAAGTTTGCCCGAAAGCCAAATTAAACCAGATGTGGGTAACACTCCCTGGATGCGGCCTCATGTCCCCTCGGTTCCTCAGTTTGACAGAAAGAAGAGCCATGTCAAGAGCTCCTGCTGGGACCTCTGTTTGCAAAAAATCAGTATGCACAGCTGCATACTGAGCAGCACTTGTTTACAAGTTGGAATCAGGCTGTTTGAAATCAAACTGACACAAATCTAGCATAGCTGAAGCCAAAAAAAAAAAAAAAAAAAAAAAAGAATGATGATAGCTGTGTGCTTTACAGAAAGTGGTTGAGTCATGCATCAAGAGCTGGAAAGCAAACATGGCTAGTCTGATTGCAACTTGAAATCCTGATCTGCATGCGGGGTGAGTTTGGACAAAGATCCGTGGCTCCTAAAACGTCAAAAACACAGAAAGGCTGTCTCAAACTACTGCATCATGCAACAGCTGTATACTCGATGCTTTCCCCCTTTAATAAGTCTTACATGTCAATAGCTGACGAACTTTATAAGACTGGGGTTGTCCTATTATTTAGTCTGACAGAAACCAGAAACACGTGGAATCAAAATGCCAGAAAATAAGTTAAGTGGCTTTAGAATAACGTCTACATTGTAAATTATGTGAATAAATGTGGTTAGTTTTCCGTGTTTATCAGAGGTCAGACAAGTCAAAAGCTGCTGGGGCTGTCCAAGCCTGGCTTGGCTCATTTCCACCACTTGGCTCGGGCTCAGAAGGTGTTAACCGACCACGTACACCAAACTTGTTTAAAATTCATGGGGGGAGGAAAGAAAAAGCCTTAAACTATGTGCAAAATGCGCTTACCTGTCTGCACTTTTATATTTGACGTTACGTCCAATATACGGATGAAGTAAAACTTTCAACTAAAGTTGAAAAAAAGAGGAAAAGCAAAAAGTCTGACGACAAAAAGAGCTTCCCTTCTCCCAGCTCAATGAATTTAGCAAAACACGACACGAGCGTCCAACACCTGAGAAGCCCTCGCGCTTTGCTCGCTCCAGACAATAAAACGTCACATGGACGCTGCAGGAGGACACGTCGTCAAACGTCTCAAACTTCCTTCGAGTCCCACAAAGTTTGCTTATAACAGAGGAGTCGCAACACCGGTCGAAAAGGTGAAGCCGTCCTTTACGTCGCCTCCCCTGCGTGTAAAACAGCCGTGTCCGCGAGGAGGAGCAGGGTCGGTGTGATGCGAGCGCGGCGGTTACCTGACTCTGTCATCACCGTGAGGCCAACCCTCCGCACAACGGCGGCTGCCTCGCGTTTCCTGTTATTGTCGCTCTGAATGGCCGCATAGCAGACCGCTTTCCTCAAAAGCGACAGGTTGAGGTGCGTCTGTTTACATCTAACAAATAACACCCCTGTGTCTATCTGGCCACTGAAGGTGTGTTTCAAAGAGGAACACTGTCGGTTACTTTCATATTTACTTTTTAGGAACTCAGCTAACTTAGGCTATTATTATTATAGCTAAGATACTATGTTAATCTGATGTGGTCAAATCTCTGAAATGGTAATCGTTAAACACGAAATGGAATTTTAAAGTCTCTCATCAAGACCTCTCCATTTAACCAGAGGTTATGTGAATTAAATGAGGCATACACTCATTGTTGACTTTGATTAGGCTATAGATGCTTTGTGGAAACCTCTAAAGTCTATCAACCCTTTCAGCTTTTATCTTTCACATCCTGCTTTTTGACTTGACTGGAAAATGAGTGTTTAGCTGTTATCATACATTTTGGGGAAACTCTTTGTATTTTCAGTCATAACAACCAACAGTAGGCTAATCAAATCTAATACCTTGATTTAATTTTCATGGAAATGAATGTGATTAATTTCTATGGAAGCTCAGAAATAATGCCACACCTGCAAAAGAAAGTGAAACTGCACACAGCAGTGGTATCAGTATGTGCTGACTATGATTCAGTTTCATAATCAAACTGTTAAACTGTGTCACTGTGCTAAATCTGTCTGTGCTATATGTTGATGAGAAAGGAAAGTAACAGAAACACATCTAGATAGATGTGTGGGATAAAACCAATTGTTTATACTGGATGTTTAGCAGGGGACTAACTTTAGTAGCATATAAGCGCAGGCTCTATATGTGCATTTGTGATGGAAGCCAGCAGATAGATGGTCATTTCATGGGCAATCATTGCATAATACGTTGCATGAATCCCCCCCCCCCCCAAAAAAAAAAAAGAATATATCAGTTTAGCTCCAACAGACCAACCACAGAGTCATGTTGTTGTAATTCCTACAGGATGCAGTTTGGCATTATGTTGCTGAAATAAACACAAAAATTTGAAATAATCCAGATGCTGCATATTCAGATGTTCCCATGCTGTGTGGACTGATGCTAAGCACTGAACACGCTGTGTCTCCGTCAGCATGGACAGATGCAGCATTCATCAATTCCAAATAAATAAATAAAATCAAAAGAGAAATTTTTATTTAACATAACACAGAATAGTTCCTCGCTTTACTTCAGTCCATTTTTCATAAGCTCTGGGCCCAGACAGGATGGCTGTCTTTCTGGAGCTTGATGAAAATGATTTATTTTCTTACATAGTAGAGCGATAATTTGCATTTGAGGATGCATCAGCAAGCTGTGTTTATTTAAAAATGGTTTTCAGAAATGTTCAATGACCTATGCACTTTATATATATATATATATATATATATATATATATATATATATATATATATATATATATATATATATATATGTATAGGTCAGAGGAGAATGGCCAGACTGGTTCGAGATGATAGAAAAAGCTACAATTCGCACAGACTCACCAACATTGCACAATAGAAGATGGGGAAATGTTGCCTTGTCTGCTGAGTCTCGATTTCTGCTATGAAATTCAGATGGTAAGCTCAGAATTTGGTGTCAACAACATGAAAGCTAGACCCATCCTGCCTTGTATCTACAGTTCAGGTTGGTGGTGTAATGGTGTAGCCTGGTACACCAACCTGACTAACGCCATGTATGAGATACTGTACACGGCTAGTCAGTCTGGGCTCCCTCCATTGGAGAATGATTCCACTCCGGTAAAAAATTGACCGGACCAATCACAGCGCAGCAGTAGAATTATTAACAGATGAACGTTAAACTCCTCTGACGTCTCTACCGCTGTTTCTGCTCTGTTTTGGTGCGTAACTAACAGCTTCCGGGTCATAGTCACATGACGTGCGACACAAACGCTTTCTCATATTAGTAGTTCAGCAATAAACAATGCTGACATGTAACAGAGTATTTATAATAATAAAACCAAACATTCTATGTTAATATACACAAGAAAACTACATTTAATAGAGAGGGGAAAAACAACGTGTAAACGCTGACTTCCGGTGTCGCCATAGCAACGTAGCAACAGAGTGCCGTGCTACGCCAGCTACAGTCACTTCTGATTGGTTCTCTCCAGTTCAATTTCCTCCTGTTAGTCCCGCCTCTCATCTCGTATTGGAAATCAGTCTCCAGCGGAGGGAATCCAGACTGACTTGCCGTGTATCTCATACATGGTGTTAGTCAGGCTGGAGTACCAGGCTAGTAATGGTGTGGGACAGATTTTCTTGGCAAACTTTGGGCCCCTTATTACCAATGTAGCATGGTTTAACCACCACAGCCTATCTGAATATTGTTGCTGACCATGTCCATTCCTTTATGACCACAGTGTAGCATCTTCTGATGGCTACTTCCAGCAGGCAAACACTCCATGTCATAAAGCGAGAATCATCTCAGACTAGTTTTTTGAACATGGCAATGCGTTCATTGTACTCAAGTGGCCTCCACAGTCACCAGATTTCAATCAAATATAGCACCTATGAAATCAAATATAGCACCTGAATCTCCTGTTCCACCTGTGGTGGAACAGGAGATTCACATCATGGATGTGCAACTGACAAATCTACAGCAACTGTGTAATGCTTTCATGTCAATATGGAGCAAAATTTCTAAGGAATGTTTCCAGTACCTTGTTGAATCTATACCACGAAGGATTAAGGCCATTCTGAAGGCAAAAGGGGTCCAACCCGGCACTAGCAAGGTGTACCTAATAAAGTGGCCAGTGAGTGTACTGTATATATATACATATATATATATATATATTATATACACATACATACATACACACAACATAAAAAAAAAAAAAAAAAATATATATATATATACATGTATATGTGGGTGTGTGTGCACGTTTGTGCACGCGTGTTTTTCAACACAGTTCTGCCTCAAGGGCCTGAAGATCACGGCCATTCAGTATTGATTTGTCAGCCTCGCCTCTTACATGAAAAGGTTTATCTGAATCTATTCATCATTTTAAGCACCACAGATGATGTAACTCCCAAGTTCTTTATCATTTTACACCATTTTAGTTTCGTGTTTTTGAACAATTACCAGTTGCTTACAGAATAGTACTATTCATTCATGCCTCAGGTAGATTCTTTTATTCTCTTTTTTTTCCCACCACGAAACAGAGCCACCGGGGGCTTCCATTGTGACCACTGTTAATGGAAATGGACCACAGCTGCAAGTTTAACATGTTTCAGTTTCAGTCTTTCGGGTGGATGAAAGACTATGGTGAATATGTTAATGAGGCCTTTATTTTTTGTTTATTGTGAAAAATCTCCTTCTTCTCAGTGGATTATATTCTTTTTTCAGGATAGACTGCAATCTTTACTCAGCCTTGTTGGCAGACTGGAGTGAAACCATGTCTGAGAATGCTAAAAACTTGCAAAGCTATATCCATCACATTAAACTCATGCTGCCCCTTATATGAGAATAATAAAATGATGCTTTTTGTTGTTGATTGACACCAACAATGATCCAAAGATACTTTTAACTTCTCAATATCACTATTAAAATAAATCTAGGCCAAGTTAGTTTTATGTTTCTTTTATCACATTTCATTCATATTTCATTCATAACACAATATACTTCAGCCTCATTTTTCCACCATTCTTTCTCTCTCTCTCTCTCTCTCTCTCTCTGTCTTTTTTTTTTGCCCAAATTTAGGGTATAAACCCCAAAGGAGCGAGTGTAGCAACTTTTTTGAGATGGTCAATATTTAAGCCCCACAAATGATGGCTTAGCTGACCTGCGCTATATCGTCTTCATAATCCCATTTTGCTGAAAATCTGATTAATTCTTTATGACTGAAAGTCCCCAGCATTGCAGTTTGAAACAAGAACGTCCTTGGCTGTGATCCACACTGATAGTATCTGAAATGAGCACATCGTCTGACTCGGCCTACTTCTGATTTCCCAAGACAAGAGAGTCTTCACACCAACAGTCAGACAGCAGGAGCACACAGGCACATATCTCGCAGCGTTCTCCTAAAAATATGCAAATAGTCTCTCTGTATTGTGTTTGTGTGTGTGTGGTGTTTAGAGGGAGGTATTTGGGAGTATAGCAACCTTTCCTTTACAATACCCAGTGCGTGGCCTTTTGTTGCTTTGCATTCATGCGTACAAGAACCAGCACCTTCTGAACACTGCTCTTTGTTTGCATTGATGTGCATGTGCAACGTGCTGTAGAAAGAGCACCGTTTGCTTGTTTGTGGTCGTGTGAATACTGTACACATAGGAAGAGGGAATAGGATCAGTGGTGTTAAATGTGAGCAATGCTGAGCTGAGTGTGGTATAGTTTTAAGAGACAAAGTCATATCCATCAGGTTGAGTTAGATATGTGTACTTTCAGTGGCATGTCATAATGTTACAGTTCAAATGCTGCATTATTTTTAAAAAAAGAAATTAAAAAAAAGTGAGTATGTCACTCAGCTGAAGTATAGCATGTCTGACCAGTCACACTGAGTGTTCAAAATCACTCTGTTGTAACTAAATATATATGAATATGGTTTAGGAATAAAATCTTTGGAGAAGTATTTTGGTTTACTGAAGACCTCTGTAACTAGAAGGCATCATCACAAATTCATCAGCCATAATGTGAAGGAGTTGGCTGGTGATGTTGATGGCTTTCTTTTTCACCTGAGACTTATACTGTACAGTGAGAGAGAAACAGTGGTCCCAGCAAGTTTACCCCAACCTCAGACTGTGCAGTACTCAGAGTAACTGCATCTCAGACTTTGAAAGCCTCTGTATGTTACAGCGGGGGGGAAAAGTATTGAACACGTCAACATTTTTCTCAGGAAATATATTTCTAGTAGAGTTGTTGACATGAAATTTTTGCAAATGTCAGCAACAACCCAAGTAATGCACACATACAAAGAAATCCTAACATTTATGTCCATAAATTATGTGCAATATAGTGAAATGACACAGGGAATAACTATTGAACACATGAAGAAATGGAGGCACAAAAGACATGGAAAGCAAAGAAAGCAGCTGGAGTCTGTCAGTATTTAGAAAGTAATCCTGTCCCCTATCAGTGCAAAGTAATATTAGCTGGTTTAGTCCTGACTGATGCCTTTAAAAAGCGAGCGTACCTTCCTGCAGTTAAAATGGCTGACAAGGGCGCCGCCATACATCCATGTGAATTCAATTGAAAATCTTTGGAAAGAACTGAAGATCCAAGTTCACAGAAGAGACCCCGAGAACCTTAAAGATTAGAAGGCAGTTTGTGAGGAAGAATGGGCCAAAGTCATACCTAAGTAATGTATTCCACTGGTTTCTCCATACAGGAGGCATCTTGAGGCAGTAATCACCAACAAAGATGAAGAACAAAGATGAAAAGAAGTATTAAATTAATTTCAGTAAGCGTATTTATTTCTGTCATTTCACTATATTACACATAACTTAATTTATGGACATAAATGTTAGGGTTTCTTTGTGTGCATCGTTTGGGTTGTTGCCGACATCTGGTAAAAAAAAAAAATCATGTCATTAGCTCTTCTAGAAATTTATTTTCTGAGAAAAATGTTGATGTGTTCAAAACTTTTTTCCCCTGCTATATATACTGAAGTTTACTACTGTACAGCTAGAAAAAAAAAAAAAAAAACAAAACAAAACAAGTATAGCTTGTTTGTAAGGGTTGCAAAACAAAATGAAAGATTCTTTCCTCTAAAAAAAAGACTATGACAGCACAGCTTAGGTGTGCAAAGTTTCATCTGAACCACAAGATATCTGAAACAATGCCCCTTGGATAGATGAGACAAAGTGGAGTTTTGCCAGTTTGGCAAGAATGAAGTGCAGCATATCTTCACCAACGTTTCATACCAGCTGTCAAGCACAGTGGTGGAGGAGTGATGATTTTGGCTTGGTTGCAGCTACAGGTTGAGCTCTGCTGAGAAAGACCCAAAGTTCCTCCAAAACAATGTGAGAAATTGATTACAGTCACACAGAAAAGAATTCTGTTTTTGCTGCTGAAGATGATTGCACAAGCCACTCATCATAGCTTGGACATACATGCTACTGCTGCATTTAAATAAAATTTATAATATACCATGTGTTTATGTGTAGTTGTATTCACTTAACTAAAATGCCCAGTATGGTCTGTCTTTACATGACTCTATCTTTCTTGCAATTGACTTGGATATAGACCATGACATGCTGAATTGTCCAACAATGACAGGATTCCTGTTACAAATGCTGAGAACTGTGTGGATAGAAGAGCATAGGCAGCATATGTGTGTGTGTGTGTGTGTGTGTGTTAGTGTTTGAAGGTTACATCTGCCCACTTGCTCCATTTACCGTCCTACAATGGGTCACCTCTCCTGTTTCTTTTCTTACGACTTTGACAACTTCTCTAACTTTTGAGTTATTTTCCTAATATCTGACACAACCCCTTATTTTATCGCAAATACATCAATCTATCAGACCATACAGGCATATCTAAAGTCATTAGCTGTCATGGACGAGATGCAGCAGATAAAAAAACAAATAATAAAAATAAGGGGAGAAAAAATCAGCACACCTGCAGAGTGTGAGTTACAGCGATGGGCAGATAAAGTGTCCTATGGGAGACTAGAAAGGACAGATATTAATGCGGCCACTGGAACGTACTTCAGTTTTCATGTCCTTGCAGCAGCTAGATGAGCTTTTGGAAGAAAATCTAACTGGGCAAAATGTCCAACTCACTTTTAAGAGAATGACTGACTCATTAACGAAATAATTTGAATGCATTTTATCTGCTATTTGAGTTGATTTTCTATTATGTTTCTTTGTTATCAACTTCTGTACACCTATTGGTGACTATAGAGCATCCAATTAGGCTACTTGGATTGAGATGTTTTGATGGAGCTTTTGTGTGCATGTGTGTTTTTGTTTGGTGCCATTCAGGCACATGAATCCACTCATTTGTGAACAAGGACACTTTTACTGTAAATGGCTCTCGTACCATCTGCATTGTCTGCTTGCTTTTTAAAATGGAAGTGTGTGTGTGAATTTCTGCATGTGTACATCTCCTCACTCAATATCCCACTCTATGAATGCAGCAAGTTACCATGGAAACCATGTCATCTGTGACACCATGAGATGTTATCCATCGTACAAGGGAGGGGGAAAAAAAGCCACTTTGCCATGAGTGGTCTGTGGTCCCACTCCAGCTGTGGATGATTTGTTTGAGTGCAGACGAAGGGTGGGCGGCTTTTATAATTCTGCTTCCTTACACGTTTGGCTCCTGTTTGTCTTTAATTAGCAACAGAGATGGATTTAGAAATTTGTCTTTCCATGAGTGATACCATTATCTTAGCTTTCACTTTAGATTTTATTTCTTTTAAAAACATTTTCCACACCGAGAGATTTAAAGGGAATGGGGCAGTCAAAACTGAGGTTTATCTTTTAATGGTGATGGTAGAGGAGGTGAACTTAATTTTCCATGTGCGACAAACACAGTATAATAAAATAACAAAAGATGGGCAAACCTTTTCGGTGTTCCCACCATCGCCATCTTGGCAGTGCCGCACGTTTCATCACTCCCAGAAAGTGCAAAAAGCAGAGAGGTGGAGCTGAGATGAGAGCCGTGAGCGTGGAGGCAAATGATTGACTCCTAACGAACTCTGAGCTGCCTGTAGCTAAGAGCTAACCAAGCTAATCCAGAGCTAACAGAGAAAAGCTTGCTAAAGCTAAGGCATGCTGTTAGCCTTCTAAAAACTGCAGTTGAGTTACTCTGCTGCAGGCTGAGACCTTCACGGAAGCAAGCAGGGAGCTAGCCACTAGTCACCATTGCTAAAGCTGACATCTGATCTATCACCTGCCAATAAAAAGGACATGCTCCTAATTATGTGTAATTTTGAGATTAAATTACATCTAAACAGATGTGTTATGAAATAATTAACTCCCTCAGAGTTGTCATGAAGGTAAACTTGACCTATTCAACCTAAAAGGATTTTTTTTTAACCAGGCTGTAAACATGTTTATTTCTGCTGTGAAGTTGGCCTTTTTAACATGGGAGTCTGTGGGGATTGATTCCTTTTTGCAGTCAGTCCTCATGAGCGATGAACTGCAATTTTCAGCACTTCTACATCGGCTTCGTTGTTGGCCACTGGAGTTTGCCAATTGGTGACAAAGAAAAAGCTGAATGTTTTTGAGATTTGCTCACTAACTTTTTTGTTTGCTGAAAAGCTTGATTCTACGACTGTGTGTGTGCAATTAAGGTAAATTGAATGTTCTAAAGTGGCTTTGATGAAGTATCTGGCTGTGTAAATTAAATTCATGGTTTCCGACTGGAACTTTACAGACATGCACTTGCTCTTGTACACACTACCGTTTGGTTAAGTACTGAACTTTCCATGCAGTGAGTCTGCAGTGGAAACGCAGTGTTAGGGATATGGATCATGGCAGTAGAGCTCAGTGGTATGATGTGTGCTGCCTGCGGCACAATGCATTGTTGTTAAGGAGGGCACACTGACCAAATAAACAAACTTGGACCAAGCGCAACAAAAAGATCTGTCTGTTTAGAGAAAAACTCAACAGGTTACATGCTTCTAACAGTAAGTAGCCCTTACTGTAGCCCTCTTTAACAACAATGCATTGTGCTGCCCTCCTTTTTCCTACTCTCACTTGCGAGCTCTGTTCTTCAATTTAAGTCTTAAATGAAAACAACCATCCCCAGCTCCTTCCTTTTAGGCTGGTATGTTTTTCTAAATGCAGATTGTTCCAAGAGCATGATCCATGCAGCCATATTTAGGCGGCATGTTGCCAGAGAGGATTCCAGGAGAGCCTTGTAGAAACTGAGGATGAAAATATTTATGTCACTCTGGCATTTTAGTCAAGTGACCATTAAAAGCATGAATGCCCCTTTTCCTCTAAAATGTGTTCATGGACTGTATTTTCAAGCAAGCAGAAATGACCTATAATGTTTAAAGAATATATTGTCTTTAATACTTGTGAGAACAACTGTATGTAAAGTGAAAAAAATGGCATACATAAATCTGAGGGCCGCATGGTGACAAGAATGTATTTAACCCTACCTATGACTATTATTTGTACCCTAAGCATGTGTTTTTGCTGCCAACAAGATTAGCTGTTTGCCAGGCAGTTGTTAGCTTGGTTATCCAGTCAAAATTCCTTCCTGACTGTGCAAATTGTGATTGCAATAAACACTTGCAACTGAAGTTAAAGGCCCACAACGGAACTTTTAGCAGTTTTCTCAGTGATGCGCCCCCTATCGATGGCTAAGCTAGCATCCATCTTGCATCGTACCTGTACTGTGATTCACTACAGCCAGTTAAAGACAGTCTTATCTTGGCTCTTGTTCTGTCCCTTCTCTTTCTTTTCCTCTCTTTCTCCAGTAATGTTTCCTTGTGTTTCTTTGCTGAATCCTCCACGATGCGCGTTCAAAACACCCGGTGTTCATATCTGTTTGCTAATAAGTGACACGGTGCG
Source organism: Atherinomorus stipes (assembly GCA_023101725.1). Lineage (NCBI taxonomy): Eukaryota > Metazoa > Chordata > Actinopteri > Atheriniformes > Atherinidae > Atherinomorus > Atherinomorus stipes. Next base: position 695,325 of record JALJCO010001535.1, on the reverse strand, counting down.
CAACTAGTAGTTGGCTGCAACGTCATAGCCGCGTCCCGGATACAACACTTACATAGTGCAGTTTCTGAGCCTTGGGACACCTCTGGGCAGGGACGGCTTGAAAATGCGCATAATGAATGTTGGTGTGCCATCAAAACGAGTCAGAAAGGCAGATTTTTAAGGTCTAAAAGTTACATTGTATGTCTTGAAGACACCAAATACTATAAAAATGCTTCATAAACCACAGAGAGGAATCTGTGTTTTTGAGGTGCTCTATTCATTTGTGAAATTAGGTGGTGTTTCTTGTGGCTGCAGTATCTTCATGAGGTCAAAGACTAGTCTGCAGGAAACGTCTGCATCTGGCCAAGAAGCAAAGTATAGATGAATTAAACAAAACCCCATGAAACCTGCATAAAATCCTAAAAATCATACACCGTGAACATGTGAACAAAATAAGTTTGATTTTCCTTCAATGATGATAAGTGGCATTCTGTCCAGAAAAATAAGGAGTACAGTGGTACTGTATATGCTCTTAGCATTTTTTTGTTGTACTTTTTTTGACAGAGCTGAAGTCTACATGAAGTCCAATCTGTGCTGCAGAGCCCTCCAAGGATTTCCTAGTGTCCAGCTGTCCACTGGTAAGTGCGTTTAAACTTTTACCAGAAGACACCAGTGCATCCACAAGCATGCTTACCCATGTGTATGTACAGAAGCTTATGCTGCCTCTGCTCTAGCCCTGATTGAGATTTAATTAGTTTTTTTTTTTCAGTCCCATGTCATTAAGTAATGTACATGCGTGCACACATACCAACAGCTTAATCCTGCTGGTGAGATTGCACCTGAAGGCCTATGACCTACATAAGGACATGTGTGGGATGCATCACACTTTTCTGCTTGACAGTGCATCATTAACCCACTTTTTCTTGTTCAAAAATGGTCCCAGCTCACCTGAGGTCATGTTGCAGCTCATACAGAGTACAAAGAAAAAGGTGCTTACAGAGCCACAGACACAACTGCAGAACACTGCTACTCTATCATTTCAATTTCTCTTTCTCTCCTGCTTTGAATCTCCCATAGTTACACACATGCACATACACACCTGTACACTACTCTCAGAGACGGAGAGTAATGTCTTTCTATATCAAAGTGGTTTCCAGGGGCACTAAAGTGCGCTGTGTCTACCATTTTAGCCACAATGTTGCTTCAGTCTCTGACACACGCACACACAGTCCTTCCGTCTTTCCTCCTCACACACATTCTGGCTCTTCTCTGCTTTCAGTTTCCTCTTGCTCTCTGTCATATTCCCTCTTCCCACTCTGTTTTTTCCCTCTGCTCTTTGCCTCTCTTTCCTCTCACACACATGCAAATGCACACACACACATTCTCTCCTTCTCCCTCCCTCTCCTCATATCCATCGGCAACTGCGCTGAGCAGGCTGCCTCACCAAGCCTGTGGATCCCATCAATTCACTAATTAGCCTTGAACTACTGTTGAGGATCATCATATTTAGCTTAGCGACCCAACGGCAGGGTGCAGACAGATATAGACGAGTCTGGCTGGAGGCTGGGCGCCTAGCAGTGGACAAGCTCTCTATCTCTCCCTATTCACACTCAGTGCCGAAGGCTTATGAGTGGCGGAGCAGCGGAAGTGAGAGGCGGTTTTGCTTTGAAAGAGACAAGAAGGCGAAGAGAGAAAGAAGCGGAGCTAAGACTACGACCAAGCCACAGAATGGGACTTTGCTGCAGGAACATAGACTCCTAGACTTCCAAGGCAGCGGTCTCTGTGCACTGCTTTCAGCAAACAGATTTAAGGTGAGACTTTTTCAAACCCCTCATTGTCCTGTCTTTTTTTCCCCTTTTTTAATCTGTAGGTCTTTTTGTAAACTGTGTCCATGCGTGTGTGTGTGTGTGAAAGAGACAGGTAAGGGAGAGCTAGAAAGAAGGTGAGGAAGAAAGACATCTTCTTAAGGAATTCCTACTGTGCCGCTCCTCAGGTTCAATGATGTGGGTCAAAGAGATGCACAGCAGCACTCACACACTCTCTCTGCACATGTGTGTTATTGTGCATAAGTACAAACTGTGTGCCATCAAGTATTGGACTGACAGTTAATGGTCACTTCTACTATCTGTGTGCATTTGTGTGTCAGTGCATTTCTATAAATGTGTGAGAATGCGTGTGTGCAACTGTGCATGTGAACCAGTGAGATAGTGAGTGAGCGCTTTGTTGCCGTGGTGCCAGTGCAAGGCTTAAGGAGGCACATCATAGTGAACAACATGGACAGCAACATAAGAGACGATCAGTCACGGCAGCCTTATGCCTGATTGCTTCTCAGTGCTTTGGAACATGGGTACATAGAAGACCTAAATACCGTATTTAAAGCAAACATCCTCTTGTGAGTGTGTGTACTTATATGTGTACAGAAACAATCCTTTTATCTTCTGCCATAAATTGTGCAACATCCTCTTTCTGTATTTAGTAAGAGGAATTTCGTTTCACTTTAAAACACCTCATGCTGTGTTTAAAGTTAGACTGGAATAGCGCAGTAATAGTGGGATTGTGTTTCCCCCTGAGGCTGATAAGAGACAAGGCATAGTTTGTGTGTACACTACTAAACAAATCACATGTGTGACATGGACTGAAAGCTTTTTGAGGAAAGTTCCTGGATATGTTGTCCATGGGTGTAAACAAGCCTTGAAGTTTAAGTCAGAGAAAAGTAAGACTGTTTTTTTTTTTTCTTTGAAAAAAAAAGAAAAATCATCTTTCCGGTAAGGATTTCTGAATGCTGCATGTTTATATTGAAGATGAGGGGATTATTCGGTGGCTTTGTGCAGTGGTACAAACAGGCGCACATCCTACTGGAAAAATTCTATGCATTTTTCTTTCTGCAGGAAATCTAACAGTGAACACAAATCTTTTAATCTCATTCTGTTGGTGGTTCAGAAGTCTGGCAAGCTTTGATAACATATATAGGCTAGAAAATTTCTGTTACATTAACCAGCTCCAGATGAGAAGAGATCTAAGTGAAATGGTTTTTCTGCAAGTCTTACATCATTAATTCTTCCCTTAATGCATATACTGTAATATAAGGCTCTCCTAGATGAATTCTAGCAATATTCAACAGATGTGTTTTTTCCCTATTATGTTCTGCATTTGTGTAATCATTTCATGGCATCACTGATAGGTATTCAGGGTTATACGAAAGAACACACTGAACACAATCCAAACCTGTGAAGTGGACTCCTCCACTTCAGCCCCAACAACCATTGATTGAGGAAAAGGCTGACAAGGCATAAAGTCAGGGAGATAATTGTTGTCAAGGAGATGAGGGAATAAATGTGACATCTGAGAGGAAAAACCCATGGGATTGTCAAATACATGAATTATAATAAAGTTAGCTTATAGACTTTGCTTTGTTATTGAGAAAATTACAAATTTGAAACATGAACATTTAAAGAAAAGCATTTACTGATTTAAGCTTAAAAAAAGCAGATGATATTTAGTATGATTGCATCTGCTTGTCAGAAACCCCAGAACATCTCATAAACTTTCGTTCATACTCCATTCTTCCCCTCCCTCTCGTCTTCTCTTTGGGTTTAGAGGCTGTTTGTCATCAACTTCCACCTGTGATCCCCACAATCACAATTATTTCCCGCAGCTGAGTCTGGTATAGCTTTCACCCCTTCCTCCTGACTTCTGAACAGTCTCCCAACGTGTGCGTCATGACTTTGTCTCGCTCTTATCTTTTTCTGTCAGGCTTTTGTTTTTGATCATCACTCCTCTGTTTCCACTCTAGTTCTCCTCCTTTCAGCCTCATTTCCTCCTCCAGTCTTTTGATTGCCTACTCAGCCTGGCTTGTGCCATGTGTGCGTACCTGTGTGTGTTTTTGATGTATCATGCAGAATGTATCTTTGTAGGCATCTCTGCATATTTGTGTGAATGTTTGTTGTGCCTTTGCATAAAAAAAAAAATCCCTTTTTTTGTTTTCTCATATAACGTAGCCAAAGGATTCCCTCTATGAGCTCAGACAGAATTATGTGTGGAACTAAGAAATACAGAAGCTATCAGTGGTGTTGAAAGTTTCCAGGTTATCAGTGGGCGGATGGCACATTATGTCCTCAAAGTGTCCTCATTCTGCATAAAGATCCTAGGTATTCAGACACACGATGCTTCTGCTGTTCGCTGTGAAGGTTTGAATCTAGTTGTGGTTCCAAAACCTGATTTTTTTTTTTTTATGTTCATCTTTCAGCTGCAGCACTGAAAGCAAGTTAAACTTAGCTTCTCTCACAGTCAGTTAAACAAGTTGATCACAAGATTGACAGCTGGACAAATATTAGATATTTGTGTCAATCTGAAGAATAGTACAGCTTTGGGGACTAAATAGAGAATAAAACAGTGGCTTTGTAATTAGTTAATCTTGATTAATGGCATTTTATTGCATAATAATAGTTGCCCCAAAAAGCTTTTTTAAAAAATGAATTTTAATGGATGACTTAATCAAATAATAGACACACAGTCATACTGTAAACTCAAGCTCTATTAATGTTATAAAAAAGTGCATTTAATTGTAATTCAATGAAAAAAAAAGTAGAAAAAGAAATAGAAAACTTAGCAGACCTTGTTAAAGTGCTGTTTTATATACTTCAACTAACAGCTCCAGCTGTTCTCTGAAGAGTTGACAACATGTTATAGTACTTTTACCTAAAGGTTTTTGTCCACACTCCTCATTAAAGCCAAACTACTGAACTTTGGCAGATTTCTGCACTTTAGCGCCCCCTAACAGAGGCTCATTCTGCATCTGTCTTGCAACCTGTCTCTTTCTGCCATCTTTCCAGCCAGTAAGACAGTCTGACATTATCTTATTGCTTATTGCTCTGTCAGTTTTTTATTCCTTGTTTCCTCTGATAATGCTCTCTGGCATTTCTCTTGCTGAATTAACCTCGGTTTGCATTTAAACAAGCCAGTGTGGTCACAACCAGTTGCTGGGATGTGACACAATGCCATAAAGTAAAACACAATTGTCACGTGATTCTCTTCCACATTGTGAAGTTTAGTTTTTCAGACTTGGAATTGGCAATGTCGGCTCCAGGAGTGTGCATAAGCGATGCCAGAGAACCATAAAACAAGTAAGAAGCACAGAGTTTGAATGTTGCAAACTTATGTAATGTTACTTTAATAAACATAAAGAAAGAAAAGCTTTTCCAGCCTCTTTTATCATCAAATAACATTTTGCTACATTTCTGCTCCCTTGCCTTTGGTCTATAAAGCACCTTGAATTGCATGTACTTGAAAAATGCAACTCGAATTACGTTCAGTTGAGTTGATGTCAGTAAAGATAATATAATCTGGTACTTGGGTATTCTGTATTTATGATGTAAAATAGCCGAGAGGTAACCATGGTGATGTCAAAGTAGCCATAAATGTATCAAAGTGGAAATCCAAAACAGAAAAATTTGGTTTTTGTTCATGACTTAAATATTTTGTTTTGCTAACATGTTTTTATTTAAGTTTTACACTTTAAAAGCAGTCATGTACCAGTCTGAAGAGGTTTCTTTTATAATTATTAAATAACAATAACAACCTATGAGCCCATTTAGGCTACAACTAGTCCAGTTGGAAAGAATAAAATGAAATAAAATGAACAGATCATAAACCAAATTACAAAAAAAAAAAACACCACTTTACAAAATATCAGTAGTAATTAGGCATTGTCAAATAAATTGGATGCAATTGTAAACATGTCTAGTCATCATGTCCCTCTGCAGGTTCTTCTGGCACATCAAAAGTCCAACAAGCCCTCAGACAAGTCAAAATTTTTTAGTTACTCAATGTCTTTTCAGTGGTTACATGTCCCAGTCTTTTGTTTGTGTGTGCATGTGTGTTTGCTCTGGATTTTAATGCAAATGAACCTTGATAGTTTCAGAGCAAACAGCAGGAACCAGCACATGACTGTTTGCCCCTTATTGATTGATGTTTTCTGAATATTTGCGATGGGCCAAATGCAGTCACCAATCCAAACATCCTCACATGTCCATATTTTCCATATATCTGTGCATCCTCAGTCATTAATCACTACTGGACACACATCCTCCTGCATAGCCTTGGGGAAGAATGACCTCCTGAACTGTTTCTTGTTACAACAGTACTGAAGAAACCTCTGACTGAACACACTGTATTGTTGGATCATTATGTTGTGTAGAGTTGTGCAGTGTTGTCGACGACGTTGTGCAGCATTATTCTTTGCACAGTTACCTACAGCTACTCTAGGGTAGCCTCCAGCTTACATTCAGCCTTCTTATTCATTTTATTCATTTTCTTTATGTCTCTGGCTCTAATGCTGCTGCTCCAATGATGAATGCTAAGCAGATTGCACTTACCAGAACAGACTTTCAGGAGATATGCAACATTTTGCTGCAAACATAAGCTTCCCCAAGAGTCTTCTCTGTCCCTTACTGCAGACAGTCAGCGTTGCATTTCTAGTTCAGCCTGTTCTCCAGGGCGAACCCCAAGGTATCTGTACACTTCTACTAACCTCCATCTCCTTTCCAGAGTATTGAAAGAGTGTTTTGCTTGTTCCTACTCTGAAAATCCACAATCATCTCCTGTGTCATGTTCATGTGATTAAGTGATTGCTTTCATATTTGACCAGTTCCTTGCCCATCACTGGCACAACACAAAAATGTTGTCTCCATGTAAAGAATAGATCTGACTGGAAGGAGAAGTCAGTTCACACATATTCTATTGAAGCAGTAATGTCTAATCTTACAGTATTGATTTGATTTAAACTGGATTTTGTAGTGGTGCGAACATACTGATGTCAGAATTTAAGCCTCCGTATTACCATGGTACCTGCTAGCAAAGTTGGAGGCAGCTCCAAGTGGCCATTTAAGAAGTTGCAGGTCGTCATCTTCTGCGCTGGCTTCCTGTATCAGGACAGAGATTGTTGCTTGGTTCAAACAAGGCCACCCAGAAGTTTTATATACAGTCTGTTTTATCTAGTTCCATTGCACTCAAGACCAACAATCCCATTTCACACAAGCACAGCAGATGTATTCCACAGAAGTTTGATTCTTTGTCCCCATCCTTACAGATGATTGACAGTCGGCTGTCAACTCAGAGGAGGCCAATGAGGAACCTTCCTGCAGACAGAGGCTTGCAGAAAACCAGCACCTACATTGTGCCCTGCTTCCTCTTAGTGGAGGTGAGTGTGACCATCAGACTTAACTTATCCAGAAGACAAAACATCCAATAATCTGGTTTCTCATGCAGTCAGCTCACATCAGAAACACAAGTTAAAAGACGTCTTCACTTCTCTTTTTGTGTTGGTGAATAAACTGTATTTTCTAAACTCTGCTCTTTGTACCGAGCAGTATAGAAAATTACAAGCAGTGCAAAGAACAGTTGAGAACAAAGCAACAGGATGTTTTATCACACAGAGCAATGCAACTGATGGACATGTGACAAATATCTTACAGCTTTTAAATTTCCCTTTCTTTTTTTTTTGTATTTCATCCGGCAATGTGTTTCTCATGGCAGATTAGCAATATCAATTCTTAAACTACTTACATTTATAGGCTTTGTTTCCAATTCTCTTGCTTCCAAAAGGAGTGATTGATTTGGATAAATTGTCACAAATGGGTAATTATCCTCAATCTGTGAGTCACTTGGCGATAACATTCAGCAGGAGCTGGGAAAATGACCTTTTCCTCAAAAGCTCTTCCTCTTTTCTATCTTCACAAGACTCTTCTTCTCTCCGTGTAATCCTGAAATGACCTGGTGGAGCGCTGATGGCCTCAGCTGCATATCCAAATTAATTGGCCTAATTAAGAAAGGAAACCCAATTAGCCCATGCCACTGCTAACATGCTTCAAGTGTAGAAGTTCTCTGAGCTGCTGTTGTGATAGCAGAATGAGCTGAATTAGCTTTTTTTCCTTTCTTTTTTGGGAGGGTGGTGCATGGCTTTGAAATTTTGCCTGAAAATTTGATGAAGTACTCTTAAAGCAGTGAGACCTTAAAATTTAGACTAGGAGGAAAATGTGTCATGTGGCAAAAAAAACAAGAAATGTAGGGTTTAAACGAAAAACAAAGTCTAGCAGCTAACAAAATAGCTGATGATACATAATGGTAATTTTTCTGGTAGCGATACAGACTGAGATAAACACTGATCCTGTAATAAATTTGGTCTCATTCAGGGTTTACATCCTTCTCGTTTTGTAAAAATAGCATTTCTGTTTAGTACGGGTCCAGAGCTAACCACCTCTTCGGGTGAATATTTCTCCTTTCGATCTTGCTGTTAATGTCTTGGTGCTAATTCACCGCACTCTTGAGATCTTACTGTTGCATTTCAGCTTTTCTTCCAACACATAAATCCTACACTCTTTCCATATAAACGTGCTCCTCACAGCAGATCTGTTGCCTCTCCATCTCTTTATAGCCCAATATCCCACAGTCTCTGCAGGTTTACTCATCACTTTGCACTTTTGTATTTTCTTCCATTGTGCTCTTCAACATCCTCTTGAGGATTTGTTATAATGATTTTCTAGCTTTCTAATTTTTTGTAGCGTGTGTATAATATCTTCCGGCTTGTATCTGTCAGAGGTGCTCCTCCTCTCCTATAGTATTCTCTTTGATGGTCTCTCGAGTGTTGCCCAGTCACTCTATTCACACAAGTTCTCAGCATTGCTTTTCTCCAGCTCTCATTCACTTGAGTAATTACATCACTTACACCAATATTTCCCCTTATGTAAAACCTTGTCTCCTCCTCCCACACTAAAGCTCATCTTCCACCACGATATCATGTGTCCAACTTCATGTTTCCCTACAGGTTTCTGCTGAAATTCTCCCCTTGTTTCTCTCAGTTCATTATGCTATTTTGCATCTCGTTCTAGCCAATTTTTTGTCCCCAGGAGACCTTGCCCTCATGTTCAACTCATATCACCGACCAGAGAGCGATGTGAACCTGGGATGGGAATTTCAGCCCAGTTTGTCGTCGTAATACCGCATCTCCAAGGCTTTTGTTTCTGTTTTCATTAGCTCAAACATGGCCAGAGGTGGGATGATGTGAATGAGGTTCGACTTTAATCACAGCATATGCACCTGAATGAACAATGTAGTTTCATAAAGGGTATTTCAGACCCCCCTCCCGCCTATGTTCATTCTAAAGTAGCTTGCTGTAGCATGGCTCCCCCGGAGGGCTCTCTATCCTTTGTTGTTACATTAGCATCTCATTACCCATTTCTTTTCCATTCAAACGCCCCATCTTATTCCTTTTCCTCTCTTGTGATCTTGTTGCTGATTCCCTTTTTCATGCCATCCTCTTACTTACAATCTGGCTCTCCATCACTGCTACTCACTCTGCTTCTGACTATCTATCACTTTATCTACTCGGCAATGGCCCTTTGCTTATCCCCCTCTCTGCCCTGCTGAAAGCTTATCATTCCTTTTATCTAAAGGCTTGTTTGCAATATCTAAGTATCATCAATCCCTTTTTCCTCCAGTCACAATCCCATGGTTCCTTCCTCTGTCCTTGGTGTCCCTATGATTATTTCATTTCTCTGCTAAATTTAAATGCCATTTTGAAATTTTAGAGGGGCCCAATTCTACTTGTAGTAGTGTAAGATGAAACCATCAAATAAAAGAGTGAATAAGTTGTCCTCCCTCTTTTTCTCGTTGCTGTCTTCAGCTGGTCTTGTTTACATTTCATGCCACTGCAAAGCTGCACAAGTGGCTGTTCTGGGGGCTGACAGACGCTTCAAAGGATTTTCTTCATCAAGTCGTTTTAATTGGACTGGTTTCTGGCTTGTTTCGGACAGCAGTGGGTGGGAGGATGTTTGGTTAGAAGTTGGCGTGATCAGTGCCGAACAGACCTGCAACCCCAGTTCCAGAAGAGTTGGGAGGGTGTGTGAAATGTGAATAAAGACAGGATGTGAGGTCTGCAGAGTTCATCAACAAAAATTTCATTCACAGTAGAACTTAGGGCACATTCACACCTGCCTTTTTGGTTAGAATCAGGGTTTGCTCAGAGAGTCCGCTTCGTTTGGGGTATTGTGAATGCGCAAACAGACTCTCAGGCCAAACAAGAGGACTCAGACCGCCAACAAACGCAGATCTTATTTGAAGCTAACAAAATACAGGAAATGGACTACAATTGCCACACTGCATTTGGTTCAGCATGGCATTGTGGATTAATATTAAAATTTATATTAAAACCGTTGGCTATTGTTGGTAAACGGTACCAAAACAAACATGCGTGTAGGACTTTTTTAGAAATAGCTTGTGGTCAAACGTGGAGTGACAATGATGAGAAGGTTTTATTTGATATATGGTCAGAGGAAAACCCACAGAAATACTGCAGTTTTTAAAGTAATCATCTGTGAAATGGAGGCTCTGGGATGTACCCGCACAGTAGACCAGTGCTGCACTAAAGTTTAAACAAATGTCAACATTATATAGAAATGCGCTACATGCTTGGAAGAAATGGCAGTTCAGAGGACGAGACTTTGGCTCATTTGGCTAAATGTGCAGCGTGAACGCGATCTCGGTCCGGGAGATCACCCCCACCCACCAACTGGGCCGAGTCCCCAGTTGGACTGAGTCTAGCGGACTATCCTGGTGTGGCTGCACCCAAAGAAAACATATCAAATGCTGAAAGTGAGACCAGCCCCTGGACCTTTTCTTCTACCTGCTCTGGAGAGGCTTTGCTTAATGTCAGAGGCTTAGCTGCTGTAAGGATCTCCTTTTATAACTAACCATGATACTCACCTGTTGACAATTAGCAAAAGCTGCAACATGTTCTTCAAGCTACTGTATGTATATATAGTCTTTTGTTCAATTCTTCTTGTTTTTGTAATTTTTTTTTATTATTGTTTTTATATTATTACTATTATTTGTTTTTGTTGGGGTTTTTTTTATTTTAGAGAAGCATTTTGTGACATCTATTCTTAAAAAAAGCTACATAAACACTTCTGTTCTGTCCCCCATCCCAACTTTAAAAAAAAATGTTCCTGCCATCAAATTCATGATAATAATGTTGTCAGTTAAATATTAAAATGGCTTTTTAAACTGAGTATATTGCCTAAATTATACTGTGAATGAAATATTCATCCAGGAGATTTTTGATTGATTTTTTTCTTCATTTCCCTTTTGCATAGTACTCAATCTTTTTTGTGTTTGGTCTTGTTAAAATCTGTACTGAAAAAAAACTTACATAGTTGTAGTCAAAGTGTGGCTACAAGTGTACATGGATCTGTCTGAGTTTACAACTTGCAGCCATTACACAGAATAGCAGTTTCGGCTATAGAAGAGAAGTGCATGATAATCATTACTGTTAGCTCTAAATGGTCACCCAGCAGCCCTTGTTTCATGGCACACAGCCTGTGCAGTGTGTATTCAAGCTTTCTAGCTTTACTACTCAGCTTCCACTACCAGGTCAGACAAGCTGAGCTTCCTCTTCTTCGCTCCTTCCTCACGCCTGGTTGGCTGCTTCATCTCGTGGCTAAGCAAGTTCTATAAAACAAACACACTGCTGAGCATCAGAGCTCATGCTGTCCCTGATGATTCTCAGCAGTGGTAGTTCATGAAAGCTTTCACCTGTTATTTTCTGGATTCCCAAGTAGATATTCAGTAATAGGCCATGTCTCATGTTGCTATGTAGTTAAACAAGTCTATATCGAGCTTATGTCTCCAGTTTCACACTATCGGCTTGCATATTGATATGGTAGTACATTTATTGTAACACCAAGTACATTGTATATGATGCATGACTTTCACTCTGCACCATCATCACATAATCACATTTCTCAAGTCTGTTGTGTACAATTTGACGTCTTCTGCCGCCTAGTTGATAAATGTACGTTCTGCAGTTAAAAAAGAGTGGTCATTTTCAAAAATCATGCCAATAATTTGACTGAGATTAACATTCTTTTTTTTTTTTTTTTTTTAATAATGTAAAGCTGTTTGTGCTGCTTTGACATGAAGGGTGCTTTATAAATAAAGATGGATTTGATTTGATTTGATTGTGGTTTAAGAAATAAGACTCTACTCATTGAATCAGACAGGGTGCAGTGATTGTCTAATGGGATGCTCCTACCTATTTGCTTGGTTAAACTGTGACATTTTTATGAGGGCAGTGTATGATACTCATTTTCTGTTTTCTTCCCCAAGTATCTAGAACTGTGGAAAAACTATTCAAATACTAACTATGTTTACATGGACAAATAATTCATCTCTCATCAGATCACTTGTCTTTGCTTTCCATGTCTTGGGAATGATCCATTTGCTTTTAGCTGATTTCCCTGCATGTCATGTCTTTTTCTTTGAGTAATGGCTTAAGCGTAACAGCAGTATTCCATAAAAAAGAATCATGCATCTAACTTATTTTGACCATCGACGATGAATAACCAAAAGATACTTCTTTTACTATCCTTAGTCTGATGCATCAATGAAATTCTGTCTCACGGTTTTACACATTTTTCTCAACTTTATGGATTGATTATTACTCTGACACACACCATCAGTTGTAAGACCTTTATATAGTGTGTGTCCACACAACTGGGCCCACTGAATTAATTTTAGAAACAGGTGGACAAAAAGCAATTTATAGGTGATTGAGGGAAGGAAGCAGCAGAGATCAACTGTAGTCTCGTTACAAATTTCTGATGTAGGATATGCAGTATATTTTACTCTTTTAAATGGTCTTTAAGACCTATTTAAGATGCTTTTGTCTTGTTATTAGAAGCGTGTAAAGACTACAAGGAACAACAATTATTTAGGCAATTTAAAATTAGTCTGAGATATAATCACTCAGTGGAACAAACAGCTTTTTTAGGTCAACATTGCTCTTACTGGCCCACAGTTTCCAACAACAAAGTCTCTCTTATTGCATGAGCTCATTTTATCCATATTCCCCGCTGGATGAGACTCCACCTCACTACATCTTTTACCTTCAGGCGATGCATTTGTAGTATTTGTTTTGTTTTGTTTCTCCTTGTGCCAAGATGAAGATGCAGCAATCAAACTGGGCTCACACTTTGTCAGGGTTGAAGCAGCAGATAGTGGGTCTTATTTCTCACACAGAACTTAATGCCAGTAACTTGTATCACCAGACTGGAAAGACAGTAAAGCTGTAAGATAACTCCGTGTTCATCACGTCTCTGACGATTACATATTTTTATATTGCACTCATTAATGTTTTACTGCCAGTTTTCACACTGACTTCATTAGAAATGCTCACACTGATTTCTTGTATATGAGCCTCCACTCTCCAGTACACAACCCTCTACAAAGACACAATTCATTCTCACGTTATTCTCCTCCTAGTTTCCTCCTCATTATCTCTCAGACTCCATGAATAGCACCTGCCAGCGTCTCTGCTGCTCTGGGATTTCTCAACATTCTGGGCGGATGTTTGAAACACTTGTTAGCTGTGCTGCTTCCCACCTGTTATCTCGCTCAAGGGGCGGAGGATAGGGATGAAAAACCCCACATATCTCAATACGCTACTGTTTCATATCATCTGCAAGTATTTAACAGAGTACCTGCCTAAATCTGAGCAGCAGTGTTAAGGTCAAATGATCTAAATGGAAATAGAAAGGCACATTATTTCCAGAGCTTTTGCTTCTATCTGAGCATCATGTGATTATAGGATTGAGAATTGCGATCCAGGCTGGCCATGCTGCACATTTGTCAGAATAAAACCAGATAAATATCTTAAGATTGTGCCTTTACTGCAAAAAGGTGTCAATTAAAAAGCTGCAATCTCTTTGAAAACGGGAATGCATGCCAAAGAATTGTTTATTTGAAAAATGAGTGCGTGCTAGTGCATGTTTATATTCATGAGCACAGAGCATTTGAGTAAGTCTTTAATTGCACTGCAGGGTTTTATTCCGGGAAATTGTTTGGGTATGTCAGCCTGCAACTGCTTTTATTCCTCCTTGTTTGGAACATGCAGGGACATGTATGCTTGAGGACTGGGGATTTTGCAGAATTATGTGATTTTTTTCTTTTTCCCCCTTTGGTTTGCAAGCTTGAAATATGCCATTTACAGATATTTAGTAAACTGGTGTGAGGACGCTCTGCATGCATCTGTGTGCTTTAAAAGACAGGTGAAAGGAAAGAAGAATGGTTGAGGCAGATGCTGAAGATGCAGAGAGGCTAAATGAGTGAGGGCCAAGTACAGCTGAAATGTTTAAGGGAGACAGAGGGAAATGCTGCGAGAAAGAGAGGATGCGCAACGCGTGGGTTTGAGGATGATTGAGGAGAGATGATTTTCACAGATAAAAAAAAAAAAGAATTAATGAGTCAAAGATAAACAAGGTTGGCTGATAAAATGCACCCAGGGACAGAGGCAAACAAAGCTAAGAGAAGACTGAAAGAAAGGAGGGGAGGGCATGTTGGAGCCCAACAGATGAGTCTGCTTTGATCCTCCCCTTTTCCTTTGTCCCCCACACTTTGTGTGTTACTTTTCTCCCCACCTCACCCTCTTTCCATCTCTCACATATCCTCATTTGCTCCCCTGCACCTCATCTTGCCCATTGACTCCCTTCACTCTTTGTTTTATTTCCCAGAGGCATGATCGTCTTTGCCCTGCTGCTTTCTGTTATGTACTCATGTCTCATTAACCGTTTTATCCGCCTGTTTATCTTCTTTCACTTTCCCTCTGCTGTCTCTCCCAGATCTCTCTTTAAGGCTCTAACCCTCTAGCTTGTTCTTTACTTTTCAGAGCAATTTATTTTGTCTTGCTCTGTTGTTGTAATACAATAGAGTGACACCAGGCGGCAGCCAAGTCTATTCATTTGCTGTTTATCCATGTTGACTCAAGGATGCTCAGTAGGCAGTTTCCTTTTCTCTCTTTTTTTTTTTTTTGCGGGCTGAAGCAGTCACTTGTGAGTCATTCAGATGAATATGTGGCGATAGACCATTATGAGTGGGATTTTGTGCTCTCTCTATAAGCATTTCTTTTATTAAAAAAAAAACAGACCATCATGCCATCTATAAGATAAAATCTTAGCTGTAGTGAAATCTGATCATGTGAGCTGGTAATTATTTGAGCTAATCTAGAAACTAGATCAGACCAAAAGAAGTGCTGCCTCATTTTAGGTTATTTCAGTTTTTCAACTGAAAACACTGGGAAGACGTGAAACTACCCCAATTCCAACAATGTAAGCTTGAGCATCAGATTTGTGAGGATTTTAAAATAGACTTCAGTTTGAGGCGGATTAATGCTGACACATAAGCCACTGATGTGTCAACGAGGAAGAAATATTAATTCATTTTGTATTATGGCTTTTAGAACAGGGCTACTCAATTCAGTCCTACGAGGGCTGCAGTCCTGCAGGTTCTGAATGCTTCCCTGCTCCAACTCACCTAACTCAAATTAATGAGTCATTGTGCAGAACTTCATAGCCTGTTGGATCCATTTGATTCGAGTCAGGTGTGTTGGAGCAGGGAAAACTAATGGACTGCAGACCTAGGACTGAACTAAACAGCCCCGTTCTAGAGTTAAGGGTGGTGCAGTCTTTCCCATTCATGTGTTTTAAGCTAAGGTTGAACAATTTTGAAAAAAATATCTAAATGTGATTTTTCTGACAAGAATTGGGATTTCATTTTTGATTTAACCTTTTAAATCTTAAATTTAAGTTCCATATTCTGTTCAGTGTTCACTGATAAAGATATTTATCACAAGATGGAGGATTGCCACAGGAGATGTTGGGGTGGGTATTTTTCTTTTCTTCTTCTTCTCCCCTCTTTCCTTCTCCTTTCTTTTTTTCCTCTTTTTTCCTTTTCTCTCCCCTCTCCTCTTTTTTTCTTTTTTTTTTTCCCTCTTTTTTTCTTTTTTTTTTTTTTTTTTTTCTTTTTTTCTCTTTCTCTCTTCTCTTTCTCTTCTCTTTTCTCTTTTTTTTTTCTCTCTTTTTTTTCCTCCTCCCTTTTTTTCTCTTTTTTTTCTTTTCCTCTTTTTTTCTTTTTTTTTTTTTTTTTTTTTCCTCTCTTTTCCTTTTTTTTTTTTTCTTTCTCCCCTCTCCCCCCTTTTTTTTCCTTTCTTTCCTTTTTTCCCTCTTTTCTTCTCTCTTTTCTCTTTTTTTCTTTTTTTCCTTTCTCCTTTCCTTTTTTTTTTTTCCTTTCCCTTTTTTTTTTTCCTCCCCCTCTTCCCCCGTGAAACAATTTTATCGAATTTTGCAAAAATTGTTGAAAGAAACATCTTCTATAATGCCTTTAAGGATTAATCTGTTTGTCCAGTAATGAAAGACAGGAAACAAAGGAGCTGGCTTAAGTTCAGGAAATACGGTAGTGGAGTTGCGCATAAAGCCCATTCAATATCAATTTGGCAAATCTTCTGAATCAGGTTCCCTCCTGACATGCGGGGGGTGCTGTGCATGTTATTTTTGTTATATAGATGGAGGCCGCATTTGATCATACAGCTTCAAAATGGAAACCATTTTCATTTTAAGATTTTTTTATTGCTCATTATGTAAGGTGACATACTACAGACAGTATGTTCACAGGTTCTCAGTGCTTCCCTTCCCCAACTCACCTGACTAAAAATAAATGCTTAAAAATGGACAACAGAAACTCTAATTATTTGAATAATTCTACTTCTTACTGAATCAACATTGAAGCATTTAAATCAGGAGTGGGGAACCTATAGGCCCTCATCCTGCAAGTCTTCCACTTGTCCTTGCTCCTACACAGCTGATTCAAATCAATGAGTCTCTGTGCAGAACTTGATTGGCTGTTAGATCCATTTGATTTGAATCAGGTGTGCTGGAGTGGGGAGAAATGGAAAGCCTGAAGGGACTCCAGCCCTTGAGGACCAGGGTTCCCCATCGCTGATTTAAATCAATATTGAATCAAATCAATATTGAACTGAATCGCAACCAAGCGGCAACCTCCGGTGGCCAGCAGTGATGCAAACCCGGAACTTGTCATTTTCTGTAATATTCCCTTCTCATCCGCTAGGGGCTGGCTCCAAGAGCGAGCAAATCCCCATAGACTCCCATGTTAAAAACGCCAACTTCACAGCAGAAATAAACAGGTTTACAGCCTGGTTCAAAAAATCATTTTAGGTTTATTAGGTCAAGTTTACCTTCATGTCAACTGTGAGGGGGGTGAATTTTTTTATAACTCATTCGTTTAGATGTTATTTATTCTTCAAATTACACATAATTAAGGGCGTGTCCTTATGATTGACATGCGGCAGACCGGAAGCTCCGCCTGCCGACCGGAGGCTCCTAGTTAGCTCCTTCTTTGCTCTTAATAAGGTCTCAGTTTGTTACAGAGTCGCACAACGGCGGTGTTTAGTCAGGGAATTGCAAGTCTTAGCATGTCTTACCTTAACCATGCCGCTTAGGGGGCTTATCCTTGTTAGCTCCTCTTAGTTTCGTGTTAGCTCAGTTAGCGTTTAGCCCACATTACGTCAGCTGTCAATCATTTGCCCCGCGGCCGCGCTGTGCCCATTTTAGTATTTTCCTGGAGTGACGACGTACGTGACACGGCAAGATGGCGACGGTAAGACACGCCCAACTGGCTTCACATTTCTCTATTCAGAAGAGACCGGAAGCTACGTCCAGTAATTATATACAGTCTATGATCGCAACCCAAAGGTTCTTAACATTAGCCAGCCCTAATGAGATGATATCAAACTATTGTCGTGGTGTAGCCCTTCCGCTATCTAATTAGAAGTGCTGCTCATCAGCATAAGAGAAGTTAATGATGTCTTGATAAGTCAGAGCACAGACCTGTCGTACGGCTCTTAGCAGCATGGTGTTTTCAGGCAGGCAATCAGTGGGCTACGCGCTAGATCTGCTTAAGCCAGAGGACCAGAGGAGGCGGCAAAATAACCACAGGAGCGTCGCTGAAGGTTACACGTTTATTACAAGATAAAATAGTTATAAACGCTCCTCCCAGCGTGTTTCCCAGTCTCCCCTCTCCTCCTGCTTTTCAGCTCTTTTAAGGACCCCTAGGAAGGTCCTCCCTCCCTCCACTGTCTTGTAGTCTTTTTCCTGTTTGCCTGCGCTGAGAAATGCCCTGATGAACTACAAAGTCCAGCAGCCATTGCAGTCTCATTTCACACGTCTGCATTAAAGTAATCTTGCATTGTTTACTTTTAATCTAAACTGCTATCAAATGCCAGGTCGCCTTAAACCAGTGGTTCTCAAACTTTTGTTGCAGGGCCCCCCTTTCATTGGAAATAATAATGTCTAGCCCCCACCACCGTGACCACATGTACCCAAACATTTACCATGAAATACATGAAAAAATGCTCTGCATTTGGGATGGGGGGAATGCCTATTGAGTCATCATCATTTTTTCATCAGTACTTTAAAGAATATGCCCATTTTTTGTTAGAAGTACAAAAACTAGGCCTGGCTGGGCCCCCTGACAGAGCCCTGAGCCCCCCTGGGGGGCCCGCCCCCCAGTTTGAGAACCACTGCCTTAAACTGTCTGTAGGACACCATAATCTACTCTCTTGTCCTTGCCACGTAGTCTTAAAACAGACAGTAAACCACCACACTATGAACTTCTCTATATTCAAACACAATGAGCCAAAGTTAAGATATGAACGGCTTCACTTCCTAACTACTGTACAAGTTAAAACCTGTGGCTAAACACTGAAGTCAAAGGTTACATCTCCTGTAAAACAGGTTTTTGAACAACTTCATCATCAAGACATTATTGTAGAACAATTATTCATTTTCCATACTGGTTTAACCTGTTAAAATTTGCAAAGGGGCTGGAGCCTATCCCAGCTCCCAGGGCACATCCAACTCGTCCACCACAGGACCAACACAGAGACTGATAGCCATGCACCATCTCACTCATATGACACATTTATTATCAGCAATCAGCGTAACTTGAATGTTATTGAAAAGTGGGAGAAAGGAGAGTGCCTGAAGACAGCTCACATAGAAAATCTCCACATCTGCCATCATTAGCATAGAATTACATTAACTGAAAATATGTAGCTAATATGGATAAAGTTCAAGAGTATTATAAAGCAGTACATATGTGTGTATGTGTGTTTTTATTGCCCAGTCTCCTGCGCACTTCTTATAGAATTTACTTCTACTCATTTAAAAACATCAGACAAGTTTGAGGCAAATTGAAGCAGCCTGAGTCGAGTGCATCCCGCGCAGTGTGACATTCATGGTTTGCCAGCAGGGTGCTGTCATCTCAGCTCCAGCCTCCGTCCACACATTCTCGCCCTTTGTAAACATGTTTGACTTTATCAGTTGACTTTTCTGCCATCTGGCTGCTCCACTCAGCCCAAGGTAGACATGCACCAAATTGAGCAAGCTTCAAGTTTTGCCCCCGGGGACATTGGCAATGTCCATTCTTATTTTTTTTTCTACCTACAGTATACAGCACTCTTTTACTATCAAATTTTACTTTCCTTGTTTCTGGTCTGAGGTCTTTATAAGGAAGAGATTTTCCTCAGTCCCCGTCACACGAGTTCTGTATAAGTCTTTTTGATTTCTTGCCTGTTCTGACTTTGAACTATGGAGGTATGGGCTTTAACACTTCATTGCAAAGCTTAATAAGTGCTTTTAGTTTACTGGGTCAGCTTGAAATGGGCCATTTTCTTTCATCTGTCTTATGCCAGGAACTTCGGTTTAATCCTGTGGATAAATCTATGCTGACAGTGTATTAGAATGTAATCAAACTGGGTTTTATCCCTCATTTGTGATTCATGGTGCCCCCCTTTATATTTTTTTTTATTATTTTTTTTTATTTTATTATATTTTATTTTTATTTATTTTTTTATTTATTTATCCTCTTTGGTTTTTTTTTGATTATTTTGGATTTTTTTTTTATATATTTATTTTTTATATTTTATATATTTATATATATATATTTATTATATATATATATATATATATATATATATATATATATATATATATATATATATATATATATATATATATATATATATATATTAGGGTAAATCCACGGTTTAGGTTGATACTAAAGTGTCATGGTTCGATACTTTTTCGAATCAGACAAAAAATTTTCATACCTTTTTTTAACCCAATGTGCCTTTGTCCACAACAGCTTATCATCAAGGTCATACTTCACATGAAAACCAAAGTAGTTCCAAACACCAGACCTGAATGTATTGAACACAGATCCGCTGAGTTTTTCAACACAGAGCTTATCGTCAGAAGACAAGTTGATAAAATCAATTGACGACTCAGAAGGGGGGAGCAGTACACCGTTAACACTGTATACAATGGGGACAGAGGGCTACTGACCTCAACTTGGGACGTTGTGGGTCAGTGGAGGTAATCCTTCAAGTGTTTTTGAGGAAGACCTCCTCAATTCCACCAGCATGTCTTCTGATGAGGAAGTAGAGTCCGGGGACTAAAGGGTGGGCTCTTCTCTTACAGGGGCTTTACTTTACTATGTTTAATCACAGAAACTTGAAAAGACTGAGCAGCAACTGCTGGACATAAAAGCCAGTCATTCCAAAATTAGCTGTCACTTTGAAATGAGCTTGTTTGCCAGGAATAGCTGTCCGTATAATGTAGATACTACACGGAGCTTCTCGATCATCCAGACCGGGTAATGAAAATAATGCTCATGGTCATCAAAATTTTCAGAGTTCCTCACAGATAATTATTACCCAGCCACTTAAGTAGTCATGAAAAGTAAAGTAAAAACTGAGATGAAGTTATTTAAGAGCAACAAAATCTTTATGGAGGCATGGCAGAGGATAAGGTTGCTGCAGATACAGATGCGGGCATAAAAAAGTTCCGCCTTTTTTTGCCAGAATTGGTGCAATAATAGTGCACTATTACTGCAATATCACTGGCTGAACGATTTGTCCCGCAAATACGTCATGACGGACGCACGGTGTCCAAACTTGGCGTGTGCAAATGTCCTTGTTCTGGGCATTCATTTATGCTCTGAAATCGTTTCCCCTGGGCACACAGGCGTTTCTCTGTGCAATTGAATTAGCAGACAAGTCGCTAGTAAGTGACTGACAGTTGGCAGAAAGGGGAACTTTTTCATGCCCGCATCTGTACAAGGTAAAGGCAGGGCCAGCTGTGGCTCAGATGGAAGAGCAGTCTTGTGTCAACTAGAGGGTCTGAGGATTGATTCCAGGTTCATTCCAAAGTGTCCTTGAGCAAGGCACTGAATCCCGTGTTGTCCTCCAATGTGCCTGTTGAGGTGTGAATGGGTGAACGTTACATGTAGTGTAAAATGCTTTGGGTACTCAACATACAGTGGGTACGGAAAGTATTCAGACCCCTTTAAACTAAAGAAAAGATTTGAAGTCAGTAAACATGTTTGAATAGTTTTATTCTAGGAATCAAACACAGCTTTAGTCCCTTCTGATTTACAACCTACACAGAGCAGAGCGAGAAACAATCATGATCATCTCCTTTCCATGATTATAAACCCACACATCAGGAACTTAACCAGCAGAGCCAAGCAAAGGAAAGACAACACAGAACTAGAGAGATAATAATTTATTACATACTGATAACAACAAGGTCAAGTTTGCATTTCTCCTATTTTTCTTGGTATTCTTTGTCTCGGGTTTTTCTGCTGCATCTGCCATTGTGTTTGAGTGTGTGTGGGGTGTGTGGGTGGTGTGTGTGCGTGTGTGTGTGTGTGTGTGTGTGTGGGGGGGGGGTGCGTGTGTGTGTGTCAAAGAAAATTCAGATTTTAATGATGACAATAACTTTTTCAAAATACTTTTAACGGCAAAGGTGCGTTGTTACCCAGTTACGGAGTGTGATAGTATTGTGCTGTGTGTGGATCCGGAGGGCATGCATATACAGCATGTGTTTTCCATGTAGTTTTGAGGACTCGCTGTATTTCATTTTAATTGAAACACCCTTAAATGTGTTAATTTATTGTCGTACGTCCTTGTTTTACATCCTGTTTGGATTCTGATTTCTGGAAATTAAAAGATCTTGTCTAAATTAAATGCTAACTAAGAGATAATCTGGAACAGACTATCAATGTACAACTAAAATAATATTCAAATAATGTTTTTGTAGTCTATCAGAAAATGCAAGTAAATTAATATTGAGAAATCTTTTGCATTTGTATCAGATGAATTGAATGAATGAAAAGTATCATGCAGACTACCTGCTAAACTTTGTTAGTGGGTGAAACCAGTGGCAAGCTGAAGCTCTTCTAGCAAGAATCGAGGTCCATGTAAAGACCTGATTGTCACCGTTGACTTGGACTTGCTTAAGAAAGTGTGAGAGCACAAACTTTTGAGGAATTTAAATCAGAAATGGATTTTTACTGGCTGTAGTGAAATTCTAAAACAGATCTGAAATATTATGCAATAGAAGAAGAATAAGAAGACCCTCCTGCAGCTTGAATTTGATTTCAAATGTTTGCATGATGCCTTCATTTTGTGTGAATTTATTCCAAGGTGACTTCTGCTGCAAAGCCCAATGCTAATTAGAAACCATCATCTTGGAGTTGCTTTTTGACCTTTAGAGATATTTCGAAACTGGTTAAAATGCAGCTTGAAAAACAAAAAAAAAGCCTTTGTGACATTTTTACACAAGCCTGCATTTAGTAAAGAAGCAAATATGTTTTCAGGTTGTATTATTAGAAAAGTAAATAACAATAGTGTTTGAGCTACACTGAAAAATATAATGCAATGATGCTAGAATGAACATGAAGTGTTGCACCCAGAAATTTTATTATTCTGTGCACAGTTGAGTTCTTTTTAATGCGCAAATGACGGACATAGATTTCCCAGGAATATTGGTGTTTAATTGTTTGCATATACTTCAATGGTTATTTTAGCTGTTGCATGGTTTTCTTCCTCTCTCACCTCTCTGCGCCTCCCTCCATCAAGCCCTATAGCGCAGGCAGAAGATAAAAACTGGATGATGGAAAGAAATTTTCACCACAGCGTGCCGTGTCAGAGTTCCTCATTAGACATGGGAATGCAACCACATGCTTGCAGACATATCAAACACCCGTCACATGGAAACACAGCCACAAACTGAAACTCAGAAATCCAAAAAGAGTTTGTAAAGATGGACAAAAACTATTTTAAAAGTAAGATTTTGCTTCACGGACATCCCAGGCATGTTTTTTCCCCCTTATCTAGCACGATGCTGACTTTACTGTGGACCTTGAATGAAACGATACAAGATAAGTACTCAAGTGTACATTGTGCACATTTCCATTGAGAGGAAATAGTTGAGGTTCATGCAGAGAATCATTCTCCAAACTTCAGTTACTATGAAGAGGACATGCAGGTCGGGCAGTAGAGCTGATAATCTAGTGAAAGGAGATTAAGATTGGTCACCCTTCTTCCAAAGTTCACTGTCACTAATTATTCTGCAATAAAGCTGTAATGAAAGTATTGTGCTGCTGAGCACATCTCCCCTTCTCTTCTCTATGGCATTAACTTATGTTGGTACTTTGCCACTTTGCTGAAGAGGACATTTTCTGTGTGGCTTTGCACACTTTCAGCCATCTGCCACTGAAAAATGTTTTCTGTTTGGTGCCTTATTACACACAGATTTATTTTAAAATCCCCTTTAAACTAATCCAGATAGATGATTTATGAAGACTGAACACAAAAATATAAACTAAATATTCTGTGGGCTACTATTTTTCAGATGTTGGCTGGAGTAGTTAACAAATCATTAACTTCCAAGTTCACATGCAGTTAAATAAAAAATTCCAGTAGTGGCCATCCTGTGTGGAATTTGCATGTTCTCTCTGTGCATGCGTGGGTTCTCTCCAGGTACTCCAGCTTCCTCCCACCGTCCAAAGACATGCATGTTAGATTAACTGGTCACTCGAAATTGCCCCAAGGAGTGAATGTGAGTGTGTGTGGTTGTGTTTCTGTGTTGGCCCGACAACAGACTGGCGACCTGTCCAATGTGTACCCTGCCTTTCACTTGATAATAGCTGGGATAGGCTCCAACAACCCCTGCGACACTGAACTCAATAAGCAGCACAGAATGAATGAATGAATGAATGAATGAATAAATTAATCCCATCTCTTCCCAATGAAGTCAGCACTCATTTTTGAAGACTGAGGAATGTGGAGACATGATTCACATTAAATGGAATAACAAACCAATAACCAAGATAACAAATGAAAAAGGCCTCAAGTTAAATCTTTTTAAATTTGTTTATATATATATATATACATATATATGTTTGTACACACATACAGTCTGACTGTGCAGGCCAGTCAAGTTCATCCACACCATACTCTGCCATCCAGGTCTTTATGGACCTGTTTTGTGCACTGGTGCACAGTCATGTTGGAAGAGGAAGGGGCCAGCTCCAAACTGTTCCCACAAAGTTGGGAGCATAAAATTGTCCAAAATGTCTTGGTATGCTGAAGCATTCAGAGTTCTTTTTTTTATTTTTTTTTTTTTTTTATTATTATTGTTATTTCAGCTTTATTTAACCAGAAGGTCCCATTGAGATTATAAATCTCTTTTACAAGAGAGACCTGGCCAAGGTAGCAGCCAATCAGAATAAAAAATACACTCAGCAATACGAACAACTAAAAACAGAAACAAAGCTAAAAAAGTTTACACACTAATAAGGCAACTCTTAAAACAAAATACATTCTATAGTAAAAACAAGAACAACCAAGAAGACATAAAACCACTCAGGAAGGACAAGCACACGTCTTTTTAATCCACATTCTTTATGATTCCCTTAAATTCATTCATCGATATCAGTGTTTCTAATCGGAGGTATTTCTGCAAATTATTCCAAGCACATGGGGTGTAGTAAGAAAATGTAGTTTTCCCTAGGTCAGTAAGAACCCGGGGGACGTTGAGAAGTAACCATTTAGATGAGCGTAGCTGGAAGCTACCAGAACTTCCTTTCCTTTCATTTTACTGGAACTAAGGGGCCAAGCCCAGCCCCTGAAAAACAACCCCACACCATAATACCCCCTCCACCAACCTTTACACTTGGCACAGTGCAGTCAGATAATTACCGTTGTCCTGGCAACTGCCAAACCCAGACTCATCCATCAAATTGCCAGATGGAGGGCCGGTGGTGAAAGTCTGTCAAGTATGAGAGCTCTGTAATGGCTGATGGTCTGGTTTATGGACTCAGAGGCAGGAGAAAACAATATTCAGAAAATTATTACTAGCTGGCTCCAAGCTTACTGTGGTTGAGCCTACAGTCAGGAAGTCAGGTGAGGTTGGATGCCACTTTAAGTATAGGTGCTGATTAGACAAACAGGTGGAGCCAGTCCAGGACTGCATCTGTAATTAAAGCAAAGGGAAGGAAAAGGGAGGGAAACTGAGGAAGAGAGGTTCCAGGTACTGTTTAAAGCATTTACCAAAAAAAGAAAAAAGCTATTCATTGATGATTGGTTTAAGTTTAGCTTTTTTGTTGTTGTAAAGTAGCAGACACTGATGTTCCAAACCAGAAAACTAAATGAGATTTAGATGAAAAAGTCATTAGTATAGCTCTTCTAAAAAAAAAAAAGTGTAGGACTAACAGCAGCAGAAACAGCAGCCCCAAATTTTATTTTACAGCAATGGAAATTTGTTTGGCCAGTATGGGTGCAAAAGGTGTACAAATTATTTTGTTCTCTGAATAGTGAATAGATATCTTCACAGATGAGGTATTCTACATCATCAAGCTCGGAAATATATCAGCCAAAATCCTAGAACTCTTAATCCCCTTTCAGATTTGGTCTGAAAAGCAGTAATAGTGCAGACTTTGACTTTCATACCATTTGCATTCAGACAAACGTTCTGCTCTTTTACCTCAGAGCTGTGCCAACTATCCACAGGACACACCTCCAGGCTCAGGTCAGCAGTAATAAATACGACAAAGTTTATTCTAAATGTTGAAAATAAAGAGTACACATTGGTCACAAGCCTGTATGAAATGGTGCATGCACATGGTACCTGGGCTGTTTCCTCTGCAGAGTACATTTTTATATCTCCAACTCTGACATTGTTCCAGCTCTACAGTTTACCCCAGTTAGTACAGGCAGAGCACCTTGCACTGTATGACATGTGATTCAGGGACAATTAACTGCTTTACTGGTCTCATTGCAGAGGGATTGTGTTAATTTTTCGTACTGTTTTAAAATGAAATAGTTTGCAGCTTACACAGTCATAGTAGACTGTTTCATTTTTTTTTTCTCTTTCCTCAAATGTCACTCTTGTAAAGGACTGAAACAGTACCTTCCTAGCTCACGTGTTTTGTGCTGCCACTGTTGTATTGAGGTCAGTGTAACTGTTCCCCTCCAGTTCCACCAAAGCTCTGCACCATCCATCAGGATGTTTCCCTGCTATAATCTACCGGTTATGACCCAGAAGTTTGAACATTTCTAAATACATTTATGAAAGGTAACGAGTGAACAGTATGGGTTGTGAATTTCTGTCCAACAAGATGTGTTTCCCTCCATAACATTATTTTGATATAATTTTGTTTTAAATGCTTTAAACTACACCTGTCACAAATATTAGGGAAATTTGTCTTTGGTCAGATATTTCTGCCTTTTTAGATAAAACCAGTTGGTGTTGTATTATACATTGTTGGAAGCCTGATTGGTCACTTTTGCAATGAGCTGTAACTGGTCAGTATCATACTTCTGTGGTATGAGCAACGCACGTAAATATGTGGGATTGTGCCCTAAAATAGTGTCAAAATCCCCTGCAATATGCTGTTGTTGGCATTTACTCTTGTATTGAGGGGGGTTTCTTTAGTGGATTTAGTGGTTGCACTCCCACATTATTGCAAACTGTAAGGGAAAACAGGCCATACATACAAATATTACACTATCAGGGGTTTCAGTGAAGTATGGTCTTTGAAAATTTTAAGAATTTTAAATATGCATGTATGATTTACAAGGTGCTGCATGGGCTGGCTCCACCTCCCTTATCTGACTTTTTTAGATTAAAATCCAACAGTGGACTGAGGGCCAGGGCTTCCTCTAGGGGGCACTGTGAAATTCCCTACAGAAGAACTACCTTTGGTCAGAACACACTTTCTGTAAAGGGTGGTAAATTCTGGACCACTCTACCATCTGCAATAAGAGAGTGTTCCACATTTTTGTTTTTTGTTTGTTTGTTTGTTTGTTTTTTTAAGAAAAAAAAACAACTTCAGTGCCCGGCTAAAAAGAAACCAGTCTTGTGGTCACTTGTAATTGTGTTTATATTTATATATATATGTATATATATATATATATATATATATATATATATTTATATATATATATATATATAGATAGATATATATATATATATATCATTTATACAGCGGGCAAAAAAGTATTGAACACGTCAACATTTTTCTCAGAAAATATATTTCTAGTCGATTTATTGACATGAAATTTTTTCCAGATGTCGGCAACAACCCAAGTAATGCACACATACAAAGAAATCTGAACATTTATGACCTTAAATGAGGTCATGTCTAATATAGTGAGATGACACAAGGAATAAATATTGAACACATGAAGAAATGAAGGTGCAAAAAGATATACCGTAGAGGGCCAAGAAAGCAGCTGGAGTCTGACAGTATTTAGAAAGTAATTCTGTCCCCCTATCAGTGCACAGTAATATCAGCTGGTTTGGTCCTGAGTGATGCCTTTAAAAAGGTTTCTTGAAAAACACACTGAAGGCATTGGTTCCAGGGGGCATTTAGAAACTTCTGAAAGTTCCAGTGAGCACCATTGGGGCCATCATCATAAACCGGCAACGGCCAGGTGTTCCTTGCAAGATTTCAGACAGAGGAGTCAGAACAATAATCAGAAAGGTTCTCCAACAGTCCAGGACCACTCGTGGAGAGCTTCAGAAAGACCTGGAATCAGCAGGTACAGTTGTTTCAGAGAAAACAAGAAGTAATGAACTCAACTGCCATGGCCTTCAAGCACGCACGCATGCAAAACTCCATTTCTGAAGAAAAAGCATGTTAATGCTTGTTTAAAGTTTGCAACCCAACATCTGGACAAACCCATGACAGTCTTGAAAACATAGTCTGGTCAGATGAGACCAAAACTGAACTCTTCGGACGACATAAGGCACAACATGTTTGGAGGAGAAATGGCACTACACTTAAGCCCCAAAACACCATAGCAACAGTGAAGTTTGGAGGTGGGAACATCATGGTGGGGGCTGTTTTTCAGCATGTGGTACTGACAGACTTCATTTCACTGAATGAAGAATGAATGGAGAAAAGTAGAGAGACATTCTGGACCAGAATCTGCTTCCATCTGCCAGCTGATGAAGATGAAAAAAGGCTGGATCTTTCAGCATGACGATCATCCCAAGCACACAGCCAAGGAAACACTCAACTGGTTTGAGAAAAAGGAAATAAAGCAGCTAGAACGGCCCAATTAATTGAATCCAATTGAAAATCTTTGGAAAGAGGTGAACATCTGAGTTCCCAGAAGAGACCCCCAGAACCTTGAAGATTTGAAGGCAGTTTGTGAGGAAGAATGGGCCAAAATCATACCTGAGCAATGTATTCCACTCGTTTCTCCATATAGGAGGATGCTGGAGTCACCAACAAAGGCTTTTGAACTAAGTATTAAATAAGTTTCAGTAAGTGTGTTCAATACTTATTCCCTGTGTCATTTCGCTATATTACACATAGCTTATTTTATGGACACAAATGTTTGGATTTCTTTGTATGTATGCATTACTTGGGTTACTTGGGACATCTTGTAAAAATTTCACATCGATAGCTCTTCTAGAAATATATTTTCAAAGAAAAATGTTGACGTGTTCAAGACTTTATATATATATATATAGTTTTATTTTTCAACTAACAGTTCAGTTAAGGACAGGCAGAAAAACTCCATAGGGGTCCTCAACATGATTACATTAATGAACATACTGTTAGGCAAATTCCTCATGGACTCTTTGGCTGTATAACTACATCCACCCACATTTGATGATTGCAGTCATTTGAGGATGCTGTCAGAACGAATGTTAGCATTAGTTGCAGCACTTGCCCAAACAGCCAAAGTGTGAAACTTTACCCATTGCAAACTAGCAGCAACACCACCCATAGAACTTGACGGATGCTACATGTTGAGAGGAATCACCTGCTGATCTTTCCATCTTACATAAGCTCATTTTTTACTTTCAGTGTTTTGCTTCAGGCCCAAATTGAGCTTATTTGGATGTTCATGCTTTCATGAGACCCTTCACACTTAAGATGCCTTTTTCACAGCAGATGTTTGAAGCTGTCAGAGTCAGGAAGAAAAAACACTGGTGGGATACATTGCACCAATTAAAAAGTTAATTAGTTTTGTTGTGTTAGTAGAAACAACTGACAGTTGCTTTCTTTTCATCTATGATACTATTACAACGTTCTGATAAATGCATTTAGGCTTTTATTGAGCTATGATAAAAGATAGAGTATTTCCTCTCTTGGTGAGCAGCAGCCATCATACTGCTGTTTCATCCCTGCCTCGCTGTCCCTGCAGCTGTAAACCAGCTCATCCTGCCATCAGAGGCTCCTCATGTTTTGCTGCTGATAAATTTGTCCTTCAAATACAATGGAAGTTCAACTAGTAAACATTTGGGCTGCAGATTATGCTGAAACTCATCATGCTATATTTAAACTTGCTTTTCGTTTTTAATGTGCAGTTTGAGGCCACTCTCATGGGGCAAACGGGGTATTGCAGACCTCCACTTCTCAGTTACAGATTGAAAGAAGCTTACGTTGTGGCAAAGACACCAGTGAGCTGTTTACTGGAGTAGAAATGAATAATTAGTACTTGTGCATCTGTTTCATCTGTGCAGGATAGCATGCTTTTCTAAAAAGGTACTTTCTATGTTTATCATCCCCCCATCCTGTCCTCTCTCACGTATACAATCTGCCATGAATTGCTAATGCTATTATTTATTTTCGAACGGTTATTAAGGTCAAATTTTATGCATCACAGCGTGTGCTTTTCATACAACAGAAATGCTCTAAATGTCAGAACAGCACACATTTAAGTTATGAAGAAAACCATGAATATGTAATTGTTCTTGTCTTATTCTCTCTTCTCTTCCCAGGTCTTTTTTTCTCTTTCTCTCCTGTTTCTCATCTATGTCACCCTCATCCATCTTCAGTTCCTCCACAGAGCTTTTTTTCCCTTTTTTTTAACCAGGCTCCATTTGTTTCTCTCTCCTCCTACTCCGAGTCTTGACACTGCTGAAGGGATCTCTCACTCTCACTCTGCTTTCTTTCCTCCTCTGTAGCTTTCTCCTTATTTGTTTCCCTCTGTCTCTATCTTTACCTCCCTCCCTCCCTAATTCCCTGCCTCTCACTCCCAGACTCTTCCCTCACCATCTCTCCACACAAATGGCTCACTTTACACATTACGGCAGCATCCATCATTTTTTCTCTGTGAAGGAAAATTATTTTCTTTATCCTTTTTCTTTTGTTTTTTAAACTGAGCTCATCTTTTGTTTTTCTTTTCCAACTCTTGTGGATCCAGTCCTAAAGCTGCTACCAATATGTTTTATTTCCAGCTGGTCATCATGGCAGGGACCGTTCTGTTGGCGTATTACTTTGAGTACACAGACACGTTCCCCGTGCACATCCAGGGCTTCTTCTGCTTTGACAAAGCCTACTCCAAGCCATGTCCAGGACCAGAGGACAACAGCAAAGCGCCGCCTGTTCTCGTCTACTCCCTCGTCACTGCCATCCCCACCGTGACGGTGAGTGTGTGTTCAACTTCCACAGGTGCTCGTCATGCTACTGCATAAAGACGCACATTTACATTCATGCACATGTGAGACACTCGTACACTGGTAGTTTCTCCTCATCTGCACGTGGTGCTTGTGGATTGAAAGAGGGTAGATATGTGTAGGTGTGCACCCTCGTGGTCTCACTGCTCTGTTTGTGTGGATGCGTTCTCAGTTATAACCATGGCAACGGGCACTATATTTGTCCTCCATAAAGCAGAGATAGCAACAGTGCACAGAATCTGTCGTTATTTCAAAATGCATGCTGTAAGAAGAGAATGAAGCGTTACTTGTGCATTGCTTAGCTTGTCTGTGCACAAAAGCCTCAGTTTAATTGTTTCCTCCTTGCACAGGACTTAAAAATGCATAGAAGATGCCTTTAATAATTAAACATCTTTATGGAATTGTAAAATGTGGGTCACAATGCAGCAGATTAAACATTAATATTAATTTATTTTATATCAAATGTTTAAATTCCTGCATTTTTCACCATAACCAAGTCATTTTCTAGTGGGAGGAATGGTTATTATGCTGGAAGATTCTGAGTTCTGTCATAGCCGCCATTTTTCAGTAATACAGCGGGATATTTATAATAATGAAACATGGCTTCATGTCGCCATCAAAGCTTTGCTTTCATGACTTCTCTCTTGACCCCTGGGGCTTGTCTCTTTGATGTCACACAGTTTAGTAGCATTACAACATGTCTGGCTCTGAGCCACACATTAGGGCAGCACCCATGTAATCACAAGCACATCACCACTCATACATCTAGTCCTGGGACGTTTGCTTCTGTGGTAGTTTGTCATCTGCAAAGAGGTCTGTTTTTACTCATGTGTGGACAAGGATGTGTGGAAAGCAAATTAAAATAAAATGCAATGATCTGCAAATTTCATTAAACAATTTTAATCGTAGGGAAACATAAAGAATGTATTTGATGTTGAAAATGAGACAATTCATTAAAAATAGAAGCCCATCTTAAATTTGACAGCAGCAACTCCTCTCTAAAAAGTTGAGGCAGGGTCGCAACACTGCTGGAAAACAAAAGTGGTACTAAAGAGAAACCACTGGAATGCTACAAGTAATTAATTGGTAACAAGTCTGTAGCATGATGACTAACAAGAGGAACATCTTTGAGAGGCTGAATCTCTGTAAAGTGAAGATGGGCAGGGGGAAACCTCAGATATCTATGCTGGGGGACATGGCCAAAAATGAGTCACAGCAGTTTGGTGCACAATTGAGTTGAGCTCGTTTAACCAGTATTCTTGAAATGCTTGAGAGGAGTCTTTCCAACACCACTACGCTGGGGACTGTGGGAAAGAACAGTCAAGACATTGTGCTTCTTCTAGCTTCTTCTGTGAGAGATCATCTCATATGCTAGCATTTTATATAAAAGCATAACTGAATTCACGGCACAGACTTTGTCTTATTTGAATGGTTTTGTCAGCGGATAGTGTTGTTAGAAAACCAGGAATCTGTGAAAGCAGTGTGGGAAGGCTTTGAGCTGCTGGGAGCTGATGCTTAGCATTAATGAGCTGCTTTACTGTCACAAGTGATGTTTTTAACTGTTTGACAAAAGAACCAGAAATGAGAGCAGCTTTATTAGGAATCCAGCAGTATTAATATACACTTGAGCTTCACTGAGTTTACATAATTGTGTAGCATGATTAAATTTTGGATGATGTGTGAGACCCCTATGCCACAGTGAGTGTAGCTGAGCCTGAAAGCAGTTAGAAATTCGACCTCTAACCGCATCATTTGGGTGTGTTATTCCACTTTTGAGAGCTTTGATTATTTTGATCAGAAGTTTCTTCCTGTCAGGGAGATTTCCTCTCCACTGTTGCCTCACTAATATTCAGGACGGGACTGAATCGAAGAGAAGATTCAGTGCAATCATTCAGCTTACAGGCCAAAGGACATTATATGAACACAATTATAATAAATTGGATTCATGTTCATTATCATTAATTTGATTTAATTATACCTGTTCTGAATTGGACTGTGTTAAAATGTGCCTTGAGATGCCATTTGTTGTGAATTGGTGCCAAATAAATAAATTGACTTGCATAGAATTGAACCAGTGGAATTTCAGATGCCTGTGATCTTTGGGTTGTCAGACAGCACTGCATTTATTTGGTATAGAGATGTACAAGTATCTGCGGAAGTAGAGACATGCATATCTGGAAAAAGCACTGCAAGCTGTATGCTTTAGATCAGGGGTCACTTACTCTGGACCTCAAGGGACACTGTCCTGCAGGTGCTAGATGTTTATCTGCTGCAGCACATCTGATTTAAAGAAGCACTACTGAACTTTGGCAGATTTTCTCAGCGAGGTGCCCATTAACCACAGATAATTCAGCATCCAGCTTGCATCCTATCGGAAGTTTGAGCTCCAACGAGTAAAGATCAGTCCAGTGTTGACGCTTGTCTTATCTCTTGCTTTGTCCCTTTCTCTTTCTTTTCCTTGCTTCCTCCAGTAACGTCATCTTGCATTTCTTTGCTTAATCAACCATGGCGTGCGTTTAAATGACCAGTGTCTTCCAAGTTGCCAGCATGTGACCTGGTATGTAAAGCGAAACTCGGCTCAGCTGTACTCAACATTGTGGAAGAAAAAGTTGTGAAGTGCTGTTTCTCAGCCTCCGGACGCTGATTGGCAATAATGGCTCCAAAAATGTCCATAATAAATGTCACAGTGCCATCAAAACAAGTCAGAAATGCATATCCTAAGGTCAGAAATTAACAACATGCTACTTTAAATCAAATGGATCTTCAGTTTGTTGCCAAGTTCTGTACAAGCCTGTTTATGGCCCATTGATTTGAGTATAGTGCGTTACAGCAGGGAAACATCGACTGTAAAACCTGCAGGTTAGTAGCCAGGTCTTGGAGCCCAGCATGTACTGGTATGGTTGGAGTTAAGAGAGCTGAGTAAAGTAGGATCTGACTGGCGAAACTGTGCCTGGAGGGTTAACCTGTTTGTTTTTTAAAGGCAGAGCATCTGTGCTCTCTTTTTGTTCCAAGATACTTTTCCACCCCATGACTCTTTGTTCAGATACAACCAAAAAGCAGAGATATTCTAAACATTTTACTGAAATTAAACTCAATATTTGAACCCACACACAGAAAATCCACACAGCTCTTCTAGACGTTTTTCTTTTCCAGCAGAGTCCCCTGTCTGGTTCTCCACTGCTGGGTAAACCCAGTTAACCCAGTTAAGACCAGATTGGAAGACAACAGAAAATAACTGGTTTGTCATTGCTGAGCGCTCTTCTGGGCGCAGTGTTTACTTCACGTAGTATTATGCTATCTGAAGTAAACACCACAATATGCTACTAGCAGCACCTGTCATATAAATGCAGCCAGACCAGGTTTATTGTATCTACGATACAATAAAGCACACTAAAGCCCACACAATGATAAAAATAAAACAAGTCGCAAAACACTGATTTATAGAACACACATCATACTGTATGTATAAGATCTCACACATTTTACAGTTTTCCTTTGTGGATAGAATGTTTTTTGTGTCATTATTGGTGATGTCACGACGACGTCACAGCTAATTGACTAATCAATTTTGATTGGCCTGACTAATCGACTTTAAAATCACCTAAAATGCCCATCCCTAATTCACATAATTCATATTGATAAGAAACATCATGAAATTTGACTTGAGACCTTTTCCTTCATTTGAGGACCACAGAAGTAAGAAGTTGGCTCATCTTTGCTGCCTCATGCCTGTGCACCTGTGTCGTGGCATAAAAAATTATAAAAGATATGGTGAGTCGAGAATATTTTATGCCAGTTTATTATCAAAAATACATTACACAAAGTACACAAATAATGAATGGAGTTTGAAAAGAGATGAATAGAAGAAGGTGAATCAGTGGCAGCCAGGAGTTGGCAGGCCGCCGGAGAGCCTTGTTCAGAAGATCTACAGACCATGGTGTCTGAATGAAGTTCTAAAGAGACTCTGCTCACGATTCAGATCAGAAATGTTTTATGCCAAGGTTTATCATATCAGAGAGGCATGTCTCTTGGGCAGGCTGCTCATGTTGGCCAGTGAATCTTCACAAGTCTATCTTCCTGACAGACTTTCTCCTTGGAACCAGGCTGATCAGCAAGTCATGTTGGCACCTGTATGCATCCTTTGACATGTGAGGACCAGACTATGTGTCCACTGACGAGTTAAATGATACTGCAGATCACAGAGATCTTAGTGTAATGTCAGAAAAACAAGGTGACAAGCAAAATAGCATCATCACCTGCTATGCAAATATTCAGTTGAGTAGGCTTGTGCAAAACTTGACAACAAGCTGTTTGAGAACCATTTCATTTGATCTGGAGTTGCTGATACCTGTTAGAAACTGTAGATGCATCTATTTTTAATACTTATAAACCACTACTATATCCTTGTTCCTTCTGTAAATGAATGGAAAAATGCAAAACCAAATACAAGTTTATGAGATTGTGGCAGAGAGGTCATCTTAAAACTCCAAGTTATTCCTGGGAAAAGGTTGCAGTCTACGTGTAAACAGCTATCTGACTAGGTTAATTAAACAAGCTAGGGACAGGAATTGTGAAAGAATAAACATGCATGTCCATATTTTCAATGCTAATGGATGAAGAAGCATGAAAAACCAAAAACGAGCCCACCCACGTCTCTCTCCGTTGCCTTGAACAGACTGTGTGCTGCATAATGTGCTGCGATTTGGTGGCTGAATTTTCCACGCAGTCCTACAGATGTGACGTCAATTGATGCTGCACATGTCCCCGTCAGCTTTGATATACAGTAGGAAGAAGATGGTCACAGGGGATTCAAACACTGTAAGGGCTAAAGAAAAGTACTTTATCAGCGTAGCAAATAACGTTATAGCATTAGTTTGTGTGCAGTTTGGGGTCAGTCTGGGGTAATTAACACAATAGCCTCATCTGATTCTGAATCCTATTTGACTTAAATCATAGCTTGAAGGTGAAATCGGGGAGTCAGGAGATGTCACATTTGTTATATTTTTTCCGTTTATTCATTCATGCACACAAAAGTTCTGGAATGCGCTGCTAGGTGGCTGCAGTTTGTAACAGCTCTCTCTTAGCTTTTGAGTGTTTTTTTCAAATATAGCTGTTTTTTTTTTTATTGACATTACTTTTCAGATTAGGTTTTTCTGACTGTGCAATTCAGGAGATTTTTCTTCATATATTTGGCTTTTTTCACTACGTTTTATGATGTATATCCATGGCAACGGAAAAATTGTTTACCACCGGGATAAACTGTTAAAACTCTCCCAAATCAAGATTATTAATGAAATAACACATCAAATCCCAGAGGAGTTAAAGAAAAAGAGAAGAGGATGCAGGGCAGAGGTAAGGCAGAGAGAAAAAGGTTGAGATTTAAACCGTTTCTTCCAACTGTTGTGATGGGTAACGTGAGATCGCTAGCTAACAAGATGGACGAGCTTGAAGTGCTAACTAGGTCTCAGAGTACAGAGAGTGCAGTATTATGTGCTTCACCGAGACATGGCTGCATGAACACATCCCGGACTGTAATGCATGTGTACATGGCTTCAAGAAGGTCCGTGCAGACCAAAATAAACAGCTTAGCGGGAAGCGGAAGGGAGGTGGAATTGCAGTGCTGGTCAATCAGCGTTGGTGCCATCCAGGACATGTCACTGTCAAGGAGAAGATCTGCACAAGAGACAACGAACTGTTCGCTGTGAGAGTTTACCTGTGCTATTCTGGTAGCGGTTTATATAATACCAGGTACCGCTCCAGATGCAGCCTGTCATCAGCTCTGTCGTGGCTAAACTACAAACACAACATCTAAACTCATTCATGGCGATCTCTGGAGACTTCAACAACATCTCCCTCTCTGCTACGTTACCAACTTTCCAGCAGTTTCTCAGCTGCTCCACCAGAGAAAATAAGATGTTAGACTTATTTTATGTAAATACTAAGAATGCATACAGCTCCTCTGCCCTGCCTCCTTTAGGAAGATCAGATCATAATCTGGTTCTTCTCACCTCTACCTACAAGCCCATCGTTCAGCAGCAGCCAGTCATGAGAAGGACTATTAAAACCTGGTCTACTGAGGCTGAAGATGCTCTGAGAGGGTGCTTTGAGGCCACAGACTCGAATGTCCTCTGTTAAAACATGGAGATGACATCAACACCATGACTGTGTGTGTGACAGATTACATAAACTTCTGTGTGTACAGCATTGTTCCAACAAGAACAGTGAGGTGCTTCCCCAATAACAAACCCTGGATCACCAGTGACCTGAAAAAGCTGCTGAGCATCAAAAAGAAAGCTTTCAGGGATGGAGACAGGGAGTTACTGAAGACCAAAAACAACTGAAAACAGAAAGCTTTGGAGGCCCATTGGAATAGAATAGACTGGTCTTTACAGGGTTAATCACAACGATGCCGGACTCTTTTTTTGTATTTTTGACTGCTTTAATGGACGAGGGGAGAATTATCCTAGATGGGGAATAAGTTTTTACTGATTTCCCATGAGAAACACTCCAAAGCTTTCTGACCTTTAGTGGCAGTTGCACGCATGCGCGAGTGACGCAAAAAACACGAAAGGGTCTATTCAGAGATCAGTAGTTCTTAATCCCACTTGAAGTGGATAAAAACACCTTTAGAGCTAACATTAGCACACACAGCAAACCAAACTCACTATAACACACATGAAATCATTAAATAATCCACTGACATTCCATCCTCCTCTGTAGCCAACCATTAATGCCTGGTTTAGTTTCTGTTCATCGCTCCATCTCAGTCAGGTGTTGACGTAATCCACGTTTGAACTTAAAGGCGGTGGGAGGTAAAGATGAGGAGGCTGGGTAGCTCTACTCTGAGCTAGCAGTGCAACCTAAAATACCACTTCAAGGCATAAAGTAACATGTTTTTGACATTATCCTTACAATGATAACACCATCAGTTGTGGTAATGATGAAAATAATCTCTGGTTTGATAAACCAAAATTAGTTTCAGTAAGTGCTTTGGCACTGTCTGTATGAAAGAGAAAATAAAGATTGCTATTTAGGGCTCTGCTGAAAATGTCATAAAGAAATTCAGGGTTTGTAGAGGAAAACCTGCCTGTAAGTCTGTTGGGTCCATCTCAGTGGTAACTGATGTTCTTACTCCAGAGTTTTCTGTGGATCGACTTTCCTTTTGCAACAGAAAACCCAGTTTCATTCTAATTGGGGTCAACAAGTAAAATTTTTACTAAACCTGCTATCTGGAGTGCTGCCCAAGGAGTTAATCATTGTTGGAATAAGGATTTGAATATAGCTCCAAGTTCAGCTTAGGATGTTTACTTCAAATTTTGAAATATTTTTCATTGATATACATTAAGTCAATAAAAAACCTTTTTTGATGAAGGGTGAGAAGCACACATTAAGTTCATAGACCATATTCTTTAGAAAAAGACTCAGTTTCTTTGAGTTTTCTGTAACAGCTTCATGCCGCTGTGCAAATGTGAGCTGCGCTGTAATTAAACTTGGCTCATTAAACGTTGCAGTGCAATAGCTTTTTCAAAACTCAGTGTAGCAGCACACTTTGTGCTCTCTTTTATCTCAAACTAAGATTTCAGTTGCACCCATCGTAGTGTGCATGCATGTGTGTTACTTGACAATGCTGAATGCTAGAGAGTACTGCTCAGGGAGGAAGTGAGAGGGGAGAGCGAAATAGAGGCACTTGTGTGGTACTTGGCAAAAACGTTGTAGGTTTCAGTATATGAGTGAAGGTAAGCATGTGGGTGGATGATGGCGCACATCTTCCCCTCCACTGCTACTGAAAACCAGTCCTGTGTGTACATACGGGAGCTCTACACAGTGTGTGTTTGCTAGAGTCAGGATCTGAGCACTAGTCAGACTAGCTGCAGGCAATCTCTATGACTTTCCACAACTGTATCTAATTCCATTTGCTCATGCACACAAGCACACAGAGAATGCAGAGCACAGCCAGTTGCAGTCTTTGAACAATGCATGCACCAGGATGTGGTGCAGGTGACATTTCAGCTCTCCAATTATCCACCGAGCTCTCTAGGTGAGCAGAGCAAAGTGCTATTTGAACCATGTGATGATTATTTGTGCCTGTGTATTTCAGGCCATTGTGTAATGTAGACTGTATGCTGATTGCACACCACAATCCACCTTTCAAGTGGCACAGTTTAGCTGTGACCAATCAGAGGATCAAATGGTAATTGTAGGATTAAGATGTTTGTGGCACAGTGTGAGCCCTCTATGCTTACGGAGACTCACACTGTGCCAGACAAA
The DNA here is from genome assembly GCA_023101725.1 of Atherinomorus stipes. Classification (NCBI taxonomy): domain Eukaryota; kingdom Metazoa; phylum Chordata; class Actinopteri; order Atheriniformes; family Atherinidae; genus Atherinomorus; species Atherinomorus stipes. The sequence continues at coordinate 656,410 of JALJCO010001535.1, read as the reverse complement.
CGTGCATGCGTGAATACAAGCAAGATGTAATGCAGCGAGTCAATAAAGTTTTGGATATAGGGGTCCATCTATCAACTCATTTTTCTTTTTCTTTTATCAAGGGTTAGAAGCATAATTCTAAATGTGGTTGCCCTTGAGAACTCCATTCAAATGCTGCTAAATATAAGCCTCTCAAAGACTGCGAGAGGGAAAGCAAAGACACTATGAGAGGAGAGACAGTCAGAGTTTAGCAAATACAACATACAATGAGAGAAATAGAAAAAGAAAATAGAAACAGAGGTCGAAATTAAAAGAAAACGAAAACCCAAATGATGAGGGAGCCACACAAGAGCCTGTGTTTGTTACCTTCTGGTGCAGTGGTGGCTAGCTATTCCAAGTTTGTTTGCTGTAGTCAGTTAAACCTTGGGACAAGCCTTCATGCATAATGCAGCTCCATCTGACAGAAAGAGGGGGATTGGGGAAAACCATGAAGGATGGACTACATTATCCAGCCATGCCAGAGTTTATGGAGAGAGAGCCCCTGATGCGTGACAATCTGCATTGTGTTGTGGTCATGTTTTCAAAAACTGTTTGGAGAGATGAAGAGGGAAAATAAGTTGAATAAAGGCGACTGAAAGCAGAGGTGCACATTTAGACAAAGACACGAAGCAGAAGGGCAACAAGTGAGAACTTATCAGTCAATGCTAGTGTGATAATGTCAGTACTTTAAAGTAGAGCTTGGACACTGTCAGAATCTTCAAGATGAGGAAGATTAAGTGGTTTTTGGTGGATCCAGTTTACCACAGTGACAAGGAAACTGTATGCCCAAAACCAGCTTCTCTGGCCAAGATTATGCTAAATTTGAATTTTCATGGTGTGAGTAATAACTTTGTTGTCTATCCGTTAAAACAATGCATTAGTTCAACAGATTAATTAACACTTAATTTTTGACAGCCATATTAAAGAGTAGCCTATTGATATTAATATTGATATTGATATTGATATTGGTATCGACAATACTAGCCATTTATTTACTTGGTATCAGATCAATATCAAATCTTACTGTATCGCACACCCTTAGTGAGAACTGTCTGAGCTGTAGAACCAGCTTTGTTTCATAGTTTCACTGTTTGGGATACGACTTAAAAGGCACATAAAAGAAGACAGTACACATGCGCACAATGATGAATTATCTGTGCTGAATCATCGCTGCGCCTGAGGTCACTGGATAGTTGTGTTCATGTCTGGATGATTTTTGGCCACTGATGGCCACCGTTTATTCCCAGCTGTGCTTGGAATTTAAATCAATTTTGATGCCATCTTCACCAATAAATGTCAGTACAAAGAGTGTTCAAAGCAGCACTACAGAACTTTTACCTCATTTTTGTGACGCACCGTTAACGACAGTTAATTCTACATCAATCTTGCATCTTTTCTTTACTGTGGGCCCTCTACATCCAGTCTGTCTATGTTGACTCATCTTATCTTCTTTTTCTTTATCTCTTCCTCCTCCTCCAATAATCCCTCCTATGTTTCTTTAATAACACCTCAGTGTGTGTCAAAGCGAACAGCACATTGATACCTGTTTCTTGCGTGCGGTACGTAAAGCGAAACTCAGCTGTTACGTGGCACAACATCCTGGAAGCAAAAGTTGTGAAGTGAAGTTTCTCAACCTTAGGATGTTGCTGGGCAACAACGGCTCCAGAAATGTGTATAATAAATGTCACTCTGCCATCAAAACAAGTTGGAGACACATATTTTGAAGGTTGGAAAGTTACATAGTGTTGCTTTATAAGAACAGAAGTTTGGTATCAGCATGTCAAAGCTGGAAGAGCAAGGCATGGTGCTTCTTCTGTTTTAAGCCCCGTTTTCAACCGTGGGTTCGGGTCAGGTCGTGTCGGGCCAGGCCGGATCGGATGGGTTTGGTACGGATATCTTGATTTCACGTTGCGCCCCCACAGCAACTGTCCCCTTACCCTGGAGGCAGGGTATTAACCCAATAGCGCTGCTACGTGATCGTGTGACATCATCGCAGTGCAACGTCTTTTAACCAAAGCACTGCACCACACGTGACAGAAACAAAGGAGTCACCCCTGCTTTGTTTTTACGCCGGGTCACTCGGGAAGTAACAGATTTTTCAATGAATCAACGGATTACTGTGTATAAGCGTCACCTCTTTGGTCCGGATCGGTAAGACCAGGGTTTCTCAATCCTGGTCCTCAGGGACCCCTGCCCTGCATGTATTCCAGGTTTCCAACTCCACCACACCTGATTCAGATCAACTCAACTGCTCGTCAAGTTCTTTGCAAGCCTGCTGACGAGTTTTCCATCTGAGTCAGGTGTGTTGAAGTAGGAATATCTTGAAAACCAGCAGGGCAGGGGTCCCTGAGGACCAGGATTGAGAAACACTGGGTTAGATCAGTACTCCTACCGAAGGGTACCAAAAAAGTAAGCAGGGTCCAGTCGGATATAAGGGCACCCGTCCCAGTTTTTATCTGTGGAGACTAGGGTTGTCACGATACTAAAATTTCATTCTCGATAACCATACTAAAGATGGTGATCGATACGCGATATTATTTTCGATACTAAAGGGGAAAAAAATCCCTCCCACTCAACAAAAAAATATATGAATACATATGAGAAAAGACCTTAAAAATTGAAAATATTTATTTATTTATTTTTTTTTATACGTGTCCGGTCCAGCATCATAGCAGCAGAATGGGGATCTTACTGCTGTGTTGTGCCAGGCAGATTTGCTCTAAATTATTTTTAAGCCGTGCTGAGCTGCCTCAGCAGAAATTCAGCCGTTTTCAGTGCTCTAACAGGAGGGAAAGCTTTACCAGGGAGCAGTGGATTATATTTATCAGTGACGATGTGCAGTCGGTAAGTGTTGCTGCTTGTGTAACTTATTATCTTTTGTGTAAGAGTAAACGATGGTAGAGGAATGGTGACAAGCTGCTAATGTAGCTACAAAAGCTAACACTGTTTGGTTAACTTAACGTCAGACGTCCGCTCCTTATATTCATCAGAGTCCAGCCCCTTTACTCCACGGATCCTCTCCATCAACCGCACCGTTATGTTTTTATCACGTTTTTCTCTGTTGGGACATCATTTCCTTCACTTGGTCTGTCCTAATACAACTTTACGCGCTTACAGACAGGTCTAACTCTCGTGCGTATTCTCGCAACAAACAAAAGTTGGGGATTAAAAGAGGTTAAATTGAGCTCATTAAATTTTCGTCCCCCAACTATAATTAAAAAATCATTTGAAGATAATTTAAGAAGGATTGTGTATGTAAAACGCTAGGTTATGAAACCTTTAACAGAGAGGTCTAAAGTCACTACGTTAGCCACACTGTAAACAATGGGTCCTCCAGGGAGATGCTGTACGGGAGGGGCTGCCCGCAGTGGTGCCTGTTTAAGATGGCAAAGACGGCTGATGCTTTCTGAGACTCAGCAGACGCTGAAGTGGCATTTAAATATTGATACCAAAGCTAACTAATATCTAACTAGATACTAATCTTTAGAATCAATTAGTATCTGAGAATCGTTTTTTTTGACAACACCAGTGGAGACGCAAAAAATGTGGACTGATGCGGCCCAACCCAACCCAGACCCACTGGTGGAAACGGGGCTATATTTGTTCTTTTTTTCTTTTTTTTTTTATATCAAGTCATTTTGAGCAAATGTAAAGACACAGCAGAGCAACTAGAAATTAAACTAAACAGTGACTGAAAAAGAAATTTAGTTAAAAACAAATCTAACAAAACTACTGTAAAAGGTCATCAACACCAAATATATCTCTATAAATGAATAGTCAAAAATAAAGCCACTAAAAAAATACTGGCCCGGTTGTTGTGCTGGAGGATGAGAGCTCCAAGGCTGCGCATTATGCTGTTGTCTTTCATAATTCATCTTCTTTATAGTAAGAATGAATAAAAGCTAAATCATGTATTATTCATGTTTTGTTTGCCATCTCTGTAAACCCCCATTTTCGTAATTTAATTGATAGTGTAGGGAGGTCTTTTTTTCTTTAATTCACTCTATCCTTCCTATGGCACCGATTAAACATTCGATTGACACACTGTTGCCAAAATGAGAAAATTTAGGCTAGACTGTCTGGTGACACTGATGTGTTTTTTGACACTTTATTGGTTCCTGATGTTTGCGAGGATTTAGTCATTGAACATTGAATGATAAAAAAAAAATCCTCAAAAGTAGAACAGCTATTTTTGCAGAGAAGGAGTTTATCCTTAGTTTATCCTTAAAAATATCCTAACTTCTCTCTTCTTTGTAACATTCAGGCCATGTCCACACAGAGAAAGGTTTAAGTCGAGTGATAGCCAAAGTGTTTTATTGTTTGGATGTTAAATCCACATGAAACTGGTATTTTGAGAGCACCCATTTTAAAAAAAAAAACTTGGTCCCAAAGTGACTAATCCTGAAAATGCAACAGTGTTGTTTTCATGTTGAATCTTTCCTAAACTAATAACCCTGTAGCCCTACCATACCCTTATCCCACATGCACAAACCCAACAATTACAACAATGGTGGATTCCAGTGTTATTTGTGTTGCAGAAACTACTGAGCAGAAGTTCTACATCGTTAGGCCACAAGAATGTCTCCTTCTTTTGCTCAATTCTCTTTTATCATCTTCTTAGTATGTTTGCTTACATCAATCAAGATTATGCTTATGATCCATGTCGTATTCTGTTTTTTTGTGTGTGTGTCGTTCTGTGACAGCTTCACAGCATCACTTACAGGCCTGGCATACACACTAATTTGTTTTCTGTGGTTTTCTGTGGATGCACACGTTTCTTGAAATGATTCCTTTCTTTCCGTCTTTATGGAAAATGTTTTTATAATGAAAATGCTGCCTAAAGGCAGGTACACACCACAGGAAAATCAGACAGATTTATGTCCTGATCTTCCCCTTACAATTAAAGCCAGCAAAGGTCAGATTGTCGGATGTTTGCAAAAAGCATCACATCTGATCTTCCCATGGTGTGCTGTGAGTTAAGAGTGATTTTTGTCCGGTCCAATCTGCACGGTAGGCCTCGGAAGGAGAGATTGTAGATAATGAACATGTGTTTGCGACTAGAAATCCTGGTGTGTGTGGTGTTCCGAGAGGACCCGAACATACACAATGTTCACAGCTGTGCAAAATCAAAAACGCTGCTCTCACTGGGAAATCACATGTAGGCTCCTGGAACAACAACCAATCAAGACGCAAGAGCTTACAGCTGACTGACGGAACAGGAAATAAAAACAAAGAGCACACAGCCATAGCTCACAGCCCTAGCTCTTCAAGCTATCTAATGTTTGTGGCCATTTTTATTCACTTCCAATTTGCGGCCATAGAGCCAACATCCCCGCTGTCTATGATTTTTCAGTGGGTTTTTTTGTTTTTTTTTGCTTGCACATTCAAGTATGTTTTAAATCCAGGGTTTAAAATAAAATTCTAGACCCGCACATCTGATTTAGTTTGTTTTGTACATCTGCACATGTGCAAAAAACTGTGTTGCTTTGATTGGAGGACAAAAAAACTGTGCAAAACGGTGTTAAAGTCATATGAGTGAAACACTAAGAAAAATATAATCGCATGCGGAAGTTGGCATTGGAGAATAAGTGAAAAGCAGCATTCAGTCTATTTTGCAGGCTTATGAGTGTGGCTGTGCATCTTCACATGGTCTCACAATTTGATTTGATTATCTTGTCAATGATTCAATTCGATTCCTTGATGCATCACTGTGTTGCATTCTCAGTTTTCTTTATGACTTTATGACATCTTCAGTGTCCTGAGCCTTTTAAAAAATCCCTGTCTTGGTTAAGAAGAATTCACAACCATGTGGAAGACTGCTGATCTGACAGTTGTGCAGAAAACCATCATTGACTCCCTGCACAAGGTGGGAAAGACACAAAAAGTAATAGCAAAAGAAGCTGGGTGTTCTCTGAGTGCTGTCTCAAAGCACATTAATGGACAGTTAAGTGGAAGGAAGAAGTGTGGAAGAAAACGGTGGACAAGCCAGAGGGCTGATCGCAGCCTGGAGAAGATGGTCAGTGTTAAGTTCCCCAGTCTGTGATGACCTAGTATCCATGTCAGCTGCTGATGTTGGTCCTCTGTGCTTCATTAAGTCCAGCATAAATGCTGCCGTCTACCAGGACATTTTGGAGCACTTCATGCTTGCTTCAGCAGATCAGCTGTATGGGGATGCAGACTTCATCTTCCAGCAAGACTTGGCACCTGCCCACACTGCCAAAAGTACAAAATCCTGGTTCAACAACCATGGGATGACCATGCTTGATTGGCTTGCAAACTCACCTGACCTGAACCTCATTGAAAATCTGTGGGGCATTGTCAAGACAAAGCTGAACGGGAAGAGACCAAACAATAAAGAAGAGCTCAAGTCTTCCATAACATCTGAGATATGCCACAAGCTGATAGCATCCATGCCACACCGGGTTAAGGCAGTCATTCATGCAAAAGGGCCCAAACCAAGTATTAAGTACAGATGCAAGATTGTATTTTAGGAGGCCTTACTTTTTTGCTTTTAAAATCCTTTTATAATTGATTTCACGCAGTATTCTAATTTCTAGTTTTTGAATTTGAGGTTTTCTTAAGCTGCAAGTCCTAATCAGCAACATTCAAACAAATAAAAGCTTGAAATATATTGAGTTGCATATTTTTTATCTATATGATATGTAAATTGCACCTTTTTAAGTTGAATAAAATTAAATGAAATAAATTAACTTTTTCAGAATATTCTAATTTGGGTAGTACTTGTAGAAGTAATATACATATACAGTATAAACTGGATTCATTCTTTCTATACGTTGCGAATTACCAATTCCTGCCTTTTGGTGTGAATAGCAGGGGTTGGTCAGAGTTTTTACTGAACTGCAGCTCTTACAGAGGTCTGACTTTTTTTATGAATACATGATTTATTAACTACTGTCAGGATGGAAGGACCATTTCACCCAGTACAACAAAATGTTTCTGAACAGGATTACCAACTCTGGCTTTAATTGTGATTTTGATTTTGCCATAATTGGCCAGCCCTACTAAGGGGGTGTATGTAAACATAACAGATTTTTTCCAGTTCCCAGATTTTGTTATGTAAACAGGCTCATAGTTTCTTTGGGTCCAAGGTGTTGGCTATGAAAGGGACATCAGACATATCTTGCTAAATAAATCACCATGTCTTTCCAAAAATCTGTGGGTTTGCTTACACCAGTGGTTCTCAAACTTTTTTTGCAGGGCCCCCTTTTCATTGGAAATTATAATGTCAGGTTCAGAGGCACTTCTGTTACCACCACCTCCAGTAATAACTTCCAGAAACACCCAGTTCTACCTGCAACTGAAAACACATTTTGTTCTTGTGTTATTAACACCTGTTGATATGGAAATGGTTTCCCTCTACTTGCAGGAGCAGAAAGATATTTAAATGGTGGGTGGCTGAATAGTGAGTGAGCCCCACAAGAGCAGAGTTCTCATGTACTGAAAAGGCTCTCATCATGCTCCCTGACAGCACCATTTTTATGATAATGTTAACAAATTGTGTTGTTCAGGAAATCCAGGCTTTTCCTGTTCTCATTCAATGCTTTTCTTTAATCTAAATTTACCTTCTTTTGTCATTGTAATCACAGTTGTCATCTTTGACAACCAGCACAAAGGACAAAGCACATGCAGACACCATTGCGCGCACACACGTCCCATCAGACACTGTAAAGTAATGCTGCAGTGGTGTCTGAATAGATGGTGACAGGCTGGAACTCATGCATGCATCTTCTTCCTCTGCCATTTTGAGTTGATTGCAGTTATCTGTATTTTCTCACACACCCTTGAATAGTTCACACACTTTCAAAAATAGAACCAGACACCCTTAGACACAAAGACGAATATGCCTGTATGCAAATCAACAGGAAGTGTGTGTGTATAGTTTAGACTCGGAACAATCAGTCATGAATAATGGAGGTACACATAGCAGACAGCAGAGGACTGGGAGGAGCAGGGGTGAAGATTTGGATGTTGCGGTAAAACTTCCTCATTTTCTTTCCCAAACAAATGAGTTTGAGGAGATCTCATGTCTTTTTTTTTTCATTTCCTCGGGTATGGGTGCAAGAAGGAGGAAGAAGTTAAAACCAACTTCTGGTACTTGTGTGAAAAGAGTTTGGTTGAGTGCAAACTTGTTTATCGTCGGAGACATTTTCTTTTTCCACTTTAAGACCACCCCCCACCCCAACTTAGCTGATGAAGGACTTACTGTAGCTTCCCATAGAAAAAGTTCTGAAACAACTTCAAAAAACTCATTTGATGAATGGCTGTTTTTAGCTTTTCCTGATTGTTGTCACAGGTTTGTTTTTTTTTGTTTTTGTTGTTTTTTTAATCTCTTTTCGCTGTTTTCTTTGCTACTTTGTGTCTCTTCATGGCCAATTTGCATCTTGTCTCATTTTGATTGTTCTACATCTCTTTATGGTGATTTAGCGCCACAATTTGTCCATTTTACATGTCTTTGTAGTTATTTTGCATTTCTTCATGATTATTTTGTCTCATGTTTAAGTTATTTCCCATCTCACTAAAGCCATTTTATGTCTATGTGGTTAATTAGTGAATCTTTTGTTAATACAATTTTTCAAAACTGCCTTTTGTCATTTTATGGTCTTTTGAACGTTACTGTTCCTTCTCTAAAATGGTTTTAAAAAGAAGTGAGGCAGTACACTGAGAGAATTGGAAGGGGTAAGAAAGAAGCATTGTTTTCAAAGGTATGAGAGGCTGGATTTGCTCAGTGATGTGATCCCCAGGCAGCAGAGAGAAGGAGAGTGACATATACCTATATGATACAAAAGGCTATCTAGAAATGGACCTTTTCTTTACAAACTCCCCACTGGTTTAAGACCTCAGTTGAGACGCATGAAATTCACATTCAGTCTCAGAAACACAGCATGCTTTGGAAGTACAGTACATTTTGCTGTATCTACAGTAAAAACAAAACCAAACATCCACTTCTGTCAGAATCACAGAGATGCATATTCGCATTGGATTAGTATGAGCACAGGACCTTGGAACTCAGCAAAATATAGTAGGTAATTTGCAGGCCAATCTTTACTTCACAAATTACCGACTTGGCCGATTTGCACAGGATTAACCTCCCAATTTGCAGTTATTATAAATTACATGTGGTCCTTTGGTAAAACTAATCCCATCAGAGTAGGGCTAAAGACTGAAACCTTTGTGTCTGTGTGACAGGGTTCGGATGTGATGAGTGCAGACCTGTCGGTCAGTAGTGATAGCAGATTGACAAGGATTGTACAGTAAGTTTTCCATCGGGGACGATATTGCATTTTTAATGGTAGATGTGGATTTCATGGATTTGGACACTGAAGTTCTCACTCAGTGCCACTAAAATAAACAGAACAATGGTGCAGAACCATGAGCTCTGTCAGTTTGAGCTGTAGACCCAATCCATATTAGACCAGTAAAATCTGAGCAAAAGACGCTTGTTAATTGTGAAAAAGCACTGTGTACGTTGACTTGCCCACCAAAACATTTATGTTGCACCAATACACAAGAAACAAATTAAGAATTTTTTCAGTGACACTTTAATTACTTTAATTAGTCAGTGATTGGAATCCTTCTGATGACCTCAATAGAAAACAAATTAATTCGTGACCACGCATTATTATTTTGTGGCTGCAAGATGTTAATCTCACTGCCACAAATTACTAATGCCAGGGAACAAGATAATTAAATCATGGCCACACATTACTAATGCAACAACAACTTGCCCAAGGTCCACATATTGTTTTTGCATCAGACTGTCCTCCTTCAACAGCAAATTTTTGTCTTACTAAAATGTATTTTTGTAAGAAAATTATGTTATGACCTGTAATAAATCTGTAGTGCTAAATCATAACAAATTGCAGGTGATCTTTGTAACGATGGCAGTTGCTCCAACCAATCACTGAAGCAGCTGAATTTAATTTACTGAACACAGCTTGTTAGTAAAAAAAAAAACAAGCCCAAAAAACATGGCAGGACGTTTACTTCATGCCGGGTATAAAATATTCTGGACATACAAAACAGAACATTTGCAGCCACTGTATAATGATAACTAAAGCTGGCATTAATTGTGTCTTTTTATTCCCCCTTTTTGCCAACATCACATTTTAACTTGGACTGTAGTGGCTGGACAGGATCAGGATCACCTGGCAGTGCGAGCCACTGGAGCAGCTGGCATTGTGCCAAAGAGTGCACACCTCAAACGTGGTAGATGTCAGAGACCATGTTCTAGGCTGCAGGCAGTTGTTTTTTCAGGAACTCCTGATCCATGTCCTCATAAATTGGCCACTTCTGAGGCTTTGCACAGACATCTGTTGTATTATTTACAGTTTTATCTTCATCATACTTATTTTATATTATAATTTCATCTCCCACCTTCGCTCGTATCTCTATCTCCATGAGGTCGTATTTTCTTTTGTGCTGTTGTCTCTCACAATTTGCCACACTACAAAACCTCAAAACATGGGAAAACCCTCATTTATATACCGTTTCCAACACGTGTGTGGCCACTGTGATTAGCACCTTGACTTTTAGTAAATCACCCGCAAACTGTGGTTCAGCCCTCACGTAAAATTCTCAATTGCACGGGCAAATTACTACACGCAAATCTGGATCTTGGTAGATCCGGCCCAATGAGTGGTAAACTCATCAACTGTCAGTTGCCAAGAGAAACAAGCTTCTCAAAATCTCTCACATTGCACTAAAATCGCTCTTCCACACCAAACATCTCACAGCTTAATAACAAAGCAATAGTCTGACTTGCCACATCACTTCTTGACACTAAGCACCCTCTCCATGACTATTTCCAGCTCCTCTCTTCTGGACGCAGATACCAGACACTTACATATTGAAAGGGCCAGTTTTAAAGGAGTGATGACATGACAGTTAAAAACTAGTTTATGTTGTTGGCATTACTTTATAGGTAAATACTCCAAAGAAAAAAACTGCATTTTTTACAGCGGAGTATTGTTTTGAAACGCCAGACCTCACTTCCTCAGTAATACAGTTGGGTCCGGTGATGATATGGAGCTTTTTACCCGGAGACCACGTTGACTTCATTTTGATTGGCTACACCTTATTTCGCTATGACCTTATTTGGAGAATCTAGGTCAAGCTGCGGTCGGAGTTTGCTAAAGGCTAACTGCTAGCAACATGGGCAGTTCAGATAGTGAGCTACGTTTATCAGACAAGACAGCATTTAGAAAATAAATAAACTTACAGGTAATGACAAGGTTGTGGCCCCCTCCCTCAGTGTTGCTGCAGAAGTTTTCTTTTAAATCCATTTGTTTGAAAACCCAGACCTGACTGCAGAGAAGTTACTACTAGCTCCATACATGCAGCTGAATCAGACAGGGAGGGGGGGGGGGCGCGGGACGGTGCATAAACCGTTAGAGGGGGGGGGGGGGACTTTGATTCTCACTCTGGACATTCACATGGCCTCATCAGTGCACAACAGATCATATTATACACCGAAAACCCCAGAAAAGTGAAATTTGATGTCATGGCACCTTTAAAAGGAGTTTTGTACCATCAGCCATTGCCATTCTCAATAAGCCTCACAGTTGTATCTACACTATCGGGCTTTTGTGAGTGTTAATTGTGTTGAGACTGTGTATTGTCTTATCTGTATTATATGTGAAGGTGTAAATACCAACTTGACATGACAGCCTGTTAACTTTGCTACTGAGATCTACCTTTGACATTATTTTAAAACAAAACTTATCAACCACCAAAAAACAGCTACTCCAACGAAAAGTCTTAAAGGAGGACTACAAATAATGACTTCTTCCGGGTAGCCTCATAGTTGGCCACTGGAGGTTGGCGCTTGGAGAAAGCGGAGCCTTAAGCACACATACACTCACAGAGACCACAGCAAGCGGGCTTCCAGGAGGTTGGAAACGTTTATTGCAAAGCCTGAGACAAGATTATCATAGTTAACTAAAACTAACGAAAAAACGAAAACCAAAATTGAAAAAACATTTTCCTTAACTGAAATAAAAATAAAAATGACAGTTTTTAAAAAAACGATAACTAACTGAAATTGTACTGTGTCTTTGCAAAACTAACTTAAAGGTAAAGTCCGAAGTCCCCCCACCGTTTCTGTTTGCAAACAACAGTATTCAAACTTAGCACCCCTCCCTCTCAGGCTAATGGCTGCCTCGTTCTTCAAACTATTCAGCTTCAAGCCTCTCCTTCAGAGCTCAGAAGCGGGTAAAAGCCAAACTCATATTAGCCCTGGTTTTCCAACTTGCATTATCTAAAGCTCTTACCTTTTCTTTGGTGCATCTGCTGTTTTTTTTTCTTTTTTTTTTTTTTTTTTTCCTTTGAGAGTTCAAGTGACTGGGGTCTGCTCCAATCATGAGCTTATTCCCACACAGCATTTTGCCCTTACCTCTGTCATTGGCTGGTTATATAAACAGAAATCCCCACCCAGAAACGTCCTGAACACAACAAAACAAGGCTAAAGAGCGAATTACAGGCAGAGGGAGAGGGAGTTGCATTCAAACTCACCACAGCATGTGAGTAAAGGCCCAAAGGCGTTGTTTGAGACGGATTTCACTTGCACAAGTTTAACGTTTATTTTCAGGGGAGAAATGTTGGACTCTACCTTTAAATTATTGCAAAAAAATCCTTAGTTTGTTATCGTTCCAGGCCTATTCACAATTCCAACTGATGGGCTTAGTTCATGTTCAAAATAAGAAAACACAATTGTTTGAATGTGGTTCAGTGTCCGTGAAGCAGCAATCTTTTCCTGATTTTTGGCATTTTCTCCCCAAATGTGTCAAATCTACATCCCTCACAGTAGCAGTTCTAGCTCTGGTTGTGGGCAACAGAAGATGAAGATGTAACATGTAGGGCTCGAGCACTATAAGAGACATCATAACTGAGAAGGATGAAGTGATTTCCCTCTGTTTTTTTAACCAGGAGACGTGGTCTACTTGTGTGACAAGGCTGAGCCATTATTTTCAACCACAATTAAAAATCAATATTTTATTTCACTATATTATAATTTTGTAAATTCTTATTTATTATTTGTTTCTTTAGTTTCCTATTATTTGAATGACTGTTGTAAATTTAGCTTTTTCTTAATTGGAGGGTATGAATAATTTTGAGGATGACTTTATATTAGAGGGAGCTGACCTTTTAAAAGGTTGTGACCACTTCATATATCTAAGTATAGTTAATTTCAAATCGAGCTATTGCAACTTAAACACTTTGAGTAACAAAAACATAATATTCTGCCAAATCAGTGTGGAATACTTAAAGATGTTATACACTAAACCAAAGGCAAGGGTGCCCAAGGTGGGATACAAGCCTGTTCCATATGGTCCACCAATCAACTATTATTACTGTCATCATACTACCCCTGACAATTCTGTTACAATACATGGTACTTATGTCCATGAGGCCTGAGTAGTCCATTGTACTCTGCGCTATATCACATCTTAGGTGTTTTGTAATGTACTGTATGCATTGTCTCCCCTAGAGGTGGGACCGGCACATCCTGAATCTGTGTGTAAGGTGTCAGACGGGAGGGAGTCTTTGGATTACATGGACATTTAACTCATGGTGCAGAACAGATCAGAAGGTGCACCAAAGGACAGCAGGAAATGTGTAAATAAGCCCATCTAGTAACAGGTTTGTACTGGTGTTGTACACAACCAGAAAAAAACCCAAGTATAATAGTAGCCTACTTAATTAGGCAAGTATGTGGGTAAAAAGTCCAGAAAACTCAATGTGAGGAAGTGAATTTGAAAAACTAGTATGAATGAAGTTTAATGCACTAATGATATTTAGTCAGGACATTGTTACTATTAGAGTGTATCATGAAAACATGTTTTTCTCTCCATCTATTCTAAGTCTGTGACGGCAGCATTAATGTAGAAAACTACAGTACATTTAGATTTCAGAAGCTGCCTTCAAGACGACATCTTCTTGAGGTATGCTCATGTATTTTTCACCAAGACAATGCAAAAACATTTTCTGCACACATAGCAAAAGCATGATGTTGACGACCAGGTGCAGGTACTGAAGTGGCCTGCCAGCAGTCCTGACATGCAGGAACGTGCTCAGGATTTTTTAAGGGCAGTTGCTCAAACCTAGAAAAGCTCCTGTCTTGAATATTTGAGGTTTTTAAAGATATAGTTCAGCAGTTTTATTTAGGTTAAATTCTCCACTCACGGCACTATTTTTGAAAATTAATTCAAATTATTTTCTTTAACCCCATTTTTTTCCCATGAGGGGCAATTTTAGGCAAGGAAGACAAACGAGCAATTTCCTGGGCAACCTGGGCCCTGCCCTGAGCATGTCCCTTCTGACTTCCCAACAAATGCAACAATCACAATCTCTTACTGTTTCATAGTAATTCTATTTTTTTATCTGAGGTCTTTATTTGGCTCTTTTACAAAATATGGAAAATCAGTTTACAAAAATATTTTTTGTATATTCATAATTTTTTACCATGTGATATGTCAAAATTGTTGTTGTGTTGTCTTCTGCCCCCTGGTATCAGGTATATCAGAATGTGTTCACCAGGGATTTGATCACGCTGTGTGTATCAAATATGACACATACAGCAAGTTAGCCTGAAAGTTTCTTTGATATTTGTAAAGAAAACAGGGTTTAAACCAAATAAATTACAGTTGCACGCACTGTATTTCAGAAAAATGACCAAACTTTGCTAGAAATGGTGTTGTGATTGACATGCCAGCAAGTATCTTGTGAAAATAGGATGTTAGAGCTAAAAAGAACTCGGGCTGAATAACAGCCAAACTTGCTGTGTTTGTAAGAGATGTTTCCTGTAATGAGGTCAGTGACTGGGAAGTGGGCTGTACACTTTGGGAGCTGAATAGGGGCATAAGTGCCAGGTGTGTTACTGTAGCAGGTGGAGTCTGAGAGGGCAGAGGGAAGAGCTAAGGACAGTTGCTGGAGGGTAAGGAAGTGTCAGGAACTGCCAGAAAGACCCAGAAAACAAAATAGAACCAATGACATTAACTGTTCTTAGGTCACTAAAGGAGAGATTTTAACTCTTAAAACTATTTTTGATAAACCAGCTGAGAGTATAGCGTTGTTATTACAGGTAATCATCAGTCCATTCTTATTATATCTCCTACAAACTGAACTTTACTCCTAATGAAATGCTTGTGCCACAGGTATACTCTGCCCAGCCAGAGGCCATAACATCATTATGCATCTCTTTTTTCTGTCTTTTGATGTCTCTGTTTCTCCTTTTTTTTTTTTTTACTATTACGCACCAAAATAGAGACTGTGAGAAAGTCAGACACAGTGAGAAGGCAGACTGGCGGCTCAGTACGTCAGCAGACGTAATGCCTTATGAGACGGAGCTGTGAAAAGAAGGGCAGGGATAATAAGGGATAATCACGGCTTTACCCCATCGCTGCCAATCACACTGGGTACAGGACAGAGAGATGAAGACAGTAGGACATGCAGCCCCATGTTGATTTGCCTGACCAACTATCTATTCCCGCTGTGATAGCCCGTAAGACATGCTCTAACCCACAGATGAGAACCCTAATCCTGCAATACACTCACTCTGTGGTAGATTAGCTGTAAGGTCTCCTCCCACACTGATCCATGATCCCTTACACGGAAAGAAATAGCTTATAAGAAGAGGGGAAAATATAAGGAGGTGGAAATGATGACAAATAGAGTGTAAGTGGGATAAGGACAAAGAGGATACTTAAGTACAGAGAGGAAAATGTGAAGAGACAAGAAAAGAAAGGAGAGAAAGAATATTGGGGTCATACCTCAGACTGTAGATAACACCTTACTGAGTATAACAGGATTTTAACCGTGAGAAAGGACTCTAGAAAGCAAGGGAGAATCAAGAGAGAACAATTTATATTTGTATGATAAAGGGCGAGTGGGGGATGGCGATAAAAAGGAGATGGTAGCCCAGTTTTTCCTCCACAAAGAGTTGGAAAAGCTGCCCTACAAAATGTAGAATAAAAGCAGGGTGAGACAGAGAGGAGGAGATGGATGGAGTGTGGGTGATGCTGAAGCTGAAGCAGTTACATTGTCATGGTTACCACCACTAGTGTATGAGGAGGCTGCCAGTGTATGCAATGTGTGTGTGTGTTTAAAGTAGAACACTGGGCTTCCAATGCCAACAGATGTCATGTGATATTTGCAGAAGCTTTATGTAGATTAAGTGAAATCCTCTGGTAGGTTTTTCTGTTTCTTTTCACAATGACTTTAGTATTTAAGGACTGCCTTCAGCTTTGCATGATTTTTAGTTGGTGGATTAGTTAAAAGAATTTCTACTGACACATATTTTGTGTCTGTATAAATCATAAAGACAATATGAAACTAATTTAAATGTGATTTACCTTCACTGCATTAACATTTTCTCATTATATCCCCAAGGCCTTAAAGGTTGAATATCGAATATGGAGACAGTAGTTTTTTTTTTTTTTTTTTTTTTTTTTTTTTTTTTTTTTTTTTTTTTTTTTTTTTTTTTTTTTTTTTTTTCTTTTTTTTTTTTTTTTTTTTTTTTTTTTTTTTTTTTTTTTTTTTTTTTTTTTTTTTTTTTTTTTTTTTTTTTTTTCCCCCCCCCCCCGCCCCCCCGCCCCCGCCCCCCCCCCCCCCCCCCCCCCCCCCCAACATCATGTGTGTCTAGGTTGTAGTTGCAACAGCAAAAAAATAATTTCAGCCACTGAGTTGCCAGGTTCGCTGCCGATACCTCAAGTGACCAGCAGCCTCCACCATGTCCAACAAGTATTCCCGAGGAGTTTCTTAACTGAGAGCTGTTTGCCAAGTTAGCAAGCGAGTTAGCTTACCGATCCAGGAGAAAAGTAACCACTTCCACATGTGTTTTAATGCCGTTGAAAAAATTTTATGCGGTTCCATCTAGTGTAGGCTTCACCTAAATTTACTCTTGTTAATTCTTCTGAAGTGACTCCTCTTCTGGCATGGATAATCATATCTCCAGGGCTCTGAACCTGCTCCTGTACTCCACCATTTTTCCCAGTGCCAGCCTAGCTGCTGAGGTGATCATGTTTGGCCCTCCGTCACTCCCCAATTCTAAGTCAGACCGCTAGGCAGGAAGTCCACTCGGTGCAGTTCTATACCCGGTCCTTACAGTTCTAAGTCTGCTCGGTACGATTCTTACAGGTTAGAACTGTACCGAGCAGACTTAGAACTGTAAGTCTACTTCTTACAGCTCTAACGCTGTGTTCAGACCAAACGCGATTTGGGCGTCATGGGCATCAGATTTACATGCAAAGTCAATGGCTGTTTTTGGTTTGTATTGTTTTTTTCTATTTTTGGTCCAGCTGCTTTGTTTATGCTTTAAAAAAAGAGAAAAGAAAAAGTAGAACCTTTTAACGGCACCTTTACCCACAAACAAGACATGTTTTCAGGACAGGTTAACAGATTATGAGGCTAAAATGATGTCAAATTATTGTATTTATAGATATAGCACCAAAACAGAAAAGCAAATAACCAAAACAGAATTTATTCACAATATTGTAGAAATAACACACAGATCAACAGTGACCAAGCGCTTTCTCATTCATATCATTCTCTCAAGTCTTGGCTTTCAGGAGTTTGTTTGTTTGTTTGTTTTGTTTTTTCCAAATATCTACTGTAGTTTGGTTGTTGCTCAGGTGGATGAGCAGGCGTCTATCAAGGGTCGGTGGACTCGATTCCAGGCTTTCCAAGGCTACATGCCAAAGTGCCCTTGGGCAAGACACTGAACCCCACATTGCTTCCCGATGTGCCTATGGGGATGTGAATGTGTGTGTGAATGGGAGATTGTGACACGTAGTGTAAAGCACTTTGAGTGGTCAGAATGTGACTGGAAAAGCGGAATACAAGCACAGTCCATTTACTATTTATGCTGGAATTTACCTTCTATCCTCGCAAAACCATCTCGGCATCAAAAACATCTTCCTGGCTTTATTCCAGCCATGGAGGACCATTATTTTTGTTCTTTCCAGACAGACACAACTTTTTGTCACATGTTGATCTTTGGTTTCACCTGATTTGACATTATTGTCAATTTAAGTTATCCAACTGGAGTTTTCTAACTTCCAGTTATCTTTGACTGGAAGTTTAATAACTCTAGTTATCTTTGACTGGATCTTAGCAACAATAATTGTGATAACAATCTTTTTTTAATACAATATGAGAAATAATCACGTTATGATGTCATTGATGATTTACTATAAAGGGTCAGAATGAATGCTCCTGTTGTCTTTTCTTGCTCTGTAACTTTATTTCTGTTTTTTCATTGCTTCCTCTAGTAATGTTCTCTTATGTTTCTTTGCTGAATCAGCCATGGTGAACGTCCAAAACTGCCAGATAATATTCAGTTGCTGGCATGTGACACTGTCTCGTAAAGCAAAATGCAGCTGTCATGTGTTTCTCCAGGCTAAGGGGAAAAAATGCATTTTCGCAGCACTGGGACGCTGCAGGGCAATGACGGCTCCACACAATGACTGTCAGTGTGCCATCAAAACAAGTCAGAAGCACAGAGATTTAAGGCTGGGAGCTGTAGTATTGCCTTAACTAACTGAATGAAGTGATGCTCCGAGGCAAAAATCACATTCTACAATGAACTGTCATCATGTCATAAAAGGCACAGTAGAAAACTAAAAAGAGCCTAGTGGGACCCACCTGTTTCATAAGGGTTGCACTTGAAAGTTTAAAGATGGGAGGAATGAGGAAATAGAGATAGAAATTATCTGTGTTGCCATGCATGCAGTCACCGACATCATGCTGGAAGCAAAGCAGTTAAGTTAAGTGTACCATTTATAATTTACCACACAGGTGAATGTTAAAGGTTGTCATTAATTTCATACCCCATCATGAACACCTGACGAAAAACAGGTAGATCTCCTCTTGCTACCAAAAGAAATTTGAACAGACATGGCATGGATACAGAACCTCTGAGGGATGAGGATGAGGACATCCTGAAGTGTGTGACACCATGATTTTAGGAAAAGACAGTGCTGCCTGTCTGACAAAAATTCTGCTATTTTGAGATTGTGGCTGAAATGAAAGCAGACTGCTTTCATTTTTGCTCTAGATTTGGTTCCAAATGTCCTCATTCATTGTAAGATGTCAAAATACATATTGTGTTATAAGTATATTTGTGGCACATTACTGTTGTTTTAGAATCCTTGTTATCCCTTCATAGCACATCTGTTAATAGTTATCAGAAACTTTCCGGCTTAATGATAAGTTAACTTTTTTGTTTTTGTATTGTGATGTTGTATTTGGAGCCTGCAAACAACATAAAATATGTTAAGTACAGTTTCCCATCTTTTTCGCTTCATTTTTTAATATTCAATAGATCATTTGCTTAAAATGATAGGTCAGTATTTTTTTTTACATATAGTCTGCACCTGCTGAGTGAAGTTTATGGCTTTTTTATGCTAAATCCTCCACTTTAACATTAAGCAGCATTCTGTTTATGTTTGCTGTTCAGTCTTGCATAATTTGCATATGGTGAATTCATAGGGTTTCTTCTTTGTACATATTGTCCCACTGTAAAACAAAGTTACTATAAAACCTTTTGATGTGAGACTGAGCTCCTGAAGGCAGCAACAGTTTCCACTCCAGGAGAATAAAAGAAAAAAAAAAGAAAAAAAAAATGAAACACCCCCTGAGTTTTTGTACAATGACACAAGCATACAGGGGTTCTGCATTAACATGAATTCAGGCTATTAATTTAAAATAAACAGCCTGTGAACACTGTAGAAATGTGTTCCTATTAAGTTTTTACAAATCTGCAATAAAAGCACCTGGTAAAATCTGTGTGGAGAAATATGTAACACTATGTTTATTAGTTTATTTTATAGATGCTTGAGGGGAAATTAACTGCTTTGAATTAACTTTATTTAATTTCTGATCCACACCTTTAGATGTGATGAAAATGGTTGCACTGAGATGCAGCAGGACATGCTACAATTCAGTCGGATCACAGTTCAGTGCTATTGTGAACAGTTAGCTTATCAGTACCAAAAGAGTGGACATAGCAAGCTCTTTCCTTAAAGGGATGCTACCTTCATTCTCCATTACAACAAGAAAGGAGAGAAAAAGGCAGAGTTAAGATGAGATGAACTGAGCATTTCTGAATCAATGAACAGCACCGCTGCTACACAATGAAATTAATAAAGTGAACCTCACATGTTTAGACAAGTCATCCATGCTAGCAGCTTCCGTGTTAATAACAAACTTGTGCAGACTTGCCCCTCTATCTCATGGTTCTCAGTCTCTCTAAATAAGTCTTTTGGTAAAATGTTGTTTTTAATGAATCATGAAGACAGACCAAGTTTGTGGTTCTGAATCCAAATATGATGTAAGAAATATCAAAGATGTCTCTTTCTTGTGTCACGCTGCAATCTGAGAAGCCACTCAGCACATGTCAAAAGCAAAGTGTGGAGAAATGGCTGTCTGCAAGATAACAGGTAAAATCATTAGCATTGGTGATGTCTTATTCCTGTCAGTGTGCTCTGAATAATCATTGATAAGTTATAATAAATGCCAGAGCTAAGGGACTTTTTTTTTTTTTAAATTCCATTTATGGTTTATATAATTACAATTAACACAAATGAAAAGGAGCAGGAAGAAGATAAACTTGTAATGCCTGCCCCTTTCTGTACAAATATTTCTCTTAGAGACCAAAAGTACACTAAATCACTTACACAGAGAAGAAGGAAATACATTTAAAGTACAAGTCATCTATTCCATCCATTCCAGTGCATAAGAGTTTATTTTATCTTTTTAAAATATTTTCTTAAACGGGAAAATACTTGTGCAACTCTTCAAAATAACATTTTGAGAATTCCATAATTAAATACCTGTAACAGAAATACACATTTGTTTTAACGTTAACCGACCAAACCTGGGTTTAAAATCCAACCAGCATCTGCAGTCCTCCTCTTCTATTTCAAATAGGTTCTGTAACTGTTCTGGTAAATATTTATTCGTTGCTTTATGCATTATTATCAAAGTCTGGAGCTCAACCAAATCCATTATTTTCAATGAACCAAACAAAATAAAAAGTCTGTTTGTATGTTCTCTATACCCTACTTTATATATTTTCCTTATAGCCCTTTTCTGTAACAAAAACAATGGAGTAATGCTGCTCTTATAAGTATTGCCCAACACAATCAAACAACACATAAAATATGGTACATTAAACTTCCTCCCACCATTAAAAGATTTCAGGAGTCATAATTTTTTTTAAACAGTTTTTGATGTAAGACATGATTGCAATTAATGTTTTAACAGGTCAAAGGAGCCATTGTTGGTGTTTTATAGGAACAAGGCTTATCCTTTAGACCTGTAATGTAAAGGTCTTGTTACTCAGCTTTGGCCTTTGTGTACGTGCAGTAACAGTGCACTTTGTGCATGTGATAGGTTACCGCAGGAGTCATGCTGCGTACACGTCTTGCTCCCCTGCAGACATGTCCTATTCTGTTGTGTAGTGTCTGAACCTCCTTTTCAAAAACCAAAATAGAACATCTATTGATTGTGTGTCAGTGTGTCTGCACCTCAGGGACACATACTGGAGCCAGTTTGGCAAGTTTAAAATTAGATAAATGAGGTTTTTTGTTTAATCACATTGTGATGCATATGTCCTTTAACCTGTAATCTCAATTTCCCAATGATTTATTGTCATCAAAACTATGTAAAATTCTCTGCGTCCTCTGCCTCTGTGGTTGCCGGCTACTATATCTACAATCAGTCTCTTACACTCATCTTCTCCTTATTCTCCTCACACAACTTCCGAGATACTGTATTTATGAGTTATAACAAGAGCCAGAATAAAAACACATATCTGTACCGCAAGTCTAAGAAGTTGTGACTCTCTATTAACCTGTTTCTTCCTTCATGATGATATAGTCATCTAATACCATGTTTGTGGTTTTGACCCATTAATGCTCTGATTCAGTATTAATACCACACTGAAATCCAGTTCAGAGAGTCAAGGGAAGACTGCTTTTGTTCCTGGCAGTCAAACACTTTGCAACAACCTCTGTGGACATCTGGCAGCTGTAGCAACCATACGTTTAAGCCTAAGATAAAAGAAAGCTTTCTTTGGAGTGTTGTTTTCTCAGAGGAGCCCATTGTGATTGAGATTCTGTGAAAACAGAATCTTGAAAGTCTTCTATGTGTTTGTGTGTATACAGACCAATCAAAAACGTAGACAGACCTGATCATTTTTTTTAATTTAATTATTCTAATAATCTAATAGGGCTTCACAGTGGTGTTGTGGTGAGCACCACAACCTAAAAGTAATGCCCCTTTCCTACTAGCAACTCATTAGCCCTGCCTACATTCAGCCTACACCACACATACTGCACCTGTGTACATTTTGTTTCAACTGTACAATGTAAGGTAACTCATTTGATGTAAATGTATGTTTGTGTAGGCATAAATTTATGCTTCTGCCTATTTTGGTCCTATAACCGTTAATTGCTTTATATATGAAGAAATTATTTTGTGACTGAAACAAAACTACCCCAATTTCTTTTGCTTCGCTTACTGTACAATAGAGCAACGATCACCCCCTCTTGGGCCAGTGTCCTAAATGCTTTCAACATTTCCTTGTTCCAGCACACCTGACTCAAATTAAATGGATCTAATAGCTGACGAGATCTGCACAATGACTCATTATTTAGAGTCAGCTGTGCTGGCACAAAGACGCTGGCTGAAGAGGTCCCAATTTGGTGATCCCAACAATAGAGGGCAATTGCGGCCATCTTCAGTATGGGCAGAGTTGACAAAGCGATGTTTCGTGAAGTCATTTGTTTGAGACACAAACACTAAACAACAGCAATAGTTTTTTTTTTTTTTTTTTTTTTTTTTTCTTTTTTTTTTCTTTTTTTTTTTTTTTTTTTTTCTTCAGGAAGTCAAGCTTGTGATTTACCTGCTGTTCGTTTTATTGCTCACAGTTAGAAAGTGATTTATTGAGCAGATTCAAAGAAGGTTGTGAGCTGTGTTTTCTCCAGGTGCCACTTTGGGTTTTTAAAGATGGCGTGGTTGGGAGTTGCACTCACTCTTCCCATGACATCAGATTCTGGCCAATCATGGCCCGCAATCTGGACACATCACCATTTTCGGCCCTACTTGGCTCCTTCAGAGCCTCAATGGAGTAGTTGCCAAAACTTTCTTACCTCAGGAAAATTGTAATTGGAGCACAAGCAAATCTGACAGTGTGGTGCTGGGCTGGGTAACTAGGCAAGTGGGAAAAGGGCATAAGAAGATCACAGGTTTGAGCCCCAACTGGGTAGGGTTTGGAACAGTGGCCTTCTCGTGTGGAGTTTGACATGCTCTCCCCATGTATATATAGGTTCCCTCTCTGGCTTCCTCCCACCATCTATAGATTTGGTATAGAGTATTGTGGAAATTCCCTGTTATTGGCCTCAACAACTGAATTTCTGGTATCATGACAACACTACATGCATGTTAGGTTAATTGGTCACTAAATTCTCCATAGGAGTGCATCTGTGCATAAATGATTGTCTCTCTGTTGGCCCTGATACACTGGCAACCTGTCCAAGGTGCGCCTGCCTCTGCCTCTGGCCTGATAATTGCTGGGATAGACTCCAGCGACCCTCGTAACCCTGAATTGGATTAAGTGATACAGATATTGAATGAATGAATAATTTAATGATCAAAAATTACACACAGTTCCAATCAAGCATCTAATACACTATATCACAGGGTCGTTTCTTTTTCTTTAAATTTTTTCTTGATTTGGGACTGTCTTTTTTTTTTTTTTTTATAACAGGCAGTGGTTGAGGTGGCTGAGCAGCTTAGAGGTAAAAATGTGCCACAAATAATTCAGCAGTCTCATCTCTGGCTCCCACCAGCTCATCAGCTTTGAGGATAATGATTTATGGCTGAACATCTTTTCTAAGCTCCCTGCAGAAACAAATAAAGAAAAATTTTAATCTGTGGGAGAATAATTTTGAACGTGTTCAAAAGATAAGAGTCGCTGCCTGCACCTTATCTTACATGACATTTTCTGCTAGGCTGATGGAGTTTCGCTTTATCCATCATCCCATTTTCCCTGGAAAGTTTGCAGAAATTCAGCAGTATGATTCAGTTATAGACTTTTTTTTTTCTTCACTTTGAAGCTGTCTGGTACCAATTTGAGACTCAGATTTTCTTTATAGTTGTTTAGGTAGGTTACAGGTTACTGTTTCACCTATAAAGCTCATGTGGTCCATTCCTGAGTTTCTGGCAGAATCAGTTTTGGTTCATTCACACATCAAAAATAGTTAAACAGTATTTCTTACTGTGGAGTTGGTATTGTCTGACACATCATCCACATTATTGAAGGCATATTTAATAGTTTCACTTCTGTAAAGGTTGATAGAAAACAATAATTTCTTTACAATAAGCACCAGTAAATACCAGCAGACATAAAAGAATCAACAAAACACATCCTAAAAAAATGCAAAAAAAAAAAAAAAAAAAAAAAGTCCTTCTCTTTATTAATTACAGAGGAAATTTGGCTAATCCTTCTTAAAATCATTGCTTCAACTTATTGAGGACTGCAGGCATTATCTACATGTATATGCTACACTCTTTAGATCCAACTACAGCATATCAATCCAGCTGAGGTCTGGACTTGGGCTGGATCATTACAACATATAGTTTTTTTTACTCTTTCGGCCATTCTCTTATAGATTTCCGCTGTGTTTGGGATTATTGTCCTGTTGCATGATCCAGTTCTGGGCCAACTTTCACTGTCAGATGCCAAGGTTTACTTAATAACTAGGTGTCCAGGTCCTGTGGCTGCAAAACAAGCACAATTTCTCAGCCCTAAAAAACTTTTGTTGACAGTTTTTATAATTCAATGTTTCTCAAATGAAAGTAAATGTAGTGGTGCATGAGAAAATCAACAAAATTCAAAAAGGTATCCATGTGAAATTCATAATAGCCCTGTATTATCAATAAAATATGCACATTTATAAACTATAATGAATATGTTGTTTTTAGTTTAATTCATTGTGATAACACTAAGGTCACCTCCATACCTAGATTTTCAACATGTCAAATGATGTCACCTGTCAATCACTTATCACAACAAAAACTTTAAACAATGGATTTACTGTTTGAAACATAGCAGTGATGCTGCTGAAAACACATCAAGTCAAAGCCAAAGGAAACGAACACAGAGCCATAAGAGGTTATGTCTTACTGGGATGTACATCCAGAAGCTGCAGCCTACCTGAGACAGACACTTTCTGCTTAAATAGGAAACATTTTAACAGCTTGTAAATGCATTTTTCCATTTTAATAGCCTTGAAATAGCCAAGTTTGCCATGAATTTTGTCACGGATTATTGACATTTAGCAAATTTGAAATCTACTTTTTGAAACTTTTGATTTTCCAGTTTGTTTAGTAACAAATTCTAATTAATCAGCCACTGATGGCACACTGCTGTTTACTTTTGTTTCCGACCGAAACAGCTAAAAAAAAAAAAAAATTGTAGAACCACCAACTCTGTGCTGCCACAGAATGTTCCCATTTTCTCCTTGCAATCCAAAAAAACTGAGTCAAACTTGTTCAATTTCTTCTACTGTCGTGAACATAACATTTAAACTTAACTTTTTTGCAAACTGAGGCCTAAAGAATCTGAGGTGTGGATCTTGAAGTGTACTTAAGTATAATGTGGTAACCTCTGACATACTGTTGTGCTTTTGCACATGTCACGCTTACCATTGGGGTCATACTTAACATGAAAACAAAATGCCAGATCTGAATAATGTGCAGGAGCTTCCATTTTGGGTATGGTTGATGCAGTATGTACTGTAACAACGAGCTAACTTCTCATAGCTTGTCTTAAATAGATAAATCTATTTAAAGACTGATAGATTTTTGCTCAAGCTAGTAGTCTCTTGACCCACTTGTCTTATTTGTGAAACCCTCTGTTAGGAACTTCAATGTAACTCTTGGCTCAGTGTTGACTCTGGATGCTGCTTTATCATTTAAAGGGGAAACTCAGTAACTTTTTTACCTCAATAAATGCTTTTCAGAATCCCTGTGTGGCTAAACAAAGTGTTTACGGAGCGATTCAATGTCTCCCCCCCCCTCTCGCCGTTGCCTCTGGCCTGCGAGCAGCTCTATGCAACTTTGCCTGCGCCGACCCGAGCAGAACTTGCTACAAGAGAAACTGCTGTACGGTACTCAGGTCCCCTATCTACCCAGCTGCTTCCAGCTCTGATTTGAACCAGACTACCAGCGCTAATTCGAAGGAAACATTTCTTTAGCTTCAGACCACCTAAACACCGGCTCCTGGCTCTCATAACCAACTCTTTGCTGGACCACAGTGATTCACGTAGCTTGTGCTGCCTGGGCGCCAGGTGAAGCATCACTGCTTCAGGCTCAAAAATCACTTGTGATGTCCGCAAAAAGTAAATAAAAGTTTGTATTCTTACCTGCTACTCGCCAACACCAGAGAAAAATATAATCCACGGCATATTTACCCACAAATCGCGGGTAAAACGTCCCGTTTCCGAAGAGACAGGACTCTGCTTTGAGCAGAGGGAGACGAGGTGCTGCTACCAACGTAGCAAAGTAGCATCAACAAGCTAGTAAAAGCTTAGAAATATATTCAGGGATCAAAATAGAGGAAAAACAGGTAGAGAAGCCATCTGTGTGCTGTGGGGGGTGTAGGGGGGGGGTTGAACTTTACGACAGTGAAAGGACGCCACTAGGGGGAGCCCCGAGCTGAAGTTACTGAGTTCTGCTTTAAAGAATAGGCTCTATGCACAACTCCTGCCTGGCCAGTTACTGAGATCAGACACACCTGGATTAATCAGTTCGTCCAGTAATAAAAGACTTAAAACAAAGGAGCTACCTTAAGTTCAGGAAGTAGTGGAGTGCATAGAGCTCATTGTCAAGCTGATTGTGTTTCGCTTTGAGATGGAAATGATCACACAAGCTTTTACGTATTTCATCACATCTGATTACTGTAACTCACTGTTCACTTTTTTTTTGATTGAGTAAAATAAATCTCTGGATTTGCACAGAACGCTTCAAAATCTTTGAGGTATTCTTATGTTGCTAACTCAGCTGTCTGGCTCCCCATCCACTACAGAGTGCATTTCAAAATGTTGGTCTCAACCTATAGAGCTTTACATGGTCAAGCACCAACTAACATCAGAGAACTGACCCCAACAGGTCTCTGAGGTCATATCAGGGTCTGCTGGTTGTGCAGCACATAAAGACTAAAGGTAACAGAGCCTTTGCAAAAGTCGCTCCTACTCTCTAGAACCCATCACTAACCTGACTTTGTGATCTCTTTTAAAAAGCAGCAGAATACCCAGCTTTTTAAGCTCAGTTTCATTCAGCTTTTGTTTTTGTTTTTTATATTTTCATGTATTTCTTTGTGAAAACACATCACATTTCTTGGTGGGTGCTATATAGATAGAATTTACTTACTTTCTTATTTACAGGTGTTATTCAAAAACATCAGAAAAGTGACTGCAGGGGGGGCACATATGATTGTCACTGTGGTAGACTTTCTAGATTGCAAGCACAGGTAATATCCTGCAGATACATCAACTCCATCAATAGCACCATAGGAAATCCCTAAACCTCTCTCCTCAACGCACACTGCTTCCATGCTGCAAATGATATACCAAAAACATCATTTATGCTGACACAAGTTCACCACAACTCTCAATGAACCCTCTTATGATCGTTCTTAGTTCATAGCTTCGGTGCCAGTGTAGCCTTCATCTGTCACACTGAGGGCAAGGAGCTTTGGTGCATTAGCACCATCCCACGCTGCTTGCTCTGAGCCATGCATATTGAATGAGCATGTAACCTACATCTATCCATGCTTCTGTCAGCAGAAGTCCCCCTGATGAGACAAATTCCTTAAGCAGACTGTAATGGTGTCCAGGAACATGTAGTACGGTGTTTAGTCAATTTATTCCCCTGTCAGAAGAAATCAGGGTCCTGCTGATTTGACTTCAGCTGCTTTTCAAATGGCTGCCAGACGCTCGGGGCAGGAGCTATTTAAATGGGTCTTTTAATGTGTTGATGCTTCAGTAATTGAGATATTGATGTTTTATTGGGTGATTAGGCTGAGCAAAAAATTTGATATTTTGAATATTTAATAAAGTAATATATGTTTCATTTTTATTTACAAACCAAATACTCATTTTTTAGGTTGACTCTGCATGATTAAGAAAACTGCTACCATGGTTGGATGGAGCTGGATTGTGTTCAAAAGCGTAAAATACAGAGATAAAAGATCTGTGAGACATCCAGCTCAACAAACTCACTGATTACAGTGAGTCGGAGGTGTTAATGCTGGATTTCATAAAGCAGCATAAAATCAGCCCAACGATGAGGGAAATTTTAATCACTGCACGGCTGAGGGAGGAACACTCATGAATAATTTTGCTGTGCACCATATTTAACTGGCAGAATATTCATTGAAGCTGATCAGCCCTTAAACATGCAGTTACAGCTCTCTGTTTGTCTCTCTGCTTTGTTTTTGTGTCTCAGATTCTGATCGGAGAAGTGACCAGTTTCTTTGTGAAGACAGAAGGAGCTCAGGAGAAGACCATTGTGACCGCCGACTGCTGTTATTTCAACCCTCTCCTTCGTAGGATCGTACGCTTTCTGGGTCAGTCAGGGACCTATGGATCATAAGTTCTTTAACTTTGACTTATACTCTAAGAGCTTCTGCACTGTGGGTCCAAGGCTCATTAAGGCATACAGAACTACTCCTCTGTCAGAGTGTGTGGACTAGACAAAAGGAGCCCTTGTCCCCAGTGTGGGTCTCCCGTGGTCCAATTTTCATTGCCCTTCTTTTCATGTCCTATTCTGATGATGCACTTAGATCTATTTTAACATCTCTATATTGTGGCTGAAGTTATAAAGCTCCAAAGCAAAGGCTGTACTATTCCTCTGGCCTTTGCCCACAATACAGATAATGACAATTCCCTCCCAGCATAAACATATATTTCTACCTCTTCTAAGAGTTCATCATTTTTGAGCTAACACTCACTTCTTCATCTTTGTTCTCCTAGGTGTCTACTCCTTCGGCCTCTTCACTACCACAATTTTCGCCAATGCCGGTCAAGTGGTGACAGGAAACCAGACACCACACTTTTTGTCCACGTGCAAGCCAAATTACACAGCTCTGGGCTGCCAGTCTCCTCTGCAGTACATCACAGAGCATCGGGCCTGCACAGGAAACCCATTCCTGGTGCTGTCTGCCCGAAAATCCTTCCCCTCCAAAGATGCAGCACTCAGCTTTTATTCAGCCATCTACACCGTGGTAGGAAAACTTTCATAAAGGAAGTACCTAAAGGGAGACCCATTAACATGTTGCATAGGATGACCTGTGTATCTACATTTTCCTTTTTTAACATCAATAAATAAAACAATAACCAGGTAAATAAAATAAGATGAAACGGGCCACACTATCAGTCAAACAAAGCTTATTTAGTTGAAGGAAACTGCTTCGATGTGAAACAACCAACACACTGCAGATATTAAATGTTCTAGTCCAGCTGTGGACTAAATTATCAAGTGTGAAACTGTGTAACATATATTTTCATAGCAGGTGTGTGCTGCTAAAAAATTCAACTACATTCATTTATTCATTCAACATCCTCCTCAGGGTTTCCCCTCTCTGCTCTTATGATGGTGCCTTGATCCTGTTGTTTTTACAAGCACTTCACCAGCCATGGTGTGTTATTATGGCGCTTTCCCTCAGCTGCTGTAAAATCACTGCAAAGTGTGACCCCTTGTGGTGTAATCACATAATTTGATATTTCAGGTCAGTCAGGTTGTAGTAGTGAATTATGTATTTTCTCTACTAGCTGAATGGATCCACGGTTACCACACAGGGTCCAAACTAATCTTAAATGATCGCATTATGTTGCTTTTATGTTATTTAATTTTGTTTTGGGTTTTTTTTTTATCTACATATTTATCAAGTATATCTCTGTCTTCCAGATGTACGTAACTCTGGTGTTCCGAACCAAAGGGACCCGTCTGATGAAGCCCACCATATGCCTGGTGCTGCTGTCTCTGGCTGTGTTGGTGGGAGTGGTGAGGGTAACCGAACACAGGAACCACTGGAACGACATCCTGGCTGGATTTGTCACGGGAGGGGCCATCGCTGCATTCCTGGTGAGAGGAAGAAAAGAGAGGGATAATGAAGGAAAAAAGGGTGCATGAGAGATTTCATCTGAATCTGCAGAGCCCCTCAGTTCAAATCTGGTGGTCCCCAGACAAAGAGGGGCCACCGTATCATAGAGGCGAGAGGTGGCTCTACTTAGAAAGGTTATTTGGGCAACAACAGTCACTGTGCAGGTAGTTGTAGTTGAATGTACAGTAGTTGTCAATGCAGATACAAAAAAATGAAAATAAACCCTTATCTATCCACAGTTGTATATTGGAAGACCTCCACACAGCACTGAGTTATAAAAACATTATATACTATCAGGATTTACCATTTCTAACCCACCTTGGATAGGTATGGTCATGGGAAGGCCTTTGGATCTAAATGTGACCGTGGAAGTTTCTGCTATATACTGCAATATTTCTGGATAAGTGTATTTCAATGATTTATTTATTTATTATCATTATTTTAATTATAGTGTGTGGTGGGGAACGTTGGCCCTGGTCCTGCCAGTTTTCCATGTGTCCCTGCTCCTACACACCGGATTCAGATGAATGAGTCACTGTGCAGAATTTGATAGGTTGTTGGATCCATTTGATTTAAATCAGGTGTGCTGGAGCTGGGACACTAAGAAATTCTGCAGGACTGCGGCCCTCAAGGACCAGGGTTCCCCACCAATTTACCAGTAATAAGTAGCTCATAACTGGGTATTGATATCTTGCTGGTTTGCCAAATTTGTGAATCATTGCAATGTTAGTAGAAACAAACTGTTCGTATACCTGTAGTTGCTTTTTTCTGGATGTGACTCAAACTAACTGTATGCTTTTCTAGAAATGTTGTACTTTGTCTGCTTTTAACTCAACTCTGATCATATTATCCATTTGTAGAACAAGAAACTTATTTAGAAAATGGGCTGTCACAAACTCTTTTCCATTTAACTTAAATATGTCTTTAGCAGGACACTATATCTAAGGAGTTACTTATAAAACTGGATGTTGACTTGAGGTCAACGACTTTTTGTACTATTTATGTTGCAGTGTTGAAGTATAGGCTGCATGTATCTACCTGTATGCATAATTTTTATCAGTGTGTGTGAAATAAGTCTCCAAATTTAACGATTCATTGATCTTGTGACTCCATGCAGGTTTAGTCTGAGGGTATTTTTATGATATGAACTGAGTCAGGGAATGCAAAAAGAGCACTGCTGATGTAAGCTTTGTACATGCCAAATGAAGGTTGGATGGAATGATAATGAAGGCTAGAAGGCAAGGCAAGTATATTTTTATAGCACATTTCATGTACACGACTATTCAAAGTGCTTTACATAAAACATTATAAGCATTACAGCGGGATGCAAAAGGGGAGAAAAGAAAAAAGAATGTGACAGGGAATACATGTTAGGTGCATTTTTACCAACAGCACCCTGAAGCTAACAGCCTGGGGCCTGTTAAGTGTAAAATCATTATTTCAGGCCTGGATCTGTTGCATGTCCATGCCTGAGTTTCTTGGTAGATGTTCAAATTAAGTCCACTGAAGAATGTCACTCCACTTCATTTGGACTTGTTGGACTATTGGGATTATAACATTACGACAATACCATAAAACCAGAAAGCCCACTTCAGCTGTAAAACATATGTGTCCATGCCTTTGACTTTTATGGGGTTTGGGGTGTTTTTATTTGTATCTTAAAGCATGTTGTAAAAAAAAAATAAGAAATGAGCATTTAATCCCTCTGAATCAGATCTTTTTACTTATAGTTGCTGCTGCTTGTGTTGTCCACTGTAGAGTGCCCCTGTGGTTCAGATCAGTTGGTGTTATATGCTGCGTCTTCTCACCTGTGTCTGGCAGGAACGCTTTAGGTGTTTGGTCTCTTAATTACTGTGAAGCAGTCAGAGATGAATGTTTTGATCTCCGAGCTCTGCCTTGTTGTTCGTTCTGGAGTTTCTGGAACGAATCGTGCCTTTCCTTTTTCTCACTTATGTCGGCTCTCCAACAGGTGTCATGTGTGATCAACAACTTCAAGCCAACCTACATAGCAGTGCCAGCTCCTCCTCCTCCTCCTCCACAGCGTCCAGAGCCCTCCGTTGGGCTGCCTCTACTTACCCTGCCCCGTGTGGAGAGTCCACTTGAAAAGTTAAGTGGCCTCCAGGTAAGGGTTGGTGGGTAGAAATGTATTTGTATCTCAAAGAGAGCTAACTTTGTGCTTGTCCATATGGATAAACTTAGATGTGTTTCCATAACTACTGTAAACTATACTT
This sequence comes from Atherinomorus stipes, assembly GCA_023101725.1. Classification (NCBI taxonomy): domain Eukaryota; kingdom Metazoa; phylum Chordata; class Actinopteri; order Atheriniformes; family Atherinidae; genus Atherinomorus; species Atherinomorus stipes. The sequence goes on along the minus strand of JALJCO010001535.1, from coordinate 623,974 downwards.
ATGGTGCTTCTAATCTGTCATACTCATCACTTTCCATCTTTTTAACCAACCTATTCTTCTATTTCTTTGACTGTTAGGCTCCAGGGCTACCATATTCTGAGATCACATGACCATCAGCCAATCCCGTCCCCCACCCCTCCCGATGTGCTCCTCCCAACAAGACGTTGCCTCACCAGCGCAGTCTAGACCTGCCCACTGAATGCCCCCCACCCTGTCCCGCCCATCCTGAAGGACGACAACCTCTGCGACGAGTCAAATCCACCCAAGTGTGAAGGTTCACCAGTCACAACGGACAAAGCTCGGCTGAATCGTGTCACTGGCTAAAGACCTGCCTCGTACTGTCCTTGTTTGTCCTCCAAGATGGCCTCCCTTATCACTTGGGTGTCAAAGCCCGATGTGAAGCCTCGTCAAAGCCAGAGCTGTTAAAGCAATACTGTGTCCTGTTATTTTGTGTTTTTTTTTCACAAAGACTCAACAGCGACTCTAAAGACTGTTGGCTGGTGATAACTTGATATTTCCAATCAAATCAACAACAAAAAAAAGAAAGCAAGTAAACTCAGCTGAGCTGAGGGTCACAAATGGATTTTCCTCAAGACCATTTTGTAATACTCAGGACAAAAAATGGAAACAAGCAAAGAACGCATTTAGCAAATAAAGACCTTTACGTAATCAGAGTGCAGGTAATGTTGGGTATTATTGCACAGATTTGCTGTCAGAGAGGGAAGCACTTCTGTAAATTATAGCACAGATGAACCCATTTAGTGTTCAGTAAACTGTGTTGTTTTTTCTTTTTGTTTGGTTTAAATAATCATGTGAAGTGATAATGAGATTTTAAACACACTTGAGCTCTGCTTGTGATGCCACATTTGATTTGTTTTTGGGGCTTCAGTTTTAATCCCAAATGTGGTTCTTAATGTTCAGGTGTCTGTTTTAAATGTCGACTGGTTTGATGTTCATGCTGTGAAATATTCAGGAAATTTGAGGACTTGACTTCCTGCATTTTACCCAATAGAGTTCTTTAGTTTGCAGAAGAATGCTGTTCTTCTTTTCCTTTTTACCATACTGAAGCCTCATGTTTGTTTTTACTTTTCTTTGAACACACAGAACACTAATAAGATGTTGCTTACATTCATATCAAATGATGTCTCTAACACAAATATGTCAAAAAAGCTGATTTGACATCAGTTTAATACTGTTTTCAGTGCGTCTGTCCCGCCTCGTCCTGTTCACCACACTTATGATGTAAAAGTAATGGCACAGACAGTGTTTAACACTGAGGTGTGACCTCTGGGGTTTTGTATAGTTTTGTACAGTGCATAGGTTTCTTTACACAGTATACAACATTATCGTTCTATTTAAAGTGTGTGAACAATGTGAAGTCACCTGAAGCTGTCTTGTAGGAACCGGAGTACCTGGATCTACAGTAAAGCAGGAATGTAGCGCAGCGGAGGTGCGTGTGAAATCTAACTAGCATAGAGTTGGTATGTTGGGCTCACAACCTTGCTTGGTTCTGCTCAGTTCAACAGGATACTGCAGGTCACACAAGTTTACAGAATGGGTTATATAAAGAAGACATAATGGTTTTTATTAAGCGTGTGTGAGTGTGTGTATGTGTATGTATGCTTATTGGGATTGGTGTGCATATTTATAATGAGCACATTGTATGGCAGCACAACTGTTAATTTGGCAATCTGTTTTCTTAAGTTATACGGTCAGAAATAGCTGCTATAATTACACACTTGTGCTTGTGTATTACTGCAGGCCTGAAAAGGACCCCTGCCAAGGTGTCCTAACAATGCCTGCTATAGCAGAAGGTGCTCATTATAGCTCTCGGATTACAAACAGTATTTTCTTTCAGATTTTTTTCTTTCTTTTTGTAAACATCTGAATGGATTGAGAACTATCTGTTCAAATAATGTTATTTTCATGTTATAAGTCTCTGTTTTGTATTTATTTACCAAAAATAAATTACAATTATCACGTACTGCTATAAAAATCTAAGGATGGATCATTGATATTGATTTTATTTCACTGTAGCTGTGAACTCTGAGAAATTGTTCAGTGACAGTTTTAGAAAACTGCTTTCTGTTACTCTTGACCATATGTCACACCTGCAGCTAGGACATGTCATGTTGATGGTCTGTAAAAAAGGAAGGACTGAAACTCTGTAATGGAGCTGTCCTGTCCCAGTTTCCCGAAGAGCACAGAGCAGTATTGCATGAATACAAAAGTATGTCTGTTTTCAGTTCTCAAGTTTTTTGTGTTGGAATATTTTCAAAAAAGAAAAAAAAATATTTTTTCCTCACCAAGACTTAAAGGATAACGTTCGTTTTTTTTAAAAAACCTGGATCTTATTTCTAGGAGTTTATATGTATATTTACTCACCAGGTAAAATTGACTGACTCCATCGGACAATTTTTAGATTAGTTGCCATCCTCATATATCCATATAATGGGAGTTAACAGGGCACAGTGAATGTGTCTATATTCCTTAATTTCACATACTATAAGATGAATGAACAAACTAAACAAACAAGTACTATTTTCCTGAGAGTTCAGAGTTTCATAGATTGCAGTGTGTTGTTAGCTAGCTTCAGTTGTCCCCAAATTTATTCATACCTCCTAATAAATTAACTGTCAGTGAGATAAGTTGAAATTGAAAATAATAAATAAATATTTTCTGAAAATCATGACATCGATTTTGAATTGTGGTTCAACAAAAACATTAAAAACGAACAAAAAAAATAAAATAAGTAAACAAGCATGATGGGGCTCTGAAACTAAAATTTGTTGAGCAACATTTTGAGGCAATCATTGCAATTAAGTGTTTTCTGTAACATCCAATCAGACCTGTTGACAGGTATTAACATGTATTTTTTTTTTTTTACATGTATTCAGTTGATATGTATTTTGGAGTTCATGAGCAAGTTGCTCTAATTTGTTTGGAACAGATTTGTTTGTTTTTTAAATAATCTTTTCAACTACAATTCAAAAACAATTTATTTCACAAAATTACAATTTTGCACATTTTTTTATTTCTCATTTTTGAAAGTTTTTGTGATCTGAATAACTATTGTGCATTTAGCATTTTCTATACGGCTAAAGCCAGCTTCCATTTGCCGCCTTCAATCAAAAGGACACACCCCTAATTATGTGTAATTTCAAGATTAAATAACATGTAATTGGATGAGTTTTTTTTTTTTTAAATTACCCCTCTCACAGTTGACACGAAGGTAAACGACCCTTTTAAACCTAAAATAGTTTTTTGAACCAGCTTTCAACGTGTTTATTTCTGCTGTTAAGTTGGCCTTTTTAACATGGGAATCTATGGGAATTCAACACCAATTCCAATTCCTATCTTAACCCTCAATCAGTAGTAGGCCTCAAAACCAAGTGTTAAGGGCTATTTTGTGACTTCTAAATGGGACACCCCTTAAATGCAGATACGTCTTCAAACTGTGGGGGGCAGCATTAACCAAAGCGGCGTTTACTCTGTCAATTCAGAATAATAGGAAGAAGCAGTATTTATTTTATTTACATTTATTTGCGCTGTTAACCCTGACTGTTTAATCATAAGCCACAAACACAGCTATCATTGACGGGTCCATCAGGTCCATGTTTTTTAAATTGTTGTGGACTATCTGTCAATTATTCCTTCTGTCAGAGTTATCAAACAAGTAGTCTGAATGAATAATGCCGCATACCACGGCTTATTGAAAGGTAAACACCAGCTATAACAAAAGTTACGTAGGTAACTGTGGTTCTGTGAATTCCTGGATGACTGCCGGTCAGCTGGCCCACACATCACGTAATTGACTTTGTTGTTGTTAGGACTCGACCTGCGAGGAGCGTGAGGAGACATATTGTTAACTGCCACTGGCAGTCTTGAGGGAATGAAACAGAACTATCGTCAGATAACTCTGCGGTTCATCTTATACAATTATCAGCACAAGCACGTTATACAGACTGTTATCTTGATAAAACAACTACATTAGTACCGAGACAAATGACCATTTTGTAACGTTAACTAACTTAAACGATAGCAACATGGCTTTATCGCACTGGCCACTATTGACAAAAGATCATAAAATAAAAATAAATATTATGCAACAATGAGGTAACTGATCCATAACATGGGTCTAAACTAAGATAATACAATGGTTTTCGTAATATTCATATCTCCATTAACAAAGAAAATACTTAAAGGCCTCCTTCCACTGAAAACCCATTTAACTTGCTCCTTCTGAAATACGGAGGGTTTCCCCTTGTTTACTTACACATGCTGACTTGCTAGCGTTGCGTTCCCCCCAGTCGGCTGTGCTTCCTCATCACAGAAACAATACGAAGAAAAGAGCGAATCGGGAACAGCCTTGCACTTCTACGTAACATTGCAAATAGCGTATCCCACGTGGGGTTTCTATCTGTCCATTGGAAGGCAGGTAACCCTCCACTACACACTAGAAGTAAAGACGGCACGACTGTAGCTTCGGAGTTGAGAAGCTAATTAGCTAACGGTTTGCTAGCATGGCGGAACAAACTTGTTTGTCGGCTCTATTTCCTGTCTGTAGCGAAATAAGAGCGGGGGCGGAGCTTCCTTCATACACTGATGGGAGCCAGCCAATCAGACGGAAATTCATGAGAAGGACCCGGAAAAGCCTGCCGTTGGACCACAAGCCTCTGTTCTAGTATACAAATACAGCTGGATACTAAGCAACCAGAAGGTTTTTTTAAACAGAAACGATGCAGAATGCATTCAATAATAATGGAGAACACAGAAATATTAATGAAATGACCACGGAAGTACAACTTTAAGACTTGTAGCTCACTTTCTTTGCAGCTTGCATTCTGGGTAGCCCATACTCACAAGGGTGGTGTCGGAAAATCTCAGTATTGAGGGCGATTCAGCCCTCAAACTTGCCCCTCAACTTAACTTTCTTAGAATCAGGACAGCACTTGCACTTCGCGGGAGTGCGCATTTTTGAGATTGAGGGTCAAGATTGAGGTTAAAGACAGGGATAAAAATTCACCTTTACCCTTTTTTGGAGCCAGCCCTTAGTGGATCCGGGCTGAACGACAACTTTTCGCTCTTCCGGGGAGAAGGTCCTGCCTGCGGCTTGGAGGACGAGGTGGAGTCGGACATTCCCCCTTCAACCCTTCCCCCTATCCCTAAACCCAAACCCTAACCTCACTAACTGTCCACGCCTATCGGATGTCCAACGCCGCCTAATATCCGACTCCTGCAAGCCGCAGGCGGGGGTACTTGCTTCCGGGTGGCTTCACATTTGTCCACTGGAGGTTGCCGTTTGGTCTGAGCTGAAAGTCGACAGATACATTGGCTGGCCGATATTTAAAGCCGATATTTTCATTGTTTTGCTGGTATTGGCATCAGCCAGGTGTGTTGGTCAATAGCCTGATTCTGATTGTCAGTGACTGGCCCCCCAACCACCCCTGTAGCTCCACCCAGGTATTAGGAGCTTCCATGCTGCAGCACACCTTGTGACTTGTGCAGAGCTTGAGGATTTCCACCGGTCAGTGTGCGGTGCATTAGGGCTGTGGTGCGGCTTCCTGAGCAAGTCGCGGCCGTTATAATCAATGGCGTGGCTCACACCAGACACATGACACATGCGTCCCAGATCTGTCCCCGGTGCGTCTCGCTGTGCCACTCTGCTAAATGTAGAAGTCGGGTCTATTTCTGGCGCAGCGCGCTCCCAGAGCGCGTCAAACCCTGCAGTGCAGACCGGATCAGACGGGAAAGCAGACACGAGAGCAGAGTAAAGCATCTGGTAAATTTAAGAATAAAAGTCTCCCAGAGAGTTGTGATGGCATAAACTACAGTAACATTACCAGTGACTCCAGGTTAAAAGTCAAGCATGGACTGTGCGACCACTAGATGGCTTCAAAGAGCAAATGAAACCTCAAGAAGCTGTACCCACTTTTACTAATTCCTTCTCACTCTCAAATAATGAACACCAAACTTCAGATTGATGGTTTAGCAACAGTTGCTTCACTTAAATCATTGCTGGCATATTTTCTTCTTGGTATCATGTTTACACACAGCTGAAAGCCCCAGACCAGCAAACTGATGAGACCTCTGCTCTCACAGAGAAGTTCACACCTGCTGATGATCACTTAATCAAGCACATTTAATTAGCAGCACCTGGCTGCTGCTGAACTTCCTAATTCACATGGAAGTACTCAGGCTGTACTTAGGCTAGCTTTTCATAATGACTCAGCATTTTGGCTTAATTTTTGTCGGATAAACAAAGACACAGAGTAATGTGTCATGTGTTTTTCATCTCAAGTTTAATTTAGTGATGGAGAAATTGAAGCTTTCCAAACCACTGAATCAATATGAAGCAATTGTCTTCAAATGGTTCTGTGTTATGAAGCATTCAACACAATACAATATAGTGACATCTGCTGGTCAACTTTTAACATAGCAGCTGCACGGATTGCTGAGGGGCAATTTGTCATGAAACAGTAACAGTTATTTGTAACATGTTTTATGTTCATTCTCAAATCTGGTGGAATTGTATGAGGCCAGATCAGTCTCAAAAATAATAACATCATGTAGTGTTTTCCACAAATGCACATGCTCTGGTTCACAGTAATATTTCAAATTCAGAAATGCACATGTTCTGTTTTACAAATGCACACACTCTGTTTCACAAATATAATTTTTATGCAAACTTGTAATATTAATTCAGAAATGCACACGAACTGTTTCACAAATGCACACACTCTGTTTCACAAATATAATTTTTATGCAAACTTGTAATATTAATTCAGAAATGCACACGAACTGTTTCACAAATGCACACATTCTGGTTCACAAATATGACTTTTATGCACACTTGTAATCTAAACTCACAGAACATACGAATAGCTGAATGTGCATTTACAATCAGTTTCTCATTTGTGAACCTCTGTGTATTTGTGAGAGAAATCGGTGCGGTCATTTTTGAGACTCCCCTGACGGCGCAGGTCAACAAACGTCACCATTGGATGATGAATCTGTCAATCAAATTTACGATTTTGACTGACAGAGTCATCAGTTAACCGGTGTGTTCGCTTTCAGCCAATCCCATAGCGCATTACATTTTCCACACAATCGCAGAGCTACCGTTACGTGCGCATGCGCAACGCAGCTGAAACGAGACAGGCGGCGAACATGGACCAGTCTCAACCAGTAAGTAACACGTCTATTTCATTATCTTATAATGTTATTGAACCATGAGTTTGTGTCTTGCCTCACTCCTGAGTCCATGACAAGCAGATAGACTCATTCTTTTGACGATGCGTGCAGTAAGATGGGGGAGACAGGCGGAGTTCGCCTATCGTTAATTAGCTTAGCTCCATTGCTTGGAGTCAACGGGATATTAGCATTAGCCTGCCTCGCCTACAGTCAAGGTGCGGTTTATGGTGGGTGTGTGTGTGGGGTGGGGGTTGAATGATCAGGGTGGTTTCTCGCCTCTTTTGATTCATCTTGGGTGGCGAGGACCAAAAAAGCAGCGACAATAGCCCTTTCTGACCACAGATTCTTTTTCCTTTTTTTTTTAATCCAACTCGGAGGCTTAGCCAATGTCCAAAAAAAGCGAACACAGTGTTTGTGTACGGCTCAGGCTCGCCCCTATTAAGCAGTCTTATTCCTCCCTCTAGTTTAGCTTTGTCTGATGGGAGTTAGATTTTGTCCGGATTTTTCTGTCCACATCTGGAGCCCCGAGGCTTTATAAAATGAGAGAAGACTGTCCGGAACGGAGCTCTTACCCCCTCAAACGACTTAACGGTGCTTTATCAGTTGGGACGTTTCAGAACAGTGTTCACGATTATATGTCATTACAAATACAATTCCTATATTGGCTACCTCAGCTGCGTGGTTTTTGCGTTGTGCTAAGCTAAACGGTGGCTATAATTGTTTGCTATAATTAGTTGTATAATTGTTAGAATATAAAACGGCTTCTATTTTATCAAAAACTTATTGAAAACAACTAAATAGGAGCACTTTTCCTGACGTGTTTTTCCAGACCAGGAAAACAACACGAAACGACCGCATGAATCTCTTCATTAAGTAGCCTGTAAAATTACATGTTTTTCCTGTGGGACGGGAGAAGACACAAAACCAATGCATCTCTACCATTGTGGGGGAATAAATTTTGAGTTTTTTGGAGTGTAACACAAGTTGCAGTTGCGGGCTGTAACTGTCAAAAGTTCAGGTTAAGCCGGTAGGAGTGGGATGAAGAAAACAGTCCAGTGTGGGGCTCTACTATGAAGTATGCATCTATCCCGTCTGTGAGATTTGAATTAGAACTGTATTCCACACTGGCAATACATTTTATCAGCTCTTAACTGATTTCATAATTTATCATGTCATCGTGTTACTGTTGTATCTGTTATTTGGGAATTGTTTTTGTTCCCCTATAAAATGTGTCATTTGACACAATCTGTGCTTGTATTGCATAGATATTGTACCCGAAGGTAGCAGACAACAACCGAGCAGACACCTACTGGGCCTTCTCCAATGAAGCTGTGAACGAGCATGGCTTTCCTCTGAGGTACTCATGTTATTCCTTTCATAAAATACTATTGTATTACTTAACCCTCTGGTGCCTATTCAAAGTTCTTTTTTTGCTTACAGTGTATTATTTACCTTAGTTTAGCATTCTTGCCAAAAATAATTCCGTTTGAGGTTACACAGTGGAAAGTTCTGGCCAAACAAAGTGAAAATTTCCCTCTTTAGACAAAAGTCCCCAGGGTTAATTATTCAACATTGTTTATTGGCAGTTGACATAATGGAATTAACCAAAAACTGTAAATTTATGTAGATCGTTTTGAATGTGTTTTTGTAATGATGTTTGAAGCATGCTATTCATGTTATATTTTCATGTTATTTTTAGGGTGAGAGGAGATCAAGGTGGAGAAAATGTGGCCGTAGCAGAATTAATGTTCTCAGTTCATGGTACTGACGCAAACGGCTTCATTGCAGGATCAGGGGTGAGTTAAACCTCATTTAAGAAGGTCCAATTTGTACAGTTAATATCGAAATGTATATTTACATAATTTATTCTCTGGTTTTTCCCCTCCACATACAGAATCGAACGCCTCTGGCGTGATGTCTTCATGAGTGTTACTCATGGAATCCTGTTTCCAATCCAGAGGTAAATGTATGCTCTTAAAATGTCTGTTCATGGCTATTGTCGATCTGAATCTAAAAACCAAATGTTCAAAACTTTAGGCGGAATTCTGATAATCGCCTGCTGTTCTTTGCTTCTTGGATGCAAGTGAGAATAGTGTTCCCCCCGCCCCCCTTTTCAATCTCTCATTTTCAGTATTTGTCTGCACTTGTACTGAAGTAGATTATCAAGAATAGTGTCATTATTTAGACATTGCAGTGACAATTTCTGAGCAGTTACTTTTGTATTTATAATGAATTTCACAACTTCTACATATTGCTGTTAGGTGGAAATTATAAAATAGAGTATAAGGGTGAATCCCGTTTCACCCCTTGGCCTTACCCCTTAGCCCTTCCCCCTCCGTTTTGCGCGTTCATGTGTAGGGGTAGGGGTGTCCCAATACCTGTAGGATGGAGGGGAAGGGCTAAGGGGTAGGGCTATATACCCCTTCAAACGAAGATTTTTCGAGAGCACACTTCAAACGAAGGGGTATGAAAATCACTGGGACGATGGCTGCTACTGAGTCCAAAAACATCCACAAATGTAAATATTTCTCCATAAATAAAGTTTAAAAAGTGTGAAAACCATTATATAGTCTAGTTTAATGCTGTTTAAATGTTTAACGGTATTTTTTTTTGCAAAATGCACATGAAAAAAAATCGCGAGTACTACATTGACGCTTCAGTTATATAAACGCTACCAGGCAGAAAACCAGCGGTGCTCTGCAGCCCTGATAATCTAGATGATCAATAAGAAATTCGGCAGCATTGCTGCTGGTCTTCATGGGATAAAACACAGGCAGGGATGTCATGCAAAAATCCAATTTGCTTGTTAACGTTAATCCACAGCTGTAGACGGCTTGATTTCTCCAGATTTGCGCCAACAGCTCAGCGCACATCTGCTTACACACAAGCCGGCGGAATCACTGATGACGTATGTGATTCTTGAAGGGGTGTCCCAATTTGAAGGGGTTGACTTTCACCCCTACCCCTTGTAGCTTCGTTTTAAGTGCAAGGGCCAAGGGGAAGGGGTAAGGGGTAGGGGTAAAAAAGAGAATTGGGATTGGGCCTTAAGCTCAAAACTAATTGTGATGCAAGGCATTATGAGCTTGCAAATGGGCTATCAATACTTTCGTGCGATGTAGCACTTTAATTTACAAAACAAGAATTATAGTGATACTAGGTCCTGACAGTGGTGTTATGCAATTAGTAGAACGTCATAGTGCTTCTTTCAAATGTGTTTACTTGATAATACATAATGTTCATTCACATTGTCTTTGTCAGGGTATCCTGGTTCCTGAGATCGAATGGGAGGAGAGTGGATACATGAATGAACATCGTCCAGGGATCAATGTCCCTGTACTGGACAGTCCTCTCAGATCCTCAAATGTTGGAACTTCAGGACGAAATCAATCCATTGCAACATTCAGACTGTTTTGGAGTGGACATATCTCCAGACTGTCCAGTGTGTTGAAAACTTACTTGAGGAAACATAAATGCATGCTGGAAGGAAAAGAGAAGGGAAGGAGGAAGTAAGGGGGAAAAAAGTGGGGAGGAAAGGTTGTAAAGAAAAGAGAGAGTAGGGAGGGAGGGAAGGAAAAGAGAAAGGAGGTACAGGGGAATGAGAAAGGGAGGAAGGAACGAGAAGGGGTTGGGGTAGTCAATAGATGCTCAATTTGAAGGTTGATTAAAGTTTTTCAAGTAACTTCATTGTGAATGTGTACTGGTCCTAAATACTTTAAAACACTTGCCAAGGTTTTTTGTTCATTTTTTACCCCCAATGGGCTATATGCACAACTCCACTACTTCCTGAACTTCAGCCAGCACCTTTGCTTCCTGTCTTCCATGACTGGACAAACTGATTACTCCAGGTGTGTCTGACCTCACTAACTGGTCAGACACACCTGGAGTAATCAGTTTGTCCAGTCATGGAAGACAGGAAGCAAAGGTGCTGGCTTAAGTTCAGGAAGTAGTGGAGTTGTGCATATAGCCCATGATTTTAGACCAAGGATACATTGAATAGGCTGCTGTCCATTTAGTTTCTGGGAAACTTCTACAAAATGTGAACACTATTTATCATTGCTAGTTTGTTCAGTCAAATGTCTTCCTGGGTCTCTAGTAAAAATGAAAAATAATTTCCAGGTGAACCACCTAATATCAGTAGAGACTCCACATCTGCTTAAATTTTAGAATTCGAATTTTCTCCATTTGTTTTTACTTACTATTCAACAGTACAGGGGTACTGTGTGCACCCCATTACCCTGTAAGAATCTCATTATGTCTTAAAATCAGTACTGTACCTGTATTGTTGAGAGAAAAAAATGAATTTGGAATATCTGCTGCTTTTGTTGTTGAAGGGATCATCAAGTCAGTAATATACAATAGGACAAGGTTTAAAACTTTATTGCAATGCTGAAGGTCAGTTATATACAATAAACTTTATAAAACAAGCATCTCCAATTACAATAGGGGTGGGGAACCTTGGCCCTCATCCTGCCGGACTTCCACTTGTCCTTGCTCCTACACACCTGATTCAAACCAATGAGTCTCTGTGCAGAACTTGATTAGCTGTTAGATCCATTTGATTTGAATCGGGTGTGTTGGAGTGGGAAGAAATGGAAAGCCTGAAGGACACCGGCCCTTGAGGACCAGGGTTCCCCACCATTTAATTACATGAACAAAGTCGGTTACAAGCAAAACGGCCTTTTAAAAGTGACTGCTCCAGAATAAAACTGGGTTTGACTATTGTAAAAAATATACAACAGCATTTCTCATTTGAACACCTGAACAATTGTAGTTTAAAAAAACAAACTACATTTTAGAAGTGCCAGCTTAAGAACATGGATATTGGCATCTGCATGCAATACATACAAAAGTACCTGAACAATGGCAGACAATAGGAAAAAAAAAACTCCCAAAGTTGAGCTTCAATGTTTAAAAAGAAAAACCCACTATACAGCAGCTGATTAATATGTATTCATAATTAATGCTGCATCTTAATGAGACTTACCTATGTAAATAAAAGTTTAAATAAAAATTCAAAAGCATATTTTGAAGTAACAAGGTAAACAAGGAATTATGTCACTGACAGCAGTAAGGAACAGGGCCCTAGACTAATCTTTGGATCTTGTGTTGACAAATGCATTAGAACTGCATCACCTTTTCAAGGCCTGCCTCACTGTAGGAGCACTGGGTACAGTAGCATGGCCACTGCCCGTTGTCATGACTGGCATGCTCTGGCTGGTGCCTTGTCAGGCAGTCGGGCCGATGACAACTTGCTGCCCAATAATTCATATAAAGCTTGAGCTGTATGCATGACCAGAGGTGATGGTTCCTGTAAAAAATAAATGAACAATGAATAAAAAGCTTTTAAAAGACACTGACACGTCACAAGATCATGAAATGATAAAGCAATGCTTATTTAGAAATTTATTTGCCAGAGCTCATTAGCCTGATTTTGAAGATATGCTTTTTCATATATTTCTTTTGCCATCAAGAAAGTGCAACACAAGATTAAACTTAAATGGATGGGTGCTCTCTTTGTATTCTGAAAAGTTCAACATGAGAGTTTCCATATCACAGAATTATCTGGGAGTGAGCTTCACAGGCAAGCCTTGGATGAGATGAGCAGCGTTTAGCTTAGCACAACACAAACACCACACAGCTGTCATACATCATTTAACTTTAATTTACAGACCTGCAAAATCAGACGGTGCTTTATCAGTTGGGACGTTTCAGAACACAGTGTTCACGATTATATGTCATTACAAATACAATTCCCGTATTGGCTACCGCACAGAAGTTAACTTCTGGATTAACAGGCTGCTGCATGTGTTAGGGATAGTTGTTAGTCCCGTAGAAATAATTTTTCGTCCTCTCATATAGTCAGACATAATCCGTTGTAGCGATCAAATTCTTTGAGTGAGGCAAGACACTGAAACAAAACAAAAGTTGGCAGTCACTTTTTTAAATTAAATCATTGTGTTTGTTGACATATGTTAGAAATATTGTATTTACAAACAAATTATAAATTGATCAAGATGGTTTTGAATGATTGTGTTGGCACAGCTTTCCTTTAATTATATACAACAGTGTTTATTTGCCTCCTTTTAAAGGGTGGGGTAGCAGACATTTCAGGTCTCCGTTTTGGATGCGACAGCGGGTGATCCACTAATTTGTAAATTCCGTTAACTGATTAATGGCTCCGAATAATAATGCAAACTACATTTAAGTCGTTTGAGGGGGGTAAGAGCTCCGTTCCGGACAGTCTTCTCTCATTTTATAAAGCCTCGGGGCTCCAGATGTGGACAGAAAAATCCGGACAAAATCTAACTCCCATCAGAGAAAGCTAAACTAGAGGGAGGAATAAGACTGCTTAATAGGGGCGAGCCTGAGCCGTACACAAACACTGTGTTCGCTTTTTTTGGACATTGGCTAAGCCTCCGAGTTGGATTTAAAGAAAAAAAAGAATCTGTGGTCAGAAAGGGTTATTGTCGCTGCTTTTTTGGTCCTCGCCACCCAAGTTGAATCAAAAGAGGCGAGAAACCACCCTGATCATTCAACCCCACCCCACACACACACCCACCATAAACCGCACCTTGACTGTAGGCGAGGCAGGCTAATGCTAATATCCCGTTGACTCCAAGCAATGGAGCTAAGCTAATTAACGATAGGCGAACTCCGCCTGTCTCCCCCATCTTACTGCACGCATCGTCAAAAGAATGAGTCTATCTGCTTGTCATGGACTCAGGAGTGAGGCAAGACACAAACTCATGGTTCAATAACATTATAAGATAATGAAATAGACGTGTTACTTACTGGTTGAGACTGGTCCATGTTCGCCGCCTGTCTCGTTTCAGCTGCGTTGCGCATGCGCACGTAACGTTAGCTCTGCGATTGTGTGGAAAATGTAATGCGCTATGGGATTGGCTGAAAGCGAACACACCCGGTTAACTGATGACTCTGTCAGTCAAAATCGTAAATTTGATTGACAGATTCATCATCCAATGGTGACGTTTGTTGACCTGCGCCGTCAGGGGAGTCTCAAAAATGACCGCACCGATTTCTCTCACAAATACACAGAGGTTCACAAATGAGAAACTGATTGTAAATGCACATTCAGCTATTCGTATGTTCTGTGAGTTTAGATTACAAGTGTGCATAAAAGTCATATTTGTGAACCAGAATGTGTGCATTTGTGAAACAGTTCGTGTGCATTTCTGAATTAATATTACAAGTTTGCATAAAAATTATATTTGTGAAACAGAGTGTGTACATTTGTGAAACAGTTCGTGTGCATTTCTGAATTAATATTACAAGTTTGCATAAAAATTATATTTGTGAAACAGAGTGTGTGCATTTGTGAAACAGTTCGTGTGCATTTCTGAATTAATATTACAAGTTTGCATAAAAATTATATTTGTGAACCAGAATGTGTGCATTTGTGAAACAGTTCGTGTGCATTTCTGAATTAATATTACAAGTTTGCATAAAAATTATATTTGTGAAACAGAGTGTGTGCATTTGTAAAACAGAACATGTGCATTTCTGAATTTGAAATATTACTGTGAACCAGAGCATGTGCATTTGTGGAAAACACTACATGATGTTATTATTTTTGAGACTGATCTGGCCTCATAGAATTGTGTCTGTTTATAAGCACTAGCAAATTGATGACTCAACCCTGAATTCAAACTGGCGCGTAAGGTCGTGATACGCGCGTGACGTCATGAAGCTTCATTTGGAAAGTAGGGCGGTCCTTAACGGAGTGAAGCGAGCCTCGATACATAAGCCACGACACTTCAGCTTTGAAAGATCGATACGAAGTCGAGCGGCCTGCTCGAGCATAACATCACTAGTTTAATTCACTTTTTAAAGGGACATGATCTTTTTTTTCCCAGTCCTGACCAGATTCAATAAGGGCACATTCACAAAGCTTTTTTGATTCGAATCAAAGTCCGTTTGCTCGGAAAGCCCACTTTGTTTGGGGGAGTTGTGAATGCGCAAACAGATTCTGATCCGGAACAAACAAGTGGACTCAGTCTGCCTACAAACTCAGGTCTCGGTCCAATTCAAACGACCAAATACAGAAGTGGACTACAAATCGCACTGGCATTGTGAGTAAAACGTTGGGAAATGTGGGTAAACGCTACAACAACAAATACATGTGTGGGACTGCAGTACTTGTAAAGATGGCTCGTGGTCAGAGCGGACTGACGAGGAAGTAAAAGCTTTCATCGATATTTGGTCTGATGAAATCATATCCCAGCTCCTCGTATGCACAAAAATAGAGTTTTGTATAGGAAACAGAAGTTGTGAGAATCTTGTTCGTTGTTTTGTCCTTGCCTACGGTGAATCCGAATGCAGCGCAACCTGAGATTGGGAACATTATTCAAAAGGCTTGGCTATGGTGCACCATGAACGTGATCTCGGTCCAGAAGACCACCCCCGCCCCCAGCCGAACCGAGTCCCCAAACAGACCAAGTCTTCCGGACTATGCTTTCTGAATGCACCCTAACCTCAGAACTGAAGTAGGGCGCATTTTCTTTTTCATTACTGTTTACTTGAAAAGCTATGCAACAATTTTCATTTGACTCATTTCAAAACATAAATACTTTATATTCACAAGACATCATAGAGGGCTTTTGCAATTCAGGATCAATTAGACTGCCAGAGCTCAAACTTCATAAAAAAAACTGAATATTTAATGCATTTTTTGGCTTATTAATTTATGAAGTAGAGCTGCCATTAAATAAACTGTATAGTTGGTGTAGAATATAAACATATTATTACGAAAGAAGAACCCCTCAGTGGCCTGAGACAACTCATCATTTAGATCAGATTAGAAATTAAAAGCAGATCATTACAGTTATGTCTAATTTGTTCCAACTTTTTTAGTTGATTGACAAATAACAGTGCAAAATTTCTCAATAGGTATGTATAGAAAATATTATGATTTCAACCCAAAATTCTTGAAAAGTTCAAATACCTTAAGTTTATGCCTCAAAGAGTGGCCATTTGTGAGACAAACTGTACCAGCTATTTAATCGCTTGTGTGAAAATGATGGTAAAGTCTAAAATGTTTCAGAGAGCAGCTGTGGACACAAGGTGGCGATGTCTACCACGCTTCAAGGAAGACAGCCGCTTTCAGAAGAACTCACTGGGTTTATTTTAACAAACAGCAAATTAGGAAGGTAAATTTTGCCTGAGACCTCTGATGGCCCACAGCAGACATCAGTCATCAAGCTAATAAATGTAATGTAATGGCACGATTACTTTGAAATATGGGCACAGACGATTTCTCTCCTCTTCTGTCTCTCTAAATTGCTCCAATCTCTTACTGCCTCCTCTTTGTGTTCCTTTGAATTTGCGGTTGTCAGCCTTGTTAACGTCAACACACACGTACACACACTTATACACAAAGAGCTCTCTAGACTCTCGACAACATTATCTTTTCCGGAAATTGCTCGAGCACAGCCAGAGCCCCATTAGAAAAGAAGAGCTCTATGCTGTAACCTTTTTAAAAAGCCATTAGTGATGCACCTGCTTCTTTCTCTCTCTGTCTCTCTCTCTCTGTCAGTCTCTCACTCTCTGTTTCTCTGTTTGTATTTGTGTGTCCTATTTGTCTCTCTTGTTAACACACACACGCTCTTTTTCCATCCAATTGCCAGCTTCCCAGTTCCCAGTCCTACAAACCAACTGCCGAGCATCATAAACACATTTCCACTCCAATTAGAGAATGAATCTTTCACATCTTTAAGTTGAAGCCTCAGTGTGCAAAAACCACTCAATTAAATTATTTATGTGTGTTATCCTAATGGCTTGTGAGTGTTAAGTCAGTGTTTGGGACATGAATAATTCTGTCTCAGACTTTTAAAAAAAATGAAAAACAAGATATTTCATAATATGTTTCACTACTACAGTGAAAACAAGGCAGAGTTTACTCCATTAGAGATAAATGAAGAACACATTTGAGAGGCTGTGGTAACATTGATTAGAGTTGTACAAACTGATATCAAATCAGTGAATATTACATGATGTAATATGCATGCATGGTATTGAAAGTCTATAAATATTTCAGTACTGAGGCAATTTGTTCGTTGTACCATGTTCTAGTTATATACTGTACAACTGTACAGCCTATACAACCCCAATTCCTAAAAAGTTTGCACATGTTGTAAAATGTACAAACAGAATGCAGTGAATTGCAGATCTCATATTCCCGTATTTTATTCCGAATAGAATATAAACAATAAATCAGATATTAAACTGAGACATGTTACCATTTCATGGAAAACATTTGGTGATTTTAAATTTTTTGGCAGCAACACTTAAAAAATAAAACACTTCCAGGGTGATGTTTGTCATTGTGTAGCATCCCCTCTTCTGAAACCTGTCTGTAAACATCTGGGAAGTGAGGAGACCAGTTGCTGGACTTTAAGGTGATGCATGGTGTCCCATTCTGGTCTGATGGTAGATTTTAGCTGGGGCTGAGCAATGCCCAAATTTTTCCTGGTGATATAATACCATTAGTTTATGGTACTTTTTCATCTGTAATGATATAGATGCTTTTTGTCCCTTAAAGGAAAGCTGAGCGCAGATGGAGAAAAACAAAACTACAGGTTCATTATGACATCTATAAAGAGAAACTTCACTTTTATAATTTACAGCTGAGGAATGCAAGGAATTCGTATTTTTCTGACATCATCACTAAAAACGGTCATAATGCTCGGGCCTTATTTGCTACAGTCGACAGGCTAACAAACCCTCCTGTGTCAGTAGCACCTGAATTTTATTCCACCAAAGCCTGCAATGACTTTGCCAAATTTTTCACAGACAAAATCCAAATTATTAGACAAGCTGTTGGTTCAACAACAGCAGGTTCAGGTCTTGTATCGTGTCCACCAAGTCTAAACACCATGACACAGTTTTATCCCATTACTAGCAAAGAACTGGAGGACATCTTGCATCAACTGAACTCCTCCTCTTGCTGTTTGGACATCCTGCCCACTGGTTTTTTAAAAAGGTCTCAAAGACCTTGGAGTCAGATCTGCTTCAGATTGTGAACTCCTCTCTAACGTCAGGTGTTTTCCCAGAGTCACTGAAAACAGCTTGATCAAACCTCTGCTAAAAAGGATAATCTAGACAAGACACAGATGAGCAGCTACAGGCCGATCTCCAATCTTCCATTTTTAAGTAAGATCATTGAAAAAGCAGCCTTTCACCAGCTAAATGACTTTTTAAGAAAACAACCGTTATGATGTCTTCCAATCAGGTTTTAGACAGCACCACAGCACCGAGACTGCTCTACTAAAGTCATGAATGACATATGTCTAATACTGACACTGGAAAAATGTCAGTGTTGGTTTTACTGGATCTCAGCGCTGCATTTGATACGGTTGACCACATTATATTACTCCAACGACTGGAGAAGTGGGTGGGTCTCTCTAGTTCTTACTAAACTGGTTCAAAACATACTTGGAGAACAGGAAGTACTTTGTGTCAGTAGGCAATTTTACATCTGAGCAGACAAAAATGACCTGTGGAGTTCCCCAGGGCTCTATCCTGGGGCCTCTTCTGTTCAACATCTACATGCTCCCACTGCTCAGGTTATAAAGAACAAAATATTAGTTACCATAGCTATGCAGATGACACAAGCTATATATTACAGTATCACCAGGAGACCGGGGCCCTTACAGGCTCTTGGTAAATGTATTGATGAGATTAATGACTGGATGTGCCTCAACTTTCTTCAGCTAACAAAAACAAAACTGAGTGATTGTTTTTGGACCAAAGAAAACGACAGCAGGTTGTCACAGAACTTCAGTCCATCCACATAAAAACCACCAATCAGGCCAGAAATCTGGGTGGTGATGGACTCAGACCTAAACTTTGAAAAACACATCAAAGCGACACTAAATCAGCCTACTATCACCTAAGAACATCTCAAGGAAAAAGATCTGATGTCTCAGGAAAATCTGAAAAACTAGTCCATGCATTCATCTTCAGTCGGCTTGACTACTGCAACAGCGTCTTTACTGGTTTACCTAAAAAATCAGTTAAACAGCTGCAGCCATTCAGAACTCTCTCCCGAGTTCTCACAAAGACCAAAAAGTGACCACATCAGTCCAGTTCTCAGGTCTTTACACTGGCTGCCGGTCCATCAGAGAATAGACTTTAAAGTTCTGCTCTGTCTATAAAGCTCTAATGGTTTAGGCCCAAAATACATCAGTGACCTCTTGACCCAGTATGAACCTACAAGACCCCTCAGGTCATCTGATCCGGCCTTTATCAGTTCCCAGAGTCAGAACCAGACATGGAGAAGCTCGTCAGCTTCTATGCTCCACATGTCTGGACAAACTCCCAGAAGTCTCAGATCACTAAACACTTAGTTTATTTAAATCCAGGCTGAAGACCCACCTGTTCTCAGCTCATTTACGTAGATTTATTCAAAAGTTAAAATCCCACGTCTCTTATTCTCTCTTTTAATCTTAAATCTTTTAATTTTATCTCTTCTAATTTTTTTTTCTCTCCCTTTTCTTATATGTTTTATGTAAAGCACTTTAATTTTCTTACATGAAATGTGCTATACAAATAAACTTCCTAAACTTCCTTCCTAAAGGAAAATCACATGATTGTACACTGTACATTAATATTTTAGGAATATTAAATTTTAGTGTAAGTGTATATTAATATCATATTTATTCCAAGGGAAATGTGAAATTTAAATAAAACTCAAGAACATACTGTAAGTACTGGAAGGGAATGCTTTTAAAAGAATAAATTATACTAATGAGTAAAAAAAAAAAAACTTTTTGAAATAATTCAATTTCCAATCAATATAAGATCATTTGAATTCATTCAATGGAAAATGATCAAATATGATATGTAATAATAATATTATGAAAATAATTAAACAACAGTGTGTGATAACCTGCATTAAACCAGTGAAAAATCAAAACATCATTATCACTAAAGCTTGTTACATACTTCATGAGAAGCAAGAACTTTATTCTTGTTTTTGTTGCTGCAAGAACAAGAAAAAAAAATTTGTTTTGGTACGATGTTTTGTGTTGTTTACACTTTCGTACTTTCTCACCATCTCGACCAGCTAAAACTATCCATTCAACGTCGCACCAGCGGAAATGCGGAAGTACCCACCTCAAATACTCAACCAATCACACAATACTTCTTGGAGCCCCACGAGAAGTTAGTTTTGCTTGGTTGATGTGTGAAGGACAAACCACAAGATGTCCCCAATCACATCCATGAGTTCAAAATGTAATTTTGTTCTCATGGCCTCGAGAACAAGAAAGTTCTTACTTCTTACGGAATATGTAACAGGCTCAGTAGCAACATCATCATATCTGTCAAGCTACCATAATCATGAAACACAGAAGCCAAAATCTGTGGCCGGGTTTTGCTAATAATTTCATTGCCTAAAACTCTCAGAAGTGAAAACAAATCCCATGTTTTGTATCAGCACAGTGGTATTTAAAAAGTATCGAATTGGATATTTTGACTAGTTGCTATTGAAGTATCTACTCCAGAGTATCAATACATCTATCCCTTATTTTATTTGCTCACAGTTCTGGACCTTTGTTGCTGGATTTTTCATTTCATGATGCTCCAAATGTTTTCTGCACATGAAAGGTCTGGACAGCAGGCAGGGCAGTTCAGCACCCAGACTCCTCTGTTTTCAGCCATGCTGTTGTGATGGATGCAGTATGTGGTTTAGCATTTTAGCATTGTCTTGCTGAAATGTGCAAGGCCTTCCCTGAAAGAGATGTTTGGGTGCAGATGTTGCTCTAAAACTTCCATATACTCTTCAGCATTGATGGAGCTTCACAGATATGTAAGGTCCACTTAGGCATTAATGTGGCCTCATACCATCAAAGATGCAGGCTTTTTTTTTAACTGTCAGCTGTTGATAAGCTGGATGCCCCCTCTCCTCTTTTCTTAGCAAAATGTGGCATCCATCATTTCCTAAAACAATTTCAAGTTTTGATTAATTTACCATAGAGCAGTTTTCCACTTAGACCTAGAGAAGGCAATGGTTCTGGCCATTGCTGTCGAGGTTACTGGTCAGACAATCAATTTGTCCAGTAATGAAAGCCAGGAAACGAAGGAGCTGGCTTAAAGCAAGCCTTACCAATCTTGCATCTCAGAAAGAACAGCAAAATTATTTGAATATCAACAGTCCCGCCTCACTCCAAAGACCCACCCCCCATTCCCACCGCCTCCTAATGCGGAAGCAAAGGTCTGACAAGCAGGTCCCTCAGCCAATCCTAGGTGTGGGTCCCACTGCAAGGATTGATCGGAGTTTTCATTGAAAACTTAGAGATTGGAATAACATTTTATTTTGATTAATGGTGGGTCTCTCTTGTACTCCATTACCTCATTCATAGCATTTTACTCTTAAAAAAATAGTGTAACAATGCAACATCTATAAGGGTTGCTTTAAGTTCAGGAAGTAGCGGAGTTGTGCATGTAGCCCATTACACCAACGCAATTCCACATATTCTTGTGATCTGCTCTTAGAAACTTTCATAGAGCTTCATAAAGCTGAATGTTTATCGAAGTTTATGTTTATTAATGTTATCAGCATTTATCAATGTTCCGATTAAAGGAAACAGTTCACCATATTAAGTGTTTTTAATCCTTACATATTCCATTGGCCTACAGGTAGCTTAGAATATCGAAAAAAAAATTATTGTTCGGGTTTTGACTTTGCCATTTGCCAGGCTTGAACTGAAGCGAGTTTTGGTAATAGTGCAGGTAAGAATTTAAAACTACTTTCACCCCTGCACATACCATGACTTTTAGCCCTCCCCAGCTTGGATCTATTCTGATCAATGAAATAGGTAACCTCTTACTTTTGAGCCCACCTTAATCATCTTATTATCTTACAATACTGTAAAGGTTAATGGTCCTGTCACCATGCTTCCAAGTAATCATGCGCTCTGACTATTTGACCACAAGGATATCTCTTTGACTGAATGGTTAGCCCGCTTGACTCTTACACGGGAGACTATGGTTCAAATCCTGCCTGGGCCTTTGTTCTACCACAATACCATACCACTTTATTTACATTGTAGCAAAGTATCAGGCCTGACCAAAGTGCTGCACAGAAAAATAGAAAACAAAGCATATTAAAAACAGTAAAAACATGAGAGCAAAGACAAGAAAAGAGAAGCCAGTGGTATTAAACGCCAACAAAAAAAAGGAGTTTTCATGGAGATTTTAAAATGGCCAATGAGACTTGCCTGACCAAGAGGGGCAGGTCGTTCTATCATTTTGGGGCTGAAAAAAAAGATAAGTCACTCAAGGATTTATACTTTGAGATACGGACCATGAGGAGCATCGGGTCACCTGATCTGAGGGAACAGGGATCGGCATAAGTGGACTAGTGAGAGTTTTACACAGGAATCCAGAGAGGACAAGATTGGGATGACAAACATTATTTTCTTGAGATAATGAGATAAATTGTCCCATTGTAACAAGACAACATTTTTCATAATGTCGAGGTAATGAAAAAATCAATTTGTTATCGCAAGGTAATGTTTTTTAAAAAAAGAATAATAATTAAGCATAGTTGCTGTTGGCTTCCATACAGGACCATACCGACTAAACCTTACATATTTCTTTCCAGTTATAAAACAAAATAAAATAGCTAGGTTTCCATCAAGGAAGTTCTTAAAACACTTTTAAGAGTAAAGAGGGGAATGTGTGTGAACTAATAATATTTGAAAGCTTATTTGATGCAAAAGGAAAGGAGTACTGTACAGGGAGACAGCAGTGTTGCCTGTTGTGACTGAACCTTTGAAAGTGCTCCAGGAGTAGCTCAAGTATTATGCTAGTTGGTGATGAAGATACTTGCATACAGATAACACTAGTCTTTTTTTTTCTTTTTATCAGTCTAACACAGAACTTTGTACAAAAAAATAAAATAAAAAGAAGAAGAAAAAACAACAAGCTCAAAAATAAATCTGAACAAACAAGCAAACAATTATAAACCTAAAAATCAGAAGCCAGGTTAGAATTTAGAAAAAAGAATATACATTATAACATAAGTTAATAGAAGAGTTTCCAGTAATTATCCAATAGGAGGCTCATACCTATTTGCTTAGTTAAATCCAGGTGGCAACTTTTTTTTTTTTGTTTTTTGTTTTTTTGTGGCCAGGCAGTGTATGTAAAATACAGACTACGTACAATGATAAGCTGCTGTCTGATTCAACGATTTCTAAACAAAGATACAAAGCTGACTGCCCATAACAGGCACTTTGATACTCGCTCTTCATATTCACATGGCCTCATCAGTTCACAACAGATCATAATATACCCCAAACCCCAGAAAAGTGAAAGTTGATGCCATGGTACCTATAAGTGAGAACAAGACTGAAGTTGTTGTGTTTGGTCCTCCACGCTACCATGCTGGTATTGGCCCAAAATTTAATCTTGATCCTTTAAATCAAAATGTCAAAACCTGCACAAAAAACCTCAGTGTTTTTAACAATGCCTCTTCATTTTTATAAACATATCTGGTGTGGTCAGAGCTAGTTTTTATCAACTTAGAATTTTAGCAAAAGTCAAGCATTTTCTTTTTAGTTTCAAGAAAGTCATTAATGCGTTTGTCTAGCTAGCCTCTTTAGCACCACCTGAAAGCAGATGATTACCAGCTGCAGAGTAGCGTTATGACCAGCTTTGTTAGGGAGCAGGACGACAACAAGGAGGGGGGGCAGTGGATTATATTTATTCAGTGAGAATGTGCAGTCAGTAAGTGTTGCTGCTTGTGTAACTTATTATCTTTTGTGCAAGAGACCAGTAAACGATGGTTGACAAACGGACAAGCTGCTAATGTAGCTACAAAAGCTAACACTGTTTGGTTAACTTCACGTCAGACGTCCGCTCCTTATATTCATCAGAGTCCAGCCGTTTCACTCTGCGGATCCTTTCTATCAGCCACACCGTTACATTTTTATCACGTTTTTCTCTGCTGGGACATCATTTCCTTCACTTGGTCCGTCCCGATTAACCTTTGTTTTGGCTTTGACATTTGCCTCGTGAAAGCGCTTACAGACAGGTCTAATTCTCGTGCGTATTCTCGCGACAAACAAAATGAGTTCATTAAATTTTCCTCCCGCCTCACTATAATTAGAAATTCATTTGAAGATAATTTAAGAAGGATTGTGTATGTACAACACTAGATTATGACACCTTTACCTGCTTAAAAATGCTGCTGCCAGATGCTAATGGGCTATACCCTGCCCCCCTCCTTCCTGAATTTCAGACAGCACCTTTGCTTCCTGTCTGTTGTGACTGGACAGACTCCCAGGTGTGTCTGACCTCAGAACTGGCCAGACCCCTGGAGAATTAGCAACCAGAATGAAGACAGGAAGCTATTCAGGAAGTAGTGGAGCCGCAAAGCCCATTGGCAGTCAGAGAAGAGACCCCATAGCTTGCTTCTTTGCATTGGCTTCCTGTTTGATTTCAAGTTTATTTTTAACGATTTTGTTGTTTGTTTTTAAATCTTTAAATGGGTTGGCCCTCTCTTATCGCTGCAATCTTTTAATCCCACATATCCCATCTAGATCACTGAGATCTTCTGACCAGCTGCGCCTTGTTGTCCCGAGGTCCAGGCTGAAACTATGAGGAGACAGTGTTTTCTGTTGTTGCCCCAAACTGTGGAACAGTCTCCCCCTCCACATTAAGTCTTCTCCCTCAATTGACATTTTTATATCTCGTTTAAAGACTCAATTTTACTCTCTTGCTTTTAAACCTGACTGAGTTTTGGCATGTTGTGTTGGACTTCTGTTTTATTCAATTGTGTTTTTATTATTATTATTATTATTATTATTTTATTATTATTATTATTATTATTATTAGTATTATTATTATTATTATTATTATTTCTTCTATTTCTACTTTCATTTCTTCTATATTTTATTTCTCTTGGTTGTACTGCATTTTGGTCAACTTTTTTTTTTTTTTTTAATGTGCTTATAAATAAAACTGACTTGACATTAAAAATTAAAACCTCTAGAATTTGTTTCTGTTTCACTTTATCAGAATGGGCGTTATGCACAACTCCACTACTTCCTGAATTTAAGCCAGCTCCTTTGCCTCCTGTTTTATTTACTGAACAAACTGATTAATCCAGGTGCATTTGGCCATTGTCCTTATGGTTACTGAGGTCAGGCACACCTGGATTAATCAAATCATCCAATAATGAAAGACAGGAGACAAAGGAGCTGGTTTACGTTAGGAAGTAGTGGAGTTGTGCATATAGCTCGTATTTGCAGATCTAGGATTCAAGCTTCAGCTGCATCACTCCAATGGGATATTCCTATTCATCCTGAAAGTGTTGGATCTTATTTAAGCAAACCTGATTTTTTTTCATTTGTGCTATGTGTAATTTTCATTTATTAAGCAGTAATGCCTATATTGCTATTTCGCATGCATATCCAAGCAAATGTCACTATTTACCTTTACTTTGACTAAAATGATTTAAATGATGCTCATGGTTGCAGAGAAACTCATTTCATGCCATTTTTTAGCAGTGGACTAAAAAAGGCACAGGGCTCAAAGAGTTAAATTAAAGACAAGAAATATTGTGCAGTGGTTAAGTAAATCATCTGATCTCACCTGATTGATTGCACTGCACTCATTCAGGTCAAAACTAAAGGCAAAAACATAAACAAAATGCAGAAGGCAGCTTGAGGAAAGCACCACAGTGTCGATAACGCTTTCTGTGGTGATGGTTGTGGATGTTGTGGAGACGTCAAGCAGTCATCACCTGCAGAAGATTTTAAATATAAAAGGCTAAAAATAAGGTGGATTTTTTAGGATTCATTTGTCCACTTACACTTGGAAACCTGAAAAAAGGCTTCAGGTTTGGATGTGAGTATCCTTAAAGGTACAGTGTGTAAAAAAAATCAAAGATCAATGGCAAAAAAATGTGAAATGTAATTTAAAACTGTGTTTCTGATGTGTAATCGCTGCACTAGAATAACTGTTTTGTGGGTAAAATGCAGAGCCCTAATTTCCCCTCAGGGTTCTAAAAAGTATATATATATATATATATATATATATATATATATATATATATATAAAAGACATCACTCATAGTCCAGTCATAGCTACATCTGAGACCACTGGACCCACATACAGATTAAAACATCTTTATGTCTGGGAAAATTTTGGCCACTAACAGCCACCATACATTCACAACAGTGCTTGGAATATGAAGTCATTTGAAAGAAAACATATTTTCTTTCAAATACCAATTTTACCACTAGATGTCAGTAGTTCTTACATACTATACCTTTAAGAATTTGATTTAATTTAAGAGTCTGTACTTAGTCCATTTAGTTTAAAGGTAGAGTCCGGAGTGTTCCCCAATTTCTGTTTGTAAACACTTTTCAAACTGAGAGCCCCTCCCCTCGGGCTAATGGTCACATCGCTCTTCAGCCCCAAGCCTCTCGTTCAAAGCTATAAAGTGGGCGAAAGCCAAACCAATATTAATCCATGGTGTTCGAACATGCACTATATCTAAAGCCCCGTTTCCACCCGCGGGTCTGGGTCGGGTCAGGTCGGGCCAGGCCGGATCGGGTGGGTTTTGGTACGGATGTGTTGATTTCACGCTGCGTCCCCACAGCAACCTGTACCCTTACTCTGGAGGCGCTGGACAGCGCTGCTACGTGATCGCATGACATCATCGCTGTGCAACGCCATTTAACCAAAACACCGGCGCCACACATGACAGAAACAAAAGGAGTCACCCCGGCTTTGTTTTTACGCTTGGTCATGAGGGAAGTGAGATTTTTCAACAAATCAATGTATTGCTTTGTGTTAGCTCCACCTCTTTGGTCCGGATCGGTTAGATCAGTACCCCCACCGAAGGGTGCCAAAAAAGTAGGGCGGGTCGGGTCGGATATAAGGGTACCCGTCCCAGTTTTTATCTGTGGAGACGCAAAAAAACGTGGACCAATCTGGCCCGACCCGACCCAGACCCGCTGGTGGAAACGGGGCTTAAAGCTCTTGTCGCTGTAAAATACTTCCTTTTCTTTGCTGCATCCACCATTTTTATCGACAATCCGAGTGAATCTGGTGTCCACTCCAGTCGATGTTTGAAAAAAGAAAAAAAAGTTTGCTCCAATCGACGAGTTTATCCCAATAAAGTGCTACGTTCTTAGGTCTGTCATTAGCTGGAGACAACATGCAAATCTCCACCCAGAAATACAACAAAACAAAGGGGAAAGGCGAAATACAGTCAGGGGAGGAGGAGTTGCAAACAAAACTTGCCTCCACTAACAATTCTAGCGTTTATTTTCAGGGGGAAACTCCAGACTCTACCTTTAAGTTTTAATATAATTTGGTTAGCAGCTTAGATAATAAAACGTAGCACAAGTGTTGAAATATTTCCAGGTCTTGCTCACTGATCTTTTAAGATTCCCCCTAGGTATAGCAGCTTAGAGCTTCTTTAGGAGGCATCATCATTATACAGCTGAATACCTAGGCTATTTGGCAGCTGCATAATGGGAAATGTATGAGAAAAGTTTAAGAAACGTGCTTAAAAAAAAAAAAAAATCGATTGGAACTCATCTGCGACATTATCCACACTGTGACAGAAAAATATATTTTCAAGGCAGAACAAAAGCCCAGTTCTGAATCTAATCACTGACCAAACTGTGCTAAGATGTTTAAATTATACGTTGCAGGGTCATATAGGAGTGATTGTGTTTGCTTGAGTGCATGCATGCCGCTTGCGTGTGTACTTTACTGGTGATTTCCTGTGATGAGCTGAACTTTGCTCCCTGACTCAGTGTCTGTCTGTTTAGAGTAATGTTCCTGACCCCCAGGTCAAATAGTGTCTGGGGATGAACCAATCTGTGAGCATGTATGAGAAAGAGAGAGAGAGAGAGAAAGAGAGGGAGAGAAATAAAAGAAAGAAGAGAGTGAAATGAGAGATACAAAAAAAGAATGCGGAAGAGTGTGGTTTATCACATCCCAAAACAAACCAGAGGCCCTTGGGTAATAAAAATGTACTATCTGTCATAGTAAATTACAAATAGGGGTTTTTGCCTTGCTGCAGTCTCCTGATTATGCTCAGTGGGCTGCCTCTGACAATTATGAAGCCATTAACACAGTGTGTGAGTGTGCACGTTTATATGTGTGTTGGATATGGAAAAAAAAAAGAGAGTGAGATACTGTGGCTAGCGATTTGAAGAAATGTTGTCATTTATTTTATGGCTGCAAGGCTCGAGTGCATGTGCTATCCCTGAGAACTCTAAAACATAAAAACCTCCATGTTTGCTGCTTGTCCGCTCTTCTGTTGGGAAGTGGGGGGTGGATGGGGGACTAGACGGCTTGTGCGATCTTGAAAGCTAGTTTAGCTTTTTGCGTGAGTTGTCACTAAGTTTTTAATAAAAATAAGACCATCAACTGAATGCAGAGCTTCATGAAGAGGCATGATTATATGTAACTATGCGCAAATATTCTCGCATCCACTTTATTAGTTCCACCTACTCAGTTGCTTGTTAACAGACATAACTACTCAACCAATCACGTGGCAGCAACTCAATCCATTTAGTCATGTAGATATGGTCAAGATGGTGTTGAAGTTCAAACTGAGCATCAGATTGAGGGAAAAAAGGGATTTAAGCGACTTAAACGTGGCATGGTTGTTGGTCTGAGTATTTCAGGAACTTTTGCTCTACGAGATTTTTCACGCACAACCATTTCTAGGGTTTACAGAGAATGGTCTGAAGAAGAGAAAATATCCAGTCAGTAGCAGATGACTGGATAAAAATGCCTTGTTGATGTCAGAGCTCAGAGCAGAATGGGCAGACTGGTTGGAAATGACAAGAAAGGCAACAGGAGCTCAAAACCACTGGTTCCAACCAAGGTATGCAGAATAGCATCTCTGAAGGTTCAACACATCCAACATAGAAGCAGATGGGCTACAGCAGCAGAAGATCACACCAGGTGCCACTCCTGTCAGCTCAGAACAGGAAACTGAGGCTACAGTTCACAAAGATTAATCAAAACTGGACAATAGAAGATGGAAAAACGCTGCCTGGTCTGATGAGTCTCAGTTTCAGCTGCAACATTCAGGGCCTCTTGGTACCAACGTGGCATGGTTTAACCACCACAGCCTACCTGAGTATTGTTGCTGACCACATCCATCTCTTCATGACCACAGCGTTAATTCACCATGTCACAAAGCTCAAATCATCGCCTACTAGTTTCTTGAACATGAGAATGAGTTCACTGTTCTCCAATGGCCTCCACAGTCACCAGATCTCAATTCAACTGAGCACCTTTAGGATGTGGAACAGGAGATTCTCATCATGGATGTGCAGCTGACAAATCTGAAGCAGCTGTATGATGCTATCATGTCAATGTAGAGCAAAATCTCTCCAGTGTTTAGAACAGTTTGTTGAATCTCTCACACCAAGAATTAAGACAGTTCTGAAGGAAAAAGCAAGTCCAACCCAATATTTTCAACACCTTGTTACTGTAAATCTATGCAATGATGACTCAAGGCAGGTCTGAAAAAAGGGGATCAAATCCAGTACAGGTAAGGTGTAACAAATAAAGTGGTCATTGCTGCATAGTGTTCTTGGTCTGCCTCTCTTCTGATGACATATGGAATATTCCTCTACCTCCAACCCTGAATAGGATGAAGTAGGTATATAAAATGATTGGATGGATGAAATATACACACAAAGACATCACAAAGAAAATGCTGAGACCCTGCAAGAAACATCCCTGAAGTCTGACTTAAGCAGAAACAGATATATTTGAGTTTGTTACACCAAAAGCAAACCAGTCAGCCAAAGATATTATAACTGATTATGGTAAACAAAAGAAAAGAAAATTAGATCCCAATATCACAAGTAAAGGAGCAGTGGTCTCTGCTCTCAGGTGCTGAATGTGGCGTGTCCATAAAACCCCCTGATTGACAGATCTTGGATCAGCTCAAATGAAGCACACAGGGCAAACAAGTTCTTTTTAACCAAACTAAACAACTTCAATTTAAATTTCCAAATGCATGCTGTGAATATTAAACATTTCAGTCACAATGTTAAAGAGTGAAACTAACATTCTTGTGACAAGTTTGTCCTGTGAGGATTCAGAAGACACTCATTGGCATAGAGTGATAAGTCAGCAAAGAAACAAGAGACTTGGTCTGGAATCTGTTAATCATCACCAGTGTTTCTGTCTGTAAAACACTGTAAAAGCACCAAATAATGAAGCAGGCATAAGTGGAGATTCTGAGCTCTTTATTACTGCAACTGCACAAAATGAATCCACCTGTCCACTGGCCACGGTTACTCCTGCTGGTTCCGCTGGTATGCTACCAGGTCTGAAGTGGTGCTGCATGTCAGCTTCACTTCCACAAAATGATTTTTTTTACCTACTATTTCATAAGACTTCCCAGGTTCTGAACATTGTGGCGTCCAGGGAAGACGTGTTGAGATGAAGACAAAGCAGTAAGCTAAGGTAGTCTGAGGGTAAGAGGAGATTTTTAGAGAAGCGAAATGTGACAGTTAACGGTCCTGTCACTGTGCCTCTGTCTGATCATGCGCCCTGGCTACTTGGCCAAAGGATATCCATTTGGCTGACTGGTTAGCAAACATGACTTTCACCTGGGAGTGTGGAGGGACCAAATCCTACCTGGATCTTCATATCTTGCCATGAATGATCCTAGGTGGGTTTTTTTGTGTGTTTGTTTGTTTTTGGATTGTTTTTTGTTTTTTGTTTTTTTTTTTTTTTGGGGGGGGGGGGGGGGGGGGGTCAATGCAAACCAAAAAATGTGCAGTCCTTCGAAAGCTAACAATGCTGAGCCTGTGGTGTTGTTGATACACAGTGATCAAAAACTGATTGCCTGAACGTTAAATTGAGCAGGAAAGGCACAACTCTGGCAAACAACCAATTTCATAACAAACAGGATGAAGTACCAGAAATGTCACAGTGCTCTCTGATATTATCCATGAAATTAAAGGTTGAATATGGAATATTTTTATTAAAAGCTATATTTTTTAACTTCCTGAGAACCTGTGTGCATACAAGGACATTACATTTTTACTTCCCTCCACCAGCTTCATTCCACATAACTTAGACCTGTTGTCCTTAAAAGGGGACACTTTTAGCTTCTACTTAGTGGTTGCATTTATCACAATGCACTACTCTGTCAAGCCACAAGAGGGCGCACATATCTATGAAAAGCTGCAAGTGGACTTTTCAGAAGAAAAGTTAAAAATATCAGAAATAACAGTGAAGTTTGTGCTAAAATGTGTACATTTGAAGAAATAGTGTCAATAGTTCCATGTAGTATGCATATTTCAAAAATTTGTATTGCGAGTACTTTCCAAAACAAAGTTAAATGTCATGTACTCGTATGAGGACATTGGGACGAACTTTACAATATATCACTACATATGCAGACTAAAGGAAAGTACACCTAGTGGAATATTTAGGACAGACTGAGTAGTTTTGTGCATCAATTCTAAGTTTCTAAATAATATTAGATGTTGGTTACATCCAAAAGCTGCCTAGTGGCAAATTCGTGAAACCACTTAGAAGACGTACATCAGAATCATCAGAGGTGATGGAAATGTGGGCTTATAAAGGTGATTTGACAACAAACCAAGTTTGCTGCCGTCATCTGTTCATGCTGAACAATCTAAAGTCATCTGCAGCAGCGGTCAAACAGGGACAAAGAAGATGAAAGTATCATGGGACCACGTTGTATACTAGTACATGCTAGTACATGACAGTACATGCTGGTGGGTGGCATTGACTTGTTAGATGGGGTGATGAGTTCCTACTGAATGAATGTCCAAACTAAGTGGACAATTGAAATTATGATTCACTTCTTGGACCTTCTTATCTAGTAGCTGGCTATTGTGTTGCCAAAACAACATTGAAAGTTTTACACCAGGACTTTCGTACATTTCCTTGAATTCTGCATGATGGTGTCTCAGGTAAATTTGGGACCATAAAAACAAGTAATAATAACAGTGAAAACATCTTTTATGCCACAGTTTGCAAAATACCTTCCAGAGCTTCTAGAAACAAAGCAAGAAATTCTGCTTAAACTGTGAATCCTTAGTGGAGCATCAGATCCCAAATCCAACAGTAGTTGCAAAAATTAAAAAATAAAATGGTAATACATCTGAATATGAAAATTGTGGGGGAAAAAAGTATTTAATTTTTTTTCTCCTTCTCATGTACAGTATAAGCGTAAAAGTCTGCTTATACTTTTCATCAGAGAGTCTAAAGAGGGTTTGTGCTGAAATACATAAGTTCATTTTCATTTGTGGTATGAGTCAAATAAGTCAGTCAAATGTGAGAATTTCTGTAATTCTTCATCTGGATATTGAGACGTCTCCAATACATTTGCTATTTTTGCAGCTTTCCTGAGCTTCTCAACCTGAATAATCTAATGTGGTGTGATGTAAAGGGCTGTACAGGAAAGTCTAGTTTTGCAGGGTGAAATGTGATATTTTCTTGGACTGAAATCACAACTTAATTGTTCTGTTACATTTTACACTTAGCGTTAGTTATTTTGTGGAAGGAAACAGGAGCTTCATTCATTGATCCACTCTGATGACTTTATAATTTTATCTATTAACATTGACCCACTGTCCACTTATGAGGACGTATTATTTCTCAGAAACTACTTATTGTACAAAGACAAAATGTATGCAGTTATTATGCCCATGCTCTCTTCAAATATCATGAAAGAAATAAAAATGCACAAAAAAAAAAAAAAAAAAAAAAAAAGCTTGGGTCTCAGGAGGATAAAAAATTATACCTGAATGCAGAATGAAAGTACAACATTTTCTTAAAAAATCATATTTAGCCTGAAAATAAATATGAATTAAAATTTAACAGGTTTGACAATGGTATTATGTTTACAAGCCAATACACGCCGCCATTGCAGGTTACCAAATGTGATCTCTGTGTGGCAATAGTATGTTGGGCACAGCTAGGCTGGCACAGGGGGGAACAGTGGAGATGGCACGTCAAGCAGCTGCTTCATAGCCTCAGAGATATTGTTATACGTCTCAGAAGAGGAGTGATCTGACCTGAGTGGCAAACATTAGCTGTCGATTATAAACTCCTCTGCATTACTTGTTGGACATGTTGCAGACTGCTGGTTACTTGTCTATCGGTAGCGAGCCTGGCAACCAAACGGCTCGAGTTGTTTTTCTGCCGTTGCAACTACAACCTAGACACACGTAATGTTGCTGTTCTGTCTGTATTCCATATTCAACCTTTAAGTGCTCAGTTTTACAATGTGTCCTTTCTAAACAAAAACTAGTTTTTCCTGTGAACAAAGAGCAAAAACTAACCAGAAAATCATAATCAAGAAATTCTTATATTTCAGGTTGTTCAATACTTGGCAGAGAAGGGTGAAGCCAACCCAAAAGAGCGAAAAACTGCACCCCTCATCTGTTAGAGGCTGGCTGAAAAACAGAGCAAATCCCCACAGACTCCCATGTTAAAGAGGCCAACTTCACAGCAGAAATTAACATGTTTACAGCCTGGTTCAAAAAAATAATTTTATGTTTAATATGTCAAGTTTACCTACATGTCAACTGCGAGGAGAGGGGGGGGGGGGGTTAACTCATCCATTTAGATGTTATGTAATCTTGAAATTATGCATAATGGGGGTGTGCTCTTTTGATTGACAGGCAGCAGATCAGTTGTCAGCGCTAGCGCAGGTGGCTAATGGGTAGCTCCTTGCTTGCTTCCAGTAGGGAGCAGAGTGGCACAACCATAACTTTAGACCATGTACACACAAAGTCAAAACGAACACGAAACGCTCATATTTTACAGAATGTTTGTCTCTTTTCTTTTTTTTTTTTCCTTCTTCTTGTTCTTGTTTTTTTTACTTGTCCTGTCCAGCATCGTAGCAAGCAGAATGATGATGAGAATGTCTGTCTGTCGGACATCCGACAAACAGAATGTCTGTCTGTCGGATGTCCGACCCCGCACAATGTCCGACTACGCCTCATCCTCCAAGCCACAGGCGGGACCTTCTCCATGAATGCATGGAAACGCTGCAAAATATATGCCAGGCCTGTAAGTGACGCTGTGGTGCTCAAGCAAAAATAGGCAAAAACAGGCGACGAAATATTGGGCATGCGCAGAAATATGTATACAACGTAAAACTACCAAACCGAATGCTCCGATCTACGGTTGCGATCCGCTGGAAACCCCAAGAAGAAGAACAACAACCAAAGCAAAAAGATGGCGGCAAGTATGGGTGGGCGAACAGGCACGAGCAGCAACCATTCAACACTGTATGGCGCCATTGTTGTTGTGATGCTGAGTGTAGCGCATACATGTTTAGAGGCGAAGCTAGGAAGCATGCATGTAAGAAAAATACATTGCAGTCAGATCTTAAGATGGAACCGCACAAACAGTGTTTCAAAATCTTCCCACTCTGAAGGCTTGATAAAAAAAAAATAGTTTGCAGACCCCTGAAATGCCGGCTTCGTATGGATGAGAGGCTGGTTCGGTGAAAAATTTGTGAATTTAGGCCAGAGTTGGACTTCGTATGGATGGAACCTTAGCAAGCTTTTCTCCATTAGCTCCTGTTGGCGCTGGGTTAGTATGGTTAGCTCGTAACTACAGGCAGCTTAGACTTCATTGGGTGTCAATCATTCACCCCCTCACTCACATTGAAGCGGAAAATAAACAATATTTTCATGCTCAAAGCGTTCTTCAGTGTCCACATTACTTAGTACTCAGTACGCTAATGCTACATGATCCAGTTTAATCTAAACAGGAGGCTAGCAAGGCTGCTACGCGATTTTAAATCAAATCAAACTTTATTTTATAAAACCCTTTTCATGACATTGAAAGGCAACACAAAGTGCTTGACATAAAACAAATACACATTAAAATAAGTCTTCACACATGCAAATAATATAACACAAAACACATGCACACACACATGCTCACATGTACACTCCCCTCCAAGTTCTACACATGACTCGCAACCCCTAATTTCCATCTCTTAACTGACGAGGCATCAAAACTCTGAGTAATAAACATATGGCTTGACAGGTAAAGTAAAACTGTTTTTATCTTTATCGTCTTTCATCTAAGAAGATAAAGATGAAGAGAATTCTAACTTTTTTCTAAAAAAGGAAGGACACAGATCAGGCTGAGACAGACCCCAGCCCCAACAGCTCCCAATGTGGAGCGAGCCGCACAAGTCATTCAAGATCACAAACATCTAGTCTACAACCAACACCAGAAAAACCAAAACTGCTACAGGGAGATGCCATTGATCCCCCTCCTACCACATCAAGCCCCACATTGCACCCCAGAACAACCAACTTACCTTTCGATGGACCCTTTAGAACTTGTTTCAGATATGATTATCCAGATTATTAATGTAAAGATGGTTTATTTCTCATGTCTCTAATATGACTACAGTTATCACAGCAGTGTATGTGAGTGTGTGTGTGAGAAAAGAACATAATCACTTCCTCTCTTAGTATTTGACCCACTTGATAAAATCTTTCCCTCCTTCTTTGGAACCTTGTACTTTGACAGACCTAAGATGGATGTTTATACAGCAGAATCAGGTATTGTAGTGAAGCAAATCGGTATTCCAGATCTTTTTTTTTTTTTAAAGAAATGGATGTGGCCTGCTGTAGACCACACTAAAAAAGGGGAATTCAAGGTCTTTGGATTTACTGAAATAAACTTAGTCCATTTTACTCAATTACTCCATGTTCCCTCTGTAAACATGAATTGATCATGTTTATTTCACGTTTAGAAAAAATAGTGCATTTACTAGATATAATCATGTTGACTGAAAAGGTTTCAATAGAATAACTGAACACAATTCAATTAAGTTTATTCACTACCTATACCTCCCAGTTATAGTGTCACCCCGGGTTAGTTGGACACAAAGATTGCCCTTGGCTGATTGGTTAGAGTGAATGACTCTCATGCAGGAGGTTGGGGTTCCAAGCCCACCTTGTATCTCATCCTCTCTGTGGTAAGGCACATTTAGCCTGATTTTGCTGTTTTTGGTCAAGATAAGTGGTGATATTGCTCATTGATAAAAGTGAAACTGCCTGTTTGTTAGAGTTTCTCAACATATTTTCTATGACAGGGATGCCTGAACTTCTGCCTTCAAGGGTCAAAGTGAAAATATACCAGTGACCCCTGGGCAAATCAGAGATTTTAAGGGTGAAACTCAAATAAATGTAAAGCAATTTTAACTATTCAAGATTTATCTTTTGCATCAGAGCAAATAACACGCTGCAAACACTTTTGTGGCAAAATAACAATAAAGCCATAGTTAGGAGGACAACAAACAAACTGCAACCAAATATGATTTTTCAAGTTGATATTGTAGCGGTTGCTGTGATTGGTTCCTGGTAGATGGCTTGTTTGCATATTTCCCATTATGTCTTGCAACACCTTCTGTTCTTTTCTTCACGATGACTTAAATGTCCATGTAGTCCCATGACTTCATCCCCATCTGGATTTATTCAAGACATTCACTGATACCCACATGTGTGCACACCAGTATAATATTAATTAGTATTGTAAAAAGTGTGCATTACTAGTGTCACACATTTATCAATGGTGTATCTATCTGGGCTGAAAGTGGTATGGGAGGTGAGGAGTCGGTCCTCAGGTGCCACAGTCCTGCAGGTATTTAATGCTCCCTTGCTTCAGCACACCTGATTCAAATTAATGTATTAATCAGCCTAACAGGTTCTGAACAATGACTCACTAATTTGAGTCAGGTGTGTTGAAGCAAGGAGGCAGGAAAAACCTGCAGGATTGTGGCCTTGAGGACTGGATACCCCTGATAATGTAAAAATAACTAGAGTATAAGAGAGCAAATGGCGTTGGAGTAAAAGTTATTGGATAATCTGGGTTTAAGTGATGAAATTGTGAAGGTTTTAAATGTTCCTAGAACTCAAATTACTTCATAATATATTTCAGTCACTCTGGGTCAACATGAAATATTCAGGTTTATTAAATAACTCAATTTTTGGGGTTGCTTCCAAGGAAAAAAATCTGTGTGCAACCACTGTCCACTATTAAATTTAGTGAGCCCAACAGGTTCTTTTTTTCAGTGCAAAGACCAAAGGGAGTGTCTACTTTAGATGGCAGCAAGTCCAAAAGCCAGGCTCTGTGATCCTTCAGGGTTGTTTCAGTGCTTTTAGTAAAGCTAATGCAACATGTGCTGCCTTCAACACACATTCCACCACCTGTACCAGAAATAAACACACATTTTTCCACAAGAAACCCTATTCTACACACGTTAAGCATGGTTGGGGAAGAGGAGGAAACAGGTACTGAATTGGCCAGAGATAAATGTGGGGAGAGAGTAAAAAAAAAAGATAAATAATAAAAAAAAAAATAAGGAAAATAACATCCAGCATCCAGAAGAGATTATCCCATATGTTGCACATCTTTTTTTTGGAAGGATGTGACTAAAATATCTCCAGAATGCTTTACTGCTCAGAGTTACAAGTGTTGCTGTTGCAAAGTGGTAAAAATAGCTTTACAATTTTCTGGGTTGGTCTCTTTTTAACCCAGCAGTGGGTCAAAAATAACCCATTATGGATTCATTTTGGAATTTTTTAGTGTGCATAATTGTGACAAATAGATCATAAGATATGAGAGGAGATCAAACAAATCATCTGGATTGAAGACTGGGAAGTTTATTCCACTGTCGAGGAAAACACTAACAACCTATCTGTGAAAGACAAATGAATCTCACCTTCTTATACGTGCATTCGTTGTTTTAACCCTAAATTAGGAGCTTTCATTGGGCCTACTGGTGCTCCATCATGACTTCCAAGTCCCCGAACTCCAGTTTGAAAACTACCGCACTTTTGGCGCAAGCTCTCCGGCGGCATGGCTTTTTTCTCCCCCTTTTCTTTTTCCGGATGGAGGCATAGATAAAACAGAAAGAGGAAGTAAGAGGAAAACTAGAAAAGAAGGCGAGGTGAGAGGTTGCAGATGAGTTGCATGGGAAGGGATGCTGCTATACTGCTGCATAGGCTCCATCCCTCCCTCGGAGAAAAAGGAAAAAAACAAGGAGTGGTTATGTGATTCCCCACAAACGGGAGGAGAAACGCACAGTGGAGAAAGGAATAGCGGGGACTGGATGGGGGGTGGGGGAGAAGCGGTGGAGGGGGCGTTTGCCTGCACAGCATAACCTATTCTCACACTTCAGCGTGGATACAATGTATGGCATATGGAGCGGGTTCTTCGAGGCAGCTGCGTGAACGTGGACACATCGGTAGGTAAAAGATTTTTCTCCCCTTTCTTCTTCTTTTATTATTATTTACCATGAAAACCGATTTGGCCACAGTTCCTTACGTTGATCGGGGTCTCATCACTTTAGTTCGTTTTAACCATCACATATGGCCTGTTTGTTAATAATCTTTGAAGTGAAGAAAAAAGAAACATTTTTAAAAATAAAAAAATAAATAAATACAAGACTTGTAGATCTTAAAGATGAGGTGGATTTGCAACACAGCTCAAGAGCAGATGAACGCCCGATCAGTTCCTCGTTGGCACGCGCTATGATTTGATAACTGAACAGGTTGGTCCCAGCAGCATCCCTGCCAAAGTGCCTATCAGATAACTTGATGAGAATTGCACCTGCACGCGGCAATATTTCACCGCAGCAGCAGCATGCCAGCGTGGCTTCCGCCTGTGTGAGCCTGTTGGATGAAAGAAAAGACGCAAGGGGTTAAAAATTCAATCCACGCTTGCCACTCTGAACTGGGTTCTCCTTGTCAGTGGAAGCGGATGTATTTACAAACAAAGGAAGCTTGATATCCAAGCCTGTCACGTAGAGAACAGGTGCTGGCTATCTGCAATTTTACAGTGTGTGGTTGTGGGGTTATCTGGGCCAGTAGGCCAACTGGAGCCATGTGCATTAGGGCCCTGCAAGATTAAGGAAACCAAAGTGTCTCTGTTAAGTTTTGTCACAGAAAGTTGGGCAAAAGCAAAGCTTAGTTCCATTTTGCACTCCAGGCTGAATTTGTTGCTGCAGCCATCACTGGGTCATTTATTTATTTATTTATGTGTTTTGCCTGTGTAGTGACTATTAGACTACAGCGTGGCAGAAAAGACTGGAAAGGTTTGCTGTTGCAGGCATAAGCATAAACATCCTCATAACAGGGCCTTTAGTTCCAAACAATTAAGCAATAATGTGCAAGCAGCAGCCCCAGCATCCGCTCCGTTTCTGTTTCCATCACAAGCCCGTCTCGAATTTGCCTCTGGCACAGCCACTTTAAATTCTGTGTCCTATTCGAAATACCAGGTACATGAAAGGATTGATAAGTCTGTTTGCATCAGACATAAATATGAAACACAGACTGATTTTCTTTCATTAGGCCCTCCAGCTGGAGCCAGTTCACTTTCAATCAAGTCAATTCAGGAAATGAATTTTCTTATAAATGCAAACCAGATGTCTTTCAGCATCAAATAAAGTTCTGACCAGTCTACAAAGCTGTTATCGGAGACGAAGGTATAATCATAAATATGTGGATGGAGCATCAGTTTTTATCACTGTGGCAAAAAGAACAAAAAAGGCCTTCAGGCACACCCATACGAGTGTCATGCTATCACAGTTTAACCTCCACATACACAGTGGACGCACTGACGCGCGTCTTCTTCAGATCAGACAAAGACATTCTGGTGACACTGAGCAGACACGGGCTGGTCCTGTGTAGTGAGCGGGGCAGCAGCAGCAGCAGCAGGGTGTATTTTTACACCAGATCTCTGACACCTTCGTACATCTCTTCACAGCTCATGGTGAGAACAGAAGACACGTCCACTTGAGTTGTCATCATCGGCAGGCCAGACATGGACAGTTGGGACGGAGGACGAGGCAAGAGGCGAGTGGGAGGGAGACGAGGAGCAAAAGACTAGAGGAGTTTGGTTAATGAGGGCGACGTCAAGATCTTCTCGACTTGCCTTGCAGTGACAGCAGGTTAAGAGTCTCACAGGAGTGTGAGAGGGGAAGAGGACTGTCAGAGGCAAATGGGAATTTTCCAGGAGTGTCGGGTTTCATGGTGTGTAGCTTTGATAGCTGAAGGGATACAGACAATGATGTATGATTTATGTCTGAATGGATAAATAAGCTGGTATAAGGATGGAGAAAGAGGAGGCAGATGGGGATGAAGGGGCAAACAAGGGACAAGAGCAGAGAAGGTGGTAAAGGGATCACGATGATTAGAGAGGAAAGGTTAAGAGGAAAAGTGAGAGGAGGGGAGAAAAACAAGAGAAAGCAGGGACACCACCAAGTCCTGTTTGTAAACTAGCTTGAGTTTTCAAGAAGGAGCTGTCTGTGGTGCTGATGCAACCTAAACTCCCTTATCTCCCCTCCACCTTTTATTTTTATAATCATTTTTTTCCCAATAGCTCTCCTCCTCTTTCCTTCTTTCCTCCTCAGCTGACAGCTACCCTGTCTCTAATTGGCACGTGAGGATTGGGAGAGTCTGGCTTATTCTCTATGGGACACAGCGAGAAAGACGCCGTGTTTTGTCACTGGAAGGAGATGGGAAACAATAGTTGGGATGGGAGGAAGTGGAAAGGTGGCAAACAGAAGTGGAAAGTGGAATAAAAGAAGACAATGGGTGAGGAGCAGGGGTTGGAGGTGAAGGCTGAACATCTGTTTGGTAATCGCTCCCTCCCCTAAGCATGGTGGAGTAACAAATACTGACATCTATTTGATAATTGCTGAGCCTGTCCTCCCCCCAAGCGTTACGCTAAATGGTTGCTTGATAGCAGGGACGAGCTGTTGGCAGTGAAATCTGTTTATTTGGTGCAGCTCAGGTAAAGATATCTGCCCGAGTTTCTGTCTGTATGTGTGTGTGGTTATTATAAAGCTTACAATCAAGTTATTAGTCTGGCAGTGAGCTCAAGATGTGACTGTGTGCAAAAAATAAAAGAAGAAAAATGTGCCAGAGCAGAGCCGCCGCATTGCCATTCAAGGATAAATATGATTTCTTTTGTCTGCTTTATCATAGGTGCTGTCCTTAAAGATGCGCCTCCACACAGACCTCCTCCTTCTACACTGCAATCTCATTCAGAGCAGGAGCTGAAGGGATGCACACACAGAGAGGGTGAGCTCTGGAGACGAAAGGAGGGAGAAAGGATTGGAGAGGAGGAGGTGGGCATCTTTGCTCCGGTCTCGACCACGGGTATTCTTGGGTTGATAATACAGATGTGGATGTTATTGCTTGAGAATACGCGTAGTCGAGTGGAAGCTTCATCATCACCACTGGACTAAAAGCAGGGGTGCTGCTCAATGCTAAGAGTCTGGACAGACAAGTGTAAATGTATGGCCAGTCTGAGGAGGTGACACACATTTTGAAGTGTTTGAAAAAGTGTTTTTTTCTTTATGGCTTATTTTGTTAAGCCAAAAGGGTTTTTAAATAGAAAGCAATCAGGGCTAGCCAGGTGCCCAAATGAAATGCAGCCAGTGACAGGGTTTTATCACTGTTGGTTTATCAACCATGTCTGTCTATACACCTGTGGAGCAGATGAATTTGTGTCGTCAGCCAGATTCAGCCTCTCCTGCAGAGGCGCTGGTGGGGAAGTCTTGCACCATGCCACTAAGCTAAGCTCTCGGGCATTAGTTCAGGGAGCTTAACACAAAAGTCTTCAGAGTCAGACGCTAATTCCAAGTTCTTGATTGCGTACCCCCCTTCATTCACAAGTGATCCCATAATCTTATCGGTTGATGGGTGTCTTTCACAGCGCTTCACACACTGCGCTCGTTTCACTCAGAAGGCTGAACAGGAGTCTTAAGATTCTCAAACAGAGTGGCTGCTTGTGGGTTTTGGGACATGAATGACTGCAACGTCAAGGGATGGTATAACTTTTAGCTGCACTTAGTGATCAGCCAGTCCTTGCATTCCTATTTATGACTCATGCCTAAAAAAAAAAGAAAAAAAGTGTGAGTTTGATGCCTGTAGCAGCAACAGGAGACAGTAACACATGAGGAGGTTTGCACCCTTGGCTGACATTTAAGCATTTAAACCATCTGACTGGCTGTCATGATGGGGATTCATGAGGGTTGGATCCCATGAAAACAGATCGTGAACATTCGAATGCACACAGATTGCAACGTGTAGGTTCACTGGGTCCATGTGCCGGTGGGGAAATAAGGGATTGACTGCTTTTATGGGTAACTATTTTTGGTCAGAATGATGGATGTTTATGTTTTTTATTGATCAAGTTGAGGTATGGCTTTGAAGAATTCTTGGACGTTTGAGCGTGCTGATTAATCAGGTAGCAAAGGTGGTGGAATAAAACATCCTGAATTACATTTTTGGTACATTAGCATTATTGCTAGGTATTATAAATTAGAAAATCAACATCTCTTTGCAAATTCAGCAATACATTAGCATCTGGTAACCCCCCTCAAGATAAATTACACACTTATCATTTACACTTCCATGATTTCCTACCACTGCGTAAGCAAATCTGTAACAGTTTGTAATTATAATTAATCCGAATTTCACTCTGACATCGTGTGAACTTGTTGATTGGGCAAAAGCCACATCTTTGGTTATGTGTATTTACATGAGCATGTGTGTGCTTCTAAGCAACAAAATGACTATTGTGAGCACAGCTCCAGGTGCCTAGCAACCGAAATTGCTCTGTTTCCCTGGCAACAGTTGCCTTGCACTCACTGTGTGGGTGATTGGCAGCCTTGACAACGGAGACGGAGTGACACTTGACCTCGCGTGCTGAATGGGAGAGGAGAAAGAAAGGGAGGGAGAAATAGAAGAGAGGGGGAGGGAGTGGGAGGGGACAGGCAGAGACAGAGGAGAGACCAAGTGATAATCATTCTCCATTGTAATCATCCTCCAGCATGTTTCATAAGGCGTCGTCAATACCTCTCCAGCTGGGGTCCATCATCAAATACAATACACAGTGCAGTGCGGTGCGCGTATGCATGGACACACTCCTCCTGGGTGGAGAGCCCAGGCAGGCACTCCACATCTCATCTATTATCACTCAGCCCTGTCTGGTGCACAACCTCGCTACACT
The DNA here is from genome assembly GCA_023101725.1 of Atherinomorus stipes. NCBI lineage: Eukaryota > Metazoa > Chordata > Actinopteri > Atheriniformes > Atherinidae > Atherinomorus > Atherinomorus stipes. The sequence continues at coordinate 580,726 of JALJCO010001535.1, read as the reverse complement.
GTGTCTTCTTTCATTTGTGGTCTCCCACATTTTGAGCTCTGCAGGGATGAATGGATACTGGACTCCTAAAAATATGTCACGGGGGCACAGATGCCACAGCACAGCAGATCAGGAGCTGCACACAGAGGCAACGCTCAGCATCTTTAAATAGAACTGCAGCAATTATCACTATTAAAATGAATTTATTGGGAGTTTTATCTTCTCCCATTTTCCAGATGAGGATGTTCCGTTGTCAAGTGTTTCCTTGTCATGAAAAACATGATTTTACTTAGCTTGAAAATCTTGTTTGATAATACATTAGACAATTATAACAGAACAAACTCAAATAAAATACCTATTTCTAAGTAGAGCCCTTTAATTTTAAGTGCTATTTTAACTAAATTGTTCACAATTTAGTCAGAATCATGGCAATTTATACTTGTAAAATGCAGTTGGTGAGATGTAATCGAATATGTTTTTGATGGGTGCATCTTTAAATCAGCTCCAATTTATTTATCCTGAGGCTAAACTTTTCACCAGCTACTGTTGTTCGGTTTTGGATTATTTACGTTAAATATATCCAACTAAAAAAAAAAAAAAAACAAGAAAAAACAAAAAACTTTTGTAACAATTTCTTTGTCCCATGGACAGTACTGTTAAAACCATTATAATCACATTACTTAGCTACATTATTGCACTGGGTGGCACAGTTCATCATGGGATGGATCATGGTGTTTGTTCAAATGTAATCACACACCATTTTGCTCTGACAAATATACAGTGATGTACCAACTGTTTTTTGTTTCATCTGGATATGAAGTATCCAACGTTTACGTATGTAACTTAGTATTTACAAAAAAACGCTGCATCCAGCTGTTTCTGTAACTTTCTGAGCACATTTTCTAATGTAACTACAGCACACGTTCACACAGTTTGCTTTGAAGATTTGAATCTCCAACAGAAACAAAGAGAAAAAGTTAACCTGGTTAGGAAAGAGTAAGTCAGCCAGGTCATTAGAGTAAAATATTGGTTTGGCTGTTTAAAAAAAAAAAAAAGAAAGAAATCCAAGTAGTTAATAACATTACATAAAACATTCATGATAGATTAACCAATGTAGCTACATTAATTACTGTGTAGTGTCAGAAAATAATCACTCAGCCTTACAGGCTGATTTTAAGATAAAACATTCTTCAGCACACGTGTTTCTTAACAAAAATCATTTATTTCTTTTGAAAAATGTCATTTCATTTACTGAGCTAAAACAATCAACTGAGATCAACTGGATTGTGAACAATTAAGAACCCTCGTCCTGAGCAGCTAAGCATAAATCCAATGCTTTCTTAATTTTTCCTTTCTGTAATGTGATGAAATAATACTGAGCATTTGCTGAGTGGCTTTTGCAATCATTACTGGGGCAAGGGGTGGGGGGGCACTGCGGACCCATGTTAAGAAAAGACTGAGATCAAGTATTAAAATGATGCAAAGTGTGACATCATCCAGCTCTGCATCTGACTGAAAATGAATCAACATCCAGCCAAGAAGTTCACTCCTGTCCAGACTTAGTCGGGTCTGACAGAAAATGCTTCTCTCCTGGTAGCTCTGACTGTGGATGTCTGCATCCGTTCAGGACTGAATGTGCATTTAACTTTAAATTTTTTACTTTAGCACTCACATGTTATATCTATACTGCTTCAACAACAACATACTGTGTTCATTTTTACTTCTTAGAATAACAAGGTTGCAATTTTCACTGATTTAACATTAAAAAGCTGAGATGAGAATCCTTTTTGTACAAACTTCTGCTTGTTTTGGATCTGTGTATGTATCAGTTAAAAACAACCAAAATACTTGAACCATTTTTGTAATCTTCAAAACTAAACATCACATAAGGTTGTATCTGAATGGTCTGAGAGCCATCAAAAAATACATTTTAAAACAGACAGCTCTGCTGAATGTGTTAAGATAAATCAAAGTACCCTGCACAAAAAAAAAAAAAAAAAAAAAGTAACACATCAAAAGTCGAAACTAGGTTTGTGGGCTGAAATCAGAATGACAGATACTTCTGAGCATGTTTTTGCTGAGGACCTCATAAGCGAGACTGGGCTGTGAGTCTCAGCAGACCAGAAAACCTGTGAATAGCATAACTGAAAGTTTCAGTTACATCTGCTGACCGCTTGATCCAAATGGGCACTTCCCACCAGCTGCATGCTCATCTTCTCAATCGTCCTGAGTTGAGTCCAGTGTCTTAAAGACTACTGATTGGCTGCTTCACAGGCGTCTATCCAATCACTGTACACATCAACTGGCTCTGACAGATCTGATGAGTAATAGATTAAGGAAGACAAATTACAGCAATAGAGTTAAAAATATTACTGGATGAAATCAATACATGGGTGAAGAGAGAAAGTGATAGAAAGCAGCAAGATCTAAAATAAGTCATGTAAAACAAAGTACAGGACAGTAATGAACTAATATTTGTTTCTACATTCACAGGTGTCCTTTACACATCAGCAGCAGGGGTTGTTGGTAGTTATGACTGCTGATTGGACAGGCTGTAACATTATCATCAATAACATGATTTCTGTGTTATATAAATTTGTTGATCCTTTATGTTGATTTAATGTTGCACTTCAGCTGTAGCTGCTGAAACAAAATGGGAGGAATAAATTTCACCATGAATTACACTTTTGGCTGTTTCTTGTGTTGCTTTGTTTTATCTGAGTAATACTGCATCATATAAAAAACACACACACAAAAAGGGATGATGTGGGATTAGATATAAACTGTAGTCACAAACTAGCTTATTAGACACATGATACTTCAAGCTGGGCAACTCTTCACTGAACTACAAATCTGATAAGTCTGTGAACAATGTTCATGCACACAGTAGGTCCAATGCAATCATATGAATAGAGCAAAGTTATAAAAAAGAAAGATGTAACTATCATATCCATTTTGCTTTGTTTTTTTTTAAATGTCAGAATAGTAGCTAAATGTGTGGTTCTCCTTCTAATAAGGAACACAGATGTTAGCAAATGGCAGATGACAAGTCTGACTAGTTTTCCACAAGCGGAGCATGATCTGAATAATTGAAATAATTTTAGTCAGAGTGCAACAAAACACCGACTATATGATGTAGGTGCTTTATACAAACCACACAACTATATCAGAAGACGTGCATCTGTTGTGGTGACTGAACATAAAATGCCTCATTTTCCAGGCTGGGTCCCCCTGCATGCACCTACACTACCGGTCAAGTTTTAAAACACCCCTGTTTTCCAGTTCTTCATGAAAAGTTAGATGGGATTGTAAGAGCCCCGGGAAATGGTAGGACCACTTGTTAAGGCTTGCTCAACTTCTGTAGTGGACTATAAAGTGCAACTCCACTGCTTCCTGAACTTAAGCCAGCTCCTTTATTTCCCGTCTTTCATCACTGGACAAATTAATTAATCCAGGTGTGTCTGACCTCAGTAACCTGACAATGGTTAGACACACCTGGATTAATCAGTTTGTCCAGTAAAGAAAGACAGGAAACAAAAGAGCTGGCTTAAGTTCATTAAGTAAAAGAGTTGTGCATATAGTTCATTGCAGAACAGATAAAATGTTGACTCGTTTCTTGCTGCCTGAGAAAGGCCTCTTGTATAATTCTGAAATTTACCTTATTTTTCAGTGACCCTCTGGCAGCTCATTTACCTTGAGCTGCTTGGATTCAAACAAAAAAATGAAAAAAGGGGTATTGCAGAAATTTTGACCCATAGTGCACATCTGCAATCTATGAAGAATTAAACAAAATTAAAGGCATATGCCACCTCTGGGTGAAACTGAGCCTCCCCCCACAGTCCCCTGAGTTGGACAAATGGGCAGAAGCGTTTTCTAGCCGACCCAGTCATTCTCTGAATCTCGCAGCAGTGACTTTAGCTCAGCTTAGTGTAGTTGCTGTAATCGTGTGCTTCCAGTAGCATCACTTGGCGAAAGTGAACTAATAAACTCGACATTTTTTCCAATTATGTTTCGTGACCCGCACATTCTGATCGAGTACAAACGAGAAGCCGATTTCACATCCAAAGACTGACAGGCGGCATTCAATAGGGGAACTATATGCCGCGGAAGTACCGTATTTTCCGGACTATAAGTCGCTCCTGAGTATAAGTCACATCAGTCAAAAAATGCATCATGGACAGTAAAAAAAACATATAAGTCGCACCGGACAATAAGTCGTATTTATTTTTTCTGATTTTTCATATCTAAAAATTACCCAATCAGTTCAGTTTCAAAGGTAATGCTTGTGAATGATCATAAACACCATAACTAAGAAGGATAAACATGTTTTTTGAGGATTTGTTCTACTCCACAGGCAGAACACCCAGAAGTCCAAAATAAGCTCCTCTCACTGAGATAAAGCTATTTTGGCATTTTTGCCCTTGGAGCAGAATATAGTTGTCACAGGCCTAAAATGCCCTCTCTTGACATTAGACGGTGATATTTACTCCTTGGCTCATGTCAATCAATATGAATTGATACTGAAAAATGTGTTAAATTGTATATATTTTGATATAAAAGTTGCACTGGACTATAAGTCACACAAGCTGCCAAACTATGAAAAAAAAGTGCGACTAATAGTCCGGAAAATACGGTACATGTGAATCATAGGCGAAGCACTGTGGATAGTAGCAAAGTCAGCACGCATGCGCAGCATCCCCAACTTCCGTAAACAGGGTTGTCACCAGATGCTGCACATGCGTGCTGCCTTTGCTACTATCCGCAGTGCTTCGCCTATGTACTGCCTTTAAAAACAGTGTGGTCTTGGAATGAGATGGTCACAACAATGCATGGAAATCACATTTCTACAAAACTCTACCTAAATAGCATTTGGTGTATATCTACACTAAGAACGTTTGAAAGAAACTGCCATCCTAAGAAAAAGATTAATAAACTCAGCAAGCATTCCAAGCTTCTTACCAGCATCTTCTCTCAATTTAATGAGTGAAGATGAGAGAAAATGATGGTGAGAACCCCCGTCTTACTTTCAGCAGCTCCCACTGACATCCGACATTAGAGATGTGATAGGGACATCTCTTGCACAAAGCATGACCACTCTACCAAGACATCTCGTTAGAATATGTCTTGACAAAATAATGAAACACAACCATGGCACTAATGAAAGCAACTGTGCAGGTTCTTCCTACTTTCCTGCAGCTGCCTAACTAACAGTACTCACAGACACTGTTTAAAAACTTAAATTACTTTCAGATTGAACAGTTTCAGCCTCATTTCAGTTTATATCATCTTTTGAGTTACTATGACAACTAACAATCCCAAAGAAACCTGTGTTTTGGTTGATGGCTTTGGAATCTGACTAAAAATGTTTTTAAAAAGCTGATAAAGTTTTTTCAAACTTCTATTCACCAATAATGAACTGACATGCTTTAACCCATTGAAAAACAAAAACAAAACACTTAAATTGGTGTGACAATCAAATGTACCTTCCTGTTTGTCTCATCGTTATTTTGTTGCCATGTGGGAAGGGAAAAAAAATCAACCGTATGGCATGTGTGAGAAAAAGGATACAGGTAATGGGAGTCTGGAACTCCTCCAAGCAGACTGTGCATGATATTATCCCAGTGTTTCTGCTTCTTTCCCTGTCGTGACAAAAACAGAAGGCAAGTTGTCAACTATCCAATAAAAAAAGAGAGACAAACATGAAAAAATGTCTTTATCAGACTACTATCAGTTAATTACATTTTAACATCACAGGACTTCTCGTGGTTGCAAAAGGGGCAGGTGAACTGAGTTTCCAAATCCCCTGTCATCTTTTTCTTGGGGGGAGGCTTTCTTTTAGACTTGCGGCGCCCCATTGTCCAAACACGAGAGAAGTCTGAGAGAAGGAGACAAAAAACAGACAGCTTGAACAAATCCAACACACGTGTTGAGTAAATATCACCTTGTATGTGAGATTATCTGACCGGAAAACAACAACAGTAGCTTGCTCCAGTCGCTGTTGGCAAGTTAGCAAGCTAACGTTAGCATGTTTGTTGTTGATCTTTTCAACTTAAATCTCCTCACGATTAAAAAGACGAGTTTAGTGGACTGAGAAACGACATTTTTAAAAAACTCGAATAACCGCAACTATCAAATATACCTAGACTATGGCACATTAAGTAATAAAAGTTTATTCTTGTTTACCTTTTAGTGTTAAAACACACGTTGCTCTAAGCAAACTGATTCTTTACATAAGATCCGGCATCAGCGACTGTTCCATGTAAATGATTGGACAGAGTTTGACTTCCCTAAACAGCCATTGGCTGTCTGACATGTCAATCAATGTGAATGGCAGTGACGAAACACAGTCTTAACGGGTTGGTTGTTCCCCGCGTGGTGGCATCACAAACTCAGTCAGGTGTGGTTCACTAAATGTCCTATTATGTTTCATGTTTTGAAACTCTGCTATTGTTGACTCGCATATCGCGACGGGTCCATTTTTGTTAACGCTTGTGCCGTTTATCGTGGGTTGCAGCACAGAAATAACTCCAACAGCAGCACTGTTACTCGACAAAAGTGAGCAACAGTTATTTAATTATATCAAAAGAATGTCAGTTCTTCCAATGTGGCTTTTTACATCCCCAGGCTAAAGTGAAGAAAAGTTGGGCTCCGACCAGCGGCGTTGCTAGGCAAAGCTTGACGGAGCGCAGGTCCCCACCGACCCACCCTCATCATTGAAATCACAGTGGCCTCATTTATCACAACGGAAATCTGAAGGTAGGCTACATTTCCACATAAGACTTTATCAATTTGGATGTGAGCATGGGGTACGATCAAATCTCACAACAGCTTTGAGCTTGTGTACACAAGTTTGAGTCAGTGTGGATTTGAGGTGCAGCACAGCAGAACATGAAAATATTTATTAAACTAATCTCAAACTGTCATTTCAACATAAGAAGCCACACATGTAGCACTGAGAATGATCCCATTTGCAAAATAAGGGGGAAATGATATAGGGTATATTAGGGCTGCTTGGTTATGGGAAAAATCATTATCATGGTGATTTTGGTCAATATTGAAATCATGATTATTGAAACTATTATTTTTTAGTACATGATGCATTTATTCAGCATTTCTCTCTGTCAAAAACACTTTGTTATTGATGCTTCATGAAAAACGCAACACATCTCCTAGCATGATGTCACACACAATCTCTCTGTGTTGATATGGAGTCTCTTGTTTACAATGGTGGTCTCCCCTCATGTGCATGTGAATAACAGCCTCCCCCTGAACTGAGAGTGAGGGGGGAGTGTATGTGTATGCACAGTTGACCAGGTAATTTTAAATTTGTCTGAGTCTTTGTCTGTAGCCTGGAGACAGTGTACATTAGTCGGTGTCTGCGTTTTTAGATGCCTTGTGTTTGTGTATATTATGGTTGTTTGTCTCCACTTCAATAATTCAAACTGCTCAAACGTCCGACCAGTCACACAACAGTCAGGTTCACGAGTTGCCTCGAGAACCAGAGAAATAGAATGCTTGCTTTTTGTGGGGTATGAAATTAAACTGACAAAAACTGTCAATTATGACCAAGGGGCAAACTCCGCTGGAGAACAGTGAGCCTACTTCCGGGTTGCCCAAAAATTGTGATTCTTTCTTCATCTGCTAGGGGCTGGCTCCAAAACAGAGCAAATCCCCATAGACTCCAATGTTGAAAAGGCCACCCTCACAGCATGTTTACTGCCTGGTTCAAAAACTCATCTTAGGTTTAATAGGTTAAGTTTACCTTCATGTCTTGTCCACTGTGAGGAGGAGGACTTTTTTTTATATCTCATCTGTTTAGATCTGTTTAGACCGGATACTAATAATTTCTGTTTTTTATCACAATAATGATAAGTGACAATAAAAAGATATCGGTCTAATCTTTTGTATTATAAAGCTATACTTACATTCTGTCTTGAGCCCTAAAATAATATTAGAAGCCACTAAACTACATCAGTTAAGTTAAAGTAATACACCTGTATTGTAAGACTGTAAGTCTGAAATATGAGAACAAATTGGACATTTATTCAAACGGTGCAAAGAGCAAAAATAACTATATAAATAACTGTAAATACAACTTGATAAATTCAATTTAGCATTTTTATTGTGAGATCACAAATTTTTACCATGGGGAATTTCTTTGACAATATAATTGTCACAATAACATATCACCTATAGCTACCAGATACTATGTCCATATTTTTGACAGTCTTTGATCATGACACATTTTGTTTGGTCTCAATACACAGTGCACAACAGTACATTTAGCAGTGAAAAATCCCCTTTAGTCACTTTAAATATTGGCTTTCTTTATTGTAATATTTCTTCAAATGTACTATTGTGAAGACTAAAAAGTTAACTTTTGAAGAACTACATGCTACTCACAGGACAGTGAATTGACCCTTTTGTATGATGATCTTATAGAGTATAATGCTCTGTTGTTAATTCAGCTCTCCAATGGTAAATGAAGTGTAGCTAAAATTAGTTAAATCTTTCATTTCCGGAGTTGTTAAATTTTATCTGCACGGTATGCAGCAGTGATTATGATGCCCAAAATATCACAGCAGTAAATTGTGGATAGGGAACATTTTTAGCGGCGTAAGAATCTAAATACTGACCCTACCATCAGAGCTCTCATCAGGATATAGATGTGAGTCACTGGTGTTTTGACTGTAAATAGTTAGAATATTATTACAAAGTTTCTTTTATTATTTCCCCAAAATATCAACAAACCACAACAATGACATCATCACTTTACAAGGAAATGAACTGTAAGATATGTATAAAAATGTAGATAATGAAGCAAGTCCAAACTCATCAAAAGGTCAGTTTCTGCTTACATGTAAAGGATTATGCCACTGTGTTCAGTTAACTAAGTGAAAGGCTTAAATATGAGGGAGCTGGACTTAATTAAACCTATGGATGTTTTGTGATAGATGTCGACGATGATGACCATGAAGGTGGTGGGCCTGGGGGCAGTGGCCCTTACACTCAGTCTGGAGCTCCTTTGCTGGCTCTTCAGTCGTCTCAGGTCCAGAAGAACCCTCAATCAAGTCCTATTTTTCCCCTCAGAAGTGGCCTGTGTGGAGCACATCTTTACTCCCACTTCACCTCAGTGAGTGAAATATAACATAATTTAGTTAAAGTAAGCTGATCATGGTTTTCCTCATATCATTTTCAAATGGATATTGATGCAAAAAAGCACAGCCTTTAAATAGATGATGTGAATTTGTCGAGCTTTCATTAATGGATAACTTTTTTTTTTTTCAACCTGGATCTTATTTTTAGGAATTCATACATGCATTTACTCACCAGTAAAATTACTGTGCCACTCTGACTCCTTTGGATGATATTTACATTTCTTGCTGTCAGCGTACAGTATATCCATATAATGTGAGTGAAGGGGGCAGCGGGAGTGGGCCTCTAAGGGATTATCTGCAGCAAAACTCCTTAATTTCACCAATACTTTAAGATGAATGAATGAAAGCTTTCCGTTAGTTATTAGGGCATTCTCCACACTCTTGCCCACTGACGCGCACCGCCGCAGCACAGCTGAGAAAGAAACTGCTAACCAGAGAACAGCAAGCTAACTATGAACTCATAGGACAATAGTACTTGTTCGTTCATTCATTCATCTAAAGTTTTGGTGAAATTAAGGAGTTTTGCTGCAGATAATGTCTTATAGAGAGGCCCACTTCTGCTGCCCCTTTACTCGCATTATATGGATACGTAGATGGTGAGAAATGTAAATGTTGTCTGAAGGAGTCAGAGTGTCACAGTAATTTTACCAGTGAGTAAATGCACACATAAATTCTTAGAGACAAGGCCCAGGTAGAAAAAAAGAACTTTATCCCTTAAGTTTTGAAGGAATTGGGGTATGGAATTGGACCATATCGCACATATCGAGATATAGAGTTCAATGTTTGTCTGTTTTGTCTTTTATATAAATGGTAACCTCACTAGGGTTCATTACATTTAATTCTGTGTTCCATACTTGCATCTTGGAGTATTATTACATACAGTATTACACAGTACTGATGTTGTACGTATGTATATTTTATCATTCTTTGAACATCTGAGCATTATTTCTTCCGATCGGTTTAAATGAAACTACTTGTAATGTCATATTTGGCTCTGACTTAAAAAATATTTGCTCTCACTTTGCGATAAAAATATCAGGATATATATCGTATATCGATATTCAGCCTAAATATATTGAGATTTGACTTTTGGTCCATATCGCCCAGCCTAATTATGAGCAAGTATCGGCACAGCTTGCTGAATGTGTTTTCCTTGGATTTGCTTTTCCAGCTCCTGTTTCTGCTCACTGCCTCATGGCGTCGAGACCTCTTTTTCCCGTCTTCTCCGTCACCTCCTGTCTGCTTCCACCTCCCTGGACTTGTGCGTCTTTTCTTTTTCCAATGTGGCCCTGAGTCGGGCTGTACTACTGCTGCATAGTAAGGGGGTAACCATCCGAGTCCTTACCGACAAGGACTACTCAGCCATCACTGGCTCCCAGATTGGTGTCCTTCGCAAGGCTGGTAAGAGATACATATTTTGTTTATTTTTATATGCTTCCAAGCTGTATATTAATGTGTGTTGTACCCTTATGACAGGAAATTAAATAAATATACCACAGAAAGACATATGTAGCTCTTAGAAAGATGGTTAAAAAAAAAAAAAGTCACACCAACCTTTGTAACTATTATTGTAGACACATTTTGTTGAGATACGGGAAGGATGATGCTGCTGGTCTTATTTGACAACAGGAGCTCACTCAATGCTCTTGAAAGTCAAGTATCGTCAGTAAGTACCACATGATCCCTAATGGTGAACAGAGAGAAGACAGGGGTGTCGGGGTCAGTGGAGGTTGCTTCTACAAGCCCTTGAATGAGTCAGAGTAATGGTGCTGCAAAAGATTTGTGCCACAAGTCTGACTCATGCTGTCTCACTTTGTCTCTCAGCCCTCTCTGCATTTAATAAATCACCACCACTGCATATGGTTAGGTAAGAATTAAGTAAGTACAAAACTGGCAACCAGACAGCAAATGTTATTAGGCAAAGTGTTTCTGAGTGTGCACAAGCTTCGGTGAATGTTGACTGCAAACCTCATGAAAAGCGCTTTGGAGCAAGGGACAATAAACTTCCCTTTTCATATTTTGTCATTATCTTGCAGAAACCTTTCACTACTTCTAAAAGAAACTGCCACCAGCAGACAGTGCTGCAGCTCAGCCTGCTGTCACTGTGTCGTGGAAGTCTTTTGGTAAAGGGAATATTCACTTAAATGCACAGGCTCTTAAAAATATCTTAAAGGGACATCTCTGTACTGCTCATGTCCTGTGGTCAAAATTGGAAAGACTTCCAGTTATTCTTTTCCATCACCTAAAAAAATAGGGGGAGCATTTACACAGAGAGATCAGGCCAGCTGAGCCACATTAGGCTTGGGAAAAAAATCCTTCCTAAAAGAGGTTCTGGTAAAGTATGTCTTGCTTTCCTTTACATGAGTTTGCTCTTACTATTTCAAGCACTGATAACAATAATCTGTGGTTAAATAGTCTCCATTTAACTGAAGAGAAACACTTTCACACAAAAACTGAAAACAGCACAGCTTACATGGTTCATACATTTAAATATGTATATTCTTTATTTATATAAAATATCCACAGGTGCCACCACTAAACCAAAAAGTAAGCGCACATCTGTTTGTAAGATACTCAAGAGATGCCCAAGATGTTATATGACTTGAATTGTATTAGAAATCAGTGATACAGGTTATTAAAATTATTAACTATTTACATTTCTTCCATATACATTATTCTCTACTAAGCAGCTTCAACTTTGATCATCACTGTTGGCACAATTTATTCAAAAGTCCTCTTAGAGAAGAACCTTAAGTTCTTCCGATTGTTGCAGAGACATCATTTGTTCCAGTTTTTTTTTTTTAGATGCACCCATTTAAAATGCCACAGTTTAAAAGACAATTTGACTCATAATTGTGTATTTTTGCTCAAACAAGGGGATTGTCGAAGTGCTATTAGCTTAAAAACTTTGCATATCTCTGCATGGTGATCTGTGTGCACTACGTAAAGTGTCTGAAGAAGCCAGAGCCAATGGAGAAGAAAAGAAAAATCAGATAGCTTAAAACTGTATCTACAACTGTTGAAGAGTACCTGAATGGGATTTCAGTAGATAAGGGGAAAAATCCAAGCACAGATCAGACACAGGACTTGAGAGATGAATCTGGTCAGTTGATTTATGGACCATTCACTGAAGCCTCATCGGAAATGGTCTCTATTAAGGGATGGTTGTCAAAAGTCATCCTTGCTGAAGGTAAAGAGGGAGAAAAGGTTGAAGTATACCAAATTAACCAAGAACTGGACTGAATATCAGGGGTTTTATGGTGTGATGAATCCTCCCCAGAGCCTTGGCTTCAACATTACTAAAGCAGAGTGTGATCATCTTGACAGAAAGTGGAACAAAAAAGCAGACCATATCCAAAGAGCTTGGGAAGTCCTCAAGAAGCCTGGGGAACTATTCCTGAAGACTTCTTAGAGAAATTAATAGATAGCTTTGAAGGTTCAAACTCTGTTGGAGAATAAGTTTGCTCACTTTCATGATTGTAAAAACTGTTCTAGGTTTACATGGATTGGCACCTGAGTAAATTTCTGAATTCCTCTCTCCTTAACCTAAACTGCAGACCTCTTCAATTTTCTTAAAAACTGGCTTTAGCTGTTCCCTGATCAAAGATTAGTTCGTAAATGAACTGATGCCTTTGCAGCTGCATTTTCAAAATATTGGACAGCCTCCCAATGTCAATGAAATGAGCCCTTTTTATTAACAGATTTAAAACATGGCTAAAGATGCATTTGTTTTGATGGACTTTTAACAACATTTTTCAGTATTTCTTTTTATTTTTTTTCTTCAGGAGGCATCTCTTCCTGCTTTAGTATGCTTTTTGTCTCAGCAGCTTCACAACAGGTAGTGCTTGGCATCAGCCCCTGTACTCTGTACTGAAGGGCACTCATTAATTTGCCCTTTTTCTCCATCTTCACCCTCCTTGTTTACCCTCCCCCAGGGATCTGTGTGCGAACTGATGAGCGCTCTACACACATGCACCACAAGTTTGCTGTTGTGGACAGCCAGCTGCTCATCACCGGCTCCCTCAACTGGACGTTGCAAGCAGTGCAGAGCAACATGGAGAACATCCTCATCACTGAGGAGCCTGACTTGGTAAGGCCTTTCATCGAGGAGTTCCACCGCATATGGGGGCTAAATGATCCAGCAAAAAACTTCCAGAACCAAAAACTGATCAGCCATGGCATATGCTGAACTACACATTACCAAAATTTGATGTTCGAAGAGCTGGTGTTTGTCTGTTTGGTAATCTTGGTCACAAACACCAGGATGGATCTTTTCCTCATATCAAAAGGCTGCGTTGACTTTCAGTTCAGGTGGACCAGGTTGTGTCAAGATGAAGACTGATAATAAAATAGAAGTTTAGTTCTGGTTTTTGCATGTTTAATGGTGCTAATGTTTTAGAAGTGAGATTAGTATTATTGTTAGCATTTTTATTATTTATGTTGTGTCAAAGGTTGCTTTTATATTCCATATACATAAGTTACAATTTGTATGCCCAGAGTTGTACTGGCTGTTAAAACACCAATAAAAATCTTTCACATTGCTGTTCAGCAAGTCTGTTGCATCATTTTTCCTCAGGGGTAATTTTTCTGTCCTGCTCAGACATGATTTACTTGGAAATTAATTGTTTCAAAGTCTCATCCCTGGTGGTTTACCAATCTGTGGAGTTATTCTAGTTGAAACATGACAAACGTGTGAATCTTTGTCTCCCTGCTTACTAACAGTCTTGATAATGTTACAAGACAGAACTTGTTTATCTCACTTGAATTATATGAAAACATTTGTAATTTATTGAGCTGTAGCATATTAGCTATTTGACATTATATATCAGTTGATATTTGATCCACTTCATAAGGAAGCGTGTCAGTTGAGGTTTTTATATGTGCAGCTGCTGTATAATGTGGACAGTTGTTTATTTGTAAAGTGTTTCAAAGCAAGAAGACATTTAACTGCAAGACTCCAGGAGCCCGTTACACAAAAAGTAGGATTAAGACAAAAATCTTAGCTGGGCTCATCAAATCCAAAACAAGGGGCATTCAGGTTGCACAAAGAACAAGCCAGGATGAGCAGACATGGATTCATTAAGCCTAATGAAACTTATCCTGGATAAGTGCATGCTTACAGCTTCCTTATTAGAGCCTTGGGATGTAGTTGTGTGCTTCTCTGTCGGAGCAGAAAATCCCCATAAAAGCATATGAAGATGTCAAGGACCAAATAATAAAAAAAAGAATTGAAAAACCAAGAAATTAATCAGTGGAACTAACACTTCAAATTTTTTAAGGCATTAGTGCATAAACAACAAATCTGTCACTCATGCATTAATAAAAATCCCAATTTGGCATTATCTCGACAAGAAAAACTGATTTTTGGCATTTTAGTTGCTTTGTCAAGACTTTTATCATAATCCACCAAAAACCACTTCTTCATTTATGAAGATTCAGACTGTTCAGTCAGTCAGTCAGTCATTTTCTGTATACCGCTTATCCAGTTCAGGGTCGCGGGGGTTGCTGGGGGGGGCCTGCCGCCCCCCTTTTTTTGTTTGTAACCCTTTTAGGGCGAGTTTAGACCTATCTTTGGCATTGTGGATCCAAACAATTGGGAACTACTGTTGTAGAAACATACAGTCAAAGATGGAATTTTCATTTAACCTGTTTTCATATAGCATTCTGCGACTTCTGTTTTGCACATAGATTGTTTAGTTGCTGTGATTTATTTTTGTTTAATAAAGGAACGTCATACTCTTTAATGTATATTATGGGATGTGTGTTTTATATAGGCAATTGGTAAGTGAAATTTGTCTGATTGCAAAACCATCTGAAATCATTTTTCTAAAATGTTAGTAATTAATGATCCCAAGTTTTTAAATAATGACAGTGGCAACACTGTCCAGCTGTCCATGAGACCAACTTATGCATAAAGAATTTGAAAAATGTCTGCATATTATTGTCCAAAATAAACTCCTCTCACTGAAATAAGGCCAGTTCGGATTTTTTTAAACAAAGGCCTGTATGTAACTTTGATAAAACTTCTCCAATCACTGACTCCAAAGTTAATGCTTGTTAATGATATAAACATCATAAGGAAGGATAAACTTGTTTTGAGGTTTTTTCACCGCACAGACAGTGCAACCAGATGTCCATAATAAGTTCTTCTCGCTTAGATAAAGTCATCTTTTAATTGTGTCCCTAACTTATATGTACTGTTGAGATTAATCAAATCAGATGGCAGAATATAGTTTTAACTCTCCATTACGCACGCACAGTGTTTAATTGCAAGAGATCGTAGGGTTTCATTAGCTTGTTACAAGTTTAAATTGAATCAAATCAAATCAAAATTCTCCATGTGTCATGCATTTGTTAAGTGTGCTAAATCATAAAGGAGCTTACCTAAACTAACACATGGGCATGACTTAACTCCCATGCTCCCACTTATTTTTGTCCTGTTTGTCACCGGGGGGGTCAGTAAATTTCCCAAATGTAGACCTTTTTTTCCTCTTTTTTTTTTTTTTTTTAGAAAAAAAAAATCTACTAATTTTCATGTCTCATTTACATGTACCACTCTTTTTCCAGTCTTTGACTCTGCATGCCCCCATCAAAATTTTTCCAGCACTGTCCCTGGTGAAAAATAAATATAAAGTCCATAAAATGGTCTGAGGTGAATCTGTGTCAAGAGATTTTTTAACTAGGCTTTTTCAAGTCTTAACTTGTAAAACATCGGGTTGTCTTTGCGTTAAGAATCATATTTAAACGCTTTCAACATTTGTGGCTTTAGGTATTTTATTTTTCGAAAGCTTGGACCGGAGGTGATGTTTCGATTTCCTGTCTAGCTTGACCGGTTCCGCGGTGGATGTCCCAGAGTCAGGCAGGCACCGTGTGGAGATCCGGGAGTGGAGCACCTGAACAGGAGCGGCCGACAGTAGCACACACTCTGAAGCCCTGGGGTGGAGGTTGAAGACCGTAAGAAAGACGGAGGACACACACTCCTAAACGACATAAAAGGTAATTTACGTCCAGCCGTGTGTCACTAGCAGCTGGTGGTGGCTGAAGTTTCAGCAGGTTGTTGCACAGTTACCGTATGGTGGTGGATCTATGTTGCCATATTTGACGAAATATTAATGCGACATCAGCTTCGACATCAGAATAACAACTTTGTGGTTTTGTTTGTGGAGTAACAGGCATTTTTTTACACAATGTAACTGGAATAAGAGTCAACAAGTGGAAGGAAATACTGTCATTCAAACTGCAGTCTGGTCCTTTTCAGAGGCGTTCATGAAAATGCTCTAATGTTAAATAATGCAGTGTGATTAAAGACGCAGATGGATCTGTTTTCTTTTGTTACAGCAGTTAGTGGTAGTTTCTTACAGATGTGTATGCGCATGCGTGGTGTTTTGCTGAGTGTGTGCAGCAACGAGGCGCCCAGTCTCTTTAATGATCTTGGATGTGGTAATGCTGAGCTGGTCTCCAGAGACATCTCATCAGCAGCCAGGGAGGGGTATTACTTGGCTATTCCTTGGGGAGGGGGGAGGGGGGTGGGCTAGAGTGGAGTGGATGTGCGGATGAATGGATGGTTCAGGCTCATTATGATGCAGGGGGATGAAGGAAGGAGAGAGTGGTGCAGGGCAAGATATGGATGGATTATGACATGGAGGATGCGTAGATGGATGGAATATGGGCATATTAAGGGAGATGGATGGGTGTGGGGGGTGTTTGTGTGTGCGTTAAAGTGGGAGTGTCAGTGGGTGGATTAATGGTCAGACAGGTGATGGATGAAATGAGCAGGGAGGTTAAGAGAATCTACTGCCCTCAGCACACCACTCAGTTTTTCTTCATCCTATAAGTTTCTGTCATGACTTCACTTGATAAATGGCCATGGAGAGCAGTAGGTGACTGATAATAGGAGAAATAGTGGAAGGAGCACACACGGGCTGTGATTCACAGCACAGTGATGAGCTCTAAGAAGTCAAAGGCAGGAAGACGGATAGACATGTACTCCCCCAGCTGTTAAGTTAGCCAGTATAAGGCCAGAATGAGACAGGGAGGTGGTGCAGCTGGCTCATTCTCATTATTGAAAAAGTTTCTAGATAGTCACTGCTGTAATTAGCAGGATTTTTTTTTTTTTTTTTACTAGTTGTGATTATTGCATCCATATGTTCACTTGAGTGTATTCTTTTGTTAGTAGTGTATCAATGCATCAATTTTCTTCACCATATATTTATTTCTAAAGATAAAGATATGATGTGCTAAAGGTATCTTTTCACATGTTTTCATGTCCTGCTTCATTTGATGGCATTAGCCAGAGATCCAAGTTTGGTTCAGCAGCAGAGCTGTAGCCAATCATCTTTAGCAAGAGTATTTGTCAGAGAAATAATTAGGATTTGTTCATTTTTATGCCATCACAATCTGTTGACTAACATAGTCATCAAGCGTCTTCAGCCAGAGGCTTCTTCAGCTCTGCTGTAATGAGAACCTGTACAGAGGCTCACTCCTGTCCACAGTAATATACCAGCACAATGACTATCCATAATGACTATTACGTTTAAATTGACTGTTTGCTCTTTAGTCATTTTATTTGAATAGCTAACGATCAATTATAATGCTGCAACAGTGTAATTAAGATAATTGTATTATTTTATTAGGGTGTGTGTGTGGGAGTGAGTTGTATGGGCTGGTGGGGGGGAGGGAGATGTGTGTGAGGGGGTGGAGGAAAGGGGTGATGGGGGAGGGATGGAGGCATGTGCTTGTGTGTCGCGGATGGAGCGATGTGGGGGCGTGTGTGAGGGGGTGGAGGAAGAAGGGTGTGTGTGTCAGGTTGGAGGGAAGGGTGGGGCGGTGCATGTGTGTGGGGAGAGTGCATGTGACTGTTGGGGGTATAGGGAGGTGGGGGTGTATGTATGTTGGGGGTGGAGGGAGGGAGTGTGTGTGGGAGTGTGGTGGTGTGTGTGGTAGCGATGGTGGTGCCCTGGTGCCGGGTATGCGGGGTAGGGGCATCGGGGTGGGTGCTGCCCCGTGCCGGGGGGTTGTCTGTGGGGCCCAGTCCTCCTGGGTGTTGGCTGGGTCGGGGGGGGGGGGCTGCCCCTGGACACTTGGGCCCTGGGCTCCGCACTGTACCTGCCCCGAGCGGGCCAGCGGAGCAGTAGCTGGTCTTTGTCCGCTGGGGCCTGGGCAGGGCCGGCGAATGCTACAGGCGACCTAGGCGATCGCATTAGCCAGCTTGATAACGTGCCTAACTTTGTGCGGCTGAAAACACACAAGCATCTGAAAGCGTCTCCTTTTTTTGGCAGTCCCCAGTTGTTCCACTGGAAACGGGGAGGTACAGACCCGATTTTCAGATGTTTGTGTGTTTTAAGACGCACAATGTTAAGCACGTCAGTAAACGCTAGCTGGCTAATGCTAGCATGCTGTGAAGTGCCGGTGTCGTGCGGTGTTGTGCGCCTCCGGCGACAAACAAACGTGTGTTTTATTATAAAGTTCGGCCCTTCACCGCGGCGAATCGATCGCTTTGATCCAGCTTTTGATCCAGTATCACTTCAGTCTGGAATGAAAACTTAAGTATGTTTGGAGTTTATACGATTTAAACAGTATAACAGAGCAGGAACGGCTGATGTTAAAATGGCCCGGAAGAGGAAGTGCCCAAATACCGGGAAGTTCCGGTAAGCGTGATAATCCCCTATACAGCTTTTTTGGGGCCGAAACCGATATTTTCTCATCAGCCGATAGCCGATACAACCTGCTGATATTTGGGGCTGATATTATGGGCCGATATTGCACTAACAGTATCGGCCCCGTATAGTATACCAGCATTTTAATCAGCAATTCTTATCATTTTTCAAATCAAAGTATTTTACTTTCCGAGCAGCAGATTATTAAAATAGAAGTCCAAAATGTTCCTGTATCTATCTATCTATCTATCTATCTATTTTTTTTTTTTTTTTTTTTTTTTTTTTTTCTATCTATCTATCTATCTATCTATCTATCTATCTATCTATCTATCTATCTAGTTAGTGTTATTACAATTTCTACAACTGGAAAATACCGTAAACAGGTTACTGTACCACTTTTCATATTTTTGTAAAAAAAAAAAAAGAATATGTATGATTTATCATGCTTCATGTGTATATTAAAGTGTGATCAAGCTGGAAGATAAATCTAAACGAATATCAGTTGTTGTTTTTTTTTTTAAATTTGATTTCATTTTGATCTCATTCTCAGTTTTACTTGAGGTGAAAAAAAATTCTCCTACATCAACATCAGGGCTGATTACTCTACAATGCTGAGGGAGTAGAAGTCCTGCCGCTTTCTGGCCTCTAACACAGTAACAGAGTTTTGGGGTAAAAACACAAATATCTGACAACGACCTGCAGAGTGACATTTTCTGACGGTGCAGGTGAGTCTGGAGTCTGGACATCTCTCATGTTATCCTGCATGTGCGCTGTCAGACCCGGAGGGTCGAGTTCTGTAGAACATTTATGCCGCTGGGGAGGACGCAGAGATTATAAGTGCCATAATCAGTTCCTCCGCACAAACGGACACGACGCTTCTGTTGTTTTTCTGCTTTTATCGGGATGTTTCACATCTGGATGTGTGGATGAAAAATTTCACTGGAGACCCGACATGCCTCCGTTTCTGCTCGTTTGCATTTTCCTGCATAGAGACAGTTTCATCCACTGCTGTAAAGGGGATCTCTCTCTCTCTCTCTCTCTCTCTCTCTCTCTCTCTCTCTCTCTCTTGAGAGGGTGAGTAACCAGAGCGCGCTGGATCAGGTGATTTCTCCTCTGATTCTCTTCATAAGGAGAACTGATGGTCAGCTTCAGGTCTGAAGAAGCAGCAGCAGGAACTTTCCTCCTGCTTCTGTTCTGTAGCCTATTTATGCGAATCTGAAGGGAGATCCACCTATAGAGATTGTTCATTTTCAGTTTTCATCTTGGCCAACGCACCGGACGTATCGGCCAATGCCGATACTAGCAAAAAACGGAAATATCGGCCTAATATATCGGCTGGCAGATGTATCAGTCAATCCCTAGCTGTTTTCCTGAGTAAATGGTGTAGAGGTGATTTTTTTAGCTTGTGAAAGAATGATCCCTTCAAATGTCACAGGTTAATACTGGACTTAGTTGAAGCTTTGAGTAGAGGTTTTATTTAAGTTTGTGGGGTAGATCACAGAGATCCTGTCGAATGTTAGACCAGCATTGTATCTACAGAATTGCAAAGGGTTCACATGGGTTTCATCTATGGTTATGGTTGATTCCTGATTTGTTCTCTAATTTGACCTGCTTACTTACAGTAATAATGCTGAGTAAGCTTCCAACTTTGTTATTTTCCCTTTGTGCAGGCACCATCCTGGAGCCTAGCCCAGAATAATATTTTCCAGTTTCCACATTATGGCTCCCTGCCTTCAAAAGTGCTAACAAAGATTTACATTTAGAAAGACTGTCTCCACTGGTTTTCATTCATTTCTATTAATGGTGCATTTAGGATGAGGCATTTACTGTACATACACATGCACATCAAAATTTCATAGCAACATGTCGTTTAAGCATCTGCAGTTAACAGCTATTTCCCTGATCTGTAAATATTTTTCCTCCCTTTCACCCTGTGGAAAGCTGGGATAGGCTCCAGCCTCCCCCCATCCTTCAGGATGATGAAGTAGGTATAGAAAAATGATGGATTTTATTAATATATAATTTCTTTTACTGTTTTATCAGTGGTGTCATCATTCACAAGCAAGAACTTTGGGATCAAAGTGATTGGGGAAGTTTTGCCAATAGCCTTTTTTTTTTTAGGGAGAATAATGCATTTTGGACAAAAATCTGTGAACAGCATGTAAATTCTAGATGCATGAGTAATGTGTGGCCATGAGTATTTTCTTTTTTCTGTCCATGACACCAGATTGACTTCGTACAGAGCAGAGAACAGCCACATCACACAAAGTACGTGCGCTGCAATGATTGATTGACAGCTGCTTGTTCTGCCTCGCCCTCCATGCCCTCTGAGGGTGCTCTTGGCAACGGCACCCATTCTTGTAGTGCGGTGTGGTTACTCGTTGGTCCAAGACAACAAACAAATTTATGACACTATTTCGGTTAATCTGACATAGCGCCAATTTGATTATGCCCATTGAGATACTCCGATCCATTTTTTCTGATCCAATCCAATGCCAATTCTTTGGCTGAGCGTATCGGCCGATACCTGATACCAATCCAATACTACTGCTGAATGAATGAACTAGGGCTGGGATGACTCATCAACGTAATCAATTATGTTGATGCAAAGTATTCGTGTCAATGCATCTTCAGACCAAAGCAAAGATGGCAGCGCCGGATTTGACGGGAGTGGCTGAGAGATTGAAGGCACACACTCGTTCGTTGAAGGTATGGGGATGGTAGGGATGGTAAAACCGAAGCCTCAGTGAGACACAACTGCCGTGAGATCAACGCCAAGTCTTGGGTCATTGGAGACCTGTCTGAAACGGTCAGCATGCGGTCCATCTGCTGGCCATGGGTGTGTACTGCAGCCGAGGTAGGGCTGCCCGGAGCTGACTCATCTCTGACTCAGTGTATAATAAATGTGATTTCTCTCAACCTTGTTAGTATTTCATCTGTCGGTAATGTCTTGGAATCACTTCTGGGATAGTCATGGTTTCATCATAAGCAGCTTGCAGTTGTCACTTTCTCAAGCTTGATGCTAGTGATGTTAGCGTGTGGCCAGTGTTTATCCTTCTCCTCATAGGTTTTGACATGGCAACATCCTGTGGTGCATGTAAAATATCTGAAACCCACAAAATTGTGTCCCCATCTAGAAAGGCAACAATCCCATTCAGCACTGACTCTTCATCGTTTTTTATCCTGCTTCACCTCATAGATGGCATTAGCCAGAGATCCAGGGGTGGTCCAAGAGCAGAGAGATGCTGCCGACCAGAACTTCGACTACATGTTCAAGCTGCTGATCATTGGCAACAGCAGCGTGGGAAAGACCTCCTTTCTGTTCCGCTATGCAGATGACTCCTTCACCTCGGCATTTGTCAGCACCGTGGGCATCGATTTTAAAGTCAAGACCATCTACAGGAATGACAAGAGGGTCAAACTGCAAATCTGGGTGAGATTTTAGAATACTTAAATGAAAATACTTTCAATAAAGTACACCAAGCTTGAAGGACTTTTTTTTTCATGGAGCTAAAAGATAATTTTCTCATCATTATTACCTTAAAATAAGTTAATGTTACACGTTTCTACAGGTTGGTTGGTATTTGAACTTGTTCCTTATGAACGTTTTGTTGCTACAATTCACTGCCGTGTTTTTACAGTCACTGATCTGTTTACAGTTTTTGTGTCTGAGAACATGACCACTTTGTAAAAAGGGATCAAGATCAACATTAGAACAGTTATCATGTTTTGTTGTTGCTGGTTTTGTGACATGACAAACAGAAAGGGAGGAAAGAAAAATACTTAACAGCCAATCACAAACTCCATTTTAAAGGTCAGCTTCTTTTTTTGTGGGAACCCCTTCGCTCCTGATTCTTGTTGTGGAAATGCAAGGTGAAAATTAAAAGGACCCCCAAAATGAGGTAGTTTTTGTAAAAGGTTCCTGCTACAGAAATGGATTTAAACTGTCTTCACATATACAAAGCTTCTTTTTAGCAACTGGAGAAAAGAGATAAAAGCCAGAAAATACACTGACAAAGACGCAGGACAGTGTTACATTTTGTCAAAATTTTATTTGAATTAGCCTAATTATATAAAATTATGATGCCGATAATAAAGAAAAGAGTATTTTTATTTGCTCTGGCAATTGTCATTATTTTTATTTGGTAAAAATTTAAGATAGTCTTTAATTTAAGGAGAAAAATTACTTTGTTTGGTCCTCCTCAAAGCATAAACTGTTTGTTGTAACATGATTAAAAGAATACTCTATTAATTCCAAGGGGATATTAAACTAATATTTATGTAGGCTAATATGCAGTGATGTGGAGAAAATAAGTTTACACATAAGAACTTGATATCCTGGTTCTTCAGTCAATCAATCTTTATTTATAGAGCCCTTTTCAGCACAAATGACAACATATAAATGAAAATGTATGAAAAATGAAAATACTATATTTATCCCAGAAGGGAAATTCAACATTGTAAAAAGCTCACTTTCTTTCTTTCTTTCTTTCTTTCTTTCTTTCTTTCTTTCTTTCTTTCTTTCTTTCTTTCTTTCTTTCTTTCTTTCTTTCTTTCTTTCTTTCTTTCTTTCTTTCTTTCTTTCTTTCTTTCTTTCTTTGTTTTTTGTTTTGTTTTTTGTTTTTAACAATGTAACATTTATATGAAATAACATAATAATAATTCAGTCAGTCAGTCTTGTTCTTCGGGGTGACTGGCTGCTGGCAGGAATGAATTTCTGTATCTCTCCGTCCTACAGCGAACCTGACGCAGCCTCCCACTGAACACACCCTGTTGATTTTTCACCGTGTTGTGGAGAGGATGGGAAGAATCCTCAATCATCTTCATCAGCTTGTGCAGCATTCTTTCTGAATGATCAGCTCCAGAGCTATCCCCAGCACAGAACCAGCTTTCTTATATACATACACAGCTTTCTTATATATTCTTATATATCTTATATACTCACGCACACACATGCATAAAATTATGCTCTCTAAAAGGTCCTAATCCTCTGCAACCACAGTGGCAAAATTAAAACAAAAGACATTTAAATAAAAGATGTTAAGCTGAAATGAAAAGAATAAAAAACACAATTTCATAAAATTAAAATAGATTAAATAAAATAAAGCAAAATGAAATCCAGTGAAGTATGATAGAAAATACAGATACTTGAAGAATGGACAGGAAAAATGGTTATAAATTGTTGACATGGTTTAACTAAACAAGTTCACTAAATGCAGAGTATAAATGTGTTAAAAATGTAATTATTAGATAAAATGATCAAACACAATGTGAGTTTAATAAACCCAGATTTAATTAAGAGTGTAATATGTGTAAGTAAAATACCGTTTATAGTCAAAGAAAATATGCAATTAAAAGTTTTACTAAAAAGGCAAGTCTTAAGCTTTCTTTTAAAAATATCAACACTCCCAGCAGCTGGCTGAGCTAAATGTGAATGAGCTCAATACATCAGATAAAAACAACATAATCCATCAGTCAGAATTAGTCTGTGTAGCATTGTTCATACTAAATGAATGTCACACAATTTGCTTTAAAAGTACAAATGTAAACATCAATTCAATTTTAGTAAACGGGTATCATTAACACCTCCCACCTTGTATCATCTCATCTCATCCAAGCTAAAGGAGTGGTCCAAGCTTTTTTCCCTGAGGACCCCCTTCATTCAACTACCAAAAAGCTGTGGACCCCTCTGATGCCCTTTGCTAATCCTATGCTTGGCTTTAAGTTTTCATTGATGCATTCTGGCTGCCCTTTGATTAAAAGAAAAAAATAAATAAACTATGAGGGTACACCGCAACTCCTCTGTGGACATGACCTTAATTTTAATCACACTGGCTCTAAACAGTCAAAGCTTTGGGGAACCCAGGTTGGGAACCACTGAACTAAAGGATTGCAATCTAACACTGAGTGTTACATAGAGTACAACGACTAAGAAGTAAGAACAAACCCAGGAGACAATGTTGTAATTTGGGGATGAGGGGGGATTGGGGATTGCAGGGCCACAATCAAAATTTAAAAATTTATTGGAGTTAATGAAACATCAGGAACTACCAAACTAAAGATGTTGCAGTTAAGGACCTCCATGCTGAAACAGTGACACCACGTGTTGTGCTGCTGATAATCAATGCAACACATCATCATGATCCTAAACATCTTAAATTGAGAAATTTCCTCAAGTCAGGCTCGGAGATTTCCCTCAAAGTCCACATTGATCACGACGCTGTGACAGCCACATCACTGTGGTGTGAAAGGCTCCTGATCATTCCTGGGAGAGCGCTCGGGAATCTTTTTTCATTCCTTTCACCAGACTGAAAGTTAACTTTAAGTTAGCTTTGACAGACACTGCATCAGCTAAAGCAAGTAGAAAATGCTCCGGTCTGTTATGTTAGAGCTGTAATTTACTGGAGCTCATTAAACGGCTCTTACCTGTGGCAGAGAGGATTTAAAATTCATCATCGACCAAAAGCTGGGTTGAGTACATCCTCATCCCGTTCCCTTGGTTTCTCTGTTACATGCTGCTGCCTGTCATGAATTTAAACTAATTTCTCACACTGTGGAGTTAATGACAGTTGATGTTTAACATTGTCCCCAGACGGCAGGCTTCATGAAAGATGCATGGGTTCAAGCCGCTGAAGTGCTTACTGTGCAGACTGACACCAGGGACAGATCTATTACTGAATGGTAGTGGAAGGCAAAGACTTGCCCTCAGAGCTCCTTGCTGACGAAAACATGATTTTTTTTTTTTTTTTTTCAGTGTGGAGCATGCTTTCTACGATATAAGAAAAATATGAAAAGATGAGAGTGTAATTCTGCTAAATACTCCTTAAACAACTGCTAAAGATCACAAATGAAGAACCCCATATTCTATTTCTTAAAGTCGTTGCATAATCAGCATTTGATAGATGAAATTACTCCTTTCAGTCCTACTTTAATTCTAATCTGGATAATTATAATTTATGTTTTGGACTTAATTTCAGTTAGATCAGCACATGTTAGCTGGCTAGTCTTAATGTCATGTAATTGTTGAGATTCAGACAACAGGAAGCCCTGAATTTCTCTATGTTTACAGGACACAGCAGGGCAGGAGCGCTACCGGACCATCACTACAGCGTACTACAGAGGAGCCATGGGGTTTCTGCTCATGTATGATATCACAAGCCAGGAGTCATTCTGTGCTGTCCAGGACTGGTATGTGGATCTGTAGATGTATCACGCTGTTTTCCTAAAAATTGGGAGAAAAAGAAAGATGGAGTGATAGAAATCATGTAAGCTATACATTTGATATAGAAATAGTACAAGCTGGACTGATTTTCAAGTGTGTGTGGAGCAAATGAAATGGCCCCTCATCTCTTGAAACAAACAGGTGAGGGACCCAACGAAAAAAATTGCAGATTTAGATTTTTTTGTTTCCACTCGTCTTTTTAAAATGAGCTCAGGTTCAGAGAAGAAACTTGTTAACCTGTTTTTAGGGGAGTTTTGTCTTCACAAAATGTTTTGTCATATTTTTCACAGCCTGTGCTCACATATAGAAGTCTTCAGGTTTGTCCCATATTATTGTTTCCAGAATCATTTGGATTTTACTTTAAAGCACCCCGAACTCAGTAACTTCAGCTCGGGGCTCCCCCTAGTGTCGTCCTTTCACTGTCGTAAAGTTCAACCCCCCCCACACCCCCACACACACACACACAGACACTTCTCTACCTGTCTTTCCTCTATTTTGATCCCTGGATATGTTTCTAAGCGTTTACTAGCTTGTTGATGCTACGTTGGTAGCAGCACCTCGTCTCCCTCTGCTCAAAGCAGAGTCCTGTCTTTTCTTAAACGGGACGTTTTACCCGCGATTTGCGGGCAAATATGCCGTGGATTATATTTTTCTCTGGTGTTGGCGGGTAGCAGGTAAGAATACGAACTTTTATTTACTTTTTGCGGACGTGACAAGTGATTATTGAGCCTGAAGCAGTGATGCTTCACCCGGTGCCCAGGCAGCGCAAGCTACGTGAATCACTCTGGTCCAACAAAGAGTTGGTTATGAGAGCCAGGAGCCGGTGTTTAGGTGGTGTGAAGCTAAAGAAATGTTTTCTTCGAATTAGCGCTGGTAGTCTGGTTCAAATCAGCGCTGGAAGCAGCTTGATAGATAGGGGACCTAAGTACCGTACAGCGGTTTCTGTTGTCGCAAGTTCTGCTCGGGTCGGCGCAGGCAAAGTTGGATAGAACTGCTCGCAGGCCAGAGGCACCGGCGGGAGGGGGGAACATTGAATCGCTCCATAAACACTTTGTTTAGCCCCACAGGGATTCCGAAAAGCATTTATTGAGGTAAAAAAGTTACCAAGTCCTCCTTTAAGAAGCATATTTTAATCCCTCCTCATCTTCACAGACTTTCAGTGCAGTTGTGAAAAATTTGAGGTGTAATTTGTTTCTGGTGTTTTCTCTTTTTTAAATTGAAAAAAAAAACATTTGTCTTTCCACAGTATTTCTTATTTCTTTTAATTGAAAGAAAACAATAATAATTTCTATTACAAGTTAATTAAACACGCCGGGTGTATCTCCACAAACACTCTCTGGCCACTTTATTAGATACACCTGCTCAATTGCTGATTAATACAAATAGCTAATCATATTACAGTTATTCATCACACTTAGTCATGTAAACATGGTCAAGACGACTTCCTGACATTCAAACTGAGCACCAGAATGAGGGAGGAATGAGATTTAAGTTACTTGAATGTGGCATGGTTGTTGGTCTGAGTTTTTCAGATGGGATTTCACACACAACTATCTCTAAGGTTTACAGAAGGATGGTCTGAAGAAGAGAAATGTCCCGTGAGCAGCAGTTGTTTGGATGAAAATGCCTTGTTGAGAAAAGAAAAGAAAAAGAAAAGAAAAGACAAGACAACAAAGCCCCTTTTCCACCAGCCGGTCTGGGTTGGGTCGGGTCGGGCCACGTTTTTTTGTGTCTCCACAGGTTAAAAATTGGGACGGGTACCCTTATATCCAACCCGATCCGTCCTACTTTTTTTGGCACCTTTCCATGGGGGCACTGATCTAACTGATCTGGACCAAAAAGGTGGAGCTTAACACACTGCAGTCTGTTGACTGGTTGGAAAAACCAGTCAACATGATGATGTCACGTCGCACTCGACCCGGCATGAAAACAAAGCAGGGATGACTCCTTTTTTTCTGTCTCGTTTGGTGTGGCGCTTTGGTTAAAAGGCGTTGTACAGTACTGCGATGATGTCATGCGATCACTCAGCAGCGCTGTTCGGCTAATACTTTGCCACCCGGGTAAGGGTACAGGTTGCTGTGGGGACGCAACGTAAAATCCACATATCCGTTCCAAAACCCACTCAACCCGATCCAGACCTGCGGGTGGAAACTGGGCTTAGCAGCACAAATACAGCAGACCAGTCTTGCAAATTGCAACTAAATGGACAGAAGACTTTACAGACATAAACACAGAATAGGTTGAATAGTTTAAATGGATTGTACAGACGTTGAGCACACAATAATAAATAAATGATAAATAAATAGATATAGTAACTTGTCTGAGGTTAGATAAGAATGAGCAGACTGGTTGGAGATGATGGACAACAGAACTTTAGATAAGAACTGGTTCCAACCAACGTATGCAGAATGAGAATAGCATCACTGAACACACAACAGCTCCAACCTGGAAGCAGATGGCTACAGCAGCAGAAGACCCCCCCCAACGAACAATCTGTCAGCTAAGAACAGGAAACTGAGGCTACAATTGAATCTACACAGACTTACAAAACTGCATAATATAAGATGGAAAATGTTTTGTGCTCTGACGAGTCTATTTCAGCTCCACATTTAAATGGTAGGCTCAGAATTTGGTGGAAACAACATGAAAATATGGATCCATCCTGCTTTGTATCAGCTGTTCAGGCTGGTGGTGGAATGGTGTCACACTTTTAGCCTGAAATTTTATAACGCCTCGTTGAATCTGTGCCATGAAGAAAGGAAGTGACAGAATAGACAGTTCTGAAGGCAAAAGAAGGGCCAACCCAGTACTGGCAGGGTGGACCTAATAACATAGCCAGTGAGTGGAGAAGATGTATTAAAGGGGGACATTGCCACTCTGATGTCATCTGTTGGGTTATGTATCATTTTGAAGCTTTGATTTCTGTATTCTGGCTGTTGGCATTTTGATTTTTGAGACCACATAAACTCCGTGCTCGGCCATATGTCTTTCTGGATGCTACTGGGGGCTGTGCCCCAGGTATAGGAATGGCTTGGTCCCTAACTGCAAGGGTTGCAGCTCAGTCTGCAACCTCTTCCATATGCCAGAGTGCTGCCAGTGTGTGTTTGAGCACGGAAACCAGCCTGAATCTTTCCCAGTAGCAGCTGTGTGTGATTGGCTGAAGGAGAAGTGCTCTGTACAGTGTGTTGTTAAACCAGCGAAGGCTATAAGATGCTGAAATTTACAAAAGAGTAGCCCAGCCTATTGTAAGGTATACTCTGCTTTATTGTCTGTTTTAGATTAAATGGGGCTGCAGTTTAACAAAATGTGATAGTTATACTAATTAAGTGAGGTTGCTTTCTCCATGCAGCTCACTGTTTTGAGTATTGTAGCTTAAATAAAATATTTTTGATAGATTTATGCAATCAATCTTAAAGAAAAAAATAGATGTGAATTTAAATACTAATACCTCATAGAAAAATGGGAAAACTAAATGTTTCTTCATCTACAGTCCCTGATATCACCAAAAGATTCAGAGAATTTGGAGACATTTCTGTGCACAAGAGACAGAGCTGAAAATCAATACTGGATACCCGTGATCTTCAGGCCCTCGGGCAGTGCTGCATTAAAAACAGACATTTTTCTGTCAGGATGTCTCTGCATGGGTTCAGGGAAACATCTAGAAATCATTGTCTATGAACACAGTTATCTGTGTCATCAACAAATCCATGTCAAAGCAGGAAACCCTACATGACAGTTAACCAGAAAGTCTTTTGGGGGCCAAAATTGCTTTAAAATTAACTGAGACAAAAAGGAAAACCATTCTGTGGACTTGGGTTGCTAATATGTCAGTGTGTGATAACTCATTACATCGTATGAGGTCTTTTCCTGCTTAGTTTTGTAAGTAAATTTTATTTTACTGTTAATTTGACTTCACAGATGTCACATGTTTGGAGAAAGGGTCCAACATTTGCATCTTAAGATTTTGAGCGAGAAGAAGACCATGAGAAGTGAATATTTAGAAATACTTGAAAAATTTCTTGCCTGAGACGGTTTGATGGTCATCAAAATGTTGTCTTGTTTCCCAGGGCAACCCAAATCAAGACTTACTCGTGGGACAACGCTCAGGTAGTATTGGTGGGAAATAAGCTGGACTTAGAGGAGGATAGACAAGTTCCAACAGAAGATGCCCAAAGATTGGCCACAGAGCTTGGTGGGTGTCTCACATACACACACATATACACACACACACACACTTTACACTTCTATTATTTCTGATCTTTCTTGTTTAGGATTCCAGTTCTTCGAGGCCAGCGCCAAAGACAACATTAACGTGAAGCAGGTCTTTGACAGGCTGGTGGACGTCATCTGCGAGAAGATGAATGAGACAGTCAATGGCGATGCCAGTCCACCTGCTGGTCCCAAGGGGGACAACTTGAAGGAAAAGGCCCTCCCTAGTCAGGGTGGCTGTGCATGCTGACAGAAGAAATGATCAAAACACCTTCATGTCACACACTAAAGCAGAGTATCTAAGTTGCCAAAAAATCTATCACGTTGCTTTGGTCCCTCTCCATCTTTTATACATGATCTTTTCCCAATCCAGCGGCGAGTCAGACTTTTCCTTTAATTTCAATGTGACTGTTACACTGAGATGCCAAAGAGTTGCAGCCGTGCCTTTTTCCTGTTTACATAATGCAGTGTTTGAGCAGCACCTGTTGCAGGTGGAGAAGTAAATGTGTATGGCATGAACCACATCAGCATGTCACATATTCACATATTAGTGTCAGGCTGCCGCCTTGTGGCTGTTATATGAAAATACATCACTAACTATTTGGCTCACACATACCTGAACTTTCAGGCCACCATGTTCAGATAGGAGGCTGCTGTGCCATGCCAAGTGTGTGTGTGTAATACACACACATTTGACTTGTTAGATGGAAATTCTCATTTGATTTATTTTCCTATATTTAATGATTAATATTAATTTAATATGTAATGTGCTAGGTTAATAATTGGCCTGTTAGAGTCAAACATGAATATATGTATGCCATTTTTCTCAGTCTTCATTTACATGAATTCTGGGATTTCAGGCAAAGTTAATGATAAAACCTTAAACCTTAAAACCTTAAAGTTTCCATGCTGTGTCCACAGCAGTGCTTACACGAAAACCATAAATTAGCCAAGTGTACTGTAATTTTTATCAGTTTTTTTTTTTTTCTTTCATTCATTGGAAAATAAAATATGCATTGGCTTTGTGTTTATGCTGTATGCCTTTCTGTGTTTCCAGTCTTGAGTTAAGTGGAAAAAATTAGTGAACGTCACTGACGTCAGTTTGTCCAGGAACGGATTGTAAAGTTTTTGATCGTAAAACATCTTGTTTTTGAACAGACTTTGGTCACCAGAAAATCTTCCTTATCCAACTACCAGAAGGAGAAAAATTTCCAGGTGACTATCCTCAGTGACGTATAGAGCATAAAACTTGAGTTGCCTGTGTGTGTGTGTGTGTGTAAATCTGTGAGGAGATAAAAGAGTTGTTCAGAAGCCTGGTTGAGCATACACTCCTGAAACATCGGACCACGTCGGACACGCAGACTTCACCGCAGTATAGGTATGTGCTTCATGCTTATTCAGAGGTTTTGTTTTGTTTTATTTTTTTAAAAAACATCCAACATAAAGCTCAACTAAGCTAAATGTTCATAATTGCATAAAATGTTGATTTAAAGTTACAGAAAGTTTCCTTTTAAAGTTGGATCAAATATTACCTGATCTTTAGTGCTCAGACATAGCTGAGCATCTTATTTTTTTTTTATTTTGTTCTTTTTTTTTTTTTTTAGGGCTTTTTTTGTTTTGTTTTTAGTATTTAGATAAAGCATTTACAGTAGGGACACCATGCTGTCCTAGCTATTGACAGACTGAATAAGCCGGTTGTCACCCAGCTTTTTTTAAGTTGAAACCACGCATTTAAAGAAAACTAAAAAATTGAACTGTTGGATTTCTTTTTAAAGAAAAACAAGCTACTTTGAATAAACATACCCCCGATAAAGCAATTCAGTCCAGCATGTGACTCTGCTGCTGTCACAAGAGCATTTTATTGTCCTTTGGACATATGACATTGGTCATATTTGCCAAGTAGGTCCCACTGACAAATGCAGTCAGATCTGCATTAAGGAAAAAAAAGCTTCCCCAACAACTATAAAACAATTTTATCATTTAATGAAACAGAAGCAGAGTTGTGTAAGGCAGGAAGCAAAGGTGAGTGTGCATCCGTTTTATGGCGCTTCTGTGCTATATTATGCCATTAAGCTTACAACACACCTTTGTTTTTAGCAAGACATCACCTGATTAACTAAAGCTGAACTGTGAGCATACTCTGGTATGTCTCAAATTCAGTCAACACCATTGTTAAGTTATTTTTTTTTAAACAAAAGTCTTAGGTAGCATATCTGAGGTAGGAGAGTTAGTGTGTTAAAAAATAACATTTATATGTATATTTTTGGATAGAAAGCACTGAGAGCAAGTTAGGTGTAAGTTTGTTAACTGGAGTAAGTATAAAGAGGACACCAGTAAACATCTTCATTCATGTGTCTCCTCAACTTGCAGGAAAAATTAAGAAATTAAGTATTATTGATCAGTTCACATGATACTTCAACCGAAACTCAGTATTACGTGAGCTTAAAACTCACCATATTTGACAAAGATTACAACCTCTCTCTTTTCCTCCTAGTTACTCTAGTTAATGTGTAACCAAAGCAAACGCCATCTGATCCACGTTGATCCCTGCTCGTGTTTTTAGTCAGTTCTTTGCCATTGACTCTTTGAGGAATAAAGAACCATGAAATGATTTTTAGCTGAACAAACTTGTTTTTGTTCTCTTTTACAGTGTTTGGAGGAATAAAAGCCAGCCAAGATGTGCTGTTCAGGCTTTCTCAAGATCATGATGTTCATCTTCAATGGTGGCATTTTTGTAAGTTGGAGAGAAAAATGTACACCTTGTTTTCCTGTTTTATTTCATGGAGAGATGGTTCAATAAGGAAACAGTACATTTTAGTGAAGATGCTGAGGACAAACTATTTCCTCTGTGAATGATTTGCTACAAAAACTAGACAGAAGATAAATACTCCTTAGATTAAATCAGATCATCTTGTATCAAGTAAAAATAAACAATGCCGACACCGCCAGTGCCAATTGAGCAAGAATTTACTTAAAACGAAAGTTTTAGATTCTGAAAAATTAAAATGTGCCTCAAAATTAGACAGAAAATCTAATAGCAGATAATCTTATTGCAAGCAAAAGCATCCTACTTGAATAAAAAATTAGCTTACCTCATAAGTCCCCAGAAATTATGCCATAATCACCTACTATAAAAAAAAAATGATAATAATAACAGGACAATGGCGTTTATTTTCAGCTGTTGTTCAAAGACCCACAGTAGTTTAGACCTTAATATTAACAAAACAAGACCAAAAGTGTATTTTTCATGTTTAGAAATGATTTTATTGCTAAATCAATTGCATCTTGGTGAATGGATCCATTGTTAGCATGGTATTATCCTCTGTTAAATGCGGGGCAAATAAGGCTACAACAACATTACAACAATACAATTTCCCATTGGCAATGGATGAAGTAAATAAAGTTTTTTCATTACTTTATAAAAAGGCGGGGAAAAGGTGAAGATGGAAAATGTTTCCTCTATTTTATTGCATTTTAATCAGTTGTGACAGACACAAAAGTGTTGACCCTGGTCATACATTCTTGAAGGACCCGAGACACCAAGAACATGCATCCCCCATGTAGGACAATAAAGTATATTAAATTGGAATTAATCAACCTGGTTGTGAAGCATTTTTTCAGACATTTTTTCAGAAAATATGTCTAGGCCTTAAGGCAGTGATGGCAAATTCCAGTTCTTGAGGGCCACTGTCATCCAGGTTTTAGTTGTTTCCTTGCTTGTTCTCAAGTTCTGCACAAAGACCTGTTCATTTTAGTCAGGTATGTTGAAGCAGGGAAACATTTAAAACCTGCGACAGCCCTCAACGACTGGAGTTTGAAATCTGGGCTATAAGGGCTTACAATTAGAATCTTTTTATTGCTCAGTTAAATGGTGATTCTAAATTCTCCCTAAGACTGAGTGAGACTGGTTGTGTCTGTGTTGGTCCTGTGACTGGCGACCTGTTCAGAGTGTACCCTGCCTCTCGCCTCGTAATGAAGCTCAAACCAGATTTATAGACTTCAAAGGAAAAAAAAAAAAAAAAAAAAACCTGGGGGGAAAAAACCACCAAACCAAATTTCTTCAAATACAATTATTTAAACAAGTGATACTTCCTGAAATTGGCATTAAAATGTTTATTTTAATTTCTTTTTTTCTTTATCAACCAGCCAGAGTTCAGCATTTTGACAGAAGTTAACCTCTGTCTGCTGTAACATACAGTCTCCACCTGTGCAAGAGAGCGTTTGTAGTTCAGAATGAATTGCAAATTTATGTAGTTTACATGATGCAAACATGCATCATTATTATTTTGTAATATACATTTTTCCCATGTAGCAAAATAATTTAAATCAGAAAAATAACTGCAGATGCTTACTGAGATTGTGTAGATCCGACTGCATGAATCACATTCATTACTAGTGAATGTGTGGTGTGAGAAGGCCAGGCCTATGACCAAATAAATCAATATTTACAGATAACCAATGGTATTGTCACTTGGGGGTTATGTTCACTAGCTCAAGGAAAGATTTTTTTAAAAAAAAAAAAGCAAGATACACAGGTTTAAACGTACACCAGACATGATTCCAGTGTTTAAAAATGGGCCTTGTTCACCCCCTATTTTATTTAAATGGTTCTTAAAATCAGTTTACCATCAAAGTGCAAAACCTGATGTTAGTTCACTACCCTGTACTGGAAGGCAACCACTGACCCCAGCTAAGCAAATAAATTATTAGTAAGAATCAACCGCAGCCCATAACTCCTGGCTTGGCTCAAAATCAGAAAATGAAATACCATGCAAAGTAAGCTGCCAATGACAATTCAAACTACACTACAAAGCAGTTGCCAATCCAGAACATTTAGTGCCCAGCAGTTGGCCCCTCAGATCCTGCTCATAGTTTGGGGAGGGGTACCAGAATAGGGACCCAAAGATTGTCTTTTTTTTCTTTGTACAACTATAAGTATAGAAACTGAGCCCGTCCTTCAAAGCCCATGCAACGTCCTCTAATTGTTCAGCTCCACTGACCTGAGCAGCCTCTGCCAGTCATTACATATCAACTTTGATGAAATTAAGAATTAAAGAGGACATTTTACAGAACCCATAGTAAGTCACACCTCTGAGTCAGGAATGAATTGATGCCATCTTTTTAAATAAATCACCATCCCTGTGTCCCGTCTTTCAGTTGGCAGGTGCTGCCATTCTGGGAGTGGGAGTGTGGGTGAAGGTGGACAGCGCTTCTCTTCTGGGTTTACTGGACGAAATAGAAGATGCTCCAGCTGAGTTATCCCAGCTGGCCAATGTGGCCTACCTGCTCATCGGCGTGGGCGCCGTGCTTCTGGTCATCGGCTTCCTGGGCTGTTGTGGGGCTATCAGGGAGAGCAGGTGTATGCTGCTGACGGTGAGTGTTTATGAATGAAAAATTAAAGGGGGGGGGGGGGGGGACTATATGTGTAATTTTCACATGGTCTAGAGATAGATTGTTTCCACAGGCTGTCATGTCAAGTTGTTACACCTTTACATATAACACATATGACACAATACTGTACAAAGTCTCAAAACCATTAACAATCACAAAAGAACAACAGAGTAGACAAACATAACAGTGACACACAAACAAATCAGTGAGGCTTATTGAGAATGGCAATGGCTGATGGTACAAAACTCCTAATAATCTAATCATAATGAAGTGGTCAGTAAGTAAATTGTGACTAGTCTGAATATATAGTTAAATAAAATCCTCTAAAAACAGAGAAATAAATGATATAGCATATAAATGGAGTTTTGGATGTGCTTTAGATAACAGAGACCTGTTTTTTTCTTTTGAAATTAGTTTAAATCTTATTTTTATAATCTATGTATAGTAGAAGTTGTGTTTAGTTTTAGTCAGGATGTTTAGTGTTTCATGTGATCTAGTGAGGCTCCATTTTATTGATGTTGTTCTGCTACTAGTTAAATGCTTTACAACCACAGTTTTACAGTAGGGTGTATCATTTTCTTCCTCTTCAGTTCTTCTGTATTGTGCTGATAATCTTCCTCGTTGAGGTTGCGGGAGCCATTGTCCTGTTCGTCTTCCAGGGTTTGGTAAGTGACTCCGAAAAGCAAATTGGCAACTTCGTGGTTATGACTTCAGGAAATCAGATTCATTTCTGCATGGCTGATTGACTTTCTCTAAAAAGTGCAAAGCATGTGTAAAATACTTTTCTGTCCTGTACGTCTCAGGTTGGTGAGCTTCTCGACAGTTTGGAGACTAATGTACGGGCAAGCATTCAAAAGGATTATGGAAACGAAAACAGCATGACT
This sequence comes from Atherinomorus stipes, assembly GCA_023101725.1. NCBI lineage: Eukaryota > Metazoa > Chordata > Actinopteri > Atheriniformes > Atherinidae > Atherinomorus > Atherinomorus stipes. The sequence continues at coordinate 544,227 of JALJCO010001535.1, read as the reverse complement.
TCTCTCTGGAACGCCACCATGGAGGAGGTACTGTGTTTCTATGGAGATCAACCTTTCCTCCTTATGTATTTATGTTCGTATGATGATGGAAGATGGGGAGACTTTTTAATGACATATCATGTCTGATTCCTTGCTTATGTATTTCCTTCTCACACAGTTTTATTGTATTTCTGATAAGAAGCAATAAAACATCTTTACAGTGTCTCACACAGCAGCACAGCTGAGAGGAAGGAGGACTGAGATTAACACCTTGCATTTTCCTTTTAGTTTAAATGCTGTGGATACAAGAACTACACAGACTTCGAAAACTCCCCTTATCAGAACCAAGGTGGAAATATTTACCCACCGACATGCTGCGATAGGACCACCGGTGGTGTATGTCTTCTAAAGGATGCGGAAGACTCGGTATGAAAACTTATTTTTGTCAGACTGTAGCTTCATTTCGATAACAGACTGTTCGAGTTTTTCGGCTGTTCTTATCCTGATATAAAACGTTTCCTCTCCTTACAGATGGTTCTGGGCTGCTTTGAAAAACTGGTGGAGCTGATAGAAGAGAACGCTGTAATCATAGCAGCTGTGGCGATAGGAATCGCTGCACTTGAGGTACAATGTCAAACTACTTACTTTCATGTACTTTGGTCACACAGTTACAAGAGCCAGATCTTTCAAATGTTTGTGTGTATAAGAACATGTGTAAATTCTTTGCACATGCAAAATAATGTACAAACAGTGTGCAATATGGTGCATCTTTCAAAGGTTTCAAAGGTAGTTAATAGTCGTAGTAGTAGTTAATAGTACGTCGACTGCTGCAACAAATATCCAATATGGGACAATTACACCCAATAGCTGGGTTTTAGTGACGTGACGTGGATGACACACAAAAGTGTTTTGCACTGGTTCAAAACACAGCGCAACGAATGACAGCAAGTACGCCAAGGGTTTGAATGAGCCGGGCCAGATGCGACATAGCGAAAAATTACATTTATACATACAGTAGGATATGACCTATATAGGTTAAAAAATCAGACTTTTCTCATAATCTTCAGGATATACCCGGCCCTTGAGGCAATTTACATCACAAACCATCTCGTTGCTGAAAAAGCAATGCTCATAACTTTACCTCTGGACATCCGCTCTTGTGTGAGACTGCTGTGTAGCTACAGTCGTCAAGAAACTAAAGAAACTAGTAATAAATGAAAATGTACAAAATTATGTAATTTACAAAATTATGATTTAGTGAAATAAATTATTGCTTTTGAATTGCGGTTAAGAATAATAATTTTTAAAAAAACAAACAAACAAACAAAACTGTCCCAGAGTACCTTTCCCAAGAACAGTGGACCAAAATACCTGTCAACAGGTGTTGAAGTCTTTTTGAACTTTAGAGAAAACACCTGATTGCCTCAAAGTGTTGTTCAACAAAGTTTGAGCTTTGGAGCCCCATCATTTTTATTTTTATTTTTTTGTGTGTGTTTTTAATATTTCTTTTGACCACAATTCAAAATCAATGTCAAGATTTTCATAGAATTTTTATATTTTTTTTACTTTTGTCAATTTCACAATTTCACTTTGTTTCCCTGAAAGCTGATATTTTTCCTTCTTTAGACTTTTTGTAATTTATTGCATACGTCACTGGTGCATGCTCGCAACTGCCGCTGAAGGTCAGAAAGCTTTGGTGGCCCATTGGAATAGAATAGTGACTGGCCTTTACGGGGTCAATCACAACGATGCCGGACTCTTATTTTATTTTTGACTGCTTTAATGGACGACGGGAGAATTCTCCTAGATGGGGAATAGGTTTTTACTGGTTTCCCATGAAGAAACACCATCTAGAGATGGGCCGATGGAGCCTTGTGAACCTTTTGAGTCTTGTCTTGTCTTGTCTTGTACTTCAGAACCGCGACCTGGACGGTACCACTGGCTTGCCTGCGGCAGTTAAACAGAGCTACATTATGCCGATCTGACATTGTATGTTAAACTGACAGAACACCGGTGCTTACGACTGACTTTGCCTCTTACCGTTGAGAACCGTTGTCTCTCGTCGTCGTCCTTATTTCCTAATAATACCAGATTACTGGTATATTTCACATCTTTGCGAGACGCCAACAGGAGGCTGCAGAGTGGGAGTTGAAGTGAATGTGTCCAGTTTTAAAGCTAGGGTTGGCAATGTTGGAAAAAACGGTTTGAGCAAGCGACTTCACTTTGGGATGTGCTGGAGAAGGCTGTGCGCAGTAGTCAGACTCTACCATCATCAGTGTAAGATCTTGGTTAAAAATTAAGGCAAAACTGGATGGAAATAAATCTTGTGACATTGCAGACGTTTATAGAAACAATGCCACAGCAAATGAATGTCCTCATCAAAGCTAAAGGCGGTCCAACAAAATATTAGAGTGTATGACCTTTTTTTTTGGGCTTGTTTCTTTTTTTTTTTTTTTTTTCTGGTTTTTTTTTTTTTTGTTTTTATTATTTTTTTTTCTAGTTTTTTTTTTAATATTCTTTTTGATTTCATTTTTCCTTTTTCTTTTAATATTTTTTATTATTTATTTCTTATTTCTCCTTTTTCTTCTCTTTTTTTTTTGTTTTTTTTTATTTTTCTCTCAGTCGGCCCTTTTTTCAGGCAGTGTATATTACAGTTTCATTTGTTCAGCAACTCCATATGTCCACGTAATTTGGCCACTTCTGAGACTCTGCACGGATACCTGTTGAATTATTTTTATTTTTAGAATACTTATTTTAAATTTTATTTTTATTTGCCTCTTCCATTAATATCTCTGTCTCCATAAGGTTGAATTCCTTTTGCACTGTCCATGCTACAAACCTTAAAACACGCAAAACCCTCATTTATATAGGGGCATTTCCCCTTACACAGATATGCATTATAACTGATTTGCCTCAGGTGTTCTGTGGAGTAGATAAGGTTGTTTTTAGTGACAGGCCAGCTAGTGACCCTATTGACTTGCACTAGCTGTAGCTTTGGCGACCTCCTGGAACTAGAATAACGGGATGAAATATGTTGAAACTGTCTCCAGTGATAAATAGTACCCTGGCTAACTCGAAAATGAGGCTGTATGTAATAATTTTTAAACTACCCCTTTAAAATGAGAAAGTTGGAAGTGTTTGTCCAAGTTCACTTATTAAGTTACTTAAACTAAACAAGTGACCTGCCCAACTCAATAGTGCCAATTGTGCAAAGACGCCAAAGCTCATGCAAATTTATAGGATTTTAACCTCCTCTGATGGCTACTCTCTAAATTTGAGTTATGTGCCTTACTGCCTGTGTTATGTTTACATTAAGACAACGTAGTTGGGATTCGGTGTTCAGTTTGATTAAGGTTGGCACCATTAATGTGAAGGACAGAATAAGAAGTGGCACACCACCACCTCACGAGTGTGTGTTATTCCAACAGCACAAACAGTTGTTGACTGAGCGCTGTTATACTGTACATGTCTAATCTTAAAGGCAAAATGCAGCAAAATGCCCCTGTCTTAATAGAGCCCAAAACACATCATAGAGGTGCATGGCTGAATATAAGTATATGCTCTTCTTTTCATACTGCATTTTCAAGTATTGTGAATCTTAAGTTACTTTTGTGTAGGTTCATATTTTCCTTGTTCAAACATTTGAGTAAGTGTGACTCAAAACTGTTGAGTTGAACAAACTAAATTCAACTTTAATCAGTTTAATTCAGTTACTTGTTACCATTTGAAAATTGAATCAATTTAGGATTATTCAGTTCTTTTTGTTACAGTGTTCAAACTCAGAAGATCAACTACAAAAGTCATAGAACAGTTCATGCATTCATTCATTTATTCATCAATGTGTCATTATTAACTAAATGTAACATTTCTGAGAAACTGTATGGAGAAAAACAATAATTTAATATCAAGAGTCCTGAATTTGATGAACCAGCAACAGGAACATATCATTTTCTGTCCCAATGTTCTTTACCTTGTTTGGAGAACTTGTGGCCTCAGCTACACTTTGGTTCTTATCTTTTTCAGCAGTTCTTGTGTGGCTTTTCCGCTGTGCTTGGGATCATTATCCTGCTGCTGAGCCCATTTTAACTGTCAGACAAATGACCTCATGTTTGACTCTAGAAGACTGGTTTACAGTTGAGTTCATGATCAACTGCAGATCATTAACCCAGGTTCTGTGGCTGCAATACGTTTAAATAGCAGCACTGGTTGCTACAGTACTTAGATGTTAATTCAGTATAATAATTCAGAAACAGCAGGTCGTAAAATGAATGACATCACGTAACACAGGTGTCCTGCTCCGATTCTCGAGGGCCACAATCCTACAGGTTTTCTATGTCTCCGTGCTTCAACACACGCCTGACTCAAATTAATGAGTCTTTGTCCAGAGCTTCATGCGACAGGCTGTCAGATTCATTGAATTTGAGTAAACTGTGTTGGTGTAGGGAGGCATGGAAAACCTGCAGGACAGCGGCCCTTGATGACCGACTTTGGACAACATGTCGTGTTGTTTTGTATCTGAGGTTGTACAGTATTTACAATTTTTAGCCCTGCTAAGGACCAAATGAAATGAAACGAATACACAAAAATGTCCTGATATATGAAATCTTACAAGTAAATTGGAGTATTTTGTTTTTTATCAGAACTATAGCTCATTTATTCTGCAATCATTCCTGACCTTTAATACATTTTTTAACATGTATGTTGATTCCAAGAAGAAGAAGAGAGTTTTCATGATTTTTTTTCTTTTCTTTTTTTTTGTTTGTTTTTTTTTCCTTTGCACATCAAGGTATTTTAGTCTTTGAAACAACCTGTATTGTTGGAATGAACTCATGTTGTATTCTTACTATAAAACACGGTAGGAACTAAGCTTGACCCTTAAAGACCTGGATTGAGAATTCATGAATTTAAGAAAAATCTCATTCTGATGGGATTAGTTTTACCTAGGGACCACATGAAATAAATGGATTATCCTCCTATGTCTGTTTTTTTCTGTGGTGCATTTGCACGAGATAACCAAAGTCTTAACCGAAATTTTTAGACATCTCCCCACCCCACATTATTTTTAACATGGCAGGTACTGAGAAGAAGAACAGACACTGGACATGAGATGAAACTAAAATTCTGACACTTTGGGGGAAGGGCATAGGGTCTTGCCAAAAAAATTGTCTAAGCACTCCAATGCAGCCTCCATTTTTTTCCAAAAATCATTTCCAGAAATGAAATATGTCCAGGAAACAATTGCAACCAAATCACACGTCAGATCTCACGTATTACTCTTCAAATCACAGAGTTTTACCATTATCGTAAGACCTTGGAGTTCAGCAGAGTATAGTAGGTAATTTGGGGTTGAATTATGACCTTACAAATTACTGACATAGTTGGTTCATGCAGAATTATTACAAATTGCACGTTGTCCCTTAAAACTAATCCTGTCAGAATAAGGCTAAAAAAAATAAAAAAAGATTTATATAGCATGCTTTTTTTCTGAAATCAGTAATTGAAGAGGGTATATTTGACAAAATGAAATGTATTATTTTTATCTATACTGTAATAATGTCAGCTCTGTTCATGCTTCATCTCCACAGATTGCTGCCATGGTGGTTTCGATGGTTCTCTACAAAAAGATTGGCAGTAAGGCTTGATGCCTCCTCTTAGGGAAGAAGTCAATAGATTGTAATTTGAGGAAAAATTCTAGTAAGAATATTTGTATGTAAAAAGTTTTGTTTCTTTTTCATTCATATGATATGCATTTGATGCTCTGCACATTAAGCTGTAGAGTATTAGATCTGAAAAAAGAACTAAACAGAGGATTTAATGTGCTGCTATCACTTCTGAAACTGTATCTCTTCACATTTATATTGTGATTTATTTATGTTGGAAGAATGTTTTCCCGCAGACTGCTTTGTATGTGTTGATGCATTTAATAGTAAATGCCATGATGCACAGTGTGGAGAAATCTAGTGAACTTGTATCTGTGGTTCTATGTTTGTCACTTGTTTCAAAATAATATGAATAATTTATTTTTGTACATTTTATCACATTGAAATAATAAGTGTAATTTTATTCAATAAATTACAGAGAGTGCATGTGGTTTCCTTTGGTATATGCTTGCACAGGATAGTGTGGTTTGAGCATATAAAGATGTGTTCAAATGAATGAAATAATACTTCGGGAAGTTATTTTAAATAACAAATAAATGAATAAGCCAATTGGAAACAGTTGTCAAAAGTTTTAGAAAGTTGAAAGGCAGACTAGGTTTTAGAAATCTCTAGAGATTGTCATGAAGTTTTGGGATGCTGTGCTTGTTTCTTGGCAACAACTAGAATAATTAGATCATCTTCAGCATCAGCGGTTAAGATGTTGGTGGATAAGATAAACTCACTGCTTACTGTATAGATCAATATTTCGGTAATCAAGACATGCTTTCTGCTTTCTGTCATGTCAATTCCTCCTCATTTAATCTTCATGCTCAGTCTGTAGCCTCTGCCCTAATAGATTTACAGCTGGGAATATTATCCTGCAGCCATGTTTGAGTGAAATGCTCAATATGGCATTCCCAATATTCCAGTCTTCTCCTTGTCAGTGCTCAAGCTTGAAATTTTATTTGTCAATAATCTCACATTTTAATTTCTCAAACTTGGTCCCTCACAATTTTGCTCCTAAAAGCCACAGATGTTTTACTCTACTGCTGGCTGAGGCATTTTCTGGAACAAGCCACCAGTCACCAGTGCTAGCACTGACAGCCCATCTATCGCCTGTCAATCAAAAGGATACGCTTTATGCATAATTTCAAGATTAAATAACATCTAAACTGGGGTGGGGAACCTTGGCCCTCATCTTGCAGGTTTTCCATATGCCCCAGGTCAAATGCGCTTGATTCAAATGAATGTGTCACTGTGCAGAACTTCAGCTGTTAAATCCATTTGATTCTGTTCAGATGTGCTGAAGTAGGGACACAGAAAACCTGCAGGATTGTGGGCCTTGAAGACCAGGGTTCCCCACCTCTGATCTAAACTGATGAGATAGATAGATAGATAGATAGATGATGATGATAGATAGATAGATAGATAGATAGATAGATAGATAGATAGAAAAACCCACCCCCTCAAAGTTGACATAGGTAAAATTGACCTATTGAACCTAAAATGGTTTTTTGAACCAGGCAAAACCCAAAGAAAAGTTGAGAAACTGTAAATTTGCAAGTAAAGTTTTATTATTGTTGTTGTTATTGTATATTATTAAAGTTTACTTACAAATTCCAAGTGCCTCAACTTCTCTTTCGTTTCTACCAAGTCTTTGGCTCTGCAAGTTTTATGAACACCAGAGTTTTTGCTGTTTGCTATCCATTACCTTATTTCACAGTTTTTATCCAGTCAGCATTCCACCTTTATCTTCCAGGCTGTAAATGTGTATTTCTGCTGTGAAGTTGGCCTTTTTAAAGGGAATAGAGGCAGGAATTGTGAAAGAATAAATATGCATGTCTATTTTTTTTTATGCTAATGGGTGTTGAAGCGTTAAAAAACAAAAAGAACGAGCCCACCCACGTCTTTCTCCGTTGCCTTGAACAGGCTGTATGCTGCATAATGCACTGCAATTCGGTAGCCGAATTTCCCGCACAGTCTTGTGGATGTGACGTCAATTGACGCTGCATATGACCCTGACAATTTGAGACAGGAACACGTGCCGGTTTGGCTGGTGGCTGCAGTTACCCGCAGTGCCAGCCGTGGCACTCGCGAGTCTCATTTCTTAGTCTTGCCTCTTGTCCCTTTAACATGAAAGTCTATGGGGATTGACTCCCTTTTGCAGCAAGCCCCTAGTGGATGAGGGGTGAACTGCAATTTTTGGCATTTCCATACCAGCTTCACTTTCTCTGCCAGAGTTTGCTGCTTGGGGTGAACTGAACCAATTTAAAAGCATGTTCAGCTCATTAGCTCTGTCCAGACCTCCATCGGTCTGACCCCCCTTTAACTTGAAACAGATGATCTTTTCATTCCTGACCACATATCCCTTATGTTGTTCTGCTGGAGCTGCTTTCTATCTCTGGTTGGTTTTTGTTTGTTTGTTTGTTTGTTTTCCCCTGAAGCAGTACAGCATCCAAAAAAAAAAAAAAAAGTCAACCCCCCCAAAAATGCTTACAAAGAATCTCAATTTTATAGAAAAATGCTCTGTACAAAATTTACAGAAGACACAAACACAGAAGGTGACCTGAGCTACTGGCTTCAACAAGTGTACAACTGTATTGATGGTATATCAAGATTAAAACTGGTCAGGTTACAGTGGTTCATACATAATTTGGTTGGAAAGGAATTTTCCACATGCTGTTTGTATGTAATTCTGTGCAATAGTAGGCTGAGTTATCACTAAAGTCCAAACTGCAAAAGCAGTGGAAAATTTATTATGTATTTTATTGGACGATAACAGGTGTGTTCTGGCAAATACAACACACACTGATTGTTTATTGTGACCAAGAATTATGTAATTTTGCCACACCTTTGACACATAAAAATGGCAATACGTTAGTGACAAACCAAGCAGATTTCCCCTTAAAGAAATGTATTAAATATATCAGAAAACTTTTTAATGAAAATGTTCACAGTAACAGTAGAAAACATGGGTATAATGGGTTTCTGCCTCAAACACTGAGAACGGTCAGGTGTGTTTTGAGTAGTTTCAATGATCAGCTGGAAAGTGATTTTATTAAATAATTCATTTTTCATTTTTCTACAGCATACAGTAGAATAGAGTGTATTACTTAACCTGTATAGGCCTGTGGAGTTATTTAGTCATCTAAAACCTGAGCTGTATTTGAAAGTCACTTCCTGAAATCTGAGGGGTTTCATGAAACAACTTTAACTTTCCACAAAAATTCTCAACTAAAGAAAAAAAAAGAAGCTATATGTATTATATAAGCATTTTTGATAAGTAAAACATTTTGTTGATTAATGTCAAATAAAAATGTGATTAAAGTAAAAGCATACAAATGAGGCACACATAGCAAAACGTCTGAGGTTCATATACTGTACAGTATTCATCTAAAATTTCATCTCCCCCAAAATTAGCAGTTTTTTCAAATTGCACCATACAATATTTGAACTTACAAAAGGTTTGGATTTATTTCATCAGAAATGCAGGCCTCATGATCGGCATTTATTCTGCCATCTGTAAATGCCATTTCCCCAAATACATGTTTAACCCCGAATCCCCCCATTCCCATCTCTTTTCTATACTGCTTGCTTTTAATTGGGTCAACATTTCCAGGTGTATTCACTTTGATTCCACTTTGAAGTCTTTATTTTTAATAATATTTCTCCAAACGATGTCTAATAAGATTAATAAGAGTATGTACTTTATCGGTCAGCTCTAATTAATGAGAAATTAATGTTTTTTAACACATTTATCATAAAGTGATATTGCTCAGGAATTTCATGTTTAAATGTATGATTTCATTTAACTTTTCATTGCTGCATGTGTGGCAGCCAATTCATGTATTTAGCAAAGCTTATGAGGTTGAACCCCAGCATTAAACAAAATCAGTGAACAGCTGTTTAATTGCAAGGGGAATTGATAAATATACTTGACCAATGTAGTCGAGCCATATGGTGGGAGCTGCTTTCATTTACATGCCATGCAAGCTTATTTCCTCCAGATAATTTGACTTTACATCAGACAGGGTTGATTGCATTGCACTGTACTATAAGGGTTAGCATGTGTGTGTTTTGTGGGATTTGGTTGATAAAGTTTAATGTGTGCTGGCTGCTTTAGCGGCGTGTTTCATCGTCACATGGTGACGTAGTGACCTGACCTTATCAGCATCATAACCTGAAAACATTCTTCTCACTGTTATAAACCAGGAGCTGTGCTTAAATCCAACATGTGACTGTTTCTTTTTTTTTTTTTTTTCCAGGTTAGGCTTCAACTTTGTTCTTCAAGTTCTTATTTTAGATGTGAACTTAAGGTACAGTGTGTTATTAATGTAGATAAGATGAGCTGTTTATTGCGGCTAATGGTATTCACATGGATACTTGCTGAATAAAGTCATCCATTAACTATCTTTCACCAGTGTTTCATATTATTCAGCAGACAATGAAGTATTCTCTTCAGGTCATGAACTTTAAACATGCAGTACTGTGTCTAACCTGTTTTTGTCAAGTCATGGTATGTCCTGTTGAAGCATTGTCTCAAAAATGATAGAAAAATCCAATTTGGGATACAAGATTTTGTGGATATTGAAAGCGGTACACCCTTTTCGGCTAATTAACCCAAAAACAACTTCTATTAAATCTTCTGTATTTTCTGGGGGGCTGGTACAGCTTCAGCCTGCATGGTATTCAGGTCCTTCTCAAAGTTCCTCATTCATGGGTCACTTCCCTCACAAACATCACGGCTAGTAGCCTACTTTCCTGAGGTGCCTTGTGTTTATAATTAACACTGAGGTTTCTTTTATTGGCTGCATTTCCCTGCCAGGAAGTTCAAGCAAAAATAAGAGTCAATAAATCTATAAGAAAGAGGTTTTGTGACACATTTTCCCCTTATCATAAAACTTAGTAAACGATTCCTGAACTGAGTTTCCTCTTTGAGAAAGGATGACTCAGAGCTGAGCCACAAGGATTTCTCTGTAATCCTATGAAGCCACAGCAGTCATTTATTTTTCCCAATGTTAACTATTTACTCATTCACACTTTATGAACAGCTGGTTAATGAAACAGATTAATTTTATAAGAGAAATCAGCATTTCTACCAAAATGCATACTTTAAGAAAATAATGATGATAACATTAACAATAATAAAACACACACACACACACACATATATATATATTATATATATATATATATATATATATATATATATATATGTGTGGGTGTGGGTGTGTGTGTGTGTGTACTACCCCCAAATTAAAACATCCTGAAAAAGTTCACGTACTTCTGTAATTTAACTTACATATTGTTTAGACAAATAATATGTGAATCAATATATTTCAAGCTTTTTTTTTTTGTTTGGATGTTGCTGATTAGGACTTGCAGCTTTAGAAAACCTCAAATTCAAAAAACAAAAAATTTAAATACGTTCAAAAGTGCCAGTATTGTAGGCTCAGATGGTCACATTCTAATCAGGTAAGTAATCCAAAACACCTCCATAAGTGCTCCAAGCCTTTATAAAAGTCCCTGTCTTGGTTTAGAAGAATTCACAACCATGGGGAAGACTGCTGATCTGAAAACCATCATTGACTCCCTGCATAAGGTGGGAAAGACACAAAAAGTGATAGCAAAAGAAACGGTGTTCTCAGAGTGCTGTCTCAAAGCACATTAATGGACAGTTAAGTGGAAGGAAGAAGTGTGGAAGAAAACAGTGTACAAGCCGGAGGGCTGACAGCAGCCTGGAGAAGATGGTCAGGAAAGGGCCTTTCAAAAGTGTGGAGGACTTCATAAGGAATGGACCTGTGAGCTTCATTAAGTCCAGCATAAATGCAGCCATCTACCAGGACATTTTGGAGCACTTCATGCTTGCTTCAGCAGACCAGCTGTATGAGGATGCAGACTTCATCTTCCAGCAAGACTTGGCACCTACCCAGATTGCCAAAAGTACAAAATCTTGGTTCAACAATCATGCTTGATTGGCCCACAAACTCACCTGACCTGAACTCCGTTGAAAACATGTGGGGCATTGCCAAGAGTAAGCTGAACGGGAAGAGACCAAACAATAAAGAAGAGCTCAAGGCTGTGATGGAAGCATGTTTTTTCTTCCATAACACCTGAGATATGCCAGAAGCTGGTTGCCACAGCAGTTTAAGGCAGTCATTCAAGCAAAAGCGGCCCCAACCGAGTACTAAGTACAGATGCAAGATTTTACTTTATAAAACTTTATGTTTATGTTGTATGTGTGTATTTATTTTTATTTATTTTATAGGCAATATGTGAGGTAGCCGTTTTATACGCTTCGCGTCGTGCCCCGCCGTTTTAAAACCGCTGTAGCCCACGGCTTCTCGGGGCTTATTGCTTTATTAGGAGGCCCGACTTTTTTTGTATTTAAAGTCCTTTTTAAATTGATTTCATGCAATATTCTAATTTGTTGAGTTTTAGAATGTGAGGTTTTCTTAAGCTGCAAGTTCTAATCAGCAACATTCAAACAAGTAAAGGCTTGAAGTATATTGATTTGCATATTATTTGTCTATACAATATGTACATTTCACCTTTTAAGTTGAATTGTAGAAATATATGAACTTTTTCACAATATTCAAATTTTTTGGTTAATACCTGTATATGTATATATATATATATATATACACAGGTACTAACCAAAAAATTGTAAATGGTTGCCTATATACATATATATACCATTTCTGCAAATCAGCTGACACTTTTGGTCATGGGATGGGAAGGAGAGACAATAGTTTGCAAACTGTGCCCTCTTGTGGAAAAGAAAGGATGAATGCACTATATATATTCTGCATTCATACTGATGCACAGTGGATTTTATTTTAAGATCTGACCAGGAACATCAGCGCAGAGACAAAAACTCCTTTAAAAAGCACCCTCCTTCTTATTTTTGCATCTTTCTGGAGCCCAGTGGAGTTGTCAGTCTGGGAATCATTGAGGATGGCGGACAAGGAAGGGAAAAGTGCTTCTTAACACCCAAGTCTGTACATGTGAAAGTCAAACACCCCTCTGCCTGTGATCAGGTCACGGGTGATGGAGCACAATGAAGTCTAATGGCATAATGATGGGATGTCAAGGGAGAGGCTTAGAGGTTGTTTGTGGGAATAAAGGCACAGGACACAGCTTGTTTACACAGGGAACATAAACCCATTATTGCTTTACAATCAAAGGTAAAAAGAGCACCTGCCACAACATTTTTAACTGCAGTCCTCCTGAAATGGCAGGTAGGGATACAAGCAGTGCAGTATTGTTCAAGTATGTGCTTCCTTTTAGTGTTTTCAACCAGCATTGGGTAAAAAAAAAAAGAAGAAAAAAAAAGAGTACCTTATGTAAGTCATAACCACAGAGTATTACTGTATAATCTTTGGTATTACACTTTGTCTCAAATTTCTCATCTTTTATGTAAATTTTAATTTTTGTTTAAAATAAAACATAATTTTCTAAAAAAAAAAAAAAACAAAAACAAAACCCTGCTGGCTAAAAAGAGGAATCATGGTTGAAAAGATGTGACTCAGACAGTAAGGCCTTGTCGGCGACCAGGCCACAGTGTACTTGAGCACTCCAGATTCAGGTCAGAGGAGATTTTAAACCATCATATTCGGCAGCAAAATAACAAAAATGGGGAAATATTTTAGAGGAATAATACTTTTACCTCCTCAGAGTTTATCTTTAGGAGGACTAAAGCTGTTTAAGTGGGGTGTTTTTCTTATTATTTTCTAGTGAATCATTAAACCTTTATATCTATTGGTGTTTTAACACAAACGAGAAGCAACAACATAAAATAACCCAGATTTCATCATTTCAAAACTTGCTAGATAAAATTTGCTCTTTTGAACATTTTTATGTGCAGGTTTTAGCACTTCCTTCAAATCTTTAAAACCTCTGAAGGCAGCCATCCACAACCTGGACTTATAAGCTTGGTGTGATGTCTGATCTCTTGTGGGAATTGTGACGCCTCCGTTGTGTTAAAACGCAGGTGAGAACTGGCAGCTGCCCACATAAAAAGGCTTTCTCCACAACACAGACAAAGCACTGACAGCAAGGTTGCCATTTGGAACCTTGGACCACAATCCACCAGATGAAGATTTTTTTTTTTTAATGACATTTTTGTTTATTTGCTCAGAATTTGCTTTATTCGTTGATTTGTAAAGTCAGTTTGGAAAGTGTCTTTTCTGTCGTCGCTTTGAGAATAATCCTGATCTTGTTAGACTATGGCTTTCCTCATCAGCTTCATCTTTTTGTCAAGTTGGACAGCTGTAGGTGTTATGTTTCCCTATAATACTCTAGTGAGAGAATTAAGGTTTGAATCGGAGTCATCTGGCAGCGAACCGCACGAGTCTGTCAAGGGCGTAGTCAAGGTGGTGCAGCTGGACCCACGTACCCTGGCCGAGTCTGGATTCTTCAAAAGAGGGCTCATACCCAGAAGAATGCTTCCCAAGAGCTCCAGATTGCCCTTCCCTGCTTTTCTGTCTCGTGGGCGTCCAGAACGGGCCCCAGCCCTCAAGGCCCCTTTGCATCCACCAAACACCCTGATCCCTAAAACCCCCACAGAGACAGAGCTGAAGAAGAAGCAAGGGCTACAAATGTGGCAGAGAGTTGCAGATAAAGGAGGCAAAATGTCACTTCCTGTCAACTTGAAGGATACTAAACAAACTTGCACCACTGTGTCTTTCACTCAGGTAAGATGTCAAGTCTTGTCAGTAAATTTAGTTTTTCTCCTTTTCTTTGGATGCCTAAAAGAAAAAGATCATTAAGATGAAATATCCTTTCCACAGCTAAATGAAAGTGCAAACTTCCATTGTCAACAAGTGATAATTTTCCCTGACAATTAGAGAGAGATGTCAGTTTTCTCATAAATGCCGCCTCTGTGTTTATCCTAAACTCGACCTTTTTTCATCACCCTCCCAGCATGTGACAGCAGATGGATGCCAAACAGTAACAGTGCACAACAAGCTGTGTTTCGGCCAGTGCAGCTCTCTCTTTGTCCCTTCCGAGGGGGAGTTTGCCGCGCTGAGTCCTGGAACAGGGGCCTTCCACCGCCGGGCCCCCTGCTCCCGCTGTGCCCCATCAAAAGCTCAAACTGTCGCTGTGGCGCTGCGGTGTGGAGCCGAGATTCAGGAGAAGCGCGTGATGGTGGTGGAAGAGTGCAAGTGTGAGACGGGCCGAGAGGAACAAAATACAGAGGCTGCGGCTTCCATGCATCTGCGACTGTAATACAGATATCATCATAAGACTCAAAGATGTTATTTTTTTATTACCATAGCTACAATTTTTTTTTTTCTATCTGGATGAACACCAGAATAAGGCTTTTTTTTTTTTTTACATAATCTCTGTACTGATGATCCTGTCAGTTGAAATCTGTATATATCTGAATTTTAACTAATCTGAATGTGTTATTCAGGGTGAAACACTGGTGGCTTATCCCACCATACATCATTGACAAATGACCTGCAATTTGGTCATGCTTTCCTTTTTCTGTTGCAGAAGAAAAACCTGTCCAAACTGGACTTGCTCGCTTTGTTTAGATCTATTTAAATTGATTTGTACTATAGTCATTAAAATGCCCTTTTTACCCACTCACCTTTGCTTGCCCTCGCTAATTAGTTTTCTGCCAACGCTGCTAGAATCACAAGTGCAATTTGGTTTGCATGCAAAGCTCAAGTAAAAACACAAAGAGCATTTGTTGTTCTGTTTTTTGTTTTTTTTTTTCCTGCTCACTTTTGTATTCAAGTGCTCAAGTGTCAGTTCCTATGTTTTATTAAAAAGCCATGTTCCACCAACTCTTTGCGCACAGCACTTTACAACTGAAAGCACCTAACCGGAGACCAAACGAGCTGTTGAGCATGGGTACTTAGCGGTAAGCAAACATAATTGTTTCAGCATAGACTACTGAATTATGTATAGGAGCCACCTATTCTCATGCCCGATGTCTTTTCAGAGTGGTTGTGGGAATTTGAACATCCTTCACCACAGATGCACTTGAGCAAGCGGGCATGTGTGATTATGTGCATATGAGCTTTTTTTCAGTTAAGGCCCATAAAACCTATTATTTATTTATATCCTGGCACCTGGGCCTGGTAAAGTGAACTCATCCCACACATCCCAACATACATTCCCAGAGGAGCATAAAGAAGGGGCTCTTTACATTGCCTTGGCATGCAGTCAAAATGACTGCTTAGTTGGCCATTTGCATTCACACGGGTCTTCCGAAAAAGTGAAAGCGTTCATTGCGCTACGGGGGGTTGCATTGAGTGCCTTGGATTCCATTAGCATGTGATTAACATCTTGGGTTGATGGCTATATTTTCTAAGATTGATGGGACAAATATTTGCCCAAGTCTTATCTGGGAAGAATTAGAGGCCACTTTTTAATCAGGCACTTGTATTTTTCTAAATACATGGAGGGATGAGAGATGAAATTGGCTCATGGAGCAGTGATCAAATTCACTTTTTCGTTTTTCTATTGAACCTCACATTCCTTACAGTGAGGAGGTTGCTTGTAAAATGCCAACCTCTGTTAGAGCTAAAGCTGTGCAATCTATGGACATATATCTCAGTTATTATGCTTCATGAAACTGTAATCATGATGCAAAGAAGTTGTTGCTGCAGAGAAAAGTCATGACCTCACTGACTTCTGTCTAAATACTTCCCCACTGTTCCAGCCTCATTAGTAAAAAACAAAAAAAAAGCAAAATGGATAAAACAAGAAAAATGGGTTTTGTGGAGGGAGGGAAAGGGAAGGAGGAAGATGGCTGTTGATTGAACAAACAAGGTGCACAAGAGAGTGCACCACTTAGGACAGATGTTAGCCCCCTTCACATTGTGGGATCCAACGGAGCACTCCTGTGTCATTAAGGATAGCCTGGTTCCCATGGCGAGGGGAAAGGAAGGAGCAAAAGAAGGAGGGCCCACTGCCAAGTTCAGCGCCTCAGGGATCAGATCAGCGTCACGGGGTGCTAAGCGGCCTAGTTAGCGCTTTAAAACGCACAATGAGCTGCCTGCTCTTTCACTGTGTGTGTAAGCCTTTTAACTGTCAGACTTGGAAATAGTTAGGAGATGCGTGGGATGAGGGCACTTAAATAAAATCTGCCTAATCAAGGTGTGTTGTGTGTTATGATATTTTTTGCTTATTTTTTAGAGGTTTTACTTTTTAAAAAAAAAGTGTCATGCATCATTAGACATGGCTGAGATTCTGCAGCGAAGCTCTGTTCATACTGATTTCCTGTTTGTCAAAGTCTGTCTGTGTTTACACCCAGAGAGTTCTAAGCTAACTAATCAGCTGCGCAGTACTAGAAGAAAAAGGTCTTCCAGACTTTTCTCAGCCTCTTGGGGCTCAGTTGGAGCTTAACCATCATCATACTTTGGACTGGACTCGGTCTTGGATCTGGCAACAGCTAAAGAGGATGAACAGGGGTCCCTTATGCACTCTCTGAAAACAAATCTGGACGGCGGTTGAGTACGCCAGGATAAATATTTGTAAGTTCACGATGACCAGTTAAGTCACTGGCAAGGCAGAGCATTCTCACCTAAATCCTATCAGGACAGATCTACTGCTGGAGGTGTCAGGTTCTAGGTGAGAGGGTGTCTGTTCCACAGCTAACATCTACCTCCCCTCTGATGGGGTGGTACATACGCGCTGTGTGGTGTTAGTGTGGACCAGCTGGTCAGAGTTGGCTCGGCTGGAGATGGTGCCCCGGGCTAAGCCTGCCAGCCTACTGCCATTCTGCCTGGCCACCAGCCCACCTGCCAGGCAGTCTGCTGGGTGCTGTGGAGAACAAAGATAGGTGTAGCCCCATCAACATCAAAGTTTGTCACTGGACAAAATCCTCCCGTGGTTTAGGGATCTGGTACCACTATGCTGCAGACAGCACCACAACTAATATTTAGAGTAAAATGAGCAAATATGTGTAGACTATATCACATTTGTATGAGTAAAAGGTTTGATCTGATAACGGGTGTCAAAATGAAGACAACAGAACTACTGTAAGTCCCGTCATCTGGAGCTAGTAGATGAGCAGGGTTTATTTTTCTATCTTATAGATAAATATAGCTTTGTGTAGTTTTACCAGAAGTTAGCACTCAGTTTTGTTGTGCTCTAACTTGATTTAATTAAAGAAAGCATGTAGTTCTGATTTTTTTATGTTGCATCCCTCAAAGCAAAGTAGATATGAAACACGTGTAGTTTGAACAGAAATAAATCAGACTTCATGCCCTGTTTTGGTGAAAGCAAGTTGATAAGTTTTAAATGTTTTTAAAAGTCACCTGATCTTACTGAAGGATTGGGAAATGAATAAGAGAACTTGGTCTGATAATCTGACCAGTAGACATAAAACAGATGCAAACGTTTGGAACTGTATGAATAAACGTGACCATGTTTGGCTGGAGCAACCAAATCCCTTTTCATGCCATCAGCCTACAGCACTGATGATGACAGCTGCAACTGAACTACTAAATGATAAGGGTGTAAAAAGGTTAAGTCCAAAGTGAGAAATGGGGCAAGGACTTGAACCCTAGAGATCTCCTCAGAGTAGAGGGGGAGTTAAAGTCACAAAGCTGAAGCCTCATTTTTGTGAAGAGGAGAAAAATTTGATACATTTCAAAGGGCAATGTGAATAAAACTGCAGACTCCATCCTAAACAATAGACCAAAAACTGAAAGTAAAAATAAACAAAAGGCAAAGCAAAGCAAGGCAGGTTTATTTCTATAGCACATTTCATGTAATTAAAAAATAATGATTAAAAAAAACTCAAAGAGCTTTACATAAAACAAGTATCAGCAGTACAGCAGGGTGCAGAAACAAAACATTCAAAAAATACTTTCAAAACAAACTTTGAAAATAAACAAATAAATAAATGAAATAAATAAATGGAGTAAAAAAAATCTTTCTCAATTTAAATTTGTATATTGCACATTAAAGTTTTTTTTTTTTTTTTTTTTGGCAGAACTCAGTAACTTCAGCTCGGGGCTCCCCCTAGTGGCGTCCTTTCACTGTCGTAAAGTTCAACCCCCCTACACTCTCTTTTTTTTTTTTTTTTTTTTTTTTTTTTTTTTTTTTCTTATTATAAATAACTTTATGAATATTTTTACTTCTTTTTTCCCACACAGCACACAGACGGCTTCTCTACCTGCCTTTCCTCTATTTTGATCCCAGGATATATTTCTAAGCTTTTACTAGCTTGTTGATGCTACTATTGCTGCGTTGGTAGCAGCACAGAATCTCCCTCTGCTGAAGCAAAGACCTGTATCTTTTTTTTTCTGAAACGGGACGTTTTACCCGCAATTCGTGGGCAAATATGCCGTGGATTATATTTTTCTCTGGTGTTGGCGGGTAGCAGGTAAGAATACGAACTTTTATTTTCTTTTTGCGGACGTGACAAGTGATTATTGAGCCTGAAGCAGTGATGCTTCACCCGGCGCCCAGGCAGCGCAAGCTACGTGAATCACTCTGGTCCAGCAAAGAGTTGTATGAGAGCCAGGAGCCGGTGTTTAGGTGGTGTGAAGCTAAAGAAATGTTTTCTTCGAATTAGCGCTGGTAGTCTGGTTAAAATCAGAGCTGGAAGCAGCTCGGTAGAAAGGGGACCTGAGTACCGTACAGCGGTTTCTGTTGTCGCAAGTTCTGATCGGGTCGGCGCAGGCAAAGTTGCATAGAGCTGCTCGCAGGCCAGAGGCACTGGCGGGAGGGGGGGAAACATTGAATCGCTCCGTAAACACTTTGTTTAGCCCCACGGGGATTCCGAAAAGCATTTATTGAGGTAAAAAAGTTTCTGAGTTCCCCTTTAAAGTGGAAATGAAACAGTCAACCAACCTAACCTTATTTACTAGATTGAGTCCTGGTCCTACCAATAATTATATACCAAACGTGAAAAATATAAGCATATAGAAGAAAAACGTTGCAAAGTTTTATGTTTTTAGGACAAGGGTGCGGCCATCTTGCAGTTCTCTAAGCTCTAACTTCACCGGGTTGGTTAGTCCTGCGGTCCTGAAAGAGAGTCCTCTGGTCCGGTCCACAATTATAAAGATAATAGCTGAATGACGAAGACTGGTGAGCCAAAGAAGAAGAAAAGACAAAAGGAGGACCACTACTGTATTCCTCCTGAGTCTACAAGCAAGTTTTATAAAGTTTTGGCCAAAGACAGAACAGTTCACAAACTTCAGATGCTTCAGATAACTCTCACTTCACAAACACCACACAGGTCTGGAATCACGTGGTGCCTGATGAAAGAATAGGTGAATATGGGTGAATTCCACAGCTGACCAATGCTAAACAATAACCAATCAATCGACCACTAGACAATATCTGATTAATGGCTAGACATTCTTAACATTTCTTAACGTCTGTCCTCTTTTTAACCTCACCGCTACAGCTGAGGTTTTGCTCTCCTGGCCAGCGCCTTCTTGATCGCCGCAAGATCATGCAGCTACTGGAGTTTCTTCTAGTTCAAGTTCAGTTTATTTATATAGCACAATTTCTACATCCACGCAGATGCCCAAAGTGCTGCACAGAAGCACATACAGTAGGTGCCAAAAACAGACACTTCTAAAAAGAAAATTTAAACAAATTATAAAGATTTAAAAACATAAAACCAATAAAAGCAATCAAGTAAAAATACAATAAGAACATTAGGACCACTACAGATATCTACTACACGGCAAAGAGGCAAAGGCCTGTGCATAGAGGTGCATCTTGAGCATACTTTTAAAAGTGGAGATGGATTCTGCCGATCTCAGGGCTAAGGGAAGTGCATTACAAAGATGTGGAGCAAATAAAGAAAAGGTTCTTCCGCCCTTGGAAATGCACCTGGATCTGGGCACCTCCAAGAGAAACATTGTACAAGACCTCAGAGATCTGGGAGGCGTGAAGTTCGTAAGAAGGTCAGGCAGATATGGTGGAGATAGGCCTTTTAAGGCTTTAAAAACCAGCAATAAAACTTTAAACAGCACTCAGAAATAGATGGGGAGTCAGTGAAGGCTAGCAAGAATGGTGGTAACATGCTCATGCCGTCTAGTACCCGTCAGCATACGGGCTGCAGCATTTCGGGCTACCTGAAGCCGCTGAAGGGATGCTTTACTGAGTCCCTGATAAAGGGAGTTACAATAATAGAACCGAGACATGACTAACAGATGGGTGACTTTTTCCAGATCACGTTTGGGAATATAAGGTTTGGCATTGGCTAAAACTCTTAAAGGTACAGTATGTCAGAATTACTGACATCTAGTGGTAAAGATGAATGCATGGTGGCCGTTAGTGGCCAAAATTCTCCCAGATATAAAGATGTTTTCATCTTTGTGTGGCTATGACTGTAACTATTTTTAATGTCTTTTACGGCATTACTGATCCCAAACAGTCTAACTCAAATTAAACAAAGTTGGTACAGCAGTTTTAGAGTTCAGAGGTTCTTACTCTTACTTGACATACATTGTTTTGTCTATTCAGGGACACCGTAGTAAACATGGGAGAACAAATATGGCAGCCTCCATATGTGCATGTCGCTGCACAATCTGTTCAGTAAGCACGATCCGTAACGTCAGCTCATCTGCACATGTGCAGAAAGGAATACTTCCAGGTTGCCGTTGAATCTGCTGAATTTAGGAAAATAAAAACTTCCATCCTTGATAATAATAAAAGAAAAGTAACAGATGGGAGAATGAACATTGTAGTGCAGTGATTACACATCAATAGAAACAGTTTTGAATTATATATCACATTTTTCTGCCATTGACCTTTGATTTTTTACATACTGTACCTTTAAGTGATTAAAAAAACAAAACATTTTTAACAACTGTATTTGTATGTTTATCAAATTTCATTGAGTTATCAACTGTAACACTGTGCTGCTATGTTTCAGTGTTTGTTTCGCACTGTTCCTCTCACCATCTCAAGCTCAAAGCTGGAGGTGGGACTCATAAATGCCCGTACACATAATCACATAATAACGCTTTGCACTGGCCTTCCCATTGTTTTCCTGAAAAGAGCGGTGGCACCCCACACATGAACCGTGGAGAGATAACATGCTCTGCCTGCAACCTGCAGTGCTGTTACATCAAATCTGGACAATGTGTTTTCTCCGCTGCCTTTACAGAACAAAATCCTGAGAAATGCGAGGATTTCCAACAGGAGAGTAACTGGAAGAGGAAGAAAACTCGTCCCTCCAGACTGAGCTCATGTTTGGCTTCCAGGAGTTTTTCTCTTCCTTTAAGGACAATTCATGTCTGCTCCTCCGTCATTTTCAGTGACTCGCACCGACTTTTCCCCACATTTGGTCTCCTAAAATGTGTAAAAGTGCTTTGTATGAGATATGAAAACGGTGTTCCTGTTAGTAGAGATATCTTTGGACAGAATCAAAGCAAAAATGCTGTGTTTTTCTGAGCTGTAATGGAGCCCATTGTCAGTGGAAGTAAACACACAGACACTGTTGCTGTTCAGTGGATATTCATGTCCCAGATGATCTGCTGGAGTGGAGTCCGTCTCCTCTATATGGAGATTTATCAGCAGCTGTCACTAAAATATAATTAAAACCTCAACAAATACATAATGATAGTTGCAAAAATAAAATGAAAATGATCAGATAAACTGGAACATATTTTCAAAACGGTCTAAAGACGATAAACCTCTAAAAGGTCAAAATTTTTGACACCAAGCATATTGTACAAATAATCTAAAAACGAAAAACTAATTGGAAGTGACTTACAAAAACATTTTTTTTCTTCAATGTTATTTTCAACATTTTCATGTCTCCACATGTAGCTGTGGGCCTTCAGCAGTCACAAGCCAAGTCAAGTCACATTTACCGTATTTATAGAGAGCATTTAAAAACAACCTCAGTTGTCCAAAGTGCTGTACTGAATTAAATAATAAAAACAGAAATAAAAACAAAATAAAGTTGCCCACATTATATTACTCCAACAAATAGAGCTGAGTGGGTCTCCCTGGTTCTGTACAAAACTGGTTTAAACTTACTTGGTGAACAGGAGTACTTTGTGTCAATTGGTAAAAATTACCTGAGTTCCCCAGGGTTCCATTCTGGGGCCTCTTCTGTTTAACATCTATATGTTCCCACTGGCACAGGTTATAAAGAACAACAATATTCGTTACCATAGCTATGCAGGTGACACAGATATTTATCACAATGTCACCAGGACACCGTAACCCTGTACAGGCTCTTGGTAAATGCACTGGGGGGATTAATGACTGGATGTGCTTCAACTTTCTTCAGCTGAACAAAAACAAAACTGAGGGGGTTGTCTTTGGAGCCAAAGAGAAACAACTGCAGATCGCAACAGAGCTTCAGTCCATCCCACCCAGCAAAATTTAGTTGAAAAGACGTTGAAAAGACATCATGTCCATTGTTGGAAACGTTGAAACGTTTTGATTTGGTTGAAAAGTGAAAGGTGAAAAGTCATCTTATTCAGGATGTTGAAAAGACGTTCTTTGACAACTTTTCGTCGTCTAATTTTGGGCTAAATTTGGACCAAATCAGACGGTCCAAATCCAGCCCCATTTTTTAATGTCTATTTTTCGGCTTAAATATGGCTATGACGGACCGACCAGATTTAGCCCAAAAAACAACGTTCAAATGACGTCTTGTGTTTGGTGGGATACACCTAAAAACCATCAACCAGGCCAGAAATCTGGGTGCAGTGATGGACTCAGACCTAAACTTTGAGAAACACATTAAGGCAATCACTAAATCAGCCTACCTTCACCTGAAGAACATCTCAAGGATAAAAGATCTGATGTCTCAGCAAAATCTGGAAAAACTAGTCCATGCGTTCATCTTCAGTCAGCTTGATCATTCTAACAGTGTCTTTACTGGTTTACCTAAAAAAAATCCGTTAGACAGCTGCAGCTCATTCAGAACTCTGGTGCTCAAGTTCTCACTAAGACCAGAAAGGTGGACCAAATCAGTCCAGTTCTGAGGTCTTTACACTGGCTGCTGGTGCATAGACTTTAAAATTCTATTGCTGGTCTTTAAAGCTCTGAACTGTTAAAGACCAAAATACATCAGTGTCCTCCTGATCCAGTATGAACCCGCTAGACTCCTTAAGTCAGGGGTGTCGAGCCTCAAGTCCCCGAGGGCAACAATCCTGCAGATTTTCCATGCCTCTCTGCTCCTACACACCTGGCTCAAATTAATGAGTCATTGTGCAGAACTTCATCGGCTGTTAGAATTATTTAATTGTGTCAGTGATGAAGCAGGAAGAGAAAGAAACCTGCAGGACAGCAGCCCTCGAGGACTGACTTTGGACACCCCTGACTTGGGTCATCTGGATCCGGTTTTTAATCAGTTCCCAGAGTCAGAACCAGACATGAAGAAGCTGCATTCAGCTTCTGTGCTCCACGTGTCTGAACCAACTCCCAGAAAGCCTCAACTCACCTGAAACATTCAGTTTATTCAAATCCAGGACAGGGCAAACACCCACGTGTTTTCAGATGCATTTGAATAGGTTTTATTCAACAGTTAAAATTTGCATGGCCCCTTATGTTCTTTCTTGTGTTTTTTATTTTAAATCATGTTTTTATTTTTTATTCTTTTACGTTTTAATTCTTTTCTTCTGTACCCCACTGTAACGCTTTTAATGTTTTATGTAAAGAACTTTGAATTGTTGAATAGAAAAGTTTTTAAGAATAAATATTTTGATATAAGAGAAGTGTTATTGTGATCCCTTTACCAGATAAACCAACGTGCTACAAAAATGGTGACCTACAATCAGCTACAGAAAATGTCCCACAGTTTCAAGGACATTTTCGTTTTACTTCCACAGTCGATCAATTTATGCTAAGTGCTTCCGGTCGAGTAAGATCTGTATTCCTTTACATGGGCATGGGGTTGGGGGGGGTGGGGGACCTGACTACCCAGGGCCCGAGTATGGAGAGGGGCCCATGAAAATACAGATCTTTTTGTTTGTGGTGCTTTATTTTGTATTAATTGGGCCCTCCAATTAAATAGTGTCATTATTTATTTCAAACATATAGATGCCAACAACAGAGAGAATTAACTTTATGTCACGGTTATCCCAAAATTTTAAACATTCTGGGGGCCCCCTCTCATACAAAATGGTTTGGTCCACTTGACAACACGTGGCGAAAAGAGCGTCAGTGAGCTCATGTTTGAATGACTTCAAGGCTAGACATCATGCTGCCCAAAAATTGGGGTAAAAGAAGAAAGCGCGGAAAGAAGAAAAAAAAGACAGAATGAGGGGAGGCAGCTGTTGATTGTTTTCTTCCCCAAAGGTGAACCAAGTTTGCTTGTGATAAAAAGTCCAGTTAAATTTAACAGTCCAGACAGCTGCTTCTTGTGTTTGTATGCTCACGTTAAAGTGGAAATGCAACGGTCAACCAACCTAACTTTATTTACTAGACTGAGTCCTGGTCTTATCAATAATTATATACCAAATGTGAAAAATATAAGCATATAGAAGAAAAACGTTGCAAAGTTTTATGTTTTTAGGACAAGGGCGCGGCCATCTTGCAGTTCTCTAAGCTCTGACTTCACCGGGTTGGTTAGTCCTGCGGTCCTGAAAAGAGTCCTCTGGTCCGGTCCACAATTATAAAGATAACAGCTGAATGACGGAGACTGGTGAGCCAAAGGAGAAGAAAAGACAAAAGGGGGACCACTATTGTATTCCTCCTGAGTCTAAAAGCAAGTTTTCCAAAGTTTAGGCTGAAGACAGGACAGTTCACAAACTTCAGCTGAACCAGAAACCGGTCCTGCTGCTGCTGGCGGCTCTGAAAAGGGAACCTCCCTGACTCCAGATCATGAGGTGAGAATTTTCTAGAGAAAATTAGGAAAATCATCAGGAGACTTGGAGTCTGGTAGCTAGAGGTCCGCAGACGAAAGTCTGGAGCTGCTCTGAGTGTTTTAATATCACCGTCTACAAGCTTAGCTCCACTCACCGGCGGGTCTGCAGCATCGAACATCAGTACGTAGCTCTCTGCCTCTAACGTGTTCCGGCTTGTTAATTATAGTGCAGCGTAGCTGGTTATTCCAATTGATTTATTGCGGAGTCAGAGGGGAAACCAGAGCATAGAGTACTGAAAGATGGCTGCGCTCTTGTCCTAAAAACATAAAACTTTGCAACGTTCTTCTTTTATATGCTTATATTTTTCACGTTTGGCATATAATTATTGATAAGACCAGGACTCAGTCTAGTAAATAAAGTTAGGTTGGTTGACCGTTGCCAACCAGGCCTCTTGTGGCTGTAAGTGTAAAGACAATTGTGAGCTAGCTTAGTTGAATATCACTATAGCTGGCCCAGCTATCATTATCTGTCAACATCGACCAGTTTCAGAGACAAACAGTGGCGCTGGCCCCGCAGGAGCAGCAGCGGCGAGTCCTGGCGGTTCTACTGAAGATGAAGTTGAGATTCAAGATGAGCAAAGATATGGTGAGATTGTTGTGCAAGTATTTAAGGGTGAGCTCCCCCCTCTGACGCCCCGTTAAGTTGGTATGTTGATTCATGAGGGAGAGAGAGAAAACCATAGATATCTAAATAGATTTACAGGTATATGGAGAAAACTACCAACAACTCTGTGAATCCTCTGTAATCTGTCCTGCAGCTGCAGTCTCGGGGGCGACAAAGATTTCACAAACAAACCTTGGATAGAGCGCTCATTCTGACTAATTTCTTACAACTAAATTGGCCTTGCCAGTCCAGCATTTGTATTTCTATCCTAATTTATTCAGGATACTTTCCCATTTTCCATTTCCCATCTTTTTTTTGGCATCTTCATCAGTTTCAGAGGATATTATTCACTTGAATCTTTTTCTTTACACCATTGGTTTGGAGTTGCCAAAGATTTTAAACTTAGCTGACTTTTTTTTAGGATATTAGTTTTTTTTTTAACTAATATCAGTGTTGTATACTTGTTTCCTTACAGAAAACTGGGCCATGAAGTGAATCAGTAAATGTAGGTGGTGAGAACATAAAAAAAACAACTAGCTATTCCTAACTACTCCATCTGGCTGAAAAGTGGCTGAAAAATGTTTTGCCTCTGCAACTTGCTGACCATAATTTATACTGTATGTTATACTGTAGCAAATAATTAAGCTAGTCTAAGCATCTATTGTTGGAAAGCATATTTGATGTTTTCTTTATGTTTGACTTTTAATGAACATGTTTGCAACCTTTCACATTCTCTTTGTACCTGTTCTGAATGGTAGTGTCAAAGATCAAAACATGAAAAACAAAATGTTGCCTAATGTTTTGGGTATTTCAGCACAAGTAAGCCAAATGCATCAATATATTCTGAATGTAGCTTAAAACCCTATTTATGCTTATTTATTTTAAATAAATATCCTTTTTTTTCTTCTTTTTGGTCACGCGCCTCGTGCATTGGCATGTATAAGGGCCCACTGACCTTGAGAGTGTACAGGGCCCAAAATTTGGTGCTACGCCCCTGTTAATTTACATTGAATAGTGGTGTTGCTAAAATGGTAGCATCCTCATTTATTTCTTATAAAAGAACATGTTTTATTGCTTCCCCACCTGCTACAACACTGAACTGGGAGGATAATATGATGAAATGACCTGATGTAAACAACTAGCAATATATTTTTGTACTTTGTTAAGTCCATGGTGAAAAACAGGAACACCGTAGACTTACATAAGCCCCGTTTCCACCAGCGGGTCTGGGTCGGGTCGGGCCGGATCGGTCCACGTTTTTTTGCGTCTCCACAGATAAAAACTGGGACGGGTACCCTTATATCCGACCCGACCCGGCCTACTTTTGCCCCTTCGGTAGGGGTACTGATCTAACCGATCCGGACCAAAGAGGTGGAGCTAATACACAGCAATCAGCTGATTCATTGAAAAATCCACCACTTCCCGCGTGACCCAGCGTAAAAACAAAGCTGGGGTGACTCCTTTCTGTTTCTGTCACGTGTGGCGCCGGTGTTTTGGTTAAACGGCGTTACACGGCGATGATGTCACATAATCACGTAGCAGCGCTGTCCAGCTAATTCTCCGCCTCCAGAATAAGGGTACAGGTTGCTGTGGGGACACAGCGTGAAATCAACACATCCGTACCAAAACCCACCCGATCCGGCCTGGCCCGGCCCGACCTGACCCAGACCCGCGGGTGGAAACGGGGCTATAGTGACCCAGTCGGCTATGTTGATAACCGGCACAAACACGGCAGTTTAGTGTTCATGAAGGTGGATTCTAAACCAAGCTAGTGTCTGAATGATCTTGTCAGATTGAGTGGTGGTTATGGAGGATTTTTTTTTTTTTTTTTTTTGTAATGGAGGATAGAGAGGTGGAGACCGTGGGCTGCACCTGTATAGCGCGGCTGACGTCCTATGGTAGGTTTGCTTATTTTACAATGTTCATATTTATTTGTTTTCAAAAGCTGCTGCAGCCATTTACGGCACAATATGTCCCAAAACACTTTTTGGGTTTAACAATATCCACTTTTCAATCATCAAGTTAGGGAGCTCTTTGTATGTGTGCTGTTAATTTGCATATGTCCTCAGTGTAAAATGCCCTGTAACCGTGGTAACCGGAAGCCCTTAGCAGAAACTAGCAGACATGGATTCAGCAGGGCAGATGATTATACTCTTTGAGTACTTCAGGCAGGAGGCTGCAAATAACCAGGCTGTGCAGCCTGTTCCTAATCTTGACCAGTCCAGGAGTGCTTCCAGGACAGGGTATCCAGGGGATCTTGCTTGGTCTCTCATCCCCACATGGCAAAACCCATCCCAGAGAAGTCTCCTTTCGGGGGCACCAGGCTGGCTATAAAACCATCATCTTTTGGCAGCACAGGTCTACCTTACCTGTGCTCGTTGGTCCCCAGCCCTCATGTCCCAAGCCAGCACATCAGCTTCCACATCCCTTGCCCCAGCTTGCTGAAGTGCCACGTCCCTTGTCAACCCCAGCCTGCTGCTACTCAACGTGCCACATCTGCAATAGCTCCACGTCCTATGCCCCCATCTGCTGCAGCTCCATGTCCTATGTCCCCACCTGCAGCTGCGCCATGGCCCACACCAGTATCCAGGTCCACGCCTTCACTTGCAGCGGCTCCATATCCCACACCAGTGCTCAGGTCCACGCCTCTGCCCACAGCAGCACCACGTCCCACGTTGGAATCAAGGTCCACCACTCTGCCTGCAGCTGCTCCTTGTCACACGCCAGGTTCCAGGTCTGCGCCTCTACCTGCAGCTGCTCCTCATCCCACACCAGCACCAAGGTCCATGCTGTCTCTTCAGCACCCTACACCACCTGCATCCCAGCTGCTGGTTGTTGCTTCCGATGGGGTCCCAGAAAGGAACGCCCATCATTCCCTGGTTACTTCTCAGATGGGGTCCCAGGACAGGACGCCTATCTCCAGCCCCTCATGTCTTCCTCTGATGGGGTCCACAGACAGGTCGTACTTCTCCAGCCGCAGGCTCCGACCACCAATGGGGTCCAAGGAAGGGATGCCTGTGTCCAGCCACTGGTTCCTGTCTCTGATAGGGTCCCAGGAGGGTACGCCCATCTCCAGGGGCTGCCTTCTGCCTTCGATGGGGTCCATGGACAGGACGCCCATTTCCGGTCCCTGATGCCTATTTCCGATGGGGTCCCAGGAGGGGACACCCATCTCCAGCTGCTAATTCCTGTCTCCAGTGGGGTCCCCAGGGAGGATGCCCATCTCCAGCTGCCTGCTTCAGCTTCAGATGGGGTTCCTGACCCACAGTTTAGTTAGTCAGGCTGGCTTGCCAGGCGAAAGCTACATAGTTGTGCTAATCTAGCTATGCTAGCACTCGATTAATTCTAAGATAATGTGAGGAAGTGTATTTTGGTACCCGTCATTAACCCAATTTGGAACGATTTTTACATAAGAGCAGAAAAAAAACTATAAAGATCCTCAAAGTGTCCTTCAGTATCCAACTAATAACTATGTATGGCAAGATACGCAACTGAGGGCCAGGGCGGGATTTGATCCCCAGACTCCCAGGTGAGAGTCATGTGCACTGACCATCCAGCCAAAGGGACATCCTTGTGGCCAAGTAGTCAGGGTGCAAGATCAGTCGGAGGCATAGTGACAGGACCGTCAACTGCCACATCTCTCCCCCTCTTTCCACAAGCACATCCTCGTGCTCCGTGCAGGGTGCCACCAAATTATGAATCCATGGACTGTTTACCAGCATTGCACATGGATCCTGCCGACAACACCAGAATGTGCACCCTGCACAGAGCACGAGGATGTGTTTGTGGAAAGAGGGGGAGAGATGTGGCAGTTGACGTTCCTGTCACTATACAGGATGATGTGCCCTTTGACCATCCAGCCACAGGGATGTCCCTTTGGCTGAATGGTCAGTGCGCATGACTTTCACCAGAGAGACTGGGGATCAAATCCTGCCCTGGCCCTCCATTGCATACCTGGCCACATATAGAGTTATATTATCCAGTTTATTTTATGGCAAGGCTGCTAGTTAATTTTAAAATAAGCTACAGTACAGTCCAATGGTGCATTCAGACTGAACATGTCAGGCACAGCAGCGGGGTCAGATTTACATGAAAAGTCTATGTGATTGCATGTCAAGGGGCGTCGAGCCTTCCAGCAGCTTGTTTTAAATCAGAACTTTTGCTGCTTGACGTGGAGCATCAACCAGTCAGAGAGACTGTGTTGTGATGCAGAGATACATTTTCTGACAGGATGAGAAATACCAAGAAGAGCCCAGGAAATCTCTTTACTTTATGAAGACAGTGGAGGATAAACTATGGTTGCTTCCAATCCCAGGTTTCCAAGCGGCAGTTTAATGACCTGCTGTGCTGATGAGAATCAGTGGGCTTATAATGCTGTCCCGATGTGGGACAGCAGGTCATCAAAGTGGGCCCAGATCAGAGGAAAGTAGCATTGAAAGCGCCCATCGTCAGCATGCAGCTCCTGGAGTAAATAGTGAAACTTGCCGAACTCAGAACACCTCTGAACAATCTGATGAATCCAGACACGGCGCAGAGATTCCCAACGATGTCATTCTCAGTCCACATAAAGCCATTCAGCTTGCTCAGTTTCATTGTACAATTGTACCATTGTACAAAGACAGAGACAAAGGAAAACAACATTTCCCTTCGCTCGGTCCATCCTGAGTAAAGTTTGTTTTGGTTTGTGATGCTTGCCTCACGAAACACTTACAGACAAGTCTAATTCTTGTACTTACCCTCATGAGAAAAAAAAGGTGGATGATGAAAAGTGGTAAAAATGAGCTTATTAAATTTTCCTCCCACCACACTATGATTGAAAATTATTTTGAAGACCATTTATGAAGGATTGTGTCTGTAAAATACCAGGTTATGACACCCGGAAAGGTTACAGCTACAACCTTTTCAAAACAATAGTTTAAATAAAAGCATCCACAGAATATCTGGAGGGGTGCAGAATAAAAGTATTAATTTTACCCCAAAATTTTCATTGGGCTATGTCCACACGAAGTCAAAACGAACACGAAACGCTCATATTTTCCAGACCGTTTTGTCTTAAAGACAGAAACGTAAAATAAATGTGATCGACCACATGAATGCATGGAAACACTGCAAAATATATGCCAGGCCTGTAAGTGGCGCTGTGGTGCTAAAGCAAAAATAGGCGAAAACAGGCGATGAAGTACTGGGCATGCGCAGAAATATCTATACAACGTTAAACAACCAAACCGAATGCTCTGATTGCGATCTGCCAGAAACTCCCAAAAAGAAGTAGGTTGAACGACCAAACCGAAAAGATGGCAGCAAGTACGAATGGGCAAACAGGTACGAGCAGCAAACATTCAACGACGGCATCATTGTTGTGATGCTGAGTGTAGCGCATGCGTGTTTAGAGGCGAAGCTATGACGCATGCATGTAAAAAAAAATGCGGTCAGAGCTTAAAGATGAAACCGCGAAAACGGCGTTTCAAAATCTTCCCACTCTGAAGGCTTGATAAAAAAAGATAGTTTACAGACCCCCGAAATGCCGGCTTCGTATGGATGAGAGGCTGGTTTGGTAAAAAAATTTGTGAATTTAGGCCAGAGTGGACGTGGCCTAAATGTTTAATCAATTCTGACGGGTCTAAACAGGAAATATTTACAACTGGTTATCATACCAACATCTGGATCCTTTGCTGTTAGCATTAGCTCTTGAGTTGCTAACTTGATTGCTATGTGTAGAAATAGCAGCTTCCACGCCTTACTTTTCTCAAATTCAAGCAAAAAAAAAAAAAAAGAAGCAGGATGAGGGTGAAGGTATAAAGGGCTCAAAATCCCCATGGAGGTTGCCATTTTCAAGTTAAACATTTGCTGTTACTGTCGCTGGTTCTGTAACGTTGCTAATGCTAATTGAGTAAGTGAGTGTGAACCCTACTGGTGGGGAGGTATTAAACTTGTAGCCATCACTTTTCAAACTACAAGGAAAACAAGAGTTGTAACAAAGCGAAACTTTCTCTTATCAGTTTGAGTTAAAAAGCTGTTTTCTCATGTTTTATTATGAGACCCAAATTCCAAATGTTTCCTTCTTTTCTAAAATATTTTTCTGTAGGCTGACACGTTACTGACCCAGTGGCTGCTTACCTGCACATTAGCAGGTATACTTTGACATCTGTGCATTTTGCATACAAACATACCTCTTTATATGTTTGAATGAGTGTTGAGCTATCAGCAAAACCTTTGCTAGGGTGTGATCATAATAGCGATGTCACCGTGGCAGGTGCGGTCCTGCGTGCCATGCAGGTGATGTCTCTCATGCTCACTTAGCTAATGACTCCAATTAAAGTAATTAAGAGCTGGCATGGTGAATCCTGTTCTCCCTCCCACTGCCAACCCATCCATTCCCTGTCCTCTTCAGCCACACACGACAGCGCCCACCTCATACCACTACATGCAATCGTCCTTTCCACCACTTCTGCTCCCCCCCCCCCCCCCCCCCCCACCTTTTCATTCCTCTTTCCTCATTTTGGGCAGCTCCTCATTTTGCTACAACTGTCCTGCGCCACTGTTGCTACAGAGGCCTTTAAAAGAATCATGAAGGCTAAAATCAGCTAAACGCTCCACTCCAGGAGCACTTAAGAGACCCTCAGCTCAACTTATTGTCACACAGACTGCTACGGAAGGGGGAGAGCAAAGGCTTGGTCCAGCAGGAGGAAGAGGGGGAGTTTGAGAGGGAGAGGGGATGCAAGCCAGGTCCTAATGAGGGGAGAGATAATTGTTTTGTTTTGTTAGGGGCCCTTCTTCAGCGTGGAGGGAGTTGAAATGACATGCCACACATGGTTTTTGGATGAAGTGGGCAAATGGAAGTGGGGGCGGGCTTGATGCAAGAGGGGTGAGCCTGATTGGGGGGGTTACAGCACAGAAAAAGGCTCCCAAATGACACAGCTACACTGCAGAGCTGGATCTTTAGAAGTGGGTTTTACTCTGACAATTCACAAGCTCCCATGAAACTTTGATTATGGACCATGCACATTGCTTTCCTGCAGTTACAGGACTTCCATAAGATTTCAATGTCAAAATGCACGGTCTACAAATTCCAACAGTGGGAAAGACCACTCTGGGCCAAGTTGGAGACACAACTTTGGCTACTGGGCTTGGTTAGATTTATCAAAATTTATGAAACGGCAAACATATGAATCTCTGGTGTCTTGGTGTACTTTCAACACTTGGAATCTGAGACTGACAGACGATGTGCCTGGATTTGTTGCTGGCATGGCCACGGAGACGCTTTTCCAGAATCTCATCACATTCTCTGTGAGAAAAAGACTTTAATCTTAACTATGCATTGACCTCCTCCTGCGCGACCGATGCGTTCACCCGCTCCGGCACAGTTCCATTCATTTCAACTGGAACACTTAATCGGAATATAAAAAAGAAATGAGGATAAAAACTATAAATGTGAGTACAAATATCCAGAAAAACTTGTTGGGGAATATGTTATGTTCTTTTTATGGTCACTTAAGAAACATAACTGGTGACATTCAAGACAGTTTTACAGTTAGCTGAAAACAGACACCTTTTTAAAAGCCACCACCACCACCATCATCATCAAATTTACAGCTGAGAACACTTTGGTAATCTGGCTACCAACAGCAGCAAGCAAATTATCCTGGTGGACTGTGTCTTTGAGCCAGACCGATGAATCACCTCCAGGAGTCTGTCACCACTTCCATGAAGATAAATGGTATCATTACATAGTCTCCATCATGCATTAGCTGATCTGGAATCCACTTTTTGAGCAGAAAATGGCCGTGGATTACATTCAGCCATCAGATAAGACAGTTACAGAATGTGTGGCGGCCGACATCACTCACTTGTTTTGTCACAGCGCTTGTTTGGATGCTGCAGTGAACAAAACAGTTCCTGGTTCCGTATGATGCTCGGAAAGCACCGAGTTTGTGCTCCTGCTGCCGAGGATCATTCCCAGCTCCAGTCAGGATTCATCCAGCAGGTTTTGTCAGTGTCATAGATGTGTGTGTAGTCATTATCAGAGTGGGCAAAGGAGGAAGAGTATCATCCCAGTGTGTGAGAAAGTGGAAGAGGAAGAGTGATGGTGAGGGGGACAGACTTTCACATAGGAAAATGGGGTACAAAGAGGGGGGGGGGGGGGGGGGGGGCTGTGCACCAGTGTTCAAGAGAGATAGGCCAAGTGAGGAAGAGGGGGAGTCTGTGCATGTTTGTGTGGAGGGGTACAGAGGAGGGGTGCAGGTGGCATGGAGCTGGCGCAGGCCTGGCCCACTGTCCCCTGGCAGTGCCAGGCTCCATCTGTCATCAGCAGGAACATCTGCAGCCCAAGGTGCCCTTGTCACCCAGCGTTAGAGTAACGAGTTTGGCGTTTCCATTAGTCCAGGGCCCTCGCCCGCCTGGCCGGCGCTAGCCAAAACCATGGCATTTTGGGTGTGAGCTTGTGTGTGTTTTCCTGTGAGTGGGTGCGTGTCTAGATATGAGACATGGAGAGGGGAGAACGAGGGAGTGAGCTGTGGGGGTGACTGGATTTATTTGTCGGCTCGTGAGCCTGCGCATGTGTGTGTGTGTGTGGAGCATGGAGAGCGTCAAGCCAAAACAACATGGCAGTGCGCGGCGTTGACCCAGCTGGGCCGAGCCGGCATGTCGAGTCATGTCCCCTCCTGATGTGTGCGTGCCCAGCGCGCTCACTCAGCTGCCAGACCCAATCTCTGCTCCTCTTTCCTTCCCTCTCTTTCTCCTTCTCTCATCTCTGTCTTCCATCTGTCCACCTCCCTCTTATCTGCCCTTTTCCCCCTTACCTCTCTCTGCCCCTTGTAGTCCCCCCCACCACCCCTTGTACGTAGAGCCCTCTCACACCCTGACTCTATACTAACATTCTGCCTCTGAGCACTTCTCTCATTTTTATCTTCCTCATCCCTAAAAAGCAGATGGCACTTCTTTTCCAGTTCCCTTTTTTCACCGCTCTCTCTCTCTCTCTCTCTCTCTCTCTCTCTTTCTGTGCTTTCCTCCCCCCACCTTCCTCTCGTCCTGTGTTTCTTTCTATCCAGCCGGCATATCACTGATGCTGGCACTCCACCTGTTTATTCTGTGTTTTCTGCGTGGGCTAATTCAGCACTCTGACTCATTCTTGTCTCTCTCAAGTGGTTATTGCTTCTTTTTTGTTCAGATTATTTTAAGAGGACATTTCTCACACATGCACAAAATTTTGTTAAAAAAGACTTTTCTTTTTTTTTTTTTTACTATTAAAAGTTCAGTTTTCCTTTTTTGAAAATGTTATTTTTGTGTGTGTGTGTGGCGTGGGTGTGTGTGTATGTGTGTGTGTGTGTATTTTGCACATCAGGCCCACCGTAGTTTACACTGGTATCAACAAGATGGCTGCTGTTAATAATGTCCACACCACAGGGTGGCTCTACAAATTCTTAATATTAACGAATCTAGTTTTGGCTGCCTAGCATCAATTAATCACAGGCCACTCGTCAAAGAAAGTAAAACAGTTCCCTTTAACACTTTTTGTACATTTAGCTTGCATTCTAAATCTCTTTTGATTGCATCTATCTAATTAGATGTTTGTAGAGATTTTACATTTAATGTTTTTTTTTTATTATTAAGCTGTAGTTAGCCATTTTTGAGACTCTTGTGTATAATCTTTTGCACAAACATTCATTTAAACATTACTTTAGCTTTGTTCTGAGGCACTTCAGTCACTTTCACCAGAGTTTCATGTTAAAGTTGAGTTTACTCTGCCCCCCCCACACCCCCCCACCCCACATTTTTTTCCCCTTGGCCTGTCCTAAAAAGGTTTTCTCATTCCCCACCTATCAGCATTTAAAAAGTGCACGAAGAGGATGAAATTGAGTATGACAGAAAAAGAGAGCCACCGTGAGATAAAGAAAAGAAAAAGGGAAGCGACAACTGCTAATCAATAAGATTTCTCCAACCCTGTTTTCTTTTTTTCTTTTTTTTTTTCTTTTACCCCTCTTCTTCCCCCCCGAGGCCTGCGGCATTCAAGACGAGCCAAGACGAGCTTGGCATTGTCGAGCACGCCTTAAAAAGAAACACCTGCGAGGTGGAAGACTTAAAAAAAAAAAAAAAAAAAAAAACAGAAGAAAAAAATCCTGCTTTTCGCAGCTCTTAAAAATGTTGGCAAATGTTCCATGGGTTTTCTGGGAACAAAACAGTAAAAAAGAAAGAGCTTCCATGCAAGTGAAGACAAAAGGGGATGGTTTTCCATAGAGATGGAGGTGTCATTACACTTGAGACGGTTGCCAGATCTGAACTTATTTGCCTCCCCTTCCCACCATCACCCCTCTCACCACCCCCACACGGGTTCTTGTATCTATACCATCTTAGCTTATCATCAGCTCCTGAACAGCTCTCTGAAAACAAATAATGAACAGTGATATTTAGCTGCTGACAAAATATGTTGGTGGCTTTGGTGAGAGTTGGGAAGAGGGGAATGTGCACAAAGACAAAGATGGCGAAAGCCGTGGAAACTGGAAGGGTGTTTTTTTTTGGGGGGGGGGGGGGGGGGGGGGGGACTAAAACAGATGGCACTCTTGGCATACATCTCTCCCTTAAATCTGTTTCTGCTGTTTTCCTCATGTGCACGAGGCTTTAACCCTGTGGTAACCTGTGTCCCGGCCTGACCCCGGACCTAAAACTGCTGTATGTCACAAGCCTGCAGTGTGTGCGTGTGTTTGTGTGAATCCACGCAAGTTCTTCTCTGCTACACGTCCGTCTGCGCACCATTTTCATAGTACAGCACTGAGAAAGCCTTCTCATTGTGCTGAGCGTGGCTTCAGTTCAACTGACGCTTATTTAAAGTCCTAAATTAACTTGGTGTCACTGTCAGACTTCGGCCTCTTTCATATTGTTATCCTCAGATTTATTCTGCTTTGCCCACAAGCAAATCTATTCCTTCCAACATTTCAGAAGGCAATCTTGTGTTTTATTTAACTTCACTACGTTTATCAGACAGGTATGGTTGCTTTTCATGTCAGGCTTAAAAACAACAGGAAAGATTAGGGCTTTAGGATCAGGGGTAGCTATATTTTCTTTTTTAACAAGCCCCCAATACACATTCAGAGTAATTTATAAACCTTCTCAAAACCACACACAAAAAAGGAAATGTAAAAATGAGCTAAACTCCTGCACAAATTAGTACTCATGATGCCATCTTATCATACAATCTGGGAAAAACTTGTTTATGAATGAATCTAACAATGACGAAACACTGAGGAGCTGTTTTCTACATGAATATCACCACTTTTTAAAATTTCATCTCTTATTTAAATGCATGGTTTTGTTTTTCCTGCAATTTAGTTGAAAGATCTAAAAAGAATTTAATCACATTCAACCCCTAAAACAGAACTTTTTTATGATGCATTTTTGACAAGTAATTCAACTAATATTTCCCCAGTAGTGTACTGTAACTGCTCCTCTGTCAGTCTGCTCACAGCTGCTACAGATCAGATAAAAACCTTTTTTTTCTCAGCTGAAAGATTCAGCTGTGAGCCAGAGAAATGCTTTTACAGCTATAAGGAGACGTTTCCCAGACATATTTGAGGTGAACGGATTTCTAAAGGCTGAACATGAGGCACAACATCTGACATAAAGAAGAAATATCCTGGTGTGCTTTAAACACCTTGGATGTCAACTGCGTATTTAGGCCACATCCGTCTCACAGTGAGCAGGAGCAGCCATGTGCGGACTCCCATACGTGCTCCCATAGACGGTCTATAGATTTCAGTGAATGCTCATCACTTACATGTGGGGTGCTATGGTGGTGTGAGCTCATTTGCATAATCTCCCATTTAAAGAGGGATGTGCTGGAAGGCGGTTAGGCTGGTGTGTACAAAGTGCCCATTGTGCAGTCCCAGGATAGGGGAAAATGCCCTGTAGGGCTTAGTTTGTGCGTGTGTGTGTGTGGATGTTTATCTGTGTGTGTCTGTGTGTGGGAGCCACACCTGTCAGGAGAGCCTGAGGGAAGCAATGAGACCACTGTAATGAGAATGTACACATCTATATGTGCTTATGTGTGATGCTGATACAGCCAAGGGAATTTCATTGAGCCAGACAAGAGCATTAGGTTCTGTGAGCCATATCAATCCATTATCTCCTAATAGTTTTCCTTTATTAACTTGGCTTGTTACAAGACCATTTTCTCTTTCGCTGTTGCTATCAAACTCAGACACACACGTACTCCCACTCACTTTCTCCCACACTCAGCAGCCGCAGCATGATTTGATTACCTCTGTTCATCACGCCAACTCATAATCTATGCAAGATGAAGCAGGCCAATAGGATCAGACTGGAGAAATAAAGTCTGTGTCAGTTCAAATATAGAGGCTGAGTTATAAGTGAAAAAAGGTCAACTCATGGGAGTGGAGACACAGAGAGCTCACAGAAAACCCAATAACACAGTGAGAATCATTTCTCAACGTCGCAGAGAGACTGGTGAAACGTATTCTTCCCCAGCAGGGAAACAGTAGCAGCCTGAAGTTGTCCCCCTATCACGGCCTAATTCTGGGGCTGGGCTGGCTCAGGGCAAGACGGAAAGCAGTGTGTGACCACCACCAGCTAAAGCAGGGCTGCACTGGGATTCAGGAACGTTATCGGAGCTCAGAGTCCTAATTCCACACTGGGAATTCTGCCATCAGTAACATAATAAGTCCACTTTGGATGTGAGGGAAGAAAAAGAGAAAGCTTTTTTCTTACGCTGGAGCCTTGGCTCCTTCAGCGGTAAAGTTCCTCAGGCGAGCGTAAACAGATCAACAGAAAAACAGCATTTTATTTAGCTGGCTCCCAGCAGTTGTACGGGTTAATAAGAATAACTA
This sequence comes from Atherinomorus stipes, assembly GCA_023101725.1. NCBI lineage: Eukaryota > Metazoa > Chordata > Actinopteri > Atheriniformes > Atherinidae > Atherinomorus > Atherinomorus stipes. The sequence goes on along the minus strand of JALJCO010001535.1, from coordinate 505,353 downwards.
TTAAACTTATGCTCCAGTTCCCAGGGAGGGATTTTTTTTTTTTTTCTTTATTTTTCTTGTTTGAAAGAAGGCAAATTATATGACCCGGACTCCAAGGGGATGTTTTCTTTTTTATAGCTAGGGTGAAGCAAAGCTGAACAAAAATTAGTACGCACACATCCACTGCGGTTGCAGAATGAGGTTTATTCAAGGGAAAAGCTTTACAATCATTTGTTTTTATACATGCATCTAACCAGAACACAGACTTGGGAGAGCATTAGATGAAACCAACCTTTTGTATTTTTAGATAATTATACAAATCAAGTCCAGCAAACTAAGTCCAAAGCAAACTCGGCCCCTCTCCCTTTTTTTTTCTTATTCAAAATGCCATCTTTTTCTTTAAGCTCTCTTGTTTGAATGATTCCTAAAACCTGAAAGATATTTCAGAGTAATTTTTTTGTTTCATGATTTGTAGAACTGAGCAGAAGATATCATTATTTCTATTCATATAATTTGATATTGCTGTTGTGTAAATGTGTAACAAGCATATCCTCATTGCAGTCACGCTACTGATCATGAGATAATGAGATTATTTAATAATTGCTATTTGAATTGCACGGATCAGTTTGTACAGAACTACAATGGTAAAATGATCATTTAAAAAAACACTCAAGCAAATGAGAATGAAATATGACTGATTTCTGCCTTATGACAAAGTAAATTAAGGAGATACTTATATCTGGAAAAAAAAAATTATGAAAGAAACAAATTAATTTCCTTTTTTTTTTAATTGTAAGTTTGATTTACAGGTTTGATTATTTTCTATTAGTTTAAATATATTGAAGCATTTTTTAGAATTAGATTACATTAACAAGAATGTGGGACACTGTACATGAAATAAGTACATCATTGGATCACAGATCCAGAGATTCTCATGTTAAAATGTATCATGATTATCATCGTAACATCAGGTGCAATCCACTAGAGGCCACTAGAGGGATAGGATTACATTGAACAGATACAGCATGAACACTTGCAGGGCATTTCTTTAAAGAAATCACTAAGATTTGACCAAAAGCACCTTAAAAAACAACACAAAAAAAAAAAACACATCAATTACCAGGTGAAAAGGATTTAGGAGGCTAACTATTAGCTGTTTGTCTTCCATCAGTCTAAGTGGACCACGCTGACATGCTGGGGTTGCTCATGCCTGAACAATTTAAACAATAGTGGCTCACACTGAAGAGGGATAAACTACAAAAGTCAGACCACATAATCATAGTTTCATTTTGAGCAATCTAATCCATAAAGCCATTCCACTGTTACAAAAAGGATAAAAAAACTTCTTAATATGCTGTGGATTGAATTTATAGAGCATAAAGCAGTCAGATTATTGGCTTCTATGGCTTTCTTTTATTTGCGTAAAATGGCCAAAATCAGGAGGACCCTTCCTCAAAGCATTGAGAAACTGGTCTGCATTTATCTTGTCTAAGGCTGGATGAGTGCAAATAATACCCTGAAAATCTTTCAACTGATCCAAAACAATGAAATTCGAGCACTAACTGGTACCTTCAGGACAGATCACATTCTCCCCGTTTGGCCTCTCGACTCCGGCTCCCTGTGAAGTTTAGAAGACAACCTAAAAACTTCCTCGCTGCGTAAAGCTCTGACTGGCATTACTCCATTTGACATTAAAGATTGTAGTTTCCTGCAGCCTCACTAGCACTCTTCACTCAGACTTCAGATGGTTCCCAGAGTTTTCAGGTTGTGGGGAATTAGGACAGGAGAGAGGAAGTTTAAAACTTACCTTTCTGGAAAAACCTTAATTCATTACACTTTTGCTCATTAATTCTTTCAATATGTTCATCTTTTTAAAGTTTTTATGTTTCCCTTTTTTTTTGTTTGTTTGTCGGTTGATTGTTTTTTGGGCTTGTTTGTTTTTTGTTTGGTTTTTTTGTGGGATTGGGGGGGGGGGGGGGGGGGGGGTGCTATAACTATACTATATTAATCTCATCTAGGAAATTTCGGCTCCTTATTTAACCCCTCTTCACTAAAGATCAGTGGGCCGCCATGTGTCAGCGCCCAGGGAGCAGTTGGTGGAGGTTAAGGAGGTTGCTCTAGGGCCCATAGTGGTTTAACCTTAGGGCCACTTTGGGGACTTGAACCGGTTCAAAGCCCACCTCTGTAACCACTAGACAACCACTCCCCCTATTATTTTATTTGTTTTGTTGCTATTTTCATTGATATTTAATGAGTATTTGCAATATTGTGTTTGTTCTTTTTTAAAAATATATATATTATTTTATTTCTTCTGCTTAAAGCAATCTGAATTGCATTTTAGTTTTTAAAAAAGTACTAAAGAATAGGCTATGCTGTTTAGATAACAGACTATTCATCCCAACTACGAGTTTAACCTTTGCATTCATCACCATCCTGTGTACATTAAGCATATTAGAAATGACAAGTTTCTTTTGCACTAAGTGTTAATCAAATTGCACAAACTAAACGTACAAACACAAATTCAAAGTCACCCTCACCAGCATCAGCAGAAACAAAGAAAGATGCCAGCATGAAAACATTAACCATCCGTGGAAATCCAGAGCCAATTTTAAAGTTTGCACTTGGATTGAAGACTCTCACGGGTAAGTTTAACCAAAACAAACACAGAATGTACTCTCAGGAAATGCATGTCCGCTGTTCCTCTTAGCCAGATCTTCTGTTGCCGAGTTTATTAATAATATGTCAAAGCCAAACACATGTTCTGTTTTTAGTTAATGTGCAGCACTGAGACAGTGAGATTAAATGCAAACTTCCAAGACTGACTTTTGTTTTTTTATGAATTGTCTGATTTATATTTATATTACTATTATCCACCACACAGAAGATGAGATTAGAGTCCTTTAATACGTGTGTGTTTGTGTGTGCGTGCGTGCGTGCATTGAGGTTTGTAACAGTAAGTTGGTTGGAAAAAAAAATGTTGAACTATGTTCGGAGCGTTGCTGCTCGGTTTTCCACCGGTGTCTGAGCATTTAGCTGAGGTTGGCACATGATGTCCATCAAGTGCACGCAAACACATACGTGCTCACACACATTCACACACACACACACACATATACACACAATTGTATGCTTTATAATGTGCCAACTGATGTCATGGCAACCCCATATCCTCAGCAAGAGGGAAGATGCCATGAGCCAAAAAAATGCCATGGTAACTTTTTTTTTTCTTTTTGAAAACCATGTTGCCCAGAAACCTTTGAAGCTTATTAAGTGAAACCAGTGGGGAGACAAATGGACAGAGAGCGGGAGCAAGCAGGGAAAGAGGAACTGGGGAAACAGAAAGAGAGGGATGGGAGTGCATCCTGTTCCAGGGCCAGAGTGGGCCTTTGTTTTAGGGAAGGGAACATTGTGAACCTGCAGCGAGGAGGGTCAGCAGGCTCACTAATGGCGCCTTCATTGAAATTAGCAGTAGAGATGCTCAGTCCACCTTAACTTGTTTTGATGGTGCAACACTTTTGTGTGGATCAGAAAAGGTTACCATTGATGAGGAGTTTATAATGGCTCATCTGTGTCCGAGGGCTGGCGGGCTGGCATCATGTGCTGCTGGCTGATGGGCAGTATTTGCAATGTGTGGTTGTATTTTTCCACATGATCATGTACCTGCATACAAATCTGCTCATGTGCACATTTAATGTATGTCCTCTTATACTCTGCACCCGCATGTATGTATGTTTACGTGCAAGTGCATATATGCCTTCGCTGTAATTGAATCAATCCATTTCTCCTTGAGTTAGCTTGCGGCGCCAGCGGTGCTACCCAGTGAGACAGTGTCAGGGTCTGCCAGTTTCATTAGCCCTGATGGATGACCTCATGACAAGCATTACCCTCACCTACGCTTCAAAGAGAACACACCAATTTTGGATGTGTGGAAAAGTGAATATGTTCATGCCGTATATGTGCGAGCAGGGACAACAGCAGCAGTATTTCATTTCAGGCCCCTGTGGGCTTTTCAAACAACCAAAAGTGTGTGTGAGGATGTGAACTGGTGTTGCAGTTCTGCACACACATGCAGCCTGCAGGTACTTTTTCATGTTTTTAATCATGTGCAAGTATGTGTGAGTGAGCGCGCTGTGAAAAGCACCATTGTGAACTGGGAGTTGCCCCTTTTGCAGTGTGTGTGTGTGTGTGTGAGTGAGTGAGTGATGGCTCCACTTGTGCGCATGTCTCTGTGTTGTGTACACTGTGCAACGGGGCAGGATTCTACGCTTAGTTAGGGTTTTCGGTGGCGATTTCCATATTGCCTGGGGTCATGTGGGCGCTGTGCCAGCTCCTGGTGCTGTGGGTGCCCGCTGAGGCGTGGGGAGATTAAAGCGGGCGCACGGTGCCACAAAGGGGCCTGTCTAGTGCTTTTTAATTCCCCTAAATTAGGGCATGGTGCCAAGACAGCTCCCTGCTATGGCAAACACTCCATAACTGGCACCATAACTACTGCTCAGCAAGACGCATGGAGGGAGACACTGAACACTGGAAGAAAACATCCACTCATTCATTTTTTTTTTGCACATTTTGACACATGTGCTTGTACACTTGTAATTAGTAGTTTGTTGCCTTTGCTGGTTTGCAGGGAGACTGTCTGAATTCACAATCACTCACATCACTTCAGAGCTTTTAACTGCACTCAGCTGAGGTCTGAACCACCAGTGGAATGTGCATCCTGGTGTGTTTGAGCAAACGTGTTAGTGTGTGTTTGTGTGTGTGCAAATCTGCATACCCTAAGGGCAGTGGCACGTCACGAAAGAAAGAGTAGGTGGACACTTGGTTGGTATTCGTCTCTGTCTCTGCATATTTGCTTATGTGTGTGTGTGCATTTATGCCCTCAGGGTAGTGGCATGCTGCTAAAGGACCAGTGTACGGACACTGGGGTGTGTGTATGTCAGGTCTCCAAGGTCCTATTTTATGTTTGCTTAATCCAAATCCACTCTCTGAGGTGCTGCGCTGGCATCAGTTTCATCGTCTCAGAGCACTGCCAGGATTTGCTGGTTCGCTATAGGATCTCTGCTACCTTTGTATCCTGTCTCACACACTTCTGTGTGTGATCCAGTATTTTAATGGCATCAGAGTTTTCAGCTTTAGATTAAAGAGTTTGAAAAGTGAGCTGGTTTGCATGGAAACCAATGAATTTTTTTATTTTATTTTGTTTGTCACTTTTTGTCAGAGCATGTGAAACAAAGCATGTGATGAATGATGCAATCCATGGGCCTGGAGAATATTGGATGTGTGTGTGTGTGTGTGTGGGTGTCTGCATGTATATGTGTGCATACAAACGCCTGTGTTAATCCCAGTCTCTCCCAGCATCTGGAGCCTTGACACAGTTTAAAGGGCTGGCTGTGTCCGCAAAGAGCTGGGCCAGTACTTATACACACGCACACACACACACACAAACACTCGCACAAACTCACACAGCTATCTAGGGCACCAGAAGGCCCGAGCAACGCCAAGGCAGAGGCTGCCCACTTTGGCACCATGAGGTGGGGCTGCGCTGGCGCTTTGGGGGAAGAGAGAAATGGCAAGGGTGTTGTTGGTGCTGGGAGAAATGAGGGAGAGGGGTGGATGAGAGAGAGGTAAACGACACGTGCGCGTGTGTGTGTGTGCATGTGTGTGAAGGGAGGGAAGGGCACCTGGCATGTGTTAATAACCCTGGGAAAACGCCCATTCCCTCTGAAGAGGAAGGTGCAGAGGGAGGAGGGTGTCGTCTGTGTTTTGGTGTGTGAGAAAGACAGAAGTGTGCACAGGGAGATGGGCATGTCTGCGTGTGTGTGTGTGTGCGGGTGTGTGTGGGTGTGTGTTTGGTTTGGGTGCTGAAGACGCTAGCTCCAATCTTGGAGCAGTCCATCCTAGTGTTCTTATGCAAATGTTGTCTCTGTCATGGACTGGAACACAGGTGCTATTTTTCATCCTCAGCCTGGCATTGATGAGGAGGGTAAAAAGGAGACCCTGTTTTCTGTCTTCAGTCTCTTTCTGTTTCCTTTTTTTGTCTCTCTCCATCTTTCCCCAAAGATCCAATAATCATTCTTTAAAGTTTAGAACACAAACACGGCGACTGGGTTTTATCTTCCTGTCTTTCTGCTGTCTGGGCTCCCCTATAAACACCCCCTCTGTACCATCTCCTCCACGTAGCACCACAGATGCCCATGTTGCCCTGCAACAGCTGTCTCACCATGTGCCCTACCAAGTGTTGCCACCCAATAGAGGGGAGAGGAAGTGAGAAGGAGGGAACGTTTGAGTGGGATGAGAGGGAGGGGGATAAATTTGGATGGGGGATGAGATCATAAATGATTATTCTTTTCTATCCTTTATTTTACCCTAAAAAATTGCTTTAAAAAAAAAACATATACGGTTTCCACGTTTCTTGCTTTTGCTTCAGTTGCAGTGTGTATTTCTTAGAGCATCCTGGCTCGCTCATTGTTTCTGTTTTTCTCTCCGTGTATTTGGCTGTTTCTTTGCGTCTCTCTCCTCATTTGGTTCTGGATTTGGTTGAGGTGATGGCCAGTGCCCAAGTTTCTCCCCCTCTGGTCACAGGAAGCCCTTGGAACCGGAGTGGAGAGGGGAGGGAGCAATTGGTCACCGGGGCTCCTTCCTATTGGTGCAGCGGGTTAACGGCATTGATGGTGTCCAATAACCAGACAGAGGCCGCATAGTAACAGCGGGGCACGGAGAGAGGGTACTTTCAAATGCAAACACTGCTCCAACGAGTCAGGTGCGGGATCCAGACTCAATCCGGTGACAGAACAAAATGGACGGCTGTGATGATGTGCCGCCATTTTGGGGCAAAATATTTTGAGCATGCATGCCATGCTGCCTAATTATGTAGAAGAAGCTCAAAGTGTGGTGCAAAGCAATGGCAACAAAATGACCTCGGCTGTTTCCATCTAGGGCTTCTTAATGAATGAACAGTAAACAGTGTTTATTTGATTCCTCTTTGGTTTGAAGGTGGCTCAGTCACGACTAAGCCACTTTAAATGTTCTGCAAATTATTACTGAAAAAAAAAAAAAATCACCCTAAGTCCGACATCTGTGCTCAGCCATACCTGGGACGCTCTTTTATATATTGAAATTTGAGAAATAAAGCTGCAAATGATGCCAGGACAGATGGATGTGAGAGAAGAGTAGCATTGTAGAAACTGATGCCACACACTCTCCCCCTGTGGTGTTCTCTGCAAGGCAAATACAGACACCCAATAAGAGAAAAGTATTTTAAAAGAGAGAAAAAGTGCACAATTAAAGACAAGAAGAGTTGTGAGGGAGTATGGAAGCTTCCATCCTCCCCCTCTGTCCCCCTCCTTCTGTATTTGTTCATTTAATTTTGAAGGGATGAAAGCAAACAGGCATAAAGAGGGGCAGACGTAGAGAGATCACTGCATCGTGTACCGTATTGGTGGGGAGTGTGCCACACAGTCTGCCTCCTAAAGCAATAAATCTGAAACAGCATAATAGATAAACGCAATACAGAACACAAAATACCCTGTGAGGGAAAACTAATAAAAAACTGAGTGATTAAGTGGAATCAGAGTTCTTAGGCAGTATCTGGAGATGAGGGCTGTTGCCATACAAAGACCAGAGTGGGCCAACACAACAGATGAGGGAGCATAGGGACGGGGGGCCGAGAAAACGGGGGCTAAAAGCAGAGGGAACGAGAGACAGATGATGGAGTCGAGGAACGGAGAGATGGAGGACAGAGAGAGAAAGTGAGGGATGGATGGGGCAGCAGATCAGAGAGAGCCTCTAGTGTGTCTTGCTCTCCCTTTAAAGAAGAGCCAGGAAAACAGATTAGGAGTCCTCTTTTCTCCTGGGGGAGCACACACACACACACACATACAGTATACATGCGTACGCAACCTCCATTCAAACGCCCTCCTCCCTCTTCACTCAAACATAAAACTAAGTAAGTTTCACGCTGACCTGCCCGGCCCAGAACAAATCCACCCGTTACTGGAGCTCCGACTGGGAGGAGACGCGGGGACGGCCTGGACGCTACAGTTCAGCTGACCCCACATCAGCTCACGTTTGCTGACTGTTTAGGACACAAAGAAGAAAAGCTGCTTTCTTTAGAGGGATGGGAACACACACGGCGACACACACTCACATGCAGGGTGTGCTTTTGGACTAGATGCTTAATACTGTATTTAGTCATGATAATGATAATAATAACAGGCCTGTAGTCTGGCCCTCATTTCATTCATTATATATATATATATATATATATATATATATAACATATAAAAGATATATTTGATTTGCAAAAGCTTTTTTAAAAAAATCCCATCAAAATTTCATTGAATCTAATTAAACATAATCAAAGTTCAAAGCAAAGCTTTTCACACAGTTTTGGTTTAAATTGAGTTTAAATGAACTGCATTGAAACCGTGGCCTGGTGTGTCATCCTCGTCTTTATTGATTCAAATGTGTGATTCATAACTGTGCTTCTGCTTTATCTATTTAACTCTGTGTGTGTGGAGTGATATCAGCCCACTGTCAGCCATAGATAAGCCACCACACTGACTATAAACCCAAGGACACACACACATGCAGCTTTTATTCCAGCAAGATTCTTGGAAAGGTGAGGTCTGTGTTCAGAAAGTCAAACGATTTTCACTGCATTGTGCCACGTCCCCTCGAGGTTACATGTTTTACTCCAGTCTCTGCTGTCTCACCGTCAGTAACGCAGCTGGATGAAATACTGGACGAGTGTATTGGACGAAGCATTCAGAACATTAAATGAAGCAGAGGCAAAGCATAGAATTCCAGTCTTCTTCTGTTTAAACATTGAAGCATTATTAACATAAATCATATTATATTACTCACTTCTTATTTATTACATCTTAACCTTCTCTGCTGGATTTGGACATTTCCTGAAGATTTCCGAGCGTGGCAAATTCACTAAAAAAGCTGCCAAGTTTGACAATGACTAAAATGCATGTGGGATTTGTTGTGGCTCATTTCTGTTTCAACAGAAATTTAGTAGAGCTGCAGTGGAGCGCACTGACATCACCATCCATGATTCACCGTTATGAGTCCTTTATTTATTCCCTAAAGAAAATAGCCAAAGGGCCAGGCAGGACTGCATCAATATCTTTACTATTTCCCTACACGAAATAGTAAAAATGTTCCTTTTTTAAAAAAAACTTCTTTGACTCACTGGATTTCTTGTCTGTGGCTGCTCAGTTTGGCCTCACAGAGGAGCAGCTGTTGATGCGTTTAGCAGAGAAGTGGTGTTAACTTCCTCATAAACTGACAATCTATTTCACTCCAGATTGTCCGTCAAAGCCTGATGTGTTCGGAGATGATCGCATGTATGAGTTAAAGCAAAATACAACCTGTTTGTTTGTGAAATTCCTGCCTAAATTTTCATCTCGGAGAACACTGAAATGTGCAGGAGTTTGAGGTACAATGGCTGATTGAAAATGCTGTGAATTATGAGCTGAGAGCTTAAATCCTCTGCGTTGTATCACCTGGCAATGCTTGCATCCAAAACAAATAGATTCAACATTACACCTCATTTTCTTATCTATATTGTGAGAAATATACACACACCTGTTGGCATCGTGGTTTTTAGTGGTGTTGAACAAGCAACTATGAATTTGTCAGTAATATTAATTTCTTTTTCTTTTTTTTTTTGTTATTAAGTCAATGTTTGGACTTATATTAAAAAAATAAAAATACTATTAGTGTTTGTGAATATGCTTCCTTTAAATACATCCCTCCAAAAAGCTTTTGGAAGACACAAATTTGTCATGAATTTAATTTCCTTTCCCCTAGGATGATTTTTTGGTGAAAACTCAAACACTGTCTCAATCAGGAGAGCCTTTACATATCTTGGCTTGTGTTAGTGTGCGTATGTGATTGTGTTATGGGGCCGGGTAGGTGGGCAGTGCATGAACTGTGTTGTACTCCAACATATAATAATGGCAAAGTTCCTGAGTCACTTCCCACTTGGGCACCTTTGTGATGCATCAACCTCTCGCTCTATTTGTGCTGCCAATTCAATAAAAAGAGAGAATTTCTTCTGTTCATGTGTGGGATTTTTGTCTCTATCATTTCTGCTTTCTTTGGAGCATCGTTGTAAGGGCTAAATTATTGTAGAGAAGCTTTTCCTGAGGGAAAATCTGTAGGTTAGAAAGTCTCCATGACTCCGTAGTGGGAATGTGCTCAGCTGGCAGCAGCACTGCTAACATACTCCACCCTCCACCCCACTCTCCTTTGCCAGGGCCAGGCATTCCTCACCCCTCCAACGGCCGGTTAGTACCCTCTCTTTTTCTGTCTTTCTCCCTGCGTTGCACACAAACACACACACACCCAACTTTTTTTTTGTTCCAACGCAACTGCTTGAAACTACTTCCTTCCTTCCTTCCTTCCTTCTTTGCACTTGCCACATACGTTTCTTCATTTCCTCTGTCCAGCATTTCCATCTTTAATTGTTGCCTAATTTCCTGTTTTTCTTTTTTCTTCTTTTTTTCTTTAACAAGCCTCCATCTCCTCCACTTTGGGCTTATTTGCATGGCAGAGCGAAAGGGATGCAAACAGTGTGAGCAGGGCCAGCAGAGCCCTCCCATGTCCATCCAGGCTGCAGCTGAGATTTGTAATGCTAGACAACACTCGGCAATGTGGGGATAAAACCTCGGCCACCGCAGACAAAAAGGGCCTTGTGTTTTCTTTTCTTCTTCTTTTTCGTCTTCTTCAGCTTTCCAACGCTTATTGCATTTTTCGCATGGAGATGCAGAATTCTCCTGGCCATTTCTTTCAGCTGGGAGAGGAATGAAGATTGCAGCGAGGAAAAATAATTCCTCTGACTTTGATATATGGTTTCAGGACAGAGTCTTTTCTGTGTAACTGAGAATGTGATTTTCCCTCTGCAGCAGAGGCAATGAGAGCAGGTTGGGAGCTGTGCAGTCAGGAGAAAGGGTTTAGAAGGAAGAGTAAGAGAGGCCTTTGGTTTGCATTTGTCACATCAATTTAACTTTATAGCTGTGCAGTCTTAGAATAAAACCTGGCTATTTGTGCTTTTCTCTGTTTTATCTTATCTGATGCCACTATAAATTTTTAGCACTTCTTAATTGTTTTTAATCTCTTTTTTGATACAAAAGCCACTGAAACTGCAGGATATTTTGCTGTTATTTGTGCAGTTTTCTGCACTTTTTTTGTCCAATTTAAGATTAAATAAATGTTATTTTCTTTGCAAATTTCAACATTCACATTTTTGGTTTTGCCTTCTTTCCCCTGAGTTTCAATGATCCCATCTTCTGCCCTCCCACTGAATTTTTGCGAATTTCGGAGCCAGAAGAGGAGCAGAATGATGTCTAAATATCTCTCACCCAAAATAATCTTTTCTATGCAACCATATTAATGAAATAAAAAAAATATATTGTTCGATTCCTTTTACAGACATCAGTAATTATACCAGTACTAATAAAATGTGCACCTGTTGACTGAGGTTTATATTCTAAACATTTAAATTTGCTGATCATCAGTGATAAGTGCCAATATAAACTAACTCTGTGTCTAATTCTTATCATTAACTTTCCTCTGATTACCAAGTTCAACATGTCAGCAAAGTCCTGCAGTAGTCTGGCGTGGGATAAGCTAAGATTTCAAAAGAGAGAAAGAAACTTCCACTGATTCATTACAGACAATCATTAAGCATTTGGAGACGTAGAAAAGGGAACTCTATTTTTTTTTCTCTCAGTGAGATTTAGGGAACTTATTGCCCACATAATGCTGGGCCGTAAAACAGCGTGCTATCAGAGCCATTGTGGTCTGCAGTAAATGCAGGTTTTAGGGGGCTGTGGTGAGGCGCACCGCTCAGGGCTTTCATTAACCCCAAGCTCAGCCTAATTGAGGCTTACAAGTTGCTTTGCCTGATGATGATTGCCGCGTGCCAACAAAATGCCCAGCAGTTTATTTTGGGACAGTTTGGATCAATCTGAGTCATGTTTTTAATTTTTTAATTCCACGTTTGCGTCTAAGTACTTTTTTTTTAAAAAACACGAGTTTTTCCTTCTTTATTTTACTATTAAAGCTCATACCCCCCCCCCCCCCCCTTTTTTTATGTGCGATAAAATCAGCTGATTTTTGATGTTTTAAAGGCTCATTTTCCAAGCAAGAACCCTGATTTCCATCGGCTGAATAGTAAAAAAAAACAAACATGGGAATGATTGAAACGAGGTCAAGCGCTCTAAACATATGGTGCACCAGCATCAGGAGGAGGGAGTATAAATTATTATTTAAGCCACATTAATAGACAAATACTATTTTCCTTTATGTTGCGTTAATGATTCCATGTGCGCATTTTTAATGACCAGATTTCAAACAGTAATTTCTTGTATAGCCCCTTGAAGTTACAGGCTACGTCTTTTTATGATTCAGGTTTGTTCTTTAAATATGATCTCAAATATGTTGCTGCTTTTTCGTGCATTTAAAAGCTTAATTTCCCCAGTATAAGGCGTGTTTCTGCTCTAAATACAGACCTGCCTCTTAATTCCCCTCAAATCTAAATGTTTGAAATGAAAATTTACTGGAGAGTGCTCTCTCCTTTCTTATATGCTATCTGAACATTAAATTTAGACTGTTAGATGGGTGTGGGCCATTTCATTTGTGGTCGGTTGTCATATATTTGGTTTTTCTCTTAAATATCCCTGTATGACTGAGCAAATATAAATCAGCAGGGTTTTCCCTTTTTTCGTTTGAAAAATGCACTTGCACGATTTTACAGGCTCCTTCTTCTTCTTCTTCTTCTTCTTCTTCTTCTTCTTCTTCTTCTTTCTTCTTCGGGAGCAAATGAATTAGTAGGCTACGTATGACTTTGGTGAGTAGTCTGAGTCATCCATAACTGCAGAACAGTCGTCGGGCCTCCTGCGACTTCTGAGCTACAGTTGGTGGAACCGAGTCACGGTGGGGTCCACGAGTGTGCGTGATGCGATTTGTAGCATATCCATTTAAGACTTTTTTAAGGGGGGAAAAAAAGGGGGGGGGGGTGAAAAAAGGGGGAAAAAAGCATGGTGTTGTGGGATTATTTCAGAGTTTAAAGGCACATTTTTTTGGTCTTTTTCCAATCAACTGGTCATTTTCCAAACAGGCCGTCGGGTATGCGCGAGCGTCCGACTCATCAGCATCTGGAAGAAAACAGAAAAAAGGAAGAATGGAAAAGGCCAAATAGCCTATCATTATAAATCTATATTAGAAAAAACAATTTAGGAAGATCATGATATAAAATGTAAAAAAAAAAAAAAAAAAAAAAAGCTATAGGCCTACATTGGCTTGATGCAGATCAGCTACTATTTATTAGCCATTTATTATCATTATTATTATTATTATTATTATCATTATTGTTATTATTATTATTATTATTTTTACTTTTTTATTTTTCGCCTATTAAAAAGCTATTTAATTTCTGTTTTGGTTTTCGTTATCTTCATCAGCTCATTAACAAAGCTGAACACAGCTTTAATAACATTTCCTGCACCTGCTTCTTTTGTCTCAGCACCATCAAACAAAACAACAACAACAAAAAAAGACGTAAGCAAAATTAGATTGATTAATTAGGTTAATTAATCAATTAATATGTTAAAAGACAGATAAATCTCACAATTCAGAATAACATTTGAATAGTTATGCTTTATTTTATTTTAAATTACAAGACAGCTAATATTAATTAGTGTAATACATTCTTATTATTAAGTAATCTGACTTGCCCCACATATAGAAATGAAAGAATAAAGATCAAATCCAGAAGTATGTGTGCTGGTTAGATTGAAATAAACGAGGTAGATTTTTTCTTTTTTTTTTTTTTTTTTTTGCAACTACGTGAACACACTCATTTGAAAATGTAATAAAAAAAATAATAATAATAATAATAATAATAACAATAATAACAATAATAATAATAATAATATCTCAGTTGTTGAATAAATGGACCTCATAAGTCATGTAAAACCCATCATTAAAGTGAAACACACACATATACAAACACACACATGTCCTCCCATCACAGACGCATTTTCACGTTAATGCGAATAATGAAAACTGGGTTGAAACAAAAAACAAATTCAGTTACAGATGACTAATTAATGGGACCAAATGTGTGGGGAGGTCAGCCTTTAATTATTAATAAACCGTCATGTTGCAGGAATGTCATTAGACGTCTGCTGTCAGGAGGACGAATAACGAAGCACTGAGAAGAGGCAGAGAAAAGCCTGCAGCCCATCAGGTGCAACATTCATTTGCTCTAATAAGAAAATTATTTCATTCTTATTTTTCACTTCAAGCATCTGCGTGTGACTGTTCCCAAAGCTGAAGACCTGAACCAAGAAAAAAAAAGTTGATTTTTAACTGTGAGATTCAGATACAAGCTGCTCAAAGAATCTCCCTTTTTATTTTAGTTCAATTGTAACCTTGTCAAGTTTAATTAAATCGTTTTCTTCCATTTCTTTTTTTTGAAAGTGTTTATCTTTGTGCAGAACCCTTTGGGGTGGGGGCATTGGTTCATGCCCTGCTGATGCGGTTCATTCTTCATTTCAAGAGAAGCAAATAACTCCCTTTCTTACTGCAAAACTCCTCCTGCATTTTAATGTCTTTACTTATTCCCTTCAATAAGAGGAAACATTTGTTTGTTTATTAGTTTGTTTTCCACTTCTGTATCTTTACTTTCAAATCTATTGGTCCCATTAGGACGAGTGACTTCTTGATTTGGTGTGTGTGTTATGGATTTAAATAAAATCTGTAGTGGTTGATGTTTGCAAGTGTCTTAGAGTCCTGTTGCTTCGCGAACAGATCTGTGTCAGTGAGACAAACTTCCTGGATGACCCTGAACTCTTCATCATCATACAACCTATAATAACATTCTTTTTTTTAGCTTCAATTCTATTAAGGCAAATATTGGTAGAATAAATAAATAAATTGCAGAAATTTTAAAGATAAGAATAAACGGATCTCTTAACCCCTTTTCCCCCTTATTTATTTATTTATTTATTTATTCATTTTCATCACATACCGCACAATTACTCTGATTTCACTTGTTCTGCTTGACCATGTTTTCCCTAAAACGAGATATTCATCTTTTCTCTTCCTTTCTTATCTCTGGACTGCAACATAACGAGATATCGCGGAAATCAGAGTACAGTACACTGTTCCTGCAGCGCCCGTGCCCTGCGGTGCCACCCTGAACCCTTCAACGCACATTGGCGGAAGGTATGAGCCAGTGCAGCCTTATAATCCCTACAGTCCGTGATTTAGCCCCTCGGTCCTCCTAATGCTCCTAAAGCCCCAGCTGCTACCCTGGCTGCTCAGCGCTCTCTGTGACAGACTGCACACCGCTCGCTTTATTAATAATTCACCTAATAATTCACCACTTACACGCTGCTGCTCGTCACTGTAAGACACTGCTCAGACTCCACGTCTATTGCATTGTGTGCGCACATGCGGGTGAGGTGAGTTATTTACTAGATGGTATTTATTTTGGGGAGGGAACAGCATGCGGACTTGATCTGCCGCTGCCGGAGCGCACGGAGAGCTTCCATTTTACGCGGCGCAGCGCTACAGGAGCCCGGGACCGACGACGAGTTGCTGTGCAGGCATTCAGCTGTCGGCGGGGCTGCGGCGATTTGAAGAAGCGCGACGCAAGCTGCGCTTTCATCTCGTCAGCTTTGAGGAGGAGGCGGTGAGGGACCACGGGGTGTCCCCCCGTTTTGTGTGTAACTCCGCGTGTGTGTTCGGTGTGTGTTTGGATCAGGAGAGCAGAGAGAGAGAGAGAGAAAGAGAGAGAGAGAGAGAGAGGGAGGGAGAGAGAGAGAGAGAGAGAGGAAGAGATACGAGGGTAAAACAGATCGGGCGCGCAGCGAGGAGACTGCTGCTTTTTGGACACGTTTTGGACACAGAAGCCGCTCGACTGCAGGACTGCACATAAAAAAGAAAAAGAAAAGGAAGAAAAAGTAAAAATAGAACTTACTTTTGCTTCACCCCGCCCGTCCATCCATTTTCATCGTGTTATCGATATTTTGTGGAGGACTTTCTCGCGTCTTCCAGTCTGCTGGACAAGTTTGGCCGCTGAAGGACGCACCTCGGGACTTTGACGCAGACGTCTCCCTGACTTCTTCTGCTTAGACATGGGTGCATCTGACGCCAAACAGCGGTAGACGAAGGGACTGGGAGCTGCTGTCCTCTTTTCCTCCCATCTCTTGCAGAGTGGACCCACTTTTGAAAGAGACTGCTTTTTTTCCCCTTTTTTTCTATCTGGGCCTTAGGCCGACTTGTTTAAAGGTCCCCTCTTTTTTTTTCTTTGCTTCCGGCAACAGCGAAGAGACCAAGTCTTCCTCCCTTAGCTCTCTCTCTCTCTCTCCCTCACTTACTTTTTTGGAAGCTGAACTTTTAAAGGAAAATGGGGCATTGAGAGGGTTGGCAGATCTCCCCACGCTATAATGGTACGTGCTGTGTAACTCAATAGTTCCTTTCTGTTGGGTCTATAGGGTAAAGTCTATAGGACCGAAAATAAACAAAACGGGGGTTTTGTTTCATTCTGAATCCCTGCTGCTTTTCTTTATTTTTAGGGGTCTTGAGTTTCATTGCAAAAGATCAGAACTTTGCTGGAGACAGATAGTGTGAGGCCAGATGACAGCTGCTGCAACACACCTGTGTGTGTATGTGTTTGTGTTTGTGTGTTCGCCAATTTCATATTTACAAAGCATCAAAATTCAGACTCGCTGAATTTTGTTGTTATAATTATTGTAACTTACAGTATTAATTGTTATTATAACTTGTTATAATCTATGCAAATTATTTTGCGTCTCGCTGCATATTCAAAAACTGTCCTTTTCATGCTTGAATTTCTAACAAGTTTACAGTTGACTTTTCTCAATTTACATGTGAAAATGTCATATTTGAAAACAGAATAAGAAAAAAAATAAATCAGGTCCTCTCTGTTTTGTTAATTTACAGTGAATAGGCAGAGCAAACAGAGTAAAATGCAGATCTGAAAAACCGGCGCACACAGCGTTCAGGATATATTTCTCATTATTCTGTGTGGGGATCCTGTTTTGTGCGCCGTCCTCCACCTTGCGCCCGCGCTGCGTCTCTTTCCTGCTGCTCTTTTCATCAATGGGCACTTCATTTGCGTAGCTGATGACACTTTATAGCGACTAAGGGGGGGACTGGAGGAGGGGTGGGGAGGTGAGGTGACACACAGACAGTCTTTGTGCCACGAGAACAAGTGAGGAGAGCGCTTAATGAATTAGAGCATCTTCGTATTTAGTATTGATCTGAAAATCGGATGATCAGGAGAGAATTATCTCTAAATCCTGCTGCATTTAGAGGAATAAATCTGGTCGTTTATGATCAATAGCCGATCTTCTTTATTATAAATGGTTGCGCATTAGAGGGTTTTTTTATGTGCAGCTGGTAATTCTGTCTCTGTGGATTCAGCTGCTTGCAGGATTTCAGTATAATTCAATGCTTTTTGCAGCAAAATCAGCTCAAGAGATTCGAGCAAAAGATGCCAGAATATGAATGTGTTTGGTGAGCCTTGTGATATAACAGGCTGGATTTGTTGGAAGTGTTAATATATGTTGTGGTTATTGTGAGCTTGGTGAGAAATATTGGCCTGAAATCCATTTTCTTCAAAACTATAAGAAAAACTTGCATGTGCAGTCTTCCATACGAGATATGACAATTTGGGGGCACTACATTAAACAGTTTGATCCCCAGAGATAAAAAAAAAAGTTTGTTTATATATTGCCACATTTACAGAGTCCAACCTTTGCCTTGCTAAATATATAAAAACATGCAGAAACACACATGTACATTAAAAATTAAATGCAAAACAATACAAAATTACAACTTTGTTGTTTCAGATCCTATGGTATTTTAAATGAATGAATACCCTTAATGTCATTAAATTGCACACAAAAAGCTCTTAAAATCCAAAAACACACAAAACATTTAAAGACAAACAGAAACTACATACCCTTTAATGATATAAATAATAGATTAATATTACACAAATGTGTTTAAATAATGTACAGACTGAGTGATGAGGGGGTCAGTGTCAGTCAGTACATTAAGTGTTAAGGACTTGTCTGCAGAGTCACATCAGTATAACCTCACATGTTTGAAATATCAGTGTGAAACATCTTTAAGGGGTCACCTATCATATAAAAGAGCGTTTTTGGCACCAGCTGCTGTCATACCTGCATGGCAACACAGACAGGCCTCAAAATGTCAAATCCCATCCTGATGTCAGCCATCCAACGTAAAGAACCCTTCAGACAATGGTTCATAATTGGCAGTCATATTTTCATCCTCATTTTTGTTTTGATTGTGGGCCTATGATTTCACAGTTGGTTGCTCTGTGGCTGCTTCAGAGAAAACCAGCCAACCTAACAACCTGTCAATCAAAAGAAAAAGTAAAGGAAGTAATTGGTGCCAATTTGGGTAGATTAGCCCAAATTAAGCTGCATTATTGAATACCATTTCAAGGTATCATTTTAGTTGAGTTGGAAAAGGGTGAGACATTTAAAATGAGTTCAACACGCTGTCTCATCGAGTCATAGTGTGTGTATGTGTGTGTTGTAATGTAACCCTATGCTTCCTGGTCTTTGTGGTAAACTGCTGTATTAGGACCATAACCACAAGAAAATCTCTTCACGGATCAGTCACTGTGTGACACAAAGGGCTGATTGTACCAACTCAAACCTCATTGTTAAATGCACTTAGCTAGTGCAGCAAGACCTTGACTGAGTGTGGTTTGGCCATTTAGGAAAACAGCTTGAATGAGGATCCATGTAGGAAAAAAACTAGAGGCGCCCGTGGCATTTGGTTACCTTATGCAAAAAGAAGGCTTACGGTGCGGTGTGACAGTGAAATGGTGCTTCCCTGGAAGCTCAGAATCACAATTGGCGTGGGATTATCCACAAACCATGGTCCATGGCCTGTCCTGTCTAGCAAGATCAGTAGTTGACAGGTGAGGTGCCAGGAGAAGTGAATCTTGGGGCGTGCCACAATGTGTATTGTTCAAACTTGTTTCACTGTAACAGTTTCGGTGAGAGGAGTTTTGTTTTGTTTATTTTTTACATAAAGCTGGAGCAGCTTTTAGAGCTGGCATAGTTTCACCTCAGCTCTGATCTAAGCCATGCTCACAGGGTTAAATTTCTGACTGTCTGACTGTCAAATTTGCTTAAGTCATCTGAAATGTTTTTATACCTCTGCCTCCTGCAGCTAGGCCTCGCTGCTCACACCGTGCACATCATGCACGACTCGCATTCCCACCATTTACTATTGTGTAAAACACAACTGGCCGATTTAGCTAAATGCAACCCTCAACTCTGCATCTTGGCTGTACTTCTGGCCCAACTAAAAACCTTCAGGACCCACAAGTGGAGGGAAATAATTAGCTCAGCTCTTCTCAGCCATCTAGCTGTTTTCTTTTTAATGCAGCCCTTCAATTTCTCATCTTCGGTCTACTCTTTTTTCTTTTAGTCCCCCCACCACCACCATCACCTCCCCTTGAGATAGCTGTGTGAAAAATTTTATTTTTCCAACATTTCTCCCCGAGGTAGCTTTGGCAAGGACTCACACGGCGGCCATTTCTGCCTTTCATACACTCCTCACACGCCGTGGAACAGATCGCCGGTGCGGCCTGGCGTCTTTGAAGTGGCTGCCATCTCATGCAGGTTGGCTGGACTGTCTCTCCCTGCCCCCCCCCCTTCCCTCCATTTTTATCCCGCGCCTTAAACTTGGCAGCATAATTTCAAGCTACCTAATCATAATGATGAAAATTGAAGACACAGTGAGTTGATGATCATGAAGTGATTGTGGGCTATGATTGTCCGACATCTTCGATAAAGTTTTCTTGAACCAAGAAGCCTGGACCGGGTGCATGAGCAGAGTGTATCTGTTTTCTAAATGTGTGTGTGTGTGTGTGTGTGTGTGCATAGCTGCTAATGTGGGCTGCAGAGACACATGAAGACAGAGAGGCAGATCATTGATATGTTGCCATTCATGTGCTTTAAAATGGAGCCATCTGAGAACAAATTCCACCATCAGGGCCTTTCATACACAGAGATCTGTGGAGTTGTGTGCGCACGAGCATGCGAGCAGGTTTCGGAGATCTCACCTCCAAAGAATTTGGCCATATGGTCGTCAAAACATATACCCAGAGAGACGGATAGAGAGCGGGCCAAGAAGGGCTGAGTGCGATGGAGGGGGAGAATGTGAAAGAGATGTGTCTTCTTTTGTCAGAGGAGGAAGCAAGAGAGGCATTTTAAAACAGATTCTATATCCTACCTTAGATCAGATGGCTCAGACAAGAAAAAAAAAACTACTCCACATATTTGTGAAGTCGGAAAATCTGTCTCAATTAACACATTTGCATTGGGCGATGATGGACTCCAAATAGGTCACTGACTCAATCTCCCGCCTCCAAATCTTCCCTCTAAAATGTTAATTAAGGAGGGCTTTGAGATTTTTTCGCTCTGGGCTGGCCATATGGGGCGGGCATATGCTCTATATATATAGTACAATATATAATTCATACACTGCTGCAGGAGAGAGTGTTTGGGGGCCTGGAGTTTTTACTACAAAGGGAGTCAGTATGTTCTGGCCTCCCCAGTGGCAGGTACAGAGCTTAGCCTATTCATTAGCTTCATGTTATTCACTGTCGCACAATGGGATTGAGGTTCATCAGCACCTGTTTCTTTGGCTGACAGAATAAAGAGGGCATTTAAATTCCTCTTTGTCGCTTGGTTAATATGAAATGAGAGCAAATTATCTATTGTCGGAGCTTTGTATTGTTCCTGGTGAACTCGGGTTAAAGAATGGGCTAGGCGGGGAGATTTTTGTGGACATGGGGAGCAGCGTGTGCAAAGATTTCCTCAAATTGTCAGTTTGTTTCCTCAAACACTTGCAGTTGTCCCGGTGCCATCCACCCAGACACCCATTCAGCAGGCAGAATGAGGCAGTGGCAGGCCAGTGAAAACAGCCCCTTCCCACCCGCAGCTTTTTTGGGTTCGGCTCAACCAATCAGGGAGAGCCTGCAAGCGCGTCTGACCCTGTTTCTGGCTGGGGACAGCCAATCACAGAGGCTCCAGCACACCTGATGCATTGTGGTCTGTTTGCTGGTTATCGAGCGGGCTCAGGTTGGTGCGGACCCCTGCACAGGTGCCGTGGATCTGAGCCATTATTCTGCTCGCCAGCCAATCAGATACATCGTTTCATTAGCAGACACATGTGGCCTGGCAGACTTTTGGGTGCTTGCATTTTGTCTTGTGTGTGTGTGTGTGTGTGTGTGCATGTGCAGGTGCAGGTGTGTGTGCGTGTTTGTCAGTGCATTAGCATGTAGATGCGAGTCTGAGGAACTCTGCTACCCCAATTCCCATAATGCTTTGCTTTGCCTTATCAGCAGGCCTCTCTCACACTGTTCCTGGCTTCATCATCATCTTCAGCCTCAACAATAGGGGCTGTGTTGCCCCCTCAAGGAGCTGAGTGCCTCAGCAATAAAAGGAGGCGAAAAATACAAAAAATAGAGAAAAAAAAACATGTTTATGGACTAATAAAGATGATTAGAAATCGCACAATTGCAGAAAAATGGGAGGTTTGCGAGTGCAGATTATCTGTAATAAAAAGCGGAGGGGTGAGACGGGGAGGGGGGTGCAGAGTGAGCTGTACAGACCGCTCATTGCGAAGGATATGAATAGCCTTTGTTTTCACCACAACTCAGGGCTGTGTGGTCTGCCAACGTCTGGCTCTTATTATGGGGTTTGTGTCTGTGTGTCTGCGTAAGTGGCATGCACGTGTGCATTGGTGTGTGTCTGTGTGTGTTGCCGTGTGTTTGTGTGCAAGGCAAGAGAGCACATGGGTGTGGAAAAAATGTATACGGGCGATTATATTTTCAAGAGGGTGAGACTGTACATGTGTGCATTTAAACGTTTCCCTCTCCACCGAGATGCACCGTTTTCTCTCTGCTCCTGCTCACTAACTGGATGTGGCAAGGGGTCTTGGGCTGGCACAAGCGTGTGTGCATGCTTTTTTATCCGTTAAAGTTGTGAAATGAAATAGGATTTCACAGAACGCCACAGCGGCTGTGGGATTTGGGCTCCCTTTGGCTAAGCAGAGTGGGATAGGTTGATCCAATCAACAGCAGAACTGCAAGGAGAGCCTATTTCACAGCTCCGGGCCCTGCCAGAACCCTGCCTGCCCGCCTGCCTGCTTGACTTAGAATACAAATGAAGCTCCATGAATGCACACCTACACACATATACATGCATGCACATGGCTACTTGGACTGTGAGTTTACAGTTTTCTGGAGCTTTTGTAGAGAAATAAAACCATTTTATCATCGTAATTACATGAAAAATACATTTCAGTGCTCTTTTAGTAAAGAATCTGAACTATGATCAACCTGGGAGCACTTTTTCTTCTGATTTCATTATTTGTCTCAAGAGTAAATGATTTTTTTAATTTTGTAACTATCTAAAAAATGTCTAAATATATAAAAGTGGTCACAGAATGGACTGAAATTTCATTTTCATCTGTAAAAAAAAAAAAAGAAAATGCTACTGAACTTATTAGATTTTAATGTGTCTTTCTGTTTTCCAGGCTACTGACACCTACCTGGTGAACGACGATCCTACTAGAGGCCCAGGGATGCCTGAGTGTTTCCTCGTGTCTGACACATATAGGGTATACACTCTCACCCACACACACACACACACATACACTATGATCTCACTGTATCCTTACAGTGTCCTAAGTTTTATTTCTTAAACAGCACAAACAGTTAATCAGAAATTCTTTCTTTGTGATGACGATTGCACTCAGTCAGTGCATTTATCCTAACCGTGCTACACTGTTCATTTCTCTGACTTTAATCCACATTTTATGTTTTTATTTTCTTATAGCTTACTCACATGTGTGCGCTTCCTGTAAAGTATTTTTGACGGGCAACCGTGTCCACATGTGTGCAAAAACACCATATTTCCTAAAAATGTCACCCTTTTAGTGACAGGCATGTCCCCTTTAAAATAATCCCTTTTTTTTGCAGGGGCACTTTGCATGACATAATCCATATGTTTTTTTTTTCCACATGTTTAAAAACATTTGGATTCAGGTGAAGTTTACGTGCCACAGCTAAACCCGGCTGAAAAACTGCTCCTCCAGCCCGTATGCTCCGATCTGACATGCAACATTTTTTTCACTTAAATTGAGCTGCGATGACATCAGACTTGCAAAAATAAATCCATACATTTTTCTTCTTTCTCTTTTTTTTCTCAGTGAATGCAAACATGGTAGGAGCGCAGTAATCCAAACCAGTCTGAGTATAACATACGACCAGCTATTAAACACAGTAAACACATAAAAAGCAGCAGGCATCACACATTGCTCTGCACACACACTCAGATTGAAAACAGATCCGTGGTCTCTGGGATCCACACTGTGTATGATATGTTTGTAAGCCAGCGGCCAGTCAGTCACTTCTTTCTGAGTGCATATGCCTGTATGAATTTTTTTGACTGGCGTGCTCCTTCCCAGAGCACGTATAAACAGCTTACTCAAACAATATTTACACTGTACGGCCAAGTAAATGGCACAGTTACGCACATTTTCCACTCACATATTTCCTGGCTTTTGAAAGGCAGCCTCAACCACCTGTCTCACACATTTAGCATGCTAATGGCAGTATCAGTATGCTACATCACTTTCAATATTTAATGGCCTGGCCACAGGCAATACTAAATAGCAAGTATAAGGGTAGTGCCACATGTCAATGGGAAACCACAACATGCTAACTTCAGACGCGCCATATGGTTTTCTCATGTGCTTTTTAATGGCAAATGTAGTCTCTGAAACCACTAGATCCCTGCACGCTCGAGGGGCTTTCATAGGTGATGCTCAAACAGGACTCACTGTTTGACCACGGGCGGAGAGGAAAGAAAGAAAACTCGAGCATCAGGGTTTTGTAACTCCTCTGGCTGCCATAGTTGGTTTGTTACAGCCAAGCACCTGTGTTGAATACTGAGATGGACACCTAATGCCAGGCTGAGTGAAACCAGCAACACAAACAGCCACTGAAGTCAGGCAGTTACAAAGGGGTGAGGACGTGTGTTTGTGATGAAGATGGAGAAGCAAAAGATTGTTTAAAAACAGAGAAAGAGAGAAAGTAAAAAGCGCAACAGGGAAAGAGAAAAGGGGTTGACAGAAAGAGAAAGAGGGAAAATGAGGGAGCACACAAAGGCTTTTGGGTTTGGGCCTGCGCCGTGGAGGGGTGTGGTTTGGAAAGAGGAAAGACTCTGGGAAAGGAACACTACACCTCAAAATGCTTTACTTTCTTTAACATCTATTTAGCCCCCACCCCACCCCCATTTTCCTTTTAGTTTATTCATGTTTGACCACCAGGCTTTCGTGTCCAAGTGTGTGTCTGTGCACAATTTGTGTACTGTACATTATATGAATGTGTGCCTGCGGTGTGAGTGTCTTAAGTATTGTACATAGGCTGAGTAGGCTGAGGTCTCGTAAAGCTACCCCCCCCCCCCCCCCCCCCCCCCCCCCCCCCCACCAGCTCTCCTGAAAAAAACTTGGCACTCATGCTTGGGGGTGACTTCAACCCCCCAAAAACCGCACCCTTTTACACAACTTAAACACACTCATGGACGTACGCACATGTCACGTAGAAATGTATTCACACTTATGCACACACACATTTCCAGTGCTCTTTCACACACACACACACACACATACATGAGGCAGGGGGCTTATGTATAATTGCCGGCACTCTGCCTGCATATATGAGTTTGATTAGACTGAGGAGTAGGAGCGAGGGAGGATAAAGCCAAGCCTGATTAGAAACAGAGTGTATTTCTTCCATACAATAGGAGACGTAATGAGACTGGTTTAGACCACTTTGCTCAAGTTCAAGGATTTTTTTGTCTCCGTGTTCATGAGAATGGTGAAATATGACTTGGTGTTTGTTTAAAAAAAAGAGAGAGAAAAATAGGAAAACCACAAGGCTTCCAAGTTGCTAATTTTAGTGCCATTCATGGGTAGCTATACTGAGAATATCTACCAGCAACTGCTTTTATAAATATTTTAGAAGACTGGTTACAACTTTCAGAGGAACACCAAAACAAGAAGACAGGCTCAGATTCTCCAAAATATAAGCTAAGACAGTTGAGCCTTCACATTTTCATGACATCTAAGGAGCATCAGAAATTGAGCTTATTGCTAAATATAACAATCTAACCTGAGCTGTAAATTTAGAGACATTTAATGTGTACAGTTTTGTGATTCCTTGGTTTGCTTTTGCTGCATTCTTCATAACAGCAAAGGATATGAAAGTTGAAAAACATCTTTTTTTAAGGAAATCTGGTATATTCATTTCCTCAGGGCTCAGCTGCATGGATCTCTACTAAAGAAGTGAGTGATTTAGGTTATTGTCTGCAAGCTAAAGATTATTTGGGCATAAAAATGTATGCAAAATATAGTTGATGCCACAACACGTTTATAAAATTTTCCTCTTAAACAGAATACTACTAGCTACATATTTTCCAGGAGGATTTTTGAAAGAAAGAAAGAAAGAAAGAAAGAAAGAAAGAAAGAAAGAAAGAAAGAAAGAAAGAAAGAAAGAAAGAAAGAAAGGATCAAGTTAAGCACTCAGTACTGCGGGAATCTGTACCCCAAACGACGTCTCTTTGGGAGATTTAAAAGTAAACCAAAACGATCATTTCATATCTAAAACTAAGGTTTACGTCGAGCTGATAGAGACGCGGGGTGGGTCTGAGCGGGGGAGAGTTAGAGAGAAAGAGGGAGGGAGGGAGGGAGCAGAAAAAACTTTCCTCTAAAGTTAGTGTGGAGCTTTCACTGTGAGCGAGGCGGGGTTACAGCCTGGACTGAGCCACAGCGGCTTTGCAATGCGGCACCGCAGCGAACATCCATCCAACTTTGTTATCAACAACTCCAATTTCCATCTGTAGACATCATCATGTACTCCCCTTACTGCTTGACACAGGTATGGAAAAGAAAAGAGAAAAAAAAAAAGATCGCCGTTTTTAACGCTCCTGTTCGTAGCTGTTTTCCGGTGTCGCGCGCCTCTGCTTTTGCTTCTACTGTATGTGGTTACAGTGTGTGTGCTGTGTGTCGCGCTGCTGCCTGTCATTCGCTGCGTATTAAGGACCCTTTTTCCCAACTCTTCTCTCTTTTCCCCGATAGTGTTTAACCTCTCTCTCCCTCTCTCGCGCTCACTCCCCTTTTCTCTTTGATGGCACTGCTCCAACAAGCTTTCTTGTGCGTCTCATTGCGCATGGTTTGGAGAGAAAATGGCGCTTCTCCCAAATCTATTTTATATAAAACGGAGGTTGGAGAGTTGGAGAAAGGGGAAGAGGGCTGACAGCTGGCGACTAATAACAAACAAGCCCGTGGCAGTAATCGGCTGCATCGACAAATATCATAAAGCTGAAACTAAGTTGTAATGCTTCGTGATATGTTTATTCTTTTTCTGTTTTCTTTCTTTTCGTCTCTTTCTTTCTTTAAGTTTCTGACTTGCGGTTGTTTGGGAGGTCTGCCCGTCCTCAGCTGCGAGCGGCAGTGGGGCCCCTTAGGGTGATCTAGAGCCAGATATAACTACTCCTGGTTTAATATATTTTTCCCGCTTCAACAGCCTCTTTTACAAAAAAGATAAAACTTGGAGGGTTTTTTTTCGGCGAAAAGTGAAAGAAAGATCGCGCACGTGTGCGCGTGTGGACTGCGAGCTGAGTGGGATAGGAGTTCAGTTGTCGAGGAGAAGCAACAGAGCCACTTCGTGTTATTTAAAGTCATGTTTTCTTTTGTTTTTACATTTAAACCTGTGCAGGTTGGATCTTCTGAGAGAGGTTTTCTTTTTGTATTTTCTGTTTTCTTTCTTTTCTTTTTTTTAAAAAGAAAAAAAAGTATTTTTGTATCACGTGCGAAGTCCAAAGGCCGTTTCTGTTAGAAGTTCTGTAGCCTGCAGATGAACAATTGTTTTAATGTGACTTTCTCTGAATCAAAAATCGTTTTAATAAGATGCAACATTTAAATATTCAACTTATAAGCAATAATGCAGCAATAACATACCAAGAATAGACTTCTATTATCTCTACGCACTTACAGTTGTAGGCTACAGTGAACATCTACAATTATCCTTTTTTTTTGTCACACCAGAAACCTTGTAGGCTAATTTCCCTCTCATGTCTGATATTTTTCTAAAAACGGTTCACATGAAATTAAATCTGGAATAAAAATCGTTAGGAAAAACTCTTTTTTGACACGACTGAGATCTAACCTCGGCTTGTTGTCACTATTTTCTTCTTCTTCTTTTTCTTCTAAAAATAATTCAAACAAAATTCATATATTTTCTCCATGACCTAATCATAATGTATTTTTAATGCCTTAACAGTTCTCTCTGTAAATTAAATGAGATAATTTCACAACTCACAAGATCAAAGGTCAAGCTGTAAATGACCTTTCTTTTGTCTCCCTCGCAGCGCCTTGCTTCTCCCCTCTTGTTTCAGGTAGTTATGTTTGTTAAATGTAGTCTGCGTGAACTTCTCAGATATTTTGAACAGTCACTGCAGAGTTAACAGAAAAGAAGTGCGTGCGCTCAGGGATCGCAGTTTCAGGCTGCCGCTGCTCCGTATTTCTCCTCTCTGCCGCTCGGCTCTTCACATAAGACTGACTTTTGCATGTCACTGTTTGGTCATTAAATGTTTATTTTAAGATGGATCGGATTGTGGTTATTTAATGTTAGTGTTTGATAGAAAGCAAACAAAAAAAAAATCAGTTTTTCCTTTTTTTCTGTTTTATGTTCTTTAATCTGACCTTTGCTTTTGCAAGAGCTGTAAGGTCAATAATGAGGCTTGTGCGGCACCATGTTTAGCCATCACTTATGTGACTTGATTTTGTATTTAAAAGTAGAATCGTGAAAGGTGTTTCACTTCAGTTCGGTGAGTTATAATTTAAGTGATCAACGAGGTCACGGCCTGCCGCTCCTCTCTGCTCTTGCATTGTTGACCCACTGCCTTTAGCCTACATTATGATATTTCACAAAATATATTCGAAATTGTGTTAGGAGCCACACAGCCCTGTGTGGCGTGGCAATTGCAATCATTCCTTTCCTTAAACAGAATAGTCTGGTTTTCTGGACCTCCGTGGAAAACATGTAGATTCCTTCTCGGTGTTATTTCAGGCCTTCTGGCCACAGCTCGGTCTGTCGCTCTCTGACTACAGAAATAAAAGCACAGTCTTCCCTAAAATTCAGAAATTAGTTAATTTGATTTGATTTTTTTCCTACTCCAGCAAAGCCCGATGCCGAAATCCTGTCATAGTCAATCACATCTCAAATAAATACCCTTGTTCTATTCATTCCCCCTCTCTCTATTTCTCCTTGCCTCCTCTTGACCTTTTCTGGGGAGTTCAGACCAGCGGAGCAGACTTTTTCTAATCAATAGTCTATTTGACAAGCTCCGTAAAATAAGTCCAGCAGCCCTACTGCATATTTAGCACAGATAATTTTCCAAGCCTGCTGGTATGAGGCAGAGGTCCGCATCGAGTTTCCACTTTCTTTCCATTAATTAAAATTAATTTGCAGCAGATCCTCTCACACGAGCGCCGCATGGACGCGTGTTGCCCATATGCGCCATGCATATTGAACTGCTTAGGCTGCTGTTATTACAGTCTCCGGGTATCAAGCAAAACGAGGATGTGTTTAGCTACATTCTCTCATTTAGAGTCAGTGTTTGCATTTAAAAGATATTAAGATAACGCTTGTTAGAAGTGAACTTCAGGGACGCCTGTGCGTCCTGCTTATTTTTACACCTGCGATTTAAACTGAAGAATTTACCTTTAATTTCGTTAAATCGTTTTACTCATCTGTGGCTTAATGCTGCAAACTGTTTGTTTTCTGCCTCAAACGTACCGTTGATGCGTTCAGTGACGTGTGTAACGTGGGTTTGCTGTGCTGTGTCCTGGATAGTGGTGTAAATGATTCACAAACTCAAAGAAAAACATGCAAAACTGCTGTAAACAGTCTACAATGTATTATTAATGCTGAAAAAAAAAGAATTGCTGGAATGGCCTGGTGGGTGACGGAGAGACCCGCGGAGCCAAAAGTGCACTTGCCAAACATTAACCAGGAGGTTTTTACGGGCTGCGTGGCACCGTTTCACATCCCTTTGACAGAAGTGTATTTGCATAAAGTTTTAATGCGCGCTGAAGGTCGAAGAGGCGCCGTTAATTAAAACTTTTATGCGCTGCGTTTTGAAATCAATTATTTCAGACTCCAGTTAAGTCCCGCTTATCCCAATGAGATTGGCTGTTTCTGCAGGCTGCGGCGCGTCCCGCAAAACTCCGCCAACTTTTTCAAGGTTTTGCCCCAAACTCTGAGACGTTGAACAATGTGAATAAAGACTTGTTTGCATTCTGTACTAAAAAAAAAAAGTTATTTTCCTCTCTCCTTAAGCGTTTCTTGTCCGATTATATTCTTGAGAGTTTTAGATTTGGAGATCAAATGAGTCCTTGAAATTCACTCGGCCGTGCAGTTTGGCAAGACACTTGAAAGCATGAGGGGGGAAATCTAGCAGATACTGCAGCCATGCCATATAGCCATAGCAACAGACAAAAAAATGTGAACATTTTGCCGTCAGTATTTCTGGTGATGGAGATAAAAGCCCTTTCAGCTCAGCAAAACAGAGTATGCAAATTAATATATGGAGAGTTTTATGTCTGTGTGGAACCCACACAATTTGCTTTAAGTTATACTGTCCCAAATATCTTCTAACTTCAATCAATTTAAACCTAAATTTGTTTTATTGATGTAAAAACACATTCAAGGCCCAGGTCATTATAATTGTCCACTTGGACAAGCATGTGTGTGCATGTGTGCAAGTGAGGATACAGTAGGATCTCTGTGTTGTTTTGTTTGTTTGGGGTTTTTTTGTTGTTCTTTTTTACTCCTGACCTGTTTTGGGCTCTCATGCGTCAGCCCTCGGTTCTGGTTTCACTGGAATTGGACAGTGACTGCCCCGACTGGTGTAAGCCGAGGTGGGCCGGGCCCACACGATCTGGTAACATACCAGACCTTACCAGCATCACTTTGCAACACAGACACACACACACACACATACACACACACATGCACAGCTAATCCCGCTCACGCAGAGCTAGTTAGTAGGCACAGCACAGGCAGAAGAGAATAGGTTTGCTGTGGTGGACCATAAGCAGGGTAAAAGTGGCCTGCCAAGTGCAGGCCAACGGCAGGCCGTGGGTTGCAGGCAGAACCCAGGGGCACACTGTGTTCTTTTTACTTATTCATCCTTTCTGCTGGAGGCAGACCAGGTCCACCTTACACTGCTTGGCCAAAAGTAAGAGCTTGTAGGCAGGGACGGAGGAAAGAGTGCCGGGGAGTGGGAGAAGTGCACATGTCAATATCAGCCGAATGGTGTCAAAATAAATTTGGACTGCAAGAAAAGAAAACAAATTAACCTGCTTTTTAAAAGTTGCGTGTGGATTCTGGACATGTTTAGAAGCTATAAATCAGTTCCTACTTCTGCTATTTGAAAGAAAACCCCATGAATAAGGCAAATATGCATTCAAAAATATAATAAAATTAGTTACTGAGCAGCTCAAAAGGCCTCTAAGCTAGACTCTGAGGTAGGGATGTGGACAGCCCTCTTCTGCCTGTGTGTATTTATGTCTGAATCTGTCTTGGAGGTGGGTTTAAAGCCAACACTGTGGTGCCCTGCTTATCCCTTATCTGTGCAGTCTCCCTGACTGCCCATAGAAAATGGATTTATCATGCTTAACCGAGGAAGTTGGCACAAATGTGCAATAGGTGGCTGTCCCCTGGATGGATGGGCATGTGTTCTCATGGCCGAATTGTGTTTGTTTGTGCGATTATGCCCCCTCCCACCCCACTTTACCCCTATCCTTTGCCTTCTAGTGTGGATTATAGTTTTAGGCTGATCTGTGGCCAGTGGAAGCAGGCAACCCCTATAGCGGTCTTATGGTGGTCTGAGATATAGCTAACCACACATGTATGTACCCAACCAGACTTAGTAGTCACATGTCATAGACACACTGACAGACATGTGGCTGAAAGCAGACGGTACACAATCACGGACACTGGAACGTCTCAGTTCTTGTCATGAGATCAGAAACTGAACAGTTAACCCCCGTTTGCTATAGTAAAGCTCACTTTTTGCTTATTTATCTTATTTTAACTTCCTCCATGCATTGTGTGATTTTCTGGTAAATAAATTCCCTCTCTGTGCAAGTGGGTTAATATTCCGTCTCATGTTTGAGACCTAGTTTACAGACGTGTAACATGAAAAGACCTCAGTGTGCCAACAAGGGATGAGACCAGCAGACAGTGGAAATGTGAGGAACCAGCACAGAATCAAAGGAGGGGAAGATATGAAAGACACTGAAATGTACTTCTCATGCAGCTGCCTGGGACATACTCCTCCTTCACCTTCATTCTCCTCCTCCTCCATCCCCTCCACCTCCTCAATTAGCTCCCTTAAAGAGGAGTAACGGTTGGTAAGAGAGCTGCATTGTTTAAGGATGAGCTTCAGTTGTTGTTGTTGTTGTTTGTCTCTCTCTCTCTCTGTCTCCATCCCCCTCCTCTATGACTCATTGGTGTGTTTTTCGCTCTTTTTGATTTTCTCAGAGGCTCTTTTTTTGTGGGGGTAACCCCACTGAATGGGACAATGCAGCCTAGCGTGAAATTAAAGCTCTTAGTTAGTTTGCAGTTGCTCAAAAGAGGATTTTACACATGCATGCATTCATCACCCTCCCATACGCTATAGATATAGCTAATTAGAGGAAGTACACCCTATGTCGAGCATCAAGGGCCCAATTAAAAGAGTTGGGGAAACCTTGGTGTGTGAGATCTAGGCCAGATCTGCTCAGTGAATGCACTTCTGTTGCCTTGTGTGTGAACATTATGTCTCCCTCCTTAATCCAGGCGGGAAAATATGGACAAGACTGATATGAGAAGTTTCATTAACATATGCATGTCACGTACTGGGTAAGAAACCAAGAAAACATTCAGATTGATCACTGTGACAGGCGAGCGTCTGATTTGGAACAGATTGGGCTGCTCTTGCTGATTCTTCCAAGTCTGAATTATTTGGAAGTAGTCTGCACTGAGCTGCCAGTCAACCACACAGATTTCAGCTGTAGTTATCCATGTCAAAGACAAGTTTTTGGTTGTGCATTTTTGCAGTAGAAGCACAGAAAAATGATGACTGCTGTTTGGCTTTGTCATATGAGCACACTTCCCAAATTATACAGGGGAGTGGGGAAAGTCTAGTGATTTTATAACAGTTTTGTCCCCCCCCCCCCCCCCCCCCCCCCCCCCCCCCTGAAAAACAAACAAACAAAAAAAAAGAAAGAAAAGAAAAATCTAAGTATATATTGAGCTTGATTATCCTGAATATACAATCTACAAATATGTGCAATATCACATTTGTTTTGTTTTTTTTACCCTGTACTGCACAATTTGCCAAGAAAATTTTAAAAAGTATAGACACAAGACTGCTTAGTTAAAGATTATGCTGTCCCTTAATCGTAGTTCAAGCTGACTCAGAATTTTATTGAGTAATCACAAGCTATTAGATATTGCATCCATAGTGGCACTGTAGCACGTAGTAGTATTTGAGTTTGAATTATCATTTGCTATGGTATATCATATTTTGTTTCCTGACTGGAATCCCACAGAAAACTTCACCCTTTTGATTAAACTACAGTTAAAAATAAGTTGCTATCTACCTGCACACGTATAAGGTATTTATGTGAAATCACTACATATATATATATATATATATATATATATATATATATATATATATATATATATATATATATATATATATACCAAGAAGACTTTTCTTCACATTCAGAGCTCAAGACTTGATCTAGTCTTACAGATTTCAGAGGAACTGATCCAGAAATGAAACTTTAACTGTTTCATGTACCTTAGTAGAAATCAAATGTTCAGTGACACTACCATAATAAATGTGGCAGAATGTACAGAACAATTCAAAGTGCTTTACATAAAACATTATAAGCAAAAGGGAGAGAAAAAACGATTAGAAGCATGATTCAAAATTAAAAGCATTTAAGATTAAAAAGAGAGAATACAGAGACAAGCTGGTAAAAATAAAAGCACAAATAAAAGCTTGAAATATATTGATTTGAATATTATTTATCTATACAATATGTAAATTGCACCTTTTAAGTTGAATTACAGAAATACAGGAACTTTTTCAGGATATCCTAATTTTTTGGGTAGTACCTGCTGCCTTGTCAGTCCTTTGATGTGAAATCAGCTTCACGTTTGTACTCGATCAGAATGTGCGGGTCACGAAATGTAATTGGAAAAAATCTTGAGTTAATTAGTTCACTTTCGCCAAGTGGTGCTAGTTGGATCCACCAGACTACAGCAACTAGGCTAAGCTAAGCTAAAGTCAGTGCTGCCAGATTCAGAGAATGACTGGGTTGGTTGGAAAACACTTCTGCCCACTTGCCCAACTCAGGGGACTGCGAGAGGAGGCTCAGTTTCACCCAGGGGTGGCATATGCTTTAAAGTATAAGAATTATTTTAAGCTGGCCTTGATCTATTTTTTTGCGCTGACCAACTGTTGTCAAGTGAAACGGAAGGCGTGATTATCATCAGATTTTAGCCAGCTGATCTGAACCAGCTGGTTTGCACATTGCTATGGTGACGCCAGTCATGTTACAGTGATTAAACTTGCGGAACTTAGTGTGCGTATATACCAAAATAATGCACGGCAGTTAAAATTAGAATTCTGGCTGATCATGGTATAAAATTATTTATATGTATGCAGTGTCATAACTACATGTTTATAGGTAGTTATGACAGTCCATGTTTCTAACAAACCAAGCTGTTTGAAAATTGGCCAACAACTGAGCAAGTTATGGTTATTTGAAAGTACATGAACCATTAAAACAATGGAGGTTAATGAGAGGGTGACCCAACTGTGGCAAGATGGCCGTCAGTGTGGACGTTTGGAATAGGGATGGGCATTTGAGAACATCTTTTTGATCTGTCATCGGGAGAATTAACAATCAGTTATCGATTTAATCATTAAGAAATGCGGGTTAAAAAAATGATTACACATACCACAAGCAGACTTTTTTTTTTCTAAAATAAGTTTTTATTTCAACTCCCCACTGCTCTACAGAATCAATCATTTTCTCAGCAAGCAGGGCGGCAGTGGTGGCACGTGATGGTGAGGTAGCTCTCTGCTGTTTAAAGCGGTCCAACAGTCTGTTGTTATGGCAACGCTAGCTGCTGTGGCCAACTTGTTTAGCAGCTCCTGCTTTCGCTTCTTGTGTTCCAACGAACCTGGTAATGGTGCACTGTGAAGGAAACTGATAGACTGGTTCAAGCAAATTAATCAAATCTCTGAAACCTTTCCCACCGACGACACTTCTGG
Source organism: Atherinomorus stipes (assembly GCA_023101725.1). Lineage (NCBI taxonomy): Eukaryota > Metazoa > Chordata > Actinopteri > Atheriniformes > Atherinidae > Atherinomorus > Atherinomorus stipes. Next base: position 470,866 of record JALJCO010001535.1, on the reverse strand, counting down.
GCAACATATCCACTTTAATCACTTTACAGATTCCCTCCGTTATTTTGTCTGCCTGCTTTGCCTCACAGCTCCTCTGGCTTAAGACTGAGACAGTAGCGGGTTGAACGGAGGATTCATTACCTTTAAGCACGATCGGATCAGCGTTTTTTAAACAGTATATCATGGGAGTTGTTGTCGAGTTGTTTTTACAAAACATGTCGCAGTATTTACAATGTGAGGTGCCATTTTCTAATGCAAAATGGTCCCACGCCAGACTTCGCTGTGCTTACTTCATGTTTAGACGAGCCTTCTTTCAGCTGCTATGACGAGGAAGACGGCAGCTCGCAGGTGGCTTTCTCTGCTGTCTTTAGGCTATATCGCCCCCCACTGGTAAGATATTTTATTACCTCCACATAGTGAGATTCATTACATAGCTTCAAGATGTACACTACATGAATTAACTCTGTTTTATAATACTGTCGGACGATCGAAAAAAAATTACGTCATCAAAAAAGTCTTAATGATCAATTATTAATCAGCGATTAATTGTGCCCATCCCTAGTTTGAAACTCTGTCATGTTTGATCTAGTGTTGAAATATATCTTCGGCTGAATGAATGCCTGTCGGCTGCTATTGTTACTCTGAAACAGGAAATACTTGCCGGAGCTGAGGCAAACCTTTGGAAAAATAACCTCGAAACTTGGTGCGGAAGTGCTGAAAAATTGCAGTTCACTCTTCATCCACAAGAGGATGGCTGCAAAAGGGAGTCAGTCCCCATAGACTCCCATGTTAAAAGGCCAACTTCAAAGCAGAAATTAACATGTTTAAAGCCAGATTCAAAAATCCTTTTAGGTTTAAAAGGTCAAGTTTACCTTCATGTCAACTGTGACAGGGGTGATTTTTTTTTTAAACTCATCCATTTAGATGTTATTTAATCTTGAAATTACGCATAATTAGGGGCGTATCCTTTTGATTGACAGGCGGCTGACCACATGCCAGCTTGCTGACTGGTAGCTAGTAGTTAACTCCCTGCTTGCTACCAGGGAGGCTGCAGCCAGTAGCAGAGTTGCACAAAAGTACAGTAGTTTAAACTTACATTTAGCCATCCTATCTGTAACAGGGCTAATCTTCATTAACTACCATGAGCTTGGGGTTAGCTTAGTTAGCGTTTAGCCCAGAGTACATTGGCTGTCAATCATTTGCTCTGAGGACTCTCTTTGCCCATTCCTGTATTTTCCGGGAGTGAGGACACACCCGATGCAACAAAAATGGTGACTGTGGGAGCCAGGGTGTGATTTGTGAAAAAACCGGAGGGGGTAAATATTTTTGAGAAACAGTTTTATTTGGAAAATGTTCACAACAGTTTACAGGTTTTATGAAAATTGTTTCAAATCAAATAACCTGCATGTTGCTGCCCCGCCTGTTTATCCCATCCCCACTGAAGCTTTTGTTCTGAATTTGTGCTCTCTTGACGAATTCTGCTCAAATTAATATTTTCAGATAAAAGATATTTTAGTCTTTTTTGTGGGCAGCAGATGATGAAAATTGAAAGTGTTAGATATCCCTGACTTTGCCTTCATTTCAAATCTGTAGTGATGTTAGTATCTTTGTGCTAAACTTTTATTTTGCTTACATTAAAAACATTTTTCACCGTACGATACCATGCTGTTTTGTACTTTCCTTCTGACCTCTGATTTTATAATTCCAACTGTGAGGCTCAGCTAATGTTCCCACCCCCACCCTCCGCCAAATATAATTTTTCAGGACATCCTTGGATAGCGCCTTGCACGCCCTCTTTCATGTAGATTCAGTAGGCTAGCTACTGTCGGGAGTATTATATAGCTTACTTTGACTGCTTTGACCAGAAACTGGAATATTACTCAATGGTCAGACCAGAGGGCCCCCCAGGATAAAGCATGAATGGGTAGAGTGGGGACATGTCCCCCAGTAAATCGCACCCTGGTGGGAACCCTGAACTGGTTTCACTTTCAGCTCTTCAGAAACCAATTGGTGACGTCATCAGAAGGCTCATTCACTTATATCTATGTCTGTGGTATAAATGCACGCTGCATCTGTGTCAGCAACATGGGCTCGACGTGACACTGATGACACTTGAGTATAATCAAGCTGCTGCGCATGTTAATGTTTGCAACAGTCATCCCTATTTACTTATGTCAGGGAGCATAGATAGACCTGAAAGATGATGTTGAAAAATAAGTTGTTGTATCCCGTACTAGTAGAAACGAACAACCAGTAAGGTTGTATGGATGGGAGAACATGTTGGACCCAGAACAACTGTGATTCTGAGAAACCAAAATGTAAACTCTAATGTCCTCTATGTGCACATAGCTCACTCATAAAGCTTAACCAACAACCTATTCTTCCTGTGTAAATATATGCTATTTTGCACAGTTCCAGCAGCCCGTGCATGGACTCAGTTGACATATTGCAGTGATTTCAGGAAAACTAACTGTTCAACATCTCTTAGCTCCAACTCAAACAACCTTGTAATCATAAAAATTTTGCAGTTATAAGAATACAGTACGTGTACACAGAGACATTCATGGACATGTGTTCCAAAATGCAACGCCTCCTATCACAAGACAATAACATAACAAGAGATGGTCGGACATTCTCCTGCCCTGAAAAAGGAGCATTACACCACAAACATAGTGGATTCTTAGGAACTTTCTTTCACTTTGGTTAAATATGACATGCACTGTAAAGAATTTCACTGTAAAATAACAGTAAATTACTGGCAGCAGGGACGCCAGTAATTTACTGTTATTTTACAGTGCACCTACTTAAATTTTTTTAACAGTATAGTACTGTATTTTGAATTACAGTATATTACTGTAGGATAACATTGGGTGGTGTGGTAATTTTACAGCACATTTACTGTTATTTAAACAGTATACAACTGTATTTTGGAGTACAGTACATGTCAGTAGAATAATTGTGTTATGGTATATTTTACAGTACACAGCAGTTTATTCTCAATGCTTAATACATCTGCTAATTTGCATTTATTTCCTATAAATCCCCACAAATTAACTTATAACATCATACAGGGCTTTTGAATTCTGGACTGAACAGCAAGTCAGTCTGGACCATTTATTCCTCCTTTTATTGTGACAGCAGGTAACATCCTCAAGTCCTAATATGCAAGTAATGACTTTTCTTGTATTTTTCTTAAATTGTGTACCTTATTGTGCTTTTGCTTTGTGCTAGCTGAAGAAAAGAATCAAGAATCAAGAACTGACAGTTTATGGAGCTCTCCCACTAACACCATTTTCCAAAATAATCATAAGATTTAATGTTGATTTAATGTTATTGCCAGTCATTCCTGAACTCTGACCTTGAATAAAAAAGTAAAGACAAGAGTAAGGTAACGAAGATGCTACTTCTGCACATAGCAATTGAGCTGGCAACTCCAGAGCTAATGCTAACAGTGAAGAATCATGACATTGACATGGTAATCAGATGTAAATATTTATTTTTGGGACCCATCAAATTTATAAAACAATTCATATGCTATAAAAAAAAATTGGGGATAAACTTAACACTTTTATTCTTCACCCCACTAGACGTTCTGTGGGTGTATTACTTTTTAAAAAAAATATTGTTTTGATGAAAAAGTTGTAGCTATCACCTTTAAAATAGCTTCAAGAACAGTATAACGTTTAATTAAAATAGCATCAAGAGCAGTGTAACAGAACAGTCTAGCTTGTCAGCAAGTCTTTTGTACATGTAGATGTGAACAATGTGAACAGTGAAATTAGAGAAAGAAAAGTAAAGGGGAAGACAGTGTACAGTGGGAGTACTTGACTGCAGCATTGGTGGTATCCTCAATCACTGATGACTAGTGCCTGCCAAACAAACAGATGTACAGAAATTTAGTAACACAACGTCACCTAAAATATAAAAATGTGAAACAGACTAATGGAGGGATGCAAAAAAATAAAAGACATAAGGGGAAAGAAAAGGACCAGAGCAATAAACTGTTGCAGGGAGAGGTAAAATAAAAATAGTTAAGAAGAGAGAACAGCAGAGACAGAAAAAAGAGCGGTTAGTTGGCTTTTATAGTTTAGGGAGGGAGGTTACCTCTTACGAGGGCTAAGTCAGTAGGCTGGTTGCATGTTGTTAGAAAGTTAAAAATACCGGGCTATTATGAAAAATACAGTTTAAATTAACAGATTTGCCTACAGTATGTGATTATCTAATTAACATGAAGTTAAAAGCTTATTTGTTTTTAATTTATAAACTGAATGAGAAAGACTGGTATTACTACTATGGAGTATAATAAAATGTGTTTAACATAAATTTAATGTTGCGTCTGAGAAGAACACATCTCACCTTTACATCTATGAAATAATGGCACGTCCAGGTCCTCTCTCCCTTTTATGATCCGCCCATTCCTTCCCATTTTTGTTGTACAGACAGCTCTATAATTGCACAAATAATCACAAGTAGCTCACACTGTTATTGGTGATTAACTAACACATGTTTATTTAAATAAATGCCAGTTTAAGTGATTTCTTTTGCTGAATGGAGTAAAACATAAGTGAAAGCCCTTGCATTTCGCCAAGAAGCCTATTCATAACATGGTTTTAGTGACAATTTTCCTGGGAATTTTTTTAGAGACTGCGCACAGGTAGTGTATTTTAACTTTACCCACAGATATATAAATGTAGAACAGTTCTATCTCACTCAGCATTTGGTCTGCAAAACAAAGCAAAAGCAAACGCAACAACTTCAATTTTCTTGTAAGGAAGCAGTCTGGCCTACTGTTTTTTTGTTTTTTTGTCCTGCAAGCACTATATCACAAGGCAACACTTTAAATCATCAGGTCAAGTGAGGTCAGAAATACTGTTTATCATCACACGTGGCACGCAGAAAATGAAATGCAGATTGAAATAGTTACCTTTACTGTCTATTTTTTAGCTAGCTTCTATTGAGTCTAAGGATGCCCAAACATTACCTATCTCCAGAACTACTCCAAACCTATGTACTGGTGACAAACTTGCCTTATTTGAAAGGACTTTTAAATGAAGTTAGATGAGAAAGTGATAAGTTACACGTTACAAAGGTCAGAAGCAATGCCAGCTTGCTAACATTAGCTAACTGAGTTCAGAGCTTGCTTTGCCAAGTTAAGCAGCCTACCAGCTAAACAGACCTAATGCTCTTTTTTTTTAATAAATGTCAGTTTAATAATCTTCACACTGTAAGTTTATGGAGATAAAAATCATTTTACCTCTTTGGATGAAGTCCACATGTACTGCTCTAATGATGAAGAAGCTGTGATGTTCAAAGTCAGGTCCAGGAATATCCCATCACATCTCATCACTCAAAAATGACTTGAGTAATGTTAAAAGTATGATCAACAAGAAGTAAAATCATCAAAACAGAAACATAAGCCTACAATTATCAGTGAGATGCTATGGATAGTGACAAACTTGTAAGGAATGGGGTCCAATTCCACCGCGTACAAAAAAATACTGTATTATACTGTTAAATTACAGTTTGTTAGCATTCACTGTTAAAATACAGTTTGTTTACATTAACTGTTAATTTACATGCAGGGATGAATATTTAACAGTATTTACAATTATTTTGAAAAACAGTAAAATACTGTTGTAAATTCACCGAAATTTACAGAAATTTGTTACAGTGTGGATTCCTGAAAACGTTTGAGGAAAAATAATTGAGTGGAGCACTTTCCTTTATTGACAACAAGCTGTAATAAAACGTCCTAACTTTTGAGAGACAGCGAGTCTGTTCTGGATGTCGTTGACTTCCACAAAGATGCCATAAGCTCAGTTTAATGCAGAAGAGGAATGGCTAACCAGCTGCCCCGTCTCTTGAAAACCATCAGACAGGATGGATTGCACATCTTTTTTCATCAAGAATGAGTGTAAAGTATATGGAAATAATGGACTTTTGGACATGTTGATAAACACTCAGAACAGCGTTGGTCTTTTGCATTGGTCGTCATTTATCTTACATAGAACCATAATCCAAACTGCACATATTGACATTTTAGAATTAATTATGACTGACTTACATCTATATTCTTTACATGTCAATATACATACTGTATCTTTAAATGGTAGTTAATGGACATGCAGAGCGAAGATTCTGTGGCCATTACACCCCACTGTGTTGAAGGTCATTTATTTTTGTCAACACTCAGTATATGTGTGTGTGTGTGTGTGTGTGAGAGAGAGAGAGAGAGAGAGAGAGAGAGAATGAGAAGCAGAGGCCGGCCAGTGCAGAGCGTCACCCACAGGAATGATCGTTGAAAAACCCACTAGCCTCAGTGAATACGTCTGGTGCTTGACACAAATGCACAAACAATCCTCCAACCACTATGCACTGCTAATTTTTATTCCCAGTATTGAACAGTAACACAAACGCCAGCCATGTGACCAAAGTGTAACTACTGGTCATCTGTGGTCCCATTAGCAGCCAGTGAACCCAGTTAGTGAGTCAGACTTTGTGGAACAAAGTGTGCTTCTCTCTGAATCCCCCCCCCCCCCCCCCCCCCTTAGTTGAGCGCGCTGGCTGCTCGCCAGGGGTGGAAAAATCTATAAGCCATTGCGTAATATACCATATCTTTACCTTGTTTGAACCCAATGCAAGAACCACAGCTGTGTGAGCACACAAACAGAGAAATGAGTGTGTTCACGCCTCTGTGTGTGTTTGACAGAGAGAGACAGACAGGGAGAGGGAGACACATAGAGTGGCTTCTTTGTGGCTAGTTTTCAGCGGCTACCCTCACATATACAGCATCACACCGGTTTGATCAAATGCCACTGACTAAATATTTTTCTAAGCAGGCAGAGCGTGGCGTTCTGGTCACTTTCTGGAGCTTAATGCCAGTAGGGGAGCAGGATGAGGCAATATAAAATGCATGTGTTTTTCAGGCGGGTGATCTTATAATGGAAATCAAATCAAAGTCATGTTTTTCTTTCAGGACATATAAACTCCATGGCAACGCCACTGTACTAACAAAGCCTGAATGGCAACTGTATCATTAGTCCCTGCTGGAGTTACTTGAGCCCCATGCGCATCTTCAGACAGGAAATTAGATTTTAGAATAAATTAAAGGCTGTCAGGCCTTTCATGTTTGGCACTCGTCCTCGTACAAGCGGAAATATTTCAGCATGCTTGATGGCATGCTTGGTGACTTGTTTGGTGGCATGTTTGCACGAGCACGGGCCTCACGCTGCACCTGAACCTCCGACTGGAGCTGCGAGTTTTGGAACACCCAGGGGGAGGGAGAATAATGTTTTTATTGGAAGCCTTTGAACGGGGTCATAGTTACTGACTTTCACTTTTCCCTGCTAACTGTGCAGGCTTGTGGGTGTCATCTGTTATGACTCACATCTCACCCTCAGAAACACATTTGATGCAGACCAAAGAGGGAACCTTAATCTGCTCCTCTGTGATTATTTAAATGAAAAATAACTGAAATATAATCTTGTAAGTTTTCAGCTCAGCCTGTGACGTAGCAAACTGAATATCACATGCAATGACTGATTTCTTTTTTGGTGGTGGTGATCACTGTTAAATGGCCTGTAATGACTACTGATAATCTCCACATGCAGCTAAGCACTCTGGAATCGCCTGGAGGCTGTTGTTTGTTAATGCTCCACTAAAAACTAAAACACATGCAGATGTGAGTGGGACAAAAACCACAAACCCAGTTGAGATCCCTGCCTTTTTCAGTTCATGCTTGGGCTTAATTTTCACCAGCTTGCCTGTAGAAATTTCTTTTAAAAAGGTGCAAATTTTCAGTACTCCCTCCCGCCCACCCCATATTAAAATGATTTTCTTAGCTCCCCTCCCCCTGGAGCAGCTCAGAGTAAAAAGGTCAAACAGCGTTAGCGTGGCGGCGGCGGTTTGGGCCTCGGGGATGACAGCTGCATGAGAGACGTGGCTTCAGCTGGTGGGAGAAAGTTGGGTGCTAGAAGGATACAGCATAATTTTTCACCTCACGCGTTGCATATGTATTTGCGAGAATACTGTGTAAACGTTTGTGAGACTGACTGCTGATATGTTTGTGTTTATTGACTCAAAGAGACAGGCCGTGGCTGCGCACACAGCGGTGTACGGGTGGCAGGGGTCCAGGCTTGGGGGAAACGTGTGTGTTTAAAGTACACACAGGCCTAATTATGCTGATTTAAGCATTCTTGCGGTCCTCCCTCTGGCTTGTGGTGTGTTAACTGGCACAGGGGCATCCAGTAGGGAGTGAGACGGGGAGAGAAAGTGAGGGAAAAGAAAAAGAATAGAGCGATAGAAAGGAGATTTGATTTAAAAAGAGAAGAACAGCAGGTATACAGGAAGAAATAGAGAAAGCATAATCTGAAATAGATGTGACTAATTCTTCAGACAAAAAAAAAGCCATCCCAGATGCTAGTGAAACAGAGGAAAAACATACACCGCCATCAAACTTCCCGGCAGGTTTTTCCCTCCTCGCTTTGGGGTTAAGAGCGCGCCCGCTCTCCATATTTATTTTTATATTCAGATGTTATGGATTGCTCCGGGAAAAGGCTGTCCCTTTTCCCAGCAGAGGAATTAATACTGTTTGAATGTTCTCTCTGGAGTCTAAAAAGGAGGAATTTTGAAACAGAGTTCAGAACTTTTTAAAAGTTAAAACCTGATTAAAAACAAACAAACAAAACAGTTAAACAGTTTGTTGACTTGCTGCTCTCTGGCTTGTGCCTGTGCACCTGTCTTCTGTCTTTTTATGTAGAAGCATGCATACGTTTTCAGAGAGTGGACATACTTTACGGTTAAAAAAAAAAGACATTTTACTGTATTTCTTGACATTGGTGTGCGCTTGCATTGTGTTTTTGTTTCTTTGACAAATTCCAAACACTGAAAGTGCTTAACGGGCCAACACAGGTTCTCCTTATAACTCTACAGAACAGAGATTGATGATGTTGGCCAGTGTGTGTTCAAGCCGTCTTTCATGCAGGTGATAAAATCCTGCTGCAGACGGAGGCAGAGCTGCTCGGGTTCATTTACCGCGCTGCATGAGACAGAACCTTGATATAAAAACACACATGTGCTCTCATTTGAAAATATGCACCAGCTTTCTGTACACGTGTTTCTTCTTTTTCCCCCCTCCTCTGCTGAAACCTCCCTTTGTCCATTTTTTGTATTTTCTTATCTCTGTCTGTTTCATCCCTCAACTTCCCCCATTTTCCTGCTCTCGTTACATCTGCTACCTCAGCCTTTCCTCTCCATTTTACCTCATCCTTTCCAGCCCCCTCCTTGCTACTCCTCTCTTTCGTTCCCTCTGGAAGAGCCACAGTCTTATCTGGGATATGTTGGATTTGGTGAGCTTAAAAGCCACTTTCCTAACTCCCTGTCTGTGTCTCTCGAGAACATTACAGGCTATTAAAAACAGTTTCACCATTCACAAGGCATTTTTCACTGGAATGCTGTTCATTGGGAAACTTTTCACATCTCAATGCTAATCCTTTACCTGGCTCTCCATCTTCTGGATCTCCCTTTTTCTCCCTCTGCTTCTTTTCCGTTCGTCTACTGACTAAATTGTTTGACATTGTATTTCTTTGGTGATGTGAAGGAATGCTAATGCATCATAACCATATTGCGGTAATTAAAGCAGGCAAATGGTGCCAAGTGTTATCTGGAGAATCAAATTTCTGTGCTGCTTCAGATTGAAAAATGGCATTCCCTTTTTCTTTTCTTCACTGGAAAGTCACTGAAAGCCCTTTCAAAATTTGCAGAAACAATAGTGTTATTGTGCTCAGTAATTTCTCTAAGAAAGCTAGTCCAAATAAAAAAAATGAGGCCAAGTCCTATGTTACATTAGATCCAGGATGAGTGTTTTCTCCTGTGAGTGATTGTTTGATCATCTTCCTGCTTTTACAATTTGGTCTTTGTTTGGTGGTATTCAAAGTGCATTTGAATATTCCTATTAAATTTGGAAAACTAAATATCTGTTTAAATCATTGAAGACGGTGTAGGGAAATCCAGAAACACCAGGATGTGATCAGACCGCAGGCAGGCCCTCTCTCCGGCAGCAAACTAGAGTGAGGGATTTGCTGGTTTTATTCTTAGGGCCTGTCTGTGCTGTTGATGTAGCAGCTCCATCCGTGTTGACTCACATAGAGACAGCGGTGATGGCAACGCAGAGGATGGGTGTCAGGCTTGACAGATGACTCCGGCTCCCAAACAGAATTGCAAAGGCAAACCCTTCTTTGTGTCGGTGGGTGGAGGCCATACTTCAGTCGTATGTGTGTATTTCTCTCACTGTGCGTCTTTCAGTACTGACAGCCAAGAAGCTTCAGCAGCGTCTGACGTGGCAGCTCTCGCTGCTTTCAATCCAGCTCATTCCTGCTGGCTGGCTTTTCTGTGATACTATCTCTTCATACAATCACATGTTTATAAATGGAGACTGACTGGTATTTCATATCCAACCAGTTTTACTGAAGGTTGGTCAATTCCCTGTAAACTGTTCTCTTCACTGAAAATTAAAACAGTATTTATAGTAGTATGGAAGTTTTTTTTCTCCTTAGTTCTTGGGTTTAATGAGACAGAGAAAAAAATCGGACATGACTGAACTAGAGGCCAATGCGGGTACATTTGGTTACACATAAACAGTGTTTCACTTGCATGTTATTCCATCCCTTGGCACAGCAGGGGAGGGAGGAGGGGGTGGGGGGGTTTCTAGTCAAGCTCAAATGAAAAATGCTGCCTACAACTGGACCACATGCAAGCTATTAAATAGTTATTACCATGTACTGTAGCGTGTAAATGCATATGTTGTACGTCACAACCGCTGTTGCACTCAGAAAAGAAAACTGTTTTTCATGCAGGTATATGGACTTTCTTGTATCAAACACATAGCTGGAACTCTTTAAGTTTAAAGCTTACATCAGTTCAAATGTTTCTGTGAACTCTTCTTTTTTTCTTTTCTTTTCCCTAGTCTGTTTTTTGAGGTGCCTTTTTATCGAGGTGGGTTTCCTCCATTTTATGTCCCCTCTGAGGACATGCACTTATGGCCGTCTGCTTGTGGTACTGTGGTGCTCCTGAGGTCTGAGTGAGGTGGTAGTTTAGGCTGGGAAGTCGCAGAGGAGATAACTGCACACACACTCTCTCCCCAGAGGCGCCCGTCTGCATCGTGTGTCTGTCCATCCTCCCTGGATTTTTGGTGGGAGATTGAACTTTAAAAAAGAAACAGCAGCGGTTTCAGAAGATAAAAGTTTCAAAATGATTTAGTTGTTGTTGTTGTGTGTGCACGCACACGTGACTATGTGTGGTTTTCAGGGCTCTTTGTTTCTCGCCTTGCATATGTTTGAGCGTGTCCTTTGCTTCTTCCGGCCTGGCACGGTGGTTGCTCTACAGGGAATGCCAATCAAAATGAGCAGCGTGAGCTTTAACCCTCACACTGCTCGCTCAGAGCCATGCTGCCATATCAAAACCCCCTCTCTTCAACTCAAACATCGTCAAACATAGCACAGATTATAACCTCATTCCCTGAGGGCCATATGGAAAGGACATCTTTTAACCCTATTGGCTTCAGAGTCACATCGGAAGCCACTTTGAGTAGCTACCAACTCTTGACCCCTAACACCAGCAACTGAGCACGGACAAGGCAGAGTGCACAGGCAAAGGCCCAGCTCATATCATGCCACAGGGAGCAGGCACCGTTTAACCCTCACAGTGCCAACTCGACACAGGCAAAACTCCAGCTTATTTGATAAGCAGAATTAAATCTGCATGCTCCTGTGTTCCTGACAGTGGCGTCATTGAGGTGGAAATGGATCTTTAGTGTAAACATATCTTCTGGCTGTAAATGAAAATTGTTAAAATGGAAATTGTGAAATTGTAAATGAATAATTATACTCCCAAGCTTCAGTTGTTCTAGGTGATGGAAATGGCATCTGTCTATATTTTAGCTATGCCCCTGTAAATGGTGTAAGATGTTAGTCTAGTCTTGCATTGTATCATATCATATCATATCATATCATATCATATCATATCATATCATATCATATCATATCATATCATATATCATATCATATCATATCATATCATATCATATCATATCATATCAAATCATATCAGCAATTGCTTTTAAAATCATGTTGATCACTCATCATTTTTACTTTCTTTTATTGTGTACATACAGTATAGTTAATATCTCATCACTCCCAGACCTTAACATCAATGATTTATATGGGGCAATTTCCTATGGCTTCAAGGATCTTTTCAAAATGTGACAGACAACCTGAGCAATCAAACCATTAATTTTGGGAACTCCCAGCTTTCACACATAAGAGCACATATTAACAGTTGTTATATAAAAATACACTTACATATCTCAGAAAGGCTGTATAATCTGATGTCATTGTATTTTCTGGTCAAATCAAAGTTCAGATGGTTTCACCAATCAAAGTTGTCTAAGTTGGTCACAGTTTTCCTGGACTTTGAAATATATGAAAATATAAATATAAATATATAAAAATTTGTATAATGTTAGTGTTTATACAGTAAACATGCACTCTTTCTAAACCATATCAAAACCTCTTTTTTTTTCTTTTAGGAATGTTAATGGAGGACACAAACATTTAACAACCAATGACGGAAGCAGTCAATTATGCAAAAACAGAAAATTAACTTACATGGAAAGAATAAATACAAAATGGTTTCTTGTAAGTGATCCAGTGAGTGTTAAATGTTTGCAGATGATCTGACATTCACACAACCTACAAAGCAAAAAGAAAAGGTGCAAATTTTGAAGGGGTGACTTTGCCTTTAAGGCATGTGCTGGGGGGAGGTAGAAGGCTGTGTCTACAGAAAAAGAGAAAGTGCTTAAAGGGAGTTTCTGCACTTGCCTGTCTGGCATTGGCAGAGAAATGAGAGTACAAGTTAAAGTCTGGGTGAGGCAAGCAGTGTGAGAGAGAGGCGGTGAGAAATGGAGTTCCACAATGAAAGGATTTGAGGGGGAGCAGAGTGAGAGATACTAGAGGATTGATGGCAGCAGAGATAGAAAAAGCACAGGCAATTGGCAGGAGTGGGAGGGTGAGTGAAGCACCAAAAAGCAGAAGGACGGATGGTTGAGTTGGACATGAAATTAAAGTGTTGGAGAGAGATCGATTGCAAAGAACATTAAGATGTAAAATGAAAGAATACTAACATTGTCTTTGTCAACTTTATTAATTAAGCACTTTTAAAACAATCAAGATATTCATCAAACTGCTGTACAATAAGAAATTTAAAAAATCAAGAACAGTAAAATAATATCCCATAAAAACTCAGTAATGTATTAAATCAATGGGATGATAAATAAAACATACTAAAAGTTGTGAAAAATAAACAAATTAACCATTTTTTTTAAAAAGCCTTTCATGATAACACAAGAAGATATCTAAGATAGAATCAAGATGCTATTAAGAAAAACACTAACCCACCAAGGTTATTTTTAACCCCAGGATGAGAAGTCAAAGGCTTCCATTAATTTTGTTTTGACATTAAAGAAGCTAAGATTTGTCATTGCTATGGTGTCATTTAAACAAAGCCGTAGAAAACATCTATTTTGGGCATTGGAATACAGATTACAATATCATATCTAACACACTGTAGTTGCATATTAAGTATACTAAAAGTAGATCCCAAAGGCAATCAACAATAAGAACAGGACAGGACTTTTTCCGTAAAGTTGCTGACTGGCAGACAGACAGACGGACAAACCAATGCTACTGAAAACATTACCTCCTTGGTGGAGGTAACAACTCTGCTTCAAGCGCCTCCGCGTTACCCCGCCCACATCAAATGTCCGACCAATCACACAATACCACAAGAAGAAAGTTCTGAAGGTGTAAAGAACAAGCCGCAAGGCGTCCTCAATCACCTCCACAAGAACAAAATGTCATTTTGTTCTCGTGGCCTTAAGAACAAGAAGAAAGTTCTTGCGTCTCGCGGAGTATGTAACAAGCTTAAGAGTTTTGCTCAATGTCCACACAACTGTCAAGGTGTGACAAGAGGATCAGATGTGCCACAGTGTCAAATGCTAAAGTCAGGTCTAAGTTAAAAAACAGAAAGAGATGTTTTCATCAAAAGGAGAACATATGATCCAGTATCACTGACTGAAAGGGACTTTTTCTGTGGGATCATTTGTAGGCTGCAGGTATTTCATTCCCTCTTAGAATAGGAAACGTTATATAAAGTGAGTATATAGAAGGTATTAGCAGGGGTAGGCAACTCCAGTCCTCGAGGGCCGCATCCTGCAGGTCTTTGGGGCTTCCCTGCTGCAACACACCTTCTGATGTCCAGAGCTTGGCTGCACAAGTCTGCTAATCAAGCCACTGATTGAAGTCAGTGTGTTGCAGCAGGGAAAATCCCAATACCTGCAGAATGCCGACCCTCGAGGACCGGAGTTGCCTGCCCCTGGGCTATAGTATAAGAATGACGAAGGATCAAAATGGTTTAGGAACTGCTTAGCACAGAAGGATAGAGCACAGCATCAAGACCTATGATTGTTTGTCCAAATAAGATTACAAAAACGTATTTACTTTGAGCTCTCATTTATGCCTTTTTGGTACCCAATTAAGAGGTTGAAATTCCAAAATAGTGCTTTCCTCCCCATTTTGTCATTTATGTCTGAGAGTAGATTCATTGATTCCCAACAAGGTGTAGGGCATTTGGCCTCAACTGGTGCAACAGAGTTCAAATATTTGTCCAGGTAGAGTTAAAAGAAATAGTGAACTGCTCAGCAGTCAGATTAAAGCCTTTACTTTTTCATAGTAGAGATACATCATCATTAAAAGCAGTTGAGAATTAGAAAGAGAGCTAAAGGGTTAATCACATAAGTGGTGTGGTGGAGTGCAAAACTTAACTGAAGATCAAGGGACGTTGGAAGTACATAACACCAGCCAAGTCTCGCAAGACATGTTACAAATGAGTTCATCTGAGATGGTATTGCTTTTCAGGAAAGCGTTTTAAAAAAACAAAATTGCAGTTGAGTCCACATGAAAGCAAAGCAACTAGTGTGGGGGCTTTTTAATGTGTGCGACTAGTTAAAGACAGGAAATATCTTAACATATCAGTGTGTTTTTGAATGACCACCATGAAAGAAATCCATCAATAATTCTGTAAAATCCCTTTTGAGCCTCACTGGATGATAGTCCACTGCACCTAATATAAGAATAATTTATCTTAAGTAGCCACAGCACAAAGCTGTGGTAAAACAGTATGTAAACAGTGACCTTAGCCCTCCATCCCTGTCAATCATCCAAAGGGAGTCACTAAATGAATAGAGATGATGATGGGAAGGCACAAAATGAATGTGTGAGTTGGGGTATAGTGGTAAATCATTTACATAAAGGGTGAGGGCACTCTGCCCGGCTTTTGCGGAGAGGTTGGCACCTCGCCTTTGCGACTGGCAGGACGAGGACCGGGGAGAAAGAAAAGAATGAGGTTGAGTGAAAGAGTGCAGCAGAAAGTCTCTCAATGGTGCATCTCTTGTGCGAGGACTTGCAGGCCTTGGCTACTGCTGGAGCAGGGCATAGAGGGGAGGGGATATTGGGTTTCATTATCTGCTTGAATCCTGCTGCATTTGCTAATCGCGTGGTTCAAAGCCCTTGCTGCAGCTGTAGGCAGGGCATAGTAGCCAGTCTGGAGGTGTGTATAGTGTGCACTTTGGCTTGGAGGGATACAATAAGTGTGAGGCGAACGTTTTGCCTTCCCAGTATACTTGTAGTCGAAGCTGAGAGCTGCCATTGTCCCACACACACACATATATATTCCCACTCAGAGTCACACTGCCTTCTTGAACTTATCAGGAATGGTTGCCCTTGTCAAGGGGAAATGCTCTGCTCAGTTTTATTGCAATGTCCTGTTGGAAAATACCACACCAGCAGTGCAGTACGTGTGTATTTAAAATGATGTGTGTGTGCGTATATCTATTTGAAGACACCACAACCCCTTTAAGCGAGCACACATATGATATAGTATGTGCAGAAGTCTTTATGCATTAACTTAGCCTGTGGCAGTATGTACACCATCTCATTCAGCTGCAGCATGTTGGTTTATTAAATCATTGCTTGTGCCATGCAGAACAGAATTTCCTTATTTAGTTTAAAACATATAATTTTGCCCAGAGGCATTTATTCTTTTTCACTTCCCCCAACACAAGAGTGTATTTTCTGAGCAAAGAGAGGTAATATAACTAACTCGTAAGGTTATATGTGAGGAGATCTGTTTATAATTAAGTGTTTAAGGTGACAGAGTCATAGAAAAACCACACAAACCTCATAACAATCCTCACTCCACACATTCTGAAGAGCCCCAATCTTGAGAAGCCTTTAATCTTATTAGTGCATTTGCGTTTAAGTCTAAAACAGAAAGACTCATCACACTAGCAGGAAGGCGTTTTTAAGTATAACATTACCCTACGTCTGCTGTCAGGTCAGAAGCGCCGACTCGCTATCAGTCCTCGTGCCTCTGGAGCTGTTTAACACTTGCTCCCTCTGTCTTTGCTTCTCGGCCTCATGCCCACAAATGGCTTCCAGACTTTCACACATAGTAATGCTTCAGTGTGTAAACAGAAGTAATTACGAACGATGCGCAGACACACTTTTAACATCAATCTGTATTGAAAAGAGAAGGAGGATTTTTTTTTTTTTTTTTCACGGAGTAGTTGAAAGGGTTTTCAGCTAGATGGAAATGGAAGAAAAGTAATGAAATGTCATGGGGGGGATTTTTAAGCCAGTACAGTAGGTCTGTGTTTAAGCATGTGTGCTGTAAATAAAGCAAGAAAAAAAAAAAATCACAATTTTTCCATCTGATCAGAGTTTGAAAGAAAATAGAGGTAAATGGGAAATTCTCCATAATTATTTAATGTCCTGCTATTGTGGGTCGCTAACCCATTATCAACAGAAAAATGGAAATTCTTTCACAGAAGCTTATTTTTGTCACTATCTGTCTGTTTTTTCAACACTTATGTAGAAATAGGAGATTCTGTCTGTATAGTATTTTAAAGAGTCCCTGCTGTGTGTAATTATTTTCATTAATATTAAGTTATCTAAAACTCAAAAGTTTACCCAAATTATTGCAATTTTATGTGTATAATTCCTCCCTCACACACACACACACACACACACACACACACACCACGGAAAATAGTTCAGCTCTCTCACAGTCTTTCCCTTACATCACCAGTGTAGTTGTGCAATTTTACACAACAGATGTCAAATTTGAATTTAAGCTGCAACAAGCCAAGACATGCTGAAATCTTCACAAGCTTTCTTTGTGTATACGTGTGGGTGTTTTTATGTGTGTATGTCTCTGTAAATATTCAATAATGATAATAATAATGATGATGATAATAATAATAATAATAATAGTAATTCAAAATTTATATGCATATACATTTAATAATTTAATTAGTTTACTAGTATAGTCAATATCCAAGATATTGCTGTACATGGATTTCTTTTTTGCAATTATTAAAGGGTTTCAAAATACATCCCACTGTATATCTAAAATACATTTATATTTAGAACCAGCTAGTTTAACCAAATTATTTAGGCCATGAAGAAAACATGGATGCTTGAAGATGGTTTGATTAATTTAAGTTGCTGCTTGTTTTCGCCTCCTTTTGAAATTGTAATGTCTCTTTTCTTTGTATGAATCACAGCTTAACGGATAAAGGAGGAAAAGAACAGAAGGACCCTTTACACTCTCAGGATAATGCCTAACGCTTGAAATATACAAGCAGCGACACAGAGAGACCAAATTTATCCCTGTTGAATCATAACCAAGAGATCTTCAGCCTGCAGCATGTGGCTTCAAAAAGGCCTAAATGAATAACCTGAATCTTTTTTTCCCTCATGTGTTCTATGCAAAGGCTATATTTATTCCTTTGGTATTTATTTGCTCATTAAGATTAATACCAGAAATTCATCTCAGGTAATAATATGAAGGCCATTTAAAGTATTCTGGAAACAGGCCAGAAATGAGTTTTTAATCACTTGTATGCAAATCCATCCCCCCCAAAAAGGACCTATATATTCATTTAGCATAAAAGCAAGGCATTTGTTTTCTCATTTAAAATATAGATATTAACATGTAACACTGTGGACTACTTTAACAAATATGGAGCATTTTAAGTGAGGGATCTTTTTACTCTGAGCAATAATGGGCCTACATTCACAGAGGTCGCACTTTACATTATAGGCTATTCCTTAACAAGACTGTACGTACAACACCTATTTCCTCCTTTATTTATTTTTCTCTTTTCCCCCATTAATCCCACGTTTGGCTCTTTTTTTTAGGGTGGGGGGGGGGCTTCTTTGACTTAAGGTGGACCGCTCCGGACGGCTGGGCTCCGGAGTCTGTCAGAAACCCCCTCATGTTAATTTTCATCTGTTTTAGAGCGACCAATGAAGGCTTTAGTGTGTTTGTTATAAAGAAGTAAAGTATAAGCCAGGTGTTTTTATTAAAAGGGTCAAAAACGGACCAATTATACGAAGACCGTTACAGGCTGTTATCACGGTTCGTCAAGGTTAGCTAAAGGGGGCAGCTTTGTAAGCCGAAACTAAACACTCTGACGGTGTTTTAGGGTGAGCACAGTGAAGAGGGTAAGTTTATTTATTTACCTTTTCCTTTTGCGAAGCAATTTAGTTGAATTATGTTTTAGAAATGATGAATCAAGGTTAAGGTGGCTCGGCCAGTGGGCAGGTGTTTCTCCTCCTTCAGCCCAACTCTAACTTTACGGTAATAACTGCTAAAATTAAAATGGAAACTAATAAAAATATACAAAGAGCAATCTGCCAGATATTTGGGGTCTTTTGTTCACAGAACCGGTTTAAAAAAACAACAACAACAACCTTTTATTATCATTTATTGTCTTTTGTCCTGTCTGAGCCACGGCCTATTTTAAAACGGTGTAAACCGAGTCCAAACACTTACCCTCTGTTTTTTCTGTGTAATACCTCTAATTCTGTAATAAAATAGCATTATTGTACTTTCTTTGATATATTGATATATCTTTTTCTTTTGTTTTAGTTTGTACTGTTTCAGTCTTGACCTTGTCTGGAAAAGCTGAGGTGGTTTTCACTGCAAGTTACTCTGCAAGTTTCACCGTGTCATGGTTACAGTTGAAATAGGTTTTGCTCTGCCTGGCAAACAAAATTCGTCATTTTCTGAAAGACATTTGGTTGCTCACTAGCAGCTGAAACCTGGGAAAAATGCCCCCCCCCCCCCCCCCCCCCCCCTTTTTTCTTTTTTTTTTTTTCCTTGAAAAGCCATGAAGATCTCTGAGTAAACCTCGCTAATGAGCTGGAGGAAATGTGGGTTTGAAAATATCAGAAAAAGGGACGCAATAAATAGAAGGGGTGCCACACAGACTCCTTTCTTGGCCAAAATCATAAAAGATTTAGCCTTAACTTCAAATTATGCACAGACCGCTTTGCATTTGGCCCATTTTATGATCATAACAAAGCCTGCAGGGATTTTAAAGTGAGGGATTTAAAAAAAAAAAAAAAACTAAATAGTCACACGTGGATATAAATAGAATTTGCTTGATAATACAGATCACCAGCATGACCTTTTTGTTACAGGGAGATTTAAAGAGATTTGTCATTGAAATAAACACCGAAGACTGTGTATTACACATTGAAATAGATAAAGAAATTATATGAACTTGACAACAGCACTTTCCACATTTCCCTCCTTTTTTTCCACCTATATATGTCATAAGACTAAATCTGCTTGGTCTTGGAATAAGTGTTAAATATCCTATTATTTTTTTAAAACAAACATCCTCTTTGATGTTATTATATATATGTGTGTGTGAATATATATATATATACATATATATATATATATATATATATATATATATATATATATATATATATATATATATATATGTATATATAGGTGTATGTATATATAATATTCACCACATTATCTTTTTTTCCCCCATGTTCAGTGTGGCTGTGTGAGGCAAGCGTATGTTTGCATGAACAAGCGGCTCCAGGGCTGGCTTAGCCTGGTCCAACAGCAGTGACCAGTCAGTAAGCCAGGGGACCAAGCAGCCAGTTAGCTCCCTACCTGGGTTGCCAACCAGTCATTCACCCAGCCTGTCGCAGAGCTTGTCAGCCAACCTAACAGCCAGCTTGCCAGTCAGTCAGCGGACGAGCCGGTCATCCAGGCCGAAGCTCCTCTGACACTGACAGAAGGGGCAGGCGACTCTAAATCTGATGGTCCTGGGAACCAACCAGAGTACTCTGGCCTTTGTAGGGCGTTCACTCAGACAACTTGTCCCATTGCACAGCAGGTGGCTTCACCCCACAATCACATGGCTGTGTCCTCAACTTTACCACATGACAAGTTTAGTTGGGGGTTTTTTGGTCTAGATTCCAGTTTTGACAATATCACTTTTATTCCTGTGAGTCTCACCCACCTATTCATATAATTTGGACAGCAAAAAATGTGCAAATGTGTGTCTTTTTTATGTGGGAGACTAACATTGAAAAGGACTTCTAATTAGAGAAGCCTTCCATGCTTATTTTTAAATCAAGCCATCACAGATGTATTATTTTCTCACAAATGCATCCGATTATGTTGAACTGGTTAATGCTTTTGTGTCAGTTTTTTCCCCGTGGTGTAAGTGACTCAGCTCGTCCCTCTGAGGTCAGATAGATCTTTGAAAGAGGACCAGACAAGAGGCTGTCCAGGTTTAACTGCACAAGCCTGAGCTATCCCACATTCTGCTGATTTTCAGTCACAATTATGTCCTATTGTGGATTTCATAATGCAGCATAATGAAAATATGGTCAGTTTATTGTCCAGCATGGTTGAATTTGAAAGCAAAACACAAAGTAGTTTTTGCAGAACATGAAGTTATTTCTTGTTTCAGATAGGTTCAGTTGTCACTTTCGCTTGAAAAAGCTTAACATTGCTCAGGTTTTCCACAGCATTTTCAGTGGTCTACTGAATTTTCTCCCCTCCACAAATGGGATTGATCCCTAATTTGGTAACAGAAACTTTTAATGTGTTTCTGTGTCTCTACTGTTGGGGGCTATTAAAGTGGAGTGACAGAAAATAGAGGGAGAGAAGGAGGAGAAAGGGCCAGTTTGGATGCAAGTGTGCATTTTGAAATAAGAGAGCGTGTTTTTTGGATGGTATTTTTTGTTTGGGGGGTAGTGGGGGGGGGGGGCTTTTTCTTCCCCCTCCTCTCTTTGTTTGTGTGGTAAATCCAGGAGCAGCTGCTGGTCTCAGGGTCTAGTGGGATTTTGGGTCTGTGTTTTCTCATGCCATCCCATGCCAAGGTGGTGTAACGCGAGCGCAGAAAGAGAGAGAGAGAGAGAGAGAGGGAAGAGGGGTGTTTCTGAAGAAGGGGGAGGCTAGGGAGGGAGGATGTGGCTGGAGAGCGAGCTGGTTTGTTGGTATGACTGTGACCACAATGGTGACGAAGGCAGTAAGGGAAGGTGGGAAGCGTATTGGAGCTTTCGAAGGCGGGTGCTGTCTGGATGCATGTAAAATTAATATCCTCTGGACTTTGCCTTTGTACTAGATTGGAATTTGTCTATTTGGCTAATGACGTGCCTTCTGCCTGCACCACACACAATCCTCCCCCCTCTCGCCTGCCCTCTCTCCACTACCAGCCACCAACCATCCACACCCCCACCTCTTCACGTCTCCCTCTGCCATCTCTCTCTTCCCTCCCTTTGAGCGCTGGGAGCGTGCGTATTGGCTGGGCTGTTTGAGACTCGGTGCCAAATAGGTGGGCCCTCTGCATGTTGGCACAGACTCAGTCAATGGTTAGAGACGGAAAGTGGAGAGGAAGAGAGAAAGAGAGAGCCAGAGTTGGAGAGAAAGAAGGGGGAAAAAAGAAGCTGCACTCGGGTTTGCCAGTGGTCGTGCACAGTCTTCCAACATTTATTCGCTCCTCTTGTTTTTGTTTTTTTTTTCTTCTTCTTCTCCTCCTTTTCCGTCCGCACCCCCCTTGTCCACTTCCCTCTCCCTCTCCGTGAGTCCTATGCAGATCAGATTTGAACCTATTGCACGTGCCGTTTTGCCAATTTTCTTTTTTTCCATCAAGAAACTTTTCTCTCATTTTGGCAAGAAGCCTATTTTGCTTTTTTGAGAAATGAATTCTCTTTTTTTCTGCGTCATTTTTAATTTTTTTTAATTTTTTGTCCTTTCAGATAGGGAGATTGCAAAACTTCTCTTCACTCTCCTTCTCTTGTGCTCTTGTACAGCACCTCTTCAGCAGCTCTTGCTACAGTACCTCCTGTGTTCTTGTCCTGGTATTACACTTTGCTTCCTTGGCCTGACTCCTCACTCTGACTTTTTCCCCCCTGCTGTTTTTATTGGACACTTTCTCAGCTTCTGTTTTTGCTTTGTCTTTGGCTTTTTTTCCCCTCTATTGTTTTTCTCATATTCACAGCAATACTTCAGCGTTCATCAATCCAGTTACAGCACTGGTTCTGCATTTTAATTTTCTGTGCAATCGATGGAGTGAATTTATGATGAAAGAGCGAAATGGTAACTACAATACAATTTTTGCATTAATATATACATTTTTTAACAATTACTGTTAAGCCATTTTGAGTGCGGATACAACAAAATTGTTTATAGATGATTACTTGATTATGTGGTTTTCAAATTGGACTGCTTTAGTGTATATTTGACATTTAATATATCTTAGATCATCAAGTTGTATGTATTATATCGTTTACTGTAGTTTTTATTTTGTTTTATGAATCCCAAATACTTGACATTTTCCCTTTTTAGTAAATAGTTTTCTACATTTGATACCATTTTTTCCTTTTGTCGTGAGATATTTTTATTCCCAGCTCACAGTTGGTTATATTTATTTGTGCACAAATTAGACATTATAATACCAAAAAGAAACTCCTCTCACCTTTTCTTATTTCATACCTAAGTGGTTTGGAAATGTGTCCATCAGTGTGTTGTGTCCATCTTAGAGTGGAAGCATCCTTCCTCTCTCTCTCCGTCTCTATCTCTCTCTCTTTCTGTCAGTCTCTTAGCGCCTCTCTCTCATTCACTCCCTCTGCTCACACGGAGCAGGCGCCGCTCCTCCATGCTGCGTGCCGGTGCTAACTGCCTGTCTTCTCTCTTCCCCTCCTCACCCCCCCTACCTCTCTCCCCATCCTTCTCTCCCCCATTCTCCCCCTCTCTTTCCTCTGCCTCCTCCTGCTTTCCCCCCTCCTCCCTCTCCTCTTCCACCCTCCCCCCATCCTCCTCTCTCATCCAGGATGAATTCCACCCCTTCATCGAGGCCCTTCTGCCCCATGTCCGCGCCTTCGCCTACACCTGGTTCAACCTGCAGGCCCGCAAGCGCAAATACTTCAAGAAACATGAGAAGCGCATGTCCAAGGAGGAAGAGCGTGCAGTGAAGGATGAGTTACTCGGGGAGAAGCCAGAGATTAAGCAGAAGTGGGCCTCGCGCCTGCTGGCCAAGCTCCGCAAGGACATCCGGCCTGAGTTCCGTGAGGACTTTGTGCTCACCATCACGGGCAAAAAGCCCCCCTGCTGCGTGCTGTCCAACCCTGACCAGAAGGGCAAGATCCGTCGTATCGATTGCTTGCGCCAGGCTGACAAGGTGTGGCGATTGGACCTGGTGATGGTCATCCTGTTCAAGGGCAGCCCCCTAGAGAGCACGGACGGAGAACGGCTGGTCAAGTCTCCACAGTGCACCAACCCCGGTCTGTGTGTCCAGCCACACCACATCGGAGTGTCTGTCAAGGAGCTGGACCTTTACCTGGCCTATTTTGTCCACACACCAGGTATGTTATCACCTGATACGAGACACTATTGATATATGTGCAGGTGCACTGAGAAACACAAGGTTGCACCTCAACACCTCCTTGTATGACAGCTACACACAGATAATTAAAGATAGGAATATATGTAAATACAGTTAAAGAAACACTAAAACAGTCTCAAATCATAGTTTAAATTAACATTAGAACTTAATTATACAAAATCTGTTTTGAAAATGTATTTGATAAGTTTTGTTTCACAATATTGAGTTAATTTTTTTTTTCATAAAGGGAAATTCTATCTTTAAGAGAAGCAAAGGGAAAACCCCATTTAGCTTTTCCTTTAAGTAAACATCATGTCTTTTCCATAGTTTTCCTTCCTTTCATGTTTTTCTCTGTTTTTGTTTACATGACAACATAGTATCAACAGTAATAAAAATAATGTTTGAGCGTGGGTCAAGGGCTTTCATCCAGCTTGCTCTGGCAAGTGTGTTTTCACATTTGTGAGTGAGGCATTTGTGGCTTTGTGTGAGTATGCAGTTTTTTGCATTTCATAGGAAAGAATTCAAACCCTTGCGTGTGCTTAAGTTCTGTGTTTGAGTGTGATCAGTGTTGAACACAGGAGAGTTATTTCTCATAATTTTGCTGGAAGTGCAGTTATAAGGCTATTGTAGACTGGGATTGTAATCTGGACACAGCCCAGATTGTGCGTTTTTTTATGTGTGGGAGAGAGAAAGAGCAGAGCCGTGAGTCTCCTGCTCTCAGGCCGCAGGCTGCTGCCGCCCTCGCTGTCTGCCTGAACGCTAGCTCCACTTTGGACCTGACTGCCAAACACATATTCACACACAAGAAACAGCAAAGCTCAAAGACAGACAGGATGATTGCAGCCAGAGTAACACAGTTAAATAAAGATTAACATCATTCATTTTTTTTTTTTTTTTTTTTAAATGAAAAAAAATAAAGAAAAACAACTCTGTTATTTCTGTAGCGCACTTTCACACGAAGAGCCAAACGCGCTTTTAGTCACAATTGTGTACACACACCCACACGGTGCACACATTCGGCCAGAGACTATCACAGATACAGTTTGATACAGCCAAACATTGTTGTATCTCAGCCACCATCATGGATACACACTCTCACACACAGCCAAACATCAGTGTAGCCTCCAGTGCGCATATTCTACGTACACGGCCAAAATACTGGTTGTGTTGTGGCTTTTTTTTTTTTTTTTTTTTTTTTTTTTGGTCTCCCCCTACACATTGCAAGAAACACAGTTCCAACAGACACACAACACTCTCTCACACAATACATTTCACAGCCAAATCCTCCAAATACACACAACTTTACCATTCACTGGCTGGGTGTTCAAACAAGCTCATGACCTAATATTATCTCAGCTGGAATTTTCTGGAAATTTCAAACAGTGACTCAACCGGCACATATACGTGCAGCTCACCCCAGTTACTGCCTAAATACACACATTTACACTCTGCTTAAGCACAACTTTTATGTTAGCTACTAACATTTAGACGAATGCTATCACAGCCGGCCCTCAGTCTTTCCTCTCTCTGTGACACACACACACACACACACACACACACACTCACACAAAAGTCTCGGCACAGGCCAAACACCTCATGCAACTCAAGCCAAACCCTGGCAGCAGCTCCAGGGTTACTTTGTTGGTCTGTCTTTAGTGGTAATAAATGATAGGCAGCAGGCAGTCTGTCTCACTCTTTTCATGGGAATTCCTTATGAAAAATCATTTTCCAAATATAGCTGATTTTGTTTTCAGTGGCTCAAACTGACTTTTAGACAGTGCAGAAATCTAAATATATGGCATGTTTTTTTTGTTTTTTTTTAAAAAAAGCTTCCTTCTTGTGAATTACACTCCCACATTTTAGACAATTTTTATATTGCAATAGTTTATTTCTAGATAAGAAAAAGTCTTTTTATAAATTAGACAATATGTCATTATTGAGTTACCTTGATCAGTTTTAACAAATCCATTTTAGAGAAAATTATTTAGACTTAACTGCAAAACTTAAAAATTGAGAAAGTGAAGTGGTTCTTGTATTATGCTGTTAAGATGAATAAATCTTTGTCCATTTATTTATTTTTTGATTTTTTAAATTGTTGTAGTTTTAAACTATGTACATTATAGTACAGTACTTTAGGTTTTCAGCAAAAAGAGAAGTCAGTAGTGGTCGCTTTATCATGAAGTGTCTGAGGGATGTTTGCATTGTAAAAAGAGAAAAAAGTTTTATTTTCAGTTTGTATAAATACGTATGCGGCTGTATGCACACCCACACACACAAACACACACACGCACACAGTAGATGTATCATGACACATTTTCTCCTTTGACATTGTCAGCTGTTCAGCTGTTGTGTTTGCTGTGCAGTCGTTGACACAGTACTTTGGTCTACAGCGGTACAGTAAAACACATCATAAATGAAATACTGCGTGCTGTCGATTCATAATGTCGACTTATGGTGTATGTAGTCTTATCTTATCTGATTAGCACAGTGTACCACGGTACTTTTATCTTCTTCCAGAGAGCCAGTGCTCAGTGTGAGTTGTGGTTTCAGAGACACTTTGGGGTCGTTGAATGGGGAAAGAGGAGGGGAGCTCAAACCAGTATCATCAAATGTTTTATTTAGGGGACATTCCCACATTTGGCTCATATTTAGTTCAAATTCCATATTTTTTTTAGGAAGATGTGTGATGGCCTGTCTTCATCTGTCACATTGATCCATTATAGTGACGTGTGGTTTTGTGTTTTTAGTCTCTTTCGCACAGCGAATGACAAGATGTGCTCATTATTGGTTTTTGTTTGGTTTGTATTCTGTCAGTCTTTAGCATCTCTGTCTTCCTCACTCCTCTTTGATCCCGTACACACTTTTGTTTTGTCTCCTTAAACATCGCCCTCATTGTTGCTCTCACAGAGGTAAAGCCTCTGCTGATCTCTTTTGTTTATATTGTAGGAGAGTGAGGGAGAGAGAGCATGTTGGAAAGGAGAAGAGGCTACAATAGTGATTGTTCTGTTTGGCAGCACCAGAGCTCCGTTGGTGTGGGAAGAAGAGAAAGACGTCTTGTGTTTTGTTTATGACAGTGGCAAAAGCTGCCACGGGGAATCTCTGGGCTTGCCGTCAGGCTTTTCAGACTGTTCTGCAGCCAGCCAGCCTTTGAGATCCTCTGCTACAGAGCACAACACGCCGCAGTTGTAACAGAATTAACCACAATACCGTAGTAGAAACCTTCTCCCCCTTTATTTGTCGGCACCTGAGATAAAAAGAGAAGAAAAAAATGGACATTGCAACTGAAATGTTGGCAAAGAATATAGAAGAGGGGAAATGAATAGTACATTTCTAGTGTTTTATTAGAGGTGAGACTGGTGTGTTATTATAGCGATATCGATCTCTTGGCCCAAAATCCCAAGGGTCTGCCTGAGCACTACACACTGACAGGCTCCTTTCAATAACCTGTGAATGGAGTGTAATGAGCTGGCTTGTTTAGAAGTAATTCTCTCTTTTGCTCGTCTGACTCCTGTGTAGGTGGCTCCACTTTTAATTCTTCTGAGAAATTATTTTGATGCTTCTCGTAGTGTTCAGTGTACGGTGTGATTTATAATCTTTGTGCTGTTTTATATTAAACTCAGCACATTTTCTGATTTATTCAAAGATGGAAAAATAAAAGATTAAAAAAAGAAAAAAAAACATTTGTCAGGTCCAAAGTTAGCTCACTGCACTTACTCATACTTTGGACCTCATTCTTATTGCTTTTTTTCTTTTCTTTTCTTTGTACGCCGTAAGTGTGATCATGAAAAGATGTTTCAAATGTGTTTCCAATCAAAAGTGCAGTACAGGAAATTTGCAGTCACTCTGAGGGAGGTGTGAAATGTGCTCGCTTTGCCATTTCTGCAATGACCGCTCCACGATGCCAGATCCCGCCTCCGCCTCACTATAGCAGTAGTAATGCCTTGGACAGTACTGTGAGAAAGCCCAGAGAAACCCCGGTGCTGTGGCCAGTCCCCGGCCAACTCGCTGACCACGGCAAGGGTTCACAAATAAAACCCTCCTTGTGTTCATCACTGAGGAAAACTCTGGATTTATGGGACTGAGAAACTGAGGTTAAATGTGAAAGAAAGAGGAGGTAAATTTAGTATTAGGACATGAGGAAAAACAATAAGATAAAAAAGAATATCAGGTCTGATGTGATAATGACTTATGATGGGGTTTAAGTTGATAGTCTGATGGATTCCACAGGTTCTTACTGCTTTCTTTTCCCCTATGAAAATAAGCTGTTGTTAATTATCTCCTGGTCTCTTCTCAGGCTCCCATGACAGGAGAATCGTTGAGTGGGCTGTTCTTGTGTGGAAGTGTTTCTTTCAGTGTGAGCAGAGCCTAGTGTGACCCTCAGCAATGAAGTTTTGATTAAATGAAATCTTAACACTCTGGGAGTCTGTCCGGTTTGAGGCTTTTGTATTGTGCGGTGGGAACAGAGCCCAAGTCGGCTATGAAAAGCTCTTAACATACAGAGAAGCTTTGGCATCAGCAAATGTTTACTGATAGCTCTCATTTAGTCGGGTCTGCTTTTCTGTCTGGCATCTGGGCCACATAAAGATAGCAACATATAAGATTTAAGGGTTAAGATTCAGGGAGAGCCCTGTTGCATCAGAGACACTGAGAGGGAGTCTTCTCACACTATTCTTGGCCTTGGAAAAAGTGCACTTGGATAGCTATTGGTATTGGGCTAGCCAAAGCCCTGTTGTGTGCTCATTTGCTTGAAAACATGTACACATGCTTACAGAGACACAGGCTAACATTAGGTTGTTGCAGACGTACGTAGATTGATCCAAAACCAAAGGGTCTGTGATTCTCTCACATGACCACGGTGACGCAAGCAGACTTAACGGGGGAAAAAAAAAATCATGAGAATGACGACTCAAAGACAATATTGAGTTTGGTTTCCCATTAAATTGACCAGTGTACACTGCCATGCTACAAGAAATGGCTTCCTGCCTTGTTGGTTTTTACATAACAATCATTAGCCTTACTTTCTTTGGCAGGGTCTGACTGGGAAGACAGTAAAAAATCCCAAAGATTTCTATTCTACCCATATCTGTTTCCTTTTGTGGAAAGAGTCTCAGCTCTGGGAGATATGTTGTAAATAGATTACACACTGACACCGACAGGCCATCACTGTGGTGTTTGGTTCTTTTGTTGGTTTTTCTCAGATCCTTTTTTTTCTGAATGAATTTAGTTGTAAGTTTTCTCTGCTTCTCCCTCAATAAAAGCTCTTCAGTTTGAATGGAACGCAGGTATAAGAAAAAGCAAAACAGACTTTTCATTTTTATTTTTTTCCTTTGTAATATGTGGTTTTTATCATGAGGAAAGATTAATCCCATTTTAGTGTCAATTTAAGATGGATTTTCATGCTTCCGTTATTGTATGATATTCCATTTTAATGGAATATTTATTTTGAATCCTAATTATATTTTTTTGCAACTTACATTTAATTTATAGGAGGCTGCTTTAATCAGTGTCAGATTCAGAGCAAATACATTTTTCAGTTATAAGTGAGCCTATTTGTAATGTATTTAAAATAATATGTGGAAATATTTAAACTAAAATTGAGTGCATTTATTTAGGAAATCCCAATATTGTAATGCATTATTACTATTTTTATTATAATATTTTGATATTTTAGAAATTATATACTTTCATAGCTATATTCATTTATTTATCTAAAGTAATTTTCTAATGCTTTGAACTGTGCATGATAGCAGTCCTTGACATTTAATGGCAGATGAAAACATACACCACAAACTAATGCCACGCAGTTATTTATGGGGGAAAAATCCAGCAAGATAAAACATTCTTTATTTAAGCTGAGTGAACCCATTAGTATTTTTTTTAAATCTGGAAAAACACCTACACAGTAAAGAGAGAAGGAGAGGAAAGTGAAGAAAGAAACAGAGAGTAAGGAGAAGAAGAAATGAAAAGAAAGAGTTTAGTCAGAGGAAAGGGAGTCAGAAGCAGTGAGGGGGAGGTATTGTCTGCATTAATACTGTGTCTTCCCAGTGCCGGTTCTCTTTTCAGGCTTTTGTAGGGGCGCCAACCATGAAATGCGTCTGTCCCCAAAAACCATATACCCACTCAGGAGGGTTTCCCGACCTCAGAGAGACAGAGAGGAGGAGAAGGAGCAAGAGAAAGAGTGCAGTGGGCACCGCTCACTCACAGGCAGGCCAGCCAGAAAAGAGGGAGAGCCAGGGAAGACGGCTTATTCACCGGGCTGCACACACAGCGAGGCCCTGGCAAAGGCTGTGGAGTCTGGCTAATGGCGCTATTCAGTCGCTCACAGCCGTAGTCATGCTATAATACATGTCACAGTGCTGCGCTTTAAGTCCAAAGCATTATTACTGTTGTTTTTGTTGCCTTTACTCAGTTTCCCGTAGCAATGCTTTTTTTTTTCTTTTTTAGGAACAGGTGGCTTTGCGGCATTTGTTTTGTTGAATAAAAAGTTGGATCAGCAGCGATTTAGAGGAAAAAAAATTTTTTTTTCACATTGAGTTAAAGAATAATGAAATTATTATGTGGGCGAATTTAACACAGTAAAGAAGTCTGATGTTGAAAGCGAAAGGAGTTGTGTCGGTGGCCGTTTTTGGCACGATGCTATCTCTCCGTACGGAAGGCGCCAAATTTTCATACTCAGTCCCTGCCAACCTCCTCCCTCTGATCCTCTCTTTTTTCTAGTTTCTTTTCTTTCCTTGCCTTGTTCCCCTTTTCTTTTATTACTCTTTAGGGTTCAAATGAATGCCCTCCCTTAGCCTCATTAGCACCCTGGACTTCTATTTACAGCTAAAGAAAAATTGATAATAACTTGTAGGCACAAACATTTTTACTCTTAAAGGACAATTACCCTTGTGTGTTGTTCTTTTTGTGTTTGTGTGGTGTGTGTGTGTGTAAAGGAGGTCATTATGGGTCGTGAACATTCATTTTGATGTTTTGAGTCTTTTTTTTTTTTCATTTGTAAACCCAGATGTGTTAATTTTGATTTGCCATCAGCTATTTGCTCAATATGAATATTTAAAAAACACAGATGTTTTCTCTTTTTAATTATTATCTCTTTCAATGTCATATTAAGCATTCAGTGTGTTTTATCTTAAGTTTTGTTTTAAGGGATGTAGGACTTAATTGCAGTTTAGTTCGTCTTCTGTTTTTGGAAGTTCATTGCCTTCACTTTATGAGATTTTCAGGCTATTTCATTCAACCACTAATTCAGCTGCTTACACTTTTCTGTTGGAAACATTTCACATCATCAGACTGCGCGCGTCAGTTTTTCTCATCATGCCGCGCTTCCTCAACGAGCGAAATCCTTCATGAAGGCATCGTTTGGTGTTCGTTACAGCGTGAGATGGTGGAGAGCAGAAAGAGGAGTGTTGGTAGGGAGGGGGGGATCTAGCTGAGAAGCACAACAGAATGCAGAGAATCAAATTTGGCATGCGTCTGTGTAAGCGAGTAAGCTTCAAATCAGTTTGGACACAGATCTAGGACACTAGAAGGAGAAAAGAAAGCAGGATGAAACGTGATAGGGAGCAACATGGGATTCAGAGTGGGGACAGTGTGTGTTTGTATGAATGTGTTGTGTAAGGAGAGGGGTGGGGTGGGGGGGTAGTTCAGTAGAACTTTTTAGATGGAGGGGATTGGTTCGGGTATGTGGGTGTTTGGTAGAGTGTCCCTCAATGCTGACTTGAAAAACAGGCCGGTAAATAAATGGAGTTGCAGTAAACAAGCTTCGGCGCTTCATCAAAAGACTCCATTCATCTTTGAGCAGGAGAGTCTCTCTCTTTACTCTGAGGAGACAGAGAAAGGAACCGCTAACGCTGACGAGAGGACTATTGTTTAGATAACTGGATGTGTTTGGAGAGGAGGAGCATTTGCATGTGTGTTTGTTCGTATGTAACTTGAAGGTGATGCAGGGCAGGTGGAAGATGGACAGTCTCAACGTGTGGGAGAAGGTGTTGGGTACAGACAAGATGGGTTTCCATTTAAATTCTGACTGATTTTTTTTTTTCAGATTTGTTAAATAAAATGGTATACATGAGTATCCACCACGTGAGAGTGACACTGAGTGAGAGAAGAAGGTGCCATAAGATGAGGATGAAATCTCAAATGAAGTGAAACAAACTGTCAATAAATGATGGAAAGCTTGATGAGGGGTAGCACAGGGGGTGAACTTGAAACATTTGAAAACAGATATTAAAGCTATGTTCTTTTGGAAGAGCTCCCATAACAGTGCTGTGTGCATTTGTAAGTCATGATTTTTGCACATCATTTTTTGTCAAGCTTTGGCTTCTTCTATTTCCATCACACTTAATCACACTTATACCATATTTCAAGTTTGATCAATTTTCCATGTTTCCACCCAGCTGGTGAAAATGTGCATAAAGACAACCAGATGGAAATGCACCTCTAGGGTTTTGTTATTATTACCAGCACAAATTCAGGGAGAGATGCTGTTTTGTAGGGTTAGAATTGCAGGCTAAGCCGATGACAGTATATGTTTATGCGTCCCGTACAAAGCAGTGCAGGGGGTGGTGTCTTTTTTGGCAAGGCAATTGTGCATGCGTGTGCATGCATGTGCATGCGCGTGTCTGTGTGTGCGTGCGAGTGCATATGTGCATATATTTGTGTCTGCTCATTATACTTGGATATTTTTTCCAGACCAAGTGCTATGCTCTACTTTGCATGATTTACAGTACTATGAGCCAAGCAGCAGGTTTTTAGACAGGAGTCAGAGTTTGGAAGGAGCTGAGTCTTGGGATCTTAGGGACGCCACGGTGGACCGGCAACAGTGTAAAGCTCTGTATTGTTTTCTGCCTCAGTTGTTTATTATTCAGATCATCAGCCTCATCAGCTAAGGGAGAGGGGTGTAAACTAAGTGCTAAAAAGTTCTATGGTATAGGGAAAGTTTTTAATTACGATGAGATGGGTTTTTGAATTCAAAGATCAGGGCCAGGTCACCTCCAACCACTTAGTGATTTCAACGTAAAAGAACACGGCAAAGAAGCCTGGGGAGTAGCGTCTTTCAGAACATTTAATTTACTTTATGTTTGTGCTGTACTTGAGTGTGAACGTTAGCGGCTTTTACCCCTTTTAACTTGACTATAATCATTTAAGAGCTCATTTTGTTTATAGCAGCAGCCTTGTAAAATATGAGAAGTACGTCTGTCACTTTGTAACAAGACTGATCCGACAGCTGAGCCTCATGCTTTTCAGTTACGACTTCTAAGTAGTAGATCACATGCAATCCATTCATCTTGTCTCGCTTAAAAGCCTTTTGTGAAGGTAACGGCATCATCTACCACGAGTCTCTCTTTCTCTATATCTGTCTGTCTTTACAACCTATCAGTGCTGATATTTTAATGTGTTTTCCTAGATATACTGCTGCCTGCATTGGTCTTTTTTAATTTGACAGCCTTTGAAGCACAGGATTGAATTTAAGGTTGCCATAGTGCTCAGAAACCCCCTTTCCCTTCCTCTGTCCTCTGCTTTGCTACCCTAAACTCCCCCTCCTTAGTCCACCGCCTGTTCCCCTCACGTTTATTGGACCCAAATTCGGCTGCCGCCATGGCAACCCAGGCTCCCAGGGAACCTTGTTTGGGTACAATCCAAGCTGCCTCCAGGGTGGCACTGGCTGGTGTTGTCTGCGTCAATGGGCTGTCACCGTGGCAGGTTGCTACGACAAGGCCTGGCTTTGGCCTTCCGCAGTGGGAGTGCTAGCTTGCCGTCCTCTGTTAACTAACTACTAGCTAACATGACCTGCCATATCCGGTGACATTAGCTGAAGCTTCCACAACTTCAGGCCTCGGCGGTGCAACGCAGGCTAAGCAGGGGAAGCATTTCACCAGTGTGCATATTGATGTGGCATGGCTGGGTGCCCAGTGCTGCCTCCCACATGAAAGAAAACTGGAGAGGGAGATGAGAGAATGAGAGGGAGAAAGGCAGCATAGAGATGCATTTTCAATGTATAATATATGAGTGTATATGTTTTTCCAACAATGGACTTTTTTTGTTGTTGTGGTGAGTAAATTTTTCTGCTGCTCATGTTTTCTTCTGTTTAATTCAAAATCGTGTACAACGTTTAAATGCATGATAATGAGATGTCTCCAGTTTCTCTGTTGAAAAAAAAAAAATTTGAATGGCATGCTGCAAACCAGCACACCATCAGTGCAACAAAAACATGATGAAGAAATGAAAACAAGGAATAAAAATTAATGTAAGACCTATTATTTCTTTGTATTTTTCTACTAAATGTTTTTTTAAGTGATTTAAACTATGACCATTTGTGTAACGGTGAATTCTTTCTGATAACAACATTTATGCTAATCTTGATTTGAAATGGTCAGCTTAATTGTTTTATACTTGTATTCATGTAAACCTTTTCCTGAAACCATAGAAATACTGCAACATTTCAGGCATTTTACTGTATGTCTCCATGTAGATTGACACTTGGTGTGTCTCCACACATACAAAGTGAAAACCTACAAAGTCCGTGGGTGGGCTGACACAATATAGATCCATGTGGCGCTCATCTTTACCTCAGCTTTCTCCACCTTGGTGTTCCTGCTGTGGCACAATGAATACTGAAGGGTCCTGCTGACTTGGAGCATCTTCACATTATGTCTTAATTCCTTTCCCTGCCGTGGCAGTTGATGATTTGCAAATAATATCGACTCTAGAGGAAGCTGAACATGATGTCACTAATTACAGACCTGGGTGCTTTGATTCTCCTCAGTGCACATTAATCTGGGGCTCTTTTATTTGAAATTTTTAATTTTGGGCATACACTAGGAGGGAAGCCTCTTGTCATTGTCCACACATCTTTGATTACCAATCGAAGACAAGTGCAGAACAAAATCAAAAGCTGTCAACAGTCTGACTTTAAAATCCCATTGCTTTGTAGTAAAATTCAGATCTTAACTACATATTGGGTGAATAGGACAACACTCTGGTTCTGCAGAGAAGGAATGGATATCTCAATAGCCTGTTGTCTTAAACTATGAGTCAGTATTTGTATTAGGTAACAGGCCGATCACTGTCACAGTAGCTCTGCACTTGATGAAAGTGGCAGTATCTTGTTTGTGCAAACTTCAGTCCAGGTTAGAAGCTACAGTACACTGACTTAACTGGATTTATCAACAGTTTATTCACAACTTAGTAGTTTTCCTAATGGTTTATTTCTTACACTTGTACCCACTTATTTTCCTCAGTTTTTCCTCCTCAATAACAAAGTCTGCTCCTTGCTCACCCCTAAGTGAGTTTAGAATATGGCAGAGAGACAGTGGATTTGTCATGCGAAGTGTGTAAGGCGATATGGTGTGTGATCCATGACGGTGCAGCATGCACACTCAGTGCTTCCAGCAAGAGTAAAAAGAGGCCACGGGTAGAGAGTTTAACAGAGGGAGAGAAGTTTGAGAGTACTTTAGTTTAAGACTGCTCGAACTGTAAATTTATTAAATTGCTCTTGCTGAGTTTTAACACCCCCCCCCCCCCCCCACCCCCCCCCCCGTGCTCCCTCTGACCTTAAATTGGGGGTTAGATTGAGACTAGTGATGGGCTAATGAGCCCTTTTTCCTGCAATTACCATCCTCTCTCCTCTTTTCTTTGTCTTTCTCTGTTTCCAGCCCCGTCTCAAATTCTGTTTTATCTGCATCTCTTCATCTTTTTCATGTATTTTTTTCATCCTGATAGTTTGCTTTCTGCTTTCCCATTCCCCTCTCTTCTGTCTCTAGTTTTTGTTTTTTTGTTTTTGTTTTTGTTTTGTTTTGTTTGGTTTGGTTTTTTTTGGGGGGGGGGGTTGTTTTTTTCCCCCTGTCATTTTCTTAGAGTAGTAGAGGTAAATCACTGTGGCACATAATAGTTGAAAGCAGCATGATGGTCAATTAAAGAAATCTGGTCCTAATTTGTAGTAGATTGCTATCTAAGTTTTTGGATGGAAATGGTTCTAGTTAATAAAGAAAAAAATGAAGAGCTGTGCTTTGTTTTTTCTTTGTTCTCTCCTTAAGTTTCATTTGAATGGGCTTGTTAGTTTGGCTTTGCCTTCACTTTAGCTTAAAACAGTTATGTTGCTTTTTTTGTTTTTTTCCTTAGGATTTTTCTTTACTCAATTGAAACTGAGTTTCACTTTCTCAGAATCAAGAGTGCAGGTTTACTAAATGAAGGGTTTTTGTATGCTAACTGCACGTTATTCTGATTTGCTCATGTACCAGTTCAACTCCAACATATGGTGGTTATGGCATATTGGCAATTCCTGGAGTATATTCTTATTCTTTGTTTCCTCTCACATTACAGTCAAAAAGTGGCTCTTGAACACAGAAGACTTTTTGTACGTGTTTTAACATGTTTAAATTGAAATGTACAGTACATTAAACAGATCATGATGTCTTTTTATTTCATGGATTCTGGCTGCTGGTTGTGTTTAGTTTGGTTGCTAGCCAGCCGTGTGCTGCCCATTACTGTGAATGAAGCTAAATTGTGAAGCTTTTGGTTGTTCTTCCTGTTCTTTATTTCTTTGGCTCACAATATCTACAGTACTAAATATAGGTTAAACAATCCAAGTCTTCTCTTATAGTGCATCCTCAAGACAACAGGAGCATTTTAGACTATGGTCCCGTCCACACGAAGTCAAACTCTGGCCTAAATTCACAAATTTTTCACCAAACCAGCCTCTCATCCACACAAAACTAGCATGAAACGCCATTTGTGCAATTCCATCTTTAAGCTCTGACCACATTTTTTTTTCTTACACACATGCGTCCTAGCTTCGCCTCTAAACATGCATGCGCTACACTCAGCATCACAACAACAATGGTGCCGTACAGGGTTTAATGGTTGCTGCTCGTACCTGTTCGCCCATTCGTACTTGCCGCCATCTTTTCGGTTTGGTCGTTCAACCTTCTTCTGTTTTGGGATTTCTGGCGAATCGCAACCGTAGATCGGAGCATTTGGTTTGGTTGTTTAATGTTGTATACATATTTCTGCGCATGCCCAGTATTTCATCACCTGTTTTGGCATATTTTTGCTTTAGCACCACAGTGCCACTTACAGGCCTGGCATATATTTTGCAGCGTTTCCATGCATTCATGTGGTCAATCACATTTATTTTACGACTCCGTCTTTAAGACAAACGGTCTGGAATGAGCGTTTCGTGTTCATATGTGTGGATACGTGTGGATATAAAGCTTCCTGCACACTGTATCTGCAGTTACAGTTTCAGCCTTCAACATGTTTCTGAAAGTGTATGGGTATACTGTATTTGTTCTTGCTATTTTTTAATCCCCATAAGAATTTTTAACAGGAGATCAATAGAGTATCACATAATTTGTAACTCCTGGCACAGTGGTTTTCTCTTCGGATTGTAAATGCCTTGCACAGGTGATAATAGGAAGCTTCTGCCTAGTCTGGGAAAAACGGCTTTACGTCCATTCCAATCTCATGCCAAGCAAAAACTACTCTGGATGCCAAATCCTTGCCTATTATTGTACATTGCTAACGAGACCAATCTACACTGATCCCTATTAATTCAGAAGGTTGCAATTGGTCTAAAACGTAGGGAACGGAAGTGGCCATGTCATGGTGGGACCAATCCAACGACAACCGGAGAGAAACTAGCTTGTGGAGGATGAGTTGCTGAGTCCTGACTGTACGCGACACATGTGTGGCTGTTGTTGATTAAAAGTTGTTGTTGTAATTGCGGGGCTTAAAATGCCAGGTGGCGGATGTGTCCCACTAATCCCCTATCTAATTTCGAGGTCCAGGGGTGAAGCTCTTAATCCGAAACACACACACATATACTCACTCATAGTTCCGCAATCACACATACACATGTTCACCCATACACTCACACACCCACTGACATATATAACGCTCTGCATTATACAGTATATTAATTTCATTTGTACAGTTAAAGAATTCCAACAAAACTGCTGACTTTCTTGCAAATATTTTACTGTATTCAGCACAAACACTCTTGATTTCATAAATTTGACTTCGCCAGCAGATTAACTTTTATGTTTGTTTTTCTTGGTTGTAGAGTCTGTGTGTGCAGCCTTATTGAATGACTATAATTAATGGTGCATGCAGACCTGTCTTTCAAACTTCCACAATCAGACACAAACATAAATAAGTAATGTCATTTTATGCCGTAAATGTTCTTTTCTGTCTCTTGCTTTGACTTTGTTTTTTTCTCTTGTGTTTTTTTTTTTTATCACTCCAGAAAAATACAGAGGTTGTTACCAACAGTCGGGCCATATAAAGGTACACTTGAGATAGAGGAAAGTGTCAGAATGACAGGGAGATAAGAGAGGCGACTGCCTGCTCCACCCTTTACCTCAGTTCACCTCTGCTCTGCTGTATATGGGTCAGCCACACGCTGCACTTACTGCACACACTGGATGACTATAGTATAACATGGAGAAGTCTTCTTTCTTTGGGCTTTTGGCTTGGGCTTGCTCTGTGTGAAGTATAAAGAAAATACTGAGGGCTCTCTGAGCTTTTATTTGTCTTTGATTTGTATGTTAAGCTTAACATTAACTATATTATTTAATTCTAGCTTTTACTCATTTAAAGTGGCATGTCCCTCAAAAAATGCTGATTTTTTTTTCCATGTTAAACTCAAAAATTGTCTAAACATTTCTTCTCCACCGCTATCCCTCTCTTTAAATCAGTCTTTCTCTTCCGTCCTCTGACTCCTTGTGTCAGGTGTAGACACCATGTGTTTTAAGTATGTGTAGTAGTTTACAGCCCAAGCTTTAGAGGGGGTGGAGGGAAGTATGCAGGGAGCGAGAGGAGGAACCGCCTTGCTCCAGGCGTAGGGTCACCTCAGGTGAAATGTCTTTATGGGCTTGTGGGCATGGCCTTAAAGAGTAGAGGGTGGAGTTACAGGAGGAGTCTGTTAACACTGTACTAGATAGAAAATTTGTTCTAGGAAGAGAGATTAGGAGAATAGTCTTGAACTAAAACTTAAAACAGTTTTAGTGTGGATATAATCTAATCTAACTTTAATGTGAGGAACTGATGTGTTATGTTTAGAGGTTAGAAGGAAAGATGCTGTATTATGTTGACACAGAAGGAACTCCTAATAAAGAGAAAATATGTAAGTGACTGACCAGAACTGCCTCTATGACAGCAACAAGATTTATGTTCAGAGTTTGAGCACCGAAAGAGGTACCATACCAGGGTTAAAAATGGTTGTATTAAAGAGAGCCTTTAAGAGAAAGAAAGAAAGAAAGAAAAAAATAGAGGTTTGGGGCTAAGGGGTGACAGATAACTTCCCAAGTATAGATATGAAGAGAAGGGAGAGTGAAACATGAGGAGGAAGGAAAAGGAAAAAAAAGCAGAATTTGGGAGGTGGCAATAGACTGAAACAAAGTCTGCAGAGTGGAGGAACGTAAAAGAAGGAGAGAGCTTCTCTGCAGAGCGGGTTTCCTGAGGTCACAGTACTGAATATCACAGAAGAATGTGGAATGCTGAACTGCTGCCAAGGCAAACACACTGGCCGCATCACCACCACCGCCCCAATGGCTGTCAAGGGTTGTTTTATACACACACAGAGACCCACCAACCTTCAGTCATATTCTCTGTATGCATATTCATATGCAGTACAATTACAAGAAATGTTCAGTGCACACATACAGGCACAAAGGAAACATGGATGTCATTAGCACCTGCAAAAGATGGAGCAGTTTGTAACTTTAGCCGACAGTACTATAGCTACAGTAATCAGAGAGCAAGTAGAGCTATATTTTAATTATAGTTTTCTGCACGCTATGATTATGTGACTGGCATATTTTTCCTCTCAAATGCAAGAAAACTGCTTTTATTACTTTGTGTATTGTAAGGAACATTACAATAACCTGAAAGCAAATCTGAAATGCATAGAGTTCTAAGTTATTACAGCTGTGACACGCATACAGGAAATACCCACATGTATAGACACGTGTGTCTACAGTTACGCACAGAGTGAATGAGTCATTTAGTGCAGGTTGGACAAACATGTTAAAACACACTCACACATACACTGATCCAGTGACTCATGAGCCATGTGCACACATGCTAAGCCAGCATTTGATGTTTTTTCAAGGATTTAGGTTATATCCGCCATCGGCTAAAAATAAATGCAGCAAAGATGAAGAGGAAAGATCACCTTTGAAGACTGCAAGTACAAGTGAAGAGAAACGGGAAACAGAAAGTTCTCATCTGAGCCAAAGAGAAAAGAAAATCTTCCATTTTGTCTTCCATGCTCATACCAAAGTCAAATAAAAATTGGTCAGAATGTTTGTAGTTGCTTGAATCAAGGCCAGTGCAATATGGCCGTCAGACTCAGCAGGTTCAACACTGTGGAAGCTGGGCAGTACACGGGAGAAGATGCACCGAGAACAGACAGAGGAGGATATTTGTGTGATCATTTTAGTGTGCTTGCCTATAACGACTTACTTGCCCCAGCTTACAGTCTCTATAAAAGTTAACAAGACAAATTGCTACGTCTCGATCCATAGTTGTTTTTATAGCTGTAGCTCATTTAAAGACTTGGAGTCCCACCCTTTTCTCTGCCTTTGTGCCTATGTGTGTGTTCAAGAGTATATTTGACTGTCTTTAACTTCTGCACCGCCCTCCCTTGGTCTTGGAGCATGTCGGGGTCAGAGGTCATAACAACTTAGCCATTCCACGGTTCTTTGATGTGGTGCACCACACAGATGGATGCACACACGTGTTCACAAACACATATATATGTACATGCACACCAAGGTCATGTCAAGACTAACAGCCTTCATGTTTAGTGCTTTATGCCTCCGTTTACTCTCTCTCAAGGTGATGACAGTCGAGGAGA
The DNA here is from genome assembly GCA_023101725.1 of Atherinomorus stipes. Classification (NCBI taxonomy): domain Eukaryota; kingdom Metazoa; phylum Chordata; class Actinopteri; order Atheriniformes; family Atherinidae; genus Atherinomorus; species Atherinomorus stipes. The sequence continues at coordinate 430,211 of JALJCO010001535.1, read as the reverse complement.
ATAAAACAAGGCTAGAGCTTTGCTGTGTTGTTCATGCGCTTTGATGTACTCTCATGTTTGACACATGCACATTAGCAGGTTTTGACAACACCTCCATGAAAGGCGAGAGGGCTTGTGTGTGATCTGTATATACACAGCATGAAGAACTGGTATATTTTCATGCACAGAAGAACAAAACTATACTGTGATTCGCATCAGGGATAATCAAATAAACTGATATGCAGTGATTTCCTGAAATGTTCAAGCAATGTTCAAGTTGGAGTGTAAATGTCCACAGCATTTGGTCTTTGTCCGCGGCATCTGGACTTCTTGCGGAGATTTTCCACCCAGAAAACAGCGGCTTCCACAGCGTTCTTTTTCTCGTCATATCCTGCCTCCTTTGCACTAGACAGATATTCCCCTGCACCCCCTCCCTCATATTTCCAGCTGTGAGGCCACGTCTCAAGCAGAATGTTTCCCGCTATGAAGCACATGTGCGAACAGCAACTGCGGAAAAAGTTCAGAAAATATATGCACTCTCTCCTGATGCTTCTAGTGTTCATGTGTGAAAACAGATTAAAATTGAATCTTTTTTTTCTTAATTACCTGGAGCTTTTTATTGTAGGTTGAACTCTTGGAGCATTTGTAGTGAGCATATCGAGCATAAAATGTTGACCTAAATTGAATATAAAAAGCCTCAAAGTCTAATTTACAGTCATATGAAAAAGGAAGGACACCCTGTTTCACAGGACAGAGTCAAGATCCCAAAACTGACTAAAACGTCATCACAGAACCTTAAGAGTGTTTTTTTTTTTTTTAAGTGCTCCTCAGTGTTCCTTAAACCTGAATGAACTGAAGGATGTTATAAAAGAAAAGTGAGTCAAAATGGATGACACTAAATACCATCACATTGAAGGCAATTACTTCAGGTTCATCCTGCAAATGGTGGTCCTATGGTATCTGACAATTGGATGTTTTGTACAGTAATAAGGCAATATTAATGACTTTATATTTACTAAATTTTAAGACTGCTTAGGACCAGATGTTTTTCTTTTATGTCTGTGTATCACACCTTAAAACTGAAGGAGGGAGACTGTAAGTTGTGAAATATTTAGCCATCGGGATGAAATGGGGATCAGCCACTTGAGGTCTGCGCCTAGGTTGCTATGTAAATCTCTTGACACATTCAATATTGTAAAAAGCTATAATCCACTGTATAAGTTGACAACTTCTTCTCCTGCAGGGACCATTTCTGACCACAATTTGCATTTTCTGCTTCAGGCCATCAGTCACTTTCTAAAATTAGGCAAGTTTGACTGTTTGTTCACACCACAGAAGTTTAGATGAGCTCTTTTAATTTGCACAAGAGTTTGGATGCACACATATGTATTTGTTTATGCGGTGGCTCACACATGTACAGCCAGCATGCATGTGTGTGTTTTTCATTCTGTCCACACCCTGTCATCTCCCTCCCTCCCTCTCACCATCCCTCTGTTCTTTCCCTCCCTCGCTCTTAGTTGTGCAGTTGAGAGAAGCAGGCCTGGAGTCAAAAGTGCATGTGTGTGCCGTTTGGCTGATGAGTCACAGAGAGGACCCCCACCCCCACCCCACCACCACCACCACCACCACCACCACACACACACACACACACACACACACACACACACACACACCTGTTTGTAAATATGTGGTTACTCTCAGTTACTCTAATTGAATGCAGCTCCAGTTTCCAACAACTTTCATTTCTTCTTTGTGTGTGTGTGTGTGTTTTGGTGCACAACCACAGCTGTGGCAGCAGGACATATAAAACAATGACACACCACTTTACAAGCGTAGTGTCAGTCCACAGGTGCAAATACACACAAAAACACACACCTAGCATCTAATTGTTACATTAGAGAAAAGGATGTAGCTAATCTTTCTCTGTCTTTCTCACACACATGCACATAGAGCAACTTTAACATCTTTCCATAATTACAGGCTGTAAGATCCCAGTCTATTGCGGTTTGGCTGGCCCTCCTCTCTCGGCATTAAGACACTAAGCAGCGTGTGTCACTCAGCGCTTCAATGTCTCTTCCCCGAGATGGCAGCTGGGGGCCAATAAATGCACACTCGAAGACACAGACATACATCTTATCTAACCAAAATTTTAATTATTGAAGTGTCCTCATCTTATAAAAAATATTTTCTTCTGAGAAGTTACTGTTTAGCTGGTTAGCATTACTGTGATCTGTAATCTGTTATGTTGACCCTTGACCCAAAAACATGCCTTAACTAATCTGCTTGAGCATAACCAAAAGTAAGCTTCACTAAATCTCTCTTAGCTTTTATTCCTCACCCCCCACCCCCTCTCTAACAATCTCAGCACAGATTTAGCCATTTAACATGTACTATACGTTGTTAAATATTTTTAGTATTACTAATTGGATTATGTCCTCCCTCATAAACCCAGAAGCATATTGTATAGAATTAGTTTTTTGTTTATTGTTTTTTAAAGTAATTTTTACTCAACCCATACTTTTGCCTTGACTTAATGATCGATGTTGGCTATTTGTAAACCAACATGAGAAGATTTTCCTCAGATGTAAGCTCATTGACGTCATCTTGTACGAATCTAGGTGGTGATCTGGCAGCAAATCCTACATTATTTCTCACAGAACTTGCATCTCTAAACTCGCTAAGCTGGCAGCTGAATACATATTAAATAATGTTAACTTTATCTTTTTTCCCTTCAAATTTAAGTATAGAAGTGCCACTTAATCTTTGCTTTACCTGTCATCCATGTTAATAAATCTAGGCTTTTCTAAACACATTTGATGTTAGATTCTTTTAATTGCAGCTCCTTAGCCTATTGTTTCTTATTTAATCACTGCATTGCATTAAATTGGCTGTATATCAAAATCAGTAAAGATCCCAAAACATTGACCTTTACAAAACATTACAAAACTCTCTGAGGATTGATGAGTCAGTGGTGCAATTTCTGCTGGAGATCTAACATTGTACTGATCTATAACCACAGAGGCAGCCAACTTATTTCAATTACGACCCATTTTACCTACCATATAGGGTCAGAAACAAGCTAATTTGCTGATAATCGCAAGAAGATAATTTACTATTTCTCTAGCTAAGACATGTTTCTCTTTGGTGGTTAATAATGCCCCAAAAGGAAAACAATAGATGTTATGCTGAATTGCTCCACTTTGAGAGGCAGAGCCTCAGCAGTGTTTTCAGTGCTGCAATAGTGGACTAAACTACCAGGGACCAGTGGATTATATTTATTCAATGACAATGTGCAGTCTGTAAGTGCTGCTTTTGTAATTTATTATCTTTTGTGTAAGAAATGAGGAAACGGTGACGAGCTGCTAACATGGCTTCAAAAGCTACACTCATTGGAGTAACTTCACATCGGATGTCCGCTTGTTATGTTCATTAGAGTCCAGCCCTTTTTACTCCATGTATTCTCTCTATGAAACATACTGTTATGTTTTTATCACATTTATCTCATTTTCCTTTGCTCAGTCCATCCTAAGCAAGGTTTGTTTTGGTTTTGATGCTTGCCTCATGAACGCACTTACAGACCACTCTAATTCCCATGCTTTCCCTCACAAGAAAAAGTGTGGAATGAAAAGAGGTCAAAATGAGCTTATTAAGTTTTCCTCCCACCCAACTGTGATTAAAAATTTAATTTAAGATAATTTCAGAAGGATTGTGTGTGTAGAATACCAGGTTATGAACCTTTAACCCTTCCAAACTATTCTTTAAGATCCCCACATGTCATTTAAAATTTGCTCTTTGAAATGGGAACTAAATTAGTAAATTGAAGAAATTTACAAAAGGGCTAGCTACAAAAAATAAAACGCATTTGGGTGTGTCACAGCTTTACCTACTCCTTATCATTCCGGTACATCCCGTTCTCAGCCTGTCACCTGCACCCTCATCTGTGCCAGTCATTCCTGTCCCTCTGTGCCTAATTGGAATTTGGAGTTATCTACGTTAGCCAACTTGTACCTAAACCAAGCATTTGGAAGGAGGGATCAGGGAACTTTCTGCTCCTGCCATGGTTTGATCTCCCTTTGACCCTACACACCCAAACGAGTGTGTATGTGACAGTGCCATATTAGCATTAGACTCCTGGCCCAGCCTGGTGTTGGTAATGACTGATTAATCGACTGGTGGCAGTATCCCTCAGTCCCAAAGCAGCTTATCCTCTCTTGGGCACAGCCAGAACACCCTGTGATTGTCTATGTGTTGCACATGTGTGGTTGTGTTAGTCTAACACTGTGTAGTGGACTTGCTTATCCCAGAGTACAAGCAAAACTTAAATGTAGCTACTTTACATCATTTATGACTGAGCATTAATACAGAAAGCAGTGGTCTGTTGTAGGATTAGTGGAATATAATCAAAGTGCAATATGGACAAAACAGTTATTGACTGAGGGAAACACATGCAGCTGTGCAGTCTTGCTCAGATAAGCACGCACCCATATATAGGCCCTGACAGTAAACACAGTTTAAATCCACTCGAGGATTACAAATCCACTTATAGTAGGTCAGCTTGTCTATGTCAGCTGTAGATCCCACTCTGATCCTGCTGCCCTTTCCACACTGCTTCATGTTGCATATTTAAGATATAAAAAATAAGAATAAAGCAAAGCCACCATGATAAAATTCTAGGTGTTTTATTGCAGCTTATGAAGCATTTGTAGCATGCATGTACATGTTCACAGCAATATAGCCACACTAGTTCCGGTTGGTATTGCAGATGTCGACACCCTGCAGTCTGTTGAGCTTAAGTTGTTTTGGTAAAGTTCTCTGAAGACTGAGCAGATCGTGCATACAGTAAATGGCACTAAAAGGCAACCAAGTGAAGGAGTCGCTCCACAAAGAAAAGGAAGGAGCTTTTGTGCCCGGTCCAGTGGAGGAATATGCTGTCTGAATGAGTAATGACACATATGATATTGACTTTAATCACATCTGTTTATGTGATTTCATCTCCCTCCATTCCCATTAGACCTCCCCTAGTTCTTGGAATGGGCTGCCGCCTGGTCTGCCAAAAATAATCGCTTGTTTGCTGCTATTTACTTAAATCTGTCAAAGAGGCACTGTTGGAGCCCGTGCTGTTATGGTTCTCTTTTGCTCTGTGTGTACAGTTTGTGTGTGCGTGCGTCTGCAAAGTACACAAAGACATGCCAGTGTGTGTAACGTTCTATACTGTTCTCTCAGTTGTGTGAGAGTCAGACATATCCAGGCATCCACAGCCAGCCGATGCACATTTTCTCTCCAAACCACACACACACACGCACTCTGGCCAGCTAGCCAGAGAGTGTGATACGCTTTAATATCTCTCAGTGAGTAGAAACCTGGCAGAGGCATTGAGTTCATCTCAACATGCCTCAGTGTGAGACCAGAGGGCTGTGAAAAAAATCACCTTGAAATTTTAAAGCATGCGCATACAGAATCTCAGAAAAGTAAAGAAGTGTCAGACGGAGGTGTTTTGGGGGGGGTTTGTGTGGTTTGGATGTTTGCCTTGCTCCGATGAGCGATGTCATTTTTCCTCCTGCTTTATAAAAGACGAAGGAGGGGGAGAGTAAGTGGTCAAAGAGCATGGAAGGTGAAAAGGATGCCAGGCAGATGTCAGCTCACACCTTCCCTCCCTTTTTTCTCCCTAGTCTTATATTCTGCTTCTATCCTCTATTTTCTTCTAACATTTCACTTAAGCCCACTCTCTCATCTTTTCCCCTCGCACTTTGGGGTCTGGAGGCATCGCAGGCCGTTCCCAGCTGGAACTGCGTCTGAAGTCATCCAGGGATATATCAGTTTTTATAAAATCCGCTCTCTGGTTGCCAAATACCTCATCGCTCAAGAGCACGCTCACACATATGCACACACCACCTGGCAGAGTGAAGCAAACGCTTTTTCTGACAGAAGATAGACATTTAAAAAGACCAAAATAAATAAATAAATAAAACCCCCTTCTGATTAAGAGTTGAGGAGTTTTGTCATAAATCTTCCCCTGTTGATGGCAAAATGGTAAACACATGTCAAAGCTGTCATCTCAGTGCAAAACTTGCAAAGCATCGTTTTTTCTTGGTTACAGTGATGAGTCCACCACACCCAGTGTTCCATGGTCTTTATTCAAAAGTAGACATTTCCAAGTAATGAAAAACTCATTAAATGCCAATACAAATCACTCTTAAAGATGTCACAAAATTACTCCACATTCTAATCTGAATAGATTCATATCTGTAAAATCTGAGAAAACCGTTATCCTGAATTAGGAAAGTTAGCTTAACTTGGATCTCTGTAAGTTTACTTATTCATTTACTTAGCTTAATTGTATTTACATAAATTCTAGTAACTGGAATTACTAAACTGGAAAAATTAAGTTTGGCATGACAGACATTAAATCAGGCAGCGTTTATTTAATGAAATGCTTTTTCAAATACCTGAGGGCAAAACAAATATAGCTTGATTCTTAAATAAATCTCTGCATAATTATTTGAAGTAAATGGTCATTTGGATGAAATTCCTTTCCATCTTCAGGACAGTTAATATCCCAGAAGCAGATTAATTCTCTGTTATCTGACTTCTGCAAGTATAAATGAGGCTGTCATTGTAGGGGAAGAACAGTTTTGTTCAAAGAGGCTTTCTGTTCACAGGATAAGGCTTTCAAAACAACTTAGATATACATAGATATACAGTATTTTTCACTTCTAAACTACCTACACAGTTGTTGTGTTGTGCAAGCAACACAACAACCTTTTTAAAGATTATCTTTCCACATTGCGAACAGCTCACGTGTCTAACAAGGAGGAAAATTAGTAAATTTTTTCCTAGGATAACAGAGTTAATGTTGTAATTAAGTCCATCACATTGTATAAAGAGCATGTTCACCTCATGAAAAACCACAACAGGGTTAGGGTACAAAAAGGCAGACTGGAACACTGACAGAAAAAATAACAAAAGCTGCAGGTCAGCCAGTGCATGCAAAGCCACTTCATATGCAGTAGTTAAGAGATGAAAGAGCAGCATTTAACATACATTAAAATACATCAGGAAAGGGTTTTAACTTGTTCAGCTTCCTGCATTTCCACAAGATTAATGGGACTATCAAAATGCTCGCTCTCATTTCAGACTGAGAAAGGAACTCTGGATGTGGCCTGCCAACAACCTCCTTTTTAGATTCTGAGATCTAAAGAAATGACAGTCCAATACCTGAAAGAAGTCTTTTTCCCCAAGAGCTCCAAGTGCTAGTTGAACTCTGAACAATCTTCAGTTTTTTAGTCTTTTCTCAGACAACAAAGTTACAAGTTTGTGTTTCTGCTATGTGAACATAATTCTTGAATTTAAAACATAATGAATTTCAAGATAATTGGTCTTTTACTGATGTTTATTCTTGTCTGTAGTCTTTGAGGGGCCTTATTATGAATAACCTAAATGGCTCCAGGCTTATCTGAGCATGAAAAATATATTAAAGTAATGTAAGAAGGTGTGAGGAGTGGTAAAAATGTCTTTACTGAAAAATGTCTGTATTAGCTTGCATGAGCAACCAGGTTGAGCACTGCAGGTGTCAAATACTGTATATACAGTGCCTATAAGAAGTATTCACCCGCTTCAATGTTTAACCTTTTTATTGCTTTGATAAATCAATCAATTTCAACATAGCTTGGCTTTTGTGACCAAAAATAATTCCTCTTTAAAGGTATAGTCCGAAGTTCCCCCCGTAAAAAATAAACGTTAGACTTGAGCAAGTGAAGTCCGTCTCAAACCCCGCCTTTGGGCCTCTACTCCCATGCCGTGGTGAGTTTGAGTGCAACTTTCTCTCCCCCTGCCTGTAATTTGCTTTTTTGTATTGTTTTGGTCTGGTCGGGACGTTTTTGGGTGGAGATTTCTGTTTACATCGGCAGCCAATGACAGAGCTAAGAGCATGACGCTTTGTGGAAATACGCTCATGATTGGAGCAGACTCGAACTCTCGAAGGAAAAAAGAAAGAAAGAAAGAAACACTGTGTATGCACCGAAAAAAAGGTAAGAGCTTCAGATAATGCAGTTTGGAAAACCAGGGTTAATATTAGTTTGGCTTGTACCCACTTCTGAGCTCTGAAGGAGTGGCTTGGAGTTGATTAGGCTAGCTAGAACAAGGCGGCCATTAGCCTGAGAGGGAGGAGCGCTAAGTTTGAATACTGTTGTTTGCAAACAGAAACGCTGGAGGGACTTCGGACTCTACCTTTATTGGCAAGTTGAAAACTGATTTATACAAAATAATGACAATTAGATAAAATCATGTACACTAAAGTAAGTGATTGCATAAATATCCACCCCAATTAACTTAACAGAGTTCCAGTCAACAAGTGAAAGAAGTCTTACAATTAATGGAACGGAGATCACCTGAATGCATTAACTTTGTTTCAAGTGATTATAGTATCAAGACGACTGTGTCTGGAAGATCCATTGATCAGGCCGTCCTCCCAAACTGAATGATTGTGCAAGAAGACGACTAGTGAGAGAGGCCACCAGGACACCTATGACTACTCTGAAGAAGTTACAGGATTCAACAGGGGAGATGGGAGAGACTGTGTATACAACTGTTGCTTGGGTTCCTCGACCAGTCAAAGCTTTACAGTAGAGTGGCAATGAGAAAGTCACTGGTGAAAGAAACTCATAAAGTCTCAATTAGAGTTTGCCAAAAGGCATGTTGGACGATCCATGGCCAAGTGGAAGAAGATCCTTCATGACCAGCAACCAAAATGTTCTTCATGATCATCTATGTAACAGAAACAAGCACAGCTGCATAGATGAGTTATTAGAAAACATCGCTGCTTTTCAGCACATCTGACCAGACTGTGGCGCTGTGAGCCGAAACCGGATATGACGTTTGCAAGAGCCTATTCTTCGCTGCTTATTTAACATTGAAGTGGCTTCATTGCGGTTTTTAGGTTCCTTTTCCAGTTTTACAGACAAACAGTAACGACTCAGTCTTCAAATTGTATTGACAGTTAATGGTTAAAAGCTCATAAGTGCAGCGTTAGTTTATTTAGGTTTCCTACAGATTTAGAATTTTATTTTGAAGAGGATAAAGAAGCAGGTCGGAGTCAGTACTCACCGGGAAACAGTAGCCAGCAGCAGGACCTCTCTCCTTGTCTCTCCTGTCTACCGTGTCTGTTCACTGGAGCTGCAGGAACCAATGTGTTGAGACTTCTAACAAAATGAAACTGCGAAATGTCCTCTGGATTATTCTTTTTCAACCATTGTTGCTTCATCACATCGGTCATACAGCTACTGATCGACAGACAGCTGCAGTTCGGTTATAGGAGGACGTCTCTGGTCATCAGATCTTCTCCAGCTGCTTCCAAAGATGCATCCTTCCCTCTTGTGATGTTCCGGGTCGCTCCTTACAGTTCTGAGTTCCCTTGGTGTGGTCTTGCAGGCTTTTGGCTGAACCAGTGGACTTTAGGCTGGAGACAGACTGCAGGCAGCTGGCTACAGTTCTACTCCGGTTCTAGCTTGTAAAATGCGATTTCCCCAAATTCCTCAGCGTTATCATACTTTTGTGAACTGGCTGATGATCCCAGCACACAAACCAGTTCCAGTCTAGCTGTTCTGGAGCATCTTTCATGTTTTGCACGGCTTAGATTATACATGTACAGTAACTCAATGGGCGGATCGTCGCTGACGACACAACATGGCGGCTAGTTTCGCAACTGAAACGCTATTAGCATTTAGCCGAGCCTCCAAAACTATGGATATTTACGTAAATACACGTCTGATTAACTTCTTACTGCACAGAACAACTTATTTTGTCTTGATGTGTTGTTGTATGGCAAAGTTACTTGAAGTTAAGGTCGTGTCATCAGCACTTTAAAGGGACTAGAGGCAAGATTAAGAAATGAAACTCTCGACTGCTGCGACTGGCACTTCAGGTAACTGCAGCCACAAGCCAAGCCATCACGGGAGCGTGCACAAACTGAAGCTATAATGTTGTTTACTACGCTTTTTCTTCATAGTTCCACTTTTTAGTGTCTTTCAGTTGATCTGGATCGTTTCCTGATGACAGAAGAATCCATAACTATCGCTTAAAGTGTTTGAATTTACCACAACCGTCTTCTTCCTGTATCAAAACTGTCGGGGATGTGGATGTAGCGTCATTTGACGTCACATCCGCAGGGCAGCGCGGGAAATTCGGCCACAGAATTGCAGCGCTTTATGAAGCACACAGCCTGTTCAGGCAACGTAGAGAGACGTGGGTGGGCTCGTTCTTTTTGGTATTTAGCGCTTCATCACCCATTAGCATTTTAAAAAATGGACATGCATACATGTTTGTTTAAATTCCTGCCTCTAGTCCCTTTAAATTCAGGTTTTCCCACACAGTTGTAGTGTTAACCCAGGCTGATGACAAGCCAATATATAAGGCTTCAGCACTATGAGATATCATAAATGAGGAGGATCAGGTGTTTTTTTTTCCCCCTTTGCTTCATCAAGAGATGCAAAGTTCATGAGTTCTTGCTCATTACTCTTGATTATGTACACATTCAAAACTTGTCCACAGCTCAGACTTTGCTTTTGTTGCCAGTACACCAAAAACATAATTGCCAGAGACTAGCCTCCATTTCACACAATAGATCTGACTGACAATTCAGAAGCAGGAGCTGATGTCTCTTCAGAATCTGAATACTATAAGAAAAATGTAAGTCTAAAAAATATTTAAACTCTTTTCAATGAGTTTTTAACGGTCTAAAAATATATAATTAATTATGAGTGGATTACTGGACCCTGCAACTTTCTAACAGAAAAATTCATGTTAAGGTTTGACATTTAACTTCAACTTGATTCTGTCCTCTCTTACCCCTATCTCCCCCTTTCCCCTCCCTCTGCGTTGGGATTAAGGAGCGGAGACAGCATCAAAGGCCTGTCACCACTAGAGTTAATGGAGCGTCACACGTGTGCATTCACACACACACACGCGGGTATGAGAGGCAGGTCCTGCAACTTGAGATGGGGGCATTTTGAGGTTTGGGATGGGGGTATTAACAGCATAGAAAAGAAAGAGAGAGTGTTACAGGAAGGGTTAGAGGGCAGAGTTAGGGAAGCATGTGTGAAAATGAATTGTTACACTGCACATTTTAATAGGCTCATGTGTGAGCATGCATTTGCAAAAAAGATGGAGCAAAGAGAAGCCGCATTCAGAAGTGGTATCTTTTGAGTCCATGAGGGAAGTCTGTGGTCATAAGGAGCTATGAAGAGAGGCACTTGTTCAGTGCAAAGCCTAATGTCACGCTTGCTTACACCTCAAAGGCCCCACTGGAAAGAATTATACGTTATCTGACATGCACACACTGCGGGCAGCCATACATTATGTACATAACAATAATGACATGCACCTTCCTGAAACATATGCACAGTGTGCAAACGTGCACATACCAACATACTGTAGCTGGGTTAACTGGGTACAGTTCCTGTTGCTTCCTTGATCAAACAATGGGAGCTCTATTACAGGCTTGACAATCCAGACTGTGGTATGGGAGAAAGAGAGAGAGAGAGAGAGAGAGAGAGATGGAGGAAGAAAGAGCAGACAGACATGAGGGGCAGCAGGCTGAAAAGAAGCAGTCAACAAAACAGGCTTGCCAGAAAGAAAAAGAGGCTTAGAGGGAGAGTATGGAGAGAGTGAAAGATTCTGTTACATACAGGATATGTTGGAGTGTCCTCCAATAAACTTTCGACTTAGACTTTACAGTATCTTATTACCTGAATCCAGATTGCCACCTGCAAGCAAAACCTTGCATGTAGTTGCTTGTCTGTCTGTTTGCTTTGCTGTGTTTTCCTTTTTCCAAGAAGTTCAAACGTCAAAGATTTTGCAACGTGCCCTGCAGAATTTGTGCTCTTCTCCAGTGTGTTGTACATCAGGAAATAGCCAGCCAGTGCTTTGTCCCCCTCTGTTTGACACAAATGTGTACAGAGCCCCTGTAAGGACACAACCTCTGCTTGGAACAAGCAACCCCTGTGTTTCCCCTCCTCCTTCTCCTCCTCCTTCTCCTTCTGCATATCCTGCCTGCCCCGTCTCTCCAGGAAACGCTCCTCCTCCCTTCCTTCCTCCCTGCCTCCCTTCTCACCCCCTTCACTGCTGTCTGGGCCTTTATCACTACTCTGCCTCCTTCCTCTTTCTATCTATCTATCTATCTGTTAGGATGAAAGAGTCAGTGAAGGAGTACGTGTTAGGGAGCATTCCCTGTGTGCAGAATTTAACTGTGTTTGCGTGAGCACTTATGTGTCTTTGTGTGTACATGTGTCTTTGTCTGTGCAAGTGTTTCTTTGTATATGTGATTAAAATTCTGTTGACTCTAGCGAGCTAGCTGTGTGAGGGCTTCTATTGAGTTGGAGCAGGTGGGGTCCTACTACTACAGTCCTGCTAATCACTCCTTCCTCCGGGTGACTGACTGGGTCAGGCAAAGGGCAGCTGACACACAGACAGGCCACTGTCAGTGCCAACTAAAGTGGAGAGCAGTCATTATGAGACTTCTTATGTACTTGACACGTTATTTCCACGAGCTTCTGTTAGTTAAGTAGGTCAGTGGTCTTTCCATGTGCAGTCTTTTAGGTACCTCTACCTTTTAAGTCACCTGAAAAGATGTACAGTGGTTGAGAAATGACAACACTTGTACTTTTCACCAGCTGTGTGTTAAATACATGAGTAAAGAAACTTCTCTTAAGAAGTGGTAGAGCAGGTCGGCCAATGATCGAAGGATCCCGATCCCCCAGCCATGAGTCGTTGTGTCCTTGGGCAAGACACTTAACCCTCCTTGCCTCCAGTGGGGGCACTGCTGGTGTGTGAATGCATGTGAATGGTTCCGGTGGTGGTCGGAGGGGCCGTAGGCACGAAATGGCAGCCACGCTTCCGTCAGTCTGGCCCAAGGCAGCTGTGGCTACATACGTAGTTTACCATCACCAAGTATGAATGAGGAGTGAAAGAATAATGGATCTACTGTAAAGCGCTTTGAGTGCCTTGAAAAGCGCTATAGAAATCTAATCCATTATTATTATTATTATTATAATTTGAAATACAGTACAGTACATTCAAATAACGCACAAACTAACTCTGATGCAGATCCAAGAAGCAAACTCTGATCCACCAACAAAGGTAGGTCTCAGTCTACCTTAAGTATACCAAATGCAGGAAGTGGACTGCAATGCATAGCATTGTGAGTAAATACTGTACAACCAAAATATATGCACATGTAGCAGAATAGCAAGTGGAAATGACTCGCAGTCAGAAGTGGCAGAACGCGTTAAAGTTCTCATAGAATTATGGTAAACCCAAGGCCGTTAGTATTCCACACAGCTCTTAGGTGAAACACACATTTTCCTGCATTAGCCAATAGATGAGCAAGTTTTCTTCTTTGCTGTTTGTCTTGTCTTCTCCTTCAGTAATTCTCTATGCAGCACTGCCTCTGATGAGGATGGAAATACGTTATTCAAAAGGTATGGTTTGTTTGAGTAAGATTTGCAGACTATTCGGTGTAGATGCCCCTTTTGTTTGTTTGTTAACCCTCTAAATGAGTTTGCAAGGGAATCAATGTGTCTGTTTTCAGTTTTAGTCAAAGCTCCAGACTCAGAGTAACATTGCTCCTTTGATTAAATCATGAGTTTTCAAGTTGGAAGTCGTGTAATCACTTTGAATAACATCATGGACACTGGTCAGATAAGCTTCGAATGCTCTGCTAGACAGCAAAAGCTCACACTGTGATAGAAAGGTATCAATTTTATCAAAGTCAAAGAGGAATACTGTACGTGTTTCCTTGTCCTTACATCTCCTCTCAGACTTGCACAGCTCTCTTTTAATCTCATGGCACATGAACATGTCAGCTTCGTGTCTGATCAAGTACCCTGGTAATTTTCCATATAGTTTTTATGGCAATCTTACCAGGTCTCACCTACAGTAGTGACATTGACGTATCACTTTCAGCACATCACAAGCCTGAACTGATAATCATGCACAGGTCTGGCTGTATGATGTCCAGACTTTCATTTCCATAGCTTTCCTTATCACGACTAGGTGCTGCACATGAAGATCTTTTGACTAATGCTTGCAGTTCTATCATGTGTGGTTGTGCTTAGTGTTGGGAACATTACGTTTTAAAAGTAACTAATTATAGTTACTAATTACTTCTCCAAAAAAGTGATGGCGTTTGTAACTGAGTTACAGCTTTTTAAAAATGATTAATTACTTTAAAAAACTAATTATTCTGTTACTTTTTAATTTTCCTTTTGATGTAACTTTAAATTAATCTTTTTGTTGAATTATTCATGATAAAATTGAATATCAGATCTGACAAATAAATGAAATAGAAATTTTACAGAATAAATTCCTAACAGAAAAATCATGGACACTGATGACACTCTGACTGATGGATGTCGAGGCTCTGTCTCCTCAGGAGAGGAGCTTCGGGTCTACAGTACGTGATTAGTATAACAGCTTCCAGCTACCATGAAGAAACACTAGTTTCTAATCAACTTTTCTCATCATGTTCGTGTCTTTTATATCTGAGGGAAACTGTTTTTTGTAATGATTCCAGTTTATAATTCTTCCCGTTGTGCGCACGTTCAGCTGCACAGTGTGCAGATTGACTCGTGTTTGCAATGACAGCTTATTATCATCATCATCACTGTCTCAACCGCTCCCAGTCAGATGAAGACAGATCCAATGTGCAGAACTAGTGTAATGTATCTTTTTTTTTTGTTATACTAGTATGATCCCCAAGGGGAAATTAAGGCTCTGCATTTTACTCATCTCTGTACAGAAGTACCAGAGAGCAGTGGGCTGCTACTTAAAGCGCCCGGGGAGCAGTAGCATAACATAGTAGTAATAGTAGCATAGTTAATAACACTTATTAACTATTAAATGATTCCGGGTCCTGGGTGGGAGAAATAATAAATAAATAAGAAATAATTCACGAATGGTTATGCAGAGCATACCTAAGCATAGATTATAGCAACCAAGTCAAGTCAAGTTTATTTGTATAGCGCTTTAAACACAGCAGCTACCGATAAAGCGCAGAACAAAGGTAAAAACAGAACCACAATTGAAAAAGCTCAATGAGAAGTTGTTTCAAGATAAAATGCAAAAAAGAAAATGTGGGGAAAATTTCAGTTTGAACTGGAATGGCAGTGCATTACAGAGAGGGAACTAAATTCCCTAGCAAAAGACTGACCTAAATAAATAGCATGTGATCTGACTGATCAAAATGCTTGAAAAAAAACAAACAAACACCAAAATTACAAATTTGAGACCCTTTCATGCTCAAATAACCTCACATGAAAGAAGGAAAAAGATTGTTTACTTTATTGGATGTGTTAAGCATTTTTGAGTTTTTGAAGGACACTGATTTGCTGAAATAACATTGAAGTCTATGGGTTTTTTCATCACTAAGATAAAAAGCGGGGCCCCTTTAGAGTAAATGGTCTTATGTCATGGAAAACAGTTCAAACTACATCATTGAAGTGTAGAGCAGGTGTGTGAGGTGAAAAATTTTTATCCTAAACATTTATTCTGAAATGGCACGTGATGATAGAAAGGTCCTTTTCAATGCAAGTCAATGTGCCACAGATTGGCACTAAGGAGTAAATGAGGTGTATTTTCATTAGAGACTGTAGAAAAAGAGTTAGACAACCCATCTTCTAGAATGTCATGAGTCAAGCCAAAATACACACCTTGACCAAGTTTTATGCTATTTGCATTCATAGAAAAAAAAAAAGTAACAACATAAAAGGTCATTCACTACCTCAGAAAGCTTAGGGAGCTATGAGGGTTAAGTGACGTTCCGCCTGGACTGGTATTTTTATGTTGAGCATAACATTTAGCTTTATGCTAATAACGTAATTAATCTGGAGAAAGTAAAAACTGTATGGGACCCCTACAAACTGGACCAACAATGAGAGAGAAAACACAGTACCCTCTCAGCGGTTCGGTACGCACGTGATCCAGGACATGGAAATAATAAAAGTCCTTTACTATTTGTATGATCGGTGGATTTGGTTGCGCCTGGTCAGTAAAGGCCAGTTCAGAGTGGGTCTGTCTATTCTGCGTTCCGTGTGCTGCGAGGCCTCCAGAACTTAACAGGACCTTTGTAATCAATTGTTTAGTCCAGACCAGGAACCCGCAGCGCAGGCCAGTAGCGCGCTGTCGTGGCTCTCCTCTAAATATGGGCGTCGAGTCTATTTTTGATAGAGCAGCTTCAGAATCAGCTCTCATTAGTTCAGATAGGAGGAAATCCGACATGGGAGTAGCAGAAAGCATCTGGTAACTTTCAAAATAAAGCACCCCTGCAGGTTTGCGGTCACTACTGAACTACATCAAACATTACAATCCCAGTGATACCAGGTTAAAAGTCTATCAGAGGGTCTCAATGGTTTTTATTTTCATAACAATAAATGAAATTTTTTTTATAAACTGCTGGGAGTCAGTTCAGCAGGTGCTGATCATCCTTTCTTGTTAATACATTTATACTGCAATTGTTGTGGATTTGAATATGTATTACGGTCTCATAATGAATGGCCAATTGTTTCCATTTCAGTAAACCACAGAATTAAATTAGCAGATGTGGAATGAACTTTTTGGCAGAGAAGCACAGGTGGGCATCAGTGCTGTGTTCAGGGCAAACTCTGCACTCTAGAACTCTAAAAGCTGAATGTTTAGCTCTTACAATCAATTTAAGTCATTACATTGAAATCACTTGCAAAATGTCCAGTTTATCCGATTAATTGTCAGAAGAATCGCTTACTCAATTACAAAATGAATCGATATCTGCAGCCCTACTGAACTGATTCTGTCCTGGCTTGTGACCAGTCCAAGCTATAGATAAGCCAAAAAGACTGGCTGGTGCATTAACAGTGAAAAAAAAAACACCTTTAATTTCTGATTTTTTTTTTTTTTTTTTTTTTTTTTTAAGTTGCATATAGTATTTAGAGCTGGGGAGTATTTTTTCAGACACCTTGGCTAACAACCGAGACATTCTTGAATCTGGTTGGGATTGCAGTTCTTTTGTGTCTCCTGGGTAGAAAGTACAGAGGGTTCATTGTGTCTTTTTCTGTATGGGCAGGGAGAGGGAGCATTTGTGCGCACCATCCAGTACGTACCTTCCCCAAAAAACCCTCCTTAAGTATGTTGTAAAGCTGAGATGAAAGTCAGTGAATTAAATAGAAACCCACCTCCTGTTTCTTCCCTTCTTCTCCTCCCGCTTTCCCTATTTCCCCTCACCCATCTCCCTTTCCTTTTCTCCTGCATCGGTATTTTTTTTTTCCTGTGTTCTTTTTCTCCCTGTCAGGCTTAATGCCTGCTTACAGCTCCATTTAGGTTGCATGCGTGGAAATTGGGCAGGGGATCTTGTGGGTTTGTGTCGCTGGAGATAACCGATGTGTGGGAGGTGACAAAGGTAGCATAAGCTGTTAGTGTGTGTGTGCAACGTGCACGAGGGCGCATGTGTGTGAAAGAGAGTGTCTGCTTTAAGTGCAGGAATAGATCTCTGACAAATGAAAGTGCGGAGGGGTATGCATCTGTCAGTGTTGTTTGAAAAGCCAGAGGAGAGTTAATCTCAGTGAGTACTCCTTCTTGTTTGATCAGCTCGGCATCTCAGCCCGGCTTGCATCGCTTTGCTGTGACCTGCTGTGAGAAGACATTCAGCTCTTTGAGCTCGATGGTGTTCCACTTTGTGTTTATCAATTTCTCATCTAAGTTTCACACATTAGAAAAGGAGTGCAACTGTATGTATTTTTGCTACAAATATTGTGTTACACAGTGATAATGAGGGGAAGGGTTTTATGCTATTACTCAAGAAATTTTAAACTTCAACAGTTCTGCTTTCAGGTATTTATGTTGGTCAGATGCAGGTGTTTCATACCAAAGTGAAAAAAAAAACTGATCGCTCCTGTGTAGATAAAATGATCCTGCCATTTTAAGGTCATGTTGTCTTTAGATTTTCATGTTTAGTATGTATGATTTTTTTATGCAGGGCTAAAGATTGTTTAAATTTATACCAAACTTTTTAGATTGTTATTAGATCTGTCACAATTAACAGTTAATCTTGTGATCATTATTTGAAACAATCAGTAACATCATTGCACAATTCTCATAGTTCTCTTAATTTACTTGAATAAAAACAGGAAGGTAACTTATTGGTGGGTTTGATACCTTTTGATGATGTCAGCTTGTATCTGCCATGGGCAGTTTTTGTTTAGAAAACCTAAAACACATAGACATATTTTCTTTTTTTAGTTTTTTTATTTCGTGTTTATAATAAATGACTGTCATTCTTTGTAGGGATTATGTGACTTATTATACAATTTTATGGGTTTGAAATGAAGTAGAAATTATTCAAGTTTGCCAGTTTTATCACACTCATAGAAGTAATCATATCCTGAAATCTATTGTTTCTATATAAGAAGCTAAACTCAACAGTGTCTCTGTGTTTGTTTTCACTACAAAAAGCAGCCAGCAGACCTTAAAGAATAAGAGGCTATTTAAAAATTTCAGGTTTCAGTATCCCCTTCTACTCACTTCATCCGCTTTTTTTTTTCCATGTCAAAGTGATTACCCCCGTCATCAGCATTACCATTGCTGTCATCATGACTCCTATATCCCTTTTAGTTTCTCAGTAATCTTCTCTAAACAATCCCTCATCGCCCTGATTAACTATTAGCTTATCAATAAGCTCTAATAATCACTATCAGCTATGGAGGAGCCAAAGCAAGAGGATCTGCGGCTGTTAGCACAGACCAAGAGCTAATCATGAGGCCTTACTGGGCCTTACGCCACAAGCTGAACTGTGTGATTTCTAGCTGAGTTCAGAGCACCAGCCAGCTTGAGCTAAAACAGTTTAACACAGACTTATTGATCATGCGATGATTAGAATGAGAGCAAATGGTTGTCACACAAAGTTGATGTTGTAAACTCTAACACGGTGTGTCATTAACTGCTTATTTCACACTCATCATGCCATTTTGTCCCCTCCTTCTGCATCTCTTTCTACCTGCTGTCTCCCAAGAGAGTCAATCAATTAAGGCGTCAGTAGTTTGGCCACAAAGCCCCCAAGTGGATTACATCACCGCCTCCTGTTAATGATGCTGTCTGTCACCAGTGCTCTGTGTTTTTGACTTCATACAATCCATCACTAAACTTAGCATAGGGTTTGACCATGTGAACCAAAATTCATATCTGTTTTTTTTACCTGACTCATGATATCAGATATTTATCTTGATATAATATTTTTGTCAAGTAACCAAAGAAACATTATAATTTTCAGCCCCTTTAGAGCAAATGCACTTTTATTAAGCTATGTGACTAAAATTACAGTAGCTGTACTTTTAATTAAATGCTTCAAAAACAAAATATGTTTTTTTCTTTTAATTTACAGTCTATGCTTAGGACACACATGTTTGAGGAGGTCTCAGGTGGTGGGGGCGGGCAGGATGCTGCTTCGCAGGGGCGGGCAGAGGGAGGTGTGAGGTTGTGTGAGAGGTAGACGGAGAAACAGAAACAAAAAAAAAAAAAAAAAAACCAGCAGCTCTGCCATTGTAATTTTAACAAGCTACCTCATTATAAACAA
The DNA here is from genome assembly GCA_023101725.1 of Atherinomorus stipes. Lineage (NCBI taxonomy): Eukaryota > Metazoa > Chordata > Actinopteri > Atheriniformes > Atherinidae > Atherinomorus > Atherinomorus stipes. The sequence continues at coordinate 410,641 of JALJCO010001535.1, read as the reverse complement.
TATCTTTTCATTCTATATTGTGTGAGGCCTAGTATTGACACATTGGAAATATCATTCAGGTAAATTGCATTTTGATCATTTGTAGGATGGGGAATTTAGTAATCTGTCAGTAAGTAAACCCTGGGGCACAAATAGTGTTTTTTTTTATTTTCTACAATCCACAGGGGTTTTTCTTTATAGGCAAAAAAAGAAAACAGAAAACAAAACCAAATGTATACCAAGAAGAAGAGTGGAAATTCTAATTCCAAGTAAGCTGTAATCAAAATTCTTCGTGTAAAGTAAAAACGAGTTGAAAGATGAATGTTTGATGTCGAAGTTAAAAATAAACAGGGTAATGAGGTGAGCATATCAAGCTGAGTAGTGACAGACAGGAAAAGAAAATTTTATTTTAAGAGCAGGGATGGGTGGAAGGGGGTGAATATAATTGCAGGAAAGAGGGATTATTATACATCACTGTCCACAGTCTAGAGGCTTTCAGTCCAAGGCCGCAGATAAGCGAAATCATATGGCTTTCACATCACAAGAGAGAGAGAGTGTTGATGAATACAGACAGTTTCCGTGTAACGGTAAACATTGGTTGAAACATGCTCATTAAAACAGCCAGGCACTTTACATTATGGCCCATATGGCTGTAAAAAAAAGTGTGTGTGTAAGTGCATCTTTTCTTCCCTCTGATGCATATTCTTTTTCATCGGCTTTTCCACACGTTGTGTTGTTTAATTGAGATGACATACAATCAAGTAAATCCATAGTGTTGTGTGAATCAGTCACACCATACGGTGACAAGTCCATGAAATAATTGGTTGGACCAAAGGTTGCACAGTGGCACTGAGCCAGAGGAAAGTTGTCTTATTAAAGGCAAGGAAGAGGATCCTGGAAAAACGGTTCAAGCAAGCTACATTTAAAAAAATACACCTACCCGAAACCACGCCTCCAGAGCTCAGGAATGTGTGCGCCGATGGTTGTCAGCAAACACAACCGAGAACAGCCAAGTGGATAGCTTGTTAACTTGCTAGTAAACAGCTGAGTAACCACATTTCTAAAAGTGAGGTCTTCTTCACACCCTGATTGCAGCCAATTTATTAAATGCTCTGATACTAAAATTTAAAAAAATATTCACCTGTGGAACGGACAAGACTGAAAAAACCTCATCCAATGAAATTGTAGCGGCCCATGCTTATTGATTGAATGATTATATGTCCATCAAACTCGACTGCTGTTTGTCCTCCACCCACCCTCCCCGCATGCAGGTGCGCGCACTTGCAACTCACCATGAGCGTCTCATGGAGGTATTTTTTTAAAATGTAGTTTGCTCAAACCATTTTTCCAGGATTCCTTACCCTTCCTTTAAACCTATAGTTGGTAATCCTGTTCAGAAAAACTTTTTGTTATATGTTTTTTGTTATTGGTGTTTTCACCAACCCACTCGTGAACCAAGTTTCTGCACTCTAGAGGCGTTGCTTTGGGCAGGAGTTTTGCAATGTGTTTTTTCAAAATGTTGCTTGCTCAAATGGATTTTGCATGACCCCCTACCCCAGAGTTTTTATCACATTTTACTGCCACTTGGACGCAGACTCTGAAATAACTGCTGCTGAGTTGGTACTGTTGTTTGTTCTTTAGCTTTTCTCTGCATTATAAAAGACAGACACCGAAAATGGACAAAGATTGTCCAGTGTGGTCATTGCCTGCCTGTGTTTTGCTATTGTGCTTTGGTTTGTCGGCATTGACATTTTGTTTCTTTGAGATGAAATTAGTTGTTGTCAGACCCTCCGAGCTTTAGGCGACTCGAGCAAAATTTCAGCCGATCATCTTTCAGTATGCAACATCACATCTTGAGCATCAGCATTGCTAGCTTTTTGGAGAGCTGCACATCTAATTTTTTGCAACTCTGTGAGGGTATAAATGGCACTGAATGTCAACATTTTTCATTTCGACTACTGCCTACCTTTGCTGCCGGCTCAGAGGCACACAAACTTCAACAATCTTTAATTTATGTACTATTTATTTATATATACAATTATTTATGTATGAACTTTACAAGATGTCAGAATCATATATGGTTAAAGGTTGTTTTTTAATTCAGTCTGAATTCTTTATCACATACTTCTAAACGGTAGATGAAACAATCGGTCTTAGGTTTGTTCATCCTAGCATCATGTATTTTGGCACTCTTGGTCTCAGTGCAGCTGGTGGATAAATAATGTGAGTAGGCACTATTTCTCCAAAAATTAGTGGAAGTTTTACATCAGCCCACCCTGCTCCCACCAAAACCTCAACAACCAGAGAAAAACTGCTGGGTCTGGTAACAATCTGCTAACGTTTCCACATTAATTTCAAGGCCCTTGGTCATCTAACGCCTCCTTAACCATCTTGCTGTCTCGCAGTCTGTCTGTCTGTCTCTTGCTGGTCCGTCCTCAACGAACCCTAAGAAGCTTGATGTGTGGGTTTGTTAGTTTTGGGCGCAGCTTTACTCAACATCAGTCCTAGCTGAACAACTGAAATACCTTAAAATTACTGAAATCCCTCCAAAGCTGATAGTACCAGGATAGCACAGGCTTATGTGTTCCAGTTGGATCTAGATGGAGTTAGATGGAGAGTAGCAGAGAGAAAGAAAAGAGTGTTGTTGAACTTATTGAAAATGATTCTTACAGAGTGGTCTTTTTATTGTATTTGGAAGTAGTGAGGACATAAGAAGACGGACTGGACAGTGAAAGTTAGGGCTCGAGAAGTTGGCGGTGAGGTAATGAAAAGCATATTTTTATTATTTAATTGCGTCATGCTTGAGTTTCTTTCTCCCTCACTTGTTCCCTCCATCTATCGCCATTCTGTAGCTCCCCATGTGTTTATTTTTTTGCCTTCCAACTTCCCCCACTCACCCATCCATCTAGTCTTACTCTCCTTTCTGTCAATTAGCTCATGTAAACTTTGCTTTCCCTCATTGTTTTTTCTAGGGGAAAGTGCCTCTGCTTTTGATTAAGCCCACAGCACTGCCTCAGTACCATGACTCCTTCCACCTCCCAAACACACACACAAGTACAAACGTCATACACCATACATCATGTCTTGCCTTTGCCAGATAGCAATCAACTGCCAACTTAGAGGTTTCCTTCCAAGGTTAACCCATCTTATACTGTAGATGCACTTAGATGTTTGAGATAGTCCAAGTTACAGAAATTCAGAAATGTCCTGATATCAGCAGAGAGGTACACGTCTGCCTACAGACACACACAAACACACAAAGGTGTGGTTTGGGAGATGGACAGCAATAGCACCTGTCTGCCAGCTGTTTGGTGTCCCTTTGGGAGTTTGAGCCGTCTGACTGACAGGTGAGGAGGCCCGGAGCTGAGAGGCACAGCACAGCTGTCCTCATCCAGATGCTGAGGAGGGACAAAAATCCTCTGTGTGTGTCTGTGCTTTTTGTGGTTGCCTGATTACTTTGCAGCCTCACCCATCTGAGTTATGAACATATTTGAGGTGTTTTTGGGCTAAACTTAAAAAAGGGAACAGGTGAAACTGAGCGACAAAAGCTTTGCCCTCAATCTCATTTTGCTTTCTTTCTCTTCTCTCTTTGTCATTTCTCTTCTTTCTGTCATTTTTCTTTGTCATTTACTCAGAAGACTGTATTTGCAGTTTACAGACTTCAACTCCTCATAATTTGTATGTCATCCCTTTCTTCTCAGCAATTTCCTTCCTCTTCCACCTTTTCTTCCTCCTTCCCTCCCTCTTTCCTCTCTCTTTTGCTCTCCTTCCTTCCCTTGTTGCCTCTCCTTCTCCGGTTCCCTCCGTCGCCACTTTTCCACATAAAGCTGTTTTTCATAGAAGCCCATGCAGCCTGGAATAGCATTCCCCCGGGCGCTGCAGGGTGAAACACTAGACTTTTCTGAGCCCAAGCCAAACAGATGCTGGCTCTTGGAGTCCCACCAGAAACAAGCTTCATGCTTCTCCTTTTCTCTCTGTTTCTGTCTCTTCCACTTTTTCCACTCTTTCTTTATCTTGTTTCTCTTCTCTCTCACTTTCATGCTTTGTGTCTCTTCCCATCCTTTTCTGTCCCTGGTTCCTCATCTTTCTTCTCAGTCTCTCATTCTCCTGACACGTTCTCACACTCTTTTTTTTTGTCTTCTTTTTTTTTCTTATTCTCTGTTTAGGGCAACGTCTTAGTTTCCTAATCTCTTTGCAGTGTTGTCCAAGCAGCCTGGTGTCTGGGCTCAAAAGTCTTTTTTTGCCTTTCCGTGGTCAAACTTTCTCTATTAAAACAAATCCCTTTGTCAAGTGCCTGTCGCTTTGTGCCTCCACTTTTGAGAGAGACCTTATGCTTGGAAACAAGAAAAGCAGAAGAAAAAAATGAGTTTTTCTTTCTTTTCTTTTTCCCTGCCTCAACACCCCCACCCCCACCCCCTTTTTTAAGTCCACCTTGAATTCTGTACCTAGATTCTTTCTGGTTGTTGTCTTTCCTTAAAATTTTTGACACACCTCATCCCACTGTTTTGGCAGAACCTGCCGGCCTGGCCCCCTTTTCTAAATTCCCTGTATAGCTCATTCTTTTACTTGTTTTTCTGCCTTTCTTTATCTCCGAGTCTTTAAATTAGCTTCAACCCAGAGACCCTCACTCTTATGCAAAATGAGTTAACTACACCGTATGTACATACTCATTCCTGCATATACAAACTTTTTTCATCACATATGCATACAGTGCTAAAGGGCCAAACTTGGCTTTGCAGTTTTTGGCAAGCGTTCAACTCTTTCCCAGCCTCCTATTGCTTACTGACTGCTGCATGTTTACATGAGCTGCCAGTCACAACTATATCAAAAGCTTTTTTTCTCCCTCTCAGCTAGGAACAGTAGGGGGCCGAGGAGAGTTAATATCAATTTGACTCAAGTTATTTTGGTGTCTGAATGTTGGTATCTGTGTAAGTGTTGCTCCTCTGCATCAACAGAAGTATGAAGAAAAATGTAAAAAATTGTCTTAATGGAGCATGTCAACATCCTAACTCTTGATTTTGAAAATAAAACAACTGTGGGTTAATTGCATATGATATATTTTTACGTGGTTTGGCATTATTTACAATGATGTAAAAATTACTCATGCCTTGTTGATTTGGATATCTTGTTTAATTATTGAATTAGTTTTACATTTTGATCATAAAAACGTGGTCCTCACAAAACAGAATCAACCCTGTGAACCCTGGGGTACATAAGCCTTTTATAAGGTTATGTAATATATTGTGGTGGCTGTAGCAGGGATTACATCATTAGTTAGGTTACAAAGAATCAGGTTTGCTCACACACGACCTCTACCCCATTTCCTGTTTTATTACCCTTTTTAATGTAAATGAATGGTCATTTGTGTTAATTAGAATGTAATCTTTTAGGGGAGACATTTTTCTTTCAGTTCTTGCATCAAATGTAAAAAGCTTTCTCACCATCAGTAGAGGCCTCAAGTTGACCAACAGTGAAGTGGCAAATTTAGTATTTTCATTTGATCACAGCTGTTCACTTTTCTGTTAATATATCTGAGTCAGGTGGATTCAAGTTTGATTTTTTTTAAAAAAAACAAAAAAAACAATTACAGATGGAGCTGTGAGTTTCCATGGTAATGGGTAAATGAAGAGCAGAGCATCCATCTTTAAATAACATTAGCATTATATTATATGCCTGTAGTGTAGAGTAGAATCTGGATCGTATTCTTTTCTAAAGAAATGAAGCATGTTATTAAACAGCTGTAAAATGAAATGGCTCTTTTAGGCATAGCAAGAGGAAACCAGGATATTTTCAAAGCTTAGCTGTTGGGAAACTATTTGGGTTCAATTTGAGTAGTAAATGACTAAAGTAACTGAGCTGAAGTTATTAAACTAAAACTAAAATCCCAGTTTTCTCAGCTTAGGGTTAACAGGCTCTGAGTTTTTCTAAACCCTCCCCCTAGAAAAATCCCCCAGTGTGTATGTGGAATGTACTGTAAGTACTGGCTTTGACTCAGGATGTGAGGTTCCACTAAACTGAATTGATTATATTCAGGCTAAAGCTAAGCAAAGCACTGTTAATATGGATTAACAATACAGCACAGTCAAAAACCAAGGTCTAGTTGCCATGTGGACAGTCAAAGTACTGTGTGTATGTGCGTGCATGTGTGGGTTCATAGCTTAGTCAGGGCAGAGTACAGGGATGATGTGTGGGGTGATTGTGGTAAGGACGTGAATTAGATTTAGAATTAGAATTAGCAGCGAGACTTTAAGCGGGATGGGCTTACAGGCTAAATGCTCAGAGGTGGTGGTGGTGGTTGTAGTGGTTGGTGGTGAGGTGGCGGTAGTGGGGTTGATGTTTGCATTAAACTCTCAAGCACACACTCATACTTACATCCAGGCCAGATCAATCAGTACATGAATCTGGTCTCTGGTTTCCTTGTGGAAATAACTGGTAACTTGCTGGAGAGACCCACACAAAAACAAATGTTATGTCAGTGTGTGGTGTTTTAGTGACTTGTGCACTGTGGGCACACACATGCTTTGTGTGTGTGCCAAACTTTGAAAAGACTGTGGGCTTCTGTTGTCTGGCAGAAGCCCTGGAGTTGCCTGCTGTCTTCTGCCCAGACTGAGCGCTCTTTTTCTGGGGGCAGAGATCAAAGATAGGTGTGAAGAAAAACGTGTGAGTGCATACAGTGCATTTGTCCGGTCATAAGGTCTGTTTCTACTCTGTTACTCTTGACCAGAGAGCCATGCATAAATTGTTGACCTTGTTTGACTGTAATGGCGGTTCGATGGTTTAATTTGTTATATCTATAATATGATCAGATTATGTGCTTGCCGTGTTGGTACCCTCACATGTTTATTCGGACTCAAAGCTGCTCAAAGCTGCACTAGCTGCTTTGGGTTATCCCCATCAGCTCTGAGCTATTGTTTTGAAAACTCGGTAGATCTGTGTTCGATTCCATTCAGAGCTGACATATATATGTGTACTGTACATATATATATATATATATATATATATATATATATATATATATATATCAGTATGTAACATTTACTCATTTTAAGTGTGCCTCTTGTGATCAGCTACTTCAGCAATCAAAGAGACACCCACGCACCAGACAAGCACATCCTCACAGGGTCACCCTGTGGCGACACTGACTGGGTTGATTTCAGGCTGGCTCTTGCGCCTGGCTCCAGCTCCCTCACATGACCTCACCCCTTGCCCCCTCACGCCTCTCTCTCTTTCTCTGCCGGCACTGACAGGCCACACAATGGACATGAGTGTGCCACTCTGTGTGTGAGTGTGTGTACTTTTGTAAAACTGTGTGAACATTACCAAATGGTTTGCCATTTCTTTTATAAACATTCATTCTATGTGATTGTATTGTGGCTTCAAATTGGATTTGTTTCTCAAGTAACATCTTTTGGACAAGTTGTCCCCACCATTATTTGTAAGTGATAAGATTAGATTTGTATGCCCAGATGTCACCAGTCTATCTGGACTTATTGGCCGGGAACAACCCAGATGTCAGAAACTATGTTGCTACAGTTCTAACAAGGCTCTTTTAAAAATCTTCTAAAGCTGGAAATTAAAACAAACACACCAACTTTTTCCTTAAGTGGGATAGTGTTAAATGTTAGTCCCATGAGATGAATCTCCAGATATTTATTTAGTGTGTTTATAAAGAGGGATTTTATAACTTTGATATTTAATAATGAACAGCACAAGGGGGAAGGGGATTAGCAGGCAAAGCGAATGTATCCATATCTTTTTAAAGTTTATTTATCAGTTTACAAGTTTTTTGTTCCAGAATAATGGATGATAACAAAAGGGAGGACTCTTCCTTTTCAGCCTTTTCCCTGATTTCTTTGTCATAACCATGACAAACTGTCGCTCCTTCCAGATGTGGATTTCGCCTTATTGGCACAATTTTAAAAAATGTCCTCATTAAACTGCCACTCATTCCTCTTTGCTAATTAGCCTACCACATACCAAATAGAGGAAACTCAGCGTCACATTAAAACATACAAATCCTCATTGCAGTATCAGCTGAGAAAAGCTACAGTTACAACATGAGCTGCATCAATGATACAAGCATCAATACAAGCTTTTTACCTGCCAGTCCAGAGAAAAAAGCTGTAAATTCAGCATCAAATTTCAGTCCTTTACTGCTGAAAAGCAATACTAATGTTCATTCTTGTTTTGGCTCATATTCTGTTATTTTGTATCTTTACTGCTCACTGTTTCTTTGTGGTGTTGAAAATAATGTTTGCTTGCCAAGAGTATCTGCTTCTTATTGTAATTACTGTGTTTTTCACTACAACTCATCACAGCTTTGTTAGCTATAATATATTTGCTTGCTACACCCAGCATCCGCTACATTTCCTTTCCTTCTTCTGCCTCCAGGGCAGACGAAGCACGACGATAACTTATGTTTCATTTACTGGTACAAAGTGGTATCATAATGAAATTTGGTCCACTTCGTAAGTCTTAGTAAATAGACAGTAATTATTATTATTTGTTTTTTAAGTCTAGATTCTAGATCGAATCTAGAGTCTAGATTCCATCCAATCTGTTGGTTTCCTTAGCTAGGCTATTATGAATCTGATCTGAATTTTTCAGTCTGTTAAGCGACCTGAGGTGACATTGTCATGAATGTACGCTATACAAATAAAGTTGAATTGAATTGAATTGAATTTAACTTCATTTATAATGTTTTTCTAGCTCTGTTAATACTTTTAATTGAATTTTTACAGTTAAAACATTAATTTTACTTTAATAGTGAGCACAGTCCTTAAGCAAGATAATGTAGAAAAATAATGTTTCAAACTCAAAGAAATACCATTCTTTGGATAAAGAAGAGAAATGCAATGAATCCAATTTACCAGTCTGAATGATGGCCTGCAACTTGGTGCAGAAACTGCATGACAGTGGATTTCCTTTAGGTTTACCTGTAAAGATTCAGACCATTGCTTTACTGAGTGTCCTGTATATCCTGCTGCTAATAGCAGCATTGATTCAGTGTCAGCCAGAGTTAAATCAACTCTGTTCAATCAGGTCACTCAGTATAGTTTGAAACTGATTTGCAAAAATTAGCAAATTAGATCTTGTGTGTTGGTGTTGCAGTTTTGTCTTTCTGAAATCATTTTGGATACAATCTGATTTGCTGTGGCAGACTGCACATAACCTTTCAGATGGCAGGTCAGCTCCTAAGAAATGACCCTGAAATGCACAAATTCACAGTTTATTTTACTCTATAATCTACATGTCATCTCTTCTCCTTCCATCCCAGCATTTCTTATGTCCTCAGTCTACATTAACATATTGACACAGCAGCACGCATACCACACTGAAACAAATGTTCATGTGAATGCATATTGACATGGAACAACATGAGCGAACATCAACCCTTATCAAACTTTACTTTGATTGGCTCCTGCTTCCTTTGCTGTGATTGGTCAGAGTAGGTCCACACCCCTGTGTACATGCTAACACACACACAAGCATATTGAAGCACACTGTTTGCCGTACATGCCCTGCATTGAGCTGTCTGGCTGGCATCATCTCCATCCACAGTGCCAAAGGGTCAAAGGTGACCACAGCTTGGCATCACAAGCTTCATGTTCCTTCATTCTTTATGGCTGTATGTTTCCGTGTCATCGTAATGGTGTGACTTCTTTGATTTCCTGGGGTTATCCCTATATGGAAAATACGATACACTTCTCTTTTTAAATTATTCTCTCTCTCTTTCTTCTTTAATTCTCCTCCTCTGCCTGCCAGCAGCTCCTTTTCTCTTTTAGTAGCATCCATGCTCTTTCTTTTCTTTTGATTTCTCCCTCCCACAGTCCTCTTAGTTCCTCCATCTCACCCTCCTTCTGTCCTCTTGGCACAGATTGACAGGATTGAGTCTCTTGTATTGTTTATATTTCCCAGTGAGATGCATATTGTGTCACAGTCTAGCCTACTGAGTGCTGCACTGTATGTGTTCAACAAAGCAGAGAACAGTGTCCAGTACCTTCCATAAGTATCAGTCTGTGAAACTGAAAAGCCACAATCTCTATTAAAAGACGTTTTATTTTTCTAAATAAGAAGTGTGTTTATAACTTCATGAATATATTACTTGATTCTTTAAAAGAAAGTTTCACTTCAAAGTATTACCTTGATATGCTTTTATGCATTCCCAAAAGAACAGTTATAATTTTCACATATATTTAGATGGATGTATTTTCTCTCTATTTTTCATCACTGCCTTTCCCTTCGGCAAAGAACTTAAGTATTTTTCTTTAATTGGGTTTCTTGCTTTCCAGTGCAGCACATTCACCAGCTGACTTATTGCCGCATTGTTATGATCACAAAGTGGCACTTTTGCGCTGAATTTTCATTGAAGTATTTCTCTGGAGAAAAAAGACTTGGCAGCTGGAAGAATGTTTGTTATCACTGCTATCTCAGTGGTGCTTTTTGGAGGAGTTGGCAATCTTGCCTAGTATCACTTTGTGGCTGCATGTGCTTGTGTGTGCATTTGTGTGTTGAGGATGTTTTCATTCTCTTATCAATGTGTCCTTGGCTATGCTAGTGCACCAGCTTTCTATCAGTGTAATTCACTTTCTTTTATGTGTCTTGAAAGAAATACAAAGAGTTTAAGAGATAAAAGTGAGGAAAAGAGTAAGAGTGTTAAGCGGCCCCTGGGAAATAATGTAAAAGAAATGGAGTGGTTAAAGGTTCTGATGGGACAGACAACCCGTGGTCTCGGTTGTTTGGGAAATTGCTTGAATGTTTAAAAGGAACTGATTATGAGACTGTAGATTAAGATAAAACATGTTGTCTAGTATAAAAAAGCAAGTTCCAGACAGTTTCAGCAAAGGAACATGGTTGAGGCTTACCTTAAAGCACCCCTCTGCTGGCCAGACAGGAAGTGTGTGTAACAGCTTCAGCACAAAGACCTACAGTGTGTATATAGGCCAGCAGGAAAATGCACCAGGGGAGGAGGAATCCAAGTCTCAACACAGGCCTTTCCTCGCTCCTCAACTCTGCTTAGCTTGATTCTGTACTTTTTCTGAAACGTTTCCTTCTCATCTTTTGCAAAGCTGCTTCCCGCTGTTCTATGCCATCTTCTCTCAGACCCTCTTTAATATCTTTTGTCTTTGCTTTCTTATTCTTTCATCAATGTTGTGAGCAGTGCCTCCATTGCAGTTATCTCTGCGTTTTCTGGTAGGTTTACGGCCTCCACGGCTGTCTCTTTAACATTTAACTCATGTTGAAGAATGCAAGGTGTTTACATTTGGAAACACGTTCTTTGAACATGTTTGGTTGCACACTATGTGAGGGTCTCACTATCTAAGGGCAAAATGCAGACAGGATAAGCTCCCACTCACATTTCAGTAAGATTCACAGCTCCATATTTCACTTAGGATTTATTCACGTCACATCTCTCTCCCTTTTCATCTCTTTGTCTGCCTTTCTCTCCATTTCTGGCCTGCTTCTCTCTGCAGTCTAGAAAGTGAAGTCTGAGTTAGATGAGACGCCTAGCCCAAGGCCTTGTTGCTTTATTTGCATTTCACCATGGTCTGCCTGTGCCAGGAAAATGCCACCTGGTGGTGACAAACCCACACTGCAGCTCTTATACACACACATCAAAGTGTGTGAATGTGTATTTCTCTGATGTTTGTATCATGTGAAAGCTGTATAGGTAGTGTAGAGAGAAAGTGCCTCCCCAACTCCCACCCTTCTGTGCTCCCCTTCTTTTTCCCTTTCCGGCCTTTGTGCAGCGGTATTTGGGCTGGATCAGAGTTCTGCAAAGACACTGGCCCTTGATATGCTAGGGGCCCCCACCCTGGTTGACTCCTTTAAGCTGAGTAGAGATGGAGGGTGACAGGATAATAATGCTGGTGTCAACACCACTTACTGGACAGTTATATCAGTATCAGCTCGGCAGGAGGACATTCACACTCTGTTAGGCTGGGTCGTGAACCATGCTGGAGGCCCCCCGACCTCAGCTCCACACACACACACACACACACACACACACACCCACACACACAGTTTGCTTGAACTGCTGCTAATGAACCTGAATGAAACAACTCAGTTGTACATCAATGCAAAATCCTCATAACTGATACAAAGTTAACAAATATTTATACACCACGCACACAACTTAAGCACATTAAATACAGATTTTCAACATTCTCATATATTATATACATTATATATTAACGTGAATAGATTATGAATTTACATTTAATCAGATAAAGGAGCAGCATTTCATATTGCAGCCGTGTGTGCTTTTTCTTCCCCAACACATTTAAACTGGAATACATTTGTGTGTTTGTTTGTGTGTGTGACAGACAAGAGGTTTTCTTGCTCCTTGAACTGTAGCAGTCCTTCAGGACTTGAAGCAGCTGTCCAAAACAAGCCTTGTCTGCATAACTGCAAAGCACAGAATCCCATTTACACTTTACCATACATATGCAACTCTGCTGGCTTGCTTTAAACACCTTAAAATGTATTCAGAGAATTTTTTGGGTTATGGTTAATTGTATTTTCTCCTTTATGAATCAATTATGTTTGTTGATTTCTAATGACTTTCCCATGTAAAGTGTTGTTATATAAGTTGTAATATAAGTGTACTTATATTACAACTAAATGGAGAAAAACAACAAATGCACAAATGTACCTGCTTTCTCATTTAGCTCACCATGAACTTGAAATGGAAGGAATAACCCTGGGTCATGACTTGTTTTTGGTATATAAAATCAAAATGAAAGTAGCTAGAATTGTGAAATGCCCCAAAACCCTTGTCAGTTCTGTTACATTTTTCAGTGTCAAGTCTCATCGCTTTGCTTATTGATTTAAAAAAATAAATAAACAATTCACTCATCACAGTACTGTTGTCATATATTGCAAACTTTAATTTCTACATAGAAATAAAGTTCTCCTAATATTGTCCGGGTTTTTGCTTCATCTGGATTCATTCTTTGCTATTGGTGTTTCAAAATTGGTAACTTGACAAGCTGACATGCTTCCAGCACTGGCAATCTCAAGCTTAATACAAAGCATTGTTTCACATGCTCTGACTTAAGGAACAAGCCGTGGCATGTGTGTGGATGCTAAATCCATGACTCATTCACATCTCAGCGAGGTAAATTGGTAAAGTATGGTTGTACTGATAAAAATGGTTTAATGCTTTGACTTGCCATTTGGAGCAGTGGTAAAGTTGAAACTGAAACTATGATAAGAGGAAAGTATCAAACCTGATTGGCTTAACGTAGATCCTGATGTCATATGGACACTAGTGCCAATCAGACATTAAAGGAAGCAGGATTTTTTTTCAAATTTGTGAAAATAAGCCCTGATTTAGACTCACCAGTAATGGAGTACGTAAGTTATACCAGAAAGTCGTTTCCTCCCTGCCTTTGGCAGTGGAAGTGAGCAGGTATAGGGTCTCCCTGAAAGAGGAGAGGGTCTGTTTACTTTGTGACCGTAATGTGGTGGAAGATAATTAATTATTTTGTTCTTTACTGCCCTCTGCACTCTGATCTAAGACTTGTTTGATTTGAGCACATAAACAGAAATAATGCAGATGTGTTTTGGTCTTCTGGCGATAATATTTTAAAGGGACTTGAGGCAAGATTAAGAAATTAGACTCGTGACTGCCACGACTGGCGCTGCGAGTAACTGCAGCCACGAGCAAGGCCAGCACGGGAGCGTGCACAAATTGAAGCTATATCGTTGTTTACTACGCTGATAAAGTCTTTTTTCTTTGTAGTGACACTTTTTAGTGTCTTTCAGTTGATATGGATCATTTGCTGATGGCAGAAGAATCCATAACTATCCCTTGCAGTGTTTGAATTTACCGCAACCGTCTCCGTCCTGTATCAAAACTGTTGGGGACGTGATGCAGCGTCATTTGCAGCGTCATTTAGATAGATATATTTGTATGTATGTGTATATACGTATATATATATATATATATATATATATATATATATACACACACACACACACACGCACAAATGCAAGTAAGACAGATGTCATTGTCTGAACATTGCTAACTGCAAGCAGAATGATTGTTAGCTACCAACTGTAAACAGATAAGAGTGCACAGCTTCAGGCACGTAGGAGTGACTGATGGACAACAGACAAAAAAAACCCTGCGATGGGAGCAGAAATGATTGACTGATGCTCTTTAAGTCCCATTACTTTCACAGCTGACATATAATAATATTTATATATTTAAAGCTTTTGATTAATCATACCTTATGAACCCAATTACATAGAATATTGCAAAAATTATTCGAAGTTATTTTAAGTTGGATTCAGTGTGGGGAGACTTTTGCATTTGTTGCTTTTGTCTGTAAGGCCTGATACAGAGGACAGAGTGTTGTATCCTATTTGAGTTTTTGTTCTACATGTCAAGAAGCATGTAACATGTTGTCATCTTGTCCGTATGTAAGTGTCTTATAAGCCTATGTGGGCAGGACACCGGAAGAAATGGTGGATGGCACTTGAATAAAACTATCTAAACTTTAAACCCATTTCACATCCCTTGTAAAATTGGAATTTTGATTGCTTTAATGCCTCAAGTGAACAAATAAATGAAGTGCTTTTAATATACAAATGTGCAAACAATTCATTTCCACAAATTTTTAAAAAGTTTAAATATACTTTCATTGCCATTTAAACAATATGCATTAATTGAGTTTAGATTGGTTGCTGATCACCTTACATGTTCCTACTTTCAAAATTTTTGGAATATATTTGATAGATACCCCTCCTGAATGTACATCTCAGTCATTAGTTCAATTTCCATTCTGGGAGCCTGGAAATGCCGAGGTCTCTACAAAGCCAAGAGACTTGGGATGTCTCAAGAAACTCTTATTACCCTTTCTCACTGGCCAAAACAAACAGTTTAAACCCACAAACAATGGGCTTTTAGTGGCAGTGGGAAAGGTTCACCGACCCGCGGCAACTTGGGTGAAGCGACTCGGCAAGCAATGCGGGTTGACATTGCCTTCAAATGCCTCAGCTCTGATCTGCTTGCACTGGGAACACCAGACCTGGGTTGAGCTGTGAATTCACCTGATGACGTTGGGCAGTACATACCTGCATTGTGACATCGCACCAGTCGCGTGTCATATAACATGCCAAAACAACTTTGCTTCGGCCACAAATTCACATCGCCCATGTTCCATCTGTGCTAGCAAATCACCCGCTGATTTTCATCCATTTTGAGGATGGCCAAAAGTGCAACAAGAAAGCACATTAACTACGGCCTGACTCGCTCTTCATTGTTTACTTTGCCGATTTCTGTTGCACGAATGACATCGTCAACGCAATCACCCAGAGTGATGGTCTGACCGGATATGCAGCGGTAGGAACAGAAGCCACGCAGCTTCCCAACGGGGGGTCAGACCCGGCTTTCTTTTGCCTGTGGAAAAGGAGAGTAATGACGATTATAAGCGTGTCGACCCACATTTGAAAAACCCATGTGAACCCGTTAATTTCAGTGGGAAAGCAGCTTTAGGGACCTGTTTTTGCAGGGTGTACCCAACTCAGTGGCATAAAGAATTATTGTATGGTCAGTATCCTGTACTAATCGACCAATGAGGTGAGGTTGAGTAGGAGAAAGGTCTAAGCAGAATAGATGAGGATGTTGGCAAGCATGACATCCAGCCAGCCACATACCAACAACCTAAACCTTTACTCCGTCACCAGCTCCATCCATTCACTGAGTTCATGCAAACTGTCCAGACCCATAACCCACTCCTTTTCCTCTTCCACTTTCTTCCACTTCTTTCTCATCCTTCAGATTACCAACCTTGAACCCCACCCACCCACCCAACTCTCCTCCTCCCCTCCATCTTTCTGCCTTTCTTTCCATCCCTTCCATAGTCTCTCAGCATCACTCTCTCCTGGGTCTTCTTACCGTAGTGTGGTGCTGTTGGCAGCGCGTGGGCGCAGGCGGCACACAGACGGGAGCACAGATGGGCAGCAAGCTGTGCAGGGCGGCCAGGCACACCTGCTCCATACACATACACACACACACACAAAGGCTCACACAAAAATATACATATACACATACACATGCAGAGCCCTACACTGCTACCTCGCTACACAGCCTGCCTGCCTGGCACAGAAGCGGTGTGATGCAGGGACACAAATACATACACACACACACAGCCCCCCCCCCCCCCCACACACACCCACCCACGTGTGTGTGTGTGTATATATATATATATATATATATATATATATATATATATATGTGTGTGTGTGTGTGTGAGTGTATGTACGTAAAACAAGACTATGTGGTTAATTGGCTTAATGGGACTCTATAGCTTATACTGTAGGTTGATGTGGTTGGTTATATGTAATTATTACTGTTATCTCTTTAATTTTCATTTTCTCTTGAAATCTTCAAGAGCCAATAAAATAACAACCAAATTTCTAGAGTAAATTTTTCAAAAGGTCATATTCACCCTTCTGGTGTGAGAATTTATACTTTTAGGACAAAAACTTGAGTGCACACACAAACATACAGTACATATGCACGTAAGTGGCGATGTAGACTTCTGAATCCTGCAGGAAAAATATGCCCCCATATGACACATAAATAATTAAAGAAATGGCACAGAAATATATAGTTATTTATAAATATATAAATAATAGAGAAAAAATATGAAATAACGTCCAATAAAAGAGCTGAGTGAACATCTGTGTGGGATAGCTGGGGGGATTAGGAGGGTTTGGAACATTTTAAGCGCATTAAGGATTAAAAAAAGGTCAGAATGTTTAGCAACATACCGATAAACCTCTTAAGCGAAACCCAATTGGGAGGCTGTACCGCGTTATCCTGTGTTTTGGGGAGGAGAGGAGGGAAGAGGGGGGGAGGAGAAGTGGGGGGTAGTAGAGTTGACATTTGTTCCAACAAGGAGGGGAACTAACACATTGTGGAGTAACACGCATGCATGCTCGTACATATGGAGTCAGACTGGTCTAATGTAGCAACAGAGTACATTAGCTGATTTGTTGGTTTGTGTGTTTATACTGGGAGGGTGTGTGAGTCTGCACATGTTCATAGAGACCAACATACAGATTTTGATAGGCCAGTTTTAGGTCAGATAGGTCAGATTTAGAGATTCACATCATTTAATTACTGTATAAGAAGTGTCAAGGTGTGAAGAACGTTAAGAAATGTAATTAATTGAAGAAATGTTCAGATTTGAACATGACTGATGTGCTTTTACAATACAATGCAATCCAGGACACATTCCCTTTACCCTGAGATATGTGCCGAACCTTAGATAAATGGGAGGAATTGAGCTTCACTGATGGATGGAGGAATTATGAGAGGGCAGTGCGGGACATAGAACTGTATGTCAAGGGCCATGATGAGTGGGGCTATGTTGATTGTGTCTGGGTCGTGGGATTTGCCCTGGAGCCTGTGGAAAAATTCTGTAATCAGCAACCCCTGACAGCAGTCATCATTAAGCTGCATCGACAAAGACCCAAATGCAGTTATAGAAACCAGATACTAAATACAAACTCGCTGTAAAAAGCTTTCCTACTCCAGCTTTTTACCAGTGAAGAATGTGTTATTATACACTTTGTCATCTTTGTTGATGCATGTCAGATTTCTAGGACCAATATCAGAGCATATTGACTGATTTTGTCAAATGTTTTCCTTTTGAATTGTATTTTGTTGTTAAAACTACTAAGCTGTACTTAAAAGGAAAAATTAGGCTGCAAGTTGGTGTGATGGTTAGCTCTGTAACCTGAAAGCCAGAAATTTTCCAGTCGGAATTTCACATGAAGCCTGCTTGTGCAGAGCTTGCCTGAGTTTTCTCGGGGACTCAGGCTTTCTCTATGCATATTACAAGTCCTGTCATCATGTTTTCCAAATATCATAGGTTATAAGGATGTAGGTAAAATGATTAACAGTGATAAAATTCCCAACGATTAGCAACACGACGATTGGTAAGGCACCCACATGGACAGTGCTCTGGAGATTCTTCCCCCTTTAAAAAAGACAAAGTAGACCTTCAGACCCATTATGGATATTTTTCTAGATGCTGGGGGGATTTCAATAATACAACAATAACAATGATAACCATTATGATTTTGGTTACAGTAACCGTGATTTGAAATTTTTATATCGTTACATCCCTAATAGGTTATTTGGTGATTCTAAATGTTTATTGCTGTGTGTTGCTGTCCCTTC
Source organism: Atherinomorus stipes (assembly GCA_023101725.1). Taxonomy (NCBI): domain Eukaryota; kingdom Metazoa; phylum Chordata; class Actinopteri; order Atheriniformes; family Atherinidae; genus Atherinomorus; species Atherinomorus stipes. Next base: position 392,460 of record JALJCO010001535.1, on the reverse strand, counting down.
TTTTCATCCAATGGTTGCTGGGATATTTTCCATCCTACCTTGTGACTCTGAATAGAATGAGGTGTGCTTGAAAAATTTGTAAATGAAGGTGTAAAAGGTTCAGCCTTAATGACTGCTGTGCCCCCCTTTGCCTTAAACTTTATATCCACCGATAGCGATAAATTGAACCAAGCATAAACATTTTATTCAGAGGCTGAAAATAGTTGTGGGATTTTAGTCACGTACAAAGGAAAGACTTGAGACCAATTCGAATATTTAAGTTAGTCCTAATAAAAAATACATTTATTCAAACCCTCAACATGTCTAAAAAATCTGGAAATTGACTTTATATAATTAGCGAATGTGACTATTGGCTCAAAACATTCGGTAGAATTTTGTTCAAGATATGTGGTTGTCTTCAGGTTGGACTTTAAAATCAGTTGATACAGTTTTGGTTAGGATTTTGCCCTGGGCTCTTCAAGTTATGTTTATGCTTTATTTTCACTGTATAATGTACTGACAGATATGTAACTCCAAAAATGCAGTATATCATTTTGGTTTACGGAGGAAAAGGAAAACTAAAATTAAATGCTGCAGACCCCCCTTTCCCAATGAGTCAAAAAGTTATTTTCAGACACTAGTTGTATTACTCACTAAACTGCTTTCATGCTGTGGTGTTTGGAAATACCTTTGCTTATCTTACACTACTAAATCCTTCTGTTCTACAATCCTGTCTGCTAAATTTGCCTGAGGTTTAGTTATCTCTCTGCCTTGACTTAATAACCGCGTTTGTTCTTGTTGACTAAAGTATCATTTAAAGGGACTAGGGGACATTGGGGACACGTATGCAGCGTCAACTGACAGTGTTGATACGGGAAGGAAACGGTCGCGGTGAATTCAAACACTGCAAGGGATAGTTATGGATTCTTCTGCTGTCAGCAAACGATCCAGATCAACTGAAAGACACTAAAAAGTGGCACTACGAAGAAAAAGACTTTATCAGCGTAGTAAACAATGTTATAGCTTCAGTTTGTACACACTCCCGTTTCGGCTTCGCTAGTGGCTGCAGTTGCCACAGCGCCAGTCGTGGCACTCATGAGTCTAATTTCTTAATCTTGCCTCAAGTCCCTTTACGTGTCAAGGAAAACGATTGAAGATATGTGATTTTAGCATGATTTCAGTAATTCATTTTACTAACTTCTGTAGTTTCTTATTTTTTATAATTCACTGGTTTTGACTTCACAGTTTATTTGATCATGACTATTTATATAATATAATTAATTACAATGGTTATATTGTGGTCTGTTCTTTTCAATCTCAAATGTATTGGCATGGTGTTGGCAATGTGCTGGCATAGTAATGTGTCAGTGTTACCCGGTGCATGGAGCAGAGATAACTTCTAGGTGTTTGACAGTTTTTCCATTTCTGTTTTCTGCACAAATCATTCAACTTTTATTTCAAAGGAACAATAACAAACTGCCTGAAAGTGCATGGATCCAAAAGCCCCTAAAAATTTCTTGACAAATTATCGTTTTTTGAAAAGCTTTGTAATACACATGTCTGGAATTCCACTTTCTCTCAGTGCCACTGCTGCACACGTATGAAATGTGGTCCTTCAGAAGATACTAATAAAAACAGCTACATGCCAGTGGTCTACATTGTTAAGTCTGCAATCAACATATAATTGTTACAATGGTTTTGCAAAGGTCATGAAACTTAATTCGGGATCAAAAAACGAGCACAAATTGTTTCTTGTGAACATCACCAGGTCACGCTTTGAATTTGTATGTATCTATGCATATTGTTTTTTAATTCACTCTTTTGAAGGGGCTGCAGAGTTGGCTGAAAGATTTGAGGTTAGAAATAGGAATGCTGGCGGTGGACGCAGCAGGGCGTCTAAGGGAGGGGGGCTGCAGGACTCTGATTGGGGTCGCTGAAGGGAGGGCTTTAGGGGGCTGTGGTAAGAAGATAAGGGGCTGGATGTGTGGCTGGGAAGCTGAGCAGGGGGTGGGATGGGGAGCGGAGGGGGGTTGAATGCTGTTGTAGCCTGCAGCCTTGCAGAGCAGTGATAACCAGCAACCAGACCTCTGTCTTACCTCCCTCTCACCCTGTCCTCCACTCACTTCTCTGTGCAGCTGTATGATGCACTGTTGAACTCGACAGTGGCACCCATTTCCAACGAGTGATGCCATGATGTGTTGTAAGCTCAGTGTTAGTTGGCTGAAGTGTCTCGGCTGACAACACTATAGACTCCTGAAAGCATCAGTATCTAGCTAGGTTATATAATTTTTCAACACAGAAGAGCTTTGGAGATTTTGTAGAAATGCGTTAGATAAACTACTTAAAAGAAAATGACAAAAACAATTGAAAAGACAATGGCTGTAATGGTATCCTTCTTTCTCGTGTACTGGGAAATCTACAAGGTTTGACCTAACAAGACCTGCACTTATCTTCCTGCAGTCTCTTATCTACCATGGGTTTCGGCTTTCACACCATTGCAACCGCAGGACTTGTTAGGGTCATGATAGGCCATCAATGGACAATTTAGGAAACACGTTGGGGTTTAAAATTAGAGAGTGATTTGAAAATGTAGTAAGCCTATGTTGGAAAAGCAGTTTCTCCATGTGGATCTGGAAAATATGTTTTATTCATGGGAAACCGTCAATAATATCGGTTGGTATTTTGTAGAAGGGACACCAAATAATAATGAGATAGTAAATGTACTAATGTGCTAATGCAAATTATCACGTCATTCACTTTAGACTTCTGGTATTGATTTTCCACCCACACCCCCCGTGGGTTGTCACACATGAACATAGGAGATTTTTAGGAGAATGTTTGGAAAATTTGGTCCAGTCTTTTTTCCACAGTTGCCATTCACTGAAGCACAACACAGCAGGAAGCTTTCTGCTGAGGATTCGCTCTACAAACTGGAAATGGAGGAAGCAAGAGTGTAGGGGAATTATCTAGGAGGATGAGGAGGCAGCTCATGATGGGAAAAATGAGGCTGCTAAGTCACAAAATGTTGTAGGCTGTGAGTGGACTACTGTCCAACTTGGTGCAGTCTTAGGAAAGATACCGGGAAATGAAGGGCAACTGGATGCAAAAGGAAATTTCTGCACACTTAGTCTGTGCAAAATGTAACTTTATTACTGAGCTTTCGATCCCAGAGGATCTTCATCACAGGTTTGCTCTGATGAATCAAAAGCTCTAAGACCTAAAGCTCAGTAATAAAGTGAAATTTTGCACAGAGTAAGTGTGCAGAAATTCCTTTTAGCAAATCAAAAAATTTAAAAAATAGCAGATGAGTTCTTATTGTGTCAAAAAGAGCTCTGCATGTATCCACAATAAGCGTAGAGCAAGACAGAGTAGCATTCGGGTCAGCAGAAAGGATGAAATTTCACCTGCTCACACACACTGCAGGTACAAGTGCTCTTGAATGTTTGCTGACAGGTTCATACAGTACATTGTTTCACCCACTGATGTTCTGGAGATTTTACTCAGAGCCTGGATCGAAGGTCTCCACAGAAAGCACAGAGCAAATGCTGTGGATGTTTACATTCTTACATTTCAGGACTCCAGAGCACGTGTGACAACTGCTTTACAGATGCGGGCATGAAAAAATTCTGCCTTTTTCTGCCAGAAGTGGTGCAGTAATAGTGCACTATTACTGCACTATCACTGGCTGAATGATTTGTCCCTACTGTCCCTACTTCATCACGCACGGTGTCCAAACTTGGCGTGTGGAAACGTCCTTGTTCCGGGCGTTCATTTATGCTCTGAAATCATTTCCCCTGGGCACACAGGCGTTTCTCTGTGCGATTGAATTAGCAGACAAGTCGCTGGTAAGTGGCTGGCAGTCGGCAGAAAGGGTAACTTTTTCATGCCCGCATCTGTAATTAAAGCGGCTGATATGGTGCGAAAACTTCACAGAAAATATGACAAAGCATTTACTACCAGTGTGTTGCTTTCAATTTGTGAATGCATACACATGATCTTAGCTCAAGAAGTAGCCACATATACTCTCTGGAAAGAAAACACTTTACTGCAACAGTTCTGACCCTTTTTTTTTTCTTTTTTTTGTGATAGACGGAGATTCCCCTGCATCTGCTTTTTCGGATTGCTTTCCATTAATAGGCTACGTCTCCACAGAAATTATGTGCTTCTGTGTGTAAAAAGTTTGAACCTAATTGTCGCATTTTGTTACGAAAATCGTGATGTTCATGTGTGAAATCAGCTTATAAGACTTCTCCCTGGCACATCGTGCATACAGTAAGGATTCTCTGTAGCTTATTAGTGCAAGTGCGACTTGAGAAATAAGGAGTATTTACATCAATGTAGACTCCTGTGGTGAAATACTACATGATGGTTAAAAAAGTCCTGTGAAGTAAGGTTATTTTCTCAACAGCTTTTCTTGGCCATCATAGATGTTTACTCTGAATGTGTATCTCACTGTTACCACGTATGGGAGTGTGTTTGAATGTGCCTGGGTGCGTGCATGGCGGGGCCACAGCCACGTATGTTTGAAGCAAGTGCTGTCAGTTAGCTGGAATGTGGCACTACCGCCAATGCTAAGATGGCTGCCAAGTTCTAAGATGGCTGCCAGGATTACACCCAGTCAGTGAGAGACACAGAGGAGCGAGAGATTCGGCTCTTTCTCAGTTCTGCGCTCCTTCTTTCCTTCATTCTTGCTCTTGTCTGTCTCGCTGCTCCCTCTCTGTGGATAAGCAGTGCTTCGTAGGCAGTGAGACAGGTCTGTTATTGTTTCTGCTCAGTAATCTGTGGCTTAGTGTGGCTGCAAGGCAAGTGCTGCTGGCAGGAATCTGTGTGCTCTGTTATCACCTACAGCCTGCAGATAAACACCTCCTTTAGCTAGCTAGTTAGCTAGCTACAGTCTAGCAGAGTCTGAATGGACAGCCAGCTGCATCAGTCCCCCACCTCTTAAGAGCTCAGGATATGGAGATCAGACTCATTTCCCAATTTGCTCTCATTGACAAGAAGAGTGAGGAACTCTATACAGCTCCCCAGCATTTTACATATCCAAACACTTTCATAGACATATGATATTTATTCAGCCCTCACAAGAGTACCACCTCGTCAGCCGAAGCCAACGTTTCTCAGTACCCATGCAACACCTCATTCTGCAACTTCTTTGCTTAGCCTGTTGTGCCCTAATTGTACACCTGTGTTGCCAAGACTTGGCATGTTTGTGTCTACTCTCCAACCAAAGCTTCAGTAATTTGTAAGACTAGTCATAACAGTTCTGCGAATGTTTTTCTCTGCTATACTTTGATCCCAAGCAGAAGAGCTTTGCCTCAACTTCTTTGGTACATCCAGACTGGCATGGTCAGCTTTTTCTATTTCATCTGTGTGTATATCTTAATGCATATTATTCATGTTCATGCAAGGATTACAACATGCATTACAGTTTGAAGCCAAAGTATTGGAGAAACATATCGAAAGAAAGAGTGCACATGTTTGGGTGTGTGTGTGTGTGAGTGCACATATTGTGTGTATGGTGCTCTGTTTATGCAGAGTAAATCCCTACCAGCAAGAAAGTATTAAATAGGATTAGGGTGAGGGATATGATTGCGTGGTTAGATACTCAATAGCGTAGCAGCATAGTGGAAATCATTGCACCTTGATTGTGCAAGGACAGAAGTAGCGGGAGACAACATTCTTTGATACAAGACTGTCACACAAAAATGTGTGAATTTACACAGACATATATTCACAAGATGTATAAGCATATCCCAGCACATACTGCTTATCCCTCTGAGTTCCTGTCACACCTCATATATCAGTCTTGGCTTCTTGAGCACATATTTATGATACATTAAAATATTTTTACACGTACAGATTTTCATTAGTTTCTGCTTGCAAACCAGATCATAACGTCTTCTCTTTATCTGTTTTCGTCTGTCTGTGTCTTTTTCCATGTAGAATCTGGACAATCAGACAGCTCAAGCCAACAGGGAGACACAGACATCAAACCACCACCCAATGGTAAGTATTAGCTTGCACATGTTCATGCTTAATGACTCTCAACTCAGCATATTACAATTGATTCCATTTTTCTCATCGGTCTAAGCCAGGGGTGTCCAGCTCTGGTCCTCGAGGGCCACAATCCTGCAGGTTTTCAAGGCCTCCTTCTGACAACACACCTGACTTAAATTAATAAGTCATTGTGCAGAGCTTCATGGGCTAGTTGATTCATTTAATTTGAGTCAGGTGTGTTGGTTCAGGCGGGCATAGAAAACCTGCAGGACAGCGGCCCTCGAGGACCGACTTTGAACACCCGTGGTCCGAGCATATTCCAATCAGCACGAACATGAACAGAGTTACAGATGGTTGACCTTTCAAAGGAGTTGAACAGTATGAACTTTTGCTGTTTCTGTTTTTTAACTTTTCTGTGTTTGTTTGTCCTGATCAAATCCATTTTCACACAGGACACCTGAGTTTCCAGGACTGCTTTGTCACTTCCGGGGTGTGGAATGTGGCGGAGCTGGTCAGAGTGTCACAAAGTGAGTGAAATTTAGAGTCCATATGTTCCATAACTAATTTTTGAAGGAATCTACCTCTAGCACTGTATTCAACTCTGAGGATGAGTTTTTTTGTTGTTGCTCTGAAAATGTGAATATGGCAGAATAATGCCTACAGTATCATCTCAGTTCACATTTGCATATTTCCCTACCTTCTTTCTTTTTCTGTTCTCTCTTGCTTTCCTTTCTATTTGTCCCTCTCAGCACCCGTAGCCACAGCATCGGGGCCTAACTTCTCACTTGCTGACCTGGACAGCAGTCCCAGTTACTACAACATTAACCAGGTGGCTCTAGGGCGGCGCTCCCTCACCTCCCCTCCTTCTACCAGGTAAACACTCTTTACACCCTCTCCTCACAGACAGCAGTGGTATAGCGTGTACAGTGGTGTGTGTTGCACATTTTCTCAGGAGGATAACATTGATTTCTTTCTTGGTCTTCAAGGAAAGACAGACAGTTCAAGTCATATCATTTGAAGTGATATTTAGTATACGAGCCAGATTTACTAAACAGTACTCCAACCAGGAAATCAGTGAGTTACCAGGGGCCCGTAGTGCAAAGGTGAATTAATATATCCGAGCTATCTTTCCATTACCTCTCCATTACCTGGGTTGACTAATCAGACAATATAAACGGACATCACTTCGATCACTTAATTTCACTTTATTACAGCACAACTGTTTGGGCAGTTTCTTCACTTTCCTTTAGATTTTCCACTCACTTCTTTTGAGGCTCATCTCATGTGAGCGCATTTTGTGTTGGAATATAGACAGTTTCAAAGTTTACAAACATTGTGATCTTTTGATGGGCGTAGACTTTGGTAGTAGGGCTGGGACGATTCGTCGACGTAATCGATTACGTCGACGCAAAAAATACGTCGACGCAAAATATACGTACCGATGCGTCATCAGACCAAAACAAAGATGGCGGCGCCATGCGACTTCAGACTAAAACAAAGATGGCGGCGCGATCTCCGCGAGTGGCTCTTCCAAGTTTCCAAAGTGTAAGGCAGTGAAGGCCCACACTCGTTTATCGAAGGTATAACTATATATTAGGGATGACGAATCCGAAGCCTAATGAGACATGAGACAACTTCCGTGAGATGGACGCCATGTCTTCAGACACGTCAGGCCTGTTTGAGACGGTCAGCATTAAGCATGAGCTCCATCTGCTGGCCGTGGGTGGAACTGCAGCTGATGCCGGCAGCTGTCTCGTCTCTGACTGAATATAATTAAAGTCACGTTCTCAACCTCATGTTCGTGTTTCATCTGTTGGGAATAGTATTGTTTAATCACTTTTTTTTAATCACTTCTTTTTTATTATTATTTTCATGTAAATGAAAGAATTAAAAGCCTGTTTTTCAGTCCGCTGTGTTTTCAACATAAATTTTACATTCTGTTGGTTCATGAATAAGTCCATGACAGGCTGCTGGTTCCCACTGCCTTTTTATTCATGCTCTGTTTTACATTTTAGATATCTTTATCAGCATATATAAATTGCTGTCTGTCAATTTATGAGGAGATAATCGATAATCGAATCGAATCGAGTCGAATCGAGCTAAAAAAGTGAATCGTTAGATTAATCGATGCATCGAAAAAATAATCGATAGATTAATCGTTTAAAAAATAATCGTTTAACACAGCCCTATTTGGTAGCGTTTTTTAAAATGGAGGGTTTTCAAACGAGTGGTTTAAGTCTGGGTAATTGGAATATGTACAGACACCTGTAGCATAACATCATGGTGCAGTTTCTTTTGTGCCCACATCCCTGCCCTGAACACATACGCATGCACTGCACATGCGTAGACATGCATACCTGAACACACACGTCACAGCCACTCAAGAGAATTGCTAATACTCACCAGTAGTGATGCGTGGCTCGGTGTGTCTTTGCTTGACTTTTCTGACGTAAGATCGCAGATTGCTGCACCTGCCCCGCAATCAATGTGAAAATTTCTTCAACTGATCCAACCCGTGGTGTATGAATCAGCAGGCTGGCTTATCCTTACAACTTACGGAAATGGTATGAAGATCTTTCATGGAAGCAGTAGTTTGCAGTAGTTTTTTAATAAGATTTTTTTTTTTTTTTTTATTTATACAACTTTTATATAGTTTTCAGTCACTTAATGTTGTAATTTTTCAAAAAATTATTTCCTGATCCACCTGACGATCTATTTAAAGGTATTGCAGCATTGTTTGCAAAAATGCAGTTCTGCAAAATGAGACCACTCTATACCCAACATGAGTGCCATTTAGTTCATGATATTACACACGAGCCAATCACATGCTCAACAATTAGCTCAGAAGGTCAAGGTTGAGGGTGCTGCTAGGTAGAAAAGAAACGCATAAAGCTCCAGTCAATTCATTATTGTATAAAATACTGTATCTGTGGTTTCTACAAAAATAATTTTGATGTCAATCATGTCAATCATGTAGAGTCCACAGATTTTAGCCATTATAGGTATTTAACATGCTTACTGTATGGACAAACTTTTTAGTAATTAAGAGACAACTTTTCTGAAAGTGGGCACCAGCCAGGTCTCTATTTCTACTTCTGAGACACTGAATACAATCTACAGTGTTTCCATAAACATTATCCTGGAGCCTGGACCAATTTTAATACTTAAAGGCTGATAATAGATAAACTAATCACCTCTTGGGATGTTTGCACCTTAATTAGGGTTATGCTGTGCTGTGCTGTGCTGTGCTGCAACCCTCTAGCCATTAATCACTAGCACTTTCTTCCAACTACAGTCATGTTAAAAAAGAAAGCACTCTATGTTTTAATTTTAAGGTTTTACATATTTGTACATAGTAATATGATAATAATAATAATAGTTATAATAATAATAATAATAATAATAATAATAATAATACGTTTTAACATTAGGTTCAGTATGACCACAGATAACCATCAACATGACATAGGCTACTATACCCTATTGTCATTTATTTGGGAAAAAAAAACTAAGCCAAATAGCAGTAGCAGTGTGTGAAAACTAATTAACTTGTGATTTGACAGCTTATAAAGCCACCTTCAGCAAAAGTAACTTGTGGTAGTCATTTCCTGGGTCTTTCTATATAGTTGTAAAAAGTATTTATTCTTTACAACATTGCTTCAGTTGAGGTTTTAGGATTTATTTTTGCATGAATGCTGTTTAAGGTCTCATCGCAGCATTTCAGTCAGGTTAATTTCTTGATTTATTTGACTCGGCCATTGATTCACACAGATTTGCTGTTATACGAGGGATTATTGTTCTGTTGCATGACCCAATTTTCAATCCAGCTATACAGTAGCTGTCAGACAGATGCCTTCATATTTGACTCTAAAATACTTACATTTACAGTGTTCATGGTCAAGTCAATGGCTGCAAACTTCCCAGGCCTTCTGTCTGCAAACACAAGCCCACGTGAGGTGCTTTAGCTGATATGCCACATTCACTTCTCTATCATGATGTTGTGCTCTATGAACACACATCTCCTCATGGGTCTTTTAGTCCAAAACATATTCCTCCAAAAGTCTTTTGATGTTTGAAATCTTACAATTTCCCTCTGGGATTAATAAAGTACCTTTCCTTTCATTTGTAATCAGACACAAAACAGTGCTGCCATGTTTGTTTTAAAGAGTTGAGGCTTTCTCTTGGCAAGCTTTCCAAATAAGCCATACTTGTTCAGTGTATTTCTAATTGACCTATGGCTAAGCCACACCCCCTCCACTCACTTGGACAAACGATCAACATTCGATGACAGGTGCTATGTGACGTCTCGGGATATGACAGCTGTCAACACGGACAGCAGACGCGGGATCAGACAGAGAGACCATGACAAGATAAAAAAAAAACATTAAAAACAGAAAACATTGCTCACAAGTCTGAAACTGTGAGTCGAAATCAAGCTTGTGAAGTCTCTGGAATGCGACTACTGCGCCTGCACTCTTAGTTTCTTGTACAAACTACTGCACAGCTGCCGTTCTTGTGCCAAAAAGTGATCGTCTGCCAAAAACTGATTAAACAGCCACAGGAGCGAAGTAGAGTCTGACTGCAGCGTGGAAGCCAGAGGCATGTCATTACCGACGTTACAACACGACACCTATACTACATGACAGCTATAGCTGACCTTTTATGTACCATTACCGAAGTACAAAAACTAGCACATTTGGCTAGCATTAGCTAACTTAAACTAACATTAGGGATGTTAAAGATAACTTCATATTTCTTTCCAGCAAAGTGACAATATGTTGCCTCAAATATGATGTTGCCTTACCTTAAAACAGATGTAGACATCCTTGTTCATTTTATCCACATTCAATTGATGTTGTGGTCTGCTACATAACTTTATCCAAAGCACACACTATTCTCGTTTGAGATGTGGCTTGGGAAAGGGCAAAAAGTACACCCCTTCACCCAGCCTCTCAGCATACCTAGTGTTGGAGTTGCATGTACTCCATGCACACCGTTTGACCATTTTAAACAAAAAAACCCACATAAAAATAAACAAAAACGGACTAACGTCAGTGCATTTCAATGGACGTTCAAGCAGAGAATGTCCGAGTGTATTGGGTTAGCTGCGTGCACTGTGATTGGCCCATCGCATTTGTGGGCGTGGCTTAGCCATAAGTCAATTATACTATAACATATAACATGTTTATTGATGCCTGTAGAGTCTGAGCTGTAGCTGTTGGGTCTTTTTTAGCAGTTTCTCTGAACATGTTATGGTTGGATGTTGGGATGTTGGGACTTGTTATGATGTTCAGTCTGGGGAAGACTGGCAACTGTCTTTAATTTTTTTTTTTTTCTCACTTGTGACTTGTCTGTCTGACTTTAAAATAAGGAACTTTATATTCATTGAAAATACCTCTTTACCTTTTCCGGATTGATGAGGAGTAACAATAGCTCCTCAGAGATCATTGCCGTTTTTCCTCTTGACACACCTGAATGGTGTGTCACTGCCAAAATATTTGCTTTCATAGAGGTAATCACACCTGTTCCTTATCAGTTAATCAAGTGCATTTTATTAGCAGCACCTGGTTGATACTTATTCTTTATGTTCCCTTGGAAACAGTAAGAGTTTACTTGGTTGTTTCTAAACTGATTCTGCATTTTTGACTTAACTTGTTGTTGAATAAAACAATGTGATATTGTTCTACTGAGTTTTTTGTTTTTTATCTCTTCAAGCCTAAACCATCATTCCTTAAACGGAATACTCTTTCTTGTTCAACACAGTTGTATATTACAACTTGGTTGCACATAGGGCCCCCTCTTCCATAGGAAAGGTTCGGCCACATTTGCAGGGAGAGCATTTGCATGTAGGCCTTTCGATTTTAATCAAGTTTATCAGATAAAACACTAAATAATTTTATGATTAATTACCAATTAACTAAACAGTGTGGTGTGATTAAGTATGATTAGAAATTTTAATCACTTTACACCCCTAAGTTTGATTGGTCCCGATCAGGAAAGGCCACTTATCTGATCTGTTTTATTACAGAAATGGCTTGTTATTATTTAAAGTATGAGTTTAAACACCAGCTAACAGTAGCTGCGTTTACATGGAGCACTTTTGATCCAATCGGCCAATCGGAAAGAATTTTTAATCTAATCAAGAGGGGTGGTTTAAACCTTTTCACGATCAGATCAGCAGGAAAATATGGGACTGGAAACAGGAAAAAACAGAATGGGACTGTGAAGGAAACAATGTTCTTGTTAGACACATAAAGAAATAAAGATTATTAAGCATTTCGGCAGTCAGAAGGTTCAAAATAAAAAAAAATAAAAAACCTCTCTTCTTCCAAACTAGTTGGCATTGGTCATGTCTAAAGCATTCCAGTCATATTAAATCTGTCCATCTTGTCAACACAACTGATTGGATCACTTTTTCCAGCGTTCATGTATACATAGCTGGAATCTCTGGTCGAAATGATTTCATTCAGATAGATGAAATATTTCTCCATGTAAACGCAGCTACTGAACTCTTTAGTCTCAGTGCTCATATTTGGACTAATTTTTATTTCATATATTTATGGGATTCATGGAAAGAAGTTTTTTCCTTTCTAAAGTACTAGATGATTTTAAGTGTATTGCTTTTTATTATTTTTGGGACTCCCAAGTTGTCTTAGATTTCCTCCAAATTAAAAATAACATGCCTCAGCAATTAATGTGCACTAATGAAATCTTCCTCTGCCATTGCAAATAAACCACCTAATGCTCTCTGTTCTCAGTGATGTCTGCTTCTTGCTGCAGTTATAACAGCCCTGTCAAGTGCTTTTATTTTCTAGTAAATAATGGTTCAATAAGTAGTACAGTGACTATGGCAAACCCACTTTACTATTATCCAAATTATGACCTTTTGGTAAAAGGGAAAGTCCTACGCATAAAATTTTTCCCCTCTTCAAGGACAAAGGAAATAAGAATGTGGTTGTGAATGTTCTTTTTCTATGGACACACAGGATCTACCACAAGTCTAGCGCATCCAAGGCTGTTCCCAGTCTTGAAACTTCTTTATATATGTGTACGTGTGTGTCTGTTAGCTGCTGTCCTCTTTATGAATGCATGATGTCTCTTTCTGCTTTTTTCTTTTCTCTTCCTCTTTCTGTCCTCTTACCTGCTGTCAATTTAGGTCTGAGGTGGAGTTGTACGCAAACCTTCCACGGAGGTAGTTATAAACACCTAAAATATATAAATTAATGAAACACATGAATAGAAAAACAGACACAAATACACACAGAGTATTTTTTTGGCTGTCTCTGCTAACTTTTCTGTTTCCTCCTTTTTACATTTGTTTTGTCACTACTTGTGCTTTGTCTGTTCAAGTCTAAGATGTTGCATAAGTAATCTTGTCTTCTCTAATGTGGTGTGCAAAAGTTGAAGTTTGTGTATATGATCACCTTTTTTATCCATTTTTTTTTAATTCTATGTGTTGCTTTCTTGCACCATACATTTACCACACGGATACTTATATGAAATAAGTCATACCTCATCTGTCCCTCTCTCTCTGCCTTCCACCAAATATCTTCCCGTGCTCTCAGCTCCACCAAGAGGAAGTCCTTAGACGACAGTGAGCTGGAGAGCCCCACAGACGATGTTTTCTATCCTGGACGTTCGCCTGCTGCCAGCTCTTCCCAGTCCAGTGCGTGGCCCAGTGACATGGATGCAGGTATCCTCTCATCCCACTCCACACTTGTCACCGGCTGTTCAAGCATCATGAAACCTTTGCACCTTCTTATCTGACCCTCACACCGCCAGAAAGTCCAAACAGATCCCTCCATCCAACTTTATGACTCATCCACTCTCTCCACACCATGAAATGCCTTCACTCTTACCTACTAATCATCATTCATAATATGTTGTGGCACAGTGACATTTAGTTTACAGAAATGGCAATAATCTATGCTAACAAAGTGACCCTTATGTTTAGTTTAAGTAGTTTAAAAGAGATTAAGTTGATAGACTCAGATCTATTGGCAAAGTTCTGAGGATACAGGAAGTCATTAGCACTTTAAGTGCCCGGTCTTTAAATGTTTAAAATAATTTGGTTTTATGACATTTATCTCAGTCAGTGACCAAGGTTGGTGGCAATCTTTTCCATTACTGTTCATTGATTTTTTTTTTTTTCTGGAGCATTGAAATTTAATCTGCCTCTTCAGTAATCATACCTCATTGTCCTATCACTGATAAGATCTTCCTACCCCCACCCCCGTTTGCTTCACCTCAAGGGTTCAGATCTCCTCATCCTCACCTTGAATACAGTCATCATGTAGTTAATATAATGTTGCACATTCATTCTCTCCCTTGATCGCACATTAATCTCACTCATAACTCTTTTCCCTTCCTTCTAATTCTCTCCTTTTCTTTCTCTCTTTGTCTCTCACTCTTTCCCTATCTCATTGTTAACAATACCCTTCTTCACTTTCAGTGCAGCACCATTTGGCGAGTGTGCAGGAGAGGAAGATAAAACATGAAAACGATGGCGTGCAGTTTCCTTACCATGGTTAGAACAACATTGATTACACTCATATCTATTTAATATTTTTCAGCCTTTATAAAGCACAGTCATTACTTTGTTTATATGTATGTGTGTTTTTATAAAACTAGGTAATGTATATGAAAAAAAAAAACTGTACATATGTATTTCAGTTATGTATGTGTGAGTGTGTGTTTCTGTTTTTGAATTGTCTAAATGCAGTGAGAAGGATATTCATCCAAAAATAACACTTGTATAATAATTTCACTTTTTACTTTTAGTTGTAATAGGCTTATGTCATTGATGTTTATCTCATTTTAGTAAGCAACTTTTACGGATTATCCAGTTCAAGTTTTATTCAGTGTGAAATTCAAGCCTGCAAGTAGCTCACCTCACATTCCTGGCTTTATCTCTAGACACTGTCAGTCTTCTGGGTGATACTTTAACTGTTTGGTGTCACCTTGCCTCCAGCCATGTTCACTTGCTGTGCCCATCCTGGCTCTCACATATGCACACTTGCACAATGACTTAGTCATATTCACACAGACCTCATATTCACACATACACATACACACAGTCTGTGCATATGTAAATAGAGATCCTCCACACACAGCAACTCATAGCCCTCCAACCCCCCTGGTCACACATTGCAACACACATGCTTATCATACTCCCCACCCCTGCAGGTGTTCAGCCTTGCTTCCATCCCTCTGTTGCTCGCTCCCTACCTTGCCTCAAATCCCTCTTCAAAACACTTCTGTGGATCAGAGGTGTTAAAAACCCATCCTTCAGTTCTCCCTTTAGCTCACCATCCCTGTCTCCCCTCTGTCTAATTGAAAATATGAACAGCAGGAGGTTCCTTGGGGAAGGTGAAACATGTCATGGGAAAGAGGGTGGAGAGAGAACCAGAAATTAGGCAAATAAGTGGGAAAAGTGGGCAGTTCAAGAGGGGATAGAGGGGAGAGAGGAAGACTTTGGTGAACTCAAATGGTGATGGCTGATGAGAGAAGAGTTAATTAGTGTGTGAACTAAAGGAGCCAAGAGTCTTGGTTAGATTTTGCGACAGTCTACTCTCACTTGAGCTTCAGCGGCTGCTCCACTTAGCTGTAAATGTAATTAAGAGGTTGCTCATCAGAGCCGCAACAGAGGCTCCTGCACACCTTAGCGCATCCAAGCCTCACTCCCTGTCTCTTTCCGCGCTCTCTCTCTCTGTGTCTATCCAGTGTGCAGTCTCATACACCCATCATATATGAGTGCAGAAAAGCATGAAACTCTGGACCCTTTACTCAGTCATATAAAATCAAAGTTTAAATATGGAGTGTTATTAGGTTAAACCAAGAAAATAAACAAGGGATTGACGGATAAGTGAGGGCAGTGAAACAAACTGGAGTATGTGGGATTTTGGTGTAATGTATCTGCAATTTTCCAAATTGTCCCACCTCCTACTGACAGATTTCATCAGGGATTCCCGTTAAGGTGGGGGGTATGTAAGCAAGTGCATACACACACTCACGCCAGTGAACAAAGTGAGGGGACCCCACAGGAGCACTGTAAAGTAACACATGTACAAAAGATGCATTCATATGTACAAGTCACACAAGCGATTCAGATGTAGACGTGACGGATTTTTGCACACATAACACACAGCCCAATCAGACACATACACATGCACAGCTGAAGCCTGGTCCCAGATGGTGTTTCCGTGTGTGTATAGCCTTGGGATCCATGATGATGCTGGAGACAGCTGCTCCACAGGGGCAAGGAGGAGTAAGGGGAGGTTAGAGGACGCAATCGAAACAGCCATGATTTCATATTAGTTCCAAATGATTGTGAAATTTTCCCGAGACACCAGAGACTCGTGGTGGTGAGGGTCTTGCTCTGTGTTTTGGGTTAAATGTTACATGCCCTCAGAGGGTCCTGGCTGGACTTCCAGTAATGGACATATGTGGCTGAAATCACTGGAGAGAGAATTCCCCAACTTTGCTTTACTTATTTAAATCACTATCCCTGCCTTTTCCAACGGTGTGTGTGTGTGAGAGAGACAGAGAGAGAGAGAGAGAGAGAGAGAGAGAGTTTGCGTGTGTGTGTGTGTGTGTGTGTGTGTGTGTGTCTGCGTCTGTCTGTTATTCAGAGGCGCATCTGGTGGCAGGCCTGTTAGTGCAAAGAGACAGAAGGGTCATCATGGGAACGCTTGATTAGTTGCCAGTGAAATACTAAGGCTTGCCAGAAGTGGAAACAGTGCAGTTTTGGCACACTTACACATGCACACAGACACACAAGCCAGATCAAACCACTGCTCAGTCTGTAAAGTACTGAAAGTGTTGTCTGTTAACATCTCCTTCCTGATTGTTACAATGCCATAACTTCCTCTCTATATAAATGTCTCCTGATTCACGTCGTCTTCTATTTTTTGGGCTTTTCTCTATACTTAAGGTTAGTTTTATTCATTTAAACCACAATGGTGTAATCAACAAAGATATGCATTTTTCCGGCTTTCCTCCAATCTGAGATTTTCCTAGCTCTCCCCTCCAGTGTCTTTCCATCTCTTATTTCCACCTTTCTCCCACCAGTGCGACAGTGTCATAGCAATCACTGCTAACTGCTGGTGTCAGAAGTGGGATTGGGGTTGTTTTCATGCTTGGAATCTCTCTGACAGCACAATACACCCCCAGACTCCCGCTACAGTTGGGGAGTGGGGGGCTGGGGGGTGCGTGTGGGGGTTATATATCTGCTAAAGACATAAATGGTTCACACGAATTCACTCCCACCTGCTTGAGACTTAACTCTTTCACAGAGGGAGGGAAGGTTTTACACGCCCCCACACTCCCATAGACTTTCACACATCTCCAGCTGGAGAAATGAGGAAGAATCATATTTAATGCCTTGTTTGAAGCGGAGGGGGCACAGAAATAGACCACAAAACAACAGTCCAAAAAAAAAAGTTAAAAACAAGTACAGTGTTAAAACAGTCACTTGTTAGAGAGATTAAAACGAAACTTACAGAGGAAGAAATGTGTCTGTTGTTGCATCAGTTAAATGTGGCGGCCTTTACGGTGCGTTCAGACGTGCGTGAGTGTGTGGGTGTGAGAGATAATAACCATTTTTAACATCTTATGACATCCCAATTTCATACATGTTGTCAGAGCAATGCAATGATGAAAAAAGAAAAAAGACTTGCTGCATTTTTCACAGGTTCTGCTTTGCTCTCTTGCTCCCTCACATCTTTTCATGTCTCCCATATTCTTCTCGCCTCTCTCCCTCTGTCTCAGCTCTCTGTCCGTCTGCTTGTCTTTCGCACTCAGCAGCTGCCGTGTCCATACTGTACAGTGTGTGCTATTTCTGAATGAAGCTGTCCTCTCGTGCGGCCAGCCTGTGAGCTTCGTTGAAGCCAGACCACAGCTAGCTGACTGTGGCTGAATGGTGGCCACGCTCATACACAGAGAAACCCGAAAGTTGGCACCTGAAAGAGAGAGAGAAGCAGAAAGAGATGAGACAGAAAATAATACAGTGGCAGAGTAGAGATTATTATAGCTACAGATGTTCATTGGCACCAAAACAAAGACCACATTCAGTTTGGATTTAGCTGTTTTTTTCTCTTTTTTCCTTTGAAGACATGCTCTTAGATGATTGAATATCCCCCCCGTCCATAACTATAAGACTATACAGCAGGGAATCCTATCGCTTCTCTCAACCCATGATTGGCTCTCATGACCTGGGTCCTTTGAATATCTTGATGTTGTCCAGTTAATCTTTTCAGAGTCCTGACTGACGTATTGATAAAAACAAGAGTCAGTGGCTTTGAGCTCAAAAGGACGGGGAACAATGCACTGCCATCAGCCAATGAGATAATTAAACAACCTGATGACAAAATCATGATTGTTCAGGTCCCCTTCAATAAAAATCAAGTGATTTTTTAAGTGCAGCAAACTAAAAAGCAGTTGTTGATTAAAACCACCTCTCTCTTTTCCTCCCTTTTACCCCCACTTTTTTTTTGTTGATTCCATCTTTTTTTCTTTTTTTTTCTTTTTTTTTTTTTTTTTTTTTTTTTTCGCCAGGACTATCCTCGCCTGGTTCACTTAAGAAGCCGGGGAAGTTTGATTTCAACGCCCTGACTTCCCAGACGAGGTCCCCCCGCATGGCGTTCACACACCACCCGCTGCCTGTGCTGGCAGGAGTGAGACCAGGTGAGAGCCCTGCCACCACCCCAACAGCTCCAACCTCCCCCCTTTTAATTATCTGAAATAGAGAGAGAAGGAAAGGGAGCATTAAACTTGATCCCAGATTACCACATTTACAGCCCCCAAAATCCTAATCTAATCTATTACAATATCTCAATCGTGTGCCTGAACATGGGAATCCTAAGCACAAACTTTCCAGTCTTACAGTTGCAACTGCTGAGAAGCAATATGCCTACAGAGTTTGACCTGTTCAGTGTTACTGCTGTCATCATGGCTTGGCATAAAATCCTTTCTCTCTCTCTTTCAGCCTGTCTCCATCCATCCATTTTGTTTTTTACCATCTTTAAGCCTGTTATTATTATCATTGCATGGTACCAATGCTGCATCCATGCCTCACATCTTACTGCTTCATGCATTTGTCGTAATGTTTGTAGAAGTCAGTTCATGTGTTAACTCACTAAGCTTTTTAATCTGATGTGATGATCTTGCCTGGATGTGAAACGTCACCACATGGAGCAATCAGAAAAATAAACTGTATTTATTTTAATAACTCTTGCTTACACATAAAGCATATTAAAGTCAACAGGACATCTTTTTGTGTATTTCTTTGTACATTCAGACACAACATCGTAATTTTGTCTTTGAAAGAAATGTTTTGTATGTTTTGTTATGTTTTGTTTTGTTTTTTCAAACAATTGAGAGTGAATACTTAAAAAGCAGAAGCAACAAACATTAATACAGTATTTGAACTCAGATTCACACAGATGTACACTGTGGTGGATAAAATTCCCAAGTAATCAAGTAACTCTTGCTTCAATAGATGCACTAAGGGCAAGTTGTCCTCCGAAGACCTTTTCAGTCTGATAGGATAACCAGCGTGGTTTCTCTGTCTCCAGTAAAAGAATTCCCAATGTCTCTGAGACCTTTAGTTTGCCAGCAAGTCCCTGTAGGTTGGTCTCACTTTTCAAAGAAATAAACATGTCCTCTATCCGTCTCTCCCTCTCATTCCATTTCCCTCTCAAAGGGAAGGATTGGTCCACAGCCAAACCAGACCTGCCATCTAAAGGTCATTTGGACTTATTGGCCACCGTGTTGAGACGTATTAAATTTTACTTGCTGAGCTCCCTACAGTATATTTAGACCATCCAGTGTTGTCTGGATCTCACAATTAAGCTATGTAGTTCATCTGCACAGAACAGCGTCAGATATGCTCAAGAATCAAAAACCCCAAATGAAATTTAGAATTGAGTTGCGTTCCTGTTTTGTGCAGAAGGTGTTGAGGACTGTCTCAGCTTTCTTTGTTCCCCAGCTAACCTCATATACTCCACATTGTGTGTGAACCCTTGGCCAGGAGGTTTTCATGTAATAGATAGGCTGTAATGAGACAGTATTCAGAGACTGGGTCTTAGTGCACTTGTGCACGTACACAAGGATACACACTTGCATGCATGTGTAAATTTACACTCTTGTGGAGGACTCTCTGTACAAAAATGGCTGCCATCCAAATGGGATGTCCCTCCGAGGCCTTGGTTCCATAAAGAGACTGAAGGAGGGAAGGAGCGAGGGATGAAAAGAAAAATGGGGGTAGACAGAAAGGGGGGGGGGGGGGGGGGGGGGGGGGGGGCAGTTAGAGAGGCTCCTTGGCATATCCTGGACGGGTTGAAGCTGTTAACTGTTGTCGTATGGGTCGAGGGAGTGTGAGTGTTCTGGGGTTCGGACTGGATGGTTTACATCCGGTTTTTGGCTCTAGAATGACATGGAGAGCTGCCAGACTGACTGCTGCCTGATTAAACTAGTTTGGAGAGTCAGACATTGTGGCAGCGATTGCACACACAAACACACCAATATATTTAAAACCAAATGAAACTGCAGAAACCTTTAAAAGACACAGAGACAAACCAGCCCCGACACAAAAAGATGGGGGAACCACTTACACAAAGACCAGGAGAGTATCCACTTTGCGGGTACATTATACACAAGAGATAGTAGGTGACAGACATAATCACAGATGCTTGTTCGCCAGGCTCTCCTCACCTAGCAGCTTGCCTCTTTAGTTTGGTCAGCCAAATTGCCAAAGCCATAGAATCACAGCAGACAAGACAGACAGTGCAGCCTGGTGTCTGTATGTGTGTGTGTGTGTGTGTGTGTGTGGTCGGCTGGCTAACTGACTAATGTCTCTGGGAGGTGTTTTGTGGTCAGTTGGGAGTAGAGGGGAGATTCTCTCTCAAGCTTCAAACTACTGGGCAGAACCACACAGTAAGGATAATAATCAGATTGATTACACATCAGTGACAAGCAATAAAACAAAAGTGGAGAGAAATCCAGTGTGTGTGGCTTTGTCATACCCTAATGGTTCGTGTATGTGTGGCTGACAGAGAAAGAAATGAAGATGGAGCAGAAAGCTGAAAATACTGTGGCAAACTTGCCATTATGTGGCTGTGAAAATGTGTGTGTGTGCATGTGAAGCAATGCCAGGCTTACCAGAGGTTCAGCGAAATCTAGTAGGCTGACTTAGAAAATGAATGAGACCAGATGTTGCCCAGTAGCCGGGGATAATGCCAGGCATTATAAGCAGAAACAGCAGTTAGTCAATCGCAAGAGATTTTCACAGCATTTTTCTTTGCTAGTGCGATAATAGTCCTTAATGACAACCTGGTTGTAACCTGCCAGCTGTCATGGTGCTTAATTAAAACATATGCATCTCTTAAGTATTGTAGGTGTGCGTGTGTACTGTATGTTGTAGACAATTATGCATGTGTATCATAAGCTGAACCTCATTGTATTTTTCCCACTTTTGATCTACTCACATGTTTCTCTCTCCTCCCTTTTTCCATTCCTGCTTCCTGTTACCTTTGTCTTCTCAGGGAGTCCCCGTGCCTCAGCATCAGCCCTGCACTTCCCCTCACCCTCTATCATTCAGCAGTCCAGCCCGTACTTCACCCACCCCACCATACGCTACCATCACCACCAGGACCCTCTTAAGGAGTTTGTGCAGTTCGTGTGCACCGATGGCACAGGGCAGCCCAGTGCACAGGTAAGTGATTTGTGGGTCCTGCAAAGGAAGGACGGGTGACGTGTGTGATGGAAACTGACACTGAAGACAAATGATACGCAGTCAGTTAATCTCTTCTGACACTTGATTAACTCGTGGAATGAATGACAGAAACAAAGTTCTCGAAAATTTTATATCAAATGAGACATCAAGTGAGCTAAAAAACTGCACAATGAGGGAACCAGTTCTGAAGGTTTTAGGACAATTACATCAACAAGAGGCACCCGGATGTGTTTTTAACAGGGGCAAAAACTCAGCTAGAGAAAATTACAGGAGAGGGAGCCAAACTACCTTTGATTCATTCAAAATATTGCAAAATATTATGCTTTGTCCTACAGTTGAGCTGTAGGAAATCTTAATTAGTTGTGCAAAGAAAGGTAGAAAAAGGTTGGTCGAGGCAAAACGGGCAACTGACATTGAGGAAATTTTTGTTTTTAAAGAATTAGGAGTCAATGAAATTAACCCAAGCAGATTTTTTGTGACTGCAGGTAGACTTGAATGTGTGATGTTCCCTTTCACTCAGCAGCAAGAAGCACGTACACAGCTTTCCAGTTTGCTTCAGACTGTGTTATCATTTTGTTGCTTAAGCCATAATGGGGGATCAGGTCATGTAAATTGAAGCAAGTTATCAAAAAATATTTAATTACTATATCATTTATGTATCTGAGACTTGCTTTGAACTCGGCGAGAAATTCTTAAGAGCGCAGGGAAAATCTTCTGAAAAACACCATGTGATAGATGAAGTCTGCACTTCTGAATTAGTTAGAAAATGAAACACCAATGCTGATTGGAGAGGGGGAGGGGGTGTTTCTGGGTCACGGTTTAGTCTTTTTCTGGCAGAGATATTGGTTAATTTAGACATCCCTTTGAGAGCCCCAACAGCAAGACTTCCACTTATCAACTGCAGTGTACAGCTGACTGTCAGCTGGCCTTGGAGTTGTTTGTAAACGCTTTAACACAGACTAGTACTGTAAACCTCTACTGTAAACTTGGCCTTTTGAGCAGCTTTGAATCCACTTATATTGAGCCCTTTCTTCATATCCTATTATCCTTTGTTCTCATTGCTTAACACACTCAAAAAAAACACTGTCATTTTTTTCAAATTTGCACATGCACTTTCACCACGCACAGACACTCATGCAGACGGACATGCTGATTTTTCCTTTTGATTTGCTATAACTTCACTTAACTCTTCATCAACCTATGTAGACATCATTTCTTTTTTTTCTCTTGTGTGTGAGACAATGTTCATCACTTTTTGCTTTTATTCATTTATTTGTCTCTCAGTACTTTTCAATAGTGTGATTCGTATTATTGTTTTATTCTGATACAGTTCCCCTGTTTGAAAGTGAGCTTGTATGTCTCAGTTCAACATGTGTGGATCTTGCTGGTATTTGTCTACATTTCAGTCACTTTCTCTTTAAAGGGACTCCATCTTTGTGACCTTTTGTTGTGTGTGTGTGTGTGTTGAGGGGGGTCCCTGTACACTGTATAATATCAGGGTGTGTCATGCTCACCCTGTCTGTATGGTCCATCTGCAGCCTAATGGAGGTGGCCAGAGCAAAATGCCGGGCTCCTTCCTGCTGCCCCCGCCACCCCCGGTGGCACGCCCTGTGCCCCTCCCCATGCCCGACTCTAAAACCATCAGCACGCCCACTGACGGCGGACTCAGCTCACCCGCATCTCCGTGTAAGTCACCCCCCCCACTCCCACTCCCCTCCACAAACCCGCATTAATGCCCCAGTCGCCCCAAAGACTTCTCAGAAAGGCCAGTCGGAAACAATATTGGTAGAGGATCAATCCTTTTACATGTCCTCCTTCTACATCAGTCCTGCAAGACTGAAACAGAAGTAGCCATGACAGATATCCCGGTATTTATGTGCGGTATTGCCAAACTTGGTCTGTCTCCGGTCATCTTATGGTTCAACTACTATAAAGAGCACAGGTGTGGGGCATCTGTTATGGCTACCGCTATGGCCTCAGTCTGCTCAGTCAAACACTCAGCAGCCCCAGGAGCTTCACTCCTGTGTCATCTATCACCTAGTAGACTGCACACAACAGTACTGCACCAGCAAACTGCAGAATTATCAAGGCAGAAGCCACGCCTTTGCCAAACCAGAGATCCCCTTTTAATCTCCTCCGTAGCCCTTTTCAGACATGAGAAATATGTAACATTTAGAGATTTATCAAACTCTTATCATTGATACACAATTTGCATTTGCTTTAATGTTCCTGAGTGTTTTATTCAGAAATACACTCAGTAGTGATGCAGAAACCCGGTGCACACACATTATTTAACCTCTTTACCACATTACAGCCTGTAAAAACCAGAGTCCTCCAACAGTGACAGTTTTCATCTGTCATTTTGCCACAAGAGTACAGCATACATTCCTGCCAATGTTTGGTTTATGATGCATAAGGGATAAATTGCAGCAAATTGTGTCTTATCAGCACAAGAAACACAGTTTAACCATCATTTCTGTGCTGTCCGCAGTGTTTGGTAGAAGAGAAGCTACAGCTGCAGTCAGCAGTTAGTAACATTTATTTGGGTCAACAATTGAGGAAAAACAAACAGCAAATAAGAAACATTTTGCTGTCACACCAAATGACAAGGAAACCTGTTGGGCTGTCTGTTAAGGTGACTCCAGCAGTTCAGACCGGGTTGTGTTGACCTGATAAGATAAACGTGGCAAATTGTTGCAAAGTGGCATATTCATTCAGAAACTATGCCAGTGCGTTAAATTGCCATCACATTTATGGAAAGCAGTGCATGTCTGAAAGGGGCTTGTATTTCTTGCTCTCTCATCTCTGAAGTTTAGTCTTCTTTTCTCTCCTCATGTCTTTGCAAACCACCTCCTTCCTCCATTTTTTTCTCTCACTTCTCTTCAGTCTTTTTGTCTCTCTTTATCTCTCTCTGGTGTTGGATTTTCTGCTAGCACCACAAGAGGCAGTGCAGTTTATCTTCCTTCTACTGGATGTGTTTTGTAGTTTGCAAGAGCAGAGCTCAGCTTGTTTCCTCTGTAGCTGTTAGCCTTTGATCAACGCAGACTTTGCATGTCTGTCTGAGCAACAATACAATCTACTCTCGTCTCTCATTTCTTTTTCTTTTTTTTTTTTTTTTGCTTTCTTCTTTTCTCTATTTGATATGTGCTCATACCCTCCTTTCTTTGTTTCTTTTTCCTTTATTTCTCTCTTTTTTCCTTTTTAAGGGAACAAAATTAGGGCAGTTGGCGTGGACTCCAAAAAAACATGATGCCCCACTTTACCCACGCAATCCCCTCGCCATTTTCACACAAACCTCACAACAATTAAAAATTGAGAGCAACAAAAAAGACGAAAATCACAGTATAACAAGAACAACCTATCTCTCTAAACATGAATAATAGAATTTAATCAAACATGTCTAATTAGTGCTACACTGGGGGAGCGGGAGAGAGGAGTGTGATCAGAGAGCGGTGAGGCTTTGTCGGTTCCACCCACACAGGTGCGGTACAAGAGTCGGGTCATGGGAGAGGCACACCAAGAGGGGGCACCGGATGGAGCGACCTTCTCCCTCTAACTCTTTCTTCTCTCCTCTTTCTATCTGCTTTTCCTCCTCACCTTCCTTCCTTCCTACTCTCTGAATGACATGTCACTCTTATTTATTTATATTGACATCCATATAAATAAATATGGGACTTTGCGTCTTTTTCCCTCATCCCGGTGACTGTTATCACTGTATTTTTTTCTTCCTCTTTAAGTTTGTCTCTGATTATCAAAAATCTTAACAGCCATGAAACACACACACAAAAACACATGCATATGTTACAGTCACTCATGCATCAGTTTCCAGCTCTGTCACTGTTACCCCTGCACATCCCCATCCCCTCTCCTCACTCAGATCATGAACAGCAATGCTTTTACTCAGCAGTCATGTTGGAGTCCAGTTAGCACAACTGCCCTAAATTTGATCCTGTTGCATCATTGAGTGGTGTTACTGTGTATGAAAGATGCTCCCTATAAACTATTATGGGACATCACAGTTACTCCACCTATTTGTTAAATCTTTAGTGAACCCTTATTGGTTTTCTGTAGTTTCAGTGGCTCATTATTGAGGCCAGGGGCTGCTGAGGAACATCTGTGACTAACAGCACTGCCATACTTGAGGGCAAAATCTTCTCCATGTTAGCGCTGATCATTTCAGACTCTAGGCCCCCTCTTTACCATAGATTTATTGGTTGGGTAAAAGAAAATCTGCTAAGAATAAGTTCAAATCACCCATGTGGCCAATAGGAAATTAGTATTCCTGACCCTTAATGTATTTTCCAAATATTATGATATTAAAATATAAAGAAAGAAAATGGTAATGAGGGCATCAAACTCTGCTACAAGCTGAGTGTGTATGTGTATGTGTAAAAGCATGTACACACTTGTATCTCTCTGTTTATAGCATACTCCACGCCAGGCTCCACAGCTCCCAACCGGTTTGTCGGCATCGGAACACGGGACAACTTTCTGAATATCCCCCAGCAGACTCAGGTACCCTGCCAGCCTCCCTCATTTACCTAACATCCACATATCCACCTCCTCCTCCTCCTGTTTTGTGTCTTTTTCTTCCTTTTCACTCATCACCCCACTTCAAGCCTGACTCTGCACCTTGCTGTTCACGGATGCCACTGTCCAGGCATCTGGGTTTAAATGAACAAGCATGTTGTTGAGAGCGTAGTGAAGGCCATGATACAGAGGCAGCAATCAGTAACGGAATCCATGACCAGGATGATCAGAAATGATCTGCTGTATAGATACTTTGTGTAGGCATTCATAAAGGGTCAGGACTATCTAGGCCTAAGAACCCCAACTAAGGGTTAAATTAGTGTCTTCCAGAGTATCACGTTGCCTTCATCAGAAGTAGAAGATTTTAAAGCCCTTAAAAAAGCGATTTTATTACATTTTAACATATGAATATGGTTGATAAATTGTTTCCAGACTGTATCAACTGAAGCAGTGTTGCCCATGTATCAAGGCCTTTAGTTTCAGTATTGGTTTACAGTGTCTCCACCACAGTAGATTTCTCACAGTGAATGCAAGCAGTGCCAGTTAGTTTCAGCTCCAGCGGTGCTGATTTATATCTGCAAGGCCCCACGGTGTGTATTAATGCAGCGTGTGAGGCCAGCAGCACAGTGTCTTGGGCCTCCTCCATCACCAACACAACTTTTCTCATTAGGGGCTAACCGCACCTGCCTGCAGCCAACTCAGCTCTCCTGCCCTCCCCACACATGGAAACAATCTGCATTCCTCCTCGGCACAGCTCCGTTCAGCTGCCCCCACCCTCATCTCAGCCCAGCGCATCAGCAGCCCACGCTGCCTGAGTCCCCTGCTGCTCCCCAACCTCCCCACCTGCACCACTCTCCCACAGATGCAGCCTTGGCACAGACACGATCCAAATGTGTGCTAGTACATATGCACATACACTTCAACTCTTGCCCCTTATGCTTAAAAAAAAAAGAAAAAAGCTTTTACAACAACTTCCATTTGTTTAGAATTGTTGCTCCTTCTGAAAAATATGCCCGTTGAACCTTTCTGATGGCGTAACGTTAAGCACCGAGAGAACCTGGGCATGAGTACCAATAGCTCTCCATTAGCTGAGCCTAGTGGGTCAGCAGCAGCCTCAGCCAGAGTGAGTAACAGAGGTCCCTGCCTGTCCTGCTGTTCTCTGGCATATGGCGAGGTTCAGACTAGGGCCCTGCCAGCCCGCCTTGCTGCCTGCTCGCCAACTAGCCAAGACAGAGAGAGAGCGGGTCTTCCCGCTGGTGTCAGAGCAAGAAGCAAAGAAAAGTTGGTCTGAGGGGCTCTCTGGTGGTGAGGTCTCAGCTCTGCAGGAAGAGAGCGGGCAAAGTAGGAGAGCGTGCAGGAAAAGTTAGCAATCAGGATGGGAAAAAAACAGCCGGGGAGTTAGTTGAAGCTCGCTGCACTCCACAGTCACGTCCAGGCTGTCTGGTTGCCAGCAGCAACCAGACATGATGTCATAGGCAGTTGAACTTGGACTTGAAGAGGGGGGAGTTTGGGGGGGTCACTTTCCGCTGCCAAGGATTACACTGGGAGAGCTGGAGTACGAGAGGGAGGAAAAGAGAAGGGGTGTAATTGAAGTTGGAGCCAGCAGAAGGAGGAGTTATTTCCAAACACCAAAGAGAAGGCAAAGATAGAGGAGGAGAAATGGATGTTTAGGGGTTGAAACTTTCTCGGGGTTTGCTCAAATGGGGATGCAACATAGAGTTCGCTGTTGAAGGTGTGGAGAGTAGCCGCGAGCCGAAGCCTGTGGAATGTCAGAAGCAGCCAGAACAGCTCAGCCTGTGCCAAAGCCTCCACTCGGCCCTCTTATCAAACTGAGAAACCGGATCCCTGGAGTAGCTCCTCTCAGTAGCTTTGCAGCGTAGCCTGAGACCACTCTAGCCTGCAGAGCAAAGACATATTAGAAGGATCACTTTACACCTAAACTGGTAGCAAATGACAGAGCAGATACAATTCTGTGCTCACTGGGGGGAAAAAAAGAAAAACAGACTCCAACAAGAAAAAGTTTTTTGTAACTGCATAAATACATCTGTTTTAATTCTTGTTTTAAAAGGTTAGATTTGAGTCAGCTCTTTTAAAAACAGCAAGCAGTGAAGTTGAGTTCGTAACTTTTTCAGCACTCTATGGGACAGCTGAGCCAAGCAACTACAGAAAAGAGAGTCATGGCTGGCCCTCTAGTGGCAGATGGATCATTTACACCAAGAGCCCCCATTCTGTTAGCCCATCTCTTACAAGAAATCATTATATAGCCCTGCCTCAGCCCAAATTATTTTAAAAATGTATTTCTGTGTTGTTGAAGAGTTTAAGTCATGCAATAACTCACAACAGCAATAATTATAATGATGATAACAGAAAAATAGGGGGGGAAAAGCTTTTAGAATTATATTTGTGTATCTTTCTAAATGAGATTTTCTTTAACCAAAGAGGTGATGAAAAGACAAATAATAATGTAAAACTTAATATTATGTTCATCCCTTTTTTTTTTTTGCAGCGTACAACATTTTCTATTATTAGTTTTTATAATTGCAGCAGCTTGGAAAACAAATTATGTAAAATTGACTTGTATCCGTTAGTTTTTACCACTGAGGTTTCATGGATGTGTGCCTTATCTTTCTTCGGCTTTAGCTTTTTTAATGCCTTTATAGATGATTAAAATCTGTGTGTGTGTGTTCAAAATGCAGTTATATATCCATAATTCATAACTGTTCATACTTTGTCATGCTTTTCTCTCTTCCTCACTGCACGCTGCAGCCAAGTGGTGAATTGAGTCTAAAAGTAAATCTGATGACAAGGTGTTAAAACCTAAAACAATAAATTTTCTGCTTTGTTTTGTTTTGTTTTTTTTTCCACAGTCCTGGTTCCTCTGACAAGGCCTCTCTGAATCTACAGCTAAAGTTGTGTCGTGAAAATTGGAAATTTGAAAAACAAAGACATCACAGCTGATAAAGAACAAACTGTTGACACTAAAAGGTCTTTCTCGCCAAACACTATTGAAAGTACTACAACAGAACCTGAAGAACCCCACAAGAACCCCCCACCCCCCAGGATTTCCCCTTCATCACCATTCGAACAGGAATGTTTGTCCCCTTTCATGCAGGAGGCTTCAATGAGATTGAGTGGACAGACTCAGAACGCAGGGAGGAGAAAAAGGAAGTTGAGGAACTGTCTCACACTTTGAAATGTCAGAAAGGAAACGATGTAGAAATCTGACAAATGACCAATTCAACATTTGTTTTTCTTTCTTTTTTTTTATATAAATATATATATTTTTCTTTCATTTTGTTGTCTCCACAATGAAACTCCATGCATTGGCTGGGAGATCCAAAAAAAAAAAAAAACCCAACAAAAAAACAAAAGAGAAAATAGTGTTAAATAGTGGAGTCGGATGTGCAAGTTTAAAGAATTGCCACCCAAACTGCACACATCCATATCTTTGTATTTTTCTCTGCACACCTCAAGGTTCACAGTCCCACCCATCACCCTACACCACACCCCACCTGGAGCTGCTCGGGCTCAAGACCACAACCACAGCTGCACACCTGCACGTCGCCGTGCTCTGCTGCTTCACTCGCTTAGCCCCTGAGTCTTCTTTCATTTCCGATTGGCCAATCGTGGTGACACCATCTGATGGTGTGACATATATGCACTAAGTGGCTGGTCTTTGTTTACCTGTCAAACTATCGGGGCGTCCTGCTGCAGGAAAAGTGATAGCCATGAGGCGAGCGCAAGAAAGTGAACACACGACAGTCATAACACTAACTCTACATGTGCTCTTTCGTCCCCTCACCTATGCACTATTAATTTTTAATAAGGGACGAATTGTGTTGCACATCAATGGCCAGATGAGCGATTAGAAAAGTGAGCAGAGGCTGGCTGCCATTGCAGAGGTGAAGCTGTGCTAATTTTGGAGTCTGGGCCCTGAAAAATGAATAAAAAGCAGCACTCACACGTACACAGACGCGCTCGTTTGCAGACCATCCTCTCCAGAACAGTCTGTCACACTCACACCACTCATAACATCACTTTCTTATTCACACAGTGATCCACATGCAGCAGGATCATCATCATATTCGCTTTAATTTTGTTTGTAGGCATTTCTTGCGAGTTTTTTTTTTTTTTTTTTCCCCTTATGTTTATTTTTGTTTTCCGGATTTGGTTTTAACCTCTTGCATGTCATTACAATTTTTCTTTCAGTTTTCAGTAATTCACGAAGGGCCATGCTCAGATTTTAGCAGCACAGTAACAGCAGTTTCTCAAATCTCTCACATATGGACAGCACAGTAACAGCTCATCACGTGCACCCCTTGCATTGCTTCACCCTGAAAATTGAGAGGAACACACATGCAAACACACACATACACACACGCATAAAATGCACACTAACACCACCGACAAACCTGACACAGAATAATAAAGGGAAGCCTTTAAATTTGGTTCTCCAAACTGCCTTTGTTAATGGTTTTTCATTCATTTAAGATTTGTCTTTTTGATTTCAAATATTTATGTAAATGTTCACATTAAAATTGCTGTTTTCATCATGACACAATCCAACAAAAAGCTGACCTCATAAAATAACTGGACTGCCTGGCTGTTGGTTCTGTTTTTGCAGGGATAGTAAACCAGGCTGGGACGCTGCTCTCAGCCTCTCTAGAAACATTAGCTCTATGTACTAAACCCATATATCAAAACTATAACAATATATGGAAGTGCCTCTGTAATCCCTTCATGCAATTAGTAGTAAACTTCAGGTTTTCTTCCCTCTTAAAAGCTACAGGGAACGATAGCGTTGGTGCATGTGGAAACCATTTGCCTGGGAGAGATCTTTATAGAGGACTGCAAACTTTTTTATGTATAGACAGAAAGAGAGATCCTATACATATATATTTATGATATATGCTCCTTTTTAACTTTTACTACTCAAGCTTCTTGGCAGTCTAGTTATTTTCTGAACTCTCACCCCCACCCACAACCCGTTTCAGTAACACCACCTTACTGTTGCGAATCAAAACGACACACGCCATCGCCATCTGCAGCGTTGTAATACCTTAGATGAACATGTCAGAAATCGACAGTAGGTTTGAAGAAAAGTGTTTGTTTTTTGATGGAAAGTATTATTATTGAAAAATATGTGTCGATTGAGCCACGTGCAATGCATTGGGTAGATCATTGTGTTTGTCTGTTAGAGATTTTTAAGAAAGCTAAGAGAAAAGAGAAAAAAAAAGTTTTTGTTTCAAGTCCATAAGCTCCGGGACTCTAAACTTAGAGGGCCATGAAAAATCCTAGTCTTTGTAAGTTGGGGGTATTTGTTTTTATTTCCTTTGTCTCTTTTTTAATGTTTTAAGTGTAATCATTTGTTTATAAAAATGTGGGAGGGCTGAAGGAAAAAAATTCTACACAGCTTGTGAAAAAAGAATCTATCATCAGATGAAAACTGGTGCTTTAACACTATAAAGTACATTGAGAACTATTATAAATGAACAAAATTAACAGTCCATTTAGGAAACAGCATTATTCCTCTCTCTATTTGTATTCTTCTCTTTGTATCGAGTAGGGGGGAGAGGTTCTATTTCCTTAAGGTTGTGACACAAAAGGCATTTTGGTTCAACCTTTAGAAAGAAATTAAACAAAAATATACTGTCCGTGCAGAAAAATGTACCCGTGCACTGCCTGAAACTCACCAGCAAAACACAAATCAACCCTCCCAGTTGAATTCATTTCTTTCTTGTGTATTAGCATAAACACGACAAGTTCCTCCCTGCCCTGTGGGAGATGCTTCATGCCCAGAAATCCTTTTTATTCTCCTTCTCATTACCTAATATGTGTGTGAATCTGGAGCCCGACGGAGCTCAGCTGGTTGTATTTAGACATCAGACATTGAAGTGGAGCGTGTTATAAGCTAAGACCTTCTGTACAGATAAGAGACAGAAAAGGAGCAAGCGTAGCTTATAATCAGGCATAAATATGAGGTCTGAGCCATTTCTGAAACAGGCAGCAAGGTGAGCCTCTCCCCTGTTCCACCCCCTCCTCTGTAAATGACTCTTCTAGTGCTTGTGCTGTAGTGTATAGTTTCCCAGCAGTTAAAGGTTGTCCCTTGAAAGTGCCTTTTGTTCACAGACTCCATTTTGTAATCCAAATCGCCCCCCCCTTTTTTTGTTTTGTTTTTTTCCTTCTTTTTCTTCGAAATGACCTGAAGTAGCAGGTTGCCCCTGAGGTACAAGGAGGCGAAAAGTTTTCCGCACATTGAGCGTTCGGGGACAACTTCTTCCTCTGGCTTCGAAATGAATCCCCTTCATTGTTCCTCCCCTCAATCCTTTCTTCAATATCAAAGCTGTGTATCTATATGTTTATAATATATATAGATATGCGCCTTTGTAAAGTACAAAAGGAAACTGGTGTGAATTAGTTCTTTACTTTTTATTGATAAATGAGAGAAAAAAAAATTGAAAAGGCAAAAAAACTTGTTCTCGTTCAGCTCTTGCTTTTTTTCTTTTCCTCTGTCTCCACTGTCTGTTTTCTCTTAGACACTGGAGTAGTCTGTAACTGTGTGTCCGTCACTCTCCGTCTCTTGCGCTCTCTCTCTCTCTCCCCCCCAACTCTCTCTGCTGTTGGGAGGGTGGGAGGAAAAAAAGAAAAAAAAAAGAAAAAAAAGATATTGCTGAAAAACTTTTTGTCTGAGCAGAATGCAGTTAGCTCACATGTTATTCTTGTCTGTATGCTTCACATTGTATTACCATACCCATCTTCTTCAGCTTCTCCATTCAGCAGCTAATGTAAGTGAACAAATTACGCTGACGGGCTTTTGGGGGTGTCCTTGAGTGGGTTAAGACAGGACGACAGGGGGTTCAAGGATTTGGGCGTTTTTAAGAGGTTCACGGAGAAGATTAATGGGGTCAAGAGGGCTGGATAAACTGCATTGGGAAGTTGGGAAAGGGCTGCTCGCACTAGGGTAAGAGTTTGCTCTTTTGTTTTAGCTATTTATATTTTCTGGCTTTGTTTTTATTCCCCTTTTTCATTTCCTTTTAATTTGGATTTCTTTAAATATGTGCTATCAGGGTATGCTATCGTTTAGGCTCTCTTGGAGGACCCCTTGGACTGTAAAATGAAAGCTACAAGCACCTTATAACCGGACTTGTCCCGCATGAGGCTGAAGGAGGAGGTTGCAATTCCTGGATAAAATCCCTCATCAGCTCAAACCGATCTTTCAAAGTGAAGTATTGTTGTTTACGGTGGGTTCCACGCAGTGAAACCTTCAGCAGTATTAACCATTTACACACACCAACCAGTTAGCTAAAAAAGCCGGCATCCCCCTGATCTCTTGCATTTTAATGGGGTTCAGGAAAGTCCCTCCACTTTTCTCCTCTGACCACCTCATGCTGGATGGCTCCGTGTCTTTGTTCTGTTGTTTATTTTGTTCTTTATATTCTTAAATGTGTATGGTTATTGGTGAAACAGGCAGCACCTTGGGCCCCCCTGACTCCCAGCTCTTCTACGCCTCTGTCTGTACCCTCAGTGCAGCACCACTTCTTTACGAGAACACCCCCAGAGCTCTAGGTGAAATGCATGTGTTAATTACAGTTTCTTTTCCATAAGATGAAAAACACAGTTTGAGAAGAGCAGCACCTGATTGAATAAAAAGGATGTTCTTGACTGTACCATCTTGTTGTGCCGTGTCTTTTTTTTCCTGATGCCACAGAGAAGCATGATCACATGACATGACGGACAACTGCTAAAATGTTGCCTAATACAGTGTGATCAGAAACTCTCAGGTAATCTGACTGGAAAAAGTGAGGATTAATCCTGAGGATGTATCATTAGCAGCAATAACAATCAGTTTAGTGGAAGAGGGTGAAGTTGGTCCCCTTATTTGGGCCAGATTCTAATATCTGAATAATTAAATGCTTAAATGTCAGATGACGTCCACAAAATAGGTTTGTTGATAGACTGACTCATCGTTTACCAGCCCTAGCACATCGAAGTTTCCACATGGCTTGTGACAATCAGATGACTTCCTGGATATGCAGTTGATGATGTAATCATCTACTCAATCACTTTTACATGTGATGATCCTGGAAGTTTTCAAACTATTTTATGATGTAAACCATTGTTCACACTCCTCTGAGTCTCTTATGAACTTTGATTATGTTCATTATCAAATAAATGAGCGGCCTAACTAAAATGACATTGTAAACACGCTCAGACCCTCTTTGCATCAGAATGTCCACTAATTGTTTGCATTGTTTTAAATGAAAACACATCTCTGGATCCTGCTGTATCTTTCTTAACACAGGTGTCAAACTCTGGTCTTCAAAGGCTACTGTCCTGCAGGTTTTTGTTGTTTACATGTTCCAGCATACCTGACTGAAATGAATGGGTCATTCTGAAGAAGTTGACAAGCTGTTGGATCTGATTCAAATCAGGTGTGCTAGAGCAGGAACACCTGCAGGATAGCAGCCGTTGAGAACCGGAGTTTGACATCCCTGTTTTAGAGCCAAAACTCTCAAACTGAAGAATTTAAAATATCAACCAGTTTACAGATTATACAGAGAGTACACTGTAGATTGCAGATAAATATGTTTGCATTATCAAGTGAAAATTATATTTATTGATTTATATGGTCTTTTAATGTAAAAAACTGGGAGATTTTCAGATCTGGACTTTGAAAGTAAAGCTGAAAGTAGCGCTCCGAGCTCCTAGCTTAGCTGGGCATAAAACAGATCTACAGACACCTCTGCTCTTTGCACATATTTAACATTTTATTAAGGGGGGGGGGGGGGGTATTGTAATAAAACACACGTCTCGAAATAAATTACCTACCTACCACTCCTAAAAAGTACTTCTTTTTCTACTCAGATGAGCTGATTTTTGGCCCAGTATGATGAATGAATTGAATTAAAATAAATTAAATGAAAAATAATTAATCCCAGAGAGAAACAACTACAATAGGTTTAGGTGCTAGTGTATGTTAAATAACAAATAATATAAGTTAAAATATCTGAATATTACAAAATTAATAAGAAATGCAATGTCAAAAAATATGTTAATAAAACTGGTTTAAGTGAAAAAATATCAGATCAGAGTAGAAGTTGTACTGAAAAAGTCATAAACCAAACATGGATATAGTAAACACTTTATTTGGTATAAGAAGCCAAATCTAAAAATATTCAAACAACTAGAATAGTTTCGAACCAACAGGGCTTTCAGGACTTTGTTGAGAAATAAATGAAAGCTGCCACCAATGTCAATAAATAACATTTTCGTTTGGGAATAAACTGCCACTATCTGAAAATGCCTCTGGTAAAGGGTAACTCTTTTCTTCTACCATATTTCAATGCCAGTTAGAAAGTTTTTATTTATATACACAACATAAAATGTTGGAAAACACAACTTTGGAGCATTTACAGCCACGAGCCATCACAATTTCAGCAAAACAAAACAACTTTTTGGTTTATTCGAAAAGGACTTTGTCAAACCGTCAGGTAATGCAGATGCAACTGGTTTAAATTAAGAAAAATAAATAATCAGTCAGTCAGTCCTTTTCTGTATCACTTCTCCAGTTCAGCGTCGCGGGGGTTTGCTGGAGCCTATCCCAGCTATTATCAGGCGAGAGGCGGGGTACACCCTGGACAGGTCGCCAGTCTGTCGCAGGGCCAACACAGAGAGACAGACAACCATGCACACTCACATTCATTCCTAGGAACAATTTAGTGACCAATTAACCTAACATGCATGTCTTTGAATGGTGGGAGGAAGCCGGAGAGAACCCACTCATACATGGAGAGAACATGCAAACTCTATACAGGAAGGCCGCTGTTGGAATTATTCGAACCCCCTCCTCCTTCTTACTGTGAGGCTGCAGTGCCAACCACCATGCCATCGTGCAGAAAAATAATTATATAAAGGAAAATGTATCCTTACATTAATATGACTGATCTTTACATTTAAAGATCAGTCTTCTTTGGCCTGAACATAGTGTGAGAAAACCACATCGATCACAACGGCAGGTCAGGAAGCTTCTCTGCGCTCCTTGCGTATATTAGTTTGTTTTTCAGTTTGTTTGTTGTTGTTGTTGTTTTTGGTCTATGTAAAAAGTTAGTTAAAGGTGCCAATCCACAGCAATAGCATTGATTTTGCTCCTGAATTGTGAGACCTCCTTGTTAGTATTCTAACCTTTTCCGCCTTAGTTTAGCTGCTAGTTTGGCATGCTCTTAAAATAGTTAGTACATCAGTGTTGCCTTTCTTGCACCATTTATTTAACTCTAGAAATGTCTCAGCTGCTGCAAACTGCTAAATATTCTGATGTCGGCTGCAAGAACAAACTCAACTGGGTCTTCTTGCACACCTAGCAATGGCAGCAGGTGGCTTTTTCAAACCTCAGCTGGCTTCATTTCTGTGTAGAGTTTGCATGTTGTCCCTGTGCCAGCACGTGTTTCAGACAGAAGGTGGCAAAAGGTGCTGGAGGACAAACAGCCAGGTTTCCACTCACAATTTCCACTCACAAAACAAATCTGAAGCAATCTTTCAAAAAGCCACTAAAACAAAAATGAATCAGATAAAATGAATAAAGTGAGCTGCTTGATGTGGGGTTTTGCTGACTGTTGTTTATACTTGGTACGGCATATGTACTATAACAAGTTACTTTCCCGATGAAGTAACACATTACTGTAACTTACGACATTCTACTGGGTGTAATCGTGTAATTGAATGAGTCAGTTTCAAAAGCGACTTTACCCAGCACTGAAGCTGGCTTATACCTGAAACTGCTGCTAAAGGAAAATAAAACTGCAATAATACCCAGCTAATGTATTTTAGAAATATTCAACTACCCCTTTGAAGAAGACTCTGTACACTTCAAGTAGCCATGCTTTATGGCAGGTGGTCCTCTTCAGTCTTCACAATCCTCCATATGACTGAGCACTCTATCTTGCCCACCATCTTCTACAGTCTCAGGACCCTGGCAGGAAGAAAATTAACACTGAAGTCATTCTCTCAGACATGAAAACATCTTTTTAAAGGAAAATAAAATCACCCTGAAGATAACCAACCTGTGAGATGCCTGATGCTTCTGTTACCGGTTCAGTTTCCTGCACTGGATGGTTTATCTTTTCATCATCATCATCATTATCATCATACAAAACATCCTCTGTTCCTTCTGGTGGTGGAGGATGAGTTACCTCCTGCTCTGTGTCCTGTATGCACAGATAGTTTAATCGGGAAACATCTTTAATAAGATTTATATAAGTTTAACTCCAGACTGCAGGGTGTACACTTACCTGGGAGTCATGCACCACCTGCAGTGGATCACCTGTCTCTTCAACTGAATCACTTGAAGCAGGAGTCCAGGGTATAGCAGCATGTTGAGGACGTGGTGGAGGAGGCTTGGAAAGGGTGTTTTGGCAAGGTGGGGGCGGGGGTGGAGGTGGGAGGTGGTGGAATCACCATGTCCTGAATGTTAAAAAAAAAACAAAAAAACAAAAAAAGTTTTACAAAAAGCCCAGGTCCAATCTTGTATGTCAGAGATTTTCTCTCTGACAGAGCCAGATCTTCTGATCATCTGATAAATAAAGCTGAAACATAACAGAAAGCTTGGCGAACCAAAACAGCTTCATATGTCTACAGAGAGGTAGTGGTCCAATATAATTTTCAGAAATGTAGGTTTATAAAGGTGTGAATCATTTACACTTAAAAACATTATGCTGAGTCAGTACATGTTTTCTTTGTCAACAGCGATAAAAAGAAAGTGAGCTGGAAAAAAGACTCAAAATGAACAGAGCTTCCCAAACTGCTCACTATCTTTTACTTTCTTCCAAAGTCTGTCTTGTATGGAAAAGTTTTTTTTTTCTTTTTTTACATGTATGCAATTTAAGAACTTTTCCTGAGAGCAGAATTTCTCTGATGCAGTTTTAACAGGAACTGTATGACATGACGTTACGGTATCCGGAAATGCTCCTCAGAATAATATGCACTGTTTAAACAACATCAGAATAAAAAAATAACACACAAGCCATATATTTATTAAATAAATGAATAAATAAATAAATAAATAAGATTTTAAAAATTTAAAAGATGCTGTCCTTAAACTGTATTTGTTTGTACTGTATAAATATGAAGCACTGTCGGATCATGTTGACAGAAAACATTAGGCAGCCAACATCCAAATATTAAAAAAAAAAAAAAAAAACTAGAGTTTTAGAGTGCAAAGCAAACAGTCTCAGTTCCTTTTTTTTTCTTTTTTTTAACTGCATCATAGCAAGCAAAATAGTGATCTTGTTACTTTGTTGTGTTGAACAGATTTTCTTTGCCAAGAGGAGCTTTATAAATATAAGGCTCCTCTAAATATTCTGAATGTATTATTTTTTTTAAATTCTATTTAAGTGAATACTGTTTATGATTACACTTTACACAATATTACTGGGCCTGACAACAGGAGACAGAAGGTTGCTGTTGCATCTGCACAGAAAACATTTCAAAGTTTTTGATGGAAGTTAGCAACCCCCTACAGAAAGACCTGCAGGTGACAGTCTCAGTTCTCATTAAAACATATTTTAAAATTGAAATGAGTGTTTCTACTGCTTTCCATGTTAAAGAAAGAAAGAAAGAAAGAAAGAAAGAAAGAAAGAAAGAAAGAAAGAAAGAAAGAAAGAAAGAAAGAAAGAAAGAAAGAAAGAAAGAAAGAAACTTGAGATGAAGTTGCTTTGAAATAAATCAATAGCTGGACACTTCATGCACTTCAAAGAGAGGAGCTTCTAATTTTCAGAAAAGGAGCTTTACCAGGTGACTGAGAGTTTAAAAAAATTATAATCTACAAAGCACAACAACTTTAAAGGCTTATTATGTAAACAGTAAAGGCAAGGAATGAATCATCCCCCCCATCCATCCATCTTTTGGGGATGGAGCTACAGCGCCCCCTTTTATTATTTCAGGACCAACAATTTAAAGGGATAGAAAAACCACAGAATAATGTGCCTTCATTTTCTACTCATCCTCGTGCTGAGCAAGACTGTGGAGCACTTTTTTAATATCTCAAATGCACCAAGGATCGGGGGGGGGGGGCTTTTCATTATCCACGACTTTCATATAATGGAATTTACCAGTGCCTGAAAAGAAATGGTCCATAAAAGTCCACAAAAACTTGGCAATATTCCTCCATACTGCTCATCCAATGTAATTTGCTTATAGCTTGTTATATACTAAATAATGTAGTTTCAAGTAAATCATGGCGTTACCCACTCAGGACACTTGGATTACATTGGACGCGCAGTATGAAGGAATATTGCCAAGTTATTGGGGACTTTTATAGACTATTTTGTTTTGTTTATTATTATTATTATTTCCAACGACAAATCATTATCAACATACAGTACCAACAATGGTGACAGCAAGACTGTCCACAGCTCAAGCTTACACAAAAGCATGTGGATCTGCAGCGAATCAGGACCAATGTATACAGGTTTACAGCACTAGGAGCTCTTACTTACTCGTCGTTCAACAATATGTTTATACAACCCTCCCATGTGTAAACAGACCCCAGACCAGTTGCTAGACCACCACTAATATTCCAAATGATAGACACAGCATCATTACTGAGTGTGTGACGTATTTTTTCGAGGTGTAAACAGAAAGCCATGTTATTTTCCCCCGCTTTTTCTTCTCCCTCCTCCCCTTTCCCCCCCCCCCCCCCCCCCCTGCCCCCCCCCCCCCCTCTCCCTTCTTTTTTTTTTTTTCCTCCTTTTCCCTCTTTTTCCCTTTTTTTTCTTTTTTTTTTTTTTTTTTCTTTTTTTTTTTTTTTTTTCTTTTTTTCCCCCCCCTCCCTCCTTTTTTTTTTTTTTTTTTTTTTTTTTTTTTTTTTTTTTTTTTTTTTTCTCTTTCTTTTTTTTTTTTTTCCTCCCTTTCTTTTTCTTTTTTTTTCCTCTTCCCCTCTCTTTTCTTTTTTTTTTTTTTTTTTTTTTTTTTTTTGGTTTTTATAATAATTTCCCCTCGGTTTAATTTTTTTTTTTTTTTTTTAGCCAGCACTTAAAGGAGGGAGGTGAGGCAGGTTTCCACTCTGTAAGAACAACACGTTTAGCTACAACCATCCCAAAAGAGAGAGCCTGTCGTACAGGCAAAGGAAGAGCAGAGCAGGAGTCAGACAACCCAAAAATGGCAGTAAGACAGTCCAAAGTTATCTGCTGTTTGTACGCAGCACGATAAAGAGAGAAAATATCAGACCAGAAAGATAATTGATGGCAATGCCAAAAATTATGCCCCGGGGTGGCATTAGGATGTCCACATCTGTCACAAGTGTTCGAAAGATTTGGGAATATTTAGCTTAACTTTAGAATAATGCAGGCAATGTACCACTTTAAACTGAATTAACTGCAGTCTGGCGTTAATAGAGCAGAGTCCTGTTCCCACCAGAATGCGATCCCATAGTGCTGCAGAGATTGAAACCCCCAAATCTTTGGCCCATGCGTCTCTAATATGAAGGGATGATGTTGCTACAGTGAAAACGTTCACAAACTGTGAGACAAGTCGCCTGGAAGTTGGAGGTTTAACGAGTAAATCATAGAAAATATGTTGCTGATTTGAACTCAAACTTAGTTGGTTTGCAAAGCTCCTAGCCTGAAGATAACTGAAAAAATGATATGGGGTTAGATCAAATTTAGATTGCAGCTGCGGGTATGACAATAATTGTTTATTATTAAAGAGATCCTTGAGGGAGGAAAGGCCCCTCCTCGACCAGAGCCCGAAGACAGGATCCAGCAGGTTTGAAGCAGGGGTTAGGGTGTTCTATCCCTTAAAGTTATAAAACAGTAACTGACTGCAATAAGCATCACCACGTCCCACCAACACAGATGAAAACTTTTCTATCATTGCGTACAGCTTACATTCGGAAAAACGGAGATGTGTTAACTTTCCTGAATATGAGCCGTTTTATTCCTCTACTTACCAATTATGTCTTTCAAAAAGTTCAATGGAAAAATTTAAAGAGAAAAAGAAGAAAATTAAGTTAAGACAAGAAGTCTTCCCCTCGTGAACGGTGATCTTGCATGGATCCGTCCAGCATCCGATTCCGGTGATGCTCTTCAGAATAATATGCACTCCATACCAGAATAAAATATAACACACAACCCATAAATTTAATAAATAGATAAATAATTAAAATAAAATTTTAACAGATGCTGTCCTAAAACTGTTTTTGTTTTTACTGCATATTTCCGAAGCACTGTCGGATCATGTTGACAGAAAACATGAGGCAGCCAACATCCAAAGAAGAGCTTTGGAAAGTTGTTGAAGCAGCCTGAAATAGCCTACTACAGGCTGCTTCGTGTAAGGCTTTGACGAATAAAGATGTTGATTTTTCTAGCTATTGAACAGTTTCTGCCATATGCTGTATTTAAGTTTTCTCATGTTTCAATGACCTGCACCACCTAATTTCTCTTTTCTTTTTCTTTGCAGTATATAAGGAAATCAGAGGTTGTGCAAGACTTCAGTGGTATGTGGATGTCATGTTGGTGATGGCTCTGAAGGAAATTCTGGCCTACTGAAGTCCGTTTCATAAAGCAGGTTCAACAAACTCTAACCCTGAACACAGAGTTGACCTATTCTGAGTTTTCGGTTTCAGCTAATTTCAGTTGGTTTAAAAATGGTGGTGTGTGATGTAACCCACCTGACTCACACTTGGGAAGTTAATGTTCAAATCCTGCTCTTGTATACTGCAACAGCAGGCTTATTTAAAACTTTTAGGTGCAATCCTACGTGGGAGAAGCGCTGTTGGCAGCGTTAAGATGGAATATAACCATTGCACCACACACGGACCTAGTGGAAATGTGTCTTTACTCATTTTTCCTTGGGTTGAGCTGCCTACTTTTGTAAAACAGAAAACTCAGAGTTTTCATATTTCAGAGTTAAACAACTCAGGGTTTTCATTAAACCTGCTTCATGAAACAGGCCTCTGGTCTATGCTGTATTTGTGTAAAATGAGCATTTGTTTGAAGGGGTATTCACAAAGGTCAGAGATGGAAGGCAGCCTCCTATAATATTATTTATTCGTGTATGAATGAATACTATGAAACTCTAATCACCAGAGGTGTCAAAAATAAGCTAGAAATAAAAAGCAGAAATCCTGTCCGGCAGTTTTTCCAACCAATCACTGACCCAGCTGAGTTTAATTAGCCTCTCTGCCAGTTAGATGAAGCGGTTAGTGAAAATGCCTGCACTAGGAGATCCAAAAAAATGGCAGGATTTCTACTCAAAAACTACTTTTACTTCTACTTTTGACACTTATGTTAATTACATGTCAATAAATTATGCTGCCTGCCCAGGATCCCTTTCCCTATCACGTTCGCCGGCTGGTATTATTTAACCGTTAAAACCTATGGCTTTTATTCTGAAGGGATACGGGGTGTGCGTGACCTGCAGCGGAAGTCCAGTGTTAGCCAACTTCCTGGTGCTGTCTGGTATTTCTGGCTTGTATGTATTTTGTGTAATCATCACATACTTGGACACATAAGCATCATCTTTCAGTCTGAGTGAAAAACTGTTTAAGTGGTTGTTGTAAGCGCCGCCGTTTCACTGAGCCGTTAACATTTATTTCACTGAAGTTAGTGAGGTTGTTTTTCCTGCTTCTCAAAGTCTGCGCGGAATGTCAACAAACTAACAACATCGAGCTAAGCTAACGTCAAGCTAAGACATTAGCTGCTGCTACCCCCAGAGAGAAGTGGGATCTCTCATGGTGGTGTCACGTCAATGGGGAACTGTCTGTTTTCACAAGGTGCGGATGACCTGTCGCTCCTGAACGAGTCCGAGGGGGGCAGTCTACCCGGAGAGCCACCGCCGCCCTACCAGGTGAGCAGCCCGGGAGTCAACTTTAACACAGCCCGGGGATTCACGTTTGCCTTTAAGTTTAATTAGTGACTTGGGGGGGGGGGGTATTATATTAATCACCTGGAGGATGGCATAAGTTTATTATTATTATCATTATTGTCCCTTTTTTTTTTTTTCAAAACAAGGGTTAAATATG
This sequence comes from Atherinomorus stipes, assembly GCA_023101725.1. NCBI lineage: Eukaryota > Metazoa > Chordata > Actinopteri > Atheriniformes > Atherinidae > Atherinomorus > Atherinomorus stipes. The sequence goes on along the minus strand of JALJCO010001535.1, from coordinate 349,207 downwards.
GAAGCTTGAGTTAAGCTAATTTAATTTATCAGTTTATTTACTTACCTGTTTTTATTCATTTAAATAATGCTTAAACCATTTTTGTCGTGAATGCATTAATATAATGCAAGTGATGATTGGTTATGATGAAATTTGGAATTTGGACATTTTTAAAAATACTTTCCAGAGAAAAGAAACAAGACAATAAGTCTTCTTAGTTAATATTACTACTTTCTTGCACAACAGGTGACAGATCAGCTTTACAGGATAAATCTTGTCATTGATTGCTTTTACCTCCCTCAGTCTTAACCATACATTTTCAAACAGACATATTTTCATCTATCTATCTATCTATCTATCTATCTATCTATCTATCTATCTATCTATCTATCTATCTATCTATCTATCTATCTATCTATCTATCTATCTATCTATCTATCTACTATCTATCTATCTATCTATCTATCTATCTATGGCATAAAGTTCACTATGTAAATATGCCCTATTTAACCTCCCAGGCTAATTCTCATCATGTGAATATGTAATTCCCATTTGCTCTGTCTGTGACGGTGCACCTTTATCCTGGGGAAAGGACTCGATCATCACCACACTTTCTTTTGATGGATGACAGTGAAAAGTGTCATCAATCAGTAAATTACCGTTTCCACAAGTGCATTTACTTCAGAGCAGGGGTAGACAAGTTCAGGCCTGAGAGCACCTGAGTCCTGCAAGATTTAGTTGTTTCCCTGCTCCAACATACCCTATTTAAATGAATGAGTTACTGAGCAGAACTTGATCAGTTGTTTCTAGGTCAGCTATCAGATTTTTGCCTAAAAGCTTTTTATTGATGAGAGAGAATAACATTGCAGTCTTGAAGCCAACTGTAAGAGAAGAAGCAGCTTTTAATTTATTTTGTCTAACTGTACAACCAGGAAGGGTCTTATTGCGATTGGGCAAAAACAAACAAAACCAGTTTGTTAGAACATCCTGGTTACAATAGTAGCAGCACCCAAATTTGCACATTTGCCTTTAAAATCTTGAGATATTTGCCACAAGTACTCATCATCAACACTACAAAAAAAAAGCCAATGTGAAGTGAATTGATAAGTGTGCACCTTAACATGTTCGCCTTTTAGTAAAGTGAAACAGATTTTGATGCACTGTGAGTTCACATCCTTAAGATTTTAATAATTTTGAGACCAAGCCAACTTTTCCATCTCCATCTCCTCCTTTTTTGTTTGTGCCACTAGATTAGAAGCAAATACCAATTCATTCAGAAATCAGTATTAATAAAGACCAAGGTGGGCAACTCCGCTCCTCAAGGACCAATACCCTGCAGGTATTAGGAGTTTCTCTTTGGCAACACACCTTGTGACTTGTGCAGAGCTTCACAACAAGCTCTGCACAATGGGCTTTATGCACAGCTCCACTACTTCCTGAACTTAAAGGTAGAGTCTGAAGTTTCCCCCTGAAAATAAACATTAGACTTGTGCAGGTGAAATCCGTCTCAAACTGCGCCTTTGGGCCTTTACTCACGTGCCGTAGTGAGTTTGAATGCAACTCCCTCTCCCCCTGCCTGTAATTCACTCTTTAGCTTTGTTTTCTTGTGTTCGGGACGTTTCTGGGTGGAGATTTCTGTTTATATCACCAGCCAATGACAGAGTTTAGGGCATGACGCTGTGTGGGAATAAGCTCATGATTGGAGCAGAAGCCAGTCACTTGAACTCTCGAAGGGAAAAAAAAAAGAAAGAAAAACAGCGGATACATCAAGGTAAAGGTAAGAGCTTTAGATAGTACATATTGGAAAACAAGGGTTAATATCAGTTTGGCTTTTACCCACTTCTGAGCTCTGAAGGAGAGGCTTGAAGTTGAATAGGCTGAAGAACGAGGCGGCCATTATCCTGAGAGGGAGGGGCTCTCAGTTTGAATACTGTTGTTTGAAACGGTGGGGGGACTTCGGACTCTACCTTTAATGTTTAAAAGCTCATAAGAACAGTGTTAATTTATGTAAGTTTCCTCATTACTGGATGAGCTGATTAATCCAGGTGTGTCTGGCCATTGTTAATGTTGTTACTGAGGTCAAATAAGGGGGACGAACCTTCCACTCACATGGCCCATTGGTTTCTGAAGAGCTACAAGTGAAGCCAGTTGGGCGATGGGCGTTCCCGCCCTCCCTATCTTCGCCGTGTTGCGTGTCGTCACTCCTGGAATACACAAAAATAGGAAAAGAGTGGCCTAAGGGTAAATGGTTGAAAGCTAATGTACTATGGGCTAAATGCTCACCGAGCTAACTCAAAACTAACAGAAACTATTGAAGATTAGCCCCCCTATCAGCGGTCTAATGTAGGGCATGCTTGACCTTGCTGTTACATGGCTAAAAACCACCGTTGTTCTACTCAGCTACAGCCTTTCTGGGAGCAAGCAGGGAGCTTGCTATCAGCCACCAGGCCAACATCCGGTCTGCCACCTGCCGATCAAAAGGACACGCCCATAATTATGTGTAATTTCATGATTAAATAACATCTAAACAGATGAGTAATGAAAAAAATTCACCCTCCTGACAGTTGGCATGAAGGTAAACCTGACCTATTAAACCTAAAAAAAATTTTTAAAACGGGTTGTAAACATGTTTATTTCTGCTGGGAAGTTGGTGTTTTTAATATGGGACACTATGGGGATTTGCTCTGTTTTGGAGCCAGCCCCTAGTGGATGACGGGTGAATTACAGTTATTCTGCACTTCCGATGCGTTCTATTTTCTCACCTCAGGTTGCTGCTTGCATATAAAGCCTGAGAAGTGCAGCTCTGTTGCAGTACACCTTCCAATCTTTAGGCCAGGGTTTTCTGAGCGTCTCTGAGGAGACCTGTCCCTTCTCCTTCTCCCTGCTCCCAAACTGTGGAGTGATCTGCCTCTGTTCCTTGCTGCCACTGCTGCTTATCGTCAGACCTGCTGAGGTTTGCCCGTGCTGTGCTGGCATAAATTATCGCCCTGATCATCTTATGTGTCCTCACAAATTAAATGGATTAATAAATAAATGGGCATACAAGTGAATTAATTCACTGAAGCGCACGGTAGCACATGACTCCAGCTGGCTGTGTTGCGCCCAAGCTTGGCTTCAGATCTGCACACAGAGATACCAGCCTAAAGTGGCTGACCAGCCAGTTATTATCAGTGGTCAGTAAATCGTCTCAGCCTGTGAATTCACGCTCTCTTGCACCATTTCTAATGTCTTCTTACGGCTAAAGCAGTTGTACTGGACAGGAGCCTATTTTTTGCACCACTTTTCGCTTTTATATTCACTCATGTAATTGCAGACACAGGTGTTAATTGTTTATGAGGGTTGTTTGTTTATGTATCAGATCAAAACACTTAGTCTGAGACGTGATTGTTTTCACATTTATTTATTTCCAGTTTTGCAGCGTCGCCTGAGTGTCCCCAAAGGTTCTAACAGCTGCAGAAACGTTCGTACAACAGCCTTGAAGTTAGCGTGAAGTACCGCACATTTCCATGGTCACTTCATTCTTGATACATCTCAACTTTATCGTAACAATGATGGTACGCCACGTTTTTGTGCGTATGAACCCTTTGTACATGAGGCCCCAGCTGATCTGAATCAGCTGAGTTTTGCGTTGTTATGGTGATGCTGTAGCGGTGTGATATGACAGTGATTTAACTTGATGAACTATACAAAAATAATGCACGCCAGTTAGCATTAGAATTCTCATTGACCATGATATAATTATTTTATATTCTTCTATTCACTTATTGTTTTGTACAGCAATTTGTGATTTTTATCTGTGAAAAGCTCTTTATAAGTTTACTTATAATAATAATAATAATAATAATAATAATAATAATAACAACAATGGTTTAGATTTATATCGCGCTTTTCTAGGCACTCAAAGCGCTCACAGTAGCTCCATTATTCTTTCACTCATTCATATTTGGGGATGGTAAAATACGTATGATGCCACAGCTGCCCTGGGGCAGGCTGACGGAAGTGTGGCAGTCATTTCGCCGCTACGGCCCCTCCGACCACCACCGGAACCTTCACACACATTCATACACCAGTGGTGCCCCCACTGGAGGCAAGGAGGTTTAAGTGTCTTGCCCAAGGACACAACAACAGATGGTTTAGGAATCGAGATTCGAACCGCAGATCCTTCGATCATTGGCCGACCTGCTCTATCACTTGAGCCCTATTTACTGAAATGAATCCAGTGGAAAGTTGAAACTGTCCTGATTTTTACTGCTGCAAAACAGCATGTCTTTTCTGATACAGTTTTATACCATCACCTGTTAAAAAATACTGTAAGGCAAACATTTGCTGTGGTTATCAGCTTTGAGCAAACATCCGTGCAGCTCGCTGTCACTTTAGAAGGTACCAAGATACTCTGAACTTCATTCACATGTATTTACCGAGTAAACATTGTTCTACATTATCATGACAATAATTTTGTGGGTTAAATTCTATATGAATTCAATATGAAAGTACCATCTTTAGTTGTGTTGTGTTTGGAGTGACGACACAGGTTACAGTTTTCTGTTTTTTTTTTCCCCCAGGAGCACGCCCAGCCGGTGCCGGTGTTTCACCCCAACCCGGGAGAAAGCCGCCTGGCCAGCCAACTGACTGAGGAGGAGCAGATCCGCATCGCTCAACGCATCGGACTCATCCAGCACCTTCCCAGAGGCATCTTCGACCCAGGCTCCGACTCCTCTGAGAAGAAAGTTAAAGAGTGAGTCATAAATGGAGGCACAGCAACAAAAATCGCTTCTTTTTTAGTTTTTGTTATCTTTAACATAGACACATGGGTACAGTTGAAATGGTGAAAATAATGTCTTCCTGGTGTTAGAATTTGCATAATCTGATTCTCTTTCTTCAAGGTGTGTGATTTGCATGATGGATTTTGAGTACGGTGACCCCATCCGGTTCTTGCCCTGCCTTCACATCTACCACGTGGACTGCATTGACCCCTGGCTGATGCGCTCCTTCACCTGCCCCTCCTGCATGGAGCCAGTAGATGCAGCCCTGCTGTCTTCATATGAAACCAACTGAGCACACCCCCTCCCCCCTCCCTGGTGGCTGCTCCTGTCTGAAAGTAATTGCACCTTTTAAGCCAAAACTGTCCTAGCTGTCCAGACAGGTAGTTGAGGCCGCGCTGTGTCACGCGGATGTTTGTAGATTGTTTGCAGACAGATGTTAAAGAAGCTGTTGCCGGGCTTTGCATGGGTCTCGGAGGAATCTGTTTGGGTTGCAGAAAGTCCCAAATCAGATCAGATGACGAAGAGCTGTGCAAATAGCAGAATATTATTACAAGAATGTTTCACTTCTTGTCCTAAAATGTGAGGTAATCAGAGGAATTAGCTTCCCCTTTCAAGACGCGATGTGCAATACGTTACAGAGTGGTAGTTTGTCTTGTTGAAGAGTTGCAGATGTGAAGAGAAATCAAGATGTTAAACGTGGGCAGGTGATTTCATGAACAGCTATATTGTCACGCTCAAGAATCTTTTAAATCCACAGCAAGATAAAATGTTGTCATTTCAGCTTTTGAACATATATTTTGAAGATTAGTTTTAGTTTATTTTACAGGAGTTTGTTGTTTGGACAATTTTTTTCTCCTTCAAAGCTGCTTTTATCAGTGTGAATCTGTTCTTTTGCCTCTCAGTAATACGAATCCTCATCTTTGCTGTGCCTCGAGTTTGCTCTGTTATTTTTTTTTTAAGTCCAGTCCTTTGTGTCCTTTACATTTCTAAAGATGCTGTGCAATCCCTCTTAAAGCACCTTGGGAAACCTCTCATCTGAAACTTTGTAGCTTGTAGATTTTAGATGATTGTTTTCGTCAATGTGTGTGTGTGTTGTAGGTTGAGGTTCGAGACATGTCAAGGATTTTGTTTTCAGTCTGAAGCAATTGGATTTATTTTTGTGTTGATGAACTTCTGTCAGTTTTAGCTCCATTTCAGAAATCCCTGAGTCTGTTAAAATGAAATGACTGTTTCATCTCCAGCACAGCTAGGTGACTTTATGCGACATGTTGAAACAAGCTACTGAAGTAGACGGGAATGTGTCTTGAATGTGATTTGAGCTGCATGAGTGACAATAACGGTGTGTTCAGACCAAGCGCAATTTGGGCGTCAAGGGCGTCAGGTTTACATGCAAAGCCAATGGCCAACCCGCGTCGAAAAATCCTGCGGCGCGTTTTGGGCATCAAAATCGCGCCCGACGGTCTGAACACACTGTAAGAGGACGCTTTAAAATTTACTGTGCACTTCCAGTGCCTTGTTTTCAGAGCAATGTAAGCCAATTCCTGTGAAGTACAATCATTTCTGATGTTACTTTTGTCTTTCTTTAGTTGTCCTCTAGGAGGAGACAGATACCAGCACTGAACTGAGGTTCTCTGAAGCTGTTTTCACACATGAACCTTGGAGATTATCTGGAGAATGTGCAGACAGTTTAGTCTGAGCTTTTCTCACAGTTGATGTTCACACATGTAGTACGCAGCATGGGATGTGCTCCAACAGCTGGAAATGTGAGGGAGGAGGGGAGGTGGAGGAACATCTGTCTGGAGCTCACAGGAGACGAGACGTTAAGCAGAAATTAGGCTGCAGAAATCTCTGTTATCTTTACAACCTGTTGAGAATAGCTGATGAAGCTCCTTGTTGCGCTGATATGAATACTGCATGTGTCTTAGCATATGTATGATGGCGAGGAGGGAATGAAGCGCTGCTCTGGAAGATTTGGTTCTCTGTTCACACGTTGTTTTACCAGCTCAAAGATTTTACTGTAGTGGAAATTTTCCCACAAGAAGTCCAGAGTGAATGTTGTGAACATTTGCTTTGGCACATGCCACCATTCTGGAAGATCTCCGGAACATTTCAAGAGTCTGGTACATGTGTGAAAACAGCATGAAGCCTGATGGCTGGTAACAATCAGCAATTACTCTTTTTTTTTTTTTTTTTTCTTTTTAATTTATAATGATACTGATGCACAAAATTTTGGAAACTTGTGAAACCACAATTAAAATGGATACCAAATCTTAAAGATGTGTGAGGTTTGTTTGAACCTACTTTTTCCTCTTTCAATGTAATGCAGGAGCTGTAGGAAACAAATAAATTAACACTGTTCTTATGAGCTTTTAAACATTAACTGGCAATACAATTTAAAGGCTGAGTCATCACTGTACATCTGTAAAACTGGAAAAGTAACTTAAAAGCTGCTACAGGCCTTTGACTTCCATGTTTAAGGCAAGGTAGGGGATCCTGGAAAAACGGTTCGAGCAAGCTACATTTTATAAAATACACCCACCCAAAACCACACCTCCAGAGCCCAAGAACGTGTGTGCCAGTTATTTACAAGCAGGTTGGCGGATTTAACCAATAACAGTCGAGAGGATAGCTTGTTAGCTTGCTAGTAAACAGCTGAGGAACCACATTTCGAAAGGTGATAATTCGTTCACCTCCAACTCCTTCTGCGGTGTAAAACATCCACACTGCAAACGTCAACACCTCCACAACTTTATCCACGTTTTTCTTTTTTTTTTTTCTTTTCGGTGGATTTTAAGAGCAAACAGCAACACAGATAACAGTAGCAAGCAGCCGTGTGTGTACACTGTGAGACATTCATGAAGCAGTGTAAATGCTGAAGGGGGTGGGGGCAGTGGAGTTTGATGGATATATCAGCATTCAATCGTTGAGAACAGGCTGATCAAGATGATTGGATGGGGTTTTGTTAGTCCTGTACGTTCCACAGGTGACTATTTTTTTATTTTGTGTCAGAGCATTTAATTAATTGGCTGCAGTCGAAGTGTGAAGAAGATTTTAAGCAATATAAAAAATGCTCCTGGAAAACATCATCTACCCTGCCTTTAATTTACAAATACATTCCACTAAAGCAATAAATTGGGGGTTATTTGCAATTATGATCAATTGTGGACTCATGTACAGAAGTTAAACTACACCTGTTAATTCAGTTGATGTATTAGCAAAAGTTAACTTGTATTACTACAAACTAAGTCATATTTAGCTGTGCAATTTGGCCATTCTACCCTTTAATTTAGCATAGAAGAGGATAAGAACGGTTAAGTTTCATTTGACAAATGTGCTCAGAGAGGGTTTTCCATTTGTTCAATGGGGAGGAAAGCATGATTAAATTTTTGCTGATCATGTAACCATAAATTAAACTGTGTTATTCAAATTCAAATTAATGCACTTTTTTTTTTTTTTTTTTATTCCTTTTTATTCACGTAGATAGCCTTGTACATAGTTCTACAGTTGGCAAATTGTTGTTTTTCCCAAATTAGCAGCCTTTCAATTTTTGGTAGTTTTATGAGAGAGATAAAAGCAAAGGCAAAGTGTTTGGTTTTTTTTTCTGTTTTTTCTTGCTCATTTCATTCAGTGTTGCTTTTGTGCCTAACACTTGCAGAACGAGATAGGAATGAGTAAAGTACAGTATTTAATAATACATTTTATTTATAGAGCGCTTTTACAGAAGCTCAAAGACGCTTTACACGAGTGGACAAAAAACAATGGTATAAAACAACAGTCTGGTAAAATTTGCAATAAACAAATTAAAATAGAAGTACGGTGTTTGTGATGTAAATGATTTTGGTCACTATTGTGATACAACTTTAAGTTTGTATTTTTTTCCTGGTTGTAAAAGGCAGCATTACATTTTGTCGTAGATAAAGACAAACTGGCATTTGTTATCTAACCATTATTATTTGTGTGTAAGGATTAGAATTAAAATAAACAATGGCTCCTCTGATTAACTGAATTCACTAGGAATGACTAACCTTAACCCCTAAAAAGTCAGCAGTAATTATTCAGTTCATTATCCCTGATATCCATTGTGGCTGAAGGAACCAAAATCCTGGAGAGAAAGGATCTCCCAAGTTGCTGTGCTTTGCTGATAGCTCAGATTCAGAGCTTTTTATGCCTATTTCAAGGAACATAAATACACTTCTGAAATGTTTCAGGAGCTGTTTCTTGAACTTGATGGACTGAAATCCAGGGCAAAAAGTAACAAGTCTCAAGAATGGTATTTTCTGAAGATCACACTTAATTCACAGTACTATGAGATTTTTAATTGATTTTTTTGGATTTTGAAGTCCATTGAGGAAACTTTAAAACTGATGGTGTGACAGAAAAGGAAACACAAGACAAAATGTAAAATCACATATCTGTCAAGTATCTTTTGATGTGTTGTTGACCCTGTAGCAGAGGGACTGCTACAGGGTAAGATACAAAGAATACATATACAAGATACAATGAATTGTGTGGTCTTGTTCATGTAGTTGCGTAGAAAAAAACTGCACTCTTAGAATAAATTTAGATGAAACGAGAACATTTTGTCAGAAGGTTTTGAAAAGAAAACATTTTGGGGGAAAATTTGACAATGTGGAAACTCAACGACAAACAATAAAAGGTCGGGTACTGGTACTGGACTGGCCTTCCTGCATGCAGTCATAACCCTCCCCAACGGAGAAGCTAAAAATAAATTAACAAATAAAAATCTGAGAAGCTTCATAGTTTGGTATCCCTAGTGTCAAAACATTAGGGGCTCAGTATATTTTGAGTTTGTAACTTGACGTTCTGTTGTGATTCCAGTGGTAGATGTAAAATAAAATTAACCCTCATCATTCTGGTACATAAATGTGAGGAATTCAGGTGTGCACACATGTTGAAAAGATTTTTCATCTGTGTCTTCAAAAAAGTCAAGTTAAATAAAAGCATTAGGAAACATCTTTGTGAGCATTTGTACACATATTAATCAGAAAACTGAAATAGGACAGAGTCTGGATATGACTAAAGCTGAAAGGCCAAATTTTCAGCCAGTTTTCACTCCTCAAACTGATTTTTCCAAGTATATCTTTTGAAGTTGAAGAGCAAAAAATCTTAACAGTAACATTAGTTTTAAAATGTAAAATTAATTTGAACCAAGAGTACAGCTACTTTTCTTTTCCACAACGTTTACGTTAACCCACACAATCTCTGAAGAGGCAACACATACTGTGTGAATAACAACTAAAAGGAAAGCAGGTGGCACAAAAGAAAATATCCAACTAAATGCACAAATGACAGAAAAAGAAACATTTTCTTTCAACGTTTTATTCAGAAAAAAACTATTTACAGTGTTTACAGTTGGCTATTGCACAATCCTTAGCAGTGTCGGAGGAAACAGAAGGGTTCCAGTCTTTACACTCAGTATTCATACATACATATATACAGCTTAAATGGAGTTTTTAATTAAACAGAACATTTTTTTAGATTTGATCATTTTGGATAATCAATCTGAGAGGAGTTAAACACTCTTTGTAAAAAAACAAAAAAAACAACAGATGTAAAAAGTCCAAGCGTTACCTCTATAAAACATAAATTCCCATGCTGACTGTAGCCAGAGCTATAAAGACTCCCAGCACCATCCGGATCAGAGGGGAGCTGCTGAGAATCTCTGGGATCTGGAGTGTTTTGACTGTTCCTGGTTTGGAGTTTGTTCCACAATCCTGCAGCTTGTTTTCAGTGACACTCAACATATTCTGTAAATCTTCAAAGACCTGTAAAAAGAAAACAAGTGAACTGTTTTAGCATAGCTAAATAAGTAACTGGAATGTCAAAACTTAATCTTCAAAGTGACATTTCCTCCTCCACTATTGCTCCTCCTCACCTGGATGTTTAACTCGAAGGCCCGGACTGCCTCCTCCAGCACACCGTTCCTTTCCTCCTCCGTTAACTCGACGCTGTTCATCCGGCTGCGATAGAGCTGCTTGAACAGGTTGGGGCTGGAGACTCCAGGGAAGGCAAAGAAAGACAGACCCTCTTTGCCTTTCAGCCCCATGGACTTCTGGGCGATTCGACCAAGAACTTGTCCTCCGGACAGGTCACCAAGGTAACGGGTGTAAGCATGGGCAACTAGAAGTTCAGGGTTTTCTCTACCAATCTGAAAATACACAGGGACAAATTTTCTTCAGCATCTGGTAGGAATATGAACGCACCAGATGTGCAATTTATGTCTGATGAGGTGAAACGTGCCTGTCGGAGTCTGTGGGAGTATCTTTTAGTTGCAGCAGGAACCACAATCTTCTCTCTCCAGTCCTGACCGTAGAAAAATTCCAGGTCCTTCTCGATGGACTCCAGCCTGGCCAGTTCAGTGGGGAAGTAAATGGGTGCGACACCAGGGTGGGTGGAGTTCCTGTCCAGCTCTTCCTCCAAAGATAGGTAGATCTCATGGAGGGAGCACAGAAGAAGCTGCAGATAAGCAGAAGTGATGTTAGTATCCACCTAAAAGCAGGACCACCTCAGCATTTGATTTAGCTGATTTATTACCTTATATTGTGGAAGTGAGACCTGCCCCCGCTGGAAGCTCAGCATAAGTTCAGTGTTTTCTGCTCGGACGTGACTGTCTTTTGTCACCTTTTTTATTTGTTCAGACAAATCCCTGTGAAAGGAAAGAAATCTGTCAGTACACCAAATTATTTGACACAACCAGAGATCAAAATCTTGTGGTGAAGGATGTAAAGTATGACATCCCAACCTGTCAGTCATCTGCTCCGATGCAGTCACTGTCTTCTTTGTTTCCATTGTGTCTCTAAAAACAGTAAAGCTGTCAGTAGCATCCTTTTACAGAAAATTAATCCCTTTACAGTACCATAACCAACACCATGAAAGGATTTAAGAGATCAGAAAAAATGTATGACTTTTAAGTTATGACACAAAAAAAGATGCTTTACTCACTGTTTGTGATAAAATCCTTCAGGTTTGGAAAGTTTGCCTTTTTTCCTCTCAGTTTTATCACTCAGGATATCCACTGCAGTTTGAAAGCTTTCAGTTCTCTGCCTCTTTTTATACTAAGTCTGCCTCTGTCTCCTCCCCCCACCTCCTCAATAGAAAACAGGAACTCAGGAGTCACAAAGCTTCAGCTAAACATGATCCAGCAACTTCAGCAAAAACAGTGGGAGGGACTGAGAAATCATGACGCAGCAACTCTGAGAAGAGCTTGGGAAAACGCTGTGGGAGGGGACTGTGGGATGTAGCCTGAGCATAGAAGTGTTTCACTTTGGAGAACCATGTATGGAGGAGGGGCTGAGTACTAAACATGACGGAGCAGCTTCAGATTCCAAAGTTAAACCGGTCAAGGAGGAGGAACCAGCGCTAAACATGACAGAGTTTTTCAGGCTGGAGAAAGAGGACGTGACGCGTGGTAGAGAAAAGACAATCACATGATTGCATCACAAAGTACTCTAGCAGTTTTCTTTCATTAAAAAAAGAACAAGTTTACCCACTTTGTTAGATAATTGAAGTCTATCAAAATTCCCATTCATTTACAAAGTGTCACTACAGCATGGAGTTACTGAAAAAGTAGCCCAAATCAGATATAAGCAGTGGAGTCAGCAGCAATTATACTTAACATGTGGCAAAATCAGCTACTTTCTGAGATTATCCATACTGTCTCATGTGACTATCAATCCAGCGATGGGAAGAGTTTGGTAAGGCACTGCAGCCAATTTGCAAATTGTTAAAAACAACAGCTGCTGAAAAAGTCCTTTCTCAGATTAGATGCAACATGCTTGGAGCAAGCAAAACACTGCATTCAACATGATCCCATCTGGAAAAACACAATCAACGTATGTTTTTCCTTCTGTCTGGACAGAATTAATAAGGGGTACAGTTCTGAATTATATAGATGAGCTAAAGGACAGTGTGAGGATCTCTCTAAGATTATCTAAAGACAACGTGGCTGTGGTAAAACAACAACCCGAAGCCCCACAAATTATTCTAACACTGAATGGTTAAAGAAGAATAAAATGCATAAACATGAATCACACAAGGAAACTCAATATTCAGGAGCTGAAGCTGTATGACAGAGGAATAACCAACCTACAAGATCCATCTGCTATGTTTAACTGTCTGTGTCACGAGTGTGTCACTCTAATTGCTTTATGTTCAGGTTTGTAGCTATACAAATGACAAAAACAAGTAGAATAATAAAAAATATTCAACGACTTATCACAATAAACTTACTTATTGTTTATTCTTCTCATTTGTTTAAGTGGCCTATGCATTGAAAATCTTAAATCTTATGTCAGCATAAATATTTTTTTTAACATTAATTAAGCGTTTGTAAACCACTAATGGATATATTTTGGATGGAAAATTACGTAAATAGCCTGCAGTCTGCGGTACTTGGTGCAGCGACACACAATGGTCATCTATTAAATCACGAAGGGTCACTCAGCTAAACGTGACTCAGCACAACAGAAGTGGGAGGGGGTGTGGGGAGGAAACGTGACACAGCGAGATTTGCACAAATTGCCCCAGTTTGTGAAAGAGCTATATGTTTACCCGTGTTTTTTTGTTGTTTGTTTTTTTAAGAGAAAGACATGCCTGAAGTGCTGTTCATTAACTGAAATGAGACATTTTCTACATTAACGCATATCAGCTTTAACAAGAGATGGACAAGAAAGTAGGAAAAACACCGAGAAATGACGTCAGACTTTGAACTAGAAACATGACTTGCTTCAGCCCATCTTACACCGTTAGTCTGAAAATTTCATATTTACATTAGAGTAGATCCTCCCTAATTTATTCTGTATCGGTAGAAGGGTTAGCTAAGTAAGTACGTAAGTGAAGATTTAACCAGGGCTCGTTTTCAGCGTTGGTCTTCATGAGTCTCGCGAGCATTTTTGCTTCGTGTCAGTTGCACTGTCCTGTCAGCTCACGTGATGATGAAGGCGAAGAGAGAACATAAGTTAATTATTAACTAGCCCCGGTGAGTTGAACGCTTTTGACGAGTTTATCTTGGTTAAATTCACCCTTTCACAGATATCATGACTTCCTGAGAACTAAGCTAACTTCCCTGAAGTTATGACTGGAATGTGAATAGTACACCGTGGCACAGGGGATGTGGAGCACTAACACATCAATCCAAAATCTCCCACCTGTGTTAAAATGTGGCAGCCACAGCTGACAGTCCAGTGCCATGCTAACCGACACCGACCAGCACCGCTTCCTCTGCTAACTCTGCCTGTAGATGGACGGTGAAGCTGAAAGCCAGCAGAAAGACTTCCTCGTGGATCTGGAGGAACTGGGAGAAGCAGAGCTGAATAATGAGGAATTTGGCAATCAAATGCTTCCGCAGGTAAACTGAGAGTTGTTTTAATAGTCTTTTAAACAAAAATAAATTCAAATTTGACACTAATTGGCAATCTGCAATCTCCAAGCCATACCTTTGTGATAGACTTGCAAAACTCTTGCGGTAACTTCTGTTTAATGTCCTCCTTTATGGTAGTTTATTGCAGTCTGCAAACAAATTTTCCGTAATTGTGCGGACCACAAAGATTATTAGCGTGCATTTAGCTATGCTGTATGCTGTTTCTTTTACAACCCTTAGGGTTTAGCTTTTTTCTCTCTCTCTCTCTCTCTCTCTCTCCTCCAGTTACAATAAATGTGTTTTAAACAGCTGCTGGCTTAATTATCACAACATTGTTGTTTTTGGGAAAAATGTTTATAAGTGGTACATCTGGTGCTAAGATTTGTCTGTTTATCCTAAATGTGATGTGCTATCATTTTCAAAAACCTTTTCAGGAACCAAATGGCTCTCTCAAGATAAGGATACAACATATTGGTAAGGCTTGAATTTCAGCTAAAGCTGTGCAGAAAATAATCTGACATCTAGATTAAATATGCAGTTTATTGCAAAGCTAATCATCTGTTTTTAGTGGGCACCTTATTTACTCAAAGCTAAATATTCTTGGATATAAACTTAATTTCCTTAAAAGTATTTAAGCACTCCTCTTCATAACACTGTTCACTTTTTTCCATGATCAGGCCAAGATCACACCAACACATAAGTTATTGAGGCCTTTTGTGTTGTGATATATTGACCACTATCGTTAGCTTTTGTGTCTATAAAATGTTCAGGGTGAAGGAATTACTGTTCCATGATTCTTTTCCATGAACTTTTCATTTCTTGTGTAAATTTCACCCAAAACTTGCATAACCCTACATTTCTGAGTAGTATAATTTTATTCTGTTGTGCAATTAAAAAAAAAAAGAGAGAGAGATTTGTGGAACTACAGAGAGTTCAAATTTTTGGCTCAACCAGTAAACAAAAAGTTTATATTGTGTTGCATCTCCAAATCGCAGGTAATGGTCAAACTGAACCTGGAATTCATTGGACAGAGTCCTCTGGTTTATCCTCTGCTTATCCAGTCTGTGTAGCACATGGCAGATGGACCATTAATGGAGAGGAAGAGGTGAGACAACACTGGCTGTGCAAAATGTACATCAAGTATATTTCAGGTTTAACTTTAGTTTCAACACCAAACAATTAAAATGAAATATACACCTTCAGTTATTTTCTAACTTTGCTGTGAACTTTTCTTCAGGACATCAGAGACAACTTGTTACATTCCTGTTCCCCAGCAGGGGACAGCAGAGGTCAGGTAATCATGATAGCTTGATCTCTATACAAGTACATTGTTAATTTTAGTTTGAGTCATCACATATGTTTCCACCAGAGAAGTTCAAATTCCATGTTGGAATACTGGATGTGTCCTGAAAACCAGAACAACATGGAAGACTATCCAGTAAGGGCATCTGTCAGCCTGTCTGTCCCTCCACGTTTAGACATGCCTCATCTGTCTACCTCCACTCCTGGTTCAGCCATTACTTGTCCTGAGGTATCTAACGTAATCTCTGACACCAGCAGTCCCTTTGGCTGTTTGTGTGGGTTTGACAAGTTCAGCCTGGGACGCTCTGAGTTCCACATCCAGGAGTCCTCGTTCCTCCCATCAGGATCCAGTCAGCGCTGCAGCTCACCTACACCTCCTCGGGGAGTCCTTGTCTCTGATTGGACATCATCTTAAGGAGACCAATGTGAGTTGATTGAGTCAAAAAAAGAAAGTCCAGAATTTTTTTGTTAATTTCTATGTGGAGGAATTAAATCACTTTATTTTACCTTGACATATTTTCCATTCTTTTCCTGCTAACTTCGTTGTTTTTTTCTTTTTTAATCAAAGATTGTTATAAAAGATGGGGTTGATATTGGAGCAAAAAGCTGCATTTTCACTCCAGCTTTTATCATTTATAATCAAGTGTAATAGAAAATAAACACAGCAACAAATTTGATTGTCCTGTTTTGTTTTATGAATCTGGCTATTACATATACCTTTTATTTGTTTTTATTTGCAGAGTCAAATGGCATGTTACATGGCACAACAGATGTCTTTTTGGGAAATATCTAGTACTTGTTGATGAATACAACAACCTAGTACCTACCGGTCCTAGGGCTGGGCAGTAGACTATAACTAGTAGTTATAGTCTAGTTATTAACTGGTATTGCAACATACACAGTATATCTTTTTGTTATGAACTTTCCTGGAAAACAGTGTGAATGTTGAATTTAACATTATGCATAAAAGACCAATAGAATGATTAAAAGGGACAAATCACGATGAATTTGAATTGACCAAACTTTTTACTTTGGACCAGGGACCTGTATAACCATAGGTGCTAAACTCTGATCTTCTAGGTCTGGTATCCTGCAAGTTTTTTTGTTTCCCTGCTGCAACACACCTGACTGAAATTAGTGGGCCATTGTGAAGAACTTGACAACAAGCTGTTGGATAGAATCAGTTGCGCTGGAGCAGGGAAACAACAAAGGAACAGCGTTTGTTACCCCGCTGTACTAAACTACTACTAAATACTAAATGATGTCTGCAAGTCTGTTTAATTTTAGATGAATTTTGCAAACAAAGACATCAGAGTAATTTTCTTTTCAGCCTATATTTCCTCAGTGCATGTGAAGATGCAGCCATGCAGAGTTTCAGGCATTCCTCATGTTGTAGAGGATGGTATTTGAGAGAGTGAAAAACAGTGTGGTACTCCCACCACTGGTGGCAACGCCAATTTTAAGGCAAATTTTCAAATTAACCGCTTTTTGTTTAAGGTCCTCTTTACAAAACCTTTCCTCTACCAGATGATAAACCCAATACTGTTTTTCTTCCCAGCCGAGGCGTCTGTCTCACATTCAGCTTCCATCTCTTGACTCACAGAGAGTGAGAGAAGGTAAACTATGAAGAAAATCACATCTGGATGATTTAAAACTAACAGGTGTTCAAGATGTAGCCATTTGATAGGCTACATTCAGTGTTGTATAAAGTACCCAAAAGCCATACTTGAGTAAAAGTAAAAGTACCTCACTGGAAAATTACTTGAGTAAAAGTGAAAGTTGCCTGCTATAATATTACCTGAGTAAAAGTAAAAAAAGTAGCTAGTATTTACTGTGCTTAAGTATCAAAAGTAAAAAGCACTGTTAGTAAAACGCAATCAGAACTTTGAGTTTAACATTTTCTTTATTCCTGTTTAATTTAGTTTTTATATTTTGTTTAATTTGCAAAGTGTAAAGGAACTTCAATACCTCCTTACATAAACCCAACTGTAAAGAAAAATATACACAAACATGTCCTTACAGACCTGCATGCATGCCTACCAACATTCATACCCACATGCATTTAAGATAAAATCATTTCTAATAAACTCTTAGAGCTCGAAGGTAATGCTAACAAACAAAAAACTTGATTGGTTGAATTTAACATGACTGCAGTGCGACAGCACTTAAACTGTCCATCCAGTCATTACTGAACCCTGAAAATTTTTTGTTCAACCTCAAAAGAAGTTGTTTCTCAAAATGGCGAGAACTCAGTCTCGCTCTTCTTGGGCTGAAGACCAGACCAGCGATGCTAAACAGTCTTTCGCCTGCTGCTGAGGCAGGTAAAGGTGTGTTTAGCTTCAGAGACAGCTTATACAAGGCTGCTACTAGTCCCACTACAACAATACAAAGATTGTCCATTGGCTATTCCGTTACTTATTTTGTAACGAGTAACTAAGATGCTCAGGTAAATGTAATGGAGTAAAAGTATTGATTTTTTTTTTCGGAAAATGTAGTAAAGTAAAAGTCATCAGAAATAGAAGAAGAAAAGTAAAGTACAAATATAAAAGAATACTACTTAAGTAAAGTAACAAAGTATTTATACTTTGTTACTATACAACAAAGGCTACATTACATGTAAAAAAAAAAAAAAAAAAAAAAAGCTTGAGATATGTTGAACATGTTCGATATAGCCCCCCCACCCTCTTCTCAAGATGTAAATCTGTTTGTTACTGAGGCAAAGCGGAAAACTGTCCTATAATCTCATAAATCAAAACTGGATTATTAAAGGTTATTACTATGATGAAAGAGGACATAGAATGTTTGTCTTATTATCAACACATGACTCATAAACTGCATCTCTGATGGTGCAGGGCTACACTGCCCTACAAAGCCAAAGAGCAGTAACTACATATTTGGTCAAAATTAAGTTTTTACTGAAAATGCCCTTTTTAACATCTCCTTTATCTTGTAACAGAACCACTTGCTCCTACTTTGCCCCATTTCAGAGAAATCACTAAGTCAATGACATATCAACATGTTTGAATAGGCAGTGTTAAACTTTGAAGCCTTTTTTCTCAGTTTCAATGTTAGCGTAGTTACTGCTCTCTGCCTTTGTAGGGCAGTACAGTAGTGTATGTTGTATTCATTATGCATGAATTACAGATATCCGGTAGCCAGGATGGTGAGTGTTACTCTGATCTATTTGCAGTCCAGACTTATCATCCAGTGAAAACTTTGTTCTGTAAAACAAAGTAAGTGGAAAAGGGGTTAAAGTAAAAGAAGCCCTGAACTGCTGAGTATCTGAAATCTCTGAATCATGTGAGAAACATAAATGGGGAAATATTCTGCTTTTGAAACTTAGCAATCTCAAAGGTCTTAAACAGTTCAATTGTAGCATATTTGTGTCTCATGGAGTCACACAGGTCTTCCCTTGTCTCTGCAGAAAATAGTGTGTATGCCGAGTAGCTTCTCTCTACTCTTGGACTCTCTGCTGTGCGCTCTGGCTCCGCTGATGTGCCTCACTACTCAGATACCTGAGCTGACAAGCTGCACAGAGTACACACTGGTGAGCAATGCATCCAGACAACCACAAACACACACCCCTACACTTTACACGCTATTATTTGTCCATGGATTTACAAAAGTGAAACAACTGTGCTTGACTTGTGTGTTGAGAGGAAAACTTCCTGTGTATGTCCTTTTTTAAGGCCTCCACTCTGGAAAACGTTGCTTATG
Organism: Atherinomorus stipes; assembly: GCA_023101725.1. Taxonomy (NCBI): domain Eukaryota; kingdom Metazoa; phylum Chordata; class Actinopteri; order Atheriniformes; family Atherinidae; genus Atherinomorus; species Atherinomorus stipes. The sequence continues at coordinate 330,067 of JALJCO010001535.1, read as the reverse complement.
TGATGCCTGGGCTGTGAGTGAAGATGGAAGATCCCGCTGGTTGTACACAGCGATACATCAATAGATACTTTTCTAGCTTATTTTTTGGACTATTCACTTTATTTAGACATATTGTATAAATATAATAACTCTGATATACATATTTACTGCCTTTCATTAGTCACATGATTAAAACAATCTATTCACACACCTAATTATAACACTTGTTTTTCCTTTTGATAAGGACACACAGATCTTGAGTGGTTGACTTTAAAACTCAGGTGTCACGTTAATGTAGAATAAAAAAGTGATAAAATTAAAGTTGAATATTAAATGTATACATTGACCACTGTGTGAAAAAAATCAGTAAAGTACACAAGTATTTATTAAGCTGATGTTTAAATCTGAGGCAAAATTAAATCTGTCAGCTTTAAAGTAGATGGTTGTGACAATGAAAACTCTAAATTTACCATGAGGTCAAATTTTATCTTGTTTACAGTCATTCAGTTTATCCAGTTTGTAATTCCTCACTGTGAAAAGATGAAGTCATCCTGAGCTAAATGTTTAGAGGGGTTCATTTTAATATATAGAAAAAAAAATACTACATGACAGCAGGTTTAATATTTCTGTATTATTCATTGTTGCTTTTTTTAAACCAAATTTCTTAAGCCATGAAGAAATTTGTGATAATGTTGATTAATGATCTGAGATTCAGTAAGATTCAGTAGTCGCTCCATTTGCCAGCCGTGGGAAGTGTTTAATTGTTCAGTCAAAAGTCAGAGGTGATGGATCGGTAAAGGTTTCTGGGTCAATTTTTTTCAGACAGCAAGAAGAAGACTTTGATTTATTCTCTATATGTCTTCCTTTGATGTACCCTCAGTCCTACCTGGACATGACAACAAAATGTTTACACATAGTTTACCAGCTTTTCTCCTTAGTGACTACATCCCTGAGGGGAATCTGCAGCAGGTCTGACGTTTTATGGGTGCGGCAGATAGAACAACGTTGGAGTGATTCACATGAGTTGCTGGTTTTGCCTTCTCCACCTCATCTAGGAATGCACACACATGTGCACACACACAAAGTGTTTAGGTGTGTGTAAGTGGCCAAAGTTGGGAGTGGTTTGATGGGTTACTCCCTGTCAGTGTGAACCTCACCTGATCAGGTATGTTTCAGTTGTGGACTAGGAAACAGTGTAAACTGACTAGAAGATATGATTTAGTTCTCTGCTGAGGAAAGTGAGAAATTACATGAAAAAAGCTTCATAAACCTCAAACACGCAAGTAAGTATGTGTCCTCTTTTTTTTTTTTTTTTTTTAAAACCCATCTTTACTGGAGATAGATTTTGTAATCTCACTAAGCATTGACTGTTTCAGCTATTTGTCAGTATTGATTGTACTCTTTCGAGCTTTAGTTTATTGCAAAGAAATATCTGACATTTTATGATCTGCAATGAGGAAGTACTTTCAAAAAAATATTTTCTCAGCTTTTAACAAACAGCAGCTAAAGATAGTTGTCTTATTACATTGTCCTTACTGAGTAATAGCTTTATTCCTACTTTAAGATTCACTTTAGTCCCCAGTATGTTAATGAGAGTCTGCACTGCTGGTGCATGGTGTCACTGATTAATTTTTGTAAATGTGTTCTGTGACTTGTCACTACAGGACTGTCTCAGAAAATTAGAATATTGTGATAAAGTTCTTTATTTTCTGTAATGCAATTAAAAAAAACATGAAAATGTCATACATTCTGGATTCATTACAAATCTACTGAAATATTGCAAGCCTTTTATTTTTTTAATATTGTTGATTATGGCATACAGCTTAGGAAAAGTCAAATATCCTATCTCAAAATATTAGAATATCATGAATTCAAATTTTCGGAGACAGTCCTGTATACTAGAAAGCAGCTGGACTGGACAGACAAGGTCTGCTTTTTTATCAAATGTTACGAGCTCTAAAGGAAGTAGATTTCCAGCAAAATGGAACAGTTACCAAGCTGAGACATACTCGTATAACTTAAACCATTCTTTTGGTCTGTTGTCCTTTTATTTGCTCATTGTAAACATTATAGTCATAGAGGCACATCTAACTCCATCCACTTTCCCCCTGCTACACCAGTAATGAGTAAAGATCCGACAGAGCACTTCCATGGAGCCTCGTCCTCAGACCTGAGGTTAATTCTTTTGGGGAACATTGGATGTGGGAAGACATCATCAGCCGACACTATCCTGGGCCATCTGTCTTCCGTCTCTCCTGCTGACTCTAAGAGCTGCCAGGTGCGACAGGGCTTCAGTCATGGCAGGAGTGTGACCGTGGTAGAAGCTCCAAGATGGTACTGGAATGGTGGAAAGATGGAAGACAGTGTTAGAAAGGAGACAGAGAGGGCTATGACGATGATTGCACCAGGCCCTCATGCTGTTTTGCTGCTTGTGCCCATTGGCCAGTTCACAGAGGTTAGTAATTTGCTCAGTTGCAATTTAAAGGTTAAAAGGTTGGCTTTTTTTTTTTTTTAAGATAATCTGTAGTTTGATTTTTAAAAAATAGACAAACTACCAAGCATTGCAGTATGATCAACGTGTGTATATCAGACACAGGCGTGTGTGTGTACATTTTTTTTTTTTTTTTTAAATAGTGACTTTTTCTAACCTTATTTTCACTTAGATGGAAGGTCGTGTTCCTGCAGAGTTGGAAGAATTATTTGGTAAAGAGGTTCTGGATCACACTATGGTGCTGCTGACCTGTGGGGACTACTTGATGGGAAGAACAGTGGAGGTATAAGGATTTACACCTCCTCTTTGTTCTGGGTTATCAGTATTAAAGTAGAAAGTTAAAGCTTAACCCAGTCCTGGAAAAAAAGCATGGTTGCTGCTGCCTCCATGTGATTCAAAGAAGGAGCGGTGTAGATCATTGCAAGTCTAAATTTGTTGAAACTGAATTGTTTTCCCACAGGTTTACCTTCAGAGTGAACAACGAGGCCTGAGGGAGATGATTGAATGTTGCGGGGGAGGCACCATGTCTTAAATAACCGTCGGCGGCAGGACAGAGAACAGGTCCGTGAGCTGCTGCAGAAGGTAAGCTGTTGAAACATGAGGCGATTTAACAGAATTTCATCAGAGCAGAACATAATCTGATAATTCAGCCAATCAGCTGTTGATTATGTGTGGCATTTTTCCCAGGAATGCAATCTTTACAAACAAACTCGTACCCAGCTGCACTCAGGACAGGTTTACCAACCATGATGGTGCGGTTGCTTTTGTTTTCCTTTTGTAAGCCTACCTTTGGTCAAATGTGCTTCTTAAAAATGTGCAACAACCTGATTGTTGCAGGAACGACCACAAAACCTGTTTTGAGAACTTTCATCAAACATACAGACCACGACTGAAGACAAGTGTGATTTGATACAATACAATACAACTTTATTTATATAGAACTTTAAAACAGCCACAGCTAACACAAAGTGCTGAACATGGCAGAAATCAGAATCAAATCAATACTGAGAGTAACAGACGGCGTACCACACACACTGGCGCCATCTTGTTCAGGCTAATAATCAAGTGATAACACACTGATTACTTGTGGGACATTTTTAGGGTTCCACAATATTACATTGCAAGATGTCCTGTTGTTTGTAAATTTTACTGGCATCAGAATTTATCCAGCACAATCAAGTTGCTAAATTTTTCATCTCCCACAGCCTTCAAGGTTTTAAGAAGGAGTCAGTATCGCAATACAATAAGCTGATTCACTTTCCTTTAGAGCTGCAGCTAGCAATTATTTTAATAGTCAATTAATCTACCCCTGTAATTAATCGATTAATTGGATAAGCTCTTTCTATGTTTTTAAAGATGTGACTAAGATGCAATAGAGTAATAATGAGTCCAAATTGGCACCAAAGACTGAGGTTGACACGCAAGGAGTAGGTGCATTACTGCCACCCACTGGTAGGGAGTCTCCAGAAATAGTTTTTACAGACTGGAAGCAATGCATGAAGCAGGATTTTAAAAAGTTAAACGAAGCATTGATTACTAAAATATTAATCGATCATTTTTTCTATTCGAATAATTCAATTAATTGTTTCAGCCCTGCTTTCCTTTATGCTTCACATTCAGCAATTGTTAAAAAAAAACCCTGTTATTAATAGCATATGATAATGTTTTTACTTCAGACTATAAGGAGACTTCCTGTGATTCCTAAATTTGTGCAGGATCTTGGAAACTTTATTCACCAGCATGAGTCTTTGCAGCTCAAAAATGTTCATGGCAGCTTACAAGTAGTTTCGTGTTCTCTATTCAGACATCAATAGTGAAAAACATAAGGTTTGACTTTTACCTTGACAGTTTCAGCGAACGGCTGTTGCCTTCATCAGAAGTTGTTCCACTGACAGCGCCTGACGTTTCAGCCGACAGATCTTGACAGCTGGCCTGGACGGCATGCCCAGTGACATTGACGGACTCATTGGGCCCACCACGCCCACACCTGGATGGTATGGGGAGGCAAGCCCGATGGTCCAGTCCTCCACTGAGCGTACCGCTCCCCCGCCGCACTATTTCTTTTGGAGCAAAGCGTCCCAGGCGTGGGAGAGCATGAAGCCCCCCTTGTCTTTGTTCATGGCTCTATCTGCACGCTTCCTGATCTCCACAGCCTCCTTAATCCACCGTTTGAGCTTGTTTTCCTCAGTGCTGATGACTCTTGCCCCGTCCCAGTCCATGACGTGATTGTATCTTTGCACTATTTACACAATTACGAAACAGTTTACCACCGCACAAAGAGGTTTAGCACAAATCTAGAAATCCTTAAAACCACCTTACACTCACCAGTCACTGTATTAGGTACACCTTGCTAGTACCGGGTTGGGGTTGGACCCCTTTTGCCTTCAGAACTGCCTTAATCCTTCGTGGTATAGATTCAACAAGGTGCTGGAAACATTTCTCAGAAATTTTGCTCCATATTGACATGACAACATCACGCAGTTGCTGCAGATTTGTCAGCTGCACATCCATGATGAGAACCTCCTGTTCTGTCACATCCCAAAGGTGCTATATTGGATGGAGATCTGGTGACTGTGGAGGCCATTTGAGTACAATGAACGCATTGTCATGTTCAAAAAACCAGTCTGAGATGATTCACACTTTATGACATGGCATGTTATCCTGCTGGAAGTAGCCATCAGAGGATGCTACACTGTGGTCATAAAGGGATGGACATGGTCAGCAACAATACTCAGGTAGGCCGTGGTGGTTAAACCATGCCACGTTGGTACTAAGGGGCCCAAAGTGTGCCAAGAAAATCTCTCCCATACCATTATACCACCACCACCAACCTGAACCGTTGATACAAGGCAGGATGGATCCATGCTTTCATGTTGTTGACACCAAACTCTGAGCCTACCATCTGAATTTCGTGCAGAAATGGAGACTCATCAGACAAGGCAACATTTCTCCATCTTCTATTGTCCAATGTTGATGAGTGTGCGAATTGTGGCCTCAGTTTCCTGATTTTAGCTGACAGGTGTGGTGTTCTGCTGTTGTAGCCCATCTGCTTCCAGGTTGGATGTGTTGTGCATTAAGAGATGGTCTTATGCATACTTTGGTTGTAACAAGTAGTTATTTGAATTACTGTTGCCTTTCTATCAGCTCGAACCAGTCTGGCCGTTCTCCTCTGACCTCTGGCATCAACAAAGCATTTGTGCCCACAGAACTGCTGCTCACTGGGTATTTTCTCTTTTTCATCCCATTCTCTGTAAACCCTAGAGATGGTTGTGCGTGAAAATCCCAGTAGATCAGCAGTTTCTGAAATACTCAGACCAACCTGTCTGGCACCAACAACCATGCCACGTTCAAAGTCACTTAAATCACATTTCTGCCCCATTCTGATGCTCGGTTTGAACTGCAGCAGATCATCTTGACCATGTCTACATGCCTAAATACATTGAGTTGCTGTTATGTGATTGGCTGATTAAAAATTTGTGTTAACGAGTAGTTGGACAGGTGTACCTAATACGGAACAGGTTGGGATGCTTCTTTGTGTGTGTGTGTGCGTGTTTTTCCACATGCATAAACTGGGAATGGTGCCAGAATATCTGACCCGAATGTCTTACTTTCTTGGGATCCTTCCGTTGGGGTCCCAGTCTTACTGATCTGACCCCAAAAGGGAAGAACAATGCGGATACATTGCCATGTTTAAATATACGGTGGATTTAATGTTAAAAGTCACATGCCGTTTCAGGGGTGCAGTGATACACAAAATTCATGGTTGGGCTCGATACTTTAGTGTCACAGCGAAAGCTCAGTGGATCTGTGCTCAACAATGAAGCCTTGGTGGAGAAGTCAAACTCCACTGAGCTTTCAACACAGAGCTCATCGTCAGGAGACAAGTTGATAAAATAAATTTTAAAGAAATCTGTATAGTTTGTTTCAGTGCTCTCGGTTTGGTACACACAGTTCGATACAGTTTGATATCGATACATGTATTGTTGCACCTCTAATATATGTATACAAATACACATCTATTCTTTAATGTTCTGCAATTTAAGTTATTCACTTCTTTATCAATAGGTGGACAGTATGGTGCAGAAAAAAGGCGTGTACATCATGAAAACAGAGGAAGAACTGGAGACACAAACACTTGTGAAAAGTTATAAAGAAGAGGAGGAGGGGAGAACAAAGACGGCAGCCTCATGGGGAGTCACAGAGACAGAAATACGCAATAGAGAAGTGGAGTCCATCAACACCCTGGAGAGGATGAAGAGAAGAGAGGAAACTGAGAGGACTATCAATGAAATCCAAAGGTTTAATGGGCTTCATGCAGCTCCGGCACCGGAACAACCGTATTCTGAAACGAGTGGTTACAGCTTGTCAGTCAGGACTCCCAGTCCCACTCTGAACGCAGGTATATGTTCATTTGTAACCAGGCCTCCATTTCAGTGTAAACGGGAGCAATCTGAGACCACATTTCTCTGCCAAAGCTGAATTAAAAGCCCATGGATTCAGATGTAGAGGGATTCATTTAGAGGGATTAAAAGTTAATCATATGAATTAAGCTGCCATGCACCTCTGATGAAAATGTTTAGATCTTGTCTCACTGTTTCTTCCCAGTAGATGGAGCCACACACACACAAATATCAGAGGTGGAATCGTCTCCAAAAATCATCTCTTCATGTATGTGACTGATCTTCAATGACTTGCGTCATTTTCTTGAATCATTCACTTTTCTGATAGTAATAGTTTTCTTTATCTTCGTATTCAAATTGTTGACTAAAATTTCCCTGATGATTTGCAGTTCGCCGCAGAATTGACAGCTTTGAGGAGAAAACCCCTGAAACGTCACCATCCTCCTCTCTTCATTCACCCGTCGTCTCCCTCTCCTCCCACACCTCTCCTTCATCACCCCCTTCTTCTGGCTTATCAGCCTCACCCTCTTCTTTGCCCTCAAACTCTCTGGAGCTTCGTCTGGTGTTGCTTGGACGATCCGGAGCAGGGAAGAGTGCAGCTGGCAACAGCATCCTGGGCCAGGAGGTGTTTGAATCCCATTCAGAGAGCTTCACAGCCATCACTCAGAAGTGTGAGAAAAGGAAGGCACTGGTTGGAGGAAGGAGGGTTAGTATCAATAACTATTCAAATGTAACATGATAATGTTGCAGAAATGTAAAAAAAAAATCTAATATCTTCACCATCTTAATGTATGGTATCATAAAATGCCAATTTTTTAGAATTTAGCCAGAATCATCAGTGTTGCCTTTTCTTTCCCCTGCAGGTGGCAGTAGTGGACACTCCTGATTGGTTTAACTCAGAGCAGACTCCCGATGAGGTGCGAGCCCAGATCTCCTCCTGTGTGGCTTTGTCTAGTCCTGGCCCTCACGCCTTCCTGCTGTGCGTCCCGTTAGATCAACCTGCAAAGATTGAGCTGCAGGCTCTTGGAGCCCTGGAGAAAGTTTTTGGCCCGGAAGCAGTCCAAAGATACACCATGGTCCTCTTTACCTATGCAGATCAACTGAGGGAAAGTGGGAACATAGGAGACAGTGTGGAGGGATACATTGCCAGTCGGCGGGGGGATTTGGTTAAGCTTGTTGAAAAATGTGGGGACAGGTTTCATGTTATGGAGAGAGGAAGAGATTGGAGGGAGAAGAGGAATGTGGCGGAGCTACTAGAGAAGGTGGAGCAGACAGTTAAGGAGGCTGGCGGACAGTGTTATTCCTGTCCTGCTTTTCAGGAAGCAGAGAGTAGAGTGAAGGAGAGACAGTTGGAGATTGCAAGGGAGAGAGAGAGAAAAAAGCCTGAGCAAGAACGAGATGCAAGAGAGCTCAGCTCTGAGAGGCAGTTGCTCCACTCATGCATGCAGCCTGTGGCAGAGGTAGAAGAGGATGTGATGGATGAGATTGAGAAAACGAGGGATGAGGCAGAGATGACTGTAAGCGCTATGAATATTGAGAGCCTTCCTCCTATTACACTTTCCACGATGTCCCCTTCACTTCTCCATTCCATTATGGAGAAAATGAGGTCCAATACAAAGAATTTACCCAAATTGCTGGCAGATAGCTCAGTGTGGGTGGGAGAGGGAGCAAAGAAGGTGAAAAGTAGTCCAGTGTGGGGAACGGTTGGTAGTGGCGCACAGAATATCCAGAAGATTGTGGTGGATAGTTCAATGTGGCAGAAGATGGGAACTACTGCAGGTCAGGTCTCTAAAGCAGTGGGAGATAGGGTTCCCAAAGTAGTGGTGGATGGTTCTGCGTGGGTGGGATCTGGTGCAAAAGCAGTGGCAGCAAGTCCAGTGTGGGAGAGAGTTGGTTCTGGGGCCAAATCCGGGGCCAAGCTGGTAGCAAACGGTTCCATGCGTGTCGGAGCCGGAGCAAAGAATTTGGCTCAGAGTCCTGTGTGGGGGAAAGTAGGTGCTAGCGCCAAAACTGGAGCTAAACTGGTGGCAGACAGTTCAGTGAGAGTTGGAGCTGGGATCGGAGCTGGAGCAAAGACGATGGCACAGAGTCCTATGTGGGGGAAGGTGGGCTCTGGGGCAAAAGCGGGGGCCAAAATGGTGGCCGAGAGTTCAGTGTGGGAGAAAGTTGGGGCTACTGCTAAAAAGGTCCCCATAGTAGTGATTGTGGGAGCACTGCTGGGGCTGGTGCTTGGTGTGTTGCTGTCGGGGGTGATTGGTGGAGCTGTTGGGGCAGCAGCTGGATCTGCTGTGACTGAGGTGGGCAGAAGAAAGTTAAGTAACAAAAGCACATCAGAGAGGACGAATGAAGGAATGAGAAAAGGTGAGGAAATGGTCAACAACAGTGTTGATGAAGTGATAAAAGGAAGAGGAAAAAGTTTGAAAACTGAATGATGGACTTATTATAGAATCCATGTCAAACATATAACAAATGTAAGGATTAAATATATATATATAAAAACATGTATGTAGATTATGTATGCTACTCGCAAGCTGTCAATTTTAGATAAAAGAAATCAAAACATTGTCACTAAATTTGTTATAAATTATTAATTACAACTGTCTTTGTAACCTGTGTAAGGAAACAAGGAAAGGCTCATTTCTTTCAGCTCATGTTCTTGACCCTCTTTACTGCAATAAAATGCATGCATCATAAAATGACTGCATCTCCGTTTTCAGTGTTGTAACAAAGTGTGAAAATGTGGCAGTCATGGCCTTTTAGGAAACTTGTCACTGTTACTCTCTTTCTTCCACTCCAGGTTTGTGCAATAACTAAACACCATGTGAGCCAGCTCAAGCCACCTCAGAAACACAAGCCTACCACAAGTACCACTCGCGTAGGACCTAAAGATTAGTTTGTACCTCACAGATGTAAAAGACCTTGTGGTGCGGCGTTCTCCAGTGTTGGAGGGACGGGTGGAGGCAGCTTTATCTCTCAGTCTCAGGCTAGCGAGTACGACCCTGATTGGCCCCCTGTATCTTGGGAAGACGGGGGCAACAGCCCAGTCTCTGTAATCAATGTTTTAAAGTTCCTTTTATTTTAACTATACTGCATAACACTTTCATTTTGACAAACAGAAGACAGAAAAGAAAAGCTTGGCATGAGCTTAGTTTCCGTACCAGAATACTGAAACTCCCGCCTACATGGGTGCAGCTGTGCCCATCGCTCCTCATGGTACCAGCCAATGCCAGGAGCGCACACTTCTAACCTACAAGTTCTGTATGATTCAGTAATAAATCATGATGTGGGAAAAACAGTTGTGTAAACTGTGAGACCCCAGCCTCACTTGTTATCCTCTCTGTGGTGTCAGACCAAAGTGGGGAGGGGTCAGACCAGCCTGGCACAGCAAAGCAGGCAGATGCAGCCATGGCAGTGTTGTGAAAGCAGCTCTTCCTGTTGTGTGATCCTGAAACTGGGTGTTCATGGGTTCCCAGAGCATCCTGGTGGCTGTTTTCTTTTTTTTTTTTTTTCCCCCACCCTTCCTTTCTCCTTTCTTCCATGGAGTGGTTGCTAACCCACACGGCCAAACATCGATCAAACACACATACATGCACTCCCACCACCCCTCCTTCAGGAAACTCGTTGGCCATCAATGAGACAGCACTAACTGTAGCCGTTTCCTGCCCAATTGATAGAGCTGAACACGCTTGCTGCATTGCAGCAGCTGCAGCCCCCCACCACTGGTTTTTCACTTTCCTCCACCGTACTGAACGGCATCTTTAACCACATCCCACATCCATCCTGACCTTCCTCAAACGCAACCACACGCTCCGACATAACAAAACCTTGCTGTCACATAAATCTTACTTGTTCTCTGGAGAATCCATTTAGCTGCTTGCACACACACACAATCTGCAAAAACATAAGGAATTTCCAAATAGTGTTTTTTTAAAGGTGATTCTAACTGTAATCATCCAAATTGAATCAGTTTTCAGTGAAAAATGCTTGCACTGTGCACCTATGTAACACTGATGTTCACTGTACAATTTAAGGCAGGGGTGTCCAAAACCAGTTCTCAAAGACCACTGTCCTGCACATTTTAGGTGTTTCCTGCTGCAACACTCCTGAATCAGATTTTTGGGTCAACATGCATGAGCAGAATTTGTCAAGCTGTTAAAGACAGACATTTAATTTGAATCAGGTGTGTTGGAGCTGCGAAACATCTACAACCAGGTGGACTATGACCTGTGTAGTACCAGAGCAGGATACCCCCACTTTAAGGATACCAAGTCTTCCCTAAACTGAGCAGCAATAACATTGGATGTGTTGAGAAATTGTGCTGACAATGAGCCATCTTTAGTGCGCAGTAAGAGGATGTCAAATAAGGAACAGCAAACTAAAACACACTTTATTTCTGTCTGGTACAAGTGTGTCACAATTTCTGGGTGGGACCATTCTCAAAATGCACAGCAGGGACGTGCAGCAAATCCTGAGTTTATGTTCATTTGTTTGTCTGTGCATACACATCTGATGGATTATTTTACAAATGAACCTCTGAGACTGCAGACTGGAAAAATATTCTTCGATCCTTTCATGCAAGATGTTAGATATTTATATGGGTCCATCATTGCCATAGATCCACATTATTTGACATGGCTGTTAGATGATAATGATCCTTTAAAGCATCAATCAGTTTAACTTATTTATGTAGTTCATTGTATCAGAGCCTCATCGTCACTCAAATTTTGCACATTGCTGGAAAAAAAAACAACACAGGAACAAAAATCCATGTTAAAACAGAAAAAACACTAACACATTTGGTATTTTGTGGCTCCAGTCAGTCGGTGGAACATTTACACTCCTGAAGCCTGCGCAGCTCCGTCTTCTAGTGTCACCGCTCGTCATTTGTTGCGGCAACCATCCTTATCTGACCCTTGACCTTTCCCAAAATGCCATGGGTCACCAAAGAGGGCTTTGCTCCAAAGCTCTCCTCGCTGTCCGTGTCTCCATAGCAACTGGAGGTTGCCGGGGAATTAGCCAGAGCGATGACCGAGTCAGTTGAGTCTCTGTGAGCCGTGACAGGCCGGGCTGTTGCCGTCATTTCAGTCTCACACTGGAAAAGCGTCTTCCGCTTGTGGCCGCCCAGCCCAGCGGCGGCGCCGTCGTCCTCGGCTTCGTCCTCAGATGGGTCCCCGCTCTTGTCCTGGTCCTGGTCATTGAGCAGAGTGACGAGGAAGTTTATGTATTTCACGGCCAAACGCAGGATTTCGTTCTTGCTGAGCTTCTTGTCAGGTGGGTGTGTCGGGATTAGTTTTCTCAGCTCGGAAAAGGCTCCGTTCACATTCTGCTGCCGCCAGCGCTCGCGACTGTTGGTGAAGACGCGCCGGGCCAGTTTTTGTGGAGGACCTGTCAGAAGATTGCAAAGACTGATAAATCTATCTGTTAAAAAAAAAAAAAAAAAAAATAAAATTTGTTTTTCACTTTACCCTTAAAGTCTGCACAAAGAAAAAAAGCATGAAAGTTTCGTTGCATTTTCTTTTTCTTTGGATAATAATACATCAATGTTTTTCAACAAATAGTTGCGATGCCAGTAAATGTAATAAATGAAATGGTATAAACTTAAAACAGTAGGCTAATGGGATAACAAATACTTTCTTTGAGCATTAAATTCCGAAACTCGGTGGTAAAGATAGCTCAGGCAGATTTATTTCCATACATTGTCAATAAAAAAAAAATAATTGTCACTAAAAGATTTTGCTGTTCAAAGGATCAATAAGTGATCAATCTTTGCTTTGGACATAAATCAATGTCATTCTTGTGCCAGGTGTTAAGTAGACTAACTTATACACAGTTGTGCTCAGATGTTTACATATCCCCCCGTTCAAGAAAAGGTTAAATTCACAATATTCTAATAACAAGAAACTGAAAAAAATAAGAATGGATAAAATTTTATTTAATTATATTTATAATTGTAAAATAAAATATTGATTTTGAAAAAATATTAACAAAACTGTCCCAGACAAATTAGAGCACCTTGCTCGTGAACAGTGGGCTAAAACACCTGTCAGCAGGTGTAGAAGTCTTGTTGAACATTACTGAAAACACTTGATCGCAGTGGTTGCCTCAAATTTTTGCTCAACAAAATTTTAGTTTAGGAGTCCCATCATGTTTGTTTGCTTGTTTTATTTTGTTTGTTTTTAAAATTTCTGTTGAACCACAATTCAAAATCAATGTGATGGTTTTCATCATTTAAAAAGATTATTACTTTTGTCTGTTTTTAAAAAAAATCAGTCAATCAAAACTTTATTTATGAAGTACTTTTCAAACAAAACTGCAACAGTGCTGTTAAGATAACTTTTCAACTTATTTCACTGATGGATGATTGTTCTCCCTTCTTTAATGGCAGGGTATGTAAACATTAGAGCACAACTGCACATCCCTAGTCAAATATGCCGATTCTTTACCAAAGGGGATTTTAAACAAATGTACTTTGTGATATTGCTGCTCTTTTAAAATATATATGGACATTCCAAGCAGGAACAAATGTGCATGGTGCAGAAAAGTGACAAATATTGAAAGATCAGTAGGAAAAGAGCCAATGTCAAACTTAGAATTTGATTATCATTGTTATGTCAGTACTGAAGGTAATCTGTATTTGGTCTCCCAGACTCACAGTCATTGATCTCCATCTCAAAGTGTGATGACGGCCTCCTCTTGATCCGGTTGTTGTTGATGACACCATAGCTTCCTGCTGAGGGCCCCAGGTAAGAACTAGAGGTAAAACCATAGCAGCATGTTAAACAGCAAAGTTGAAGTGCGGCGTTGCTGCATTGACGGATATATTTTTCAATGCAATCCCAAAAAAATATTAAATATATGAATAGCTGCTTTTACTTTTAGAGGGGAAATGAAATTGATCAATGCTTTATAATGCTATTCCCAGGGATCAATGACAGATGGGAAGCCCTGGTTGTATCCGCTGAGGGAAAAAAAAGCTACACTTTTTAGCACAGTTGATAGTTTTCTATGAAACCCTGCAAACTGTGCAAAAAGTCCTCTGTGAAATAGAGAAAAGACAAACAGGCCACAAATGAATTTCTTTCTTCTTGAGAGTTAGTGAGGCACCGCCAACTCCTGGACCCCAAAAAGAGCTTGAAGAGGACTCTTTTGTTGCCTTTTGTCAGTTTAACGGCTAAATTTAGCTGCAATTAAAACAGAATGTATTCTTTCAAAAAGGGATCTCCTCTGGTTTTTGGTACTTAAATGCACATAGAAATGGTTCAGACATCTTTTACCAACCATTTTTCAGTTTGAGTAAGATTAGCATGAAAAATGTCTCTGTAGCAGCACACATCACTGTCATTTCACATAGCACTTCAGTGCAGGCACCAGTAATCATAATGGGAAGTCATGAAATCCCAGCAATTAAAGGTTTAATAATTTTGCTTAACATGTGTCCTCTGACAGATTTAGCAGCTTGAGTTATTGTTGAGGAGTTCCTTCAGACTGTCTTCACTTTCAAACGTAACTTAAAGGATTATCAGACTAAAACATGTTCTGCCAACTACAATATTTAGTTGGACAGCAATACCAGAATTATCTGCTGATGCTATAGTTTCCAGTCTCAGGATTAGGATCAGGTAAAAGTAAAATAACCAAATGACACTTTTTTATTGTTTGTGAATTAATTCAGTCATGACCTCAGGTCTCCAATACCAAAAAGTATCAAATTTATGATAAGAACTCAAATATCTGATCTGCTTAATTTTAAATTTTTATAAGACAAAAAGGTTTGGAAACAACAAATTCTGAAAGAATGAGCTTAATCTCACCTGGTGAGGAAGGGGTGTGCAGGCAGGTATTGCTGTGCCAATAGAGGCCCAGGGGAGGAACCTGAGGGGCCTCCAGGACCTCCAGATAATCCAGAAGCTCCGGGGCTGAGCATAGGTAAACAAGTCTGCTGGCTGCGCCGAATGTCCCCGTGGGCTCCGTGTATGAGGTTGGGAATTGGGTGGAGGGCCGTCAAAGGGGTGTTGGGGAGCGGGAGAGGGGGCTTGCTGTGGCCGAGGCTGATGACTGGAATGTGAGGAGGGAGAGGCGAGGAGGATGATGATGGAGGGAAAGCTTTGGTGGAGGTTGGAGGAGGTAGAGGGCATGGGGAAGTCTTGTCTGGTGCTGGGAGGAGTGGAGGTGGAGAGGAAAGAGTTGGTGAGCCATTTGTTGAATCCCTGGCAGTGGTGATGCTCTTTGACTCATGCAGTTTTTCCTTCTCCTCTTCCTCCATCTCCACGACGGCAGGCTCAGGTCCAGTGGTTGTATCCGCTCGGTTATTGGTCAACACCGTTGTCAGGGTGATGGGAGACTGAGTTGAGGTGACATCGGTGTGCCCGGTTACAGGGCTGTTGTTGGCATCCAGGGATGCTGGAGTCTTACTCTGCAGAGGACTGCGCTGCTCCATAGACGCACAGGATGGAGAGGAGGCAGAGGAAGATGAAGAGGAGGAGGGGGGAGGTAGGTCATGGGGTGAGGCAGGTGAGGTACTGGGGTTCAGCTTCTCCATCATGGTGGTGAAGTCCCTGGAGGAAACCCCGTCAGTGTCGAGCTGTCGTTCCTCTTGGCTGGCCAGCGTGTCTCGTCCCTGTTCTGTTTTTATTCAACTCTGAGAAAAGCTAATGAGTTCATGTCTACCAGCAGCGGCGAGGCCTACCAAGCACTTCAACCTCCCCTCTTCAAGTTCAACTGGCTTTTTTCCCCTTAATATCCTCTTCCTTTGTTTAGCTTTTCTGCTCTTCCTTACATAAAATGATCAGTCTGAAATCCATCAAATCAATTAGTTGTTTGGCATCTTTCATGGAGCTAACAGGCCACTCCTGATCCAGATCTTTTCATATTAAAAAAAAAAAAAAATTGGCTCAATATCACAAATCACGTGTGGAAGCTTTTTAGCCTGAGCAGCACGTGCCACTACATCATTGCTTCAGATATGTTCACACTTCCAAAAAACCTTTGTTTTGATGCAGCCTCCCTCATTTTCCACCTCTGAAGGCTGTCATGTAGCAGCAAAATAAGCGTGAACCCTCACTTATAACATCACAGAGGATTCCAGCTCTCGTAGTCTGGAACGGACGGCTACTCCTGCGGTGTGGACTCGGGCTCCAGTGTGCAGCAGAGGCAGCTGTAGTGTTTTGATGTGAACTGGGTGTCTGTATTTTACTTACAGCACATCCTGAGTGGCAAATTTTAGGTCTTGAATGAGTCTCTGGGTTTCTCTTTCTGAGGCTGTTGGTCAGTGTTAACTTTGAGGATGTGACTCAAAGTCTTTTTAAGAATCCAAAATGCCCATGATCCTTGAAGATTGGATTGAAATCAAAGAGCCTGTTGAATAAAAAAGAAAAAACAATATGCTTAAAATGCACAAAGAATTTGGTGGATAAACCTCCTCTTCCCATGTCAATAGCTTAAATGTTAAAATGGTTACTGTTTGAGATTTTTCTAGTGGAAGCTGATCTTCAGTTAATTCAGATAATGTAAATGAACAATTACTGTATTTTACAACTTTTCTTTGAAGTTGTGTGAAAATATACTTGATTCTTAGAAAATGAGTAAGTTGTTTTTTCTAAGTAAAAATTGAAAATTGCTCTGCACTAAAAACAAAAAAAAAAAAGTGGAAGGCTCTGATGATTTCTCAAGTTTCACAATCGCATTTGTTCCTGTTTTGTCTTCTCTGGTCATCATGACTTTATTTTGGACAGTTCCGTCTTTCACCATCATGTCTAGGGACAACACATGCAGGTAGCAATGAACAGCGTTGTTTTGTGCTGCTGTTATTTTGAACATAATGTAAAAATATCTATGTTAAAACAAACTTAAGCTGAGCTGCACTTATTAAGAAGTTTGGATAAATATCTGACTGGCTTTTAAATGTAAAATCCAGCAACATGACCATTTTACTGAAAGCAGATAGACAAAGTCTTTGGATGATTTGTTTTTGTATGACAAACCAAGTGAGCATTTTTTTTGTTTTTGTTTTTTTAATTTGTTTGTTTTTTGCATCACAAGCTGCGGTTTAAAACCATGACGTTTTCCAGAGAGATTTTTATTGCATAGAAGTTTGTGGATATGAATCCTTTATGCAGACTCCATTTATGTTATTGACTTGTATTGTCTTTTAGGCCAAATACACAGATTTTGACCTGATAATTTTCTGACAAAAATCTAACACACAAAAAACTAAAACTTTTTCATACTCATTTGTAATTTAGTAAATGCACATACAGCTATGTGTATACACCCATACCCACAAACACGTGTGTGTGTGTATATATATATATATATATATATATATATATATATATATATATATTTAATTGTATTGCTATGTTTAAATTAAAATGTCCTCATTCTTTTTCATGCTCAAAATTATTTGCATCACAGATAAATCCACACAAATGCTCTGCATGTGACATAAATTACACTACACAGAAACTCCTATTAGGTTATATGTATGATTATTTTAGATAGATTTAAATGTTAGAAGTGGCAGATTTCGTAATCAAAATTAAATGAGCTTTTAAATGTAAAATCTAAAGTAATGTAAGTACTTACTGACACATACAGTAATGACATCCACAATGCAGCGTATCCGACTGTCATGCAACATCCGTCAGAGTTGAAATGATCTGTGAGCGCACATGTTGTATATGCGCAGCATTTAACATCGGCTCCCTCCTCCTTTAGGTCAGCTCCACTGCAGCCTGTCAGCGGCCGTCCGTCAGCGTCTGAGACCAAAACTGGAGACAAACTGTCTGATGACACTCAAAAGAGTCCTCGTACTGACATGCAATCCTTTAGAATGTTTAAATAGTCATTTCTTTTTAGAAAAATAAATAAATAAACAAGATATTACAGCAAGTCCATAACTGAAAATGACATATTTGTTGTTGGGAAGTTACTCCTTAGAACGAGGGCGAATCCAAAGCATGGAAATAGATGGTACAGGTCTCCACTGTCCACCCCCCCACCTTGCCCATATGTCATCTTCACCTCTCTGTCTCTGTCTTTCACTGCCCCGTCTATCTCAGTCCCTCTTCTTCGCCAAGAAGACACAATGCTCTAGTTGGTTGCCAGAGTTCTGGTTCTGGCAAATGAGAGGTGGGAGAGAGAAAAGGGAGAGAGAAAGGGAACCATGTTGCAAGGAGAGTTTTCCGCTCCCTGCTGGACAAGAGGATGTGCTAGTACAATGTGGTGGCTGCTGATAAGAGCCTCAAAAGCTGCCTGTGGTCTGTAGATAAGAAACCTTCACCACCCCTCCTCTGCCCCCACCAACAACACACACACACACACACACACAGGTTCACGCCTACATGCACGCATGCTCACACAAACATCGCACTAGACTGGTCAGTCCCAGACTTTGAAGGGTTTTGGACTGTTTCCAAGCAAATATGTGCCATTGCACTTACATCACAATGTATTAAACAGATGATGCAGAAAGATATATGGTGCATGCGCATAAGTAAACAAAGCCACTCAGAAAATCACCTGCTGTATTACCTTTCTTTAAAGGGCCTGCTCTTATCAATTAAGGAAAAAAGTAGTGGAAGCATTGCATAAACTTATGAGGAAGACATATGGACTTTTGATACACTGACTAGCTGATATTTCTATGCTTATACATGTTGGGTTAAGACACTGAAATATAAAGTTAAATTGAATTTATTTAGGATTTTCAGCAGTTAACTAGTAGACTTACAGACTTTATATGTCATCCCTGGTATTTTTCCACTAGACGCAGACAAATCATAACTTTTTAATTATCATCTGCAGCTCCAACATCCCCCACTGTTCTATAACTGCCTTACAATTCTCGAATATCACAGGCAGATTTTTTTGTCTTTGCTTTCTGTTGTGGCATCAGAACACACCTGTGTCTCTCATGACCAACACACAGGTTGTCATCATTTTAACTTTCCTCTCCAAGAGCTCCGACCTTCCTTCCTCCTATCTATCCCTCCCCCTGTAATCCTCGGTGTTCATCCATTCATACTCACACCTTCCCTATCTGTCGCTCTGTCTGTGTCGCTCTCACCCTCAGGGTCAGAAATTCTTTTACGTTCCCTCAGTCATTTCCTCCTCAGACAGACTGAAACACAAACATTTTAAAGCCTTTACAGTTACCTGACCCTCAAGGTCCTGGGAAAGAAAGGGACTCGCTTAGCAACAAATCTGCCATCACCCTCATCATCATCATTATTGTTGTGCGTTTTTCCCCCCTTGGTCATCATGGTCACCTTTGCTATAATCATCATTACAAATAGAAATGGCTGGGTTGTTGAATCACTGTGCAGACATTCATATCTATTAGCTGTCACACTTTTTTGCGTCCGACAGCTGCAGTTCTGGTTGATCACTTTCTGTGTGCAAGAATAACGTTGTAGTGGCACCGTTGCGCTTGCAGATGCAGCACGAATTTGCCTGCAACATATAAAAAGCTACTTGAGGGACAGACAGAAATCCTTTGGGAGTAGCTTTTCCTGTGCTTTACATTACATTTTCTTTATTTTATTAAAAGATACGAAATCCAGCAATGCTTCTGATTCTTCTGCTTCTTTAAAAATGTCAGTTATGTGTATAACTTGCAGCATAAGTTGAATGGAAAAATGCTTCTGTGTGCAGGAATCTTTAGAGTGTTCATTTTGTTTGATCTTTGCAGCATATATATATATATATATATATATATATATATATATATATATATATATATATATATATATATATATATGAATATTAAGGATATTGCTGAGGGGATCAAATCAGCAAAGACAAACAAAAAACCTGACAACATTGAACCTTTCAATAACAATGTATTCGGTAATTATGACTAAACATCTGAAACAATCTTAAAGGTTCCTGAGTCTGTATGGGTGTGTGTGTGTGTGCGTGTGTGTGTTCTGGATTACTGCCCTTTTCCCATTCAAGTGTATTTACAGTAGTTTGTGTTTAAACAAATGATGCTTTGCAAAATGCAAACAAAGAAACTGAACTTAAACTTCAAATAAATTGAAAATCCAGCTTTAGATGCTCAGCCCTTCCAACAGCTTAACTTTTTCAGAACCTGTAAAGTTTCTTCTGGTAAATCTGGTCTGAGCCAGTGAGCATCTAATCAGTTTACATGTTGGGTTTCCCCTTCTGAGGGTGAAACCCTGCCGTCTCAGGCAATCAGTTTTCTCAGGAACAGACACTAGATGAATTGTTGACTTTCTCATTTAGGCCCAGTTTGAACGCTCAAACTGTAAATGGGGAATAATAATAGAAGCAAACGATAACAGACAGCTTCCGTTTCTCCCCTGAGTGAGGAAGAAATCAAGAGAGGATTGTTTTAATCTCAGAGCGGTGCTGTTACGCCCTCCTCCTGGTTACCTTAAAATAGGATTATTGATGGGGGAGCCTTAGAGAAAAGTGTTAAAGTGTGTCTGTGTATCCGCAGAGGTATTGATCCCTTTACTTGATCAGTGAGTTGTGGAAAGAAAAACCGATAGACTCATTGTAACCTTTGAAAAAAATGTCATACCTAAATTATGGTCTGCATCAAAACATAGACAGTATGGAGAATTACACCACCTCTGTTAAAGCAACCTTTACCGATCTTGCATTTCAGAAAGCACAGCAAGATTATTTGAATATAAACAGTCCCGCCTCACTCCTAAGACACACCCCTTCATTCCCTCCACCTCCCAATGCAGAATCAAAGGTCTGACAGGCAGGTCCGTTGGACAATCCTAGAGGTGCACCCCACTTCAAGGATTGGTTGAAATTTTCATTGAATATTTAGAGATTGGAATAATATTTTATTTTGATTAATGGTGGGTCTGTCTTGTATTTTAGAGTTCCATTACCTCATTCATAGCACTTTACCCTGTTAGAAAAATAGTGTAAGAATGCAACATCGGTAAGGGTTGCTTTAAAGAGAAATACCGCCAGTTTTTATGATTTTTATAGAAATCTACAGTTGACTTGTAGGGGAAACACTATCGTCAACTAAGAACAACGCAAACTGTTCTGAATTAAATGAAGCTAAATCAGTTTGGTTGTCTGAGTCTGTGCTTCTGCAGCACTTAGTGAAGTCATCTCCCTGGCAACCTTGTAAATTCCTATGTGAAAATCACTTTGAAAGGATGTATTTAAAACCTAAGCCATTAGATTTGGCCCTGAAATTTGAGCAAGACAAAGTGAAAGTTAGAGAAAAACTACCACAAATTTTCCTCAAATCTCTGTATTCAGTGTGCTTTTATTGAATTTAGTTGTGCACAATATCGTAAAAAAGATGCCAGAGTAAGTAGCTCACATATGAAGCTTATTTGTAAGGATATAACCAACCAGAGCTGGAATATTTCAAACTGAGGAGGAAATATCTGATGCTGAAAGGTGGAAAGCTTGCAAACATTCGTCAACATGTGATAGGTCATATGAGATCAAAGCTGTGGAAGGTAATCCCTTAAAGATCAAAGATATTCATAAACCACTCTCACATACTGGGGTCTTTCCATCTCTATACTGCCCCCGCTCTTACATATCCATCAACACCTTCCTCAAAAGAAGCAGAGACAACTCTTATGCTTCATAAAGAACTGGAATGTTGATAGCAGTAATACTTTATAAATGGACCTATCCAGTTCAGCAGTACTGGAGATTGAAATAATTGCGAGAAAACACGATGTTTGTTTTTTTAAATTCCTTTAAAAGTCATATTCTAGCACACAATAATCCTCACACATACACAATCTGAGCTTTGAGTATTTAAGAACCCAATGACCATAGAGCGAGGACATGAGTATGCACAAGAAAACACATACACACTCCCTAAATTGGGCTCCATTGCCACATTTCCTCCATGTCGTGTAAACACTATTGTGTGCCTGGCGATAGGGATCACTGGAACCTAATTGTTTGAGGCAATATTCACAGTAAATTTCATGGAGAAAGTGACAAACAATGCTGCGAGCACTGGCTCAGACAGACGCTCGCTCTCCTCTCCTACGACAGATGTCGACTCTTGTTTATTTTTCCTAAGTGTCCTGGTAACTGGCCATCCAGCCACAGCATGGACAACCAGGAAAGTTGTTGATGTTTTGACGCAGGGTGAGGAAAGAAAATGGATTTACACCTTGAGCATTAAATCTGACCTCAAGCATGAACATTAGCATCACATGAGATAGTCCACAAATCACACACACTTCTTTCTGGCTACTCTAGGAGTAGGAAAGTGGGTTCAATGTCACCATGTACCAAGCAATGTACCCCAAGTGTATTTAGTTTTTTTCCCCAAGTGTATTTAGTTTTTTTTTTTTTTCCTGAATAAGTAAACATTTCATACATTGAATAAATCATGATGTAAATTTCTGTCCTGTCCACATTCAACATGTTAAATACAATACATTGTTTTTTCATGTTTAAGCTTATGTATTTTGACTCATGCCTGCAGCACAAAATCTATTATTTTGTACTAAATTATTGGATAATCTAAGCAACTCCAACTCCACTTTATATATATATATATATATATATATATATATATATATATATATATATATATATATATATATATATATATATATATATATATATATATATATATATATACATATGTATGTATGTATATATATATATATATATATATATATATATAAAGTGGAGTTGGAGTTGCTTAGATTATCCAATAATTTAGTACAAAATAATAGATTTTGTGCTGCAGGCATGAGTCAAAATACATAATACATATCATACATATCATCTCATTCTCTCCCCTTGAAACATGCCCCAGGGGTTATTTTGACTCATTCACGCATATTTGAGAAATCCCTGATTCTCCTGTGGAAACCAACATGGCTGCCAGAGCGGCTGCTACCACAGAGCACCTTCAATACCAAGAAGCTCCTAATTTAAGTGGTTGAAATCTTTTTTGATTAATATAAATTTATTTTGGTTTATTATACCCAGGATAATATTTCAAAAGGTAGGAAGAATAGATTTTTTATTGTGTTGTGATTTTGAGTGCAACAAGTTACCCATCAAGATCTCAGAATTCCATCAGCAGGTTCTTCTTTATTGGAAGCTCTTTTATAAACACAACTTCACTCCACACAATACACCAATATGGAGCAATCGATATGTTCTCTTTAATAGAAAATCTATCTTCACAGAACATTTCTTTTTGAAAGGAATATGGGCTTGTTCACATTTTATGAATGACTCTGGAGATCTGCTAAATCATGAGGAATTTTGTGTAAAATATAATCTCAACTGTACAATAAAGTTGTACAACAAATTGATAAAAGCCATACCACATGAAATCGATGGTGAAGCAGGATTTATTGTTTACAAAGACTGTCCCTGCTCTGAGACAGCTCCTGGTTAAAAATATAAAATTTTCTGGCAAAAAGGTTAAGGATAAACATACTAGATTCACATTAATGAGATAACTTTTTCCAAATGTATCCAGAGAAGATAGTATATTTTAAAAGATTTTAGTGTGGAGCAAATTACTAAGATTAGGAAAAAATATTTGAGCTATCCTTTACGACCTAAAATGAAAGAATTGCAACTTAAGATTTTAAATGAGGTTTATGTAACGAGTGAATACATTAGAACAAAAATTCAAAGGAGAGGCTGATGGGTGTAGATTTTGTGGCAGTGTTGCAGAACATTTTGATAATTTATTTTTCAATTGTAACTATGTAAATGTTTTCTGGAAGGATATATGGAGCTGCCTGCAGTCCAGGGATGTTGTACTGCCCCATTTGACATTAACAATTATCAAATTTGGAACTTTCATTGTAAACAAACATGTTGATTTTCAGTGAATAATGTGATTTTGATAGGTAAATTCTTTATTCAAAAATGCAGATTCTTTAAAACAAAACTAAACTTTGCACATTGGAAAAATGAGGTAAATTCACTTTCTAAATCTTTGAAATTAATGGAGAATGAATCGGCTTTTATTTTGTTGTCTCTGTTTGAGAAGTATGTTAAATGTTTTCTAAATGCCCCTGTTTATGTTCTTTTGTGTGTGTGTGTGTGTGTGTGTGTGTGTGTGTGTGTGTGTATTTTTAAAAAAAAAAAAATTTCTATGTCCAATTTTCAGTTTTGTCTCTCATGTAAAATGATTATATGCCTTGGATATCTTTGTTAACTTGTTCAATAAAAAAAACAAAAAAACACAAAGCTCCTCCCCCTCCCTTGCTGAGCTCCTCCCCACCAGAGCATGAGAGTGTTGTGATGAGTGGAGTGGGCGTGTCAGAAACAGCAGGAGACATCGTAAAGGGACTTGAGGCAAGATTAAGAAACGAAACTCGCGACTGCCCCAACTGGTGCTTCAGGTAACTGCAGCCATGAGCCAAGCCGTCACAGGAGCGTGCACAAACTGAAGCTTTATTGTGGTATACTTACCTTTTTCTTTGTAGTTCCACTTTTTAGTGTCTTTCAGTTGATCTGAATCGTTTGCTGACGGCAGAAGAATCCATAACTATTGTTTACAGTGTTTGAATTTAACGCGACTGTCTTCTTCATGTATCAAAACTGCGGATGTAGCGTCATATGACATCACATGCGCAGGACAGCGCGGGAAATTCAGACACGAATTGCAGCGCATTTTGCAACACACAGCCTGTTCAAAGCAACGAAGAGAAACATGGGTGGAAACGTTATTTTTGGTATTTAGTGCTTCATCACCCATTAGTATTAAAAAAATGGGCATGCATGTTTGTTTTTTTTTTATTCCTGCCTCTAGTCCCTTTAGAGGGACAGCAGTGAATTTTGAAGGCGTCAGATACAAACATGGAGAGATGTCACATTTCTTTAGTTTGTTTTTCATGTATACTGTATTTTCAAAACTACTGAAGGTAACACAATTATTTGGTTGTGCCATAAAGGGAATTATGTGTCTAATAATTACATGAAACCCCCTCATTAAACTAGTTCAAATTGGAGAGATCGAGGAAATACTGCAAGAAATATTCTTACAACCTTTAAACAAGAAGCAAACAGGTTTATTTCAAATGTTTAAATATCAGTGCAGACACAGTCAAAGACAGTTAATTATACCTGCACTCAAAGCCACATTAGATTTAACTGAACATGCATGTTTTTAAGCTGTGGAGGAAACAGCATCCACTAATAAGCCATGCAGGCACAGAGACCAGCAGCTTCGGACCCAGATTCCTGATGACGTGTCCCCAGTATTTGATGCTACACCGCTATGTTGCGACTCCAACAATCTTTAGATTGAAAAGACTGATAAATTTGGCATCACGTTTTGCTTTGTATGCCCAGTCCCTCGCAAAGTACAAGTATTAAATGAATTTCTGTCACTGTTAAACCTCATGGTGCCACTGATTTAACTAGATCACAGAAACAATTGCACTGTTTTTTAATATCCATCATTATTTTTCTTTTTTCCCCCTATGGATTATATTTCTTGTGTCTGAAATAGAGTTTGAAAAAAATCCATATTTCATGCGGGAGAAGGTCTTCACACACCCTTGACAATCCTATAATAAGATAAAAATCCAGCTTAAAAAAATTTGATATACTGAGGGATGTTATTTGCAAGTCATCTAAATAATTCAGCAAAAGCATGACTGCAGCAACAAACTTCTACTGTTTGTAACACAGACTAAGGGGAATGAGCTACAATAGAGGAAAACTGAAAAATAGCAACAGCTACTGATTTACAGCAGTTTTGCCATGTAGACGAAGCAGTTATCATAAATATGTTGCCTGCATCACCCATAACGCAGCTTTCATGACTCGACACCTGAAGCATTCTCATTTTCAGACTCGTCATCTCTTAAGGCAATTTTTAAGGACTTTGTGATCATCACTTCTGTGAAATTTAACTTCTTTTTTCCCCCCATCAAATGTTTCAGTAATGGTATCAGCACGGAGGCTTATTTTTATCCTCTGGCTGTATAAAGTTCATGGTGATTCTGATTACTGTAACGGCACCTCGTACAGTGTCAACCACATGTCCACGGTCACACATCGCTCTGTTCCCAGGATGCACCTGGCCAGGGGCTAGCAGGCGGATGTGAGGGACAGCTGTTTCCTGCACATACTTCCTGCCTTGAGCAGGGAAAGGGGGAGGAGGCTCAGTGTGGGGCAAGAGGGGGGAATACAAGGCTGGGCAGAGGTGGATTAGGGTGTTTGTTGCCCTTTCCAAACAGGAAATATCTGCCATGACCACAGGTGTGAAAGTGCAGAAGCTCCTCACTTGCTCACATTCAGTGTAAATGTAGAAAATAAGAAAAGAGAGTGGAGAGGAGGATTTGGTTCAGGAAGCTGAGAGGGAAATACAAGGGAAAGTAGAAAAGGATGAGGAGTCAAGTACAGCCAGAAGAGATGTTAGGGAGGTGAGAGAAAGGGGTCCTTTATTGTCTCCAGTCTCTAAATAGACTCCCTCAGCTGGGGGGTGAACGTGGTCTGCAAACTAATCAGAGCATAATGGGCTCAATCAATAGTTTCCTTGATTACTCACACACTGTACATTCCAAATCAACAGAGCACCTTGTTTTCATAAGGCCCTGAAATGATGAAGGCAAAACTGGTACAGTGTGTAACTGCACAAGAATTCTGCAGCACAACAAACATAATGTGTTTTATCCGCTGCTAGTGTTAATAAAAAGGGTAAGTCCTATTTGAGGACCATTTATTGTATGAGTGGAACATTTGAGAGGAAAATATTATGCAGAAAACTGGCCACTACTGTAAATCTTAAAACCTGTGGACTTTGCTTTATCAGCAGTCTTATTGGCTGGATATGAATTTTGTATTTTTCCTGAAGGCAAAAACAAATGACCGAGATTAAACAAAGATTATTCTTGGGAGTGTCGTTCTCAAAAGTTAAGTCTAACACTCAATTATCCAATTACTTATTGTTTGGGGGTGGGGGTGGTTGTGGGGTTCTAAGTCTATATGTTGTTTTGATGCCAACCTGTTTTATTATGTGAAGCATTTTGTATTACTTTTATGCATAAAAAGTGCTATATAAATAAAGTTGAAGTTGAAGTGGCTTCCCTGTGAACCCTATAAACCAGCTATAGAGCTAAAAAGGGAGTGGGTAGCCTAGTTTGGGAGTGGGTAGCCTAGTGGTAATGTCGCGGGCGTTGGTGCGGAGGACCCGGGTTTGAGTCCTTGACGCGACATTCAGGTGAACCACTGTGGACCCCTGAGCAAGGTCCTTAACCCCCACCAACTGCTCCCTGGGTGCTTTAAGTAGCAGCCCACTGCTCTCTGATACTACTGTACAGAGATGGGTAAAATGCAGGGCAGTATATATATATATAAAAAAACATGATAGAAATAAGATGTGGGGTATAAGATGGGTATAAAATGTGTCAACAAAACAGCTCAAAATATGTTTTTTTCCAATGTCTGTGCAAACAAAAGAAAGAAAACCAGTTTGCAAACACACTAACAGATTTAGTCTGATAAAGGTTTCCTACCATGAGATTGTGTTATTACTTTAATAATATTGTTTAAATTCTACATTCAGATTTTTCTGTATTGAAGTAATTGGGCAGATTTCTTCTTTCCCTGTTACCTACAGTATTTCCTATCTTCAACATTAGTAACACCATTGGCCTATACTAAATGGAAAGCATGGTGTATGCTTGATTTTGAGGAATTCTACGGCAGGACACCATTGACTGATTTAAGCTTCACTGCCCCCCCCCCCCCCCAGCTCTCTATAGTTGGAGAGTAAGGAAATGATGAGCAGGAGAGTTAACAACACACTTTAGGGCTGGTGCAGTCAACACTCAATGTGCAAACTGGTCTGACTTATTGGGCGACTTTTGACTCTGAAGTATCATTACGTGCAGAAATTAACGGCTTTTACAAAACAACCTCACATCCACTTCCACTTTTGGCAACACAATTACAAATATTTCTATATGAGATGAGCCATGACAATAGCTGTTTTAGGTGAGTGTGTGTGTATTTGTTTTGTATTCTCTGTACTTGAGTATCAAATGTATTTTTTTGGGGTTTTTTTTTTTTTGCTAATCGAGCAGAAGCCAAAGACTGTGTTTCTGATTGTCACTGTACAGTGTGTGTGTCTTGGATCATGATGAGTGGAACAACAGCGTATTATGTCTTCCTCGGTCATATTACTCATCATCAGCACTACGGTCATCCAAATTCCACTCGCGTGTTCACAGCATGACAGAGGGACTCGGCCCTGTTGTCAACCCCCATCCTGAAATAATAGGAAACACAGCATCACTTTTCCACATTCGCCTCACTTTTCACAGCTAATTCAAAATGTGTTCCTGTTTGGATTTTTTTTTTTCCTCTATAAGCGGGTATTTTCCCTGAATAAAGGTTGCACTCTCTTTTATTCTCTGAATTGCTTGTGATGTCTTAATAACAATTAAGGCATCTGCTCCTTTTTACACTTCTCTGCCTGGTATAGGACTTGTCCCTGTAACTCAGATGTTCTAAAATATAAATAAGCAACAGTACTGTGATTATTACTATTGCGTCTTCCTAATCCCTTTATTTGCTGCTGAGAGAGGTGTTGGGTCCTGTATCATTTGTATGACGCGCTTTGTCCTTAAGCCTACAGAAATGCTGGATCCAGGATGCGTTTTCATTCATTTATTTATGACGTGCAGCTATCACAGCTGTACTTGGCAGGAACAGACGGCATGGATTTTAAAGTAACGAATAATGAACTGACAGAAAAGAAAACCAGAATAAAACAATGGCAGCAAAACGTACACGTAAGCATAAGAGGTCAACAAAAAAATCACGGCTACCCAAACTGCCTCTCCTCATCTCACCCAGGTGAGTGTGCATCTTTGAAATCTTTGCACGGCCCATACACGCTCACAGACAACCGCATCTACGCCCATATACACACACCTACTCTCCACACCAGGGCAGCAGACACACATGCACACACCCTGTATCTACTGTAGTGCTCCCAAGCTACATGTCTTCTATAATTACCATCACACTCAACACCCCAAACACAATTCTCCATTTGCTGCATAGAAAAACTCACGTTTAATAGTAACTAGAAATGCTCACTGTAAAAATAGAGAAAATGATGAAAAGTAAACAGTCAAATGAATAAATACATTAAAGTGCATGAAAAGCATCAGTGTTATAAGAGCAGCTATTCATATAACAGTGTGATTCAGAAATATGTGAAACATATAAACATGTTCATGCATCAGGTATAAAACACAGAACAGGTGTTTTGTCTGGTTGCAGATCATTAAAAATCACATGAAGACAGTTGTTGTGTTGGCCACAAGCACTGAATATTTGTAACAAATATAGATATTAAAGTTTCCTGTTAAAGATTTTATGCAAGCCTGAATTGAACAATCTTCTTACAACATTGTTAGTTTTCTCATTAAATTCCCACCATAGGTACAGATAATCAAATAAAGCAGCAACAACAAAAAAAAACATTTCTAATCTTTGATATTTTGATTTCTATTCTTTTTCTGCAAGTGTTGCTTTGGTTTTCTTTTTAGTTATTTGACTCAGTTTCCTTAAGCCATTCAACTCTTGTAGTGTGCTCGATCAGTGTTATTCTGAAAGATTCATCTTTTAGTAACACTATTTAAATTCTCCTTAACACATAAGTAGGTTTTTGTCATCTAATTAAATTCATCATTCCTTCATTCCAGACCGTTTCCCAGTACTCCCAGTGAAAACATCCCCCACAGCATGCTGCTGCCACCACCATGCTTCATGGTGGAGATACTCTTATTGGGACTTTCAGAGGTTTTGGGTTTGCAGAGGTTATCTCAATGATCTAGTTAATGCCCTCCATGTGAGGCTTGTGAGTCTCAATGGTCTGGATGCTCTTTCTTTGTTGTCTTGCCAAAGCCTTTTTATTATTATGTTAAAAGATTTACATTTTTGACACACAGATGGACTTTCCTGAGATAATTATGTGACTTTTGAAGGTCATTGGCAAAACAATTTCTTCTTTGATCATAATTTGCTGACGGTAAATGAAACTTATATTTGTTGTTGTTTATAAAACAGCATGTGTTGTGTGTTCACCTAATAAAAGAGGGCTCATGTACAGTATGTAGAACGTTGTAATTGGACCTTCATAGTTATTTTCTGCCCTCTCTCTCTCTCTCTCTCTTTATCTGTATCTCTTATTGTATTTGCAGCAAAGTTTAGATTGTTTTAGACACGACTAAAATTGCCTTGTTGATTTTGTATTTTACTTCAAGGCTTTATTGACACAGGACTGTTTTTCCATGTTCATCTCCAGCCATATCATCATGTTTGATGACGACACACATAAAGTTGTAGTCTTCATTGCTACCAGCAAACATAAGTCAGCATACAGGAATAAAGTAGAGCACCAGACAACCTAGATTAATCATATCATTTCATTTTTGACACAGGAGAAAACAAAAAGATGATCATTTTTGTTTAGTTATATCAAGAAGGGAAACTCTTCGCTATTAATCCAGCTTCTGTTTTAACTAATGAAAAAAAGAAGTTCAAGTTGATACTGGTTGTTTGTATAGTATCATGGCTTCGGCTGCACAATCCTCAGGTTATTTGGTTTTCTGTGGTATAGTTGGTATAGCAAGTGTATGGTATAGCAGATTTTACCTCATTGACATGGGATGATACTCTGATTATTCTCTTCATTGCGATACAGGTGAAGGTCATGATGGTTTCTGGAGTTTACTGTGCAATCTTGCTTATTTGTGTAATTAGATGTGTTCAACACTAGATGGTGACAGAGGCAAAGTATTCTCCAACTTTCAAGCTACTGTCTTCTTATTTAGGACGACTTTCCTTTTTTCTCTTCTCTAAATCATACTATTGTATTTAAACTGTTTTTCGTTTAGAAAATATTGTACATCTTTAGTGTGAAGTAGAAATATTTTCCAGTGCTTTCAAATCTGCACAGCACAATATTTATTTATGAGTCGCATTGTTTGTGCAGTATAAGAAAGATATCAAGTTAATTGTATTTTACATACTAATAGTTCAAACTTGGTGATATTATTTTAGATATTATATATATTATAATTGTGCAGATCTCTTTTCCCTGCATGAAGCTGTGTAAGACTCTCCCTCAAACACACTCTGCTGGTGGGCCTTGTGGTGCTGCTCTGTGTGGGTGGTCTGGGCCAGGTGGAGGAAAGAAGGATTAACACCAGGCCTGCCCACAAGGGAAAAAATGCAAAGATGGAGAGAAAATAAGAGATGGAGGAGTGATAAACATCTGCCCACCAGATGCAATGTTCAGAGGTGCTTTATGAAATAAAAAGAAGGGCATGAAAAAGGATTTTGGCCAAGGAGATCTCTGACAACTATGCACTGTGATTCAGAAAATGGCCAGCCTTTCTGTCCTTTCAATAACTCTGTAAACATTGTGTCTGTCATCTGGTTTTACCGTATACAATATAAGATACACACATTCACAAACGGTTGCTCTGTTTCCGTCTGTTCTTCCGCTCCTGGAGGAACGTCTGCAGGCTGTTGTGATGCACTGTAAACCACTGATCCCCACCTGTCAAAGCACATCACTGTGTGTTAGGAGGCTGATGAGGGGAGTGAATGAGACAGGTTGTTAGGACAGAAAACAAATTAATCATTTTAGCTCTGGGAAGAAGTTACTGATGATTTGTCTGTATTTTCCTTACAATGAAAGAGAGTTCATGAATTAATGCAGAAACGAATGGCACAGTTCTTCATACAGCAATCACACAAAATCCCAAAAAAAGAACAGTACAGAAAAACTTTTAGATGTTTGGACACTGTAAAATGTAAATGCAAATCTCATAAAATCATTACTTTTTTCCCCAATAAATCATAACAAAAACATATTAAATGTTGAATAAAGACTTTTTACTATTCCATTTCAGATAGTTTATGTTGAATTTGATAGTTGCAGAATGTTTGAAGTTGGTATTGAAAAAAGGCAGCAGGAGGAACATTTTGCAACTAATTAGATGAATTTATAACAGGCCATTAAAAAAGCACTTTAGAGAGTCTCAGAGATGAAAAAAAAAAGATCAAATACTGGAGGAATATTGTTTTTTAAGGAATCATGTTTGTTAACACAGTTGTGAAGACTTTTAATATCTCACCATTAACAGCTGATAAGATCAAAAGATTCAGAGAATCTGAGGATATCTTGGTGCACAAGGGACATGGCTGAAAACCCCACCTCATAATCATGATCTACAGTAGGCCCCTCAGATGGTGCTGCGTTAAAAACAGATATTCTGTCATGAAAACTACTGCAGAGACTCAGGAACACATCCAGATATCAGATATCATCCTCTCTAAACATGATTCACCTAGTTTCCCCAGATGCAGCTGAAAGTTATATCCTGCAAAGGATTACGCCATATGCGGACGTAATCTAAAAATGGGCCAAGGGTTTAAATGTTCTGTGAACAGAAAAATCAAGACATTAAATTATTTTTGGAAATCATGGTGCATTTTTTCAAACTGATAAAAAAGAGGGACAATCTCGCTTGTCATCATCACTCATATCAAAAAGTTGGATCTCCAGTGATATCGGGGCAACTTGCCCTGATATCATTAGTTCCTGTTGAACTGGCAACTTGCACATCTGAAAATGTTGAAAGTACATAAAGAAGTTAGAAAAGCATATGTTCCCATCCAGGTGACATCTTCTTTAGGATAGACCTTGCATATTCTGCCTGAGAGCCAGACCAGAGGATACAGGACTGCTGAGCAGCTACAACATTATACCAAACCCTGATGAGACGGGATTTCTCTCAGTAAGCAAATTATACAGATGTGGGCATGAAAAAGTTCCCCCTTTCTGCCAACTGCCAGCCACTTACCAGCCACTTACCAGCGACATGTCTGCTAATTCAATCGCACAGACACGCCTGTGTGCCCAGGGGAAATGATTTCAGAGCATAAACGAATGCCCGGAACAAGGACGTTCCCACACGCCAAGTTTGGACACCGTACATGATGATGTATTCACGGGACAAATTGTTCAGCCAGTGACAGTGCAGTAATGGTGCACTATTACTGCACCGCTTCTGGCAGAAAAAGGCAGAACTTTTTCATGCCGCATCTGTAACAGACTGGTGGTACATACAGTACAGCAGTAAACATGGATATGTCCCAATTTTTCTCAGACTTGTTCCTGCCATCAAATTGAAGGGGAGCTAATATTTTCAAGTATTAGTAAAACATTTGATATTTTCTGTGTTCTTATGAGATTTGCAGATCATTGGAAATTATTTTAACTTTAACTAATGACATCCTAACATGTTGTATGCGTGTTTTTTTTATTTGGGGTACTACAAACTCTAGTAGCAAACCATACAAGAAATTATAGTAAACTTGCAACAAATAGGTATACAGTATAAACACAATAATTCACTACAGGCCATGAGAACAGGGGAGTTTAAAGTTTGGTTTTGAATTTAAATCCAGATGTGACAAACCTCAGGTAAGTAGCTTATTCCTCAGAACACGACCACAGTAAGTCAAAAGATCTACATCTTATATATACATACATACATATATATATATTTACTGTATATATATACATATAAATATATATGTGTGTTTTTCATTTCATTTCATCTAATGGTTTCAGAGATCTGACTGAGCTACAGTGCACACCGTGAGTCAGAGAGGTACATTGAGGGGCTGAACAATAAGGAGCTTTTTTACATTGGTAAAATTTCAAACTTGTGTTGCAAAGTACCCAGGCACCAATGGATTTCAGTACAAACTTCAGTACAAAAAAGTTATGATGTTGTAGTGCTATGCAGTGAATTGCACATTTCAATAACCCCTGTTAATTCCCAATAAAATATAGAAAAAAGTAAAAAGTTGAAAGTGAGATGTTTAACAATTTCATTTAAAAAATACTGGGTGACATTGAATTTAATGGCAGCAACATGTAAAAAGCTGGAAAAGTAAGTGGTACAGAGGAGAAACAGCTGGAGGAACATACAAATTAGATGAATTAGTAACAGGTCAGTATGTGACTGGGGAAAAGAAGAGCACTTTAAGAGAGGCAGAGGCTCTCAGAAATAGAAATAGACATATGTTCAAAATTTCATGTTCATCTAAGAACTCACATTGATGTACAGTGAATGAGTTGAATCAGTTTGACTTACTGCTTGAAAGACCCTATAAATCTCCAAGTCTGGTGTGCTCTGTATGAAATAACATTAAAAACAAGATTTTCACTGACAAAAACAGAACAGATCTGTAGTAATGATATGTTCCCTGAGGTCCTTCACACAAAAATAGAGAAGAAAATATATTTGAAATATAAAGGCACTTTCACCTGTTTCAGGTTTAATGGTTAATTTTCACATACTACAACAAAAATCCAAAGTATACACTGGAAAAGTTTATATTTGTCACACACACTTAGACAACATTGCGGTAATGCTTTTCTCAGCAAATGTGCATTTTTTTCTGGTGAATATAAAACAGTTTAGTAAAAATTGTCTGATGAGCTCCGAATGGACCCCATTCATCTTACCCTTGAAACAAAATCCTGTATTTTCCCTTCTCGGTTTAATGAATTTGATCTCTGTCCTGCACAAAGTGTACTCACTGCATGTTATTTGAGGTTGAGATCTGATTTTCTTTCCTCTGCAGTACGTGTGAGTGTGTCTGTGTGTGGTTTACAGCTGTTTACACAGCTAACAATGGGTGAGCTCTTTCTGAAGTCCTATAAAATCTGGATGAAAGCTGAAGCCAAATTAATAAAGTTTAACAGAATAAAGATGTGGCCAGTTACACAACATGCCATTGAAATTGAATCTTAAATGATAGAAAACAATGTATATTTATGAGTTCCCACCACTGAATAGAGAAGAGCATTTTGTATTTGTGCTGTTTGCTTCTCTTTTTAATACAAGACCTGTACCTCATTTCCTCTCTCTACTCACTCAGCTCACCTCAGAATTTGCTTTTTTTTAATGAGGTATTACGCTAAACCACAAAACATGTATAGGGAAATATAAATACCTGAGGATTCAGTCCATGTTTGCTCCATCTAAGCTACAACGTCAAGGTGTGTTACTTGGAACTTGTAAAAGTTATTTTCGTTGATACTCTGGTTATTGGCTACTATTAGGTTTTATCCCTCTTGGCACTGTTATAGCTGTTGTGCTTTCAGAGTCATGCAGTGAAAGTTACCCTTCCTGCACATGTTAAAGGGCAATAAATTCTAGAAATTATAGTGGCTGGATTACTTGAAAAACTCAGTGTTGTCTCATGTAATTACTTGGATTCTGGATATAGGGCCTATGGACTTGGGAAGTGTGTGTGGCCCCATGTGGGTGTCTAGACCAGTATGACAACATGTGTGGTTTACATTTATCATGTTATCAAAGA
This sequence comes from Atherinomorus stipes, assembly GCA_023101725.1. Classification (NCBI taxonomy): domain Eukaryota; kingdom Metazoa; phylum Chordata; class Actinopteri; order Atheriniformes; family Atherinidae; genus Atherinomorus; species Atherinomorus stipes. The sequence goes on along the minus strand of JALJCO010001535.1, from coordinate 294,811 downwards.
TGGGTGGTTTGTATGTGTGTTTGCTGTTTGTGTTTACACAAGATGAGAGGAAAACAGATCTATAGCTGTCATAGGGATTTATGAACAACTAACATGGGTAAATAAAGTGGAATATGGAGTATCTTAGAAACAGAAAGGTGGCCCCTAAAGTTTAGAAGTGATTTCACAAAGGTTTTCTCTATTAATGGAGAAAAAACAAAAATAGATATCCAAGTCATCAACATTTTGTATGGGTCACTACAAAGATGTACAGCTGCAGGTATATGCAGACGACAGTTTCATTCATTTATAGCTGAGTTAGCTGCTGCGAATGTTATGTCTCATTAGATATATTAAGAATGTAATGTTAACTGCAAGATAATATTTTATGAATATCTTGCCTTGTGTTGCCAAGATCACTTTAAGCAGAACAGACATCGACAATCATCTTAAAGAGGCAGTTGCTGCAGTCTTTTTTTTTTTTTTTTTGAAGGGTTATAAGGATCGTTTCCTTCATTCAACAGTAAGAAATATTCACACATGTGAAAGATTATACACTTGCCAATTTTTTTCTTTCATTACAGTACAGTAAAGAAATGGCCTGAACAAGAATAGCTTATCTGAAAGTGTTGCCAGGGAGAGAATCTTCTTTTTTTAAATACATGGCAGCAAAACTTAAATTTACAAAATTGAATCTGAATGAAGGTTTCTGGAATAATGTTCTTTTAAGAGACGATGCCAAGTGGGGATGTTTGGCAACATGTTTGAGAACCAAATTCAAAATATTAGCTACACTAATTGCCAGGGGTCTGCAACCTTCATTTTTGACCTCGACCTAGCAAAATAAAACTTCTTTAGAGCCACAAATCTTACAGGACTATTTGAAAAAAGGCAACTGATAATTTTTTTGTAAATATCTTCAGACAGAAATTTCCTGTCTTTTTTTTAATGATTTGCTATTTTAGGTTTGAAATAAAACCAAAAATTTAGAAAAAAAAGAAAAGATAAATGTATTTGTTTGGGATTTATTGGCAATATGCAAAACTCCACTACTTCCTGAACTTAAGCCAGCTCCTTTGTTTCCTGCCTTTCATTATTTGAAAAACTGATTAATCCAGGTGTGTCTGGCTATTGTCATTGTGGTTACTGAGGTCAGACATGAAAGACAGGAAACAAAGGAGCTGGCTTAAGTTCAGGAAGTAGTGGAGTTGTGCATGAAGCCCATTTTTATTAAAAAAAGCACACACACACACACAAAAAAAAAATTAAAAAACAAAATAAAACAAATAATGCATTGCAAATATTCCATGAAAAACTGCTAAATCCTGCATTTGTTACTGTATCTGCATTTGAAAATATTAGTTGGTTCTTTATTCTTCATCAATTTTAGCCCATGCACAGGTGATTGAGCCATTGCAGAGGGTCCAAAGAGCCACTTTCAGCTCTGCAGTCGCTGTTTGTTGACCCCTGCCATATGTCAAATGCCAAACACAGGGGGGGGGGGGGTTGTGATTTTCACTTCTTTTCCACTACAGGACTTGAAAGCTTTGCAGTCATTACATCAACCATGAACTCCTCTGAATACCAAATACTCGAGCACCAAATGTGAGGCCTTGTCTCTGAGACAAAAACACCAGCAAAACAGCAACAAAACCACCAAGAAAAAAAGGATGAATGTGTTGTAAATTTTATTTCCCCAACTCGTGATACTTTTCTTATTCAGGAATGGGGAATACTGTATCCAATCTCCATACTTATATCCATTAGTGAATATATAGTTGAAGTATTCCATCTGTAGGGTTTATTTAAATGAAGCTATCCGTCGGTGCACACACACACCCCTGTGAAATGAAATAGGCTCACTTGCTGTGTTACAAATACCCGTCTACCATTGATCTGTGCACACTTAAATACATAAATGATGTTTGCATGATCTGCAGCAAATCTGGCCTCCACATGCAGCAGCAGATCACGTTCAGCTGTAATGCCTCTCAGCTTGGTCATATATAAAGGAGGCTGCCTCTCCACATGTGGATCTGTAGTTTCATATTCTCATTGTTTTGAAGTGAATCCCAGAATCTGGTTGCTGACTGTGTGCCGCTCAGCAACCCCTGTGCTGTGTGTCTGAGTTTTGTGGGGATTATGGTTCAAACGTCTACACAGAGCTTACACAGATGACTGGTCTGTGTTTTCACTCATGTTCTGATACGTGTTGTGAATAACTGTGGAATGTGTTGCAGATTTGTGTCAAGCATAAAACAGATGCACAAAGGTTTATGAAACATATTTATGAATTAGGATAAAAAAAAGTGACAACCATGATATCATTTTCCCACATAATCATTTAGGCATTGCATGTTGTTTCATTAACCTCAGACCATCATGAGCAAAACCTCGAATCATGGCATGCTGTATTTTACTAGCAATTTTTCCTTTAACAAGCTTTTTCTATTCATGTTTTTACATTTTTACATAACTGATCAAATTACCAATACTGGTAATTTGATTTATTGTGATAAAAGACTAAATTGGCTTTGCCATAAAGTTAACACGAAGGTGGCAAGATACGCAAGGAGAGCCTGGGTGGGACTTGATCCCCAGACTCCCAGGTGAGATTCATACACGCTAGCCAGTTAGCCAAAGGGATATCCTACTGACCAAGTAGCCATCAACAATCGGAAGCATAGTGACAGGACCCCACACTCTCACACAACCTCCGTCATATCATCTGCCTGCACACTGAGGGTGGAATCCTTGCAGTGTTGTCATGCTTCTTTGCAAGAACTTGATCCATATGAGTTGGTTGACTGCCCAACCATGATTGGTCAGCCACTGGGGTGATACTGATGGAACTTAGCTTGGAAGCCTTTCATCCATCATAAGCAAACACCAACATGATGCACAGTAGAAAACAAACAAACAAACAAAAAACACAACGAACAAACAAGGTGGCCCACTACAAACACAGACATACAAAACCTCAGATATGAGCAGATGAATGAGTTGAAGTGAAGGGGAGTGTGTTTCATGAAGAAATGAGAGTCGAGCAGGGTGGTCCTTCACTGCGTACCCAGATGGGAGGCTTCAACTCGTGAAAAGAAAAAAAGAAAAAACATCCAAGTTTTTCTGCCTCTTCCAACTGCTGCACACACTTCCAGGGCCAGCTAACCTACACTGTAAAACTCCTACAGCAATACAACACGTGGATGTGAAATCTGATTCAGCTTTAAATTTCTGCTGATCCTCAATCACTTCCAAGACCAGTCTCCTGCGATAGAGGAGCTGATTCACAATGAAAGGAGAACTAACTTTTTCTCTCAGATGTAAGTTGCTTTGGAAAATTTGCTGCTGTCAGATGAGACACGGTTCCCCCTGGATAAGTTCCCAGTAGAATTTACACATTTTTTGTAAGAATATTAAGGGCGCATTCAGAAAGCATAGTCCGCGAGTCTCGGTCCGTTTGGGGACTCGGTTCGGTTGGGGGCGGGGGTGGTCTTCCGGACAGAGATGGCGTTCACGTTACACTATTGCCAAACGAGCCAAACGCGCCACAAATGAGAATCTCAGGTGGCCCTGCTTTTGGATTCACTGTAGGCGAGGACAAGACGCACGTACAAGAATGTTCTCACTACTTCTGTTTCCTCCACAAAGCGACATTATTTTTGGATTTGAATGAACTATAGCTATTACATTAGTAGTTGGTATGAAACGTTGTCTACATATTTATAAACCCTCTTCCAAACTGAAAATTGGTTAAATAACCCCATCTATTTTGTCAGAGAATTTTTATGCCTGCGAAAATTTAAATGCTAAAGCAGGGCTACAGACTGCGACCATTTTAGTCACATATGCGACCAAAAATTTGCTCAGTGACCCAACTATTTTTCTTAGTTGCACCGATGCGCCTAATGTTGCAGGTGACCCATTTTCTCCAAATGTGTCTTTTCTGTGTTTATTTACCTCCTAACGGAGCTCAAAGAATAACGGGTTTGCTGGGTTTGGTAATCATCAAGACAGATTCAGATGGGTGCGGGTCGGTAGCCTAAAACTGGACCTGCAGCAGGACTTTGGAGGTAAGGTGATGTCACACAGACGGAGGCTGGAGCGTCACAGCGCTGCACAGCTCAGCGTACATCCTGCTTTCTGCTTCATGTCGCTCAGACAAAACTCTTAAATTCATGAAGATAGTTGATGACAACCACATATGAGCATAATGCACGATTTCACGTTTTACAATTGATTTTTGTTTCCGCAGGTCTCGTCTGTGACGTTTTTTCACTGAACCGCAGTCTAACGAGGACCCCCTGTTCTTTATTTCAAACTAAAGCGCATCACGGCGCTCACTTGTTCAGGTGTTGAGGGTGGATCAGAGCCACTTAGAGATGAAGACTCGCCCTTTCTGTGGGCTTTTTGTTGGTGCACCCAAATTACAAAGTGAGGCACACCGGTGCAACCAGTGCTGAAAGTTAGTCTGGAGCCCTGTAAAGCTTATGAACCCTTCCTACTCTCGTGTCTTGAGTGAATTTCTTTTTTATGAAGTCTGCTGTTACTGTTTTTACTTTTTCTTTTAATCTTTGCAAGACACCAAGGTAGCATTGCTTCACAAAAGCGGTGAGATATATATAATATATATCTGAAGCCTAAACAACATGATACATTTTACAGTGTAAAATGTTGGACACAAGGAGGGGCCAGGATCAGGAGAGATGTTTGAGGTGGCACATACTTTAGAATAACAGAGCTGCTTTTGACACTGACCTTGCCTCCCACTTAGTTTCACTTCTCCTTTCTCAGTTTCCTTGTTATTAGTTTCTTGCTGATTCAGCTTTCTGACTTTGGTTGGAAAAAAAGGACTGTTCCAATTTATCACTTTGAAATAATTGGCAGCTGTTGATTAAATTCAGAAGGAAAGAGTAAATTGTGGGCTTATTTGGTGCAAAATGTTTAAATAATTATCAAACCAGAGCTCATTAGAAGCACTCACAGGATCCCCCTCCCCCTCGTATCTCTGACTTGGATCTCAAGCACCTGTCAAGCTCAGATTTTTTTTTTTTTCAATTTTACGAGTACCTAGAGCTAGAAGTGGATACAGACCAGCAGGAAATATCAATTTTTAAGAAGGAAAAGCAAGAGAATGGGACACACAGAATCCAGCTAGGATCTAGTTAGATGACAATATATGAATGGGTTGGGGCTCAGTTTTCTTATATGAAATTAATTAAAAATGTTTTACTTATTCCAGATGTAAACTACATCATTATTGTAGGGTAAATATCTATCTATCTATGAGGTAGATAAGGATATTAACATGGTACTAGTAAAAATAAAGAATGTTTGCGTTACATCCAAAATAGAAATACATGTACATGAAAACAAATCACGTCGTATGAATTGAACCAGCAGTCCTTTTACAACAACACACACTATACTGCAATTACAAAAAGAAACCAGAGACCTCCAGATTTACCAATATTTACCGTGATTCCACGAGAGGAAGCTGTCTACATGTTGATTGAACCTCATCAGCATCTCAACAAACCCACTTTACTCTTCTGGGTGCAAAGTCACCTTATGTCATAAGCTGTTTTGTTACAATATGGTGGCTGCTGGGAAGTCCATAATGTTCCTGTTACATCATAGGTCTCTGATTTAAATAAGCTGGAGCTTTAGCTGAGCTTCTTTCAGCATTGTGTAACTGGACTTTGCTTTGGGAGAGGAGGAAATGATGTTGGAGGTGGTTGACAAATATTCTAACGTGCTATCTAAAGTAACACTACCAAAACAAATGCATGTGTAGGACTTCTTTAGAAATGGCTCGTGGTCAAACGTGGAGCGACAACAATGTAAAAGTTTTTATTGATATATGGTCAGAAGAAAACATCCCAGTTCCAAGTAAGTACCCACAGAAATACTGCAGTTTTTAAAGTAATTAGCACTGAAATGGAGGCTCTGAGATGTACCCGCACTGTAGACCAGTGCTGCACTAAAGTAAAAAAAAAAACTATGTCAAAATTATATAATATAATATACACGACATGCTTGAAAGAAGTGGCAGCTCAGGCAACAAGACTCTGGCTCGTTTGGCTAAAGTGCAGCGTGAAAGTAATCTCCAGGAGACCAATCCCACCCACCAACTGAACCGAGTCCCTAATTGGACCGAGTCTAGCAGACTATCCTGCCATGAATCCACCCTATAATCCTCTTCCGCATGCACTGGCTTTGTACAGTGATGATCGTGGTCAAAGTTGGCAAAATGTTGGAAACAGAATGTCTTGAGTGTGAAATAGCAGAGGTCTTAGATGACAGACCTCTGCTCTGATTAGGGTCAGACAAAATAAGATTATATCTTCTTTCTGCTCCTTTTTGCCCATGGGAAATGTATGTAAAAAAAAAAGTGATTATGGTTTGTTTTTTGTGATTTCTTCCATGGTGCAATAGGCTTTATGCACAGCTCCACTACTTCCTGAACTTACACTACACACAAAAAATTAAAGATATTTGTTTTTTTGTATGATGTTACAGTAGAATGAACCTAAAATCCACTGCGACCCGTCCAAGTGAACTGAATTAGACTTTCTCTAACTTTTTGTGAGTAGTGTAGTACTGCACCTTTGTTTCCTGTCTTTCAAAATTATATGAAGTGATTAATCCAGGTGTGTCTGATCTCAGCAAATGGTCAGACACGCCTGGATTGATCAGTTTATCCAATCTTGAAAAAAAAAAAAAAAAACAGTGACTGACTGTTGTAAGAATAGAAAAATAAATTAGAAAAAGTATGTACCAGTACATTAATAACTTATACTGGCTTTTATTAAGCATGTTTGTGGTCTACTGGGAACAGTGCTGGTCCAACTGCTGCAGGAATCAAGGCTCCACACTTTGTGTGCTGCAGCCTGTCGCTGGTCTGCAGCGCTGCCAGTGTCAGGGAGGGGTGTGGAACTGTAGGGAGGTGGCTGTTCCTCATCATGGACGAGACCACCTGAGCCAGCACAGAGCTGTTCTACACTGCTCAGTACAGAACAGCTCTGTACTGGCCTCAGCTAGACTGATGCCTCAGTTCAGTCAAGCCAGCAACGGATGCAAGCTGATGTCAGACTGAGCAACATCCATCACTGATCAATACATCTGGTTTCATTTTTTTATCAAATCTGATAAAGGCAGAAATTGTGATGTGTTTACTAATCACTTATTTACAGCATTACACATACACCATGACTGTAGCCCTCCCTAGCAAGGGGTCTATTTTGATCAATAAATGAATTGTGAGGGGCAGGTCACACTTGGCACGGTTGGAGTATATCCCGGGCAGGAGCGTCCGCAGATTTTTTTTTAGGGGTGGCCAGCGAAAACAGCAGGGTGGCCAAGGGTTATTAGAGGATAACTTTTGTTTCTTTCAACCTGGACCTTATTTCAGAAATTTATGAGTGCATTTACTCACCAGTAACATTTCTGCATCACTCTGACTCCTTTGGACACTATTTAGATTCGTCGTAGATCCGCGTATATCCATATAATAGCAGTGAAGGGGACAGAATGAATGGGCCTCTATATAAGGCATTATCTGCAGCAAACTTCCTTAATTTCAACAATACACTGCAAAAACTTAAAGACACACAACGTAACTTTTAGACCTTAAAAATCAGTGTTTCTGACTCGTTTTGATGTCACACCAACATTCATTATGCGCATTTTCGAGCCGTCAGTGCCCAGAGGCGTCCTGGGGCTCAGAAACAGCACTATGTAAGATTCCCATCCGGGACGCGACTGTGACGTTGCAGCCAACTATTGGTTGCAGCACCGCGTCACTCACTAGCAACCGGATGTAAACCAGGTATCAACATCGCAGGTGTTTTGAATGCGCATCATGTCGAATTCGGTAAAGAAACGCAAGGAAACATCATCGGAGGAAGAGAGGAAAAGAAACAGAGGAAGGGACAGAACAAGAGTCAAGATAAGACTGTCTTTTACTGGCTGAAGTGAGCTTACAGTACAGGTACGAACAAGATGGATGCTAGTTTAGCTGGCGATAGGGGGCGCGTCACTTAGAAAACTGCTGAAAGTTCCGTTGTGTGTCTTTAAACCTTACCAAGTATATTTTTCTAATTTTTAATCAAAATATCTCATCACACTCAATATAAGACAAAATCACCTCAAGAAAAACATTTCAGTGAGACATAGGAACTTGTTCTAAGACAAATGCATCTTATTTCAAGAAATCTTCTGAGAAAATTTCAGGTTTTTTTTTTTTTTTTTGCTTATAACAAGCAAAGAAAAAAATTCTTTTTTTTTTTACTTATTTCAAGTGGCCAAGATTTTTTGCTTGTAATAAGCAGTTCAGTGTGTCTCAAATCATTTGTGTTGCAAACAAATGACTTCACAAAACTCCACTATGACGACCTCATGCACACTGAAAACCATAGCTGTTTTCCTCAATTGTAATGTGAACAAACTAAACAGGGGTAGTGTGGTGTTGGCCCAATGAGGGCCGGGCTGAGTAGGTGCTGATGTGAAAGAGGCATTAGAAACTGGTTGGGGTAGTTCTGGGTGGCACCTTCCTGGTTGAATTTGCATAAGAAAGGATGAGTTAATTAGGAGTGACAGACCTACGGGGAATACGGCAAAAGAGTAATGGCAGAAAATGGTAGTTTGAGTGTAATATTTCTATTTATTTTATTTCAATTAGCTTATAAAGATTTTGACATTCAAATATAAGAAAGCATGCTGTACCATGTTTATAATACATAAAAGTTGATATAAATGAAAAAAAAAAAATCATTTTTGCAGGGGTGGCCAGTGGGGTAGCCTGCTTCTTGTTCACGGGGCACTGGCCACCCTTGGCCACCCCTTGGGGTGAATTGCGTTCACCCCTGTGACGCAATTGTAATGACACCGCCTTTGTAGAAGCCCTGTCCCCACTCGAAAACGTGAAGAACAGAAGAAAGAACATGTCTTCAAAAGCATGATAAGCAGCTTACTCAAGCTCGCCATCAGGCAGTTGTCGGAAAACTTTGAAGGTACAAAGCTTTATCAGCATGTTTGGGAGGATGTCAAACAACACAAATGACTATTTGCGCCACCCACTGGACTGGAGTAAAGCAGGCGCTGTCACCTATGCAAATGTGGTCACATGTCGTGGAGGCACACTGGCACGTTTCCAACTTTACAAATGTGACCAGAGGCCGTTTGTGCTAGACTTTTAACACCCGGTGAGTTGAAACGGGATTAAACCAATCACGCCAAGTGTGACCCTGCCCTAACACAATAACCACAAGTTTTTGAGTCCACCATAATTATCTTATGGATCACCGCGAACATCCGGGAATTTTCGCCATCGCACATCCGGTTAGGAACAGGTGAAAACATCGCTCGTTGCATGGGAGCCACTGAATTACCTCTTTATTACTTGTCAATCTTCGTTTATTCTACTTTGGAAAACCGAGAAGTCCCGCTTTATAGCTGCCATAAACATTTCTATCACACGGACAAAATATTTTGTTCCAGTTCCCAAAACAACAGAAAAGTCCCGAACAACATCTAAGTGGCTAGCTGCTATCAAGCCCATAAATCTGACAGTTTACGCTGAAACCATGGAAACATCTAACAATATGTTCCGATCACTTTTGACTGATAAAAACATAAATGTGGTCTCACTTTTTAAACCCTTAGTTGTTTTTGTACAGATGATAGAAAACACCATTAAATCAGTGATGACAGAATCACAGCGCCGCCCGCTGTTCCGTCTCCTCAGGACTGTTAACGTTTACGTTCATCCAGATTACTCCATCAATGTTCCCACATAAAAAAAACAAAGCGCAGAAAGGCATGCAGCATTATAAACATGCACAGTCATAACCAACATACAGATAAGACTGCCTAACTTATAGCTTTATCAATAGGTAAACTCCAGAAGACATCAAAAAAACCACCATTTCTTAAAACCGGAAATTATATTCTAAAAAATAATGCTTAACACGGGCTTACCTATGAAACCAAAACATCATAAGGAAACTACATCAGGCTGTTATGTACAGGTAGGTTCGCTAACCAGGTTCTAGCAGCAAAGATGGGCATCACTTAGTCCAACAGATACTAGTTTAGCTCGTATCTTCTTCTAGCGTCGGCAGTAAGACTTTCAGTATAACTGGACGTCATTTCTATAATATTTCAAAGACAGACCGGCGGAAAAAAAATTAAAAAGAGTGCAAAAGCAGTTTTTGAGGCTCATAGTCCATCAGACGCCGTTCAAATACGAAGCATATTTTCACCGACCAGCTCGCGGTCACATGAGTTCCGGGTTGTGACGTAGGCTCGCGGTGATCCATATGGAGAAAAGGAGATAAATTATCCCATTTTCACAAGAAAATGGTCCTTGTTATCCCGAGAAAATTGGAAAATTAAATGGTTATCTAGAGATAAGGACGAAAAAAGTATAGTAGTCATTTATGACCGCTCGGTTTCTGTATTATTCTCATATTTAAGTCGATTTAACTATTTCTTGCTGTTTAAGTTACTTTAGTTGCAGTTTCTTCAGTCCCTTGGCTGAGGAACCAGCAGGTGGCCACTGCTGACAAATTGGACCACAATCCAGTTACATGGGGGAATTAGTTTTTTTTTTTTAGTTACAGACTTTTTCCTTTTAATTTTTTCTGTTAAATCTGATTACTTATGGGTTAAATAAAAATAAAAAATAAAAACTCTTTGGACTTTAACCTATACCTATCCTTCACTGGTCAGTCCATCATGAAGTGTGGAAAGGAGTCAGCCACCCTGGCCTTTTTCTGTTTTTTTTTTTTTTTTTTTTTTTGACAATGGAGACAGTTTTGAAGGTTCAAAACTTCAAAACTGGAAGTTTTGAACCTTTACACTTTGTTCTTTTGACTCATTTTGATGGCATGTTAACGGTTATTATTCACACACTTTACGTTTTTTTCCCCCCAGCACAGAGCATCAGGAGACAGCTGCATTTTGCTTTACAACACCTCATCACATGCCAGCAACTGAATGCCAACACAATGTTTTAAATGCGCTCTTTAGCTGCTTCAGCAAGGAAACCCAAGAGAACATTATCAAATGGAACAAGCAAAAGGAAGACAAGAGATAAAGCAAAGTGGAATCAAACCTTCTGGAGAGAGCCCAGAGAAGAGATGGGATGCACAATAGATGCTGAATAAGCCTTAATGAGGGGTGCCAAATTGCAAAAAACTGCCAAAGTTTGATAGTTTAAGATGGAAAAAAAAAAAAAAGTTAAAGTGGAGTCTGTAAATGATTGTAAAAAGAAAACTTTATAGAATCATGTAAAACCTTGTTTGGGTTCTGATATGCAGGTAAATCAATGACAAATTGATGTACTTCTGACAAAGTTATGAAAAGTCTTCGTGATACAAAATATGTAAATATTTTAAGAGGTTTTCTTATGGGAAATGAGAGAACCGTGTGATAGTTTTAAAACAACAGTGGGATCCTCCCAGTATTTCCACCCACAGGAAACTGGTGTTTGCCAAAGACGAAGATAGCAGGAAAATTCTTCTTCCTGTTTTCTGGGGCTCATGAACATTGAGTTGGACAAACTGTAATGTCAAAGAATTATTCATAAATGACCACCAAAATACTAAGTTATAGTGGTTCCATACCTCTGTTAGTAGTGTTTTAGTCTATGCATTTATTTATTAAGAAGCACCAGAGTTACGAGTTATTAAGTCTTCGTATGTGATAAATTATACATTTGTGTTATTTGTGACACGGCTCTACAAGCCAAAGAAATAAAGCATCACTGAAAATTCATAAAAGTTTGTTCTGTTCAGTCTGCTGGTTGCCTGGCAACGTCATGACAAGGTCATGGAGATGCTGCGTCTCTGGATCCCATCAGTGTTTTCTGGGAAATATATGCAGCATTTAACTGTGTTTGGCGCAGCTAGCTTAAACAATGCAGCCAGAGGTTTAAAAATTAAAGACTAATGTTTCTCCAGGTGTATCTTTAGTTGTTGTACCATCTAAGTTTACAGCCTTCGATAGAGGTGAACTCAGTCCATTGCAGGTTTTATTTGTATAGCTAATTAATGCACCAAAGCGCTGTAGCTGCATGAAAACAATAAGATTTAAAAAATCACATAAATGAAGAGAGAGAAGATAAGAGTAAAAACAGCACACAAATAAAATACACAGAAAACCACAAAATAAAATGCAGACATAAAATTATTCACCTAAAAACCAAGAGGAATCGCTCAAGCTTGAGGAAAAGCCAGTGCGAAGAGATGTGCTTTTAATAAAGTTGTAAAATGATCAGTACTTTGTGCACATCTAATATTAAAAGGCAGACTGTTCCACAGAATTGATGCAGCAACAGAAAAAGCTTTTCTACTGAAAAGGCTGCATCACAGGTTTTAAGATGGCTGTAATTGAACCTTTAAAACCTTCTCTTGACCCAGAACTACTTATAGGATTACCTCCAATCTTCTCTTGAGCCCCTAAAATCAATTAAACCAATCTGCTGGTCAGACCACAAAGATGCCTGGATTACTACATTTTCTCCTTTTAAATTCAGACAGACTGAGGTTGTTGTCTTTGGACTTGAGCACCTCGGGGGGACATTGTATGCAATTTCTCTGGATGTCATTACCTTTGCTTTTGATAAGGAACCTGGGTTATTGGGTTATTGTGGATCAGGGTCTGCCTTTTGATTCATATAAAACAGGTTTCTGGGACCGCAATCTTTCACCTACATAATACTGCTAAATAAGGGACATCCTGAGATGCAGAAAAACTCAACCTTGCATCTCTTACTCCAAAACTGGACTCCTACAGTTCCCTATTATTGGGCTGTCCTAAAAACCTTCTGAAAAGCTTCTAGCTGATCCAAAAATGCTGCAGTGAGGGTTCTGATGACAACAAGCAGTTTCAGCTTACCCTCATTGGCTCCCTGTAAAATGTAAATTCCACTCACATGAAAGCGTTTGACAAAACTTCATTGTATCTTAAAGATCTCGATACTTATTTCAAAAGAGAGGTCTTTGCTCTAAAACTGCAGGTTTTTCTTGTGGTTCCATAAGTTTAGACTGCAGGATCTGTGATGCACTAACTGAGCATCTTTCTGAACTTTCTTCTCTTTACTCTTCTTTTTATCACGTATGACAGTGTAACTGTAATACACTTTGTGCTTTTCCTTTTTGTTCTCAGCAGGTACCCCTGCCCATGAGTTACAGTGTTAGTTGATCCCTCTTTTCTATCCTTTCCACCCTCTACATGTGGCAGGGTGAAGGAGGGCCCAGGCGGTATTTGAACCCTAGGTCTCCTGGGAAAAGCACACTTACCATTCAGCCAAAGGGATATCCCTATCCCTGTGGCCAAGTAGCCTGGGTGCAGGATCATTTGGAGGCTGAGGGCACGGTCTCATGGGTTTCCTAAAACGAACTAGACTTGAACGATCTGGATTCTCGCTGGAGGGGTCCGACAACTCTGCGCGGTCTCATGGTTGTTTTCTGAAACGTTTTGGGGACAAAACCGTCGTCATCACGCCGTGACGCAAGTAGAAAGAGATGGTTAATAGACAATCTATGCATGTACATGCGTCGTAGTTGGTGTTTGTGTAAATGTCCTTTGTCAAATGTTTAAATAAAGAACGGCCCCTCGTCAGTGCAGCAGAGAATGCTGACTGAGAGAGTCAGCATGAAGGGAGCTCCGGTGAGAGACAACCACTGCAAGAGGTCCAACACCACCCCTTTTTTCCTCTCTCCCCCTGCCCCCCTTGCGTCAAATGTTCTGGACTTTACAATCGTGCAGACGGCCTCTTCCAAACGTTCCATTCTGACAACTGTTCCAGACTTTTGGCACGGTTGCATGGCACAAAACATACAGATCTTATCCCTTCTCTGGACTTGAGAACTTTTTAATGGTGACAAAAGTGTCCATGTAACCCTACTGATAGTGACAGGACCCTTAACTGTCACATATGGGTTAGGGTAGCTGCCGTTCCTTCCTGGCTTAAAGAAATTTTTCTCTCCACAGTCTGTTGTTGAGAATGTTTGATGCAATCTGTTGGTTTCCTTTTCTAGGCAATAATTCTTCTTTGAATGGGTTTATATGAACAGTTATTATGAATTGGATTATTGTATAAAATGTTTCATTTGGAGTATAAATGGATTACAGCGAACTGGATTGAATTGTACCGTTTCTTTAAAAGTGTCTTGAGATAGCTTTGCCGTGAATTGACACTATACATATGAAACTAAATCAAATTTATTCAAATTAAAACCATGAAGGCTTCCGACACTGATCTCAACATGGACATTTAATGAGAACACCAGAACTTAATCACCCAGGTGTGGATGAACGTAGCCAGATTAATCTGCTGCACCCTTACACTCAAAAATAGTTTACAAATAGTTCATAATAAATAAATACATTTTTAGGGGACTGTTTTGGTCTCCGTATTTCCCAGATTTGAATTCTATGAAACATCTGTAGGATGTGTTAAAACAAAACTAATCCATGGAACATCTGATTATCACCACAGTGATAAACACATCTGAAGTCTTCCTATACTGGGCGGAGCTGGTTGTGGCAGGTGGTAAAGTTGTAGTTTATAAGCATCATCTCACTGGTCTAATCGGTGCCCACTTGCCTCTTCTTGCTTAGACTCGGAAATCAATTGCACCAAAATGTTTTGCATTTTGAAAACTGTCACAACTTCTTATCCAAACTAAGAGAAGTGTTTCTGGCACACATGACAGCTAAAGACGGAGCATGCCACTTTATGGCATGCATGTAATCTACCTTCCAGGGCCCCGGTTTTCCCGTTCTTTAATGCTTCTCCACCACAGCTCATTAATAGACATGTTTTAAATGTCTCCTTACAAAGGGCATCTTGGGAAATGGTTGTGGGGACTGGCAGGAGTTTGTTTCAGTAAACTGAAATATACACAAGAGCAAAGAGTCAACAGATGACAAAGGACATGTTTAATATGGAGTGAGGCCATTTTTAGTTCTTTCAAAGAGCAACTAAAAAAAAAAGCCTACTCTGCTATCCTTTCTGTTGCTGTTGTCCCATTTAAAGTTCTGACTTAAATGATGCTCCCTTTACCAAAGTTTCACACATCTAAAGTTCAGACAGGAAGTTGAGGATCTGTTAAGCATGACCGCGGCAGGATGGAAAATATCCAATAAGATGCTTAACAGATAAAGGGTGCAATTATATTTAAGTAAGTCTGCAGGTCAAATCAGAATTATATCAAATTAGAGTAAAAATGTTTTATAAGTTAACTTCTTTTTTACTCATTGACCTTAATTTCTGTCTTTGCTTGTAATCTTTCTGTGCAGTCGTTTACTGTATGAGCTTGAAGCTCTGCTACTACATCGATGTCTATTCCAAGTTTTAAGGTTTGAACAGAAGTCTCACGTTGTTCAAATATACACATTGCATCATATTTCCTGCGATCGGCCTCACACCACATACATCTCAGGGGCTCTGGCTCAGACTTCACTTACTGACTTAAATAGGCCACATTCCATAAAGATACATGGAGTTTTTCTTTTTCTTTTCCAGTGGTGGTAGTTGGACCATGAGTGTGCATGTGAGGTGTAATTGAATAAAACTCAATATTACTGAGCATGCCAGGAAAGGCAAACTGCTCCCTGAGGGAGTATTTAGGAAGAAGGCAGCTGTTTAAAGACAGCAGGAGACCAGCTATGAGCTACATCAACTCACACCTAAATCCAGGGAGAGATTACCTCCCAGTCAGTGTTAGCAGATGAACAGGATGAATAGTTTCTGTGAGCAACAAAAGGCAAAAACATTTTAACAGTTTAACAGTCTTTAACTGTAAAAATTTAGACTTCTTACAACTTAATAAAACATGCAGAAGCAATTATGAAGTATAGCTATATATCTTTTTTATGAAGATTTTAGATTTAATAATAGAAATCATTAATAATCAGAAGAAGACGACTAAAAATGGAAGAAAAAACAGCTAGGTGGCCTCTTAAACAGTTTCCTTATCTATTAGCCTTGAAACTGCCTCTTGCATTCTCTCAGATCATATCAATAATTATTTATCAAACAGGCATCTTTAAACACATCAATATCATACTTTTTTGTGTTTCATGTGCTAAGATAATCTCTCTCTCTCTCTCGCTCACACACACACACACACACACACACTACTCACAAAAAGTTAAGGATATTTGGGTTTTTGTATGATGTCAAAATGAATCTAAAATCCACAACCTTTCCAGGTGAACTGAATTAAACTTTCTCAAAACTTTTCAAGGCACATGTACATTGTTCAATGGTTAAATATTTATTCTGTTCTCCAAAAACCAAAAGTTGAATATCCCTATATTTTTGAGGAGTGTGTGTATGGTGTGTGATATATATATATATATATATATATATATATGGGTAAAGTTGTATGGACCTGTAACAGTTTCAGTGTATTTTGTACCCCATAATATCGGGCTGGGGCGACACCGTAATTGTGTTGTTCGTTTAGTCATGCGTCTTAGAACAAGGGGGAAAGAATGTGCACGTGCACAGAACTTTTTACTAAACATGAGAAAAAAAAAATCTGAAAAGATCTATGTTTATTTTTTCAAACAAATCACGCGGGGGTTCACTTTGGCAAATCATCGGGTTTATATTTAAACTGCTGTCTGATGATTTACTAATTTTGTTAATGTGTCCAAGGAAATTTTAATTAAGAGAATGATTCAATTTTAAAGAAAGATATTTTTATCTGAGAAAAAAAGTAACAATACTGTTGTAGATGTATTGTTTTCAATCATTTACTCATTTTTCATATGCTATTTTATTCATGGTCAGTTGTGTTTCTGAAAATATATCAAATCCATCAGTTATGTCATATCTTCGATTTATTTGTCCATTTTTAAAATTGAATTCGTAGAAACTGTCCTGGACTCTAAATTTTATAAAAAAAAATCTCAAAACCATCATTTGCAAGGAAGTTCAAATAGAAAAAAAAAATCAATAAATATAGGCTAAATTGCAATATGTTAATTTGTTTTTATGCGAAACAAAACGTAGAAAATGAAATATTACTTAAAACATTTTCTCAAACCCCTCAGCTTGTGAAACGTACGGTGATCTGTTTGCTTCAACTGTTCATATTGTGATGCGGAGTAAGAACTCATCTTTAATGTCCCGGACAGCATTGTCATCTTAAATCAAATTGGATGAAACTTCTAGGGTCCCAGTGGGGAAATGGGGCAGATGAGTGAAAGATTGCCTGGGCATCATTCCGTGGAGCGGGACGGGAGTCATGAAGAAGGAGTTTGGAGCCATGGATGGGACGCAGCGTCCCGAGTCCAAAAGTTCCAACGCGAGAAAAGATGGAGAATTCCTGGAGAGAAGCGAGGAGAGCGCAGGTATGATGCCGCTCACTGGTCCAATGCTGGGTCTAACATGGACTCCCAAACGGCCTCCTGTGACCAGATCGCTGCTAAAATCAGGACTGTCAAGACTTGAACCAAACGTGTGAGACAGCGGGGGCAGACTGCGCTCCTTCAGCGCTCCCAGACAGAAACGTTGCCTCTTGAAGCGTTTCCTCCGTCGAAGAAAGCTGCCGTTTTCAAACATATCGGCCGACATGGGGTCCAAAGTCCAATAGTTCCCCTTGCCAGGATTCCCAGGCTCCCGCGGCATCTTGATGAAGCAGTCATTTAAAGACAAGTTGTGACGGATTGAGTTTTGCCACGCAGGGAACCTCTCCCGGTAATACGCGAAGCGGTGGCTGATAAAGTCACAGATCTCACTGAGGGTGAGTTTCTTCTTCGGGCTCTGGAGAATGGCCATGGTGATGAGGGCGATGTAGGAGTACGGAGGTTTAGACGAAGATATTTTACCTGGACCATCTTGTGGTCGAACTTCTTCACGTAGACCTTCAGGAGTAAAAGATGATGCGCGCTGCTGCAGGTCTGAACTGGCTTCACCAAACACTGAAAAAGCCACGTTCTTCACATGTTCTCTACAGTTTGTGTAACCTTCCACGTCAATGTCCTTCTCCTCCATGAGTCTGTGGTCCAAGGTCATAGTCCCAACGGGCAAGACCGGCGTCTGTCTGACCTCCGCCTCCTGTTTCATTCACAAAAACGCAGCGCATCTGACTGCATCTTTAACATTTAAGCCCTCCACTACAAACATCCTCCTCCTCTTCCCTTACTGACAGCACCTCGATCAAAACAGCAGCTGCTAACCCCCCCCCATGAAGGGAAAAAAAACCCATTTATAACAAAGAAATGCATTAATAATTTTAGAAACAACTACTCACTTCAAACATCTTTCTTTGCTATATGAAACATTTGATAAATCAAACATAGCTATACATTTTCATACCGTTTCTATTGATCTCTAATTGTATGAACTCCATTTCCCATTTATAAAAATCATTTTACATGTTACTGACCAATTGAAATGCTTTATTATTAATGTAGTTTACGGGCTCAGACACTCATTCCTCCCAGTATTGACTAGTTGAGGTAAATGAATGCAAACTCTGATAAATAGCCTCTTTGATAAATACAGCATAAAATACTTTTGACTTAAAGTTTAAAAACATAAAAGGCCTTCAACTGTCCATTTCAGTATAAGCTGTAATGTAGTGTGAACGTAACTGTTGTGTTTAAGTGGAGTCATTTATAACTAATCTTTTGCATAGATTTATCTGCAACTTTTGAACACAATTTATAAATTGATCATCTTTAATCAAAGTCTAAAGCTGACAAATAAACCATTTGATTTTTAGTGGAGTAAACCTGCAAAATGGGAAAACATCATAGCATAAAATACACAAGTACACCCTAATTATATTTAAATATAGCACCTGGATGAGTGTGTTTGTTTTATGTTAAACCACAAAGTTATTTTCCATTACAAAATAGCTGATGTGTAAATCACAGTATTTTAAAGTGTCATCAAACTTGTGTTTCTGTTTTGTGTTCTTGGCTCACACAGCGTTCTTTCCCATCAGCACTCCTCTTTGCTGGATGGTTTGGCAAACGGTGAGAGAAGTGCCTCTTGAGAAGACGTAATCCATCTTTAAAATAATAGCAGTACTTTGTCAATCTGTGTGAGGCCACCCACTTGGCCTGCAGAGCACGGTGGGCTGAGGAAACTGGAGCCTCATTACACCGAATTTTGTCCTAGTTTTATGTGATATGAGTACCGCTTTAAAAACCATTTTGTCATAATTTTTGGACTGCATCTGCTGTTACAAACATTAAAGAACCAAGAAATTTGTTGGATGTTTCTTACCAAATTTAATACAAACAAACAAAAACCCATGCAAACATAGAAATCTTCAAACAAAGGAGGAAGAAAGTCAGTGAATGAAATCAACTTGGAAAATATTACTGTACAAATGCAACAACTCAAACATCAAGAAGGATAAGTAACCCCAGAAATGTGTCCACAGGAAAACAATAATTTAATTTAACACGTTCTACAAAATGCAGTCAACTAACCTGAACAGCAGATGTTGCAGTCAGGGTCAAAAGTAGTAAATTGTTTTGCAGTTAATGAGAGTGAACACAATACTGAGCCCAGAACCTGTACAAACACCTTCATGTTGTAGCAGGCAGGCACTGCTGGCCATTCTGCACAACACTAAAGCTATTTAGATGAAAAATGTCAACAATCATGGCTAAACTTTCCAGTGAATGTGTCTGCACATGACAGCAGCCTTTCAGTATCCTGTTTATTTCTCCCTAATGATTTTCAGCTCTGCTACAAAAGCCGCCTGTCTTTCATAAGCAAGTTTCCTCCTGGTGTAGATAAAAGAAAAACAAACTGTATAAAGTCGGTCACACTTGCAGAAAGGACACACAAACAGTAAAATCTGAAGTATTTTACAATTGTTCTTTCCACGTTTTGCTTTTTATACTCACGTCTGAAATGAACTGTCAAGAACTGAGAAATACAGGAGCAGTGAGGATTGTCTTTTTTTGCAAATGCAAACTCACAAATGGATATTAAAACCTGTATGTGTGTGCATGTCCTTTAAGTGTTATGTTTCCGCTGAGCTGAGGTCAGTCTCACAAAGTTTCCACACTTGAGGCAGCGCGAGTTGGAGTTTCCCTCTTTCCGAGGAATATGCCAGCAGTTGACACAGCGCACTCTGTACTTCTTGTACCTTAAACATTTGAGAAGGAAAATACAGTTGTTACCAAATAATCTTGTTTTAAATGTTCAGGTGTTGTGATGAATTCAGTTCAGTTAAATATTCAAATAATCTGCAGTGCATCAAACCAAATACATGGAATGTCATAATTTAGGATTGTTGATGATAACAGCAACATTGATCCATTGAAGCATTTTTTTTCCTCTTCTCATAAGCAAATCTGTGTTATGTGTCTCCAGGCTAAAATGGTGAATTCATTGTTCAAAGACTCAGCAAGAATTTTAGTTGAATGAATTCCTGCAAGATCTTAAACATACATAGTTCAAGTACATAGATATCTCCCCCCACCCCCAATTTAATTCCACAAAACCAAACTTCTTTTAAAAAGGCTGATGTCTGTGCAGTTGCCTGAAATCTGAGATTCAAACAGGTACAGGTGAAACTCAAGTCAGTAAGACACAAATTTGGACAGCAATGTCAGTGGCAAGCATGGGCATCAAAGTGGGGGGAGGGGGGGGGGGGGGTGGACCCGACTACCCAGGGCCTGAGTATGGAGAGGGGCCCATGACAATAAAGATAAATATATTTTTGGTGATGTTTTATTTTGTATTAATTGGGCCCTCCAATTAAATGATGTCACTATTTATTTCAAAAATATAGATGCCATCAACTGAGAGAATTAACTTTATGTCACAGTTATCCCAAAATTTTAAACATTCTGGGGCCCCCCCTCTCATAGACGCAAAATGGTTTAATCCACCTGACAGCAACTGGCAACAAGAGTAACGTCAGTGATCCCACTTTTGAATGACCTGGAAGCTAGACATCATGCTGCCCAAAAAGCATAAATCAGGGTATCAAAAGAAGAAAGCGAGGAAAGGAAAAAAAAAGAGTGAGGGGAGGCAGCTGTTACTGTTTTCTTCCCCAAAGGTGAACAGAGTTTGCTTGTAATGCAAAGTCCAATTAAAGTTAACAGTCCACTCCAGACAGCTGCGACTTGTGCTTGTATGCTCACGTTAAGTCTGTAGCTTAGCTAGTTGCCAA
This sequence comes from Atherinomorus stipes, assembly GCA_023101725.1. Taxonomy (NCBI): domain Eukaryota; kingdom Metazoa; phylum Chordata; class Actinopteri; order Atheriniformes; family Atherinidae; genus Atherinomorus; species Atherinomorus stipes. The sequence continues at coordinate 273,662 of JALJCO010001535.1, read as the reverse complement.
CTAGGCTGCTTGTGGCTGTAAGTATAAAGACTGTTGTGACCCAGCTAACGTTTGTGTCAACATCGACCAGTTTCAGAAACAAACAGTGGCGCTGGCGCCGCAGGAGCAGCAGTGGCAAGTCCTGGTGCTTCTTCTGAAGATGAGGCTAAGATTAAAGAAGAGAAAAAATACGGTGAGATTGTTGTTCAAGTATTTAAGGGTGAGCTCCCCCTTCTGATGGCCCATTAAATTGGTATGTTGGTTCACGAGGGAGAGACAGAAGACCATAGATACGGTACCTATAAAGATATCTAGAGAAAATAACTATCAGCAACTCCGTGAATTCCATAGACCGTTAATAGAGATGGACGTAGTAGTTGGTTACAACTGAATAGAGCAAAGTGAAGCCAGTTGGGCGTGTCCCACCGTCACCATCTTGCCCTGTCACGTGTGTAGTCACTCCCGGAAAATGCGAAAATGGGCACAGCGCAGCCGCGGGGCAAATGATTGACAGCCAACATACTCTGGGCTAAATGTAAACCGAGCTAACCCGAAACTAAGAGGAGTTAACGAAAACTAGTCTCCCAAGCGGTGGGATAAAGGTAAGACATGTTTGGACTTGCTATTAGCTGACTAAACACCACCATGCTGCTACTTTGCTGCAGACTGAGACCTTACCGAGAGCAAACAAGGAGCTAACCGATAGCTTCTGGCCTGCAGGCCGGCTTCCGGTCAAACCCCTAACAATGTGTAATTTCAAGATTAAATAACAACTAAATGGATGAGTTATATAAAAATGAATAAATTCACCCCCCCCCAGACTTTTTATATATTTCTTTTTTTTAAATTTATAACTCTCCTTTTTCCCCCCCAACTTTATCCCCACACTCAAATGTCACAGATATATAATTACCATTGGCTTGCATTCTTGATCTGAGGCACTGGAGGCATACATAAAGGTAAAAGAAAAAAAAACAAAAACATTTCCAATCCATTATCAGAGAAAGTTTTCTTTTCAGAGGACAATGTAACAGCATATCAATTATAGGTATTTACTGTAGAATTATGCATTATTGCCTCATAGTCCACCAACACAGAAAAATTTTGTATGAACCAATAAGACAATGACTGTATAAGAATTTGAAACACAGCTACTAAATTTTACTGGTGGAAATGGCTCTATAACTCTACTCAAACTGGAGAGAAACTGTTTTTTGCTCTTGGGCTCTCTTGCTGGATGCAGCACAGCCATCATAAAATCAAATCTAAGTGTGAGGCCTGCACATTCATACATTTCATTTGTTGTCATCCTGAAGAAGCAAGCAAAAGGTAGAAGTCATCAAAAATGTCAAGCAACATGGTAACATACGATCAGTGATTAACAAACAAAAATAATCAATGTTTTTCTTTTTTGAAGTGTCTGAATGGGGCATTTGACACAAAACTGTTATATAAACAACGCAAATCGCACTGCGCATGTATTCATTTCATATAAAGTTAAAGAGCTTCAAACTTCCAAGACTTTGGTGGGAAATTTGCAAAAATTCCTAAAAACATTTTTATGTGAGAGGAACTTCTTTGCACGTTGGTCTGACACGGGACTTATCTGCGAGGCAGGGATGATAATGACGAGGTTATACAGTGGAACCAAAAAGTAATTAGTCAGCCACTGATTTTACAAGTTCTCCTACTTACAAAGATGAGAGGTACACCTCAACTATTCAAGAGTCACAAGGAGGGGGGAAAAAATCCAGAAAAAAATCATGTAGGATTTTTAAAGAATTTATTGAAAAATTATGGTGGAAAATAAGCATTTGGTCAATAACAAAAGTTGAACTCAATACCTTGTGATAAAGCCTTTGATGGCAGTGTCTGAGGTCAAACATTTCTTTCAAGTCTTCACCAGGTTTGCAAACAATGTAACAAGTATTTTATCCCATTTCTCCATGCATATCTCCACTAGAGCAGTGATGTTTTGGGGCTGTCATTGGGCAACATGGACTTTCAATTCCCTCCACAGATTTTCTGTGGGGGGGTCTGGAGACTAGCAAGGCCACCGCAGGACCTTAAAATGTTTTTTTTTTTTTTTTTAAAGGAGCCACTCTTTAGTTTCCCGAATGGTGCGTTTGGGATCATCGTCATGCTGGAAGACCCAGCCATGTTCCATCTTCAATGCTCTCACTTATGGAAGGAGGTTTTGGTTTAAAAAAAAAAAAAAAAAAAAAAATCTTCACAGTAGGTACAGTACAGTGTTCTTGGGATGCGACTCAGCATTCTTCTTCCAAAACACAATGAGTTGAGTTTTCACCAAAAAGTACTATTTTGGTTTCCTCTGACCACACAATATTCTCCCAATCCTCTTCTGGATTATCCATATGCTCTCTGGCAAACTTCAGATGGGCCTGGACACGTACTGGCTTACACAGGTGGACACGCCTGGCACTGCAGGATTTGAGTCCTTCTTGGTATCGTGTGTTACTGATCGTGGCCTTTGTTACTTTGGTTCCAGCTCTCTGCAGGTCATTCATCAGTTCCCTCTATGTAGTTCTGGGATTTTTGCTCACTGTTCTCATGATCATTTTGACCCCACAGGATGAGATTTTCCGTGGACCCCAGATCAAGCGAGAATATCAATGGTCTTGTATGTCTTCCATTTTCCTACAATTGCTGGCACACTTGATTTATGGGCCTTTTCCACTGCCCATTTTCGAAACCCTTCCACACGGCACGACACGCTTTGTTTGCGTTTCCTCTGGGAAAACCCGTGACGAGCCGTTACGATTTTCTGCACCCGTTTCAGAGCTAGCTCTAACCGTGCTGAACCTACACAAAACGTGATGCACCTGACGGCTCTCCACTGATTGGCAAAGGAAATTGTCATCATATGTGTCATTCGTGTTTCGCCTCCTCCTTCTAAAAATATCTGGCTTTGTTTTCGGTGACTACAAGCCACAGAGAAAACAACAACAGCAGTAACATCTCCATATCATCCAACGCCTCCATTGTTGTTTTTACTTTACTGACCACCGCGTTGCACGGCAGTGACGTCATGTCAGTCTCAACCGTGTCTACTCCACCCACTTCCAGGTAGTAGACTACTACTTCTCCTGTGTGGAAACAAAACCTGTCCTGGTTGTCTTTATCGTGTAGTACCATATTGTGCCCTGTGCAGCTGCAATGGAAAAGGCCCATTATTCACACCAACCTGCTTGCCTATTGTTGATTTGTTGATTCACTATTCCAGTCTGGTGCAGGTCTACAATTTTCTTCCTGCTGTCCTTTGTCAGCTCTTTGGTCTTGGGCATAGTTGAGTTTGGAGTCTGACTGTTTGAGGCTGTGGACAGGTGCCTTTTATACAGACGTGTCTTTTATACAGACAAGTTCAAACAGGTGCCATTAATATAGGTAATGAGTAGAGGACAGAAGAGCTGAAAGAAGTTACATCTGTGAGAGCTGTAAATCTTGTTTGTGGGTGACCAAATACTTATTTTCCACCATAATTTGCAAATAAATTAAACAGTGTGTTTTCCTGGCACAAGCACACTCCCACACTGCAGTAACCATTTAAGCTAACATGCATGTTTTTGGACAGTGGGGGGAAGCTTGAGTTAGTCAGAGAAAATCCACATGAACACAGGAAGAACGTGTAAACATCCCACAGAAACGCACCAGTTGAAATTCAAACCAGGAACCATGACATGATGGTGAAAGAGACTTGACCACAGCACAGCTTCCTGCATTGTGAAGGTGTTTTACATTAACACTGACATATCAAAACAGGAGTTTTACATTTCTTTTAGTTTTATATTGCGAAAGAACCACTCCATCTTTCTGTAATTCGCAACCTCACAGGTAAGAGAAAAGATCAGAATCATTTCATGATTCTAAACCCACATACGGACAGAGCCAAGCGCAGCAAACAGCACAGCAAGACAGCCAATCTGTTCATGCTTACTAATTCAATAGCAACAAGGCTAAGTCAGCATTTATCTTGCAACCCAATGTTTCTCTCCTGAGCACCCCTAGTTTGTGTGCAATGTGGCACCATAAAGCAAAAAGTTATGCTTGCCAGGCTGGATAATCAAAGTTGTGAAATGCTATTCTGAGTCCCCGGGTGCTCCAGGGGAGATTTAAGCCTGGGAATATTCCTGAAGAATGTCAGCGTACCATCAAAAAGTAAGAAAAACAGGTTTTTCCTGGTTCACATTCTCCACCAGTACTGATTCAAAACCTCTTGTTGGCATCTGCAAGTCCCCATTTATGACTGAGTTTGGAAACCTACTGAAGTGTTTGAGGCAACCGCTGAAAATAAAACTGAATTTTTAAAAAAACAAAACAGTTTTAAGTTTAAAAACCCCTGATGTCCATTTTCTGTTGTAAAATTTTAGAGCTTTTCCATAAGGTGTAATTGGCTTATATGTTAACATTTCTCTAGAAAGGATTCCAGATTAGCATCGGAGTTACAATCAATATTAGTGTCAGACTGTGTGAAAAAACACAGATGAGCCCGAATGTACAGCTGTCTATGAACTGTTTTAACTTTGAATATCCAGAAATGTTAATGAGAGCTACCTTATCCCACAAGCATTACAGAGTGGAGTCCCATCCTCTGCATCTCTCCACATGGGGGTTTTCCTGGTGCAGCAGGATGCACAGACTTTGTCCTCTAAAAAAAACAAACAAACAAAAAAATGATGCAATGGAATATTGCAATAAATAATTGATATGATAAAGCTAATGTGAGGGAAGAAGTGTCAAGTCAAAACAACAAATAATGTACTGTATATATCACACTGAGTTCATTATAACATCAGTTTTGTTTTTTAAATTGCAAATTCATTTACTGCAAACATAAGACCCATCCCTTATCTTGCATTGCTTTCAGACTACTCAGAAATGCCTTGATGAACATGACAAAAGTGCTGAGTCACTGACCTGGCATTATGCTTGGTGAATATACCTAAGGGGTACACAGCAAACATTCCTATGGGAGACACCAAGTCGGGGTCCAATGTTCTGGATGATACAGTCTGGCAGTTTTACAGTCAAGGGTGATTAGTGTTGTTCCTTTTCATCTTCCTTTTGTTTGAATTCATTTTCTTCACATGTTCAGATTCACCTTTACTTAATGTGTTTTGATGTGTTGGCGCCATCTAGTGGCCAAAGGGGGCATTTTACTGTACTTGTAAGGACCGGCAATAATACTTGCAATGGTCTTTATGCACAACTCCACTGCTTCTTGAACTTAACCTAGCTCCTTTGTCTCCTGTATTTCATTATTGGATGATTTGATTAATCCAGGTGTGCCTGACCTCAGTAACCACAAGGACAATGGCCAGACACACCTGGATTAATCAGTTTGTCCTGTAATGAAAGACAGGAAACAAAAGGAGCTGGCAGCTGAAGCTGCTTCAAGTAGTAGTAGAATTGTTCCTTTTTCTTTCAACCTGGACCTTATTTCTAGGAATTTATATGTGCATTTACTCACCGGTAAATTTTCTGTATCACTTTGATTCCTTTGGAAGATATTACGTTCAGTTGCCCTTCAGCGTACATCTATATAATGGCGGAGACGGGGAAGCCTCTCTGTAAGACATTATCTGCAGCAAAAACTCCTTCATTTCATCAACGCTTTTAAGTAGAATGAACGAACAAATGAGTACTATTGTCCTGTGAGGTCAGAGTTTCGCAAATTGTGGGTTTTGTTGTTATCTGGGTAGCAAGCTGCTCTTCTCAGCTGTGTTACGGAAGTGCGCATCGTGAACATGCAGCCCCGAAAAATGTGTAGAACACCCTGATAACTAACAGAAAGCTAAATCTGGACTCACAGGACAATAGTACTCATTTGGAGTTTTGCTATAGATAATGCCTTATAGAGAGGCTGCCCCGTCTCTGCAATTATACTGGATGTACACTGAAGGGTGACGACTCAACGTAATATCTTCCAAAGGAGTCAAAGTGATGCAGAAATTTTACCAGTGAGTAAATGCACATATAAACTCCTAGAAATAAGGTCCAGGCTGAAAAAAACAGTTATCCTTTAAGTTTCGCCATTTAGTCTTTTCTTTTGTGGAATTCTTCCTTTGAATCAAACAGTCATCAGTCAGTGCACTTACTCAGGTGTTACTTACTCAAGACAGTAGTTGTAAGGTCACTCTCTTCTTCCGAACTGCTAGCTTTAAGGGATTTCTGCAACATTCGTGTCCTCAGTCTTGGTTTTCTCACAGTCTTGCAGAGCTCCTTGCTGTGATTTACATACATGCAATTGATACTAAAGTGTGTATTTCACTCACATTTACATCGCAATTTTTTTTTATACATTCACACAAATTAACTGTAAAGCTGTGTTCACCTGTACTTCGAGGTAATAAGGAGCCGACACTGCTCTTTGGTGTCATCCAATTCTGTGTCCATCCTGAAAGTCACTCCCTGGAAGTTGGGGTCTTGAATATCAGCACTGCGAGAGGGATGAAGTTGTTTTCTTGGAGTCTTGGTTCTCCACTGGCGAGCAGAAGGTAGAACAGTTTCCTCTTCTTTTACTGTACAGAGTTCTGGTTCCAGTATTGCAGACGACACATCGCAGATTGAGGATTTCAGCTTGGCACTTGGGGCTTTTCCTTCCACAGGAACATGAGTACACTCTGCTTTAGATGCTGTGGATTTGTTATGCTCTGAGTGTGAAGAACTTTCTGCAGTGTGAAGTAAGAGAGATGCTGATCGTGGAGACAGCAGAAAAGAAGGGGGTAACTGAGAGTTACATTGGGGCTGTGAAGACAAACTAATGTTTGCATTGTGGTCTAGTGTTAGTGCCGGCTTTGCTACATCTTTGCATGCCTTGTCATTTGAATTAAAAGTCAGCTGGGTGTTTAGACGTGCGTCGAGATGGTGCGTTTGGTGCAGAGCATTTTCAAGAAGGGGTACATTGAGAACATCCTGGTTCCATTTCAACTGTCTAACATTAAACTTGTCATCCTCTCTTTGTGGAGGCTGTAGAGATGCCATATTACTGTATTCCTGAAACTCTACTCCAACAGAGTCCGTTTTCTCAGCAATCTGTAGTTGCACCCTACCACCACCCTCAGGATCTTTTAAACAGCCTTTTTGTTTATAACCAATCCCCACACAGCTCCCTTGCACATTGTCCGCAGGACTGACAAAGGCTGAGATTTCTTGCTTCTCATGAAGATGAATAAATGGCCTTGAAGAGTGTTCACCGTTGTCCCTTTTAACTCCCCCCTCTGGTGCTGCAGATGCCATCGTGGCTGCCGAGTTGCCAAACTCCTCAACATCTCTTTGATGAAGGAGCCTTTCACAGTGCAAGTTAATAAGGCTCAGGACTTTCCAGGGGCTCTTGGATTCACCATGCCGCTCATCCAAAGATCCAGCTTTGCTGTCGTGACTGCAATCCCTCACATTTTTCAAGTGATTGTATGTCATTGCACAGGACAAATTGTGGTGACAAGGGCTATATGAGGCTTGAAATGAATTTTCATCCCCCTCTTCTTTTTTTGTTGTTATGAAATGATTGTTTGTGGAAGCCTGTTTGAGTACTTTGGAGGGTGGACTTGTGTTACTTGTGGGTGATGCTAACTTCGAAACTTCCTGAAAAAGGAAGAATAGTGCTGAATGGGGATCATCTTGATCTACTTTGCTCTGTTTTTTCTGGTTGAAAGCAGAAGCTGCCTTTGGTCCAGTGCTCATGCTCAGGTAACTCCTGCATCACAAAATAATAGAAACAAAGCAAAAAGAATGGATGAATAAATTAATATAGAAATGTGCCAAATGAGGTACTTGTATAGACTAATGAAATGAAAAATACTAATAATAATATAGCAGGGACAGCTAATAAGCTGCGCTTATGTTTTTCTTCATCTGTAGTCATAGTTTGATAAAAACAGGAGGCGTTTGCAATACCTTATTTGAAAAATTAGAGTTCACCCTATATTAGCCTTTTCTTGTCTGCATGAGTTAGTGGGAAAAGTCAAATAGCTATTTTGTTTTATTATTTAAAGCCAAACAAGCTCGAGGTGTGATTTAAAATGGACAAATCTAAGACTCGCCGTCCGAAAATAAAAATAAATTTAGAAAACTTCGTCACTTATAAAAAAAAATGTAACTGGTTGCACTCACCGGAAGGAATGTAACAAACTTTAGAACCCTCGGTCTTGTTTAAAAAGTGTTCTTTTATTCAAAAGTTAAACTTCTAACGTTCTAGAACGTTGACGTTTTTCGCGGTTGATTTTAAGTGTCGCGAGCTCAGCGGCAGGTCGCACTGACAGATTTAATCTACTCACAACAAAAGTGACAATAAAACACGTCACTTTCTGTATTTTATACTTGCATTTAAATAACATCTTGGATAAACTAAAGACCGTTTTTAACCGAGGATGGAGAGTAAAGTGTTTGTTTTCATTTAATTTTTAAAATTAGAATTCTACAACCATGCCGATATGTTATTGTGTCTACCACTGCTAAACTGCATAATCGGACCCATACATGTTATAAGACAACACGCACCTACAAATCCGGCCTTCACCGATCGGTTTAAAAAGTACACAATCAACCTAACAAACCCATCGCTGTGTTGCTGCTAGCAGGCTATTGATGCTCACCGGTTCAACTTCAAATTTGGTCATCACAAGTCAAATGGATCGATTTGCAGAGAAGTCCATCTGATGGAACAGGTTTCTATGAGAGGAGCTACGCAGGTGATTTGGATTAGCTAATTATGCCTGCAGGATATAAAAACTTTGCAAATACTTCACCTCATCTTTACTTGGAAGCTCCTGTGCAAAGTATGCTTACCACTTAAGGGTAATGTTAGATTAAAAAAAAAAAAAAGTTAAAACTAGTTTCTTAGAAATTAGCGTGTTTTCGAAGCACCTGGATTTAAAAAATGCATTTTTAAAAATGAATTTTTAAAAGCAAACTTTATTGCACAATTTAAAATGTTTGCAATTAAGATACAATTCGCTTACATTTGTGCGTTAAGTTGGACAAGTAGCCTACAGTAGACTTAAGAGTAGATGTAAACTCAGTGTGTGGCAACATAAAGCCCATCAGCTTCAGATCTGGCTCCCAGCAAAACTGAACCAGATCAACTTATTAAACCTTATTTACCATCACCAGAGCCTAACTGCATTAAAATCAATTTTCCAGCTTAATAGAAATCTGAATGTTTTGAAATGTTTCATAGTGAATATATATGAAGTCTCAAAATCCTATATCATGTTTTCCTTTTTCTTGTAGAGAGCCCACCTTTAAACATCAGTCAAATATACCTGATATTTTAAAGGCTCATCTGTCAGGTCGAAGAGCCACACAGCAAACTGAAATGTATGACGTATGGCTAATTTGATCAAATACAGCAACATCTATGGTATAAACATGGTACATAAAAAAAAAATGCAGAGGACAAAAATTCTGACATCAGGTTGATAATGGACTGGTCAAATGATTAACATCTTGTGATAATTGTGCGTATGAGCTGTAACAAGGAATGTTCTGTTAATAGCAGAGGGGTGAACCCTGTTCTGCAGTGAATCTTAGCTGTCTGGTGTTTGAACAAAAAACTGAGACTGATTGGTGTCATAAAGAAGGCCTGAGAACATTCAATATAAATAAATATATCGTCACTTAAACCATCACAGTTTCTTTTGCATGTAACCATTAATATCACCTCCAGTGAGACTTGTGTAGTGCCTGACTCTGCGTAACCTCATCTGCAGGCCTGTCCATACATTGGTTAAACTGTGGAAGCTGTCAGTTAACAAGATGTCTTGGGAGTTGCTATGGACAACACTATCCTAGCATTGCATCTCTTCACAGTCACCCTATCACCCAACCAGCACACATGGTTTCTGGCTCACAGCAACACCCTTGTTTCTCTCTCCACTTGTCATCATCTGGTCTTTAACTCAGTGAGGTTTGGGGACATGGCCATCCACGTAGAAGTTTCTGGTAACTTTGGGCAGAGTGAGCTCTATGCCGTCAAGCTCTGGGGTGAGAATAATCTGACATCCCAGCCGGGAGTTCTCCTGAAGCATAGGTGCCATGTCGAGCATGTCGTCCTCCCTGAGAACAAAGATGTCAGCTTTTACTGTGATTTCAGTTTCTCTGCATCATTCACTATAAAAAAAAAAAAGTAATCAGTCAGCAGACATACCTCTCTTCAGGTTCTGGTAGTTTGTCAAAATGACCACCGCTCACATAGACATGACAAGTAGAGCAGGCCAGTGATGCCTCACAGGCTCCTGCATACAACAGAAACACAAATGTAATTGGAAATTTAATGGAAGGATGGCCCCTTGAGATGCAGCATCTCATTTTCAGGGGGGGGTCACATCACAATATCTTTAAGAGCATGCTTTGGTTTAATTCTATCACCACTCACCTTCCAGGTCAATTCCATGTTTGTGAGCCAGATACAGGACATTATCTCCCACTTTGGCCTTAACTGGGATCCTCTGACCAGACCGATCTATGTACACCACGTTGACCCTACAAAAAAAGCAAAAGCAAAACTCAAACAAGACTGTTTCTACTTCCCTGTCTAACTAATTTGAACTAGTTTCTGTAGTATTGTCAGTGTCCCATTACAAACCCTACAAAAACAATTAAAATAGAACTTAATGTGGTTCCCCTGAGGGTTTTGAGAAATTTTATTTCATTTTTTGAATTGCTTATTCTAATTTAGGATTGCAGGGATGCTCGAGCCTATCACCCTCTGATCAGGTTGCCAGTCCATCATAGGCAACTAGAAACAACCAATCATTCACGCACACATTCACTGCAGATTAATGCCAATTAACCTAACATGCCGTCTGACTGTGAAGGAAACCAGAGACCAGGAGGGAACCCAAAAATACTAGGACAGAAGATGTAAATACCACACAGAAAGGTAACTTCAAGCCCAGCCAAGGCTTGAACCAGTGACCTGCTGTGAGGCCCCGGTGCCAACAACCACATCCCCATCAGCCTTTTCCAGTTCAGCCCTTGTCATAAATTTCACACTAGTTTTATAGACACTTCTTCTATAAAAGTGAATATTAGTTGGGATGTTCAACATCTAAATATGTAAAATGACAAGCATATAATGCCTCCCCCCCCCCCAACCCTCACACCTAAACATTAAAATAACACTTCAATTAAAGAAGAAAAGCTCATCCAAAGACATGATTAATGTTTATTGAAGTGCACAACGTATCTATTTCCTTTACCTAATAGAAAGATCAATCATTTCTAAAATGTGGCATAAAGCTGATGGTTGACTCGGAATAATTTCTGCCTCGCTGTATTCGTTAGAGTTGGGTAAAACAGCAGTGTGGGTTGTGGCTTGGTATAAAACTGTTGGATCAAAAATGTACACAAGTATCTAAAAGGTATAAATAAATCTCTCATTTACAGGTTAATGTTTATCAGTCTTATTAGGAAAAGGCTGGTAAATAATGTTGCTTTTCATCCACATGTAACCTACCCAGGGGAATTTCTCTTACCTCCCTAGGAGAGTTGCATCCGTAGTCCTAAGGGACTACAAATGCAATTAACTTGATAGCTATAGTCCGGCATGCTTACATGTTTTGTTTAGAGATGCTTAATTATATTTATTGTCCCCATCAAATAAATTGATAAAATAAAATAAAAAATGCAGGTTAGTGTGGACAGCATCAAGTGGAGGGTTTCAAGTCAACTTGACTGAGTGTCCTCAAACACAAATGTAGATTGTTTTTTTAAATGTTGGTTTGTGCCACCACCTTTATACTGAAATTCAACCACATCTCAAGTTAAGTTCAAGTTGAGCTTGGCATGAAAAACTACGATAACAACTTAGCATGACTGGGTAACAATCTCACTAAAGCTTACACTTTCAGATAAGACTAACAAAAATTCCCAAATGATTTGTTCTTGCATGTTTGATAGATGTAGCTGGGGTAGCAGGTCTTATTTAATGCATTGATTAATTCCTGCTAATAGGCAATGGGAAACTTACACATCTTCTGGGTCTTCTGCATTGGAGCTCCCCTCCTCTCCATGATAAAGACCTGTCGAAAGAGAGAAGAAAAGCAGGAACATCAGACCAAAAGGTAACCTCCTCACTAAAATCGCCTTTGGGATTATTTTACTTGTTGCATACAAGTTGCAAAAGTTTCACAACAACCCTATCTGGGAATGCTGCGATGAAGTTACACAAGTGTTATTGAGCGGACTTCCGACTGGAAGTCATCACTGCAAGACAGACTTTGCAGGTGTCATCAATAACCTAAATTGTAGTGATAAAAGAAAGAAATGCTTGCCATTTATTGAGACGGATTATAAACAAACTATTCAAATGAAGAACTAGCTCCTAAATAAGGCTAAAAGTGCTAGCAAGAGGCAACACTCACCTATACTTGTCTGTAAATGCCTATTTATCGTTCGGAAACTCTCTAAGGAGCCCCGTCTTTGTAAGCTGGCCCTGCTGTTCAAACAGCTCTGTAATTTGTACAGGGGACACGCGCTACAGTCCGGTATAACTCGAGAAAGCTTCAAAGTCAGCCCCACGCTCGACCGGACTGCAGCGGACGCCGCCATGACTCTGTTTTGGTCACGTGTCCAACAGAAACCAATGAAAGAAGGGCGAGGGAAGAGTGACGTTTCTGCTGTTTTGCGCTTGTCTGACAGCAGAGGGCGGTGTTGCTTCACTTTCAACAGAATAAACAAACGTAAATCCTCTCTGCTTCACCGCAGTTAGACCCGATAGCCTTTTTAAAGTCTTTAATTTAAGAATTTATTTTGGTCAAATATTGGAGATGAAATTAATTTGTAATGAAGCATGGATGACTTCTTTTTGTTTCTTTGCATGGTTGAGTATTGAGACATTAACCTGCTTTTCTTACATGTCTTATTTCAAGCTGGTGGAAATGCAATGTCCAAAATATACATTTTTACACTTAAAGGAAATGTAAAACATGGTACCTTATTAACATATTTCAACTTGAAATATTAACAACTTATCTAATACATATAACTGTATTAGTGGAAAAAAATCAAGGGATTTTTTTTTTTTTTATCAATTTCTATTTGATCTATTTTCAATTTGCCCAACAAAGTGTAGATGCAGAATATGCAGATGCAGAATAAATCTTGTCAATTCATATTGATTATGATTATTGCTTTTGCAAGTGGTATGTAGGAATTGCTTTAAGTGGATTGTGCACAGTTGCATGTTCATTGTGTAGCATGAAATACAATGGAAAAGCAGTCAGCCTTTCTTTGTAAGCTGTGACAACAGACAACAGACTAATGGAAATGCAACACTGACCACATCTACAAGAAAGGTCAGAGCAGACTCTGCTTCTTAAGGAAGCTGAGATCATTCAACATCTGCACCAAGATGTTGCAGATCTTCTATAAGTCTGTTGTGGAAAGTACAATCAGCTTTGCAGCATCTGCTGGGGCAGCAGCATCAGAATCAGAGACTTAAAGAAACAAGCTGATCAAGAAAGCTGGTTCTGTGCTGGGAATAACTCTGGAGCTGCTGGAGCAGATTGTTCAGAAAAGAATGCTGCACAAGCTGATGAAGATGATGGAGGATTCTTCCCACCCTCTCCACAACACGGTGAAGAATCAACAGAGTGTGCTCAGTGGGAGGCTGCGTCAGGTTCGCTGTAGGATGGAGAGATACAGAAATTCATTCCTACCAGCAGCTATCACCTTGAAGAACAAGTCTAACTGATTTATGATTATTGTTGCACTGTTAGTTTTTATATTATTGTTATGTTGTATATATGTTATATTGTTAGGGGAAAAAAAGAAGAGAGACAGTATTACAACATTGAATTTCCCTCCTGGGATAAATAAAGTGATTTTCATTCATTCATTTAGTATCCGTGATAAACAAAGAAGCATTAAAAGTACATTTGGTGTCAACGTGTTTGTGTCAGTCAGTGTATAATGATGCAAAAAGTGGAAACTGCAAATTTGTCACAAATTTGTTTTTAGAAGATTTTACTTCCTTTTTGCAATTCTAAGCTATTCTAAGCTATTCTAAGTTATTTCACCATCTTTTTGATCAAAGTGTCAGCGGTTGAGGTTTCACATGTTCAAGTCTTATATCAAAATGCAGTTTTGAGGTAATCTACCAGAGCCAACTTTAAATAAGCTATTAAATGACATGAGAACACTCAGAACTGTTTGAAAAGACCCACTCCTCTTGTGTTTTCCATTGCAGTGGCAGTTTTGACTTGTCTATACCTGCTAAAGTTTGCTTTGGACAAATTACCCAGATCCATGCCCATAATTCATCCAACCATCCATTTTCTATACACACCTTATCTTTACTTGTTTTGTTTAATTTTTTTCAAGTCATGAACCTCTTATTCGTATGGCTTGAAATAGAATATTTTCCCAGCATCCCTTTCATGAAGAGCTCCACTTTCATTTAACAGTGCAGTAACTTCATGTTGTGTCCTGTTTTGTGTGCTTTAGGGAGATTAACATGGATGAGAAATCTGATGCAAGCTGGCAGCAGGAAGCCGTGTGACCACTGGTGTGTAAAGATGCAAAAGTGATGTTATGACTGGGAGCAGGTAAAATGTTCAGGCAATTTTTACCTCCCTGTCCTCAGGAGATAAAGGAAGTTGTCTTAAAAAAGACAAACTCTGCTGCTATTAAACTCTCGTCAATCTTTTAATAAGGAGAGTTGTGTTGATATTTGAGATGTGATTTATTAGCTTGAGAGACTCTTAACAACCAATGAGCTCATCCTCCGGGATACCTCCATAATTCCTGTTTCACTTCTTATCTCTCCCTCAGTATCTCACAATAAGCTTTGCTTAGTGGGAAAACACACTTTTAAAGGAGGTTTAAGATGAACACTAATCTCCCATCTGGATGCGGTTGCAGGGGGTTCCTCCCATGTGGACGATCATAAAAAATTGAATGGGCCACTCTGTCTACTTTTTTTTATTTTATAGCAAGCACTACGAGTGAACTGACTGGTATATACATTATTACTTTTTATATACTCCAAATCCGCATAATGAAACACTCTTACTTTCTCACACACATTTGCACAATATTATTGTCGAGGGACAGTGTCTGTGTGTGCAAATTTAAAGCTCTTGGTACAGTATTGGGCCCTCTGGAGTGTGTGTCTGGTCCTTACCAGGTCTTAAAAGTAGGTAAAAGAAATCACGGTTTATTAACAACAAATGACATATAACACTATGGAATGATTTATTTTACAAGAACTAGGCCATACGCAGAGGCAGTGTTTGACAAACCATGTACATCCCATGATTAAATAACTTGTAGAGCCACCTTTAGTTGACATAACTTAAAGTAATCACTTTCTGTATGACGTTGTCTCCCAGATCGCTATGGGGACAATTTGACTCTCTTCTCTTTAAAAGGTTATTCCAGTTCATTGAGGTTTGTGGGCAACCTTTTATGCACAGCTCTCTTAAGGTCCCACCACAGTATTTAAATCAGGTTGAGGTCTGGACTTTAACTGAGTCATTACAACACAATGATTCTTTTCTTTTTCAGCCATTCTGTTTTAGATTTGCTGCTGTGTTTGGGATCATTTTTTTGCAATATGACCCTATTTAGGCTAAGCTTTTCCTGTCACGTTTGGCTCTCACTGCATGTATCTGGGCCCTTTAGCTGCAAAGCAGGCTCAAATCATCATCCCATCCACCCATGATGGTGAGTGATATGAGGTGTTTGGCTGAGATGCTGTGTTTGGTTATTATTCCAAAAGAGGTGGTTTGTTCAGATGCAAATTTGCAAACAAGCCAAACTTGTTCAGTCTTTTTCTAACTGGACTGTCATCAATTTTAAAACTTAACATGCAAACTGAGGCCTGTAGAGATGTATGATATGCAGCTTTTAGGTTTTTCTTTTGGTATTTTTGCTTTTACAAAGGTGATAGATGATTCTATAGAGCTGCTGACCAGTAAATCAAATACATTTAATTAGCAGCACGTGGTTGATAGTGAACCTCTTAATTCCTATGGAAAGAGTGAAAGTGAGCTTAGTTTTCCAAACACTTTATCTGTATTTTGGCTTCGTTTTTGTCAAATAAACAACCTCAGTGTCAGAAATTGTTCATCTGAGATAGTATTTAACTAGTTTTAATATGTCAGCACTAGGAGAGGGTACTTTGCTTAACAAACAATTGCAATTAAATCTTTGATTAGGACATGAAGTGGCCTTGCTGCTTTGTCAGACTGTCTTCATGCCTTGATGAGTGTGCAGTACAAAACCACATACACACCTACAAGACACTTCTTGGAAGAGATATAAGTATACTGTATAATCCCCCCCCCCCCCCCCCCCCCCCCCCATAGCCACACACACACACACACACACACACACACTTATCCTTGTGCTTCTGTCTTTGTGAGGACATTCATTGACATAATGCATTGCTTAGCCCCTTACCCTAACCCTAACCACCACAACTGATTCTTGCCCTAACCCTAGCCTAACCCTCATTGTAACCTAAACTCTAAAACCAAATCTTGACCCTCAAAAATGGATTTTTCTTTCACTTTTTTAGTGAGGACTGGCCAAAATGTCCACTTTGCAAAAATGTCCTCACTTTGCTGGTTAAACACGCAAAATGGTTCTCACAGTGTAGCAAGTACAGAAACACACACACACACACACACACACACACACACACACACACACACACACACACACACACACACACACACACACACTACCAACCCAAAATGCTCACCTAGAGGCCAACAGAGGCAGCATACATGAGTGTTTTCTCAGTCTTATAATGACCTCAGTTAATTTCCAGATGCCACATGTATGTGTGTGTGTGGGGTGTGTGTGGGGGTGTGTGTGTGCAGCTCATGTTACCAAAGACAGATAGAACATGGAATAACACAATATTTCCCAGAAGCCCTTTGGGTACACTCAGTCACTCCTGTCAGCGCTCCCACTGTTGTTTTCAATTCGTTAAACTTTACCGTCCATGTTGAAACATTTGGGATTTGGGAACATGTCACCCAATAGTTTGGATCATTGAAAGATACGTATGGCTGAGTTTAGAAACCTTCTTTTCTAATAGTTAAAAAGTCTGCTTCTATTTATGTTTCTCTGAGAATGAATATTGTCATGGCCTCCTCAACAATTACCATGTTTAATATTCTCTGAAACATAAATAAATAAATGTGACATTATAGTATGGGTGCTGTTGTCAATGGTGGTCTGTGTGGCCCTAAATACGGGACAGCCTCTTCTTTGTTCCTTTTACAGGTCCACTTTAGTCATACTGGTCATTGCCCCCCACATCTACTGGTGGTACTACTCACACAATTGCAAAGGCCTCAAAAATGGACCAAATTACACAGTAGAGGACAGACCAGATGCTGTGTTTCTGTTTCTGGCTTTAGAGAAAATAGGTATTAACAGTTTATATAGGTATTAGTAGTATAAATAAGTATTAATAGTTTTTTAATGCATCTGTATTCACATTTTTTGGGCCTTACTGTTTGGACACCATATTGAATGACTACAGTGATTTCATTTGATTTCTGTATGCATCCACTGGGAACAGTCTGGTCAAAGTTGGACGGATTTCAGATGAATGTTTTGAGAAAATGCAGCATTGTATTGTTTTATGGATCAGCACTGCCTTCAAAGCAACTTTGAATTTCTGCAGCAGAGTGCAAGAAAACATTTCATGCCTCCCAAAATCTTTTAAAAGCTTTCCTGCCCGGCTTTTGGGGACAATCATGTTAGATCGCTGTGTTGAATTAGTTTCCATCATCACAGCTGCCACTTTGTTGAGCATGTCCTCAAAGGGAATAAAAGAATTACTGCAAATTAAATTCAGTCTTATCATGACTTGCATCTCTGTGTTGGCAACCTCTGTGGGTGTGCATGTTTGCTTGTGCATACTTGCATATGAGTTTGTGGTGACTTTTCTTTCTGATGAATCACACAAACCTCTGAAACTAACTAATTAGGAACTGTTAAAAACAAAACCAAAAAAAAACCAGTACCCCTTTGCTCTTTCATGGCTCATCTGTGTGGGAACGCTTGTTTCTCAACCAGACGAAAGAAAACTTACCATAGCTGAGTAAACCCAGCAGCAGCATGGGAGTCAGCATTATCACAGGGAAAACAGCCTCTACAGACTCTTGGAGCATTTTCCCAAAATGTGTGTGTCATCCATTTAAATGTGGCAACGCCTTATGAGTGTCCCTGAGGCTCAAGCTTGCATTGTTTGTAGTTGCTGACCTTTTTCACACACAGCACTAGTAACTGCTCAGAGTTCGACAAGATGTTTGCGTTAACTCGAGGTCTGGATGCAGTTTCATGCTGCCGTCTGCCGTATGATGGACAGCACTGACCGCTGATTGTTGACCTCTGACACCAGATAAAGAAAAGTAGCAGAAAGAGGTCAAAGGCTTGATGGGTCATGGAGGTATAACAAATCATGTCAACAAATCCAAACAGATCAAGGAAGTCCGCACTGGTTTGACTATTTCATTTAACGATTTGCTAAAATCTTCATAGGTTGAATTCAAACTTATATTAATGTAAAATCTCTGAAATACAAGCTGGAACTTGCACTTTTTAAAGAGGCTCTCTCATCACATGCTGCAGTTTCTCGCGTATGCAGCAGAGTAAACAGTGCAGCTGCTCAGGATAATTTTTCATGGCAGATAAACACGCATTTCATTTAGTTCTCTGGTGAGTATTGAGTTTCAGAATGGGATGTTCAGGCTTGGGAAGTCCAGTAAGATTTTCCATATTATTCTGCATAAAACATGGAAAATTAAACTCTTTTCCTAAAGATTAAGTTCACACTGCCGAGAACATAAATGCTACCATCTGTGGCTTTCATTTTTTCCATTTTTTCTAATTCTGGGTGAGTTTTTGGTGCATCATTCTCAGCAGATCACAAATATCCCAAGAGCTAAAGAAGAAAGCAACTGGGATATCTTTCTTTAGTGTTCGAAGAGGTTTCATCTGTCAGCCAAGAGCCTTCTTCATATCTAACTGGCTGACTGGGAGTCCTGGGTGTTTAACCACGTGTGGGGCTATTAGCGTTCTGATGAAAGATGAAACATCTTCAAAAACCAAAAAAAGAACAGCAGTCATGTTGTACGTAAGCTCTTAGGATTTCAGTAACCATGCTGGTGTTTGCCTCTGTAGATTCTCTGTCATTCAGGTTGAGGTAATGATAAGGGCTTCAATAGAGGGTATGCACTTCTTTTCTGGTTCTTGACAATGTTTCACCTCTCTGAAAGGCTCTTCTAGTTCCATCTAACTGCAGGGGAGATTTAGGCCTCTGAGCTGTCAGTGGGATGTTTGAACTTTGAGAGTAATTGAGGTGCCGTCTGGGGAGGAGAGACCGTTTCCCACCTCATCTGTTTAAAGTTGTTTTGTTCCTGTCAAACATAGATGACTTATTTCATTCCTCTGTCAAACTATTTCCCCCCCCTGTCCAGATCGTGAATGTTACTGTCCTAAAAAGAGTCTGCGTGGTGGAGGTAGACCGTTGTGTCTTGACCCGAGGAGCTGGCTCGTCTGTGTTGAGCCATGCACTCGTAAAGTGGTTGTTTTGTTTGTTTAATATAAAGGTCAGGACACCCCTCTCAGTGCTGCACATCCAGTGATGCTTAGTATGTGTTTGGATGTTTTATCCTTTAGATGAAGCAGTTTTTGTCTTAGAGGTGAGAGTGTGAAGTGCAACAGGATGCTGTGTTTAGGTTTCAGACATGCAGAGAAGAATTATTTCCCCCCCCTTAGCTTTATTTGTTAACTTCACTCTGGCCCGGGGTTAGAGAGCCTTCTTGAAGTAACTGATTTTCCAGCCAGGTTTTGTTTTTGTTGGTGAATCTCACAGTCTTCTAAGGGTGTAATATATTAAAGGGACTAGAGGCAGGAATTTAAAAAAAACAAACATGCATGTCCATTTTTTTTAATACTAATGGGTGATGAAGCGCTAAATACCAAAAATAATGTTTCCACCCACGTTTCTCTCCGTTGCCTTGAACAGGCTGTGTGCTACAAAATGCGCTGCAATTCAGTGTCCGAATTTCCCGTGCTGCCCTGCAGACGTGATGTCAAATGACGCTACATTCGCAGTTTTGATACAGGAAGAAGACGGTCGCGTTAAATTCAAACACTGTAAGCAATAGTTATGGATTTTTCTGCTGTCAGCAAACGATCCAGATCAACTGAAAGACACTAAAAAATGGCGCTACGAAGAAAAAGGTGAGTAAACAACATTATAGCTTCAGTTTGTGCACGCTCTCGTGACGGCTTGGCTCGTGGCTGCAGTTACCTAAAGCGCCAGTCGCAGCAGTCACAAGTTTCGTTTCTTAATCTTGCCTCAAGTCCCTTTAATCTATATGGGTTCAATAGTCAACAATCTAAAAAAAATTATCCAAATTGCGAATATCAACCATAAATGGATGCAGTAATGATTTTAAAGGAACACTTAATGCAGAACATGTGCAACTGTTTCCATTTGCTTTGCTCTAAGAACAGTGACAAAAAAGATTGATTTGATGAAGGAAATAAGGATTTCCAAAGGTGTGGTGTGTAACTATGATAAAGTCAGATTGTGCAACCATGGTTATTATAACCTGCCCCCGCGACCCGACCTTGGAGAAGCGGCAGATGACGGTATGGTAGGGTTATTATAACTAAGATCTAAAATAGTTTCTTTAAAACTCTAGATATGAGTAAAGTTTACACTTTATCCTGCTTTAATGTTTATAAAACTGTTGTTTCACTTTTCTTTTAGATGAGTAAACATTTAAAGTTTGATCAACAGATGGTGGTTTAAGCCTGTTTTATGAAAAAGGAAGTGGTTGTGTTAGATCAACACATGATTTTGTTTCATATTGATCATTGGCTCCTGAATCAAACTGAATTGAAGTTGCTTTGTGGCAGAATTTGTATTGGGAAGCACAGAATTGTTATCCAATTATCCTGTGTTATCAAAGTTTAATTTTACACCCCATAGACTTCTGCTTATTATATGCACAGTGAAGTTTGAAGGATAAACTTAAAGCTTGAGGAAGGAAGCTGTTGCTATGTCTGCTAATGGCAGTAGCAGCTGATAACTGTGTGACTTTTGGGATGGCAGCTGGGCTTGTGGCTGTGGTTGGGGGGAGTTTTGTTTGTGGTTTTGTCTCATTGATATTGTGAGGCATTGTTGATAGGAACCAATTATGTTTTTGATCGTGTTAATCACTAGCTGCAGTCTTCCTGTCTTACATATTCTACACTGATGCTTCCACATAGGGTCTATTCTCCCCCTGTGAAGGTTTATGAGAACTTTATTGAGAAGTTCAGCTTTCTGTCCTGCTGAAGTTTTCTTAACAAGACGAAAATGTTTAGTTTATTGTCAAAATAAGTATTTGCATAACAAATGGTCCTAAACCTTCATTATTCTATGGTGTTGTCTAAAAACAGTGATTCCCAACCTGGGGGTCTCTGACCCCCAAAGGGGTCCATGAAGAGCACAGGGGGTCCACAAAGCACAGAGCCTGTGTGATTATTTATGATCAAGATCATGTCCACACTGAGATCATTTTGATGCATCTGCTTTATTTTTTTATTCTTTGGAGCCAGCATGAAGCCATGACAGCGACTGAAAACATCAATTTTTGGAACCAGGTCCCAAAGTGAATAAATGGGGATCACCAAAATTTGCTATACCGCAATATCCCAAAAACAAATTAAACAACTTAGTAGGCCACACCGTGTACATCCAATCAGTTTTCATCCTTGTACTCTGCAGTTTTGTACTTTCTAAGTGGCTCAATCAGCTGTTCATCAACTATCTGTTTAACTTTAGAGTGCTAACTTTCTGCTTCATGCATTTCTGTGTGAACCACGCCAACCTCAAATGTCCAAACAATCACACAGCTTTTGTGTAGTAGCATGAAAGGGGTCCTCAAGGAAAATATCACCACTGTAGGGGCTGTGCGGTATGCCGGTTCATACCGAAAACCGATGTTTATTTTGTTTGTATGTTTCATATACCGCTATATCGGTGAATAGCCCCAACAACATGCGGAACGTGCACAGTGGGAAAGTGTTTCAGTGGGGACCGATTTCACTGCTGGACACAAACACCACAACGTGTGAAAAGCCGATGAAAGCTGTCAAAGCGAAGCGCACATTGTTTACTCAGAAGAACTAATTTCCAAAAGACGAGCCACATCTATGGTTTAGAAGTTTTTCATCTTTAAAAGATCAGACGTGGACCAAACAACTGTTTACAAATGCTGTCGAGCAAAAGCGCTAGCTGGTGGTGGTAACACTGGAAAACTTTGGATCCCAGGTGTGTCCCGCACATACAGGATGTAAACATCCCGAACAGTAGCAAGCAACCATTCCCAAGGATGCAGCAATGTGGATTTATTATTTTCAGAGTGGTTGATTCTGCTATTTACTATTTTTACAGCAATAGCAGACAGTGTGCTGCTGTTATGATGGCAGCTGTGACTCCAGAGCTGCATGACCTGCACACATTAGCGGCGCATGCAAAAGCATTGCGTGGTAATGCAGAAGGCAAAAAATTTGCCATGTTACCTGAGGGGCTCAGTAGTATAATATTGCTCTTGTGTATATACTGTATATGTGTGTGTACTTTGTATGTGTGTGTATATATGTATGTATATATATATATATATATATATATATATATATATATATATATATATAAACACAGTGGGGATGTAACGATATGAAAATTTAATATCACGATTATTGTGACCAAAATGATCACAGTTATCATTTTTATCACGGTATTATAAAAATACCCCCTAGCATCTTTAAAAATATCTAAAATGGCTCTAAATGTCTACTTTGTCCTTTATAAAGGAGGAAAAATCTCAAGAGAACTGTCCACGTGGGTGCCTTTGTTGCCTTCCACCATATTTTTATAAGTTAAACATTGCAAACTGCGACAACAATGCTTTTCCAGCCAATTGCATCACTGGGACTTTTTCAAAGTGCGGTACTCAGTCACGGTTTTAACGATAATTAAAATTTGAAACGGTACTAGTAATCGTTGGAAATTTTATCACGATTAACCATTTTACTGGTAATCGTTACATCCCTAATATACAGCGGGGGGGGGGAAAGTATTGAACACGTCAACATTTTTCTCAGAAAATATATTTCTAGAAGAGCTATTGACAAGAAATTTTCACCAGATGTCAGTAACAACCCAAGTAATGCACACATACAAAGAAATCCTAACATTTATGTCCATAAATGAAGTCATGTCTAATATAATGAAATGACATAGGGAATAAGTATTGAACACATGAAAAAAAGGAGGCAAAAACGATATAGAGAGCCAAGAAAACAGCTGGAGTCTGTCAGTGTTTAGAAAGTAATCCTGTCCCCCTATCAGTGCAAAGTAATATCAGCAGGTAAATGTACTGTGCTGTACTTATAGTGCAGTATATATATATAGCGCTTTTCCGGTCATACTAACCGCTCAAAGCGCTTTACACTTCATATCACATTCACCCAGTCACACACACAATCATACCCCAATAGGCACATCGGGAGGCAACTTGGGGTTCAGTGTCTTGCCCAAGGACACTTCGGCATGTAGTCTGGGGAAGCCTGGAATTGATCCCACAACCCTCCAGTTGAAAGTCGACTGCTCTTCCACCTGAGCTACAGCTGCCCCGGTTTAGTCCTGACTGATGCCATAATGGGTAAAAGCAAAGAGCTGCATTTCTAAACTCCTGAAAGTTCCAGTGAGCATCATTGGGGCCATCATCTGGAAGTAGAAAGAACACGGCATTCTCCGGCCATGGCCAGGTGCTCCTTGCAAGATTTCAGACAGAGGAGTCAGAACAATAATCAGAAAGGTTCTCCAACAACCCAGGACCACTGATGGAGAGCTTCAAAAAGACCTGGAATCAGCAGGTACAGTTGTTTCAGAGAAAACGAGAAGTAATGCACTCAACAGCCATGGCCTTCATGCACGCACACCACACGTGTTTTTCTGAAGAAAAAGCATGTTGATGTCCGTTTAAAGTTTGCAACACAACATCTGGACAAACCCATGACATTCTGAGAAAACAAACTGAACTCTTCGGATGTCATAAGACAAAGCATGTTTGGAGAAATGGCACCGCTCTTGAGCCCCAAAACACCATACATGTAGCAACAGTGAAGTTTGGAGGTGGGAACATCATGGTGTGGGGCTGTTTTTCAGTATGTGGTAGTGGCAGACTTCATATCATTGAAGGAAGAGTGAATGGAGAAAAGTTGAGAGACATTCTTGACGAGAATCTGCTGCCAGCTGCTGAAGATGAAAAGAGGCTGGATCTTTCAGTAAGACAACCATCCCAAGCACACAACCAAGGAAACACTCAATTGGTTTAAGAAACAGAAAATAGAGCTGCTAGAATGGCCCAGTTAATTGAATCCCATTGAAAATCTTTGGAAAGAACTGAGGATCTAAGTTCACAGAAGAGACCTCTAGATCTGAAGATTGAAGATTTGAAGGCAGTTGGTGTGGAAGAATGGACCAAAATCACAGGAGAGGAGGCGTCTGAGTTCTGGAATCAGCCAACAAAGGCTTTTGCACAAAGTATTAAATCAATTTCAGAGAGCTTGTTCAATCCTTATTCCCTGTGTCATTTCACTATAGTACATACTGTAACTTAATTTATGGACATAAATGTTAGGATTTCTTTGTATATGTGCATTACTTGGGTTGTTGCCGACATCATTTGGTAAAAATTTCATGTCAATAACTCTATTAGAAATATATCTATTTATCTGTATATATATATATAAAAAAAACAAGCCAAAAATGTTGACATGTTCAATACTTTTTAAATGAATGGAGCGGTGTTTTTTTCCCCTTTTGCCCCCGGCCTCCGGTTTCCCCCCCCCCCCTTATTGGGTTAGCTCCAGCAACCCCCACCCTGAACTGTATATACATATGTATATTTATAAATGTATATATATATATATATAT
Organism: Atherinomorus stipes; assembly: GCA_023101725.1. Lineage (NCBI taxonomy): Eukaryota > Metazoa > Chordata > Actinopteri > Atheriniformes > Atherinidae > Atherinomorus > Atherinomorus stipes. The sequence goes on along the minus strand of JALJCO010001535.1, from coordinate 248,698 downwards.
ATATATATATATATATATATATATATATATATATATATATATATTCAAGTAGCTATACCGTCAAATACCGTAAAACTGGTAAGATTTCTAAAAAAGAAAAAAACATGAAATGAAAAATTTGCCATACCGCCCAGCCCTACACCAAGGGCATTTTTAAATCTGAAAAACAACCAGCACCTCTTTTGTTCATACTCAGGTTTGTCACACTGAAGAAAAATTCAGCACTACACCATACTCGGATGTACAAGGCAACACTAAATGCACCAACAAGACCTGCAACCATCATTTGACTGGACAACTGGATGGATGTTTGTGTGTGTGCATGAATGTACAGACATAAAGGCCATATACCTGATAAGAGTCAAATAAACTGAAATGTTTTATGTTGTAAAGAAGTGTCTTCTTCGTCTTCATCCTCTCTTTTTTTTTGTCTTCATCCTCTCGTATCTGAATTTCCCCCCGTTTCTGTGCGTAAACACTTTTCAAACTGAGAACCCCTCCCCTCCGGGCTAATGGTCACATCGCTCTTCAGCCCCAAGCATCTCCTTCAAAGCTAAAAAGTGGGTGAAAGCCAAACCAATATTAAGCCATGGTTTTCGAGCATGAACTATCTGAAGCTCCTTTTGCCGCAAAATACTTCCTTTTCTTTGCTGCATCTGCTATTTTTATCGAGAATTTGAGTGAATCTGGCGTTGGCTCCAGTTGACGTTTAGAAAAAGAAAAAAAAAAGTTTGCTCCAATCGAACAGTTTATCCCAACAGAATGCTACGCCTTTAGCTCTGTCATTGGCTGGAGACAACATGCAAATCTCTGCCCTGAAACGTCCCGAAAACACCAAAACAAAGGGAAAAGATGAAATACAGTCAGAGGGGAGGGAGTTGCAAACAAAACTTGCCGCCACATGAAAGCAGAGGCCCAAAGGTGCAGATTAAGCCGGATTTCACCCATACAAGTATAGCGTTTATTTTCAGGGGGAAAACTTTGGACTCTACCTTTAATTATCAGAGCTCTATGGACAAACAGGGGAAACAAACTTGTCATTTTCATTGTGATTTTCAGGGCAACATTACCACTCAGGAAATGGAAAAACTGTGAGATCATTTTCTGTTGTTATGGCTCCACAATGACTGATATGGGCACATATGGTGACCTTAGAACAATGACTATGATGTGAGATATGGTTGCCTGGTGTTAGTGTGTGCATAAACCTGAGCATGTCTGCATGTGTTGCAAGCACCAGCGGTTTTCCAGCCGATTCGGGGCTTCAGCCCCGGATGTTTTGAGTCTAGCCCCGGGTATGAATTTACTGTTTAACCACCTTTTCCTGAAAAAAACGTCAGATGAAAGTCCAAATTACCCAGCTTTCTACCAGCACTTGAACGCACCATGAACGTGCAGGTCCAGCCTAGCTAATGTTGGTGTGGTGTGTGAGTGAGCGTGTGAAGTCCGAGGTCCGATTAGCCCCCCATCTGATGACAGACGAAGCTAAAGTAAGTTTGTCAGCTCTGTATGCGCATGTGCAGAGGAGAGCAGCAGTCATATTAAAGTATCAGCTGATGATGAGAGCGGAGCCCCCACGAGGAAAGCACCGGAGAGACCTAAGGACCCAGGAACAATAAAAGTAATAAGTAATGATAAAAGTAATAAGAACGTATGAAATACATTAAAACATTGAATAGAAACATCTAAAAATGCCCAAACAGCAATAAAAAGCTATTTAAAAACTACCTGTACAAAATATTAAATTAGCCAATTCCAACTTAAACCGTAAAAGTCAGCTGAAAGCCAAGCTAAAAAGGTGGGTCTTGAGCCTGCTCTTAAAAATGTGAACGTTCTCTGCGCCCCTGAGATCCTCCAGCAGACTGTTCCACAGGCGAGGGCCGTACCATTGGAACGACGCCTCGCCATGTGTGTGTGTCCTGACTTGGGAATGGGAATGGGAATGACTAAAAGCTAGAGAAAAGCTCGTCTGATTTTTTTCAAATTTACACCTACTCCGGGCCCGCGGCCCGCGCCTCGGGCCTCCCCCCCCTGGGTCCCCCCCCCCCCCCGACCCCCTAAGGGAAACGGGGGAGAAAATAGTTCTCCCCCCTCCGGGCTAGGCCCAGGTTGTCTTTAAAGGCTGGAAACGCCCCTGGCAAGCACTTAATTCAAAATAACAAAACTAGTTAACTCCTCTGTCTGACCTGAGCGTGCAACATGTGTCCATGTAGTCTGCTTTCCTGTAGTTAAATTGTGGCTGTAAAAGTGTCTGTAATTGCAACCTCTATGGTCCAGTGTAGGCTTGATGTCTCTCTCGGGGACTACGAGGTGCTAACTCTGTGGCAAACTGGATTTTGATTTTTGCTCCACATGATCCCAGCACAACTTTTCACGGCAGCTGTAAATTTTCTTCATTTTAACAAAATATTCAAGATGAATGATTAGTTGGTAGAAGGCATCTGTGGTCACATTTTACAAGTACATTTCTTTTGATTAAAATGAAAATGGGCATTTGTGTTTTTACACTTTGCTCCGAGGGATTTCTTTTAAGCAGGATTTTCCCCAACTGTCATATCCTGGTGTGTTCAACAAAGATTCATGGTTTTTATCTTCTTTTTTTTTTTTTTTTTTTTTACCAGCTATGGAGCTAAATCTGCATGAAGAGGCAAGTTTGTTCTCATGTGTCCACAGGGCTGAGGCACATATTATGCTTTGCAATGACTCACTTGCATTTGCCCAGTTTTGTAGGTCTCTTTGGGTCAAATTCTTTAATAATGTTTTCCACTTAGAGCAACTGCTGCATTTTTCAGCCAAAGCCCCCAAAAGACAGACAAACAAAGGATTTAATTATGAAACTCATGCTCATATTGATGCTCCTACTTGTTGTTTTACTTTCACGGCTTCTTAGAAAGGTTTTATCCTTTTCTTGCTTCAACAAATACACAAAAAGCACAGCTGTTATCAAGCTTAACAGGATTCAAAACATTATTTCTGCTCATCCTGGCAGAATTCTCCTCTGTTTCTCTTTTTCATCCTCCATTTTTTTCCATGCTTTTCCATGCCTGAGCCCCCATTACTCACTTACTTCATGACCAAAACAAAACACAACTCTCTCTCTCTCTTTTTTTTTTTTTTCGTCATGAATGAGACGTGTCTGCTGAGTGGCCAGTCTAAACAGTGTTATCAGTGCTGCTTGCAGACTGATACGACCCAAAGCACAATGAGACAGGAAGCATATTTCATGTGTGACTTCAGACTTCTTTTGTAGTGGCAAAACAAGACAACAGAGTATCAGCATGCACATAACTTTACCTCCTAAGTTTTCTATAAAAAAAAAATGTGGGTCTAATTTTTTTCGTTGAAAGTTAAAACAGTCTTTAAAAAACACATCTAATAGACGACATGATTTTTACACTAAAAGTAGTTTGTTTATGTGGGTTCATCTTTATGGCTAGTTAACCAATTAAAATGAGCCAATTAAATCATTTCCAGGCCAGTAAGATGTTTGCAACCCCATGAAGGATCATAGCTTCTTATAATCTCAACTTTCTGAGACAAATTTGATTATTTATGCATTGAGCATGAAAGTTCAACCAGCAGGACTGACAGCGATCTGCCATCTACCATTCAAAGGGATAAAAATGATCATCTTTTTGTCACTATAATGAAGTCAGTTTGGTGTCAGTAAATTTGTTTTTCTACTTGGAAAATGAGCTGCAGCCTAGAGCGTAGTACCTTCCTTTCAAGGTACATGAGCATTGATGTTCCCATCGATGCTGATTGGCACATGAGACAATAAATACTGATGATTGCTGCATAATCATTTGATACAGGACTGAATCAAGCGGCAACCTCTCAGAAAAGGGAAGCTACTTCCGGTGTGGGTACCGGATGTGCTCGGGTTACCAGATCAGCTCGAGGGCCTGCGTTTGGCGATGACGTCACACTACGGCAGCTACGCTTCAGCAGCTGAACACGGGTGGAGGGAGAGGGCGAGGGTTTGATGTGGTGTCTGTAATATTTTAGTAGTCAGGAGTTTCATAAATACACAAAACCGATCTGTATTGGCAACTTCACCCTTTTTTTTTTTTATCCTTCCCCCGTCTTATCACACCCTTCACACCCTCACATACTCATAGTCACCTCTCAGTGGTATGTGCCCCCTTGTCTGTCAAGGGGTGATATTACATGTATCATTAAGGGACATCAGGAATATGTAACACTGAAACAATGGGCCAATTCCAATTCCTATCTTAACCTTCAATCTTAACCCTCAAGCTCAACCCTCAATCTTAGTAGCCCTCAAAACCAAGTGTTAAGGGCTATTTTGTGACTTAAAAACGGGACACCCCTTAAATGCAAATACGTCTTCAAACTGTAGGGGGCAACATTACGCCAAAGCAGCGTTTAGTCTGTCAATTCAGGAGAAGAAGAAGAAGAAGAAACTTTATTCACATTTATTTTCACTGTTAACCATGTCTAATCGTAAGTCACAACTGCAGCTACCATGGACATAATCAGCTGTCACCACATACCACAGCTTACTGAAAGGTAGACACCAGCTATAACGAAAGTTATGTAGGTAACTGTGGTCCTGTGAATTCTTAGATGGCTGCCAGTCAGCTGGCCCACACGTCATCTGATTGACTTTGTTGTTGTTAGGATTTAACCTGCGTGGAGCGCGAGGAGACGTATCCGCGCTGGCAGTGGAACGAAAAAGGAGCTATCATTCCATAACTCTGTGGCTACGGGATGTGACAGTAGCCTGGTCGTCTTATACCATTATCGGCACAAGCACGTTATACAGGCTGTGATCTTGATAAAACAACGTCATTAGAACCGAGAAAAATGACCGTTTTGTAATGTTAACTTAGCTAACTTAAATGATAGCAACATGGTTTGACCGCACCGGCTGCTATTGCCAAAAGATCGTAAAATAAAAGTTAATATAATGCAACAATGAGGTAACTAATCCATAACATGGGCCTAAACTAAGATAATACAATTTTAAATTTATATCTCAATAAACAAAGAAAATACTTAAGATTTGTAGCTCGTCTTCTTTACCGCTTGCATTCTAGGTAGCCCTTACTCACAAGGGTGGTGTCGGAGAATCTCAATATTGAGGGCATTTCAGCCCTTAAACTTGCCCCTCAACTTAATGTTCTGAGAATCGGGACTTCGCAGGAGTGCGCATTTTTGAGATTGAGGGTTGAAATTAAGTGTTGAGACAGGAATTGGAATTCACCCAATATCTACTGTACTGTGTTTGTTGTCTACAGTGTAAATGTTCTGTATTCGTGTTTCATGTACTGTAATTTAAAAAAAAAAAAACTGCATTCAGAGCTCCTTTCATAGGAGATGTGCAAAGTTATCAGCTCCTCACTGTTTTCTTCATTTGTGTCTGTAGTATGTTTATGGTGTGTGTCTGGTACTATCATTATTTCAGCTCTCAGGACATTTACAGAAGGTGATACAGCTGTTGGATATCCCTTATGATAAATAGAATAATATTCCTTGAAAAATTCCTCCATGTTTCCAACAAAAATCTCCTGTAAAAACCGTTTCTGTATTTTGTCCAGACTTCCTGCCAGCTTTAAACTGATCATATTGCATGACGGCATCGGCAGGCACAGGACCCGAGCCGATCTGGTAACCTGAGCACATCTGGGACCCACACCAGGTTGCCCAAAAATTGTAGTTCACTCCTCATCCAGTAGGGGAAGATCTAACGCTATCTAGTTGTTAGATCTTCATACTGTAAGATCTTATATTAAATGCTAAACATATGTATTTGTTACAGTAAGGTCTGATGGGATTGCTCCCATAACTTGATTTTCTGGAAAAAATTGTAAAAGACATCAAACCCAGTTAACAACAGCTAAAGTTACCTCTCCTAACTTGCACTGAAATTCACCCGACACGATGTAGCTACAGTACGCTGCACAGATGGCTGCTTGCAGTCTGTGTCCTGATGCTAAACGCATCTCTGGCTGCGTTTCTATTACATTTTTTTCAAAAAATAAAAGAGATATTTCTTAAAGGGATATTGTGTAAGTTATCCTGTTATCTATTCACAGAAATTAATTATTTCTTTCAGAAGTGTTTTTCCGTTACTCAGTAATCGCTCCCATCAACAAACTGAAGTGCTCCTGTAAGCTCTGAATTTGCCGTTCGTATCATTCATATATAGATCGGACGGGTCGTATCGGTGGTGGCTACCATGACATGTCGCCATGTTTTTACATTCAGTAGAAGTGTGACAGTAGGAAACCACGGAAACTCACCGGAGTTGTTGGCTCAGTTTGAGGTGATGCTTTTGAAAAGTCACCACGGTGCAGTGAGGAGGAACCAGCATTACACTGATGCTGGGTTCCCCCACGTGCAGTCGGGCAGACGGCCGTCAGTAACAAACCAGATGTAATTTTAATCACAGAAGCCGAGAGAAAGACGATAAAGCATGGGTCAGGGAAAACAATACGACATCGCCATGACAACATATCAGATGTGGACTAAAGTCTCTGTTACTGACAGACCACGTCTTCACACAGAGGCTTGTTTATGCCTTTACATGCAGCGGCTGTCATCGGTCTGCCCGGTTTCACGCAAACACAGCATGAAAAGTACTAGCGAGCTGCTTGTGATATACAATTGTTACAGAATGTCCCTTTAAATTTAGAAAAAGTACAGCGCAGGTACTCAATATGGCAGTGGCAAGTAGTTTGAATCCAGAGAACGTGTCTGTGACGTCAGCTGCAACCTAACAAAAACAGACAATGCTGACTGGGCTGAACTGTCACGTTTTAGCCACAGACTTGATAGACTGTAGAAATCATGTGAGGATCCAGCTGCCCTGCAAGAGGAATTTGGATTTTTATGAAGTTTGTGTAAAATCAAACAGTTTGAGAAGTTGAAAACTACTGGCCAGCCTAATGTGGGGAAATCCTCAATCGCAATCCTTTTTCTTGTCAGCACCTGATTTGCATGATTTATGCTGGGCATCTTTGGCTCTAATTCAGTTTCTCTTTTCTGCACAGTTAAAGTTTAAACACTGCAGTAAAAAAGCCTGGAAAACATGCCAGAATGCAGCCTCTGCAAACAGATCTGTTTTTGTAATGGTGACTGATATTATTTGAAGCTTTGCAGACGGCTCCACTGTGAATTTGTCTGGAGAGGAAATCTACACTGAGTTTTTTTTCTGCTTCTCTGCTTCAGATTTGATCTACGTCTCTCTCTGATGCTGATTTTAAGCTCTTATGTGACTGAGGGCGCGTGAGATGATAAGTATTTCTAGGTTGTAAGAGAGCTGTGACGATTCAAGATTGAAGCAACGCCTAAGCAAACTTCAACAAAGCCTCCATTCTTCTCACTGCTCAGGGGTCTGTGCAGCGGGCGGCAGGAGGATTATGATGGGACAGATTTATGAGGGGATGGAGTGGAGAGCATGCAGCAGAAGAATCAAACACAGGAAAAGTCATTTGTTCAAGCTGGCACTCAGTACTCCTGGCATTATGATTTCAGGCCTGACCTGTCCAGAAAAAAAAGAAAGAATAATATGGTATTAGGTGTGATCTAAAGAACAGCTTTAGCTTTTATTTCATTTGAGGTGATGATTTAAATAACTGAACATTACGCCAGCTATGGAAATGAAGACACACATATCCTTCACCCAGGCTTTCCTCCACTCCTCATTTCAACACCACACTCACCACATGCAAACTCTGCTTTTACAGTCAAAGGGCCAGATCTATCAAAGGTTTGTGTGTATAAAAATGTAAGCTATCTCATTGCACATGCAAAAAAAAAAAAGTACTGATCTACTAACAGGGTGCAAAAAGGGCTGCGTCTTTTAATGGTGCTAAATAGTGCGTCTTATCCAGCATGTCTGCTGCAATGAATATACAGTGTGGGGTGTTTACACGCAATTGCGCATGTGTTGAGAGGAGACAATGTAAATAAATATATTAATTTAGCACCCGCAAAGCGATTTATCAACCCTGACATGGATTGCCTGGCTGGTTTTAGGTGTGTATTTTTGTACATTTGAAAAGCAGGTGCAAACTGGCAGCTTTGCACACAAAAGGCTTCAGCTTCTGAGGGGGACAATGCTGGAAAGATATAACTGATTCAAAATCATTTTTCATGAGCAGTGAGGGAAACGTATTTAGTTCTCATTGCTGAATTTAATAAAACTCAACACAGCAAACACCATTATTTAACACAGATGTAAAATATTCTGGAAAAACAAAACAGAACATTTTCAGTGCAACCGCTGTAAAGACCCTTTCACGGCCTACATCACAGTGACGTCGCCGCTGTAGCTGGAGGCAAAAACAGAGGAAAGCGCACAGCGAAGACTGTAGAAATGAGCTTTCTCAAGTATTATTACGACTTTAAAATGTTTTCTTGTTGTGTGTTTGGGTGCCAGAATAGGAGGAACAACGTTTGTGGCAGTAAATTAAAGTTTTTTAGGATACCAGCAGACACTACTCCTCAGAAAAAATGAAGACAGTTCAATGCAATAAGATAAAAGACTGAACGGAGGAGATTATCATTAATGCTCACATTTGCAGTTTAAATGGTGCTGCTGAATGTCTGCAACAACACCCTCGTCTGCAATATAAAACTTAAAACATCAAATATGTTATGCTTTTCCCTAAAAGCAATACGAATCATCATACCAATACATTCAGAACGAGTGGAACAGCTGCTGTATTGCTCTTCCTGTTAGCTTAAACTTACCCAGCCATGCAGGTGTAGTTTACTCTTAAAATGATAATGTTTTCCCGGTTGACGATGATCCAGGTCTCATGTTATTCTTATTTCTTTGACCTGGCACGGCAAAAATTCCAACCGCAGCACACAAAGATCCAAATGTAGATTGGTGTATTTTATAATTAGAACGTGTCGTGACCATTTCTGACATAGTTGTAAGCATCCAGCTATTTTTTTGCTCTGAGCTTCTCTTTGCTGGACACACAGATGTTCAGCCACTCCACTGTGTGCAATGCAGAAGATCCTCATGCCTCTCCTGTAAGGTGTCTGGATCAGCCAGCCTGCTTCCATCTGCTAGCGTTAATTTCCTAAAACAGCTGTCACGTCCATAGAGTGAGTGTTTGGACATATTCCGACAGTTCCGAGACTGAAACACTTATTTGAAAACTCTCCGTTTACGAAAAAGTCACCAAAACCTGCTAGCTGCCACTTGTTAAAGACACACAACGTAACTTTTAGACCTTAAAAATCTGCGTTTCTGACTCGTTTTGATGGCACACCAACATTTATTTTGCGCATTTTCGAGCCGTCACTGCCCAGAGGCGTCCCGGGGCTCAGAAACAGCACTTTGTAAGATTCCCATCCGGGACGCGACCGTGACGTTGCAGCCGACTATTGGCTGCAGCACCGCGTCACTCACTAGCAACCAGATGTAAACCAGGGATCAACCCCGCGAGTGTTTTAAACGCACATCATGTCGGATTCGGTAAGGAAACACTACAGGAGGAAGAGGGGAAAAGGAAGAGAGGAAGGGACAGAGCAAGAGTCAAGATAAGACTGTCTTTTACTGGCTGGAGTGAATCACGGTGCAGGTATGATACAAGATGGTTGCTAGTTTAGTCGCCGATAGGGGGCACGTCACTGAGAAAACTGCTAAAAGTTCCGTTGTGTGTCTTTAACATAGCAACTAGAGCTGCTTTTGCCTCCAGGCTAAGCCCCGCCCACCAAAAATGTCACTGTGTTTGTAAACCTTGAGAGGGTCTATAATGATAACTAAAGCTGGCCTGTTGTGTCTTTTTATTTCCCCGTTTTTGCCAATGTGGGCTGGACAGGATCACAGTCACCTGGCAGAGCAAGTTGCTGGAGCCATTGGTATTGTGCCAAAAAGTGCACACCTCGTGCATAATAAATGCTAGAGACCATGTTCAAAGCTGCGGACACTTTCATTTGTTCAGCGACTCCTGATCCATGTCCTCATAAATTGGCCACTTCTGAGGCTCTGCACAGATGCCTACTGTTGTATGATTTAAATTCTTATAATTCTCATACTTATTTTAACTTGTATTTTAATTTCCCTCTTCCACTGGTATCTCCAACGCTGCAAACCTCGAAACACGCAAAACCCTCATTTATACACGGGCGTTTCCAACACGTTTGTGCCCACTGTCATTAGCACCTTCAATTTTATTAAATCACCCGCAAACCGTGGTTCAGCCCCCTGTGCAAAATGCACGGGCAAATTACTGCACGCAAATTTAGATCTTAGTAAATCTGCCTTAGGCTAAGGGTAAACCAGGGTTAATATTGGTTTGGCTTTCACCCACTTCTGAGCTTTTAAGGAGAGGCTTGAAGCTGAATAGGCTGAAGAGGGATGCCATTAGCCCAAGGGGAGGGGCTCTCAGTTTGAATCGTGGTTACAAACACAAATGTAGAGAAGCTCCGGACTCTACCTTTAAGTATTGTAAGCTTATAGATCATATAAACACACAGAAATTATTATATTGTGATTGCTATCATTGTTACCGTAGATATTGTTTGTTTGTTTTTGCTTGTTCTTTACAGTATTTACATGAAAAGACCATCCTCCCCTTCTTTGACTATAGGGTGACACAATCTACCGTCATGCTTGCAAAGGAACTCTGCAAAACTGGACCTGGTCTGTCCGCTGCTATACGTCTTGTAACAAATGCTTTGTTCAGAACTTATCGCAGCCTTCCCTGCATGCTATTCGGGATTTTCCTTGGTTCACTCTCATCTGTGAAACACTCCTTGGTCTTTCACCTCCATATCTAAGACAGTTTCTGCACTCGGTATCAGCAGCCAAGTACAACACACGGTCCTCCTACCGTATCATGCTGCACAGCCTCAAAACCGGGACTCACTTTGGACAGATGTCTTTTTCTTCTGCTGCGTCAAGTGACTGGAACTTGTTACAAAAATCTCTGAAACTAAATGCCTTTAATTATGTAAAACGGAATACACAAGAAGAAAAACCCTACAAAAAACAAACAAACAAAAAAACCCTGGAAATTATAAGAAATTACAGACTGCAATAGAACATATAACCTGCAGATCATGACACATTAGTATGATTATTATAACAATTTATTAAAAACATATATTTATTAAGGAGATATTGTTGTATATGCTGAGTGTTATCACTGTTGTCATATTGTTTTATTATAAGACGATGTAAAGGTTGCATGGTGGTTATTAATTATGACTGTCACCAAGGTATGACTGAAAATTTGTGTAATTTACAAGTGTGGGATTAGATGAGCTTATTCTTCCCACCCTTTTAAACAGGGACTTTTTGTTGTGTTGATTTCTTTTTCTAGTTTATATTATTTAGCATATTATTTGTCTAGTTTATCATAGTTATATATATATATATATATATATATATATTGTTTATATTTTCTGTCATTTTATGCAAATAAACTTTCTCAATCCATCATTGACACGGTGGAGTGCTTTACTTCTCCTAACAGTGAGTGGTTGCACCGCCCTATACTGTTCAAGTCCATGACACACATGCACGCACACACATCTGCACCAGGACAGGGAGGCAGTGATAAAGGAACGGCAGTTGGCCGTTGCACGGTTTTTGTGCACTTCTTCCTGGAAAAAAGGGCAGCTGTGAGCTCGGCCTCAGCAGGGATGGTGTATCTGTACAGGACATTGCAGCAGCTCCTGTCACCACGCTGTTGACTTATTACTCTGAGGTTTTCTTACTGACACAGACACAAACACGCTTGCTGTCAAATACATGATCTATCCATGACCAGTAAATGCACGCAACCTTGCAATCTTTGACTCTTGTGTGCTTTGTAATCACATCCTGGAGTGTAAAACCCACTCAGACATACTGTATAGCAGTCTTTACTTCCCATAAAAGAAAGCCAGACACTACAGGAGGTGACAAGCTGTGAACAGGTGTGTCTGATGCTGCTGTATCAGTGTCTGAACGGCAGCATCAAACCGCAGCACAATGCAGGTTTAGTCATACACATTCCAAGACGGGTACACACACAGCAGTGATGCACACATCCAAAGAAATACTTAGACATAGACAGAGAAATGAGTATGACACACACACACATGGGCACAGGTTCCTATAATTACCCACATTCACTTACATCATCCTTTCCCTCAAAGATGTAACACCTGGTCCCACAACTATATAAAGACTAAAATAAATCTGGACTTACACTCCTGCCAGCCAGAAGTCAAGATGTAAAACTACAAATAAATAAATACAGAGGTAAACTGTTAACATTAATAATCATCTTTAAATGGACAGTGTTGTAAGCACAAGATGACAGTTGTACAATAAAACAAACACGTAAAAGACAGTGTGATGACGGGTTTTACTGGAAGAGAAGCCACAGAAAGAGTTTGCCAAGTTTATGGTTGAACAGTCATTTTATGCCAAAGTCCATTAAGTGATCTTTTTTTTTTTTTTTAATCAACATTGCTACATAGACAAAGGTTTTATTTTTCATAGTCTGTCTGTATAGATGACAGCATACTGGGGCCCACTGACACTCAAGATATACAGTTTAGGCAAGTCTAGTAACTCACCAGCATGTGGAAATTCCCTGGAAGGAAAGAATTCATTACCAAGTACTAAAGGCATTTCCTTACCTTCAATTCTACTGTTTATATGAGTACGTGAGAAACGTTTTGCATTCCTCTTTGTCTACATATCATATTGCTTTCTTTCTTATTTTCTCCCCTTTTTTCTCAATGCATTGTTACCATCAGCCTGCTGCAGAGACCCATAATTAGTTGTCATGTTTTTAGCTGCGTGAAAGAAAATAATGGCAAGAATAACACAGTCTAACCCAATTTGACAAGCATAAATTTATTTATTTGCAGCAACAAAGTGATTCTCAAAACTATTAGCTTGGCATATCTCAGCATGGTGTGTGCAGTGTGTCCTTTAAAAATATGTAGAAACCAGACAAGTGGTGGACAAAAGAAGTCTCAAGCCTAAAAATCTGTCTGCAGGAGATGAATCTGAAAGTGATGTTCTTTTGAATTATGAACCAAAAATAATTTTTACAAAAAGCCAACAAAGACCTGCTGACAGCACCTGACAGATGCATCCAGACCTTCAGTCAATCCATCTACTGAAGCCTCATCAGAAAAGGTTTTCCGTGGAAGGTTGACAGTCAGGAAGCCATTCTAAAGGAAGATCAACAGGGAGGAAAAAAAGGCCGAGGTATGCCAAATAAAACAAGAACTGGGCTGAAAATCAGTGGCAACGGGTCTTATGGAGTGAAGAATCCTCCCTGGAGCTTGGACCTCCAGATTATTGAAGCAATGTGGGATTATCTTGACAGAAATTAACAAAAAGTGGCCAACATCCAAAGAAGAGCTTTGAAATTTCCTTCTTGGAGCTTGGAAAACTATTCCAGAAGACTCTTAAGAGAGTGTAAGAAAGCTTCTCTAAAACAGTTGAACCTATGTTAAAGAATGAAGGTGATCACATCAAAGTTTGTTAGAATTTTATACACTTTCCTTTATGCTGTATTTCCATTCATGTTTGCACATTTCACAAATTTGCTGCAACCTTTCTGTCAGTATGTTAAGAAATGAGGGCCGGCTGAAGAGTTTTGATTGTATTGATAATATTTACTGCTGCATTTAGTTTTATTGTTTCATTTATACCCTTTTACTTCTCGCAGGTAAAAATACAAACTTTTATTTACTTTTTTTCGGACATTACAAGTGATTATTGAGCCTATTTGGCCGTGCTTCACCCGGCGCCCAGGCAGCACAAGCTGCATGAATCGGTTCTTCACTCTGGTCCAGCAAAGAGTTGGTTTTGAGAGCCAGGAGCCGGTGTTTAGGTGGTGGGAAGCTAAAGAACCATTTCTCCTTTTACTTCTCCTTGGAGAAGTAAAAGGAGAAGACTCCCAGAGTCGCATATCTTAAAGCAGAACTCAGTAACTTTTTCAACTCAATAAATGCTTTTCAGAATCCTTGTGGGGCTAAACAAAGTGTTTACGGAGCGATTCGAAGTTTCCTAGCCTCCTGCCATTGTCTCTGGCCTGTAAGCGGCACTTGCAAGTCTGCCTGAGCAGACCCGACACAGATGTTCTGACAACAGAAACCGCTGTACGGCACTCAGGTCCCCTATCCACCGAGTTGCTTCCAGCGCTGGTTCGAAGCAAAACCAGACTAAAAAATGGTTCTTTAGCTTCCCACCACCTAAACACGGCTCCTGGCTCTCAAAACCAACTCTTTGCTGGACCAGAGTGAAGAACCGATTCATGCAGCTTGTGCTGCCTGGGCGCCGGGTGAAGCACGGCCAAATAGGCTCAATAATCACTTGTAAAGTCCGAAAAAAGTAAATAAAATTTTGTATTTTTACCTGCGACCCGCCAGCACCAGAGAAAAATATAATCCAGGGCATATTTACCCGCAAAACACAGAAAGCCCCGCTAAAGGAGACACAGGACTCTGCTTTCAGCAGAGGGAGACGAGCTGCTGCTACCAGTGTCGCAAAGTAGCATCATCAAGCTAGTAAAAACTTAGAAATATATTCAGGGATCAAAATACAGGAAAGACAGGTAGAGAAGACGTCTGTGTGCTGTGGGGGTGTAGGGGGAGTACGAACTTTACGATAGTGAAAGGACGCCACTAGGGGGAACCCCAAGCTGAAGTTACTGAGTTCTGCTTTAAGTCAAACAGAGTGTTTGACAGGGAGACATTTTGTCCAGCAGCACAAAGTCGAATATTGTTTCCTGATTGTTGGCACCCTTGTTGGCCAGCTTAAACTCTGCCCTTCTGACCTTTTCTGTGCAAATGTCAAATGCAAGACTGCCTAAAAGGTGGCGGGCTGTCCATCAAAGTTATGAGGTCTAGTATCAAGAGACACAAAAAGATGTTTCTTTGAATGTTGTGTTTTTCACCAAATAAATGAAACACCTCAGGCTCCATCAATCAGAGAGGTCAGTCACGATATCATTCAAGACAGCAAGGGCAGCACACTAATAAAGAACATGATGTGTCCTTATTGGAGTCATTACAGTTAGAATATAAGGATGCATGCATGAAGCTGGAGCTGTTATGTAAATTCCTCTTTATGATTCATAAAGCCACACTCCTGGAGGATCTGCCAGTTGCTCAGGCTGCGCTCCCTCCTGACTTGATGACTGAGCTGATAAATACTCTTGTTCCCTTTCCGCCTCCCATTCTACAGTGTTTCATGTTGCTCTGTGGTAAGACCTTTGCTGGAAAGCCCCATGTAAGGAGAAGGACTCATCATGAATGTTTGAAATACTAAATCTTTTCTTTCTACATCTTTTCTTCTTCTGTTAATGAATGGAGAGCAAGACTTTGCTCATCTCCCCCACATACATTTCTAGGTCTCTCAGCAAGAGATACCATCTACAGATCTATAAGCCAGGAAACTTCATCCATCACTGTTAACAACAAAGGCTCATTTGGACCTCCTTCATACACATCTAAAGGGATCCATCTTCCCTCTTACAGACATAAAACTCATAAAAATGATGTCTTTGTGTCCTCTCTGCCTTCACCACCATGCATGCTTTATATCTGTCCCTGCCGATGTCCAGAAACAATTCCCATCTATCTCATACCAAAGTTAAGCACACTTGAAAGCAGGCATCTTCTGGACCCTTTATGATGAGCTGCTATAATGAAGTTGAGTTGGAAAATGAAAGGAAATAGGAGGTTTATAACATCAGTGTTTGGATAATTCTTCTTCCAAGTATCTGGGTGATCTTTTTCTGATTGTGTGGAGTTTAGCAGCTTCTGCCTGTGTGAGGTAAATCACTCTGTGGGTAGAAATCCTGCTGGGCCGCACCTACAAACCACACTCTGGCTGGCTAACACTCTCACTGTGCCACAGGCCCCTCTTGAGTCCATCCATCTTGGCTTCCTGTGTTTTCTCTCAAACTAAACCTCATTGTTTCTCTCCAACATGAACTCTGGCAAGACCTCCCCTTCCAAAAAATGTGAACGCCCAGTCCTGAGAAAAGTAGTGAAGACAGGAAGGAGAGAGAGGAGACAGTGAGGACTAACATGGACAAAAACTGAGATGGTGAGAGAAAAAGTTGGCTTTCATTTGTGTGACGCCTTGCACTCGCCAACCCAAAACCCACAAAGAATGAGAGCAGAGGAGAACAGGAGTAAGGGATGGAGAGGAAGGGGTAGAAGGGCTTGTGAAACCAACTGTGGATGAACGCAGTCTGTAATAAGCAGAGAGCTTTGGGTTTCTGTGGTGGCTTGTAATGGCTCCAGTTGTCTAGAAAGAGGACTGAACAACAAGGTTTGTCTACGCTTCATGTTGACTTTATAGCTTGCAGCATCTCTGATGACAGTTTAAGTTAGCTTGTCAGTGGTCAGTAGCTTGTAGCTGGTCAGTAAATACTTTGCGTTCAGTAGGAATGATCTGACTCATGGTTCCAAAGCTGTCTGTAAGATGGGATGGAGGACAAAATCAAAAATCCTTAAGCAGTTGAGCAGCTATGTTCAAAGAAACTCTAAGAGTTTGTTCACCAAAGCTGTAAAAGTGTGTGACAATTCCAAGGTATTAGAGAGATTTGTTTGTTTGTTTTTGCACAAAATGTTGCTGTTATTTGTGCCTGTACAGTGTTGTGGTGATAAGGTTTCTAGTTTGGACTCAGGTAGTATATTCTGTGTCGAGTTTGCATTTCCTCCAGCTTCATTGCACAATCCAAAAACGTGCATGTTAGGTTAATTGTAAGTGCACCCTTGGTTGGACTGAATAGTTTTTTTCCGTATAAACCCGATGGACCGGCAACCTCTGGGTGTACCCCACATGTCGCCACATACTGTAGCAGCTGAAGATAGGCTCCAAAAGACCTTTAGTTGGGTTCATTAAGTGTAAAGGATGGATCAATGAATGTTTAGGGTGATGAGACACCCTCTTACCCGGACATGCCCCCTTTGAGAGCTAAAAACAAATAAGGTAAATTCACTAAGTACAAAAGCCCTGGACAGAATAGACTGGAGTTATAGATGCAACAACACGTAATGGTGTGTTGCTCTCATTTTCAACTGGAAAATAATTTATTCTAATATTTTTTGGCAGTTAAAGATGGGATGCAGAAATCTGGTCAACTGTGTGAGATGATAGCAGATAGCTGCCACTCCCAGCAGTCATTTTTGCTGTATGTTTCGAACAGCATGTTTACGAGACTGAGGGACCCAGAGCAACAGACTTACAGCCTACCAGAGATAAAACTCTGGTAGGCTGGTAGCCTTTTAAAAATGAGAGGATAACAACTTACATGGTGCCAGTCAAGTTTTAAATAGTTCCCGTTTATAAGGATGAGGATGGAGGGAAGGATGCATCTTTGGAAGCAGCTGGAGGAGATCTGATGACCGGAGATGTCCTCATATAACTGAGCTGCAGCTGTCTGTCGATCGGTAACTGTGTGATCGATGTGATGAAGCAACAATGGTTGAAAAAGAATATTCCAGAGGACACGATCGCAGTTTCATTGTGTAAGAAGCCTCAACACGTTGGTGGCTGAAGCTCCAGTAAACAGACACAGACAGGAGAGGCAAGCAGACAGGCTCCTACTGCTGCCTACTGTTTCCTGGTAAATCTGACTCCGACCTGCCTTTTTATCCTCTTCAGAAGAAAATTCTAAATCTGTAGGAAACCTAAATAAACTAACGCTGTACTTACAAGCTTTTAACCATTAACTGTCAATCCAATTTGAAGGTTGAGTCGTTACTGTTTGTCTGTAAAACTGCAATGAAGCCATTGACTTCAATGTTAAATAAGCAGCGAAGACTCTCTGGCAGACGTCACATCCGGTTTCATCTCACAGCACCACAGTCTGGTCAGATGTGCTGAAAAGCAGCGATGTTTTCTAATAACTCATCTATGCAGCTGTGCTTGTTTCTGTTACATAGATCATCGTGGTTGATAAAACATGGCAAAAAATATCAAAAACGTGTCATCAGCACTTTAAAGTATTGGTGAAATAAATGAGTTTTGCTGCAGATAATGCCTTTTAGAGAGGCTGCCCCGTCTCTCCAATTATACTGGATGTACGCTGAAGGGCAACTCAACGTAATATCTTCCAAAGGAGTCAAAGTGATACAGACATTTTACCGGTGAGTAAATGCACATATAAACTCCTAGAAATAAGGTCTAGGTTGAAAAAAAAAAAGTAAGTTAACCTTTAATAACCCTTGGCCACCCTGCTATTTTCTTTGGCCACTCTATGGCCACCCCTAAAAAAAATCTCTGCAGTGCCCCTGCCTGGCATTGATACTAGAGTTTTCACTTGAATTGCGTGGACACATCTTTCTGGAAAAGTGCCCATCTGCAGAAAACCTTTTATAAAAACAAAATTGGCTTGTCTTTGTGTGAGTGTGGCCTAAATGTAGATGCAGAGCATATACGGGAAATTTTTAAAGCCTAAATGTTCCTACTGTTTCGGTCACTCTGGATAATTAACCTGAAACTTGCAAATTAACCCTGCAGACCAAAGAAATGACTGACTCTGCAGGAAGAATGCAGAGAATGCCTCCTTCTTTGTCTCTGTATCCCTGAAGGATTTATTAGCCGAGGATGTGACATCACTTTCAGGCTGCGTAGCTACTCGTCTGTCAGTTAGCAGGTTATATATCTGACAGTAATGCTGTGTAGTTGAAATGGATGTGGATTACTTAGAGTGCTGTTACCATAAACCTCAGATCCTGGGACACCATTACAATTTCATTCCCTTGTTTGATGTCAGTCAAAGTCAGAGATCATTAATGCCCATCACTCCCCAAACATTCTTGTCTTCAAAATGTGCTTACATTTGCAGGTGGAAGGGAGAAGGGAGTGAAAGCTGTGAATGAGGCTCGCTAATGCTGTGAACTAGTTCAGGGTCAGCGTTTACATAAAGCCTCTTTGGGCATCCAGTTTTATACACTGTCTGGAAACATTTGTTTTACTTGTGTAAACAGATAAAAACGGTTGTGGCACTTTGAGATGCTGGACAAAAAGACAGAAGATCACAGAGAGCACTGCTTTCTGGGTTCCACTCCTTGTTTACATGAATTCAGTTCTTCATCAGACTGGGAAGAGGTTTTTTTTTTGAGGGGGGGGGTGTTTAAACCCTAAGCCAGCAGATGCGAACCACATCAGTATCGTTAAGCACATAAGCCACCCCGATGAATGCGTCACTTAAAAATCCCCAGACGCCAATTACCTACTGCTTAGACTATGATGTGGGGAAACACTTATTAAGATTCGAATTCTGCTCAGAATTTTAGGTTTGTTGTCGAGCTGACTGCTTCGGGAGCAGTTAGCTGCAGAGACCAGAACCAGACAAACCGATACCACAGCAAGCACTACAAGTGTTAATGAAGCACAGATGACAAAATTAAGTTTGTAAAACCAACGCTGCTGCAGACAGAAGATTCATTCATACTCGCACTAAAACCCTGGGCCAGTAAATTAAACCGTGTTAAAATTTACTAAATCTTACAAAGCTACTTTCGTCAAACATAAAGATTTACTGTAAGTTACAGCAACATTCTGCTGCACTCATAAAATGGGATTCTTTGATAACAATTCTCTGGGATTCTTTGTTTATTATTGTGTGGCAAGTCACAGAGATTTTTTGAACACTGTGAGAAAAGTTTAGGTTAGCCGCATCGTATTTTGTAGCACAACTCCAACATTAACGGAACAAAAGGTTTTTCTATCAGTCATTCAGTTTTTATTCCTAAAGCACTTTTCATACAAAAAAAAAAAAAAAATGCAACACAAAGGACTTTACTGAGCCAGTAATGTTAAAAGCCCATCTTTACCCTTCCAAAGCCCCCAATCGCAAACCCATGAGTCGCACACAGACCCACGCACATATACATTAAATGATGATCTCTAAAAATACTGTCTTAGCCATCAACAACAGTGTTAGGAAAACAACAACACTGGAAGTGTAAATAAAAGATGATAAAATAAAATTAAATAGAATACAATAAGACAGAAAATAGAGAGAAAAATAGCACAGAAGGAATGTGTAAAATATTGAAACAAGTTAATTGATAGTACACAGAATATAAATACAGTCAGAAAATGATAAAATTAGATTTAACATAGACTTGGAAATACATAAATGTGAATGAAATACAGCTTACAAATACTACAAAAAGATATTTGATTAAAAGCTTTACTTAAATAGTAGGTCTTAAAGACACAATGTAACTTTTAGCAATTTTCTCAGTGATTCGCTCCCTATTGGACGGCTAAAGTGGCCTCCATCTTGCATTGTCTTGTCTTCTCTCTTGTGCTGTTCTTTTCTCTCTTTCTTTTACTCTCTTTCTCTGGTAATGTTTCCTTGTGTTTCTTTGCAAAATCCGCCATGATGTGCGTTCAGAACACCCGTTGTGTTCATATCTGGTTTCTTATCCATTTGCTAACATGTGAAGGGGTGCGCAACCAACAGTCGGCTGCAACGTCACGGCCGTGTCCCAGGTGGGAAAAGTTGCACAGTGTGGTTTCTCAACCTCGGGACGCCGCTGGGCAGTGACGACTTGAGAAAAGCATGCAATGAATGTTGGTATGCCATCAAAACGAGTCAGAAATGCATATTTTTTAGGTCGAAAAGTTAGGTTGTGGGTCTTTAAAGGGCTCATATTATGCGCTTTCTCGCCCATCTTAAACAATTCTTTGATATCTTAATATAATATAGGAGTCATAGTTCAATCAAATCGGACCTCATTTAAAGTGCTTCAGCTATGCTGCCCGCCCTGTTTTTTCCTCCTCTCTCAAATGTACCTCTGAATGCATCATGCTGCGAGTAAGCAAGCAAGCATTTCATCGTTTCTCGTCTCTACCGATGCAGAGCAGCATTCTCAGTGGAGTCGTCTCTGACACAAGGGAGCAACTCAGTCTCAGAAGTGGAGTGGTGCTCATAAATCAGATATGGAGGTGGACGGTGTTCAAGACTGGAGTGACCAGGCAGTGATGTATAGGAATAAAATGCTGAAGTCAAGCTGATTGCAAAAAATGCTTTATTTAAATGCTTTAAAGACTTTCAATAACTAAGAAGTGATTTTCTATGGGCATTTTTGGTCTCTTTGTAAGTTAAAACACGCAAGAAGACCATTACAAGCACTTAGAAAAGTCAATTTGCATAAAATGGGCCCTTTAAAATTTCTTTGAAAAATATAGGCATCCCCAGCTGCCCTCACGTCCTCTCTTAATTTATTATGTGGCTTGGTCAGAGGACGCTCTAGCCCCTATTGCTGTTCTTGACTTTTGAGTGGAATAAATGGACACAGCAGTAGACTACTATGTGATATTTGTTTATTATAGATTTAAGGATGAACTACCCCTTTTAAGTGAGAGAAAATTATTCTTCAGTAGTGCCTGTGTAGCCACAGAGCCATGGTTTAGCCCAAAGCAGATAAAATGAAGGCTAAAAAGTATGCCCCCCTGAAAAAATTATAACATGGCAGTCAATCCGTACAGACTCTCATGTTAAAAAGGCCAACTTTACAGCAGAAATAAACATGTTTACAACCTTTTTCAAAAAATAATTTTAGGCTTAACAGGTCAAATTTACCTTCATGTCAACGATAAGTTTTTTTTTTTTTTTATCTATTTAATCTTGAAATAATGCATGATTAAAGGCTTCGCCTTTTGATTGACATGCAACAGATCAGCTGTTGGCGCTGGTGACTAGTGACTAGCTGCTCCCTGAAAGGCCTTGTGGGTTCCAGTTGTCTCGGAAACGCAAGTGGATGTGAGTTGATAACGTCATTACCAGGTAATTGCCGTTCCAGTTGCACCAACTTGGAAAAAAAATAGACGTCTCCAAAACAGCCTATTTGTGATGTTTCCTGGAATGTACATAATGAATGTCAATGTGCCACATTATGAAAACATACTGTAAGGAAGAGTAGAGCTGCCACCTAAGGAAAAAAATTGGACATAACGTTTTTTTAAAAATTTGAACGTTTCTAATTTTTTTTTTTAATTGAAATGTACAGATACAAAAAGACAACGGAGAACATAACTCAGCTTATGAATTTGTGCAAAATTTTAAGGACTTCAAGTACATGTTGACATACAGTAAGAACACTGATGCTTTTGGTCTTTGCCCAGCAAATTTTCTCCAATTTATGTGAAATTTGGCAAGTAGAATGAACAGGATGAATTTGTAGGGAGTTCATCATTCAAACAGTCTAAGGAAACATGTTCAGGTTTCATCTTCACTTGATACTCTAGCTGTCTGTTAAGGTAGAGATGAACATTACACCAGCAGATTTGACTATAATAGCAATCCCCAAAAAAGATGAGATATATGCTGCCTTCATGTGGTATTGTATTTACGGTAAATACCAAAGTGCGACGGCCCTGCGACAGACTGGCGACCTGTCCAGGGTGTACCCCACCTCTCGCCTGATAATAGCTGGGATAGGCTCCAGCAACCCCTGTGACCCTGAATTGGATAAGCGGTATAGAAAATGACTGACTGACCAAAGTGCGACATAAAAATTGCACTTGAACATCCACTCATGTGGTAATTTCCACTGGAAAGCTGGAAAAAATTTTATGATGCCTGAGTTGCCGAGATGAGGTAAACTTTTACCTTTCCACATGGCGGAGAGCAACAAAAATACCCTGAATGAGGCGCGTTACATCATGTTTAAAGTTTTCTTCTGCTGTTATTTGGTTAGTTTGTAGGCTGAATAATGCTGTGACACTGGACCTCATTACGTTATGATGAGATGGCTTTATTGTGAGAAAATAAGATTTTTAGCATTTTAAAAAGAGGTGTTGTTGTAAAACATGAAGCATAAAACATATTAAAGGATATTTTTTTTCTTTTTTTTTTCAACTTGGACCTTATTTCTAGGAGTTTATACTTGCATTTACTCACCGGTAAAATTTCTGTATCACTTTGACTCCTTCGGAAGACATTTCGCCCGTACTCGTTTGTTCGTTCGTTCATTCTCCTTAAAGTTAGGGTTGGCAATGTTGGAAAAACAGTTCAAGCAAGCGACATTTAAAAAAAAAACACACCTCCCAAAACCACACCTTCACAGCGCAGGGACATGTGCACCAATGTTTTACGAGCAGGTTAACGAAAACAGCCTAGTGGATAGCTCATTAGCGTGCAAGTAATTAGCTGACAAACCACATTTCTAAAAGCTTTAATCCACTCACCTCCAACTCCTTCTGCGTAAAAAGTCCACACTACAAAAGTCAACGACTCCAAGACTTAATCCTTATCTGTTGTTTTGTTTAGCTTTTTTGGCGCAGCAGCAGTTAGCAGTCCGTTAGCTATATTTTTTTACAGTGAGCGGCGCACAAGGGGTTAATGTGGAGGACGGTGAGAGGGAACGGACAGAGACAAGACATAAAGACATCGATTCGTTCATTCTATACGTTGCGAATGACCAATTCCTGCCTTTCAGTGCAAATGGCAGGGGCTGGTCAGAGTTTTTGCAGAACTGCAGCTCTCACAGAGGTCTGACTTTTTTCTTTCCTTTTTATGAATACATGATGTATTGACGACTGTCAGGATGGAAGGAACATTTCACCCAGTAGAACAAAAAGTGTTTCTGAACAGGATTACCAACTCTGGCTTTAAAGCATTGAAGAAATGAAGGAGTTTTGCTGCAGATAATGTCTTAGAGGCTGCCCCGTCTCTCCCGTTATATGGATGTGCCCCAAAGGGTGACTCAACTTAATATCTTCTGAAGGAGTCAAAGTGATGCAGAAATTTCACTGGTGAGTAAATGCACGCATAAACTCCTAGAAATAAGGTCCAGGTTGAAAAAAAAATAAGTTATCCTTAATGTTTTTGTCTCTCAATGAACTGCATGCAGCAGATCAGAAACATGTCTAATTTACAAAATGTGATTAAACTGTGTTTCATCCTGGGCTGAAACATGGAGAGATCGTGCAGTTACACGCTGGATGATGTTGCAGTCCCAGACCAGACAGGACTACATCTTTCTTTCAGCAACTTTATTCTTCCTGTGGTTCATGTAATTTTTATTTTAGTTTCCTGTAGACAACTAGGGCATGCAGCGTTACCACTGGTATGTTGTAACCACGAGTGACACACAGACACATGCCAAATGTTACTGCACACATGCAGGTGGCCACCATGTTGTTTATGACTGCTCCATGTTTCTACTGTGTACAACACTAACGTATGATGCAGCAGCAGGGTGAATCGACCTTTGCCAACACTGATGACGCAACAGGCTGAAATTGAGAACCACTTTCCTTTGGTACTTGTTGAGAACCAACTTTTCAGCTTACAAACAACCTTTTTATTGGTCAAAATGTCCTGGCCAGTTCAAAATGTGGTTCAGGAACTGGCACCAGTGTGAATAATAATAATAATAATAATAGTACATTTAATTTAAAAAGCACCTTTCAGGGAACCCAGGGTTACTTCACAAACCTAATCAATAAACCAGAGCAAATAAATACAATATAAAATTAAAACAAAGCAATATAAGTGCACTACAAGGTAAAAAATAAATAAATAAATAAAACTGTAAAAGCTGTAGATATGGAGAAGTCAAACATACCGTATGAGTTGAAGAGGGCAGAGCTTCCTTCAGTTCAGGGTCTGTGTCAACAAAGAACCATGAAAGTTATTTCTGTCATTGGCTAAATGTACAAATATGAACTTATCTTTTCTAACTACTGTGTAATTATGACTCATAAAAATCTAATTGACCATTTTTATTTCCCTCTGGGATTTATTAGGTACATCTCATCTCATTTCATTTAATAAAAAGCAGAATTGACAGTGGAGCCCTGAAATGACCCTGTGAAGGAAAGTGAAATAAGAATCAGACCTGTTCAAACATGAGAAATCAAATGCATGGATGATCATTTTCATCTTCGCTGAGCAGCTGGAAACCTGAGTCATGAGAGAAACGTTTTAAAAGCTTGATTCTACACGAATTGCCTAAAGACAGCAGCAGTCTTGACAATTTTCCCTTGAGAGCGCAGCTGTCTGGTTTGGACGGTGTTTACTGGCAGATGAATCTGCAACAGAAGTTTACATGCTGCTAATCAGATGCCAGTTCTTTGTACAAATGTAAATCTTTCCAACTGGCACAAACAAACACAGCTATAATCACCTCAGGATGTGTTTGTGAGTCAAACACACACAGGATCCATTTATTAATAATAAAACATTGGCAGAAGAATTGCAGTTCATCAGCTTTGTTCTTTAACCAAAAAGAACTGTTTACATCTTTCCACAGTAAATTCAGGTTAATCATTACCAGAGTGCAAACTTTCCCAGAACCAAGATATAATCATTGGTGTTTTATTGCAAGTTGGACAGCTTGCATTGGATGGGACCACTTATTAGGATTTGGCAGATAAAAGACTGTCATCTGTCTCTTGTGACAAAAAGCACATCCCATCCCCTTCCTCTCCCCTGATGTATACTGGGAGGCCTTTCTCAGAGCTGTAAGAAACATCTGGACCCAGTCACTCCACCACTGGCTCGTGAACGCAGCTCCTAATGGAACATGTGAATGTGTTTTAAGATCCGGCTTGAACAGCTGCTATTAGCTCAGTTACATATTTGGCTGGAGAGCAGCAACGTGCTAACTCTTCACGCATTCTGGTTTAAATGGGTAAATTGATGTTAATGTGAGTCTTAAGATCCAAATCAGAGGGACGCAAAGGGGGAAAAACAACAAACTAACTGAAAATTAATGTGGAAAAATTAGAGGGGCGACTGAATGTGTGAGTGGGACACAAAAGGACGAATAAGGTAAATGTGAAGAATGAAAACAAGCTCCAAGGAATCACCATTAAGTGAAGGCTGGGCAGTTCTGCACCTTGACTTCCTTATTCTCTAGCCTCAAGCAGTATCACAGCACCACACACACCCCAACAGCAAAATGTGTTTTAACATATGCAAATACACACCTCTTAACTGGGCCAAAGGTAGCAGTGAACCTCCTCCACACTGCAGTTTCCTGTAGTAACTTGTAAGGTTACAAAGTGTGGCAAAGTGTATATCTTTGAAAAACGATTATTGTAAATTCACATCTGCAGTTAAAGGAATGCTTGAACCAGAACCAAAACAAACAAGTCCTAAATGAACAAATAAATGCACTGCCTGGAGATGTTATCTGCTTTCCTGATCACTAAATCATTCTTCCATATCCTGTTGGCATGATGTGTACACCCACAGTAACAGTACCTGGCAAAACCCAGTGAGTTAATGTTAGTTCAGTAGTGTTTTTAGCATGTAGCTATTAACAAATTTCAAGGTTTGAAATGAAAGACAATGTTATTACTTTTAGGTTGAAGCCTGAACAAGTTGTTCAGAATGGGCAGGAAACTGTCAGCTGTCCTGGAGCAGCTAGACCTGTGGCCAGTAAGCTGGAAGGAGATTTTGTATCTGCATCTTTGTTTCCATTGGGCTCGATGCAGGAGTACCTGTCATTTTGACATCTTCATCCCCCACATTTCTGCACTGCAACGGATTAACACCCATTTTTTTAATTGTATTACTTTTTGTGGGATAAGGCAGGCTAGAAAAAGCTAGTTTTTCTGCTGTGGCATCTGATTATGATTGAAAAATGAAAAGGGAGAAAAGTCTGTTCATAAAGAAGTAGTAAGGAAAAGAAATCCAGTTGCAGGAATAAAACATTCCCATTTTGTTTCAGAAAACCACAAATATGCATTATATCAACATCTCTCTGTATTTTATGTTTCCAGAAACCATGGATACCACAATGTTTCTCTGCAAACATTCTTACAGCATGCACAAACAAGCCTCGCCATGGATGAGGACTTTGTCAATAAACAAAGATGCAACTCTGACCATGACTTTCTTTTTTTACGTTTCTTTTTTTTAGAACACAGATTTCCAATATCTTGTGAGTAAAACAAAGAAATATTATCCAAGGATCATGAAATTATTTTTAGCATGTTGAGATCACAGCCCTGAAAACCCTGCATATTCCTTATTAAGTATTACCACCCTTTATTACGTTTATGTTGAAATAATACATTTATGAATAAATCAGTTATAAATGTATCAGTACAACTAAACAAGGAAGCCGCCCCCCGCCCCCCCCCCCCCCCCCCCCCCCCCTTTCCTTTTTTTTTTATTTTTTTTTTTTTTCCCACTTCATTTTTTTTGGGATTTTTTTTTCCCCCCCCTAGGGTGGTTTTAATTTTTTGTTTAGAGGAAGGGGCATCCTTTTTTTCTTTCTCTCGGCCGCAATTTTTTTTTCTCCCCCCCCCGGGGGGGGAACTTAATCCCCAAATTTTTTTCCCCCCGGGATTCCAAAATTTTTTAAAAAAATTACTAGCCCTTTAATGTACATGTTTAAATATTTCTTTAGCTGAAAGTCAACTTTTCTAAGTTGGAGTAGGGCACTCAGGAAATGAAAGAAGAAAAACATTTTCAAAATATGTTCAAAGCAACACACTCATCCAGAAAGTTACTGCATCCTCCACACTTTCCATCTCAAGAATCTGATCCAGAGTAAGCATAAGAAGTTGGTCCGAAGAAGAAAAGATGCTGTTTTTTTCCTATAACCTTTTTATGTTAAGGTTATTTTGTATGCTAATAACCTTAATGTGAAAAATAAGAATAAAGGATAAAGTATTCGGCACATATACGATGTAGGGAGCTGTAAGGAAAACTAGACTCAATGATGGTTAACTGTTAGCTAAATTATTAATGAGTACTTTTGGTCCATACATCCATCCATTTATCGATATCCATCCATTTATCGATGCATCCATCCATCCATCCATCCATCCATCTCCTACCACTTATCTGAGGTTAGATGGCAGGACAGTTGCTTAAGCTTGTCATGCATGTCACAATAACAGAGAACTTTGTTGTTGTTCGTGAGGGTTAGGTTATGGTTATGTAATACTATCTGGGCAAGAAAATTTGTCTGTGGTGGGGTGGTGTCCATGTCTTTGCCACATGTATAGAGTCACCTTTGTACTTCCTTACTGTCTTGGTTGGCTGTTTCTTAAACATGTTGATCCCTCCCACCGAGTACATACAGCCCTCCTCCTCAACCACAGCCAGTCATACCACAACAGCTTCACAGTGTGATATTTATTCCACATTTAGAACAACAATAACATCTGGTCACATCTATAATATTTGCCTTTCTCAACCAGCAGGATGTTTACGGTGTGTTTTAGCTGGAGTTTCTGCAGCAGTAAGAGACCGCAATGTTCCAGCGGCTTCATGAGTTCATTGATGCATTCAGGACATCACTGATGACAACGAAGCTAGTTCACAATACTGTGACTCAATGTTTATATTCCACTTTCAGTCCGTCCAGGTCTCGGCTTCTGCAGATTTTCCCTCCTGGAGCTTCCTCCGCATCACCCGATAATTACCCAGCCTTCTGTCCTGCATTGCTCATGTTTTCCTCTTTGTCAGCCTTTCTTTCACAGACTTTATCCACCTACAGCTTCCTCCAGCGGCGGACGTAACACTCGCGGCCTTCCGTCCATTCTGTTGCTCACATTTCATCTGCCTTTTTTTCTCTCCCAACTTCTGCCGGTGAGGCAGCAGAGGCCGCTTCCTGCTGCCGCTGTCTTTCTGTTCCATTCTCCTCTTGTTGTTAAGTTGTTACTCAGGTACTTATTGCAGAAAGTTTCGAATGCAAAAGAAAAATAAATAAATATATGAAGTTCAAGTTAAATTTCAAGTTCAATTTATTTATAGAGCACACAAACAACATCCTTTTGGAGCCCGAGGTGCTGTACAACTCACTTAGCGGTAGGTTACTTAAAACAAGTCATGAAAAATAGTATAAAAAATAACATAGAGGAAAAAGTATATATTTACATGAAACATAAAATAAAATACATAAGACACCAGTCATGTTAAAAAGGTCGTAATGACCCAGAGCTAAAAACATAATAAGAGGAGGGATAACATGGGGGGCCGAGGATGGATAGGAGAGATTAGGGAGGGAGGGTTATTCTGATGGAAAGGCCTGGGTAAAGAGGAAGGTTTTGAGCAGCTTTTTGAAAGCAGGGAGTGACTGAGTGGCTCTGATATTCAGAGGCAGCGCGTTCCACAGCCGTGGGGCCGCCACAGAAAAGGCTCTGCCACCCTTAGAGTCACATCTGAACCTGGGAACATCCAGGAGAAGCGAGGAGGAGGATCTTAATGATCTGGGGGGAGTGTAGCTGGTGAGGAGCTTGGCTAGGTATGCAGGTGAGAGGCCATTGAGGGCTTTAAAGACCAGGAGCAGGATTTTGAATTGAATTCTGAAAGCAACAGGGCAGGGAGCCAGTGAATCTGAGCCAGAATAGGTGAGATGTGAGCACGTCGGCGTGCACCAG
Organism: Atherinomorus stipes; assembly: GCA_023101725.1. Lineage (NCBI taxonomy): Eukaryota > Metazoa > Chordata > Actinopteri > Atheriniformes > Atherinidae > Atherinomorus > Atherinomorus stipes. Next base: position 219,372 of record JALJCO010001535.1, on the reverse strand, counting down.
TAAGCATACAAGCCGCAGCATTTTGAGCAACCTGGAGACGGTGGAGGGAGTGCTTATATAAACCCTGGTAGAGGAGTTCCAGTAATCCAGGGGAGACAGGATCAGCAGGTGGACTACCTTTTCAAGGTGTTGTTTGGGCAGGTAAGGTTTTAGTTTATGTAGGGTTCTTAACTGAAAGAACACACTCTTCACCACAGAGTTCACCTGAGTGTCCAGCTTTAAAGCACTATCCATGGTGAATCCTAGCGGTTTGGCATGAGGGTGGATATGACCAGACAAGGGGCCGAGGTCAGGGCTTAGCTTATTTTTGGATGGGGAATGGTTGAAGACAACAATCTCAGTTTTGTCATTGTTGAGGCGAAGGAAGTTCAGAGCCATCCACGCCCTCAGGTCGTTGAGACAGTGAAAGAGCCAGTCTATTGGGCCATTTTGGGTGTCCAGTGAGAGGTAGACTTGAACATCATTGGCATAACAGTGGTAGTGGAGGCCATATTTCTGAAAAATCATTCCCAGCGGAAGCAGATACAATGAAAACAGTATGGGACCTAGGATGTAACCTTGGGGAACACCACAGGACAGCGGAGAAGGAGTAGATGAGAAGTTGTCGAGCTGAACAGAGAAAGATCTACCAGACAGATACGACCGGAACCAGCTGAGAGCAGTGCCACAGGTACCCACGCAGTGCTTAAGCCGGGAGATTAGTATCTTGTGGTCCACAGTGTAGAAAGCAGCCGTCAGGTCTACAAGGACAAGTGCTGAAGGGTGGCCGGAGTTGATAGATAAAAACAGGTCATTAAAAACCTTTACAAGAGCTGTCTCTGTGCTATGGGCTGGTTTAAAACCTGATTGGAACTTATCTGAAATGTTGTTCTGTTCTAGATGAGATTGTAGTTGCTGCAGCACCAGTCTCTCTAGAATTTTTGAAAGGAAGGGGGTTTTGAGATTGGTCTGTAGTTCACCAACTCAGCAGGGTCAAGGTTAGGCTTCTTTAACAGAGGGTGAACAACTGCATGTTTAAAAACAGAGGGGACACAGCCCGACTCCAGGCATGTGTTAAGAAGGAGGTGAATGATCGGGCCAAGGTCATGAAATACATCGCGAATCAGCAATGGGTGAATGGGGTCAGAGGGGGAAAAAGTGAGTTTGGAGCCACAGACAACCTTAGATAGGGCAGTCAGAGATACTAGTTCAAACTGTTCTAAGACAGTCAGAGAGGCCGGGGAGATCACAGGTTGAGAGGAGGATGGAACCAGAAGAGATCTAATGAGTGTGATTTTATCCATGAAAAAGGTTTTAAATCTGTTGCAAAGGTCTACAGAGGGTGGGAGAGGCAGGGGCTTTGGTGGGTTCACGAGCCTGTTAATGGTGGAGAAGAGAAAACAAGGTTTATGACCGTTTTTGACCATGAGGTTGGAAAAATAAGTTGTTTTAGCAACCTTCACAGCTTTCTGATACTCCATCAGACATTTCCTCAGCAACCCCAATGAGACATGCAGCTTATCCTTCCTCCACTGGCGCTCCGCACGTCGACACTCACGGCGGAGCGTGCGAGTGGAGTCATTCCTTTCCTTAACCAGGCTATTATGAATCTGACCTGAATTTTTCTGTCTGTTTAAGCGCCCTGAGGTGACACTGTCAAGAATGGACGCTATACAAATAAAGTTGAATTGAATTGAATTGAATTGAATTGAATTCAGCCAGGGTTGGGAAGCGGGCTTTAGGCGTCTGACGGAGGACGGGGCAACTGAGTTCATGATATCAGTACACACTGAATTGAACTGCGTTGCTAGGCCCTCAGCATCAGCGCAAGTTGAGGACAGATCAGCGCAGGTTGAGGACGGAAATAAAATGTTTAAATGCAGAAGAGGGCGGGGACAAGGTGGAACGCGGAACGTAGGGAGTCAGCTGTCGGGGAAGTGGTGTCAGCTTGAGCAGGGGATTGGATTGAGAGCAGAGAGAAGCGAGACAAACAGCTACGTTGACCAATATAAGCCATGCGGCCGGATGGTTCGTATTGGTTAACGTCTTTGCAGCCCAGCAGCCACTAGAGTGGATGGATTTCTTTCATTTTTTTTGCTCTTCACATTGTGTAGATTGTACTATAGGACCATAACCACCATCTAAATGAGGTTATTAATTATGATCAAACTTTCAAATAGTAGACTATAGCTTTAAACTCCATGTTCTGGACTTATTTGATGATACATTTCTGAAGCTGCTGCTACCCAGCAGTGTCCCTGAGGCTGCACTGTGCAACTTTTTCTTCTTGGATGTCCTGCCACCGTGGCACACACTAGCAAGCAAATATAAACGCACTGGCCATTTTGAATGTGCACCATGGCTGAATTAGCAAAGAAACACAATGGGTACAGTATTATCAGAGAAAGAGAAAAAGGGACAGAGCAAGAGATTAGGAGCGATAGGGGGTGCAACACTGAGAAAATCTGCAAAAGTTCTGTGGTGCGTCTTTAAAGTGATCCATTCAACCTTGTTGAATCTTTCACATCAGCAGACAAATGGAAATGACAACTTTAGACTTTTCCACATTAATCACACCCATTTCAAATTTCCAACCAAACACACTATTGTTCTCTGAGACCATGTGAGAAAAAGCTTCTGGCCAGGTGATGTGTCAGAAATATAGTGCGAGAACTCCCAAACTAGGCTTGCTTTGAGAACAAGAGCAAAGCATTTTTGCATATGTAGCAGCCTTTAAGCAGGAAAATGTTCCCTCTCCCCATCCCAAGGCATTCCCAAGCCAATCAAGAGATGTAGTTCCTCCAGCGTGGGAATTGTTTTGGTCTGTGGCATAATTGGTCAAACAAAAAAAATCCTACTACCAACAAACTAAAGGAGGCATTACACCACCTGTGGAATTGGTCAATAAATACATTCCCATCATGTGCCTGCAAACTGGGACAACAAAAGTGGTGTAACTGAATGACTTAGTTTAGCTATAATTATAGATGTAGCTCAGCTTTGGACATGAAAAACATATTAATTGAAATGATACATGTTTTCAATTTGAAAAATGAGTTAAATTGTATCATTTTACTCTGTTGACTTGGCTGAGTAAAGGTTTCAGACTGTCCTGAAAATAACTGAAATTGATGGAAGCACAACGGAAATCTGATCTTTCATACTGCCCCTGCATTCTTGCAGTTTTACAAACTAGTAAAAGCTTCCAAATGCATTTTAGAATCAGAGGAACTGAGGGTTTTCAGACACTGTTTGGTGATCCCACAAGCTGTTTGTGTGAAGTGCATTGATGCCCTGGTGTTGATGCTGGCACAAGCATTGACAAATGAACTGAGTAAAGTGGCTGACAAAGAATTTGCACAGAGGGGGGCAAAGGAAAGTTTAAGGAAATATCTGAGGCAAAGAAAGCAGAAGGAAGAAATTAATTTTAGGCAAATGCATGAAAAAGCTGCAGCATGAGGGAGTTAAGCACGGGCGAATGAAATAGTGGACTGTACAAGCCTTAACTCTTGAAAGGGAAACAGTCTTCCTGGATCTGTATGTCCAGTTGAGTTTACACACATGCACTCCATGTAAATACAGCCAAAGTCCATTCCCATCCTCCTCCTTTATGATGCCAAACATTACTAAACCCCCCAGACTTTTTGTCTGTGCCTGTTCTGCCCACAGCCTTTGTGAGGTAATTAAGCCCACGCCGCTAACATGAACCACTGATGCTGAATTTTGGTCTTATTGACCAATCATCTCAAGGCTGCAGGGAATTTTGACTAAGAACAAGCATGAAATGGAAGCACTGTAGAGAGTGAAGACAATCAGAGGGAGAAGATATTTTTAAAAACACACATGAGGGATTACGGACTATCTTCTGTTAGACTAAACAAGCTTGAAAGCAGGGTGCTGTTTCTCATTAACCAATGGCATATTCCTGATTATTTAGAGAAATTTGCTACTCTTTTCCAAGATTTGAATGGTTTTATGTTTAAACCAGTCTTCACTTGTGTTTTTCTTCACATCTTCAAGTAACTTTTTCATCTCTATCTGTGAGTATCCATCCTTTTTCCTATTCAGCTCCACTCCTCCACTAAAATGCTCCTGACATCCTATTTTGGGGGGTGGGCAAAGGTCCCAGATGACAAGTCCCAGAGGGAATGTCATAGGCTCAAAAGGAAACTTGTGAAATCCATCTCCTTTGGCTCTTTTTTTTTGGTATCCCCACAGCATGTTAAAATACCTTTGCCTCTCTCAATGCCCCTCAGTGCTAATAATAAGCATTGGTAGCATTACCTTGCAAACTCTGGGCAGAAAGTTGGGCAGAAAGTCTACTGTTACTGCAGTAAAGAAAACAAAAAAAAAGGAAAAAAGATTTACAGCGGCCATCAGAGACTGTAGCCACCCTTCACTAAGCTTCAGTGGTTATAGGGTGGCCCTTAAGATGCCCATAGGGACTCATTTGGGCCAGTATGCTGCTGAGTCTCTCGTATAACTGCGCTTCCGTAAACAGCAAGCCGTATCTGTCACTGGGAAAACTAAAATACCCTCCCTCCTGAAAATCACCCTAACAAAACACCAAAATAAGACATGGAGCTGAAACTCACAGCGACCTGCTGATCTCTATGGTCCCACGGTGCTGATTGGTACTGACACACAACTGCATGCACATAGTTGTGTGTCGCAGCCATGTGGGAAGCCACTTGTTTTGTTTTAAACAAAGTTCCTCAGAAGAAAGAAACTGGTTTTCCATGGAGTTTGATACAATCAGATAAGTATACGGTAACTTGTAAATGCATGTCCCAACATGTCACTAAAGCAACATTACAATAGAGAGATCTACTTAAGAAAATCAGTTTTATCTCCTGCATCCTTACACAACTAAGTCCTCTCATTTTTTCATACTTGTGGAAACTTTGACACCCTTAGTATAATTTATAAGTTGATTGAGAGGAGCATCTGATCAACCTGCCAAACAGCCTGCGGGACTCGTCAATCATCTCTCTGTGTCATTTCTTTTAAGTTTAGGCAAGTGAGCCCCAGGACCACTGCCTGATTTGAAGCTGTTGATATGAGAAGACAACTCTGATTGCTGACACACCCAAAACTTAAACACTTTGATTTTTCTGGACACAAGCCACACAGTAATTTTATTCTCCAAGTAGTTTTGGGTTATAATTACATGAAAACTGTTTAATCAGAGGTAAAGACTTGTTGGAACCCATTAAAGAATGTAGGAAACGTGCTGTTTTTTATCAGTGGAATCTCTTATGGGAAACTTTGTGACTCTGGGGATTTCTTCAGTTCCTTCTCACTGATGGTTGAGTCTATATAACCCTAACCAAAAAGGATAGATAGTGGTTGCATAAAAAGGAGGGGTCAAATGTGGCTCTGGAAGAATTTACCCCAATCCCCTTTGGGTACGTGAATGTATGCACATGCCTATACGTGTACTAAAAGTGTGCAGCCCAATGTAATTACTCTGCTCAAGGTGCTGCAGTTCACACTAAAAAAGCATGAAAATTCCCTCTGTACCCTTTTTTTAAAGAAAAAAAAATTGTCAAACAAACAAAAAAACTTATCATCATGGAAGAAATGAGCTAAACAGCCAGCTGCTTTGCATCTGTACAGTCTGCAGATGCACCCATTTACTGAAACCTGTGTCGAACTTGAACTGCAGCACATTGAAACAGGACCCAGCTGCTGCTGTGCTTCTGACCTGACATCTAATTGCTTGCAATGGAACAAGCAGCTTGGGCATGCGGTTTCTGGAGGAGGGGTTGGGGCTAAAGAAACGAATGACTGACACATACATGTGGAATCTCAGAAACCGAGGAAGACATTAAGTTTCTGCACTTAAATTTTTCAAAACCGCACATAATTGTTTGCAGGGCTTGAATGACATCAGAGCATAGACTTTCACTAAAGGCATGACTGAAAGAAAAACTAGATAATCACAGATCTTACATGAAGCTTACATACAACACATTGCAGACTAATGAATCTGTAATAGCTGGGATAATTAAGAAGTAAACACAAGGAGTTCTTTGATTATTTTTGTAATTGCCATTTATCTTAGTCTGTATGGTATAATTTGGCATTCCAGTGATTTCAGGTGTAAAATGTTGCATAATGTAAGAAAGGAAATATATGCTTCTCAATGGATACAACTTCATCTAAAACTTGACAAACCAGTTTAAACAGGAAGGAATCCAAAATAATGTATGCATAAACACAGCAGTCAGATGGCAGAATGCCAAACGTACTAAGAGCAGATGTAGGACACATGTCGAACTTGCATTCTGCTGCTTTGATTCGGCAATGCCTTAGATTAACTTTGCGATGTGCAGTCAAAGATTTGCACTTTATGACTTGTGTTAAATAGAAACAGGATTCTGTTAACATGCCTGAACAGAGAATCAATTCATCTAGCAATTTCTTACTTAATGAGCCCAAGATACAGTGCATGTTTTTTACTTTATGGCCTCATTAGGCACATAAGTTACTGTCCTTTTATAGTTTGACATTTATGGCTGTTCTTGCAAGAGGCAGATAAGAAGGTTTATAATTATTTCAATTTATCTTGCAAAATGTTTTACTCATCTTATGGATAAGGTAGGTTATGTTAAAGGCAGAGTCCGGAGTTCCTACATGTTTCTGTTCGTGAACACTATTCAAACTGAGAGCCCCTCCCCTTGGGCTAATGGCTGCATCGCTCTTCAACCTATTCAGCTTCAAGCATCTTCTTCAGAGCTTGAAGTGGGTGAAAGCCAAACCAATATTAACCCTGGTTTTCCAATGTACACTATCTAACGCTCCTTTTCTTCCTTTTCCTTGCAGCATCAGCCCATTTTTTATGCCTGAGAGTTCGAGTGACTGGCGTCTGCTCCAATCATGAGCTTATCCCTATACAGCATCATGCCTTTAGCTCTGTCATTGGCTGGCGACGTATACAGAAATCTCCACCCAGAAACATCCCAAACACACCAAAACAAAGGGAAAAGGCGAATTACAGATAGGGGGAGATGGAGTTGAAAACAAACTCACCACAACACGAGAGGAGAGGCCCAAAGGCACAGATTGAAACGGATTTCACTTGCACAAGTCTAATGTTTATTTTCAGGGGGAAACTACGGACTCTACCTTTAAAGGGACTTAAGGCAAAATTAAGATACGAAACTCGCGACTGCCACAACTGGCGCTTCAGGTTACTGCTGCCCTGCGTCACGTCTGCAGGGCAGCGCGGGAAATTCGGACACCGAATTGCAGCGCATTTTGCAGTACACAGCCTGTTCAAGGCAACGGAAAGAAACATGGGTGGCAACGTTCTTTTTGGTATTTAGCGCTTCATCGCCCATTAGTATTTAAAAAAATGGACATGCATGTTTGGTTTTTTAAAATTCCTGCCTCTAGTCCCTTTAAAGCTAGGGTTGGCAATGTTGGAAAAACGGTTTGAGCAAGCGACAGTTTAAAAACAACACACCACCTGAAACCACGCCTTCAGAGTGCAGGGACATGTGCGCCGATGTTTTACTAGCAGGTTAGCGATAACAGCCGAGTGGATAGCTCGTTAGCTTGATCGTAAACAGCTGACAAACCACGTTTTTAACAGTTTTAATCCACTCACCTCCCACTCCTTCTGCAGTGTAAAAAATCAACACTGCAAAAGTCAACGCCTCCAAGACTTAATCCTTACCTGTTGTTTTGGTGTGGCTTTTTGGTGCAGCAGCAGTTAGCAGTCCGTTAGCTATGTTTGTTAAGAGTGAGCGGTGCACAGGGGGGGTCACGTGGAGGACGGAGAGAGGAGAGGAACTGAGACGACACATGAAGGCATCGATTCATTCTTTCTATAAGTTACAAATTACCAATTCCTGCCTTTCGGTGCGAATGGCAGGGGATGGTCAGAGTTTTTACAGAACTGCAGCTCTCAAAGAGGTCTCACTTTTTTCCTTCCTTTTTATGAATACATGATGTATTCATGACTGTCAGGATAGAAGGACCACTTCACCCAGTACAACAAAAAGTGTTTCTGAGCTGCATTTCCAACTCTGACTTTAAGTAATGAAGGCTACTACTTGCAGCTATACTTAAAAGTCTATAAACTAATTGCACAAACTTTTTGTTGCACACGAGTAGAGTGGATGTTAGGGTTTTCATGTTAAAAGTTGTTAAAAGATTGCTGGAGAATACAACAGCAACACCTTTTACGCTCATCTTGTAATGTACTGATTATCCATGCAGACAAATTGGCATCACATTTTAATTCCCTAGGTTAGAATCCACATTATCTTTACTGTCACACTTCTTTGCCTGAGAGACAGTTGCTTATTGGTCAAGTTTAAGTACTAAAAATACTTGATTCTGCTTCACAATTAATTGAAACTTAATCAGTGATAAGATGAACTACTGAAGTCTTTTTCTGACCATCACATAATATTTTTACAGACTGAAAAAGACATTTGCTGTATGTTTAGTACAGATCCCTGCAAAAATGCACTAGAATAATTTGACGTTTTTTCCAATTACACTATCAATTAATAATAATAATGTACATTTTCTCTAACATCACACATTCTATGCAATTGCAATGAGTCAAATATGGCTAAAGATTTTCTTTTTTTAAGATTACTACTAGGTTTATATGTATGAGGATGATATACTTTGTAACCATGTTACTTTCATTATTTAATTAACGTTGCTTCAATTACTGTTCACAATTCTGTCTGTTAATGCTCTTATTTTCCTTCATGGTTTTTATTAAGTTAATTAATATAAGTAGGGGGGTTCTTGCACTGTGTGATTGAAGTAAATCACTGTTGTTGAAAGTACTTTACACCATAATGCAACTATCTTTTCTAATGATGTGAAACAAATATGCCAACAGAAGTCTTCAACTCTGAAAATCTTTAAGTAAAATAAAATAATATTGTAAATAATTTCTGTCAAAAACAAATCAAAACGTTTTTTTTTTTGGGGGGGGGGGGGGGGGGGGGGGTCAATCACTGAATAGAATATTTTGCAGTATGAGTTTCTTTTTGTTCAAATGCCCACTCAAATATATGATACTACAAATCGACGTCCATAATACACTTGTCGCAACGAAACACTTGTCTGTCATGGGACTGTAGACCACTTATATGTCAAAATCCTACACCCTTGGCTTTAATCATACTGTATGCTAACATGAGAAACATGTTAGCATACAGTTAATCTCCCATTGGTAGATTAAAATGATTAAAATGGATGAAAATGTAGGCTACCTCAAACTACTACTACATACAGTAAAACCTCTGTTTCCAGTTGTAACACAAAGCTAATTTGATCACATCACTTCCTGGTTTTAGCTTCACAAATGGCATCAAGTATTTAATCTTACCCTAAAATTGAGTAAAAAGGACTGACTTTTCCTTTAAAGGAGTCTTGTCTGTTTAAATGGTAACCAGAAAACCTGGTTCAAATTCATCCTGTTGCTCTTGTGGCAACGTCAAGCTAGCTGGAGCACTAATAGGAAAAAGCTCTTCAACCAGAAATGTTGAGAACGCCCCTGAGCACAGTTTTAAGGCAAATTGGATCAAAACTTTGAGCTGAATTCAGCTTTTTTGTCTAAATAGAAAAACTATCATGAATAAACACAAGATGTTGAAAAAAGGGGGGAAAAAGTGGAGTCACTTGAAATAACTTCTAGTCACGCCAGCTGTATTGTTTGATTGGATGAAATGGTGCTGTTCCCACTTTGCTCGAGCATTTCACTTCACAAAACATATTTTTGAGTGGGGAAGAAAAAGAGAGGTAGCTGATGATAAAAGAGACAAAACAGTTGGGAAAAGAAAGGAAAAGACAGATAATGAAATTTCAGGTCTGAGCTTGTGCCCTTGCCTTTGCTCTCACTTATCTTTGTCCCTCCTGCCCGTTTTTTTTTTTTTTTTTTTTTTTACAAATTATCCCTGCGCAGAGAGAGAGAGGCCAAACACTCAGAGATCTGGGATTCATTTACATTCTTACTATGTTATGCCTCCCCTCCTCTCTCTTCTCTCTCTTTTTTTCAAAAGGAGAGAGTAGGATGGAATTTCAGTGGACCAAAGAGAAACAGAGCAGAAATCGTTCAACAGCAACAAAAGCAAGAAGTCTGCCTGCTGTGTGGCTGGAACATCTTTGTCTGTCTATTTTGTCAGATTACCATCATTTCTTTGGAGAAGTCAGTGAGGGCAATCCCACGTGCATTGATGTATGTTTGAAGAAATGTGCATGAACATGTTTATAAAAGTAGGCTATGTTTAGTTAAAATTAAGATTAATTCTAATTAAATTAAAATGCAGTATGTACAACTGCTATGAAATCTGTTTGGAAAAGTATAAGTGAAAACTGTATTTACTGATTAATTTGAATCAGTAACCATCAATAAATGGTCTCAAAGTAATCTTTTAAATGGTCAAAAAATTATTGGCCAAATTCAGTTTTTTGTGTCTCTGAAACAAACTGCATAAATTTGCTCCCAAATATTGCAGACATTTCCTTCACACAATACAGATTACGCATAAACAATTAATGATGTTATGATGTTTGATATAGCCTACATATTATCATATTATTATATTGTATAACAGTATGTACAGTGTGGTCCAAAAGTTGCACATTCCCATTAAAGGTAGAGTCCGGAGTTTCCCCCCCTGAAAATAAACATTAGACTTGTGCAAGTGAAATCCGTTTCAATCCGTGCCTTTGGGCCTCTCCTCTCGTGTGGTGGTGAGTTTGTTTTCAACTCCCTCTCTCCCTATCTGTATTTCGCTTTTTCCCTTTGTCTTGGTGTGTTCGGGACGTTTCTGGACGGAGATTAATCGCTAGTCAATGACAGAGCTAAAGGCATGATGCTGTATAGGGATAAGCTCATGTTTGGAGCAGATGCCAATCACTCAAACACTTCACAGCAGGCGCAGTGAAGAAAAGGAAGTACTTTGTGGTAAGAGCTTCAAGACAGTGCATGTTGGAAAACCAGGGTTAATATTGGTTTGGCTTTCACCCGCTTCCGAGCTCTGAATGAGAGGCTTGAAGCTGAATAGGTTGAAGAGTGATGCAGCCATTAGCCCGAGGGGAGGGGCACTCAGTTTGAATAGTGTTGTATACAAATAGAAATGGGGAAGAACTCCGGACTCTACCTTTAAAGACGGAAAAAATCAACTGTCAGTAAAATAAGCTGAAATTTACAGAAATAATCAATTTTAAAAAGTTGAGTTGTTGTGGGAATACGTCAGCCAAAGCTTTGATTCTGTCCTGTGAGCTGATAAGCTTTGTTACATCATATTAATACTGATAATGCGTTCTTTCTTTCTTTCTTTCTTTCTTTCTTTCTTTCTTTCTTTCTTTCTTTCTTTCTTTCTTTCTTTCTTTCTTTCTTTCTTTCTTTCTTTCTTTCTTTCTTTCTTTCTTTCTTTCTTTCAAGCAGGTTTCATTTTGCTTGAATCCACAACTGCAGGTCAAAGCTCGATCCTGCAGAGAAGCAGCAAAATGGAAACATGATCCAGAAATGCAATCATCATCTTTGGGCCAAAACTCATTTGAAATGAACTGAGCCAATGGAAAACTGCTTTGTGGTCAGACAAATCAAACCTGAAAATTCTTTGTTTAAATCATGGACACTGTATCCTCCAGACTAAACAGCAGTGCTCAGCTCCAATGCCTGTATCTATGATGGCGAGGCTGCACAGCCACTGAATCACCACCTTGTACATTTGAAAAAAAGTACTGTCAATGCTGAAAGGCGAATACAAATTTTCGGTTAGATTTCCTTCAGATTGCATTTTTTCAGGATAAGTTTTTTATATTTTCACAAGGCAATAGTAAATTAGGAACTTACAGTGCAGGTGCTGGTCGGCCTTCTCTTCAGAGCTTTATCATTTTAGCATCACAAAACTTAAAATGCAAAGAACACATCATCATACTAGGCAGCTAGAATCCTTTATCAGGTGTATTTATTTATTTACATGTTTACTTGACAGGTAAGAATGCACAAAACATTGCCTCATAAAATAATGCTACATAAAATTTGGTGTAATGCATGCAGGCTTCTGGCCAAGGCCAATTTGCAAGTTCTTTCCTGGTTACCAGGGACAAAGGTTGCAAATTTGAATGAGATAACATTGTTCTCCAGACTCACTGACGAACAATGATGATTATTTCTTTTTTTCTTTTTTTAAAAAAGTGCATTCTACATAAAGGTAACACAAAATGCCACAACTTTTCTTTTAAAAACTTGTTGACATCAAATTCGAGATCAATTAAAATTTCTTATGACATTGTGAAATGTTTAACTTCCCACATTTCTTGTGTTGACTGGAAATTAAATATGGGTTCATGATATCTGAAAATTATTATATTCTGTTTTTATTTGCATTTCGCACAGCATCGAAGCGCAACATCTGGTCCCTGCTGTAGCTAAACAAAGTTAAATTCTTTATCTTCAATCTGCAAATTCTTTATGAGTAAAGAAATACAAAGAGAATAGTTTTGTGTGTGTGTGTGTGTGTGTATGTGTGTATGTATGGGGGGGGTGACGCCAACAAAGGCTGCAAATTATTATCCTGTTATTTGAACTGTCACAATAGCACTTTACAACCCTAAAGTGCTAGATTGCAAAGTGAAAGAGAAATGAAAAACTGAGTTATGTCTTTCTGCTTAATGATATCACTCTGCTAAGCCCTCATGCTGATCCAAAGCACCCCTTACCCACCCAGCAAAATTTGGCTGAAAAGACGTTGAAAAGACATCATGTCCATCTGTTGAAAACATTGAAAAGTTTTGATTTGGTTGAAAAGTGAAAGGTGAAAAGCCGTCTTTCAATTAGACGTTGAAAAGACGTTTTTCGACGACTTTTCAACGTCGAATTTTGGACTAAATTTGGACAAAATCAGACGGCCCAAACAGCGCCACTTTCAACGTCTATTTTCAGGCTTAAATATGGCTTTGACGGACCGACCAGATTTAGCCCAAAAAACAATGTTGAAATGACGTCTTGTGTTTGCTGGGAAATGTTAGGTGTGTGACCACACGTGAAGGCCAAAGACTTTACCATTAACTGCAATTAGGGGAAAAGTTCCTTACCAACACTTTCAATGTATTAAAATTTCCTGTTGATGACATAATTAACCTTAGTTCAGGTTGTCTCTTTAAGATGCTTTATGATGTGCACAAGACTGTGCTTTGTGCCTCAGGCATAAAACAAGGTAAACATAAGTTATAAGTGATTTTTTTTTCTCACTACAAACTGACTGTAAACTCATCCATCCTGGGCTGCTGTTAAAATGCAATGCAACATGGTGCAACATGGTGCAACATGGTGCAACGTGGAGAAGACATGCCTTCGTCAAAGATAATCTTAAAACTATTTACTCAACAGAATAAACATTCAGAAAAAAACACAGTTTTCCCACAAATACCCATACGAATGCACCTTGTGTGTTTGCATGATCTGAAGCCTGTACACAATATCATTTCATTTTTAAGACTTAACCCTGTTAAATGAGTTGATTTTCCACATACCACAACACAAGATAGTCCTAAATAGATAAATACTTGAAGTCTGGGCTCATTTTGGAGGTTAAGCATTCACTGATGGAGTAAAGTATTCATTTAGAGCGTGACGGCGCATCAAAGTCCATTATTATCCTTTCTCATAGAGAGATGTGTATGTATCTGCGTGTGAAAGTGAGCGTATATGCAAAGTCTAACTGACAAAAGTTGAGATGCACACTCATATGCCCCCAGGGAGTACAGCCCTCTATTGGCGTTTAGAGTTAGTTCTGGCATTGCAGGAATGAACACATCATGTTGATGGTTGAGTGATACGGTTACAGCCCTGTGGAGCCGAGAGGGTTGTCACCATCACACTTTGAACCAAAAATGTTCTCAAACCTGGATCCAATTAAGCCTGTAGTCGGCTAGCGCTGCAGTGAACACATCGAGACGGCAGCCACACACACCTAAAAAACCCTTCAGTGCTGAGACAAGCCGAGAGAGAGAGAAAAAACGGATCACCAACTGAGTGCTCAGTGACCTGAACCATCCCTGCAGATGAAAATGGAAACCATGATGAAAACTGCAGATGGGTTCAAATGTCTGCTGTCTGGAAACAGTGAAAACAGACGTAAATGCAGCACATGCACAAGAATACTTCCACGCATGTATGAACCCACACAGGGACCCTCACCAGTTTCCCCTTTTCTCAGCTTTTATCTGCTGTTATCAGTGTAATTGGAGCAATAGATGGTTATTTCCTGAGCTTTACTGTGATGACTCAGTGCTCTTAACTGCATCACCTAGAATCATCCATCCGTTGTCAGAGGAGGACCAGATCCCTTGTAACGGTCTCTCACCACTCCCGTTAGATTTCCCCTCTGAGCTCATTCCGAAACTCATGCCTCCCTCTGAGGCCACTGTGACCCTCAATCACTTCAAAAGAATCCAGATCTTAATAAATCCCCTTTGCGTAGCCCCAAAGCTATTGCAAGTTGGCTGGAAAATCCAAATAAACAAGGCTCTAAGGAGTGAGTTGGACTGTGTTAGGCCATGCAAAACAATTGTTAAGGGACTGGATACCGAGAAGGAAATTTCCCTCAGATTTGAATCCGATAATGTTGACTGTGATATTGCATTAACAGTAATGTAGACCGTATAATGTTACGATCACATGCACAGAACGTTCACGTTCTCTTAATCTTTAATGTATCAGGAAATTTTTGTTATGAAGCAAAGCCTTAGTGAAAGAATCTCAAGTCAGATTTGTCTTTCTGGGTTACAAGGATGGATCAGGGAGCGTATGTGACAAGAAGAAGTTCAGCATTTCTGGTATAAAGGCCCAAAGAGTCCTCCCTCTGTCATGTTATGTAGAACACAACAAATGAAGGTCTCATCATACGCACAAGCAGTTATCAGCAATCGCGTCATCAGCTGTCCATGCATCGTTCCTTTTCCATCTGATACACACCGGCCTTGTCTTTATTATCCTGAGTCAGAGTGAGACAACTTTACAGTGACGACAACAGTCCTATCTCAGTGCACATTATATGTACAGAGTGGAAGTATTGTTCACAACAAATCTGCGTACTGTAATATGCACTGTATGAACCGAGAATCAGATCAGCCTCAATGTGATTTAAGAAAATCTTCTTATACTTTCCAGGTCTTAGATTTAATCAAAAATGCAACATCAGACGAGCAACAACACATCATACTACACCACATCATTATTTATTTTAGAACAAAAACGAAGCCAAAATGCTGAGGCAATAGGGGAAAAACTAAATCTACCCCATAATTCAATATTCGCTTGAAGTAATTGGTTTCTGTATGATGTTATTCAGTCTCTCACATCATTATGAGGGGATTTTGGCCAAACTCTCTTTAAAACATTGTTCATCTCTGCAGATTGAGGACAGTTGTTTAGCTTGACATTTGCCGGGCGTTTCAAAACTTTGATGCTTTTTTAAAAAATAAAAATAAAAAATAAAAATAAAAATTTTTGTTGTAGAATTGCTGGTGTGCTTGGGGTCATTGTCCTGTTGTATGAACCAGTTCAAGCCATGTAAAAACCCCCTCAAATACTGTGGCTTACAGAGGAGCTTGTGGTTAACTCGGTGTCTGCAGGGCTTTTCAATCTTGTGGCTTCAAAACAACCCCAGATGATCACTCTTCCACCCCCATGTATGGCAGGTGGTATGACAGCGTTTTTAGCTGATTTGCTGCTTGTTTTTTTTACCAAACATGGTATTATGGTCAAGCGTATTTACTTTGATCTTGTCGAACTCCAAAGGATGTTGCTCCAGAAGTCTTCTGCTTTCTTCAGATGAAACGTTTTATTTTTAGAGAAACAATGTTATCTCCTGGCAATCCCTTCACAAGCCATGAGTCTTTTTCTGATTTGTTTTCTTTAACATTTGACATGCTAATAAAGGCCGGTCGAGTCTGAGATGTATCTCTTGGGTTTTTTGTAATTTCCTCCTGAGCGCTGCAGAGTCTGACCATGGATTGGACTTGCTGGCACATTTACTCCTAAGAAGATTGGTAGCAGCCATGATGGTTCCCACTCATAAATAATCTTTCACACTGTAAGAATGATGGACCCCAAACTATTTAGAAATGATCTTATACACTCCTTCCCAGATTGTGGGGCAGTGAATATCACTTCTCTCCTATTGCTGACGTCTGTTGTCCTTGACATTGTGCTAAACTACTTGAACATCTGCTTTCATTTAGGTGAACGCTGATTTATTTATCAGGCACATTTGATTAGCAGTGCCACACTGATACTGTCTTAATTTCACTGGATCTGTAAAGAAAAAGGGCTAATTTTTTTCACACGGCTTGTACTGCATTAACTTAGTTTTTGCTAAAGTAAATAATGTCACAGTGTAAAATGTGATGCATTGTTGTTCATCTGAGGCAATATTTTATATTATGGCTGCACAACTCAAGAAGATATTAACCTTCACAAGAATACCATCAAAATGTTTTTGGTTTGGTTTTGTTTGTGATTGTATGGCTCAGGATACCATATGATGCAAGATTTTTATTGGTTGGTCAGTAGATATTGGCTATTTTAGCGGTCATATTACAAGCTGGATATCCTAAATTTGTGTCCAAGGCTATCATGGCAGGACCTGTTGCATTGTGTCCCACGGAGGACCCTCATATCTCTGCCGCTCTTTTATATTGGCTCTACCGCTGCTACCACGCTTTAGAGGAGAGGGACACCATGCTGCCGCTCTGTAGAAAAGTAATTATGAGAAAGAGATGTACTGGAAAGCGGAGAGGAATGTTTTCTTATCATCACAGACGTGGTCTGGCCGGTCTGATTTGGGGCCTTATCAGTGGAGAAGGATTGAGGACTGACTGGTGATAGATTGCGGGGGGGGGGGGCTCAACAGAGAGATAGCCTCAGAAAGACCCCGGTGTGGCGAACTTAGCAGACAAAGGCCATTTACTCAGTTTTATTGGAGTTCTACATTCATATCTTTGCCTCTGATGACCAGAATCCTAATGGATGTTAGACAAGGAAAAGCTGAAGCTGTGAAAGAATATCTGGGCTTTTTTTCAACCTTTATTGTACTGAAAGGATCTACGGGTCAGGTTTACATCTCTCCAACCAAGCTGTGAGACGATAGGGGGGGTAGAGATATTAAAACTGCAACTGGAACACTGCCAGCACTGCCAGTTCAAAGAAGTTATCACTTCCCTGGTAGAACTACATCGGTGTGGTGGCTGAATCCCCTGAAAATAACCCTTTGTACACCACAAACACGTATAGTCTGACAAGGTCAACATTACATCCACACCCAAGAAAATCTGGCTCAGCTGAAAGTGGCTTGGATTACAGAAGTTTATGTGTGGCCAAAAACATGCTTTAAGAATACCAGAGAGGAATAGGTTTTTTGGGGGGTTTTTTTGGTCCTAGTGCAGAAAAAACAACCTCATAAGAAAGCTGAACTGGAAAAAAGAATGAAATAAGATAGAGACAGAAAAAAAAACATGGAAACAGATGCAGACAAGACGGAGTTGCACCTAAATGATCAAAAAGGAGAGATGAAAGAGGACGACTTCTCCTTCCTGTCCACGGTAGCAAGTCCTGTCCGTCTGTTAGACTACTCATCCTCAGTGTCAGATCCCTGTTTCTCTACTCCAGACTTTGATGTGAGGCCTCAGCATTCACCCTGACAGGATATTACTCTTTAATGATCTCTTGATAGGAATTCCCTCCTACACACAGCAGGGAGTGTGGGTGGAACAAGTAACATTTACAAAAACACTCAAAAAACACCTAAGCACAGACACAGACAAGAAAGTGCCATCATTTAGTCCTTGAAGTCCAAAAAATGTGTAGATATAAACCTGTTGTGGCTGTGCAACTGAATACAGAGAGTTTATGTCACAGCAACCTGCTTGTTTGAGTCAAACAGGTCGTAGACATTCTTTGTGAGGAGGAATTCATGTTTTATTTGAGTTCATGGCTTAACCTGATCTGATTTGAACTGCTGAGCACACTGGCTATTCAAGTAAACTGCCTCAGGATGTTAGTTAGTTTGCTGGCGTTTGTCAGTATGTCAGCAGTCACATTTAACCCACATTATCAGAAGCCTGGAAAGCCGACACTTGACCCTGTCAAAATATAAACACTGATATGGATTAAGACCATGAGAGATACAGGGAGTGAGAGTCAAAGACAGAGGACGTGATGATTAAGAAGGGCAGAAAGTGATGCTTGTGCGTAACCATATTCATCAGGTAGACAAAGAGAAGCCAGAGGATCCATCGATGAAAACAGGTAATGCCGCACCAAACAGGTTTAAGAGAAGGGATCTTACAGTACGCCACTGTTTGAACAGTGCAATACAATACGGTAATGTGTCAGAGAAGCATCCGGATGAGGATGAGGATTCCCAACGGTCGAAATACTGTGGGTGAAAAGCTACTTGAGTCACAGCTGTAACATATGTATTCACAAGCATAGCAACATGATAAATGAAAATAAAAAGGCAATGCGTGCATCAAGCCAAACTGACTTTGAAATCTGCAAAAAATCTAATAAAAGATTTACTTGGCTTCTGCAGCATTACAATTGCCTTTCTCATGCTTTGTTTGGCCCTGAGAAACCATGTGCAGGTCCTGCAGGCGAAGTCTCACAGGTTGGGGAGGTGGGGCGTGTGAGAGCATGCTGCAGCCTCATTTACAGGCTCTGTGACTGGATGTCATCATTTTCATGTGAATCTTGCAAACATTCTCTTATATAACTGTGAGAATGATTAATTCTGAGGAAATACAAAAGCTCAATCTCAACGCTTCACTGGGTGCAGAAAGTTTAGGAAACTATTCAAGAGCAAGTCCTGTTAAAAACTGGTTCCTCCAGCCAAATAGTTGCAAAGGTTTGCAAACCAGTCACCTGTGGTCTTTATGGCTGATGCACTATCTAGTTAGTCAGTTGTCGTGCAACTAATAAAAATTAGAAAAGTGTTTTGTTTTGTTTTGTTTTGTGGTTTTTTGCTTTCCTTTGCCGTGGTTACAATGTTCTTTACACCTCATGACCAAAAATCTTCCTTATCCAGTGATGAAGATTCAGTCATTATTGCCTATATTATTATCTGTTGATAAGTTATATACTGTGATGTGGCGTTTGTAAATGTAAATAAGTTCCTACAAGGTCTTTGTAATGAAATTTGGTGATTTGAGACATAAGCAGTGTTATTGTGATGCTTTAAAAAGTGTGAGAGAGGAAGTTGCAGGGAATGTGAGGAGGAGGAGAGACAGTTTAGGGTTAGACCAACCCCCTCAACTGTTGCATGTTACAACTACGCTCTTCACTCCTACTGCTTTGTCAGTTTGACGGTAACTCACTTGCCGCTCTTGGTTGGATTCTCTTGACTGAAAATCAGATGAAGTGCAGGATAAAGACAAGGCCACATCAAACTAAAGGTATTTTCTTCCAAAATCTGATGCAATATGTGATAGATGTCATTTCTGGCACTTTTTGTTTTAAAAATAACACAGCAATTTTATTATAATTATTCTGCTGTCTATTGTATTCTTTATCTTATGGATTTAGCTTTTTTTTTTTTATTTGCATTAAAGAAATGCTGTTTTATTTTAATGGCAACAGATGCAGTTGTTGCTTTATTTTCTACATTTGCAAAACCTGCTGAAAATTCAATTCAAGTCAGTATTTGAATAGGAAAACTGATGCATTCACCTCTTAAAAATGTCTCATCTCAGCTGTTGATATTCATATTCTTATCCATGATATATTATGTAGATCCCATCAGTATCTTAGAGGACTTGTCACTCAGCTGTCCTTAACAATGGGGACAAGTAAATTTCCCAGATTCTTAGCCACAGATGGAATAAGTTAAATTGGCCAGACCATTTAATGTCACCATATGGGTCAAGAAAAGGGAAAAATATCCCATAGAGACTTAAAAGAATGCAACTCTAATCACCACTGATCGTTAACTTATTTTAAACTGTGCAGGCCCGTCTGTGTATTTATGGTTAAAGTTGGCAAATGTCATAAAATTTTAGACGTGCTGTATCCGTCCAACATTAAAGGGTCTCAAGTATATTTTTTTTATATGTGGGAGGTTGTTCAAACACCTCATATATACTCTGAGAATCAGTTGCATGTGTGCCAAATGAATTACACATGCTGCTAGTGGTTCTTGTCTAACACCCTTCCACTGACTGACACACACTCTAAACACAAGTGGAAAAACTAAAAAGTTGTTTTGACATTAGATGTCACTTTCTGCCTTTTAAAGTCACATTCTGCTTTGTTAAAGCAAACAGCAAATGCACGTTCATCTGTTTTGATGAAAAGTATTTATTCAGTTCAGCAGCAATAGTCTTCATTTTTCTTTAGCTGTGCTTTGATTTTCTGAAGATTTGTTTTGATTCATGGTATTTTCACTAAATATCACTGTAATGCTTTTTAGACCTTTTAGACTCTTAAATTCAAATGTTATTTCTAAGTAGTTCTGAATTTCTTCTCTGCTTTCCCATAATCTTTTTCTCGTGTCTTTCTGCAGCATCTGGGGCCCATAGCCAGACAGAGCTCAAGAGCACCGTCTACTGGCACAAACAGAAAACATCTGTAGAAATTTTGGTGGATTCCACTGTGCCATCTTCTTGTAATCGCCCCTGTGTTTGTTGAGGACCTATAAATTCTTCACTGCTCCTTCTGTCAATAGTCAGAATGGCTTTATGCTGTAGCCACTGATTGCAATCAAAGAAGAAAAACCATCCAGCATGGAGGCATCGAGTTATGCTTATGCAGGGACACCCCCTGCTTCAACAATGATCTCCACCTCCCCCACTCCTTCATCTTTTGGCGTCCTGGAGTTTTTTAGGGAGTACCACAACAAAGATGTCATTAAGAAACATTATAACTACAGTGGCAAGCTGCAGAAAGACCGCTACCGTGAAGAGCTGCCACCAGAGCGCATTGTATTCCTGGTGGTGTGCCTCCTCATCATCCTGGAGAACGCTGTGGTTCTCATCGCCATATGGAGGAACAAGAAGTTCCACCTACCCATGTATTACTTGCTGGGAAACCTAACTTTGTCAGACTTGCTGGCAGGGATAACCTACATGGCCAATATCTTCATGTCAGGGCACAATACTTTAAAACTGACACCACTGCAATGGTTTTTCAGGGAGGGAGGGGTCTTCATCACCCTGGCTGCTTCTGTCATCAGTCTGTTAGCCATTGCAATTGAACGCCATGTCACTATGGTGACAATGAGACCATATCATGGGACAAAGCGGGGGCGGATGCTGGCACTCATCGGTGCAAGTTGGGCCCTGGCAGGATTTTTAGGAATCCTCCCAATTTTGGGATGGAACTGCATCCACAAACTGGACCAGTGCTCAACAGTGCTCCCTCTTTATGCCAAAAGTTACATCCTCTTCTGTGTGTCTGTGTTCAGTGCAGTGCTTTTGGCCATCGTTGTCCTTTATGCCAGGGTTTTCCGCATCGTCCGAATCAACACACAACGCCAAAGGCTGGGGCTGTCAGGCAGCATGAGGAAGGGCTTAGCAAGAAAGTCACAGAAGTACATCGCCCTCCTCAAGACAGTGACCATTGTGCTTGGGGTCTTCATTGCTTGTTGGCTGCCCCTCTTCATACTCCTCCTCCTGGACTTTTTCTGTCCTGCCAAAAACTGTCCACTGCTCTACAAGGCTGATTACTTCCTTGTTCTTGCGATGATCAACTCCCTACTCAATCCAATCATCTACACTCTGACCAGTAAGGACATAAGGAGAGCCATTCTGAGGCTGCTGTGTCGGCCATGTCTGATGACCAAAGATGGACAGGTGAAAAAGATTGGGATGTCATTCCTGGAGTGCAGTTTCAGTAAAACTGAGTTGGCCTCCCAGAAGTTAGAGCCTGGATTGGAGACAACCATTTCTTCAGGGAACGTCGTCACCACTTCATCTCCAATTAAAGCTCTTTACCCCAAGCTCTTCAAGTCATAAACACTTAAACTCTTTTATATAAAGTTCAAAAGAGTGTGAAAGGGCTGCCCACTGAACAGAGAATATGTAGCACATCTTCTGAAGAGATGAGGCAACTATGGCACTGTTGAATATGATGCAAAGTGAAAAGTATTGCATTTACAAATTCCGCTGTGACATCTTTACAAAGCCAAAGACCATGTGGATGCCACTCAAATATATATGCAAACAAACTTGTTTTTTATAAATATGCAAGTGATAAGTCTCTGTACCAAATTTGCACTGAAAGGAGGCTTCTATAAATTCATCATTCTCTTCCAGACTTGCTAGATAATGGTGAAAAGGACTTGCCTTCCTATTACCCTTTTTCTGCAGTAGGTTAATGAGGAGCTTTAGAACGTGTGATCGTGCATCTGCAGACATCTGGATTTCGCTGGTTCGAAGGCCTGTGATGCACTAGATCTATTCTGATAAAATCACCTAGATCACCCCTACACGTCTGTCTACACGATGAAGGGGGATTTACGGGAAGGCAGATAACAGGACTCTGTGAAGAATGTTGTGGTATTGTTGTGGGAGGGTTGTCGCAAAATGAATGCTGTTTTGAAATGACAGATGGCCAACCTATCTCACGTGGAGTCCGAGTTTCAAAATGTCAGTCTGGCTTCGGTATTGAAACTGCAACAGCAAAATGTCAGCATGCCTTAGATGTTACAAATCTGCAGATGTAGCATCAAATTTGTCCTTTTGGTTGTTATGTACTGATTCTTTTAAACGTGACTGAAATCAACTTCCAGACAAATGAACACATCAAGAATTTACATTTCATGTTGTGAATACAGTTGCAGATCAGCTACATCAAGAGATTAAAGGACATATAACCTGTAAGGTACATCAGATTAACAGTCCAATATTTGCTATACAACTATACAACATAGATGTTTCTGCTTCTTGTGTGAGGTACTAATTTTTAGCATGGAATTAAAACAAAAGCCACAGATTTTCTTTTGTTCAGTCTTTCTGGGCTTAATGGATGAATGAGGCACTGTGCTACTTTGCTCAGAAATCCATGTAGTGAACTTTGTGTATTTCTATGGATGTCTTTATATCTGTATTGTAAATTATATCTATTTTGTAACAAGCAAAGGGAACCATTATCTTTCTTTTTATAAAAGAAATAAAATATTTTCTTAAGCGACTGCAGAGAGTTTGTGATTTATTCTCTTTCTGAGGTTCTTCTCTCACATGTGGCTGTAGTTCCACAGGAAGTCAGCCCCCTTGTCTCACATCTGGTAATAGCATTGGCCTACATACATCAAGCTCCACTCATCTTGGACTGGCTCAAAATCCACACAATACAGCTTTTATTAAACAATGAGCAGTGCTCTTTTCTCTTTCTCTTTCCCTTTCTCTTTTGACCTGCTGTTAAGATAGAGTATCTCCTCACATTGATCTGCTGTCCACATTTGTCATGGCTAAAACCGAGACAAATTACGTACAGCTGGTCTTAATCTTCTTCCCAGGGAGAAGTACAATCTGTAGACAGAAACCACTCCAAGGGCGGCTGATTCCCCATCACAGACAAGTATAAGGAAGGGAAACCTTTGAACCTGTTGGCATTTATTCAGAGTTCATTTATTTGTTTTAACATAAACTAAGTTAAGTATGAAAGTATGGAGCTTTTAGATAAACGTTATCAGCAAAAGCAAATAGGAGCTGAATGCCAGATAGTCTGAGCTCCAACAGGACTGTAAGTGACGGTGAAAGCTGCCTTGACATATTAAAATAAACTAAAACATTTTGGGTTTGATATTAACCCTGTCCTGTAAAAAAATATGAGATTTCAGAACATATCTTGCCTTTATTTTTCATATGTGGGCCAAGGCAGTGTCAGCAAAGATAAAACAGCTCACACTTTAAGTAGGCCTATGTGTATTACTGTAGCTTCATGAAAGTGCAAATCCAATAGTAGAAGTTTTCTTACTACAGTTGCTGATTTAACTCTGAGACACAAAGATGTGCTCATCTATCATAACTAGTGATGCTTCATTGAAACAGCATTGATTTGATGTGATTTGTAGAGGAGCAGATGTTCTTCCAGATGTTGACTGCATCCACCTGCAAAGTGCCTGCTGACAGAGGTCAACCAGTCAGGGCTTCCTTCCTTCTGGTGAAATCATACAGCTAAAAGGGCAGGTCTGAGTTATGAGTCATCTGTCATGATCACCCGAACATGTGCAGATGCACATTGTACTGTTACTGTACTGTTTAAACATGACACAAGTAATGGTTGAGCAGCAGATGCGTACAGCTTTAACCACAGACTGTAAAAAAGCTTTTAATCATTGTCTGCAGTGTCATAGTTGGATTTTGGTGCCACCTTGTGACTGTTCAAAAGAAGACGGCCTGCTTGACTATCCTACTGGCCTAGATGATATATTTTGCAAGAGGGGTAAAAAAAAAAAAAACTGGTGTGTCAGCACCTGGCTGGAACAGGCAGACTTTCAAGCTGCTGCTCACTGTTAGAGCAATTCACAAACATAAGTCTTGAGAAGACACTTGATCCATAACCCAATAATCATAAACAATAACCCAAATGGCTCCTGCCTACCTTCAGTCAATCATCCTGAGCTACACACTCTCTTGGCTCAGCCAGTGAAAGGCGCCTGGTTCGTCCACCACAAGGTCATGTGAAATCAGTAGCAAAACTATTTTCCTCTACTGGTCCCCGATGGTGGAATGACCCTCCAAACTCTGTCTGATCCACAGGGTCTGTACCTACTTTAAGAGCAAGCTAATGAGTCATATTCAGTTTGACTTCTCTGCTTATCAGAATGAGTTAGAAGATTTGCTTAGCTCTTTGCATGACTCAGCACTGAGAAAGCTGCATGCACTTATGCCAACATTATATTATGATGGTGAATTTAAGATCTAGTTTTGTTGAGGGGACTGTTGTTGGGTGGGAAGGCAACAAAAAAAAAACATCCAAACAAAAAATGATTGAAAATAAATGAATAAAAAAAATCCTCTAGCACTGCCTGATAGCCCCTGTATCTAACTGAACTCAAAGTCTGACCAGCACTTATGTATTCTCTACACTGCTATTTGATTTCTTGCTTGTGTTGTTCTTACAGATGCAAGTCATTTTGGAAAAAGTTTCTGCTAAATGACAGTAGTAGTCGCAGTAGTAGCAGAAGCAGTATGATTTTTCATTAAAATGCTAAAAGCATGATATGAACACATTTATCTTCACCCAAAAATATCAAATTGACTATGAAAACCAAATTTAACCCACTGACAAATGTTTATTTTTCCATCACATTTTAATGAAAAATAATTTTGTTTAATTTGCTATGAGTGTGGTGGACAGTAAAGATTTATCTTCTATTCTATTCTATTCTATTCTAATCTAATCTAGGTAGACATCATCCCTGGTCCAGAAAATAAAAATCCTGTCCAGCAGTTGTTCCAACCAACCACTTAACCAGATTAATTTAATTATGACAGCTCCTCTGCAGGTAGATGAGCCTGTAAGTGAAAACACTTGTGCTAAATGTAGACAGAACCAAAAACATGACATGATTTTTATCATTTGTGCCTGGATTTCCATCTATGATTACATGTTTCAACTGGAGTTTTACTTCCATAAAAGGGTCATATTTCAGCATAAGAGAGCTACAGTAGCATCTCCTCACTGGACATTGATAAAGAAAAAAAGGCCATTTACAGATTGAAACAGTGAAAGACTGAACATTGTGATGAATGTGGTGATAAATGACAAGAAAATTAAAACAAGTGGTACATCTGCAATCAGCAAATGTTTGCTTTTACCTGCTACATACTGGCCAGAGACACTAGCCCTGTTACATTTCTTGGTCCAACTCAACAAGTAAATGAATAGCCCTGCCCTAGACGCTCTTGATGCACGGTACGCACATCAACAGCTTTTTGGTCTCTGAGATGTCAGTGTATGATTTTATGTGAACCAGCATCAAACTTTGGGTGCTAAGCGTGTTTTTGCCGCCGACAACGCATTCGGTCTGAATGCACTATAAGTTTGGTTTTGCCCTCTAGCTGAGTTATTGCTTAATAAGTTCAACCATGTCAACAAAAAGCACCAATAGGAGTATGTTGGTAGTGACATTTGACAGTTTGATACCTATTTAAGTATGTAAGGGAAGCACAAATGAGCCCTAAAGGCTCTTTATTTATTTATTTTTTTGCTCAGTGCTAAACAGCATTCATCACGTGTGGACCAAGCCTTCTGTTCATCTTTTGTGTAAGTGCAGATTTTACTGTTTTTCCACAGAGCTTGTGAATGCATACCCAGATGTAACAAATGTAGTAGTGCCACCGAAAACTGTGTGGCAGTGTTTCGCAGTAGACATGCAACCAGCAAAAGGAACAAGGAAGAAGCCACGATGTACTGAATGGCTGCACAGACCAGGGCACGCTGCCATCCAGCATCTTCTGAGAATGCTTGCTTTTGTTTGAAACTGATGTTGGAACTTGGAGGTGAACTCTAAACTTTGCACTGCCCTCTAGTGGAATTACCTAAATATCAATGGGCTACATGAATGGTTGCACTACTTCCTGAACTTCAGACAGCACCTTTGCTTCCTGACTTTCATTATTGGACAAACTGGTTAATCCAGGTGTGTCTGATCTCAATAACTGGCCAAACACACCTGGATTAATCAGTTTGTCCAATAATGAAAGCAGAAGCAAGGTGCTGTGTGAAGTTCAGAAAGTTGTGGAACCGTGCATATAGATGATGTCATTACCGGATATTTTCCGTTTCAGTTGAGCCAGCATGGAAAAAAAAACCGTCTCCGAAACAGCCTATTTGTGAGCATGTACAACTACGGAACAAGCTAGAAAAATATTACAGACCTTATAACAACATCACCGTGAAAACAGCAGCCAATTCTACTGTGTGTTTAGTAAACAACACATAGCGTTTAAACAAAGACTGTAAAAAGAAATACAGGTCTATGTATTTATCCGGTCTTGTCTGAATAGGGGAAAGTAAAGCTAGTTGGGCATGTCCCACCATCGCTATCTTGCCGTGTCATGTGTGTCGTTACTCCCGGAAAATACTAAAATGGGCAACGTACTCTGGGCTAAATGCAAAACCAAACTAATTTGAAACTAAGAGGAGCTAACGAAGATTAGCCTCCTGAGTGGCAGGATAAAGGTAAGGCATGTTTGGACTTGCTGTTAGCTGGCTAAAAAACACTATTTTGTTACTCTGCAGGCTGGAATCTGGTCTGCCGCATGTCATTCAAAAAGATCCCCCACTAATTATGTCTAACTTCAAGATTAAATGACATCTAAACGGATGAGTTATAAAAAATTCACCCCTCACAGTTGACATGAAGGTCACTTGACCTATAAATGATTTTCTGAACCAGGCAGTAAACATGTTTATTTCTGTTATGAAGTCGGCCTTTTTAACATGGGAGTCTATGGGGATTTGCTCTGTTTTGAAGCCAGCCCCTAGTGGATCACAAAAGAAGTACAATTTTGGGGCAACCCGGAAGTAGGCTCACTGTTCTCCAGTGGGTGGAGTTTACCCCTTGGGCCAAGTTTACCCAACTGCAGCCACAGACCCAGAGGCGTGTCATGAAAATGGGCGTGACTTGCAATTGAAATGGGCGTAGTTTGTACAAATGTCGGCGGGTGGTCGTTAGGGTTAGGGGAAGGGTTAGGTTAGGTTCCACTCACTCCAACGATGGGCGTGGTTAATAAGGGGCGTGGTTTGTAGTGGCTCCGGCTGCAACTAGGTGCTACTCCCTTGGGGACCACCATGAGCATGTAAAATTCAGCGCTGTTTACGCCAGAAACATGAACGAGTTCATGTGCCTCTTCCGCCCAAAGTTAACCTCGAAAAAAGGAGGGGGAAAAAATAGAAAACATGTCCCGAGACAACTAGAACGCGCGCACGATAACATAAAAGGTGCATGGGGGTATGTGAGCTGTGACGGAGCTGAGCCAAAATGGCCGAATCTTTGAAAAGAGCCGGTCTTCCCATCACTTTCAAAATTATTTATTTGTTAGTTGGTTTGTTTTTGTTGTTCTTTTCTCAACTCAGGATTGACTTTAAAAAAAAAGAATTTACCTTTCAAGACGTCAAAGAAATACAGACACAAGTTTATCCTCTGAGTTTATTTGTATTATCTAGAACACATTTGATTGACAGTAAGCCGCAGTTTTGGCTGTGCGTTTACATTTTGGCTTTGCTTTTCCTTCGTTCTAAGGATTCCTTCAGAATGAAAGCCTCGCCCATCCTGACGTCACCATCATCCATTACACGTCAATGGAGGCGGATCAGCGAGATGGAGACAGACTCTTATTATGAAGGTGAGGGGAGGCCGGTACAATGCTTAGTCACGGTGAGTTACCGCTTCCCTCCCCCCCTCCCTCCCTCCCTCCTCCCTCCTATGTGGCTCACAGCTCGGCAGACCGTGATGGAGAAATTGAGCCAGACAACGTGAGTTTCCTTTATTACATATTTGAGCAGTGAGAGACGACTAATACGACTTGGGTGGGTAAGTTAAAAAGTAAATGGGTGTAGCTTCTTGTTGAGATGTGTTCAGAAACCGATTTGTTAGCATGTTAGTGCGGGTGTCGGCTCACAGCCGTTACTCCGCTGTCTATTATTAGGAGCCTATGCTGCTGTCAGGTTTGTTTCCGAAACGTTCAACTTATTCGTGGCGTCTCACGCTGTATTTATCACGCGACGACATCCTGAGTTTACTTTGGTCGCAAACTCAAGCCTGTTTTTCCCTCTCTTTTCTTTCTTCTTTTTTACTGCTTGCACGCCAGCTCCCTTGGATTATTTAATGATAACAAGCTAAGAAATGATGACCTTATGGAGCTCGGAGCGAATGAGAGGGGATACAAACCGCTTTGTGTGAAAGCTCTTCATGTCAGGTAGGGAGGCAGAGATGGCGCGGAAATCTAATTCCATCTCGGCTTATGTAAGGACTACTCCACTTCTGGGTCGTGTTTTGGTACATCCAGTTCCACTGTTTGCTGGGTGAGGAGTTCACGATGTGTCACCGTGCAGGGAAGCTGTTTGCCTAAAGGGGGGAAAGGCATGTAATACGTAGCGTCTGTTGCGCTAATGCTCGTCCTCGTTTGCCTGGTTTGCAAAATCAGTGACACCGCTGGAAGTATATGTTACCCATTTAACTCGCCCAGATCGCTTTAGTTGTTGTGCAGCTCCTGCTGAATGGCAGCCAAGTATTGCAGGCCTGAAGGGCGGCTCCAAAACTGAGGTGCAGGGGTCCTCGAATGCACCGTGGAAAAGTTCAAACTCAGGATTATAGCACTGAGTCCATGATGGTGTTTGAATGGGTCGTGGGTTTCTGTTGTGCACCATTTTCTCTTAATCTGTGTCAGCTGTAAATCGTCATTGTTGCTAGTTTGCCCGATATAAAACACACAGGTCTAACAGGTCATTAAATGGCAAGCTTTGCCGATTATTATTCAAGCCGTCCTAACACTGAATATTCTGTAATATGTAATCTAGTCATTTACTGCTTTGATTTTAAATTGATGCCTACTTTTGTAAGTCAAAACCTGAGCATAAGGTTGGCTGCTATCGTATAATCATCCTAGTTGTGAAATTGCTTAGTAGTAAGCTATCAAATATTTGGAAAATATATTTCCTTTGATTTATTTGATTTGCTGCCATGAGGTTTTGTTTACAGCAAATATCTTCTCCAGCCAACATCACATTATCCTAACCTGTGCTTTAAAAGCAGACTAGATGGATCATCTGCATTTGTCATATCCCAAAACTGGCCTGTGATTGGTTATTGGAGAAATATTGGAGATCTGCAGCCCATACAGACTGAAACTTGATACTCGAGTAGCCTGTTGGTCTGCCTTGGGGAGTGAGTGAGTGAGTTGAGAAATGTGTTGTGTTGTGAAACTTTTACTCGGAATCCTAAAGGGAGAAAATCACTGCAATAAATCATAATCGTAAAGTGTTTCATATTGCAGTTAGTTTAACATGCTCACTATCTTATGACAAGCTCCAATGATGGCCTTATACACATCACCATCTGTTGATTTATTTATTAATTTCAAAAAAGCTCAGTCATGGTAAGCTTCTTATTTGCCTCATCTTCAGTTACTTAACCGTACTTGCAGATTGAGAAAGAACATAGACCATATTGGCTGTATGTGTCCTCTTATCACTACTTCAGGTAATCATTAGCACGTTTGTATGTGTGTGTGTACAACTTATGGGCCCATACGACTGAACTTTAACAGCATCATTGTTGCTGAGTAAGTCTGACTCTTCGTATTCAGAGATCAGCAGTCAGTTTCTGTTCTTTGTGCTTTGTCACAGGCGGTTCAGGTTCTGAAAAGCAGAAGTTTCAATACGAACTAAAGTTAGGTGTTACATATGTTGCATGCTTCTACATCTGTTAAATGGTCCTTTGTGGATCTGTGCTCACATGGTCTTCCAAACCAGTCCGCAGAGTCATTTTCTACCTCTTATATCATTTCCTGCATAGTTTTATTAAACACTTGCCCGATCCATATTCACTTTTATGACTTCGGCACAATAATCAAACAAGAGTGACATGCTTTAAGTTGGCCTGTCAAAAAGTTAAAGGTTGAATATGGAACATTTTTATCAAAAGCTATATTTTTTTTAAAAAAATAATACGTCCACAGGTCGTTTGGGGGTGTACAGAATGAAAGTACAACATTTCCCAGAAAAATTATATTTAGCCTAAAAATAATTATAAAATACATTTTTACGGGTTCGATAATGGCATATTATTTACATCTATAAGCCAATACACGCCGCCATTGCAGGTTGCCAAATACGATCTCTGTGTGGAAACAATATTTTGGTCATAGTCAGGCTTGCACAGGGGAAAACCGTGGTGATGACGAGTGAAGCAGCTGCTTCAGAGCCCTGGAGATACGTTATCTGTTTCTGAGGAGGAGTGACCTGAGAAGAGCAAAACGTGGAGTAAATTTAGGTGAAGACTTCACTAAATGGACCCACATAAACGTTTTCCATGGAGTCAAAACACGGAAATGGCAACTTTCCTCATGGATCGGTAAGCTAGCTTGTTTGCTAACATGGCTAACGTTAGCTGTCAGTTATAAACTCCTGCATTACTTGTTGGACATGCTGCAGACTGTTGGTCACTTGCGTATCAGCAGCGAGCCTGGCATCCCAGCGGCTGAGTTGTTTTTCTGCCGTGTATTTACAACCTAGACACACGTGATGTTGCTGTTCTGTCCGTATTCCATATTCAACCTTTAAGTGCATTATTTAAGATGCATCATCTTCATCCACCTGGATGAAAACAACTTGATGAAACCCATAGAAATATTTGTATATTTCCAACATTATTTTCCACCACTTAATAGAAATAATTGCTTGTTTATGTTAAAGGTAGAGTCCGAAGTCCCCTCACCGTTTCTGTTTGCAAACAGCAGCATTCAAACTTAGTGCCCCTCCCTCTCAGGCTAATTACTATTATTTTAATAACTATTCAGCTTCAAGCCTCTCCTTTAGAGCTCAGAAGCGGGTAAAAGCAAAACTAATATTAGCCCTGGTTTTCTAACTTGCATTATCTAAAGCTCTTACCTTTTCTTCGGTGCATCTGCCTTTCTTTTTCTTTCTTTTTCTTTCTTTCTTTCTTTCTTTCTTTCTTTCTTTCTTTCTTTCTTTCTTTCTTTCTTTCTTTCTTTCTTTCTTTCTTTCTTTCTTTCTTTCTTTCTTTCTTTCTTTCTTTCTTTCTTTCTTTCTTTCTTTCTTTCTTTCTTTCTTTCTTTCTTTCTTTCTTTCTTTCTTTCTTTCTTTCTTTCTTTCTTTCTTTCTTTCTTTCTTTCTTTCTTTCTTTCTTTCTTTCTTTCTTTCTTTCTTTCTTTCTTTCTTTTCTTTCGAGAGTGACTGGCGTCTGCACCTATCATGAGCTTATTCCCACACAGCGTCATGTCCTTAGTTCTGTCATTGGCTGGCGATATAAACAGAAATCTCCACCCAGAAACATCCCAAAGACAACAAAACAAAGCTAAAGAGCGAATTACAGGCAGGGGCAGTGAGAGTTGCATTCAAACGCACTACGGCACGCGAGTAGACCCCCAAAGGCGCAATTTGAGACGGATTTCCACTTGCACAAGTCTAACATTTATTTTCAGGCGGGAAACGTCGGACTCTACCTTTTAAAGATGAGTCGCAATATAACAATTTTCAAACAATGCTGTAATTATGAACTCCTTTAGTTAGGCTTTACACGATCAGATTTTTCTGGGCCGATCACCGATGAAACAGTTTTAAAAAAACAATCGATCTGATCATGTGAAGAAGCAAATGTTTCTATTTAAATAACTTGTTTACCCGTATTTATACAGTTTACCGAGTATCATAAAAAGGATTTTTGTTCACATTTTTTGTCCTGAACTGACTGAGATGAAAAGGTTAAACATCAATAACCTCTAATGGGCATTCAGGTTTAATCAGGACAAACCAAAATAATTTGAGGCAGTGGCACAAATAATAGGCCCAACTTAAACAGTCATATAACTGAAATTATTTAAAGTCACAGTGCAAATGATAGCAGTAATGCTCCTTCAAAAGTTGGGGCTCACATCTGATGACCGTCATATCAGTGATCAAACTAATGGAGTGACTGTTCCCTCAGAAGGCCCTCGACATGAGAATGAACAACCCGGTGCAGCTTATTATTCTGGTATCGCCACAGTAGGGCTGGAATATACTTGCTGTGGACGCATGCGTCAGCGTCAGGAGCGTTTGTGTACATACTTGCTGCAGCACATGAGGAGCACGCAGCAGCCGAAACACAATACTCGAGGTTTTCGCTAGGAGGACTATGCAGCTCTTTGACTGAAAGGCCACAGCGCATTTCCTGCATTTCAATAAACAACAGTTTACCTTAAACTGTTGCA
Organism: Atherinomorus stipes; assembly: GCA_023101725.1. NCBI lineage: Eukaryota > Metazoa > Chordata > Actinopteri > Atheriniformes > Atherinidae > Atherinomorus > Atherinomorus stipes. Next base: position 186,465 of record JALJCO010001535.1, on the reverse strand, counting down.
GCATGAGTGTTTGTCACGTGTCTCCATCAAAGACTGTAAATGATAGGTCTCCAGACTGCCGACATGTTTGCTTACCTTGTTTGCAACCAACGTCGCCATCCTTTACGTGTGGCGTATTCTGGATTGAAAAAACTTTATTGTCCAGCACATAGTGACAGAGCTCATGATAAAAAAGCTACGAAGACATAAAACACATACTGTCTATTCTGCTCTTTGTTTTTTAAGTTTAATCGGTGTGAATGAGAGTTTTATCGGAGCACATTGATCGGATCGGTGAATGAAGAGTTAAGGGCCGATCAGAAAATTAGAAAAATGTGAAATATCGGCTGATCCGATTGGTGGAAAGTCTACCTTTAATAGCTTTTGCAGTTGTTTCTTTGTGTAGTTATAGTGTCTTTGTCATGAGATTACAGGATCCTTGGGTGGGAAGGGGTCATGCGGTTTTGTTGTATGATGCCCACTCTGAGTTTATTCTCTTTTAATGATGTCTTGTCATTGCCCCCGTGTCCTTTCCTGAAGACATAGTACACCAGATATGATTCTTTAATCCATTAAGTTTCGGTGTCATTGGATTGTTGCATTTCTCTTGTGGCTGTGACTTTTGAAGTCCTAGTGTATTCATCTTGCTGGCTGATCTACAACAGTGGTGAGAGACATAAAATTTCTCACCAAACTTCTCTCTGTTTGTTTTGCTGATCTTTATCAAACAGTTGAAGCTGTCATGCAGATGGTAGCTTTTGGTTGTACACTTATTTTGCTCACCTGCAAGTTGCAGTGAACTGTGGCTTTCCTCTACAGTCTATTACAGTGTTACTGTCTTGCCAACATTTTACCAGATTCTGTTCGGTTTTCTGAGCAGATTGCTGTTTCTTCACTGTGCTTTGTTTTTGAAGGTTTCACCCTGTTGTCTCACACTGTCTGTCCCACTCCCACTGGCTGGATCAACTACTCCTCAAACATGCTAGATACTGTACATTTAGAGACCTAAATGTCTTTGGGAACCTCACAGGTCATGTGATTGGAGTTTCCATGTAGCTATCAATGACTTGTCTATCAAAACCAGTGATTTGCCTCAGATCAGTTATTTGTCTGTGATGCCAAAATAAGGAGCTGTAGTTCAGTCACCATTCTCCCAATTTGTTTAGACAAATTGAGGGTTTTATTGCAGTTTTTTTTTTTTTTTGCCTTGTGGACTGTTTTCTGCTCTTGCTTAAAGGTTGAATATGGAATACGGACAGAACAGCGACATCATGTGTGTCTAGGTTGTAGTTGCAATGGCAGAAAAACAACTCCAGCCGCTGGGATGCCAGGCTCGCTGCTGATACGCAAGTGACCAACAGCCTGCAGCATGTCCAACAAGTAACGCAGAGGAGTTTATAACTGACGGCTAACGTTAGCCATGTCAGCAAACAAGTTAGCTTACCGATCCAGGAGAAAAGTCGCCATTACCGTGTTTTGACGCCGTGGAAAACGTTTATGTAGGTCCATTTAGTGCAGTCTTCAGCTAAATTTACTCCAGTTTTTGCTCTTCTCAGGTCACTCCTCCTCAGAAACGGATAACAATATCTCTAGGGCTCTGAAGCAGCTGCTTCACTCGCTGTATCCACTGTTTCCCCCTGTGCCAGCCTAACTGTGCCCAAAGTACTAATGCCACACAGAGATCGTATTTGGCAACCCGCAATGGCGGCATGTATTGGCTTATAGACGTAAATATAATTCCCTTATCGAACCCGTAAAAATTTATTTTATAATTATTTTTAGGCTAAATATAATTTTTTCTAGTAAATGTTGTACTTTCATTCTGTACTCCCCCCAAACAACCTGTAGAGGTATTATTTATTTTTAAAAATATATAGTTTTTAATAAAAATGTTCCATATTCAACCTTTAATTGCAGCTAGTTGCGGAATAAATACAATGAACTGTTTATGATAAAGGGTTTAAAGTTAAGTGACTACAATTTTTTTTAAATTCATGAATTTATTTCACTCTTTAACCCAACAAAACAATCAGTAAAAACTTGAATCTCAAGCACTTGATTTAAAGAAGCAAGAAGAAAAACATTTTATGCAATCTGCCCTCTCATACAAATTGTTAATTAACCAAACCTGAAATAAAATTTAACTCAAATCCGCAGCAGGCCAACATGCCACTGATTTTCAACAGATACATGTTTTCCACTTCATTTACTATCTGCACATCACCAAAGAGCAAAACAGATTCACCTCATTTATCATACTTTCAGATCAATGTCGCTGAAATCATGTTTTTTTTCTAATCAATCTTTGATTTTAGTTCTTTGGGTTCTATATCTACTCCAACACCTGTTCTGAACCTGCTTTTTAATATATATATATATATATATATATATATATATATATAAAAAAAAAGTTAATGAATTGATTTACTTAATGACTGCATTATCTTATTAATGAGAATTGGTGCGTATAGGTGCAGTTATCGGTACACCTCTGATCTTATCTGAGAACTTTCATGGCACAAGTGGGTAGCCTATATTTTGTTTCCTTTCAATATTAACATTAGTTTGTAAAGTGTATGAAGCATTTTGCCTGGTGTTTAATTTATGATTTTGTTTTTTTTAAATGACTCAGCGATGCAACTCCAACAGCCCACGGAAATTTGACCTACATATCGCAGTCATAAGATACAATAGCCAACGCACTTAAACCGTATCTGTGTCTATTATTACGATAAACGAAGCAAAAGCTTATCGGAAATATTTTCTTCTTTACCTTCATAAAGACAACAACTAGGAGCAGCAGAACTACTGTATCAATCTTTTATCTGTGCGGCAGGGATGTCAGCGACGGGAGGGGGAGAAAGGCCCACGGGCCGGGCTTCCATTGGGGCCCGCGGGCTTGGGGCTCCAGTGCAGGGCTCTAGTGTGATGGTCTGGGGCTGTTTTGCTGCTTCAGGACCCGGAAGACTTGCTGTGGTAAATGGAACCATGAATTCTGCTGTCTACCAAAAAATCCTGAAGGAGAATGTCCGGCCATCTGTTCATGACCTCAAGCTGAAGCAGACTTGGGTTCTGCAGCAGGACAGTGATCCAAAACACACCAGCAAGTCCACCTCTGAATGGCTTAAGAAAAACAAAATGAAGACTTTGGAGTGGCCTAGTCAAAGTCCTGACCTGAATCCCATTGGGATGCTGTGGCATGACCTTAAAAAGGCAGTTCATGCTGGAAAACCCTCCAATGTGGCTGAATTACAACAATTCTGCAAAGATGAGTGGGCCAAAATTCCTCCACAGCACTGTAGAAGACTTGCCAGTTATCGCAAACGCTTGATTGCAGTTGTTGTTGCTAAGAGTGGCCCATCCAGTTATTAGGTTTAAGACTAATTTATAGTCGTCTGTAAAGTGCTCTACGTAGGTTACGGAGAGCCCTCTATGTCGATGGAGAGCCTGTCGGAGAGCCTCTCCGGCTGCACAAAATATTTTTTAAGTGTCCATCACTACATCAAGGGATGACGAAGACGGCAAGGGCTGTGATTGGTCTGCGACTACGTAAACACTAGCAGCGCCATTTTTAAATCGGCTTGCCTACGAAGACGTAGATATGGGTCCAACCGAAGAACGTTTGACTGAAGCAGTGAGGAAATACCAAAATCGCCCCATCGTCTTTATTTTGCATCAAAAGTATCTCTGTTATTCAGCTGCATCAACAACAATAGTCTTTCTCTCTCAGATGGCATCATATGAGTAGGTCAGTCTTGTGTTGCGACCCCTACTTATCGGGCGGGAAATAGCACTGCGTATCCGGCAGCATGACTGAGAACTATGAAGGCTGGAAGGATCTCCATTGCTACGCAGTTGGATACCGCATTACGTAGTCGGAGAAGTATGCTGTAGCCCTTAAGGGGCAATTACTTTTTCACACAGGGCCATGTGGGTTTGGATTTTTTCCCCCCTTAAAAATAAAAATCTCCATTAAAAAACTGCATTTTCTGTTTACTTATGTTATCTTTGTCTCACATTTAAATTTGTTTGATCTGAAACATTTAAGTGGGACAAACGTGCAAAAAAAGTAAGAAATCTGGAAGGGGGCAAACACTTTTTCACAACTGTATAAGTATGTATACATAAATGTATATATATTGCATAATTTTAAATCACGGATAGCTTTCTTTCTTTTTTCTTTTTCAACTTTTTGATATTGATTTGTAAACATGTATTTTATGCTTTATACATTACCTGCAGAACTCTGCAATCAATTAAATCATTAAATTTCAAAAACTAACATTGCAGATTATGGACTTGATGGATCTCTATATCAGTTGTTAATCAGGATTCTTAAAGCTTTCATTTGTAAAATGAAAACTAGATAAATCTATGTTTTACATTGCGTTTCCCATGTATTACAAGTTAGATGTAGTTGTGCAAATTGACCCTAAGATAGATCAGTTAAACCAACAACAACAAATAAAGAATATGCCAACACAAATGGGTTTGTAGCAAATAGCTGCCATTAAAGTGTTTGTTTAAAGAAAATAGAATCCATTTAGCACCTCGTCTAGTCTTTCTTGATTTAGATATGGTGCAGGATTATTATCAAACTTTGATACAGCCCTGGTGCTGTGCTGGATCTCCAGATCTCAAAAAATCAAAAATAACTTTTGATTCCAATAAAGTAATTGTATTTTTATGCTTAACTTTGTTTAGGTTGCTAGAGATCACTAAGAGTGTTCCTGGGTTGTGTGGGTTATTGCATAAACTCTCCATTCTGCTCCTCTTATAGTTGGATTGCTTACAGCTCAAAGTAAATATTGGTTTGAATTGTCTTTATTGTTTTTGTGTTTTTATCATGCTAGGTTGATTATGAATCAGTGGGTGTAAGGCATTATATTTGTTGCGGGTCAATACACTAATAAACCTTTATTGTGTAAGCCTGTAGAGTCATATAAATGCTGAGTCATTTGTTGCATACAGTGCATTTATTTATCAGCACTGATGTTTGTGTGCAAACAGAACATATTAGAGGCAGATCTATTAAATGTGTATAATAAACATAAAAACTCTCTCTCCTTCTCTTCTCAGCTGTCAGCTGAACCGACCGCCTGGTTGTAAACACAGTGGTGCAAGCAAATTCCAGCATTGAGCAACTTCGAGGAAGCTGTTTCTGGAATAGACCATCCATCAACTCTCCCTTCTCCATTCCAAAGGGCTCGGTGTGATACTTTTGGCGTTTGTGGCACTTGACGCTCTTCTTCCCCTTCAGGGTCAACAAGATTTCACTGCCTTCTCTTCAGTATCTGACTCTGTGAGGTCCCATCCAAACTGTTGACCTCCTTAGTCAGTTTTAATTGTTGTAGTAGGCTAATCACTCTTCTGATATTGAAGCAATAAGTTAAATCAGTTGCCCAATTTAAATTCATCCTTTGGGAACATATGAGTTTCTTCAATGAGGACATTTGAGCAATCTGAGAAAATGTAGTTGGAGAAAACTTTCAAAGATTATCCAGTAGACAAAAGAGACATGGTGCCATTTTTCTTCTCCCTTCAGGAATGATTACCAAGTCGACATCGCTGAGGAGTGGAAAGAAAAACAGTTTCATAGCCAAGACAAACAAACAGTTGAACTAAAGAAGTTTACCTTCAGTCTTAGTTTTAATTTTCATGAAACATTATTGGCTGGTTCTGCAGAGTTAACCCTTGAACAAACCCAGCGGAATACTTTTCCCCGAATATTTTCACCATGTTGGAACTGCGATGCGCAACAGTGCAGCCAGCCATGAATGGCAGCTCACATAAAAGATTCTGGTGATGGCATAATGAGCCGTATGGCTGGACTCAAGTACTGAACTAAACAAGAAAGTCTTCATAAAAAAAAAAAAAAGGACTTTCACTCAGATAAAAATTAGGCATACCCAGGAGAAGGAGACCTGGGAGCTTCTTTTTTTTTATCTACTCGCCCATCACCTCAGTTTAGATACTTTTATTTTACCCATGCCTGCATGTGGTGCAAGGATGCCCCATAACACTGTTCGCTGTTCCTGAGAAAGAGATTGAGGAGGAGAAAGGGTTAATAGGAAATGACAGAGTGCCTGACAGAATGCAAGGCGCTGGTGACTCCATCCACGCGCAATGGTCACCGCGTCTTCAGCTACACGCTGGAGAGCCACACGTCGGCTGCCTTCGCCATCATGAACGAGCTGCGTCTTGAGCGGCAGCTGTGCGACGTCACGCTGCGGGTGCGCTACAAGGACCTGGAGGCGGTGGATTTCGTGGCACACAAGGTGGTGCTGGCCTCCTCCTCCCCTGTCTTCAGGGCTATGTTCACCAACGGGCTGAAGGAGTGCGGGATGGAATTGGTTCCCATTGAAGGGATTCACCCCAGGGTAAGTCAAAAAGATTGATCAAATAAGAATGATCATAGCAACTGCTTTTTATTCACAATGTAAGTTTTGAGTTTTTCTGTTTTCTGGAAGTTTGTTTTTTTTTCCCAATCTGGACCTATTTTCTAGCATGAAATACTGTATGTTCAATATGATATTTACTTGTTATGGTGTCACAGTAAAAAATGTCTGTAAATAAAGACGAATCACCACAAAAAAGCCACTTGGAGCTCGCAGAGGGGGTCCGACAAATGTTTCGTAACAAAACATTGGTGAAATGAAGGGGTTTGTGGCAGATAATGCCTTATTTAGAGGCTGCGCGCGGTTGCCCACATCCATTATATGGGACATACGCTGATCTCGAATGGATCTAAATATCTCCCGATGGAATTTAAGTTGCACCAAAACTGTCTGGGTGAGTAAATGAACATATTTCACGCTAGAAAATGGGTCCAGATTGAAAAAAACTGAACCTCTCCTTTAAGAGCAAATGAAAAATTCTGCTGGTATGATGTGAAACAAAAGCTTGTAGTTGCATTTAATTGCAGAGACAATGTAACACTGTAATGTTTTGGTTTGGACAGGTTATGATTTGGAATGGGGATGTCACGATTACATATTTTCACAATTAATCACAGTATTAAATGTCATTTTCCATAAGCAATTATGCATCCCAACTATATTTATATATCGGTGTATTTCACACACGGAACAAAGATGAGCCCTCCACGTGTTGCTGCTTGCGTTGCTTTGTTTTCATTCCATGTGAGTTGTAGAAAAGGTGTGGTAGAGTGGGAAAGTATGGCAGAGGAAGAGTTCTTCCCCCCCAAACATACAGATTATGCTATCCTTGTTAGTTTTCTTTGGTTATAGAAAAAAAAAGCAAGGTGTCATTGTGGACTGGCAGCCTGCAAAGCAGGACATAAACTTGCAGTGAAAGGAGGAATTTCATTAAATATGTGTCACCACTGCAAGATGACAACTCAGCTTTGCAAAGCAAAATTGAAAACACAGTAACTAGGTTAAATGACATGAACGTCTACCTGTTTTTGCAATTTTGTGTACAACTATGGTTGGACTTGCAACGCAGAATGGTGGCGAGTTAAGCAGCTTTCACTAAAGATTGCATTGTACAGATGGAAAACAGCAAGTCTCAAATGCTTTTTTGACCAAACAGTTTTGCTGTTTAAGCATGGTTTACCTGGCATAAACACTTTTTTGTTTTAAGTCATCAGTATGAAATATTATTAGTATTATTGTTGTTATCCAGTATATTATAGATTTCAGACAGCATTTATCTGTCCACTCTAGTTTAAAAGAAATGTTCAGAGCCTTTTATAATGTAGTTTACAGAAAAAAGCCTCCAAAAGTCCACAGCCTGTAGTCTTTACCATCTGTTTTTTTATGAAAGAAATCCAGAGTAAGTTTGTAGTATTTATTTATTGTTAACAGAGCAGAGGTGATTTAGTTCAAATGGGACTTTTTGATGCTGACATTATTTTGTTGGCATCAAGACTTGTATGAATTAAACTTAAAGACCTATGAGGAGTGTTCATGTGATTTTACATATTCACAGTGTTAGGAAATTATTGTATAGTAATCGTAATAATTGTGTGGGTTTTTTTTTTTTTTTTTGTTCTCTCTCTTATAGTACCAAGACAATCTATAATCATGATATCCCTAGTTTAAAGTGATTTTAGGTTAGACCAGATAGAGCATGATTGATGTATACAGTATATTTTTAAATTGTTACTATATTAGATTTTAATCTATTTGTTCCCTCCTGGGATAAATGGGAAAAGTGGAGACCCCTTTAGTATTTCTCTCTCCTCATAACTTTTTCTTTCTTGATTTAATCTCAGGTTATGGACAGACTGATAGAGTTTGCCTACACAGCCAGCATCTCTGTGGGTGAAAAGTGCGTCATCCACGTGATGAATGGTGCCGTCATGTACCAGATAGACAGCGTGGTTAAGGCATGCTGTGATTTCCTCGTCCAGCAGCTTGACCCCAGCAACGCCATCGGCATCGCCAGCTTTGCTGAGCAGATTGGTTGCACAGAGCTCCACCAGAAGGCCAGAGAATACATCTATATGAACTTCAGCCAGGTAAGCTCGAAGCAGCATCTGTAATGAGGGTAATGAGATCTGTTTTATTTACCACTAAATCATAAAGTTTTTGTTCAAAAATAATTATTCTCATTGTCTTTGAATGAACAGAAGATCTGCAGCATGTAAAGGAAAGTTTTTGTAAATTTGTGATTAATCCTAGTTTGAACGAAAAGCTCTGCTTTCTCTTCAGCTCAGGAGAAATGCATGTTAATTCAAAAAAGTGTGACAGGTTTATACAGCTTTATTATAAACATACATTATAAATATAGCTGGACTTACCTGAAATCAAAGACTTAACTTTACTATTTACAATAGGTTTAGAACCTGAGCGCTATGTATGTTGTTTTGTAGGTAAACGCTGTTTCACTTCCTCCACTGAGGCTTGTGTTTTCTGACTTGTCTGCCTCAGGCCTGTGTGCGATGAGAATGCAAGCTATGAGTCACTGAGAGTGAGTGGGTCTGTCTGTGGTTGAAGCATACCTAGCTGCTGAGATGACTGTACAGGGCAGAGTAAATGAAATGAAAGAGCAGCCTCAAACATTTTCTCAACATGTCAATGGTATTATGGTGGCAGACATCTTTCAATCAATAACTTGACTTCCCTCCTGTGTAAATATCCCAGGCCAAAGACTGTGGCCCAATAAAATGACCAGATCAATTTCTAACCCTGGGTCCATCCAGCTGTGCATAAAACCACAGCAAGTCTTTCTGACTGAAAGTAGCTAGCCTTTTATAAAAGAATATTCTATTTCCTGCAAGTAAATTCATATAAAAGTGATGTGATGTGTGAAATGTTTGCTGTTCTGGAGATTTGTTCAGAAATGTATTATGACTGTCAGAGCAAGAAGCCAGATTTCCACGGTATTTAGCCTGCGTGTTGGTCCAGATAAATCTTATCTTGTTGTTGTGCTGTCTCCTAATAATCCTTATAATCATTTGACCCAAGTGTCACATGCAAAGAAGATGTGAATTCTTGCAAGAGCTGGATTTATTACCTCCACCAAGGAGGTAATGTTTTTCGGTAGCGTTGGTTTGTCCGTCTGTCTGCCTGTCAGCAACTTTACGGAAAAGCGCTGGATGGATTGAGCTTAAAATTTTCACCAGCCATGTGCCTCAGCCCAAGGACGGACCCATTAAATTTTGGTGGTGATCCGGATCACCTGCTGGATCCAGGACTGTTTTGAAAGATTCTTTATCATTGTGAGATAGGCTGTGTTGGAAAGGCTGTTGATGCGGTGTGAGCGCCCCCTTGTGGCAGAAGTGTGCAGCTGCACATGATGAAACTGAAACTTATGAAAATAAAACTTATGAGCAGCAGTGAGTATGAGGAGAGAAGACTGTTGGACAGACTTCTAGCTTCTACTATGATCCAGAACACACACACATGAGGGAGCTGAGCTGCTTCACTGAGGTCTGCGCTCTCAGAGTGCTTTTCTAGTTTTAACTGGATTTTGATGTCATTGGGAATTTAGAACAACTCTTTGCTTACAGTTCTGCATGAGAAGGGGGTGCAGGCTCTTTGTTGGACAAGCAACAATATGCGATGTTGCCATTTGATGATGGCCCCAAGCATCTTTCCTTGCATTGTTATCAGCATATATGGATGTTTTAAAAAAAAAAATGGGGATTTGCGTGCGGTTGGCCAGCCAATTTTTAGTCTGTGTCTGTTTACGGTCATTATTTTTGATTATAGCAAACACAACTAACACAAGATGAACTATTCATTACTTGAATTTTTTTTTTTTATTTTAGATAAAATGTTGCTCATTTTGTGAGTAAGTAGAAAACATCTTAGGTTTATTCAGACATTACCATTCTGATAGTTTACAGTTTAACTGATTGGCCCAAAATATTTAAGAAGTGAACCAGATTAATTAAGAAAGAGAGTAATTAATAGATGCAGGCAGCCCTACACCACACATTTATTTGATTTCCAGCATTTAGATCCATGAGAATATTTTTTATTTAATTTTAGTAAGTTAGTTGTTTAAATCTCAGCACTTGAAGGACAAAAGAAGTCATTTTAAAGATTGTCTTATTGTGGTGTTTCAGATCGCAACGCAGGAGGAGTTCTTCAACTTGTCCCACTGCCAGCTGGTCAACCTCATTAGCCGCGATGAGCTCAACGTGCGCTGCGAGTCCGAAGTCTTCCAGGCATGTGTGGCCTGGGTGCGGTATGACCGAGAGAACAGGCGTCCGTATGTCCAAGCCTTACTTCAGGCTGTCCGCTGCCATTCCCTCACCCCCAACTTCCTCCAGGCCCAGCTCCAGTCTTTGGACTGGGATCCACAGTGTAAAGACTACTTGGCCCAGATCTTCCAGGACCTCACCCTCCACAAACCCACCAAAGTCATTTCTTGCAGAACTCCCAAGGTGCCACAGCTCATCTACACTGCTGGGGGTTATTTCCGTCAGTCTCTCAGCTACCTGGAGGCCTACAATCCCTGCACGGGGGCCTGGCTGAGGTTAGCGGACTTGCAGGTACCCCGCAGTGGTCTGGCAGCCTGCGTGATCAGTGGGCTTTTCTATGCTGTTGGTGGTAGAAACAATGCGCCTGATGGCAACATGGACTCCAATGCTTTGGACTGCTACAATCCCATGAACAACTGCTGGCTGCCGTGTGCTCCTATGAGTGTTCCCAGGAACCGAATTGGGGTTGGCGTCATCGATGGCATGATATACGCTGTTGGTGGTTCACATGGCTGCATTCATCATAATAGTGTGGAAAGGTGAGTCAATTTAGCACCTAATAGAAGAGGCCGATATCACTCTTATTTATTTTTTATGCATAAATAGCATTATTGATGTAAAGCCACTGCTGAATTATTTCCTGCTATCACATTTGTATGGTTACAGCTTGGTTAAAAGCAAATCTGCTGCTCCGCTTTGATTAACAGTCCTGTCAATCTGAAATGATATGATTGAGTATGTTGGTGTTTCTGTGGTTTGCCTCAGTTCAGCGGATATTTATAGTACAGACTTAAGTTTTGATCTGTTGACTGTCTGAGGTCAGTATGTCCTGCAAAAAAAGGAATCAGGTAGCTTCCTGGAAATTATCTGCCAACGCTCAGCTTCCTGTAATTTATTTTTAGCTTGTGCAAAGCTGTCATGACGATGTTTTAATCTACAAGGAAATGAAGTAGTGTTATAAAATTTAGTCAGAGCTTAGAATAATGCCATGTTTCCAGTGAGGTTTTTTGGTTTTTTAACTTTGACAGCACTTTTCAGTCACTTAAAGCAAGACCCTTTCTCCAGTGTATATTAAACAAACTAGGATGAGTCCACATTTTTTTCTTTCTTTTCAGAAACTGCTTAAACTTCGAGTTTTACTTCGAGTAGCATAGTCCTGGTTCTTGTAAAAATAACAGTATCTGTGTTCAGCCACTGTTTGATGGCAATATTTAGGAATCTGTTGGGTCTGTTTACACGTTCCCCATGATTGTTAGTGCAGGTTTTTGAGTATGTGAATGACTTTGCCCGACCATGGACTTTATTCCACAACCACTTAGGTTATATATTGTACTGTGAATTTGATATATAGTCTTAATTCAAGGCTGAAAATTTAGCCAAACTCTGTCTTCAGTCTTATAGTGAAAAGTTAACCGCAATCTGAGTGGAAGTGGGACATGCCAAACCTGTCTGAATGCTCTCTTAATGACATCAGAGAAAAACATGTGACCTTCCACAGAAGAAATGTAAAAAAAATACTGAGAAATAAATCTGTGATACAACAACAGCCGGTCTGTAAATGAAACTAAGAACCCAATGAAAACTTGTCCCTAATATCCTCCTGGCTGATTATGAACAAGGAAATTAGGCCAAGAAGTGGATAAATAATGCTTTTTAAAAAAAATGTATTTATGAATTTTTGAGGTCTAATAAAATGGAAGAAATTATTGGTTATTGCCAAGTAGAACCTAAAGAATGAGTTTAAAGTCAACAAAATGTATTTTAGAGTTTTTGAGGATGCACGATGTTGGAATTTTGGCCAATATCCAATATGCCGATATTTTAAAACTCATGTGGCCGATATCGATACTGATATTAGAGCTGAAAATAAATTATGTAATATTCATTCCTTGTGCAAAATTAGAAAAATACCCCGACTTGTGTTATGTATACCTAGTCAAACTTTATTACAGTTGTTCAAACAAAACTAACAGGATATGTGCATTATATCCCAGAATAACCTGGATTTTCTTCCCCTGAAGACAAAAAAAAAAAAAAGAAAAACAGAGGATATTTGGTTATTTACACAAATGGCTATGTATAAACTCTGTTCACAGAGGACATTCTAAAAGAAACTGTCTTTAGAAGTTTTAAGTCTGTAAAAAATAAGTTTTTGAAGGAGAAGTTTTTGGGGTTTTTTAGACTTGAGAAACAGCGGCCTGATCGGTTAAATATTGTTGGGGTGGCCGATGTCTGATACTTTTAACGCCAATATTGGCCGATACCGATGGGGGGCCGATTAAATCGTGCATCCCTGAGAGTTTTATTATGAAACTGATCAATCAGGTAGAGTACGTGACAGACAGTACAGCTTTTCTGGTCTACAAGCTCAAAGAATCTTTTGGCTGCACATCATTTATAGGACGAAGAAATGAAGGTCTCAGCGTACATACAAACAGTATTTAAGGCAAAAGCTATCTGTGCATTATTCTCCTATCTGGTAGAAGGCCTGGTTCTTTGTTGTCCTCCTGAGTAAGAGTGAGACATCTTTGCAATGTCAGCAACAATCATATCTTAGCATGCGTCATATGTACAAAGTGAAAGTATTAATGTTCACAACATATCAAACACATTGTATGAGCCAAAAATTTGATCAACCTCGACAATAGTAATGCACCTATATGCTGGAGAAAATGAGCAAAGCAGAATCCAAACCATCAGCATTTCTCCTAATATCATACTCTTATCAAATATTATTAGGGAAACATGGCAACTGTTCATTTTCAACTGTCACATGCACCATAAAGAAAAACTTAACAGAGTATATTCCTCAGTGGAAATGGTCATAAGGAAAAAGCTTGATGTTTAATGTATTCATAAAATCACAAAAGATATTTAAAGAAAGGAGAAAAATTAATTGTCCATTAAACATGATTCTTTCTCATCCTAAGTTGGCTTCTTCTTTTTCTTGTACATTTAAGTAAGCAGTGTATGACTATAATGTATACAGCTAGAGTATGTAGAAAACACCTTTTGGAAGTGGACATTTTAAAAAGGGGAGGAAAAGATTAAATGTCAGCCTTTTTTGTGTTTTTCCTTCTCAGGTATGATCCAGAGAAGGACCAGTGGCAGCTGGTAGCCCCGATGTTGACGCGGCGTATAGGTGTGGGTGTTGCTGTTATTAACCGGCTGCTTTATGCAGTGGGAGGGTTTGACGGTGCCAACCGGCTCAGCTCCTGTGAATGCTACAACCCTGAGAGGGATGAGTGGAGGACCATGGCCCCCATGAACACTGTGCGGTCTGGAGCTGGTGAGGAGAAATTTAAAATATGTTAAAGTTTGAGAAAACTAATCAGCTGTTTGTGCCAGTTTCCTTTGTTTTTAGAAGATGTGGTTTGTCTTGACTCATTCAGACTGAAGGTTTTTATGAAGATAAAAGGAGATCCTCTCCGAGTTCTAAAGTTTTACCAATTGACACATCATAGACAAGGATGGTCCCTGCCAACACTTGAAATTTGCTAATCTCAGTCATTCAGCTGCCATTTATTTAATGAAAGCTTAACCATTTGATCCTAAACAACAGGACATTTAAAACTCTCCATTGTTGCAAGTGATGTCCTGTTTCATTTCTTACTTCCTCTTATTAGAATACATTTAATTCAAATGTGCCGATATAATAGACATTATCTTAAAACACTCAAGTATCCTGTATGTCTGAAAGATGGTCTTTATATCAAGATATCTAGTTTTTAAATGAACTAACCTTTGTGTTATTTTAGGTGTGTGTGCACTTGGAAATCACATCTTTGTGATGGGCGGATATGATGGCACAAACCAGCTGAACACAGTTGAGCGCTATGATGTGGAAACTGATACGTGGAACTTTGCTGCCTCCATGAGGCACAGGCGCAGCGCTCTTGGAGTCACTGCCTTACATGGACGCATCTATGTATTAGGTGAGTACTAACTAGAAACTTTCAGTTTGAACAAAAGTACTAAACCAAGATATGTATTGGATGAATTCTGCAGTAATGATTATAAAATAATCCTGTTATGATTCAGTGTCTGAGGTCATAAAGTGTAATCTGTTCTAATGTTATAAGGCCACCAAAAGTATTTTCTGATTGTGACCTGAAAGAGAAAAAAACATTTGTCATCTCAGAAGACCTCCACTCATATAGTGTGAATAATGACAAAGCTTCTATATTGTACATATAAATTTGAACTGTCACGTCCTGCATTGACATTTATTTTAAATTGAACTGTGTGAAATTAATTCAGATCAACTGTTTAACATGGTCCATCCTAATATCTTCTTGGTTTTAAGTCTGTATGTTGGTTAAACTCATGTCAGACTGGGGAAAATAAGGAAAACAAACTGTGTTGTAAGTAGTGTTGTCAAAAAAATCAATTCTCAGATACTAATCGATTCTAAAAAATTAGTATCTGGTCAGATATTAATTAGCTCGGGTATCGATATTTAAATGCCACTTCGGCGTCTGCTTAGTCTCGAAAGGATCAGCCGCCTCTGCCATTTTAAACAGGCACCGCTGCGAGCATCCCCTCCAGTACAGCATCTCTCAGGAGGACCCATTGTTTACAGTGTGGCTGACTAAGCAACTTTAGACCTCTCAGTTAACTTTTTTTGTTTCAGCAAGTGACAAGCGATAAATCTAGTGTTGCTGGAGACTCATGCAGACTGACGTGAAAACGCGTATCGTTTACTCTTCTCAACGAACCGCAGGTGCTACCGCAGGCCCCGCCCCCTCATAGAAGCGCGAGCTTCGTGCTGCAGCAGCATCTCACGCAGCTTCACCCCAACTAGTTTCTGTTCTATTGTTTACTTGATTTTGGTGTCAAGTATTGTGAAGAAAAGGACACATAAATAAGTACACTAACTGGTGGTTGAAGTTTTTAATTTGTGTCTTCTTAATCACAGTGAGCAGTTAGAGACTGCATCTCTGTACAAAAGTAGATCTTATAAATAATTTAAAGCAAATCTGCCTGGCACAACACAGCAGTAAGATGCCCATTCTGCTGCTATGATGCTGGACAGGACATGTTAAAAAAAATAATACTAATAATAATTTATTTTCCATTTTTAAGGCCTTTTCTCATATACAGTATATTCATATATTTTTGTTGTGTTTGGATTGTTATTTTATTTTTTTAATTTATTTTTCCCCTTCAGTATCGAAAATAGTATCGAGTATCAACCACCATCTTTAGTATCGGTATCGAGAATGAAATTTTAGTACCGTGACAACCCTAGTTTTAAGTATGTGTTTGATATATACATATATATGTATATATATATATATATATATATATATATATATATTATAAAGCAGCCTCCAAGTGCCACATATCAGAAAATGCTAAATCAAGTCTGAACATTACTAACAAGAATACAAAACATATTTCAAAGTTTGTTTTTTTTCATGCACTAAAACTATGTAAAAATGTTGAAGCGCCATGTGAAAACTAACTAAGACCCTACTGCCTTCGAATAATAATGAAGGGACTATCAGCCAGGTGCTTATTAACTGATCAACAGCAGATGATCATACTTATAAAAGCAGAACTTTGCTAGTCTGAAGCATTTAGGTAGGTGTTCGTACAAGGAGAAACTATATCGGCAATGATCTAAGGGAGGCAACTGCTTCTACCCGTGAATCTGGGGAGGAGTCTATCATTCTATAGTGAGGAGGATTTTCTCAAGTGGGAAAACATTTAAGATGGCTGCCAGAAGCATGTATAAATATACAAATAAATATATGAGCCATGGGGCAAGAGCTCCTCTTGATATCCTGTGTTCATTCATTTTATTTCTTTAATTACAGGGAGCTGATTCTGAATATGCGTTTTCTTCAGCAGGGCCACTTGCACTTACTTCACGTGACCAAATGATGTGGGAAAATTGCATGACGATGCAATTACAAAATTGCGCTTATAAAAATTGCAATTTAATCGAAAATGCGATCGATCATTCAGCTCTAGTATGAGATACATGGCAAGTCAGTCTGGGTTCCCTCCATTGGGAAGTGATTTCCACTCCGGTAACAAATTGACCGGACCAATCACAGGCAGGACTTCACGACACGTATTTTTCACTAAATTATTTCTTTAACCATAAACAGTCAGAATGGCGGCTTGCTATTACTTTCTGTGGTAACGTTGCTTTGAATGTTATACATTTGATGCAGATATTATGAAGTATATTTGCGTCAATAAAGATTACTTATTGTACCAGGTTGTACTAAAAGAACTTTGGTTGGGAATTTAACACAAACTTGCACGTGCAAAGTCTAAAAGTGAAACACTATTATGCTTCACAGGAGGTTACGATGGCAACACTTTCCTGGACAGCGTGGAGTGTTACGATCCAGAGCAGGACACCTGGTCGGAGGTGACGCACATGACATCGGGGCGTAGCGGTGTGGGAGTGGCTGTTACCATGGAGCCCTGCCAAAAGGACCTGCCGCAGTGTCAGACGTCTGAGAGGGAGAGAGATGCAGCATCGCCGGCTGGTCAGTCTGCCAACTCTGGTTTTGTCACCAGCGGACCCTTTGTCAAAGGCACATGAAGTTCGACACCAGAAGTTGTCACCTTCGCTCCAGAACTCCGCTCTGAACCAAGCTGAAATGCCACGCCCTGCCTCGCTGACTCTAGAAGTGGGGGGGAAACCTATAAGTAGTATTTCCTTCTCAGTGCACTGCTGATATGAGGTGGTGAGAGTTAACAGCACTAACTATCCAAACATGACTCTCAGTCAGTCCAGTTTCTGATTAATGTGTTTGTGCTATAATGTGACAGAGCTCAGCTCATCTGCATGTTCACATCTGGCACTTATAGCCCTCAGACCATCTTCTAGAAAAGGGCTTAAAACTAAGAAGGTCATTTTATTGTATTTTGTTTCATTTAAATCTGCTGGGAGAGGAAAATACTAGTTCATGGCAAGAAAAGTAGCACCTGTCTGTATAGGCAGTAGGTTCATAAGTGCCATTACAGTTCCTGTTGGTGTTAAAGTTATCAGTATGTTGTTGAGGGGCCCACAGACTCAGACCAGGTGTAAAAACTGGTGAAGATAATCCAGATGGTCACCTGAACGACAGTGGGCTGCATGAAAGAACATTTAGTTCTTTTTCTATCTTAAACCCTCTGTTTTTTTCTTTTTGTTGTTGTTTTCTTGGAGTTTCTTTCCTGCAGATTTTGCTTTCAAGGGCACACATGTTCCAGCTCTCAGAGATTTACAATATCTGCTGCAACAAGTGCAAAAGAATTTCACATACAAAAGCTTTGGGTCTTGATGCTGCAAATCATTAGTTTTATAGTAAACATAGCAGTCTTCTGAAGTGTTGCTTGTGATTTTTTTTTTTTTTCTTTTTAATATTTGTTTTGTGGCAGCAAGTCCCAGAAAAATGTCCTGCCTTCTATGCATGACTGTTATGGGAGTCAAAGGAACCTGACACTCAGTTGCTAGTTCACCAAGTACGCATTGCTGAAATTGACAGTCCTACAATACATTCCACTTTCTAAAATGTTTTTTCTTTCCATCTACTCTAGACATTATGCACACAGGTGTTCTATAGTTTTGTCTGGCTGTGAGTGAAATAAAAGCTAAAATAAAGTAGACAAAATAAGTGGATAAACACTTGTTTGTATAACCCACTTCAGTTTAACATCACACACTGACCCTCTAAATCAGGGTTACTCAAGTCGGTCCTACAAGAGCCGCAAGCCTGCAAGTTTTCAATGTCTTCCCAGATCCAACACACCTGACTTAAATGGATTGGATGGATTATTCTACACCGCAAACATTTCCAGCAATGATCACATATTGCAGCCCTCATGAAGTTGGGATGTGTGCGGGACTGGCGACTGAATGCATGTTTCCGACGCAGGAGGTGATGTGGATAACTTTCACCACCCACAGCAGCAATAATATGACCATACATTGCAGCTACTGGTACATGCAGCTTGAGAACAAATCTGTCTACAAGTGGTTCTTGCATGGAGTCCATTGTCTCGACTTCAAGTGTGGGTACAGGAGATGCAGGGCTTTCATGTAACTGCATTATAACAGCAGTGTCCTTTCACTGATGAGTTCAGAAAATGTGAAATATTCGGGAAAAAAAAATTTGGGCAAAATTTTGCCTTTTGTCTCCTCAGGCTCTCAGAGAATCTGGTTTGATTGTTGTGCAAAGCACGATTTATGATGAAGAAATTAGTTTTGATGGCGTTTAGAGGAAATATTGTAGCGTTAGAAAACCTGGATTCAAACATCTCACTGAATGTGTTTTTATATTAAATACGGTAACCACTGACAGACTTAAGATCACTTCACCTGCAGACTTTTCCTTTTTGTTTTCATATCCGAGAGACCTCAGAAACATAAGTGACCATGTTTGTGCATTAGTGTTCAAATACTGTATACTAATGACAAAAACTTGCTTAAATAAGTGTATTTGTAACAGCAATTTAAGCTACAAAAGTTTTTAAGAGATGTTTTGTACATTGATAATCTAAGAAGTCTTGTACAGAATTCCAGAGTTCATTTTTTTATTTATTTGTTCGGATCCTTTTTGATTTTCTTGTTGCTTTAAACTGACATCAGCTTTGTATTGAATCTGACTCTTGGTGTAGTGTTTTTGGATAACCAGCATGCTTTGGAACTAAGTGAGAATGCCTGTTAATGCTAATTTTGGATGTTTCTTAATGAACAACAACAACAAAAAAAGCTTCACCTTGAAAGAGATTTTTCTCTCTACAGTCAGTAGTTGGAATGGAAATTAGAATATGTAAAGTCTGCTTTGTACATTTTTTTTTCCCAGCAAACAAAAGCAAAAACATAAATATGTTTCTTGTACTGCTGTAGTATTGTTTTTTATTCTATTTTTTTCCCTGTCATTCTTCCCCCCCCCCACCTTCTACCCACATCTGCCTGATTTGATATGAGGGTGCAGGTAAACCTGAAAATATTTGGACATTTGCACGATTACATTTTAGTTTATTACTTAAGAAAAACTGTAGAGGGCATTTGCCTCAAGGTTTAGAAATCGTAATTAATGGGAATCTACAACACGCTGTCAAATGAGCTCATAAGACAAAAAAAAAATCCACCATAAAGAGAAGGCAGGAACACAAGGAGTTCAAATACACATTTAGGTGCATTCACAAAAGTCAATTCAAACAGGTCTGGACCTCTGCAGAAGCCAATAATGGTGGATCACAAATAAAAATGTGCTCACATCCATCCAAAGGAAAAACTACAAACAACTACTACAAAATCTACCATTTACAGATGTTTCATCATGCAAATCATTCATAAGGCTCATGGAGACCAGATCAGAGTAGACTGTCAAAAAGCCTGAGCTGTGCTGAAACAGCACTTTCATGATATGAAACACACGTAGGCTGGATGAAGGCATCAGCATGCATGGCTTCTACAGTAATGGCATTGGGCCACCCACGTTTACAGTATTAATGATCTGATAGAAGAAGCTACATGCGTGTAGTGAGATGTGCGCTTAAATTCAGCCTAATGCGGTAAATCCTCACAGTAAGAAGGGAAATGGCCTAAAAGCAGTCCAGGATTTTTTTTTTTTATTATTATTTTTTACAGAGGTGTTGCAGAGGTGGTATATGTTCAAGTCAAGTCAATTAGTTAAAGCAACCCTTACCGATGTTGCATTCTTACACTATTTTTCTAACAGGGTAAAATGCTATGAATGAGGTAATGGAACTCTAAAATACAAGACAGACCCACCATTAATCAAAATAAAATATTATTCCAATCTCTAAATATTCAATGAAAACTCCAACCAATCCTTGAAGTGGGGTGCACCTCTAGGATTGTCCAACGGACCTGCCTGTCAGACCTTTGCTTCTGCATTGGGAGGTGGAGGGAATAAGGGGGTGTGTCTTAGGAGTGAGGCGGGACTGTTTATATTCAAATTATCTTGCTGTGCTTTCTGAAATGCAAGATCGGTAAAGGTTGCTTTAAGCTGATGGAGGTGCATTGCACAAAACAAACTAAAGCTGGATCTTCAAACAGCTGATGAAAGTTGCCACTGTGATGTCATTAATAGGAAATGAGTTATTGATAGTGTTCTGTGGCAAAATACAACCAGATGAATATCTTTAAATCCTTTTTTTTCTCTCAAAAGAAAGAAGAAGTCTGCCCACATGATCTGTGGTATTGGCAAGGTCCAGACAGCTGCAGCTCACTGAATATTCTCTTTTTTTTTAAGATCATGCAAGTTTATCTCCTTAAATCCCCTTTCTTCTTTATTCTGATGCTCAGTTTGAACTTCAACAAGTCATCTAGACCATTTCTACATGATTAAATGCAGTGAGTTGCTGCCATATGATTGGCTGATTAGATACTTGAGTTAACAAGCAACTGAAACTGATGAATTAACAAGTTTATTGCTGGACCTAATTTTGTGCCATATTTGCATGTTGGTGTTATAAGTAATAATGGCCTCTAGAGGGAGCTAAAGCTCCTTACTGGCTAAAAACCTGCTTCCACGTTAAACTGAAACAGTCCAGTACTGTCGGTTTAAATTTAATTAAAGACATAAGTGACCAGTGGTCTTGTGATTTTTTTTTCTTCTTTGATAATGTGGTAGTGAGTAGGTATGCTGTTAAATGACCATGAATGCTGTGAACACATTTAATTTCATGGATGAACCTGGCGGGTGGATCACCCAGACCATTACTACATTACCCAAAAGCAAAACATCCCTCATTATGTGGAGCCACGTAAAACGGTATTAAGACATCATCTGTAAAACTAGGCCATCTGAGCTGTAATATCTACTCATTTAGCTGAAGAATGATCTGTCACAAATATAGTACTATACTGTAATTTTCATTTGTACGCTCTCCAATAATTCTTATCATAAAAGATATAGATTCAGCCTGAGATTAAGTAAAAAAATAACTTCAGATTCAATTAGCAGACCTATAAATCTTATATATGGTCCTATGATCAGCCAGGTTTAATTTGAATATCTCAAGAAAAAAGGTTGGGGGTGGACAAGTTATTATTGGAAAGCCTTATTAGATAAACTTAGCACAAAAACTAAGGAAATCTGTGTTTGGTCGATTATTTTTCCTCTTCTTCATTAGTTGGAGTTGTATTGTACGTCACTGGAAAGTCCGGTTCATCACCTTTACAAGAGGTATGACTTGTTTGGATCGTGTCCCAGTGGAACGAGCAACACAAAGTGTGTGTACAGTGACTGTGGAGGAGATCACTCCCATCCTGGGGTATGAAGTTGGGTCCCATATTTTGGAGATGGTGGCAGGGGTAGGTCTCAAACTTTTTTAGGCAGGCCTTGAAAGGGGTGGCACATGTAAAATGAGACCCTTTTACTAATGGTCAAGATTTTAGAATGTGGTGGTCATCTGAGGTAAAAGCAAACAGTCAGTACAGCAGTTGTTGCCTATGGATGAGCTGGCATTTTATGGCTTTAATCACTCTTGCACAAATATTTATAATTTATTGATAATGATGAAATCTTACTTTGATTCGAATGTCAAGTCTTATTAGTTTCTTCATTCTTGGCCGATAGTTGTCACATCTGGTCGTTTTATGGCATTTATGTCCTCTCCATAAAATGTAAACAGTTCGGACAGACAACACCCCCAATGACAATAATCAAGATGATGCTGTCTCAGTGCTTCATTATGATCTAGAACAACTTAACCTCCTGAGACCCGAGCTTTATTTTTTTGTGCATTTTTATTTCTTTCATGATATTTGAAGAGTACCATAATAACCACATATATAAATTTTGTCTTTGTACAATAAATAGTTTCTGAGAAATAATACGTCCTCATAAGTGGACAGTGGGTCAATGTTAATAGATAAAATTACAAAGTCATCAGAGTGGAACAATGAATGAAGCTCCTGTTTCCCTCCACAAAGTAACTAACACTAAGTGTAAAATGTAACAGAACAATTAAGTTGTGATTTCAGTCCAAGAAAATATCACATTTCACCCTGCAAAACTAGACTTTGCTGTACAGCCCTTTCCTTTACATCACACCACATTAGATTATTCAGGTTGAGAAGCTCAGGAAAGCTGCAAAAATAGCTAATGTAATGGAGACGTCTCAATATCCAGATGAAGAATTACAGAAGTTCTCACATTTGACTGACTTATTTGACTCATACCACAAATAAAAGTGAACTTATGTATTTCAGCACAAACCCTCTCTGATGAAAAGTATAAGCAGACTTTTATGCTTATGCATGACAAGGAGAACAAAATTAAGTACTTTTCCCCCACAATTTTCATATTCAGATGTATTACCATTTTATTTTTCAATTTTTGCAACTGCTATTGGATTTGGGATCTGATGCTCCACTAAGGATTTACAGTTGAAGCAGAATTTCTTACTTTGTTTCTAAAAGCTCTGGAAGGTATTTTGCAAACTGTGGCATGAAAGATGCTTTTATTATTATTTTTTTTTGTTTTGTTTTTATGGTCCATTTCCTGTTCTTGAGAACTATCATTACTATTACACCTGACCAAAATTACCTGAGACACCATCATGCAGAATTCAAGGAAATGTACGAAAGTCCTGGTGTAAAACATTCAATGTTGTTTTGGCAACACAAAAGCCAGCTACTAGATAAGAAATCCAAGAAGTGAATCATAATTTCAATTGTCCACTTAGTTTGGACATTCATTCAGTAGGAACTCATCACCCCATCTAACAAGTCAATGCCACCCACCAGCATGTACTGTCATGTACTAGTATGTACTAGTATACAACGTGGTCCCATGATACTTTTATTTTCTTTGTCCCTGTTTGACCGCTGCTGCAGATGACTTCAGATTGTTCAGCATGGGAGATGTTATTCCTTCCTCCCTCCTCTCCTCCCCCTCCCCTCATTTTATTTTTCCACCTACTCTTCATTTCCTTCCTCTATTCACCTTTGGAATTTACATCTTATATATTTTATAATTTTTTAGAATTTTTAATAAAATTACTCATTCTCCCCTAAATATTCCACTAGGCCTACTTTCTTTTCTTTTACTTTGTTTGTTTTTTTATTTATTATTTTCCCCATATTCTCCTTTTATAATATCTTTTCTTTTTTTTTTGGGGGGGGTACTTGCGATACAATTTTTTTATATATAAATATGCATACCACATGGAATTCTTGACACTACTTTCTTCAAATATACACATTTTAGCACAAACTTCACTGTTATTTATGATATTTTTAACTTTTCTTCTGAAAAGTCCACTTGCAGCTTTTCACAGATATGTGCGCCCTCTTGTGGCTTGACAGAGTAGTGCATTGTGATAAATGCAACCACTAAGTAGAAGCTAAAACTGTCCCCTTTTAAGGACAACAGGTCTAAGTTATGTGGAATGAAGCATATGGTGGAGGGAAGTAAAAGTGTAATGACCTCGTATGTACATGCAGGGTCTCAGGATTAATAGTGCAAAAGCAGAGCAACATATAAATGTACATTTATGTACACTTGGGCATACCCAGTAGGTGTACCCAGGTAAAAGTCCGTTAACATTAAATATTTCTTAGAATTTGAATGTATATTCTTGGCTAGCACCTGGGAGGCCAGTCAAACTTTAGGGGTGGTCCATACCCACCCAAAGCCATCCATTTTGGCAGCGCTCTTGGATATAGGGGCCACAGTTCACATATTTAGCTGCTCACTCCACAAAAGCACAATTCTTATAATTCTCAGTTATACCTCGTTGTAAAGGTGACTAATCAGGGTTTCCAATGATGTATAAAACTATGGTATTAAAGGGGATTAATAATTGGCCTAATACAGATATCCTCACTTGTGCTCAATGTTTTAAACAAAAGTAATTAGATGAACGACATAATTAATAACGACATAAAAACACCGACATATTTGATATGATAATTAAATGTAGCTCCTACATTAATTATCCTCTGTCAAGTTAGCGCTGACTTACAAGAAGTGTGTATATTTTGAATGCCTTTTTGTTCCGGAAGTGCCTTGACATTTCTCGCTGCCTTCTTCACACCTGCGCGCGCTTGCTTCTCTAGGATGGGGGAGGAAAAAAAAAAGAAAAAAAAACACTCCCTCCGTACACCGTAGGATCCTGCCGAGGCGCAGGTAAGCAGGACTGATCTGTCTGTTACGGTAAGGCTGATACACATGTTGACTATAAAGTTAATAGACGGCAGGTAACCATGAGCGCGCGACCATACCTTTATTTGTGTGTCCTTGTAATTACGAAGTTAAATACTTTTTAATTTCTGTTTTAAAATTAACTTTACTGTTAAGATGCTGCCAACAATGAGTGTTAGAAGCAATTAAAAGCGCTACTATTGTTTTTCTGTTCATTCCTCTGTGTTAAAACCTGGAAGCAACATGTGGATATTTGGAAGGCAAATTAGTTTTGATGTCGGTGGCACCAGGGGAGCTATGGGTTTGTAGAGAATATAAACCATGAACATTATGAATGAAAAATACCCATAGTTTGCTTCGTCAGTGATCGTGTACCTTTTATTGTCTGACAAGTTTTTCCACTTTGAATCCACGCTCAATCCCGAGGCGTGGATTAAGCGTTCATTTATTCAAGGCTACATATATTTTACAAACGGCTGTGTTTACACTAAAATTATTTATGTACCTTATCTTCTAAGTCTTTGACGGGAGTGTTCTCCACATTTTGCACGGAGTTGAGAGCCCATTGAAGCCTCAGTGTAAATCACTCTTCTCTTTTCAGTGTGGAGCAACAGCAGCAGTCAGGATGATCCCCGTGGGGGAGTTCAGAAACCTCGGCACAGAACAAAACTCACAGTTTCGGGTCCTCAAACCTTGGTGGGATGTCTTCTCAGAGTACCTGTGCCTTGCTATGCTCATGATTGGAGTCTTTGGGTGCACCTTGCAGGTAAATCATATGCCACTATTATTATGGATAATTACAAACTTAATACAGTCTAACCTTCCTGATGGAGAATAATCATCTGTGTCTTGTGTTTCTGACCTGGCACAGCGATATTACCTGTAGGAATTTTTATTTCTGACACACCCCTTTCTCTGACTCATGACAAGCACACCACTGCATGCGGGATATTACTGCTGGAAATTTGGACAAAGTACTTTTCTGTCCAGACTCCTTTGCCTCACATGGAGATCACTAAATTGTTTCCTGTAGTTCTTTTTTATTAAAATAGCACAGAAGAAGAGTAAAGCTCAAAGTAAATGGTGTCTAGTAACTAATTTATGAAGTCTGCCCCATGTTTCCTCCTCATGTTTACTTTTTTTCTTTTTTCTAGACAGTGACGAAGTTGTGCATGTTGCCTTGTGCAAGAAAACAGCCCAGTGACACAATAAAGATAAACTTTGGATATATAATACAGTATATATGAGTATATATATACACTTATATATACAAGTGTGCGTGTGTGTGTGTTGTGGCTTAACCGTAATTAAAAAGCGACATTGTTTTTTTTTTTCTTTTTTATAATTGCATAACATACAGTATAAACTTACAACTATATTATAGTAGTAAAATTTCCTCTGAATTTGTTTTGCTATGTGTATCCTTGTGTTAATCTGCCTTCCAGTTGTCAAAAAAATGAAAAGAAGAAAATATCCCTCTGAGACATAATCATGGGTATCATTCTCTTCCCAAGCTGAGACCTTCAGTCTGTCATCTAAAAAAATACATAACATCACGCAGACACACTATTGCCTTGGGCTACTTTTCCCTTTGTCACATCTTGCATAGTTTCGGTAATTTATCCTTTATTCTGTATTGTTGCTGAGCATAATCCTTGTAGCTTTGGTTCATTTCAGGTGGCAGCAGTTTAATAATTCATTCTAATATTCATTGTTGATTCAGAAATACTTGATGTTAATGACCGTGCTGGCTAGGGGAGAAGAAGCCGTAACATCTAAAAGAGAAGATGGTGTCGTACTGAAACTGAATACTTGAATGAGTCGGCTGTTTGAAGAAACTGAAAGTTGACTCTGGACAGAAGAGAAGCAGAGAGCCACTGGTGCTGCTCAATTCAAAGAAACAATCAAAAACAAAAGATGACTTGAAAACCACTCACCTGACCTGAGTTAAACAAAGTGCAACAAAAGGCACACAAAATAGCCCTTTGCCTCCTGATCTAGCCAAACAGAAGAGTGAAGGAGAATATCACCCCAAACCTGTTTCAAGACAAGCAACATTGTAGGGTAGGTTACAGAATAACTAGCAGTCACTAAGTGACTAAGCTTTTAAATACAGCAAAAAACAAACCAAATACCAGGCTACACAGAAACACCAATCTGATAAGAGCACATAAAACATGTGAAAGAGATGTGAGTTGCTAACTCCAAATCCCTCCTGCCTTTTCCAGCAACAGTTTGGCTGGGCCTTTTAAGAGCTAGAAGATGACAGATGAGGACTCAAATCATAATATTCTAGTCTCATTGATTGGAGTTGAGGGTGAGGTGAGGGATGATGTGGTCTTATGATTGTCTGAGAAGCCCAATCGACACATACACTGTAGATCTGCATACGGAATCAGACCCTCCTCTTTAAAGGGTGGGGGAAATGCAATGGTGCATTCAAGTTCAATTCAGTTTTATATGCGAAGAAATGTCACGGCTTGGTTGATGATTATTTAAAACAGCGGATTCTAATGCATGTTTATTATTTCTGTCTTTCCCATCTTCTTTCATCCTGTTTTCCACAGCTCACCCAAGACAAGATTGCGTGCCTGCCCAGCCACATCACCAGTCCAACACCAGAGGCAATCAACTGCAGCCACATCCGCAAATACAGGGAGAACAAGACGTCCCAGACCACTCCGGTCATACCTGCAAGCCCCATCATTCTGGAGGTGTTTGGCCGCAAGAACAACCTGGATATTCATCAATACGTATATGTCAACCACTATTGTTACGAGTGGTTCGTGCACTGGTTTGCAAAGTACTTCCCATACCTGGTTGTGATCCACACCATGATCTTCATGGTTGCAAGCAGCTTCTGGTTCAAATTCCCAGGGACTTCCTCAAAAATTGACCTATTTGTCAACATTTTGGGGAAGTGCTTTGACTCACCCTGGACCACGAGAGCCCTGAGTGAGGTTTCTGAGGAAAGAGGAGAGGAGAAGCTGGTCAGCTTGAGGAGGAACACCATGTCAAAAGATTCTGCAGAACGGCGTGGAGAAGAGGAGGCGTCTGTGGGGCTTCTTGCTCGCTCCTCCTCTGTCAAGTCTAATCCAGAAAAGAAAAGCCCAGACTCCCAGTCTGCTCCCTCTGTGTTGGACAAGAAGGAGGGAGAACAGGCCAAGGCGCTTTTTGAAAAGGTGAAGAAGTTTCGAACTCATGTGGAGGAGGCGGGCATCTTGTATCACATGTATGTGCTGCAAACGTCGCTGAAAGTCTTCAAGTTCCTTGTTGTTATTACTTACACTGCTAAGCTGGTGTCAGAGATTGAAGTAGACGTGGACTGCCTCGTTCCTCCCGATCTTACTGGTTTTGACATCTACTGCTGCAACCACAACAAAGCCAATCTTTTCTCCAAGCTTGCCTACTGCTATATCTGCTTTGTGTGTGTATATGGGCTTATGTGCATCTACACCCTCTACTGGCTGTTCCATAGACCTCTCAAGGAGTACTCATTTGAGCAGGTCCGATTTGAGACGGGTATTAACGACATACCTGATGTGAAGAATGATTTTGCGTTCCTCCTCCACCTTGTGGACCAGTATGATGCTCTTTATTCTAAAAGGTTTGCTGTCTTTCTTTCTGAAGTCAGTGAGAGCCGCCTCCATCACCTCAATCTCAACTATGAGTGGACAACTGAAAAGCTGCGCTCCCGCCTTGTCAAGAACTCCAGTAACCGTTTGGAGCTCCCCCTCTTGATGTTACCGGGGCTTCCTGACACAGTGTTTGAGATTGAGGGAGTGGAATCACTCAAACTGGAGCAAATGAACAATGTCACCATCCCAGCTAGTGTAGCTAAGCTGGACTCTCTACAGGAGTTGTCATTAATCTACAGCCCAGCTAAACTACAACTGCCTGCCCTGAACCACTTCCAGGAGCGTTTAAAGGTTCTGCGTTTGGCTTTTGAGAGTGTAGAGGAGGTCCCTCTGTGGATGTATACCCTTTATGGCCTGGAGGAGTTACAACTGGCTGGTCCTTTAACGAATGAGGTGTCAAAAAGTGCAACTCTGGAGTCCCTGCGAGAGCTCAGAGCTTTGAGACTGCTCACTCTCCGCTGCAGCCTTCGGAAGATCCCACCCTGTATTGGAGATCTCGCATCTCAGTTGCAGCGCTTGTGCATCCACAATGAAGGGATCAAGCTCCAGGCTTTTAGCAGCCTGAAGAAGCTAACTAGCCTAGCTTCTTTGGAGTTAGTGGGCTGCGAATTGGAACGAATCCCAAGTGCTGTCTTCAGCTTGAACAATCTCCAGGAGTTGGACCTGAGGGATAACAAGCTCACCACAGTTGAAGAGATCCTCAGCTTGCAGCACTGTCGGCGTTTAGTGACGCTCCGACTATGGCACAATAAAATCACTTACATCCCTGAACACATCAGTAAGCTGAACACCCTGGAGACGCTGGACATTAGCTGGAACAAGCTGCGAAAGCTTCCCTCTCGGCTTTTCTACTGTACCAAGCTCCGGCACCTGGACATCTCTCACAACCAGATCACTTCCCTCCCTCCAGAAGTGAGCATCCCTCAGGGCCTTCAGTTCTTCTCTGCTGCTTTTAACTCCTTAGAGACACTACCAGATGAGCTTTTCTCCTGTAAAAGACTAAAGACTCTTAATCTTGATAACAACTGCCTGTCATATCTCTGCTCCAGAGTGGCCAACTTGGCCCAGCTGGTGCGACTGGACATTAAGGGAAACCGCCTGGAGTCTCTACCTCAGGAGATAGGAGACTGTCCCTTACTGAGACAGAGTGGGTTGTCAGTGGAGGACAGCCTGTTGGATCTGCTGCCATCAGATGTACGAAAGAAACTGGCTCAAGACTGAGACTGTAGATCTAAGGTTGGACCAGAGACTGAAGAACCCACCCCCACTCCGTTATTGGGGAAATGTCTACTCAGGTTTGTGCCGCTGAAAGAAAAATTGTCCTGGAAATACATTTCTGCATACTTCTACTCTTTTCAGAGCTGGAAGTTTTTATTTGCTGGTGTTACTGGTGTCAGTCACACATTATTGAGAAGTATGAGAAACATTCAAGGTCAGAAAAAAATGGGGGGGGGGGAGGTAACCAAGTTTTGGCCTTGAGACTTTCTGGGCAAGTATTTTCCTGCAGCCTT
Source organism: Atherinomorus stipes (assembly GCA_023101725.1). Lineage (NCBI taxonomy): Eukaryota > Metazoa > Chordata > Actinopteri > Atheriniformes > Atherinidae > Atherinomorus > Atherinomorus stipes. Next base: position 156,527 of record JALJCO010001535.1, on the reverse strand, counting down.
TGTTGTTTATATCTGGTATGTTTTTTGTGCTGTATCCTGTTGAACAGGTTTATGACATAAAGAGGAGTGTCCCATACTGTTGGCTCATGTTGCTCCCATTTTGACTCAGAACAAATGGAGAGAAAAAGCTTTCAGCAGCCGGAGAAAATGCTCATCTATCTATTTATACATCCACTCAAATGGAGAAGAGGATAAAATCAAACAGGGGTTTTTAGGAATGAGGATAGTTATTTTTTATTGTAAGTAATTTGTTTGCTGCTAGATTTTCATAAAATTTAAACTGGGTTTCTTTGATTTATTTTTTGCTGCCTAATTTAGAAAAATGTATTTCCTGAGAAATGTTGTGGAATAATGATGCCCCTTTCAGACAAAGCCTCACAGAATATCAAGTCTTCACCATGAAACTATTTTAACACATACAAAAGGTCATGCTGGTGATCATGTTGATATATCAGTAGAAAACTTGAAAGAAATATATTGTTGTTAGAATCATTTGCCTTTATTTCTTTGTCCTTTTTTTTTTATTACTTAGACTCAATTTATGAGAAACTGATGGTTGTACAAAACACCACTCTTTTATAATTAATGTTTTTTTTTATCAGCTAAGATTAAATCACAATATTATCTGTATTATTAACAAAGTATCAGTGTTTCATTGTTAAATATCAGGATTATCATCTCTACAACTCCATTATTTCAGATCAGGTTTAACCTCTTCTTAACCTCTTTCTCCTGTTTTTATTACCTCCTGTCTGAAATAACAAACCCAAAATAAGTTAAGTGTATCCTCACAACTACAAGAGCTTGGTATGTGATATATAATTTTGGTTTTCACAAAAAGCTGATGTGAAATTACTAAAGAAATGTCACAATCAAGACATCTGTTACTGGTTTAGCGTAAATTCACCTGGAACACAGTAAAACGGAAATGATTAACTCCTAAAACTGTGGTGGGGAACCCTGGTCCTAAAGGCCTGTAGTCCTGCAGGTTTTCTAAGTGTCCCCATTCCTGCACACTTCATTCAAATCAAATGGCTCTAACAGTCTATCAAATTCTGCACAGTGACTTATTTGAATTAGGTGAAGGAGCAGGGACACATGGTAAACCTGCAGGATGAGGGCCAAGGTTCACGACCACTGTCCCAAAGGAAAACCACATCACTTAAAACCAGAGAATCACAGCCCAATTCATCTCAGAAATGTCTTACGAGAAACTGTAAGTAGCAAAAATAAATAAATAAAATAAAGTGAACCTGAGCAGTTTTACAGATGTTTCAATAAGCAGTGTTATGCACCTAAATATTTCAGGAACCCATCAGCCTGTGTTCAACACCACTATTAATCGTCAAAGTCAGGGGAGTTGAGGGAAATAGCCTGAACCCGAAGATAGTAGTGAATTCTTCACTATAAAACTCCTTCATCTTCATGGAAACTACTAGGAACTTCATAATTCATTTTAAACAAATACAGAATTATAGTAAAGGGTTTTTTTTAGTGCTGGAATAAAACTTTTGACCATAAAACAGATCAAAGTCAGACCTGATTTATGACTTAGTGATTTTTTTTCTGTGCTACTCTTTCGCTGCTAGCTCTCTGAGTAATGAGGTAGATGATCTTTGTAATCGGCAGTTCCTTATTCACATAAAGCCTTGTTTGAATGGTTTGCTTGAAGTGAATAAATTAGAAGAAGCTTTAAAGTGGACAGTGATGTTCTCATGTTTTTGTTAGATTCCTTTATAATTGCTTGGAGTTTGCATTGCGTCTTTTTTCAATGCCAATGCTGGGTAATCTTTTAGCATAGGCTCTTCCCATTCATTTTAAAATGCTGCATGTTAGGTTTGGTGTTTCCCAGCATGAGCAGAGATCATCTCTACTGCACAAATCTCAGGCTGCCCTGTGCAGGAGGCTCTTGTTGAGAAAAGGTTTGAACCTTAATTGAAGGTCATTGTAGTTTATTTAAAGTTTAAATTTCAAAAAGCTAATAAGTTATAATTAGGGATGCACAATATTAGAATTTTGCCCAATATCCGATATTTTAAAACTCATGTGGCCGATAACCGATATCAATACCGATATTAAAGCTGAAAAAAAATAAGCAGTCATTGCAAATAGCAGTTTTGTTATGCGTTTCCGACACTTTGAAAAATAGGGGTGGGGAAAAAATAACGATACACTGAAATATCGCAATATTTTCATATGCCAATATCAAATTGATATTTAAAAATGCGGTATCGATCTATTTTACTTTCAGAATCTTGCAAGATTTCATTGTTCTGTTACAAAATCTCAAGAAATTTCGTGAATTCTCGTGAGACTTCGATAGCAAAATATATCAATACCATGTTTTTGAAAGTCAATATGATATCAGCATATGAAAATATCATGAAATGTTCATGAATTCTCACGAGATTTAATAAAAACAATAAAATATCGCAAGATTTTGTGGGTAAAATAGATTGACACCGTGTTTTTAAATGTCAATATGATGTCAGCATATGAAAATATTGTGAAATTTTTGTGAATTCTCACGAGGTTTTGTGACAGAATGATTAACTATCGCCAGATTTTGTTAGTAAAATAGATTGATATTGTGTTTTTAAATGACAATATAATATCAACATATGAAAATATTGCAATATTTCAGTGTGTCGATATTTTTTTCCCACCCCTAGTCTTCAGAAGTTTTAAAGTCTGTAAAAAAGATGTTTTTGAAGAAGAAGAAGAAGAAGTTTTTCTGTTTTTTAGACTTTAGAAACAGCGGGATGATCAGTTAAATATTGGTTAAATGTTGGTGGGGTGACTGATGTCCGATACTCAGTTTTAAGGCTGATATAGGCTAATACCGATAGGGGGCTGATAATATCGTGCATCCCTAGTAATAATTGGAAAAATATCTTGCATTAAGCCTCTAGGCTCCAGTCAGATGACTTCCTGTGGAAATGTCTTCTCATATGTGATTGGAGTGATGAGAGAATTTCTGCTCCTGGCTGCAGATGGATGCAGTGATGATCAAAGGGCCGGAAAAGAAAAAAAATCCAATCAAGCATGCTGTGTAACTTAGGTAGCTGCAGCAGTGGTGGTACAGTATACATAAAAGGAACAGATAGATGCACGCTTTCCTGTTTCTTTCCCCTGCACATCAACACTGAAACTCACACAAACTGAACTGCTCAGCATCAACTTCAGCTGTTCAACCCAAGCATGTCCTAGCTTGCACGTCTCCAAAAACATTGTCAGTTTACAGACATACCTCTATGATGAAAGCATATGCTGACTTGCCCCTGTGTTCAGGATTTACCTTGTGTTTTTCTTTCTGGCTTGGGTCTAATGAAGACATTCGAAGAGAGAAGTGGCATGGTTACCATGTGCTAAAATATCATCCCACTTTGTAAATCATTTCCTTCTTTCTTTTCCTCACAGTTTAGTTGGCAGTCAAGCGTATAACCAGTACTGAACAAAACAGATGCCATTACCACAAATGTAATAAATGCATGGTGGGAAATGAACCATCACCTCCTCAAGCTGGATGCGTCGAGATGATATAAGATGTTCAGTCAAAAGTAAGTGTGATGCCAGCAAACCTGCAGCCAGCATTTGCTGTTAATATTCCAAAGACAACCAGGATTCAGCTCATCCAGGCTGGGATCCCTGCAGCCCCATGACTCGGAGCATGAATTTAACTAAAACCTAAGAGAGCTGGAGTTTGCATGGTGACTCACCATTCTGGGTGTCATCGCACATTTTCAGTGTAACTTGGTTAATTGTGGTGAAGTTGACAAGTTCATATTCCATCATTTGTTTTCTAGAATCTTATCATTCATAACTTCATCTTTACACTTATTTGTTGGAGTAGTTTGGGTTATTTTTTTTCCCCTCAGAAGTCACTTCAAATTAATAAAAAGTTTCTAAATGAATGAATTCTTGCTATGATTAAACATTTCTGTGCCAATGAAAGTCAAAATTAAACATACTTCGCACTCAGAAAAAAGATGCTTTTTTTTCTTTTCCTTTGAAATTAAATGAAAAACACAATGTTGTAGGGTTGTTGTTCTGTTTGGTTTTTTTTTGTTGTTTTTTTTTTTTTTTACAAGAGGCTGATGTGACAGACCAAAGTGACAACGATAGCTCAACCAGGTATATTTTACAAAGTTTCAATACAGTTAACTGTAATCACTGAAAATGTTGTTCTACCAAATGGTAAGAAGACTGTAAAAGGATTCAATTCTTCAACAATAAAAGAATTAATCATAAATTCTTATTTAGTCAAGCAGGTGTGTCAGTTCATTCCTTTATGATTCTCTCTTGACATTGAACAAAAGTTCTCCCAACTAATGTGTTTGTATTGTCTTTATCACACACACACACACATATATGCCTGTCCTTGTGACCTGAAGGAGTTTGCTTGTCTCGTCTACTCCCTCTGTTTCTGGGTGCACGCAGACTCGTCACTGTTGCCGCTGATCCCTCAGCCTGCAGAGCAACCCAACCACAAGTGTTTACTCAGGAAATATTTGCACACATAACACACCCACATTGTTCTCATTAAAGTCACTCAGCTCTACCTAGTGGCTGGGTGTGTAACCCACGATGGATTTGTCCTCATCACTAATTTGGGGGCAAAAAAAGATATTTTTAAATTTTCATTGTTGCATTTTTAAGATACAAGTTAAAAGAGTGGTAGTGATAAAGTTATGGATACTTCTTGGGAAATATGAGAAGGTAAATAAGTCCTCACTTGTGGAAGCAGTTTGCTTTAAGATCAAATTCAGTGGCTGCAATGTGGGGTTTTTTCTGAGAATTTCTGAGAATCTCAGTAGCTGAATGGTAATTAAATCAGAAAAACACATGGATAATGCGTGAATATACGTGTATGATAATTCTCTGACATCACAGCTCACACACAGCAAACCGGCAGCATAGTAGCTGCACTGTATCTTCTTTCTTTGCTGGGGAAGTCGAGCCAGCAGCGCACAAGCAAACAAAATGCCCATTGTACCACGAGAGCCCTGGGCACAAACATCAGCAAACTGCGCCACAGTTACCTACAAGCCCTGACAAAACAGGGCCCTCATTCAGTTTCAGTGCCGTTATCTTGGTGACCTTTGAAAGGGTTTTCTTTGTGCTGGACATTCCAGTGTGGAGTTATTAGCAATGCCCTTGATGAATCACCTTGTGTGGGGGCTATATCTTCACAAAAAAAGCCTTGGAGTTGCCTAGAATTTTTTAAAAATGAAAAACAAAGTCATTATCTTTCATCACCTTCTCTATTTCAGACTAAATATTCCTGTTGCTGTGATTTTTTTCCCCCTTCTAAATACCCTAGAAGTGTCACATTATTCACCATAGCAGCTAAAGTAAAACTCCCTTAGCTAAGCCATTTTTAATAAATGTGCTTGTATGAACATGATGATTTCAAACTGGACTAATGTGGACCAGATCAAAATGAATTTGCTTGAACTGACGATGTGTGCAAAATGCCTTGAGATGCCTTTGTTGTGAACTGATGCTATACAACTAAAACTGACCTGAAAAAAATGGGGAAAAAGCACATTAACTTCAAGTGTAAAACTTTATTTTGTGCTTTGTTCTTCAAATATTAAAGTGAATAATCTCACTTGTCGTAGAAGCATTTATATAAATAACATTTCAACAAATCACAATAAATGTAATTTACAAAGTCACAGGAATATTCAGTCCTATTCCAACAATAAATAAGAGTAAATTCAAAGTCTAAGTACATCTAATTAAGAGAAACACAACTATGCAAAGCAATCAGGATGCACCACGTCAAGTTTTGTAATTTAAAAAGAAAAATATATGTGTATGAACTGTTGCAATTCATACAGAAAAAAAAAACACTGGGGTAAAACTATCTACAAATGTGCACTCCCAATTAATAGGGAAAAAAAGATATATGTATATAAGGTGCCTAAATTGCACTGTGCAAAAGAGGTGTCTACAGTTTTAGTCACCCATCCACTGGAAATTAGCTGCCAAGACAATATGTCCTGTGTCACATATAAATGCTGAGCCACCAATAACAAAAAATATTAACAATAATTATAATAATCCTTTACACAGCAATGAATTCAAGTCACCAGGTCAAAGCACATAAAACCCCCAAAAACATTAAAAAACAAAACAACAAGAAATCTGAGGTTTGGGTTAAGCACAGGATTCTTCTGACTAACTATGGATGTGAGAAAAAAGTGAGTCCATCATGTCCGGCACACAGGAAGCTCTGGCTACATCTATCGCTGTTTGACCGCTGACATTGGCGTGCTTCAGGTCTGATCGGGGCGCCAGGAACTGCACAACATCTCGGTGGCCTTCCCGGATGGCAACGTGGATAGGCAGGGCACCGTTCTGGTCTGGGATGTTTACCGAAGCGCCATGCTCCACCAGAACCTCTAGGGTGTCCAGAAATCCTGTTCGTGCTGCATCGTGGATGGGCGTTATCCCATGTTTGTCCTGGATGTTGGGCTCTGCTCCTTTTTCCAACAACAAACTTGCAATTTTGGCATTTCCCATCATCATCACCTGTGGGAGACAATAGAGGGAAGAAGTATGGAGTGCTTTAGTGTATTCACCACCTGAGTGTAAATTGGAAGTGATGACCTGTGAACTCAGAGTTCTTGTCAGCTTCACGTCAAGAATTTGTCCAAACCATGTTAAATATGATGAAAACATAAAAATAAATAAAAACCCAGTGAATAAATAAACCTAACTAAACCAAGTCTTAATGATTTACTTATAATAAAACCCTAAAATTTACAGTACACCTCATTTTTATAACTTACCAAGGTAAAACACCTTCAATGCATTAAGTCTTTACACTGTTTGAAACTGTAAAAAGTACTAAGCAGCATAAATAATTAAAGTTTTAGAAATGAAGTAAAATATAAAGATCTTTTTTTTTTAAACAAATCTTGTTTTTCTTTCTTTAGCCCCCACTATTATTCTAAAAAAGAAATGTTTAAATAATACAAGACTTAATGTTAAATCGAGTCTTTACACTAACTTCATAACGTGCTTGCATCCCAAACTTGTGCCTGTAATAGTTCAATTTACATGAAAAAGCATCATTACAACTTTCATGAAGCTAGGATTCATTTCCTGGTTGCAATATCGCAGAGGGGACAGGGAGTTCGCTTGTTTGGCTGAATTAAGATAAGCGCATGGGTAGAGATGCATTTCAGCAGAAGACATACGTGTTTAACCTTCTTCCCGTCAAACATAAATCATATATGGACAGAGAGATCGATCCATACCTGTAGTGCAGTCCTGCCGAACTCATTCACAGTATCAGGATGCACCCTGCATTCCTCCAGGATCCTCTGCACCTCGCTGGTATTTCCTTTGGCTGCTGCCGCCGTCAAAGCTTTACCGGCGTCCATCTGACTCAGGACCATGGTAATCTCTGTTCCTGCCTGCTCAATAACATACGAGCCTCAGTTAAAACACAACCCAACCACGGGCCTCCCATAAGAGAAATTAAGATACAACAAGGGATAAAGAGTCAGGAGGACTTGTCGGCTACACCTAGCTAGCGTTACCACAGCATCCGGCTAGTCTAAGTTCTAGTTCCTCACTGACGCCATGTTATGTTACTATAACGTATCGCCTAACCGTGTGGTTTTAAGTAAGCATACTGTTAAACAACACGACTCGATATAATACTTATTGTGGCGAGTGTGAGACATAACTCGCATACACTAAACGTTGCCAACGGTTAGCATTAAAAGCTAAAGCTAACACGTAGCCAGTGTTATGAGCGTACCTTATTCGGTTCGTTATTATCCAAAGCGCTGCCAAGATTTTCCAGCCCGCTGTTTCTACAGCTCTGCTATATTTAAATACAATTCAAACAAGAAGAGTTTATCAACACTAAAAAAATACATTTGCGCGCTGAGATCAAAACAGCGGTGTCTTACGACTACAATTTACAAACATTGGAGAGGACACACGCCGACCAATCGTTGTTCGCCCAGTAGGCGTTGTTCTTCCATATATGGTGAAGGAGGAGGAGTTTTAGCTCTGTTACTACGCTATCACTGTGGTAACAGCAACAATCGACCAATTAGAGCACAAAGCGAAGAAAGCGGGCGATTTGTATACGTTGGTGTCAAAAGCAGTTCATTCAGTTTTTCATCCTTTGGTAGTATTTCTCCATAGCAGGGTGTGGAAAAAAGGCGGGTGTAAGTTTTTAATTTTAGGCGGAATTTAGCGACTGTGATTGCACAATACCATAACTACAGTATGGCAGCACAACCTCCCGTTATATGGTTTTGAAACTCGTGAAAAAAAACCCTGACAAAAAAACACTAAGACCACTTATGACAATTTGTTGTAAGATAATTTACTTATTTAAATTATTTTGAAGTAATAACAGAACATAACACACATTAAAATCAAGCTGTAACCAAATGTCATAAAACAGGATGATTAACATGAGAGCAGGTGACATTTCAAAGACGTTTTGCCCATGCAGTTAAAGTGATCATTATGCTCTTCAGGAAGTCCTGAAAGTGACAAATATACATCCCTCAGGATTTATGCATTGGTCCTCAGCTGGTAATCTAGAAAAGAAAAAAGAATGGGGGGGGGGGGGGGGGGGGGGGGGATTAGTTATGATGCAAACTGCTACAAGATTTTACATGAAGTATGTTATGTGACCACTTGTTTAAATACAAAACAATCTGATTCACCTCCACTTTGTGTGATATAGCGGACCCAGGGTAAAGCTTGGTAACCACTTTTTTCTATGATCTTCATATACCGGACCTGATGAAAATGAGGAAGAGTCACAACTTGTTGAGGCAGGAATGTTAATTAATCAAAATCAAATGCAGTTTCCCAAAGCAAGTACATCAGCTCTAACAGGACCTGACTTGACTTTACACTGGCTGTAAACTGTGGATGGCCTGAAAACAGAATAAAGAGCTTCCCGGGTATCATAGCTTTATTATTAATGAAATTATATAAACTAAATATAACACACTTTTATGGGTTTTCAGACCTAAAATAAACATGCATTGCTTGCAGATGTACTCGACTCTTATTTCTGCAGGCTTTATTCCCGAGTTACCTTACCATTAACACTAATCTGTACGCACACATACCTGGATTCCTGATACTGTGAAGTAGGGGATTTCAAATTTGACAGTAATGGGAGGTTTGCCTTCCATCTCATCATTCTCAACACTGGGCAAACCAAAGTGAGCTCTCATGAGAAACTCCTTCCCTCCCTACATGGAATAATGCACATAGAAAAATCAATCAGACTCGGATGCATAAATATTGAGGAAACACTTGACTGTGATTTCTTACAGGGAAAGACTTGATGGTCCACACCACCAGATTCTTCTCAGGCACATATTTGGCATTGCCTGTGCTGGTTTTGAATTTGGGTGAGTCAGCATCACTGGGAACGGGGACCCTCACCTCCACATTATTGGCCACAGACTGTTTTTTAAACTGACCTTTTGCCTAATTTTTTATTTTTTTTAAAAAGAGATGACACAAAACATTAATTTGACACTCAGGCTCAGTAATTAATCATATTACAGCAACAGAAATAATTCAGTGTTTCAGCAGTTTCTAAAGGAGGCTTTAAGTGTCACTGTATTTAAAAGTACCTTAACCATGATTTCCACCCTACTGTGAGAGAATTTCTCTATGATTGATTCAATCCATATCAGAGGTTTCACCTGCAAGAAAAAATATGTTTTTACATACACAACACAGATAACAAAAGTGATATTTGTTGGAAATACAAGATAATAAAGCATTTTAGAAATACACACACACACAAAAAAGGATTTACAAGATAATAAAGCGGACCATACATGTGTGTTGATGCGGTAGGACATCAGTTCAGATTCTCCATCTGGAGGAATGAAGGAAATTGTACGATCGCTCTCAAAACGAGAGAGACGGACACACTGGTGAAACTTCACATCTTCCATCACAACCGTCTTCCCTTTATCACCTAAACAGAGTACACACAAACGTACACAGGGCTTCAATATAGCTGCAGCTCTCTGGGCCAAAGACTTGCAAACATGTAATGTCATCATGACTTGTTTAACTTCCTCTTATTCTTCATCATAATATGTGATCAATTCAGTTATCAGGTTTAAATGCGTGCACAGCTGTTTTCTGTGCTTGTGAACAGAACAGACCTTAAAGCTCAGGACAGAAAACTAAGCTGTGGGAGTTGAAAATGAACAAAAAGGAAATGGAATAAGTGGACAGAAACAAGAGTCAATGTTTGAGAGCAAACTTTAGGGAACTGGGATTTACATCCAGAAAAGCCAACAAGAAAATCTCCCCCTGAACACCAGGCAGAAATAACAAAGAAGAGAAGCAGTCATGAACTGTGGATGATTGGATGAAAGTGAAAAATCTTGAATCTGCTTTGTGCAATAAAATAATGTCAGAATGTTTGTTTGGTAAAGATCTAAAACAGTGTTTCTCAATCAAGGTCCTCAGGATACACTGTCCTGCATGTTTCTACGCCAACATCCCCTGATTCAAGATAATGAACTTCCTCAACAAGTTATTTGCTACCCTGGCAATGAGCCATTCACTCCATTCAGGTGAGTTAAAGTGCAGAAACATCTAAAAAATGCAGGGCAGCGAGTCCTGGGGACCTGGCCTGGCAAATACTGGTCTAAACATATAAAATGAATGCTTGAAGAAAACAACCATATTTTCACAATTAATTACTAATATGGAATTGTGTGACAGGTAAAGAACCAGATTATATACCAGTCACAGCCTCAATAGTAAACACTCAAGTTGACATACAAGTTTTGGACACTTTTCCTTTTCTATCACTCAAAAATAGGATGATGATGCTGCTGAACAAAGAGCTTAACTGTTCCTTCAGGAAATTAATATAAACCCAGTAATGTGTTCAGCCAACAGTCCACATCTTAATCTGAGCTCAACTGTATGGAGGAAAAAAGATGCTTCAAGGCTGCAAGACTCCACCCTGCAAAGCTGATTTTTCAACTGCTGTAAGAGAAAGCTGGAATCAGTCATTAAATCGTGAAATCCATGTTTTAGGAGAGATATAGATAACATAGACAACAGAGTAGCAAGAGAAGCCAGAAGAGCTGCAATAAGAATAAACTCTGATTCTTTTTCTCATAATTGAGAAATCTTATAATTAGCTTTCGAGTTCATGTAAAACTATTACTAGCAGTTACAACAATTTTTTATAATTTAGAAAGTTGAGCTAATCTAGACTATTAATCTGTTAAATAAAATAGTTTTCTGTCATATTCATAATTTGTTCTTATTTTTGCTACAAAATGAACAGAAACACCATCCATTCCTTTGAAAAGGATTACTGTGATGAAACAGCTGTTAAAGGCTGTATACGTACGTCCAGTGAGAGCGAAAAGCACTCGATCATTGAGGCCCAGGCGCAGTTCAGGCATCCCAGACAACATGGTCTTCAGCTTAATGCTGCCCACAATGTCACTGCTCATCACATTACCGTTTGCATTCACCTGAAAACAGCATAGCATTAATAAAGTGGATCACAGTTTTGACTGCAAGCAATTCTGATAAAAAGATTTTTTTAAACTTACTCAACTCTGGACTTTCAAAAGGTCTTAAGTTGAAATACAACAGAAAATACATTATAATCAGCAAAGAGTCTTTTATTCCTGAGCTGAAAAAATTCAACTTCTTTTAGCAAAAGGCTCTGTGACGTCTGAGGTCTGTCAGCTAACTATCAAAAATGTGCCAAGTGTTCTGTGAGGGCTGTGGGAAAAAAAAACTTGAGCCTCTTCAGGTTCTACAGTCACAGCTTTGAGTGTTCAGTATAAATTTGCTACAGTTGAAGCCATTGGTGAAATGGTCTGTGTCAAAGGCTGCAACCCAAGCCCAAACTATGATCGGTCTGCAGTGTAATTGTCCTCAGCAGTGGACAAAACATCTACGGTGTGACCAAATCAGGGCCCTAAGCAATATGTTATTTGGAGGCCCCACCCGTCGCTGCCCCATGCCCTCAGACCTCTCCCCACCCCCACCACTTGGTGTAGCACCTGTACGTGTAAAGATGCTGCCTGATGGTCCTGCGATGTGATGACTAATTTCTGCATTGACCCAGTTATAGTAAGAAATCCAGACACGTAAATTAAGATGTTTTGGTCTTAATGGTAAACTACATCATGAAATTAATGTTATCCTCAAAAAGATTCAAAAGCAATTAATGCAAATACAACAACAACTACTACTACTACTACTAATAATAATAATAATAATAATCTAATCAAGATTAAAATACTACTTCTGTAACTTCTATCTATTGTTAGAGACTATAATACAAATACTACTACTTCTACCACTATTATTACTGGTCTGGTAGTACAGCTACTATACATTAACAAAAAATACTATTGCTATCTAGTTATTATATATGTTTTTATCATTATAGTTGTCATTGTAGTATTATTATGCACAGACTACAGTTCTAAGAAAACATAATTTAGGATCAAATAGACTGAAATTTTAAACTTTCCATTAAAGTTTAGTTCCCTCTGTCAACAAATGCATCAGTTACACACTCAATCCAATCAGTTTCCCAGTAATGTTTCCTCAAAAGATGACTGTTGTGAATTAAATTTAACCAACAGTGACATTTATCTCCTTAAAAATAGTCAAACTTCTTCACAGCACAAATTGATACAAAACTTTAGACAATCTATTATAGATTGGCTAAAGTTAACAGCTGGAAAGTTTTACAGCTTTTACCACCAACAACTCGTTTTTTTTTTTTTTTTTTTTTTAGTTTTTTTTTTGTTAGTTTTTTTTTTTTCGTGAGGCGCTAACAGGGCTTTCATTTCAAGAAAGGGCCGCTGGAAAAAAAAAATCTCCGGTCTCGACAGAAACTGAAGTTAGAGATTCCTATTAATAAGTGGCAGCTTAGGTGTCATATAAAAAAGTTTCACTCCAACAACGTAACTACCTTAAAATGAAGCACGTGTTTCCTCGTGTTTTGCCTTCTCTCTCTCTCTCTCTCTCTCTCTCTCTTCTCTCTCTCTCTCTCTCTCTCTCTCTCTCGCTCCGGATTTATGATGCCTCTTTAGGCTCTGCAAAAGAAAGCCTGCCTGCACGCGCACCCACCATCTGATTGATCAGATACAATTCTGACCATCATTGTGCGGTCAGATACAGGTGGTCTCTTTTCTCTCCTCCGCCTCACGGTAGCGCACATGCGCGCAAATGCGTCCTCTCACGGCGCGCAAAATGTGGCCCCCGTTGGAAGATGAGGCCCTACGCACAGCGCGTGTTCTGCGTTTAGGGAGAAGCGGTAACTTCCATAATATTGTGCAGGCTGCTTCATGAAGACCTGACCAAACCAGAGTCACATTATTTTCCTTAAAAAATTCTTATAAAAAAAAAAAAAAAGAAAACTTCTCACAGCTTCCTCCCGCTTTGTGGAAATCAACTATTCCAAATATGTGAATGACAGGCGTCCCTCAGGGCCCATGGCTGCTGATTATTTACAGTAGATGGTAGAAAACAGAGCATTTAGAAAACTGAACCTTGTACAAACTGTATGCCAGTACAGAGAACTGTCAGTTTGTGAGATGGTGCAGAAGAAATCACCTTATCTTGAACACAAACAAAAGAGTTGGTTGTTGACTTCAGGAGGCACAAAAGTAAACAAAGCACTGTTTACATCCTGGGAGAAAAGGCGGGGGTAGTGGAGGAACCTTGGAGTTAAACTGCACAACATACTTCATTGCAAAGGCAACACTGAAGCATCTACAAGAAAGGACAGAGTAGACGCTTAAGCAACGCCAAGATGTTGAGAACAGTAACTTCTATGTGGAAAGTGCAATCAGCTTTGCTTCATCTGCTGGGGCTGCAGCATCAGAACTAGAGACTTAAGTAGCTGAACAAACTGATCAAGAGAACTGGTTCTGTACTGGATTGTGCAGAAAAAAATGCTGCTGAAAATAATGGATGGCACTTTCAATCCTCTAGACAACACAGTAAAGAAACAAAGCATGTTCAGACAGAGACTTCTTCAAGTCCAATGCAAGACAGAGATACAGGAGATCATTCGCACCAGCAGTCATCACCCTCCAGAACAATACATCATCTTCAAACTAATTAGTATTGTTTTCATTCAAAAACTGCATTTTTTCTCTGGGATAACATTTTTATCTATTGGTTTGGCTCATTTCTCGAAACAGAAATTACATTCTCAAAAAAAACATGGACAGACCTTCAAACCACTTGGCAGTTGCTCTCAACATAATTGGACTACAGTACATCATTGTAGTGTATGTAGTGTAAAGTACTGTGATCGGTCAACATGACAGGAAAAGTGCTATACAAGTACAGCCCATTTTCATATGTATGTAAATAATAGTTATAATTTCCTTTTTGTAAATACATTTTTAACCCCTTTTTCATTTTTTTCTTTCAGTTTTATACACAATTGTAACATGTTATACAGACGAACAAAATTAGGACAGTTACCATTGTCAATAAAGGACTGGGCTAAAAGAGTAAGAGGTGGACATGAGGGATATTTCAATGGTCCTCTGCCATAGTGACAAAACATCTCTACATTTTGACTTGCATTTCTTACTCAATGCCAAAGGGACAATGCATTTTGGGGGCACTGACTATCTCTATGAGAAAGAAACTTCATTTTGACACATTCATGAATATTTTTAGGAGAGATATGAGCTTCTGCAGGTGAACCAGGTGTTGTGCTGAACCATCCAGGTTATTCTGGCAAAAGCAATAAGAGTGTTGAGAACGTCCAGTCTGTTTCAAGACATGAGCCCGAGTAATTGAGAAGGATCTTTCCATTTTGGTGGAATTTGGTGGAACATTTGGTGACTATTTACACGGGAAAAGAATTTAGTTCTGCAGCATGAGTGAACAGAGAGATATGAGCTTTTGCAAGTGAGCTATGGTGTTGTGCTGAACTGTTAGGCTGTTTTACCAAATTATCTTAGATGTTTTGAGAATGTCATTTCTGTTTCAAGAAATGAGCCAAACTAATGAAGAAAAACTGTAATAAAGTATTTTTCATTTCATTACGATCAAACTGGACTTTCCCAGAGTAACTGCAAGCCATAATCCTAACAAGTAAATTAGGGTCCAAGACATTTGTTAAAATTATCCAAAAAGCCACATGCCTTAACTTTCCCCTGCTTTTTTACCATGAGCACCATTCATTGTTGCATTTTTTTTCAATCCTACAAATAAGAAAAAAAAAATCATATAATAACTGATATTCTAATGATAAACTGATACTGAAAAAACTTTGTACAGTGAAACATTTTGAGCACATGTAGCTAAATCTTTATATACCACTGTACTGGCCCAGAAAGCAGCATTACTGTATTATTATCACCACTTCAACAGCTCTCTCTCTAAATAATAAAAGAAAATTTCAAATAAGAAAAGTGTGAAAAAATTAAAAACAACGATGTTGCATTATAAAATATTTTGTAGTTCATTTAAATGAAATTGTTTTACTGAGTGGTTGATTATGGTCAGTTTAGCTGAACAGAGTAAGCTGGAGACTATGTTAAGCTAATATGGTCACGCAATAACACAAAAACTTACATTAAACCAGGAATGAAAACTGAATTTCATTGCACTGGGATGCCGGTACAATGACAATAAAGGCTTCTGAATGAATGAATGAATGAATGAATGAATCTCAAACTCTGGTACCAAAGAGCAACTGTCTTGCAGGTTTTAGATGTTTCCACGCTTCAACATGCCCGAATCAAATTAAAGGGTCATTGCGCAAAAGCTGAAAACAAGCTGTTGGATCCATTTCATTTCAATATTAGACGAGGGAAGCATCTACAGGGCTACTCACTACAGTCCTAGGACCCGCAATCCTGCAAGTTTTCAATTTTTCCTTTCCCCAACACACCTGACTCAAATTTAATAAATCCAACAGCCTATCAAGTTCTGCTCAATGGCACATTAATTTAAAACAGGTGTTTTAGGGAAGGGAAACATTAAAAACTTGCAGGACTGTAGAGATTTGAGAAGTGATTTGTTCTAAGACCTGTAGAATAGTGGCCCGTAAGGACCAGAATGTGAGATTCCTGCATTAAAGAAATGACAGACTATTCAGAAATGTACTGACTTCCCTGCTTGATCTATTCATTATGATTTCTGTTAACAGTTTCCATATATATGCTGCCAGGTTCTGATTTTGAAACCACATCAGAGGTGACAGACGTCTAGTTTCTACATCAAAAATATCTTTACAGACGATGCCGCACTAAAAACTAATTTGTTAAATCTCCAGTCTGTAATATTCAGCACATGTATAGACAGAAAAAAAAAAAAAAAACAAACTTCATACTAGCTAGGTTTTCATTTTATGAAAAATTGTTAATCTGTCGGTTTAGTGAACTTTATACCCAAAGATGCTCCAGTACCCCCTACCCCTCCAACATGTTACTATGGCAGCTCAAGAAGAACAAACCAATCACTGTGATCTTGTGTTCTTTTAGGTCCCCATGTGGTATCCAGTTGGCTGTAATTTGCTGTTTGTGCCACTTGATATCTTTACCTCCTACACACTAGACCATGGTTACTCAAGCTGGTCCTACGAGAGCCGCAATCCTGCAGGTTTTCAATGTAACCCTGTCTGATTCAAATGAGATGCATCCAACAGCCTGAACAGATGAACAACAGCCTGAGTATGAAGCTCTAAACAATAAATCTTTAATTTCAGTCAGGTGTGTTGGTGCAAAGGTACCTTGAAAACGTGCGAGATTGCGACTCTTGTAGGACAGACTTGAGTAACCCTGTACTAGACCTTAATGACAGAATTCAGCCCCATTCTCACCAGTACGTTGATGGATTCAATGACATCAATGAAGACCTCGTTCTTCTTGTATTTGATACCCTCTGACCGCCAGGAAACAGCATTGGTTACCGTGGTTGGCACCTTGGACTTTGCCACCTCCAGCTTGGCACCTTCTTGAGTGATGTATCTGCAAAGATGACGTTATTTGTTGCTATAGATTTTTTTTTTTTTCCCAAAGGAAACAAAGGAAAAAAATGTTAGCTTGTTCATGCGTGCGTATGCTGAGCCTCACTCCTGAAGGATCTTGCTGTCAGTAGTCTGGGGGAAACCAAAGTCCATCAGCTCATCCAGAAGCTCATAGACGACCACAAAGTTATCCTGAATGCTCTCCTCCTCCAGCTCTTTAAAGTACTCCGTGAACACCTAAGTGACGCCTAAGTTTTAATATCAACTTTCATCGACTTTACAAATAAATAAATTCAAATCATAATACATCGCTGCACGTCACTCACCTCAACTAGTTTGTAGAGAAACGAGTAGACGAGGGAGGCGTTTGAGTTCTTGTTTGTGGTGGCCACAACTGTTCATAGATTAAGTCAAGGATTATTTTACACGTACATTCATACTCCCAAGGTCAGTGCAGTGTTTTAAAAACCACCTCCCTACATTTTTCTTTTTTTTAAGGTTAGTAACGAGTCTTCTTTAACAATAAATGTTACAATTAAAGGACATTGATTTGAAATAATGTGTGTATACCACTCAGTGTAAGGATACGGTAAAGGTTGTTGTGCTTGATCCACATGAAGTGAACTTTGCCGTGTGACATGACCGGACAGATGAGTCCTTCTTCTTCATGTTGCATGAGCAAAGACATGAAGTGTTCAATCTCTGCCATGTCCACGTCGCCTTTGTAGTTCCGACAAATCAGCACCTGTGAATTGAAGCACATGGTTATTCACAAACTGCATGAAAACTAACACAAGATAACAAGACAAACGAACTGAGCATCAGAATGAGGAAGAAAGGGGATTTAAGTGACTTGGAACGTGGGATAGTTGTTGGTCTGAGTATTTCAGAAACTGCTGATCTGCTGGGATTTCACACAACCATTTCCAGGGTTTACACAGAATGGTCGAAAGAAGAGAAAAGATCTGATGAGCAGCAGTTGTCTGAATGGGCAAACTGGTTGAAGATGGCAAAAAGGCATTAATCATGCAAATAACATCTGGTTACAACCAAATTATACCAATTCTGAACAGACAACAGGTTAGGGATAATTTCTTGGTACACTCTGGGTTCTTCAGGGATGGTTTAACCACCACAGTCAACCTGTGTATTGCTGATAACCATGTTCATCCCTTTGTGACCATAGCAAAAGAAAGAAAATGCAAATGTGATTATTTTTAAATGCGACTATTTAAAACACCAATTTCTAACCATTCAGAATGACGTCTTGTAATAAACCATCTCTTCAACAAGCTAAACCATATTTTTCTCTGTGAGCAGTGACCATATGTTGCAATGACAGTTGAGATGACAAAGATGAGCCTATGCAAAACAGGCTACATCTGACACCTGCTTAGTGTGCAGCAGTCTTATGCTTCATCATGATTTGATAACAAAGCCATACAAGTCATACACCCATTCACCGTGTGTCCAGCCACATGTGTGTAAGGTGGACAACAGTGAATATAGTGATGCTGACAACATTTACAATTCTCTGAAAGTCACAAGTGCTACCACACAGTTGGGTCTCTTTCATTAACTTCATCAAGGACTACAGCCTCTGCTTGCTTCCATTAAATCCGGAAGTAAATGGCAGGAGAAAAAAAGGGGCAATGAATGAAGATGTCGCAAGGTTTTCATTAATTTTTAACGACGTCATCAATGTTTAACAGTTAAAGGAACAAGGGAAGAAAAGCAGATATAAAATTGAGTTTTTAACTTTTTTGTTATAGTTCAAAGCAAATATGAAACCGTATAAGCAATTTACAGTAGTCATAATGAGCTCCAGCAGTCTTACCTTCCCCTTCAGATCCAAGACAAATATAGCAGAGGCAGACATGGTGTTGGTACCAACAGCACGCGACTTCAGAAAGCACACAGACTCTGTTTAAAGTTCAACTTCAGCTACAGTTCGGGACCAAAATAATAAATAAACATGAGTTTGGAGGAACTATGGAGTCCACCGTGTCGTTTTCCTGAAGCTGTCGTGACGTGGGATCGCGCAGGTGAAACATTAACCAGCTCACCTGAGCGTAAGGTGAAAGTACAGAGGGTGTGTTGTTCCCTTCATCCACTAGAGGGCGCTACAGACAAACAGATTACAGGTGTGGGTCAACTCATTGAATCTGACTAATAATAATGATAATAGTACAATCCTAAAAACAGGTTAGTTGGTATTTTATTTGAGGTTCAGTAAATGTTGTGTTTAAATAAAATCCTCTTTTTTTATTTTCACATTTTAAGTGCTTCCCTCATTTTATTTTACTTTATAATATAGGTTGTAGTAGGAAGGGTAATTTTGTTATTATTACAATAATAACATTATTATTATCACAATTAATAACAATAATAATAGTAATAATAATGGTAGTAGTAGATGGTAGTAAGGTAATATTGTTTTAAAAGTTCATTTGAGGCCATGAATAAAGTTTGCTTTTAACTGTATGGGTAATGTGCTAGACACGCGTGTGTTTGTGTGTGCGTGTGCGTGTGCGTGTGTGTGTGCGCGTGCACTGGGTGTTTTTGTTCAAATTTAATTCTTCACATTTAACTAGATAATAACACATATAGTGTCTCTTACGATGAGAAGTTACACATATCTTCTGCACAAATAACACTCTTTTTCACCAAATCACTTTTTGTGAGCTTCTACAGAGGTGTTAAGTAAGGATACAGGGTCCTCACAACAAACACATTTTTCTGTCGAAGCACTTAACATTCTAGTTCTTCATACATATTCACCTCTAATAAAGTTGTGGAACAAAATCCTTGTAATGATGTTATCAGCTAGTGTTGTTAATGTCTTCTGGACACGGCCAAAGTGTGACATTGCTCTGAAGGACAGATTCTGGCTGGATATACCTCCATTTGCAGTGACTTTTCTAATGTGTATATAGGTTCAGATTCCTGTATCTATCACATCAATGTAGCATCATTTTAGATGATTACTGATGTATTTTGTACCTTATCAGCCTAATAATCATCTTCTGGAGCAGGTGAGCATCAAACAGTAAAGAATCTGTGCCACCCCCCCCAACCCACACGCACTCTCACACACACACACACACACATTGAAGCTAAATGATTAAAACTTATATTCTTCCCAAATATGCACTAAGCATTAATATAACTTAATGATTTTGATGTAGTTTAAAAGTATATTATGCAAAGGAAAATGCATTCATTGAAGTTGCAAGAAATATCATCTGGTCCTTTTCAAGTTTTTACATTTGTAAATATGTAACATAACTGTGTCATTACTAATTTAAAAAAATGAAGCCAAGTGCAGAAGCAGTGGGTGAAATAAGATAAGATAAGATAAGATAAGATAAAACTTTATTATCTCACATTGGAGAAATTCACTGATACATCAGCTCTTCAAAAGATAAAAGGAGAGGATTACATTCTAAGAAAGTACAGAGAAAAGAAAAAAATACATAAGTAAATAAATTTAAATTTTTAAAAGTGCAAATGAGGAGTAAGAAATAAATATCTATGAAATATATAAAAAACTATTGTGTGTAGATAACTAGCTACACAGATGAATTATATAGTCTGACAGCAGTAGGAATGAAGGACCTGCGGTAGCGTTCCTTCTTGCACTTAGGGTGTCTCAGTCTCTGGCTGAAGGAGCTGCTCAGCTCCTCCACAGTCTGGTGCAGTGGGTGAGAGTTGTTGTCCATGATGGATGTGAGCTTGGCTAACATCCTCCTCTCACCCACCTCCTCCACAGAGTCCAGAGGGCAGCCCAGGACAGAGCTGGCCCTCCTGACTAGCTTGTTGAGTCTCTTCCTGTCTCGCCCTGTGCTACCCGGAGACCAGCAGACGACAGCGTAGAGGATAGCAGAGGCTACCACAGAGTCATAGAAAGTCCTGAGCAGATGCCTGCTCACTCCAAAGACCTCAGTCTCCTTAAAAGTGGAGGCGACTTTGGCCCTTCTTATACAGGGCATCAGTGTTGTGGGACCAGTCCAGTTTTTTATTGAGGTGAACACCCAGGTACTAAAACTGTCCACCATCTCGATGTCCGTCCCCTGATGTTCACTGGTGTATGGGGTATGGGGTATGGAAATGCTGAGTATGCTCTTACTGCTGCCATAGGAAGCAAGAAGGTGAGGAATCAGCCTGGTGCTGATGATAAATGCACTCGATAAACTGATTATCAGCAGGTGTAAGCGCCTCTGTAAAAGCAGAGGTCTTCGGTAGTTTGCTGGTGTAAAGCATTGAGGTGTACTAACACAATGCTGACGACAGTAATAATGATCTTAGAGAAGCAAATGTTGCTCTTCATCCATCTATGAAGGGTTCATAAAATACTTCCAAACAGTTTGGAATCTGGAAAACATTCAAGGCACTTTCCAATCTTCCCAGGAGTGGATGAGTCCAAGGTCAGGACCACATCTCAGACTCTACAGCCAAACTTTAATGAATGTTGGCTCAACCTCCACAACAATGGAAAAATCGATAAAGATGTATAAATAACTGCTTCAGCTTATTGCTGTTTAAGGTGCTTTAACCAGCTACTGAGTGATGAGGAGTGCTTTATTTTTCATATGACTGTAGCTGGACAAACACCTACCATCTAACAAAAGTTCTTAACCACATTTGCAGACCGTTTCTTTTCTCTAACAGGTGTGCCTCTCCTACACATTTAGCCTGACCTGCAGACTTTGGCTTCACATGCTCCAAGAATCATCTTGACCATAAAACCTTAAGGACCTCTCTGGTGTTATGCCCCATATTGCAGCTTCTGAATCTTATCAGTAAGGTGTAGGAAGGGAGTGACTCTGAATAACACACACTTAGTCCAGAGATGTGTGAATATGTCTGTAAAAACCAGATGGAGATCAGCCCTTTTCTAGTATCCCACTCCTTTTGTCCACATGAGTTTGGCACGTGTTTATGTAAAGAAACACAACTAATCCAGGGTGAACGAATCAGCTTCACCTCATGCAGTCTGTGCTCAGGCTGGACATAGGCCATGTTATGATGCCAAAGAGCTTATTTCTTTATCTTATTGTGTAAAAGCCAGAGCATACCTGTAGCCATATTCTCTCTCTTTATCAGCATTAGAAGATATCTTGGTTTTACATTTCGTCCTCACTGTTCAAGCCGAACAGACCTTACAGGAACAGCGTTTTTCTTAATTGAAAACATCAGCCACATGTATTATATCTGTTCGGCTCTGAATTACTCACTCATGTGATCCAGATTACATGGAAAAGAGAATCAGGCACGTCCCCCTGCAGTGGCCAAAGTCCAACATAAACATACAAAAACACTGGTTCTCTGCAGGCCTAGGTCTGGAGAAACTGCACAACTTACTTATGGTTGTGGAATATTAAAGAGAGGATTTCTGTTTTTGTTTCTGAGCTATACACCAATGAATTCATGATATTTTCATATGCATTTCTTTAGAAACAGAACTCATGTTTGCTCATAGTGTTAATCGGGGGAAGCAGTTTTGGGCTTTGAAATGCTCTCCAGCTGCTCAGTCTGCCTCGCAGGCTCAAAGAAAAGTATGGGTAAACGTTTGAGTAAGTTATTATTGTTAATGGAATCTTAGGATTGTAGAATATTATTAGAATCTGGTTCCAGGTTTTGAGTTGTGAACATTTGTGGGACACCAACAGATTGCAGCAGCCTGACACATACAGCATCACAGCTCGTCCTTCTGATGTAAATCCATGTTTGCTCTAAAGCAGGGGTGGGCAACTCCAGTCCTCAAGGGCTGGCATTAGAAGTTTCCCTCCTGCAACACACCTGACTCCAATCAATAGGTAATTGTGCAGAGCTTGATGTCTAGCTCTGAGCAAGTCACAAGGTGTGTTGCCACAGGGAAACTCCTAATACATGCAGGATGCCGGCTCGCTGCTTGTTGTGGTGTTCTAGACTCCGCGTTGTGCATTAAAACTGTATAATGCACTGCTCCTCCTTACATGTACACACACACACACACACACACATATATATATATATACTACCCAAAAAATTTGAATATCCTGAAATAGTTCATTTATTTCTGTAATTCAACTTAAAGGGACGAGAGGCAGGAATTTAAAAAACAAACAAACTTGCATGTCCATTTTTTAAAATACTAATGGGTGATAAACTGTAAAAACCAAAAATAACGTTTCCACCCACGTTTCTCTCCGTTGCCTTGAACAGGCTGTGTGCTGCAAAAAGCGCTGGAATTCGGTGTCCGAATTTCCCGCGCTGCCCTGCGGATGTGACGTCAAATGACGCTACATCTGCAGTTTTGATACAAGAAGAAGACGGTCGCGGTAAATTCAAACACTGTAAGAGATAGTTATGAATTCTTCTGCCGTCAGCAAACGATCCAGATCAACTGAAAGACACTAAAAAGTGTAACTACGAAAAAAAAAGTGTGTAAACAACATTACAGCTTCAGTTTGTGCACGCTCCCGTGACGGCTTGGCTCGTGGCTGCAGTTACTTGAAGCGCCAGTCGCGGCAGTCACGAGTTTCGTTTCTTAATCTTGCCTCAAGTCCCTTTAAAAGTTGCAATTTACATATTGTATAGAAAAATGATATGGAAATCAATATATTTCAAGCTTTTATTTGTGTGGATGTTGCTGATTAGGACTTGCATCCTAAGAAAACCTCAAATTCAAAAACAAAAAAATAGAGTGTTGCATGAAATCAATATAAAAAGGACTCTAAATACAAAAAAGTCAGGCCTCCTAAAATACAATGTTGCATCTGTACTTAGTACTTGGTTTGGCTCCTTTTGCATGAATGACTGCCTTAACCCAGCGTGGCATGGATGCTATTAGCTTGTGGCATATCTCAGCTGTTATGGAAGAAAAAACATGCTTCAATCACAGCCTTGAGCTCTTCTTTATTGTTTGGTCTCTTCCAAGGGGCAAACTCTGCCTCAGAACAGTGAAGCTCGCTTCCTTGTTGTAAATAGTGTAATCCTCCCTTCATCCGATAGGGGCTGGCTCCAAGAGCGAGCAAATCCCCATAGACTCCCATGTTAAAAACACCAACTTCACAGCAGAAATAAACAGGTTTACAGCCTGGTTCAAAAAATCATTTTAGGTTTATTAGGTCAAGTTTACCTTCATGTCAACTGTGAGGGGGGTGAATTTTTTTATAACTCATTCGTTTAGATGTTATTTATTCTTCAAATTACACATAATTAAGGGCGTGTCCTTATGATTGACATGCGGCAGACCGGAAGCTCCGCCTGCCGACCGGAGGCTCCTAGTTAGCTCCTTCTTTGCTCTTAATAAGGTCTCAGTTTGTTACAGAGTCGCACAACGGCGGTGTTTAGTCAGCGAATTGCAAGTCTAAGCATGTCTTACCTTAACCATGCTGCTTAGGGGGCTTATCTTTGTTAGCTCCTCTTAGTTTCGTGTTAGCTCAGTTAGCGTTTAGCCCACAGTACGTCAGCTGTCAATCATTTGCCCCGCGGCCGCGCTGTGCCCATTTTAGTATTTTCCTGGAGTGACGACGTACGTGACACGGCAAGATGGCGACGGTAAGACACGCCCACCTGGCTTCACATTTCTCTATTCAGAAGAGACCGGAAGCTACGTCCAGTAATTATATACAGTCTATGGTCTCTTTCCGTTCAGCTTTCTCTTGACACCCCACATGTTTTCGGTGGGAATCGGGTCAGGTGAGTTTGCGGGCCAATCAAGCATGATTGTTGAACCAGGATTTTGTACTTTTGGCAATGTGGGCAGGTGCCAAGTCCTGCTGGAAGATGAAGTCTGCATCCTCATATAGCTGGTCTGCTGAAGCAAGCATGAAGTGCTCCAAAATCCTGGTAGATGGCTGCATTTATGCTGGACTTAATGAAACTCACAGGTCCTTATGAAGTCCTCCACACTTTTGAAAGGCTCTTTCCTGACCATCTTCTCCAGGCTGCTGTCAGCCCTCTGGCTTGTACACCGTTTTCTTCCACACTTCTTCCTTCCACTTAACTGTCCATTAATGTGCTTTGAGACAGCACTCAGAGAACAACCAGTTTCTTTTGCTTTTTGTGTCTTTCCCACCTTGTGCAGGGAGTCAATGATGGTTTTCTGCACAACTGTCAGATCAGCAGTCTTCCACATGATTGTGAATTCTTCTAAACCAAGACAGCGACTTTTTTAAAGGCCCAGGGCACTTATGCAGATGTTTTGGATTTCTTACCTCAATAGAATGTGACCGTCTGAGCCTACAATACTGGAGCTTTTCACAGTATTCTAGTTTTTTGAGTTTTGAAATTTTAGGTTTTTTTAAAGGGACTTGAGGCAAGATTAGGAAACGAAACTCGTGACTGCCGCGACTGGCGCTTCAAGTAACTGCAGCCACGAGCCAAGCCGTCACGGGAGCGTGCACAAACTGAAGCTATAATGTTGTTTACTAACCTTTTTCTTCGTAGTTACACTTTTTAGTGTCTTTCAGTTGATCTGGATCGTTTGCTGACTGCAGAAGAATCCATAACTATTGCTTACAGTGTTTGAATTTACCGCGACCGTCTTTTTCCTGTATCAAAACTGCAGATGTAGCGTCATTTGACGTCACATCCGCAGGGCAGCGCGGGAAATTCGGACACCGAATTGCAGCGCTTTTTGCAGCACACAGCCTGTTCAAGGCAACGGAGAGAAACGTGGGTGGAAACGTTATTTTTGTTTTTTAGCGCTTCATTACCCATTAGTATTAAAAAAAAATGGACATGCATGTTTGTTTGTTTTTTAAATTCCTGCCATTAGTCCCTTTAAGCTACAAGTCCTAATCATCAACATCCAAACAAACAAAAGCTTGAAATATATTGATTTGCATATTATTCATCTATACAATATGTACATTGCAATTTTTAAGTTGAATTACAGAAATAGATTAACTTTTTCTGGATATTCTAATTTTTTGGGTGTGTGTATATATATATATGGTGTATATACAGTATATATGTATGTATATATATGTACTGTATATGGAAATCATAAAAATGATGTACACTCAATCCTGGGTCAATTTACAGGTAGACGGGTGCTTTTTAGATATACAGTTGTGTGAAAAAGTATCGGCCCCCTTCCTGATTTCTTATTTTTTTGCATGTTTGTCACACTTATGTTTCAAATCATCAAACAAATTTAAATGTGAGATAAAGGTAACACAAGTAAACAAAAATTCAGTTTTTAAATAAAGATCTTTATTTTTGATAAAACCCAAACCCACATGGCCCTTTGTGAAAAAGTGACTGCCCCCTAAACCTAATAACTGGGTGGGCCACCCTTAGCAGCAACAACTGCAATCAAGCGTTTGCAATAACTGGCAATGAGTCTTCTACAGCGCTGTGGAGGAATTTTGTTCCACTCATCTTTGCAGAATTGTTGTAATTCAGCCACATTGGAGGGTTTTCCAGCATGAAACGCCTTTTTAAGGTCATGCCACAGCATCCCAATGGGATTCAGGTCAGGACTTTGACTAGGCCACTCAAAAGTCTTCATTTTGTTTTTCTTAAGCCATTCAGAGGTGGACTTGCTGGTGTGTTTTGGATCATTGTTCTGCTGCAGAACCCAAATCCGCTTCAGCTTGAGGTCATGAACAGATGGCCGGACATTCTCCTTCAGGATTTTTTGGTAGACAGCAGAATTCATGGTTCCATTTACCACAGCAAGTCTTCCAGGTCCTGAAGCAGCAAAACAGCCCCAGACCATCACACTACCACCACCATATTTTACTGTTGGTATGATGTTCCTTTTCTGAAATGCCGTGTTACTTTTACGCCAGATGTAATGGGACCTACACCTTCCAAAAAGTTCAGCTTTTGTCTCTTCAGTCCACAGAGTATTTTCTAAAAGTCTTGGGGATCATCAAGATGCTTTCTGGCTAAAGTGAGACGAGCATTTATGTTGTTTTTGCTCAGCAGTGGTTTTGGTCTTGGAACTCTGCCATGCAGGTCATTTTTGACCAGTCTCTTTCTTATGGTGGAGTCATGAACACTGACACTGTATGAGGAAAAGATGTTGGAAGCAGGACCCTCTTGCTGTGAGGTGACGGTTCTATCCACACCACAGTCCAAACCCAACCTGCCTCTCAGTTGTCTCTGTTTATTGAACTCAGTCACAATGTCTATAGCTACCCTCAAATATCCTCTTAAAACTTTCCTCTGAGTGACAGCATTTGGCAACGTCTGACACTGTCATCACTCATCTGACTAAAGTGCTCTAAATCTCTTTTAAAAATTTGATTGATTTTTTAGATTTTCAGTTCTGCTATTATTACTAAAGTAGGGTGATAAGATATGGGATTAGTCAGCTGTTAGCAAGACATCAAAGCACATCTCTGAAGAGATGCTGAAGACGTTTAATGAACTCAGCTTTTATGGTTTTCTCAAAACATCCTGGTGTTTCAGCAGGTATTATGTGAGATGAACTGGAAGACAATACTGTGTTGTCATGGGAAACATCATAACTCTCACAGCCAGAATTCTGTGAAAGCGTCAGGATCTCAGTGTGGCAGGCCAGAGTGAAAGAGATATTAGAGGAACTTCTTGCGATCCGTGCCTTAAGAACTCCAGTGACTGCTAACTTTGTAAGTGATGCAGGTTATCCAGCAGAGATACCTTTGAAGAGAAAATATTTCCTCTTTAGTTTACAAGGTATTAAAAAAAGCAGCTTTCTTTTTGACAGCCCAAGTATCGGTTGCATCTTCCAGCCTGTTGCAGCCAGCCACCCAGTTGTTAGGCCCTCAGGTTGTCCATGGGAGACCTGATATGGTATTGTTGTTACTTCTCATCAGGGCCTGTGGTGCTTTGGTTGGAAACCTGACAGGGGAGTATCTATCTATCCTCCATCAGCCACCCCCTCTCCTTCCGCTGTTAATTTTCGAAGACACTCCCCTTTGCTTACGAGTCAGTGGTGTGAGATGCAGCTCCACCCTGCTTTTGCCACCTGGCCAATGAGAGGCCAACAAAATCTATGTAAATAATGAGGAGAGGAGAGGATGTGGATGACAGGCAGCGTAGCAGGGGACAGGTGTCGCCTGACTCTGGAGTATCTGTCTTTTGCCTCATGGGGATGGCAAGTGGTGGAAAAATGAGGCGTACAGTATGCTTAATTCACTTTGACTAGATGCAATAAACATCTTATAAATATTCTAACATGAACTGAGTGAAACAAGCGATGACACTTGGCCTTGTTCAGGTGTGATGGGTGTGGAGATGTTCACAGTGGAATGTGGAAACTGGTCCTGTTAGACAACATACCAGTTTCCTGTCCATGAATGAGACACGTTCCTGACTTTTAACCCAGCATACACACGCATTTGTCACTCAAATGGAAGAATGGTTGTATTAAATCAGTAGTCTATCTTTATGTCTGGGCTCTGCCTTTGACGACTCAAGGCTTTTCTCTAATTCAGCCTCTTTTGTTAATTTAGATTTTTAACAGGGATTTGAATACAAGCCTTTCCCTACTGTCTTTTCTGCTGTCAACTTGCAGGATTAAACTAAAATCTTTCCAGTTTGTAAGCTAGAAATAGTAACAGAAATGAGTCACTTTGGAGTTGCAAAGGGAAACTTTAGACATGCATTCATTTGACCAGTCAAATAAAATTTGTGTATGATTGAACAGCCTCAATTACTGTACTGATCAAAAAAATAAAAAATGGACAACATGCAGAAAATTAATCACTGAAAAACATTATAAATAGTACCCTGTTCCTGTGGAAATGGCTTTTTTTTTTAATTCAATATTATTTCAATGCTTATAGAGACAGTATTTAAGGGGTTTGGGATATTGGCTTCATGAAGGAAATCCAGTTGTCCTTTTCTGCCAGGCACCTCATGGATAAATTGAGGCTCATGCTGCATGTTTCCGTGGTGACCACCAAAACCGTTCTCTGTGCTGCGGCACACTGAGAGCAGCTGGCGCTTTGAGTGCAAACAGAAAGAGGAAACATTATTAGACATAAATTATGTAGGAGGGTGATTAGATTAGAGACAGGAGCTTTCTGGTGGTTTGTGGTTAATAGTATGTACAGTAAGCCCATTTTTGATGCTTTGAAGTTTTCTTTTTCTTGCTTCTGTAACTGAATAATTTGTCAAAACGAAAGTGAAAATTACTAAACTTGGTGTCTTCTGTCTAGAAATCCCCCCAACAAAACAACAGGTAAAAACCAGATGATTTTTTCAGTACTGTGAAAAGTATTTT
Organism: Atherinomorus stipes; assembly: GCA_023101725.1. Lineage (NCBI taxonomy): Eukaryota > Metazoa > Chordata > Actinopteri > Atheriniformes > Atherinidae > Atherinomorus > Atherinomorus stipes. The sequence continues at coordinate 127,305 of JALJCO010001535.1, read as the reverse complement.
TCTACGGTATGTGCAAGAAAAGATAAAATTCCCTGTCCTGTGATAAACAGATGTGTTCCTACATGAGACAGAGGGAAGAGGCGAGTTTAAAGGAGATTAGTTTGACCACCCATCATCCCTTTGAGCAGGTTTTATGGCAGTGTTTCCAGGCAACATAAAGATGGACATCCAGCTCTGTCAGAGGAGGATGGCCTGTCTGTGTCTACTACTAAATAAGTGTCAATATCATGATCACTACTTAGGGACAGTCTGCAGAAAGAATGTATTACCTGAGTATTTTCTCAACCATCATGAGTGATTTTACTCATTTTGCAAAAGAAAAACAAAACAAAACTCACAGTTAGTGCTCTGTTGTAACTCTTTTGTCTCATTAAATACACTAAAAACCATTATGCTTCATCAACCAGGTTCCAGCTTTCTTGTGTAGCTGCAGTCGAGATCACCTTCACAGGTTGGAACCTTGTTACGCATTTTCTCATGAGCTCCACTTTACATATTCAAGCACATTGAATTTATCATATATCAATTTATGGAAAGTCTGAATGATCTTTGCCCTGTAGCAGGCTTCATCCACAGCAAAACTACTTTTTAAAAAGTCAGTGTGCACCTGTGCATTTACCATAAAGCTTATGACCACCACCTCCTCTGATCCTTTACCTGACATCAACCCAGTATCACCAGTGATTATGCCAGAAAGTTGTCTTTATGTTTCTCTGGACCTGCACTAAATAAAACTCCCAAAAGTCATCTCTGAAGTTCTGCAATAGACGGGTGGCCTGTCCACAGGGTATGAGTCTAGAAGTGACAGATCTTTTTGATTGCACCAAAATTATAGAACAATCTGCTTCTCCTAGCCAGGCAAGCTCTGTCCTTGGCCATTTTTAAAATTTTGATTAAAAACTCATTTTTAAACATTGGCGTTTAATACCATGTAAGATTCCAGGCTTTTCTTTTCTTTTATTTATGGTTTTACTTTTTTGTTTGTTTGTTTGTTTGTTTTTTTTTATTTTTCTGTACAGCACTTTGGTCAGTCTTGATGTTTTTAAGTTTGCTTTATAAATAAAGTGGTGTGGTATCCCTTACCAAGAAGTAGTATATGCAAGTATGCTTGAAGTATACAAATTTTAAACTTTAAATAAGACAGTATACTTTCAGTTTACTGATAATGTACTTATTGGAAATACACTTGAAGTTTACTTTCCATTTACTAATAAATATATTATGAAGTTTAAGTATATTTTGCCAATACTTATATTTAAACTTTTGAACAATATGCTTTAATAGTAGTACATTCATAGTACATTTTCACACATACTGGTGTCTTTGTGGCATCGTGCAAGATGTACTGTACATTCTATCATGTTTTTAAATCCTATCCTGTAAGATTTAGGCACTAGCTTGCTCAGACTTTGAAAACCCCCGGTTCATATCATATATTACTTTTAGTCTACTTAAAAGTGTACTTTAGTATACAAAAGTGAACTTTCTAAAAGTAAAAGTAAGCTTGAAGTTATTGCAGGTATAAACTAAAAAGAAGATTGTTTTCAGTATACTTGAAAGTGTACTTTTAAATACTTAAAGTGGGCCAATTTAGTCCCAAGAAGTAGCCTATACTTGCAAGTAGTACATTGGTGTCAGTGTGGGCCTACTTGGTAAATAAAAGTACACTTAGGGGATATACTTTACTATACTTGAGTACTTAATGACATGAAATACTTCTTTTGGGTAAGGGATGTTGTAAAAGCAGCTGGGATAAACGCCCAATAAACTGGATCAATTACAGTAAGTACTGTATAGAAAATGGATGGATGGATGAATGGATAGAAGGAAATCTAATTTTATTTAGCCAATCACAGAGCAGGCTTGTAACATTCGCAAACACTGAATCTCATTGACTCTCCATTTGTTTTTAATTTCTTCCACTGGGCACTTTTGCATCTACTTTGCATCGAGTTTTTATGTCCCGAGTCTTTGACATCTTCCTTGGTCAACCTGTATGTTTCCCTTTTAGACTGAATTATCTGCTTCACGAAAGTTTATATTTCTTCTGGAAATTTACCATTGTTATCAAAAACAGGTCTTATTTTGGAGTCATATTTCCTGACGATTAGCCATGAGGGAAAAAAAAAATTGTTCTGTTTAAAATGCAAATTGCTTAGCATAATTATATATTAGCATATGTATATTTGCAAGTATTTTTAAATAGCAAATTACAAAGTGATTATAGTTTTTTTTCTTGTGATTAATTCAATGTAATTGTATTTTTTTCTCATTCATATGTAGGTATGCTTAACAAAGCCCAGAGTTTAAGGTGTTAAAAGAAAAAGTTTTGTGTAATACATATTTTTCCGCTATAAATTCAAGATGAATGAACTTTCTCCAAGAGGGATGATTTCATATTTTTTTTTACCAAGGGTTGCAAAATTACAAAACTCATCCTAAGTAGGCAGAGACAAAGGTGAATATTTTAAAATCTTTTATTACAAAAAGATGTGCTCAAACAAAAATGAAGTGGTGTGCATTAACAATCAGACTGCAGTGCATCAACTATAGCACACATCTGCCTTTTTTCCATCTACTGATGCAAAGCAGCACAGAAACAGAACAAAGGAAGAAAAATAATTTATCTGAGTCATAAGAATAGCAACGACATGCTGTAAAATGAAAAGCACTGAGCAGGTGTTCAAATGTTTGATTGAAGTAACTTAAATAACAGCTGCACAATATAAAACAACAGTTAAGAACCTTCCATAAATAAATACAAGAAGCTATAACATATTTACACATTTCTTGATTAAATTTACAAAACGTAAAAAACAAACATAAAAACAAATAATAAAACAAAAACAAAAAACCCAAGATTTTACAAAATATTTACACGAACTATTTACACTCTTGAGATAATTAATTAGCTACAATCACTAAATTATCTTCATTCAAAGAAACAAACATTTTCTTCATTTTGGTTGATGTCAGAGCACTCAGCAGCTTCTTCATTTACAATGTAAACCACTCATCACTCCCCACATTCACCTTATCTAAAGATTGGTCAAAAGGAAACCTTTGACAACATAAGATGCCAAACAAACGTGCAACCCTGTTTTCCGAATGTGGAAAGGCCACAGTATGAAGTCACGAAGGCCATCACTGCCTGGACCATGGAAGGCGCAGAGCTCAATAAGGCATTTACCATAACTGTATCCAGTAAACTTCACCAACCGACTGGAGTGAAGGCACAAATGAGTTGTTAAGACAGTACAGCGCAGGATTTTTAAGTAAAGCTTGCCGTGCAAACACATTTCAGGCAATCGACACAACAGGCTTGAAGTGCGGATCGCACGTGTCTCTTAGCAAGGACATTCAAATAAACGATTTTCAGATTGCATCAAAGGAGTCAAGGCTCTGGGAGCATCAAGAGCATCATCCTCTAAAGCCATGCAATAGTCCTTCATCTTGAAATAACTACAGTATGTGGTCTGGTTAAATGGCTTGCTGTGGTTATGCTTCATTTTTTGCTGCTGAAGTTTCACAGACAGTCTCTTTGCAGGCTTGGACGGCACAGTGCTGAGGTTGGAAACATAAACCACAAAAAACAGGCCACCGTAGGAAGGGAAGGGGGTTGTTCAGCAGCAGAGAGCTAGTGTTTCCTTCATCTTGAGATTATGCCATGTCCATGTCGTCCATGCTCACCATTTGCCTCTGCAAAAAAGGTAACGCTCAATTAGCAAAGTTGTAAAACCACTTGAGAAATGATGCTCCCCAACAACAACGTGACCTCACCTCTGGATAAACGTAGCCGTCAGAGCTGTTCCTGCAGATGTGCACCTCATCTTCGGTGGTTTTCTGGTACACGGGATTATCAAAGTGGATGGTGTTGGTGTTCTTTACGCGCCAGTTTCTCCACAGCAACACTCCTCCAAACACCAGCAGGGCGGTGATCACTGTAGAGAAAGAAGGGAGTTAAAGGCAGGTTGGTTGAGAAGTGAACATGATTGAGATGAAAAAACTCACTGAAAGAGTTTCATGAGCTCTACAGTTAAAAATCTAAAAAGTGGAACTTACTGATTGGCAGCACGACATAGAGAGCAATGGGGGGAGATGATGGGGCTTCCAAGGGCAACCCTGCCTGTTTTCTACCTGAAAATAGCAAAAAAAAAAAAAAAAGTCCTTTTAAAATCTTTCCTCAAAGTTACATGAGTTCAGTGCTGCTCTTGTGCTGCTATAAGGCAGGAGTTTTGTCAGCATGTTAGTCAAGAGCAGGGGTATCCAAAGTCAATTCTTCGAGGACCCCAGTCCTGTAAGTTTTTCATTTTTCTCTTCTCCAACACACCTGACTCAAATTCAGTGGATCCAACAGCCACTGAAGTTCTGCATAATGATTGATTCATTTCAGACAAGTGTGTTGGAGCAGTGAAAATTTAAAACCCTGCAGAACTATGGCTGTGTGGACCAGAGTTGGGGCACACCTGGTCTTGAGAATTCCCATGCAATGGAATACCAAGGAGGAAAGACATCAGAAATAACCTTGAGGAAGCAAATTATTGCTTTACAATAGAGGACCCTGTGCTGTCTGAGACTTTTTTTTTATTGCATGTATATTTTAATCACTTCATTTATCCTTGGCAATTATTCATTGTCCAGTACCTTGAGCAGTGGCGATGGGCTCCTGAGGACTCTCTGTGGCCTGAGTGGAAGAGGTAGTTGTAGGCTTTTTGGTAGTGACTGTGGTAGTTGTACTTGTAGTAGTTGTGGTAGTAGGGGCAGGCTGGCTAGTGGAAGTTTGTGACTGGAGTTTTGAGTCAGTTCCTGTTTTTGGTGGAAGGGCCACTGAAAATTTTGGGAAATTAAACACAAATGTTACTATTAGGATGTCATTTCTTCTTTTCTTGTTTTTAAAGATATGTGTTGCAGATATTTACCTGCCACACACTTCCTCATGTCAGACTCCATGGTCATGTTGTCAGGACAGGCGCAGGTGTATCTAGGGGAACGCTGGTTGATTACAGGAGCAGGAAGGCACAGAAACTCACAATCTCCATTTGTACTGTTGCTCTCTCTGCACCAGTTTGTACCTAGAAATAGAACATTTGAAAAAGATTAAGGAAAAAGTGATGTTGCTTGAGCAGATTTTAAGCTAGCTCCTAAATAAAAGAATCCTTACCGACTGGCTGCATGAGACTGTGGTAAAGCAAAATATCCTCTGGTTGTTCCAGATCTGCTGCCAACTGAGTGACGTCTTGTCCTGTCAGGCGGCTGGCACTAAAAACTGCACCAGCATTCGTGTCTGTCCAAAACACTTTGTCCTGTTGAATTAGAGGTAATACAGGTTATTGCAAAAGATTATGTTAAGAAACCAGCTACCACTATTAATGCTCTGAATAAATTTTACTCTCAGTTACAGATATATCTCTAACCTCAAACACAGTCAGCGAGACAGGATGGGAGAGCTTTTCCTCGATGAAAATGACACTGTGTCGGCTCCCTCCGTTCACATCAATGCTGGAGATTGTTTGCAGCTTAGAGTCCACCCAGTACAGACGCTGGTTGACCATATCTGTCCGGAGAGAAGCCACACATTTGCTTATTACAGCTCATTACACAGCAAAAGGAAGTTGTTGTCATTATATAATTCATAGAGTTCTGTTTACCAAGGGTGATGCCATTGGGCCACACAATGTTGTCCGTTACCAAGGCAACGCGGTCAGCTCCATTCAGCCCACACTTCTCAATCTTGGCCTCCTCTCCCCAGTCTGTCCAGTACATGAAGCTGAAGATTTCACAGAACGTTAATTTATACAAGACTGATCACAGTTTCATCAAACTTAATCTCAGTATATCTGTGGAACTTTAGCTTACTTATGAACTGGGTCTACTGTGATGGCTCTTGGTTTCTCGAGTTTCTCTGTGATGAGGGTCTTCCTCTTACTACCATCTGTTGTTGCCATGGAAATCCTCCTCAAAACGCTATCAGTCCAGTAGATGTTGCCATGAATCCAATCCACCGCCAGCCCTTCTGGGGCTTCAATCCCGCTGTCGATGACCACGTTGTGGTGGGTGGAATCACCAGCTACGTCTATTTTGGAACTGTAACAAGAATTAAAAGGCTTATTTAAAAGGCAGATGCCATTTTATCTGTCTCACATCCTGGTGTCACACACAGAGAGTAGAAAAGTTTGTCCACACTGATATCAAATCAAGGACAGGTTTGTACTTGAACTAGATGATGCCAACTGATTTAAAAGTGAATGGATGGATGGATGGATTCAATTTTCAACTTTTTCTCACCTGTAGATTTTCTTCAGAGACAGGTCAGACCAGAAGACCATCTTGTTCGGCATGTCCATGTCCAGAGCCACTGCGTTTTTCAGCTGTGGGATGAGCTGGACATACTCGCTACGGTCTACTGCCATCGTTCTCACCTCATGTCTGTTGGTGAAGAACAAGGTGGGGACTGTGCCTGCAGGAGACAGTAGAGATCGGATCAGGTTGCTTCTTTCATTTTTCAAAATTTCAGGTGTTAAAGAGAAAGTACTGAATAGGCAGAACATGGCTCAAACATTACCGGATTCAGCCTTGCATGTGTTGCTCGCAGGGTCAATGACATAGCCGTTTTCACAGTCGCACTTGTGGCTGCCGGGAAGGTTGATGCAGATCTGACTACAGGTGTCGGGGTCTGCACATTCATCAATGTCTGTGAACAGGTGAGTAGAGAGCTTAGAATACAGTATGGCATATTGGGAACATCCCAGCTCAGCATCATTTGGAACACAATGCCTGGTTGTACATCCTCATTTTGTCGGATGATACAACTCACTTCTTTAAAAAAAAATTATTTATATATTTATATATATATATATATATATATATATATATATATATATATATATATAAATAAATAGAAAGAAAACAGATCTATATACCATAACAGCTCCAACAAAAGGAGATGAAATTGATCCCTTTTCCTTCTCTTTTTTCTTTAAATCAGTTGTTATGACTATTAGTAGCCATGTCTCAAATCTGCTGATGTCTGTATTTTAATCTCATAAGTCATAATTATTAGAAGCAGCCTGTACAACACATTGTAATGCCTTTATGTTGTCATGGTAACATGAATGTGCCCTGGAAGGATCAGTAAAAATGGAGCCATCAGAGCATTTATAGACATGCTGTTACACACAGTGGGGAGGACTTTAATCATCTTGTTTTCACAGGTGGAGCTAAAACCTGTTAGCAACCAGCCATTTTAAGGCTACTTTGTTTCTCACACCAAAGATAAACAACATGCTATTTTTGGTTTGAAAATAACATAATATACTATTTTCTTGAAATACTTGTCAATAGCAAACTAAATTCAAAGTTGCTTTTAACAATTAAAGTGACCTAATGGGAGAAAAACAGTATAATACATGTAACTGTTATGAGCACAGAATCACAGGAAGAGTTGTTTTGCCTTCATTACCTAATGAAGCAGTTTATATTTAATTTAGCATAAAATGCCACATGTTGCTCTCCTCACAACTCAGACATGAATTTCAAAGCCATGATATTGTAGTTGTAGTGGGGAGAAATTCAGGTAGCTGCAATTTACAATTTGTACAACTAGATGCTAACATATCCCCCAAACTGAACCTTAAAAAACAAAAACTCCTCTCACCTTCACATGTTTTCCTGTCAGCCATCAGTCTGTATCCAGCAGGGCAGGAGCAGTTGTAACCAATAGTCAGGTCATTGCAGACATGTGAGCAGCCACCGTTTCCTGTTAAACACTCATTTTTGTCTGTGAAAATAAAAATATGAGATTTCAGACAGTGCTAATAGCAAATAATTCCCAACAGGATCTAATATCCACTCCAATCCACTTTATTTATGTAGCACATCATAAAAAAAAACAACACATGGTTGCCAATGTGCTGTATATTTAAAACCTAATTGTTGAACATATATAGACATGAAGACCACACACAGCCAGAAACTCTACATTAAAACCACACAAGAAATTAACATATCAAGATATAATAGATTAGAAAGATAGAAAACACTAAAAGAAATTAAGTTAAAAGGCTGGGAAAAAAATTAAAAGACTAAAATAGACCAAAAGTAATAAAAGACTAGAATGCACTAAAACAAATGTTTGAGTTGATGGCATTCAGCTGATGTTTAATCAGGACATCACTCACCACACTGGAGAATAGGCTCATCAGACCAGTCACTGCAGTCTCGCTGCTTGTCACAGACTTTGTCCATGCTGATGCACTCCCCACTCCGGCACTTGTACTTGGTTGGGCCTTCACATGTATTATCTGTGGAGACCGACCAGGGGATTTTGAAGAAGAAAGTAATTTAATCATGTGAGACTGCAAAGTAAAGACTTTAAAGCTTTACAACAGTTCTGAGCTGGAAAATATTTGCTCCTGTATGCACTTAAGCTGGCAGGTTAAACAGTTTGTGGCCAAGAGTCACCTGTGCTGCAGCCATTCTCATCACTGCCATCTGCGCAGTTCTGCACTGAGTCACACTGGAGGTTGCCATGGATACAGGCACCATCTAAGCACTGGAACTCATCATGCTGGCAAGTAGGATGACCTAAGGGGGGAAAAAAAGAGAGAAAAGTGGATGAGATCTGATGTGGTTTATTTGGGATCTGAGGAGAAATATGAGTAGGGGGGCATTTTTCTGTTAAAAAGTAAATGTGAATCTAAAAAGAGGGTAAAAAAAAATAAGAGTTTTTCAAACAACTTCAAGATGGACAGCTTACTGCAGTTGAGCTCATCCGATCTATCGTGGCAGTCGATGCCTCCATCACACCGCCAGCTGATGTGGATACACTGCCCGCTTGCACACTCAAACTCATGGACGCCACATCGCGGCTGCTTCCTGCTCGGCTGCTTCCCCCCACAGTTTTCCGGCCACTCGTCAGACCCGTCCAGGCAGTCTTTGTCCCCGTCACATTTCCACAGAGCCGGCACACACACCGTGTTGTTGCACTGGAAGGACCGAGAGTTGCAGGTAGGTTTGGGACAAGACGCCTCATCTGAGCCATCAGTGCAGTCGTTGTCGTTGTCACAAACAAAGGAGGACGATATGCACTGGCCGTTGGTGCATCGGAACTCGCCATTTTTGCACTGCTTTGCAGCTGTGGGCCAGCAAGAGAGGGAGAGAGAGTTATTACTTACATATTATTAAGTTTCTGAAGATTATGTGACTCCATCTGTTCTTCAACTTCCGCCAGTTTACCCACAAAACATCTCTAAAGTTTATCTTATCTTGTATTTAAACAAAAATAACTCATGTTGGACACTTTCAATCTTTTAATTATTAACCTTTTACTGATTCCAATGTTTACACATGATGTAACCATTTCCTGTTTCTGGCAGAGGGAAGAAGTCCTGTTCTGGTGAGACACTTACTGCAGTTTCTCTCATCGGCCCCATTGCTGCAGTCAGTTTTGCCGTCGCAGTGCCAGCTCTTCGGTATGCACTGGTTCATGGGAGCACCACAGTTAAACTGCGACCGCAAGCAGGTTTTGGCCGCTGAAGTAAAAAAAAGAAAGAAAAATTTATCTCACAAATCTACAGAGAGATACGGCTTGTGATACAGTACTGTAAAACTTTATGTTTTTACTACATACCACAAGTTTCAGGTAGTTCATCAGTTCCGTCACCACAATCATCAGTTCCATCACAAATCCACCTGCGGGTGATGCACCTCCCGTTTCCACATCTAAACTGTGTGGAGCTGCAGGTGAGGGCTGCATCTGTTCATGGAGACATTACAGAGTCACAAGAGGGCAAGAAAACATACAAATACATATCCACAGGCTCTGACCTTATCAGCGTTTACAGCTCACGTTACATCCTGATGATCAAGAGCACCATGTAGTAATACAAGCTTTTGCCAACACACACATACAACCGATATCCTGATGAGTAAATGTTTGACTGAAAGCTACACACTGGAAAGAAGAAACAATTGGATGCCGGTAAAGTTCAGATAAAGGACAGTTTGAAAACCACACCTTTTACTGATCATTTCACTCATTACACATTAACTCTACACTGTGGTTCCCTGGCTCAGGATGTGGAGCAATATTAAACTTATTAAAAGGATGTGCAGTGGTCACACCCCTTCCTCTGACACACAATCATTTCCAAAGTTTCCAAAAAAGACAGATCTAATAAGGCTTTAAGTTTTATCGGCTTGACTGAGGTTTGTTTCAAGCTCAGACTGACACACCTCAGTCACAATGAAACTGACTCAGACTGCCCGCTGCAATCTATGAGCGTGAATCTTCCTCAGTTACTTCTCTTGCCACCGGTCTCTCCTGTGGCCCGGAGGCTGGGGACACTGTCAGACTATCTCTTTAAGACAATAGCATGGGAGGAGTTGAACAATCGCACCACCAGTTGCTGATTGGTCCCTATCGGCTTTCCTCATAACAACATCCCCACAGTGACCCAAGACTTTAAACACAGGAAAGTTTGTGAGTCTGAGTGTCTGTGAATGATGACAGACAGATCTGACTGATGATGATTATAAGACATGAGTAAGTATTGTAAAATAAGGACTGGACGCTACAAGTTACAGCCCCAAATTTCTCTCAAATAGAGGGAAGAAAACATTAATCGCATTTTCTTTTCTTCTTTATTTTCAGGAAATTTGGGTTGACTCTTTGTTTCACATATACATGTAGGAGAATAAATCTCCCTGTGGACCCCATACACTTCCACCACAATCCCACATGTGGTGGGAGGAGGCCAAGACGGGGTTTCCAGGAAAGGACTTTCCAGAGCAAATTCCAGCTGTGACTGAAGATATATAGTAACTCCAACATGACCTCCCACTCACTTTCCCCTATTTAGGACCCATGCAGTTGCAAAGACAGCTCGCAGAAGTGGGTCAGAGGGTGGTCCCTCCTTATTTCAAACTCCTGACCTCGTCTCGAGAAACATGTTTTCATTTTCCATTTCTTACCACCCGTCTGCCATTCCTACACACACTCTGCCACTCTCTGAAAACAGCCGTTAGCTGAAATGAGGTGAAATCTCATCTTAAAGAGAAAACCGCATTTTTTTCTGGGCTGATTAAAGAGAGCATTTATTTACTGCCTTACTACTTCAAACTTTTGCCACTAAATTCTTTTTCTCTCATTATGTATGTTTTTATGGTTGTTTCCATATACAATGGCAAAAGTGACTCCTAACATTACAAAAGACCGCATCTGTACACGGTAAAAAACATCTGGAGAGCTTACAGTAAGTGAAAATGACAAACTGTAGCTCAGTTGACAAGTTTGAATGGGATGTCATTGACTGAGTGCACATCAGTTGAGAAACTACATCTTGCAGACACTGTTGTACCTACAATGTGAACAGCAGCAGACTTCCTTTGGATTACACCAACGTGAGACCATTGGAGCAACACCTCCAACACATGCACACCGCTGTGATTCAGCTCCAAATATATTTGAACTGAGACAGCAGAAGCTGGCAGATACTCAAGAGGTCTGACAAGCTGTCGCAATGTCGCGCAACGACAATCCTCCCTTGTGATCACACATTGTTCCCTCACAATGCATTCCTGTCTCTTTATGGCACATGCATGCAAAACCTACACACACACACTTTCAAAAAGAGGTGCATTTATACATTTAAACATACACACACAGTAGTTAATAAATTAGCAAGGTGTGTGCTCATCACGTTGGTTGAATGGAGTGACTTCACTGAGGGATAGGTTACTGCTGTCGTACAGAGAAGTGGCTCAATCAGAAGCGGAGCCTGTCAGGTCGTCTTGGTTAACAAAGAACGTAACTGTGAGTTCACACTCGGCAAAAGAATCCAAACTGAGCGGTTTTCCCCTCATTTCAGTCTGATGTCTCTGCAGTCACGTCTTCGCAAACTACAAAGTTTCTTTGAGTTTGTTGAAGGATGCAAGTGTTCAACTCTGTTTAGATGATTGATAAGTGAAACTATAAAGTCTTTGAGTCATCAGAGAAGTTTATTCTTTCCAGTAGGATTTTTTTTCCATTTTAAAAGCAGGATATGCTTCATTTCAGGAGTATGCTAAACACAAGATGACAAGGCATTAAACAAAGCAGAGCCAGATCTGTCCTCCTCACACACACACACACACATACACGGGCAAATCTGATGACTGGAAATGAGCACTATAAATAGAGAGAAAGAAAAAGTTTTACCAGAAAAGGCTCTTGATGGAGGATGGAACTTATTAGGGGGATTACTGATTCAGCTGGATGAATGGGTCTCGAGCACGCTGTTGACCTTGCGGGGCATTGGGTTAATTTCTTTAGTAACCATTTTCTTGTAGGAGTTATGGCACAAATGTCTGAGACCGTTAGAAGTTTTTTGTTTTTAAAATGATCAATCAGAAAATACCAACCCACAGTCTTATCTTTAAGCTATGATTTGTGTTATTCGGTCCTTATGACACACCAACAGCATAATTTTTATATCTTCACATTTTTATTTCTTCTGCAAAACAATTAATTTTTCCAAAAGTGGCAGAAAAGGAAGGTTTTAGTTGCTGATATCATGTTTAGATTTTGGGTTTCAGGGTTAGAGGATTTATAGATGCTCGCTTTCATTCATGCGTAAGTTACTATTTAGAAAAACCTCTTGGAGTTTCTCTCGGGTCTGTTGCGTCACACTTAAAAAGATGAACTACGCTGTTGAGAATAAACTCTATTATTTTTGTGCAAGTTTACGAAACTCGGAGAGAAATGCGGACTTTCCTGCATCCCCAGTCTCGTAGCTTGCGGCAAAGACGTGGCCCCATTCTGTCTTGACAACCCTGAGTTTGAGTTTTTGTCCGGCCCAATTGAAACTCGAACCAGCAAAGCAATAGGGTGAATCTGATTGGCTGTTCGCTTGCATTCGATATAGAAATGAACCAATCAAAGCTATGTCCGTGAATTCCTTTCATTTATAACACCACTGAAAAGCTCATTGGTTTATTTCCACCAATTAATCTTCATCACGCATTTTCTTATTGCCTGAACCAAATTAATGGGAGAATTGAAAGTAAAATAATATACATATATATATATATATATATATATATATATATATATATATATATATATGCCAAACTCTTAAATAATGCTCCTGATATTTTTCGGGCTGTTGACAGAATCTAGTAAATAAAAACTGATGCATAAGAAATTCTTGCCATTTGTAACCACGCACACGTATTTATGCCACAAACAGATATTTGACAACGTTTCTTACCTGCTGGGGTCCAGCAGTGAATGACCACCAGCAAACACCAATATGTGGAAACACCGGTGAGTCCCTTCCACATCCCATTCATGTCCACTCCTGATTTGTCTTTGACAGCAGCAGAGAAGTCAGCCGTGAGCGCAGGTTTGGATGTCAGGAAGAAGTTTGCAGCAACGCGTACTGTGCGTAAAAGCGCCTGGGTCAAGGAAAACGTCAGGCAACCCGCGCAACAGAGAACCCCGGCACAATGTCGTGGACCGTGTTGCATCTGAACGTGGTTTTAAGTGGCTGACAGGAGGGCGGAGCTCGAGCGGTGGTGTGATGTTTGAAATTAGACGAGAGCATCGCTGGGGGGAGGAGCCACGGTATTGCTGCATCACTCCTTCCATCATCTCTGCATCTAACCACCAAGTCTTCCTGCCCAAACCTTTGTTTCTCCATATACAGGTATATACGTGTGTGCATGCGTGTACAGGCACTTTAAATCAAATAAAATTTAAAATAAACAGTGGAAAAAAAGGAAACCTAATTGAATCCAAGTTTAATACCAGCCACATTTATCTGATGAAAGCAGTAAACAACTGAAAGTTATTTAAGTGAACCTGACAGACCATCTAGAGCTTCGTTCAATAAGTAATCTGAAATAAGCTTAAGCACCCCCCACCCCCACTAAGCTGAAATAAAAGAATTGCTTAGTTCTAAAATAAAGCAATATAACGTATTTATTCATTTATTATTGTTATTTTAGTTATTCAACAAGTTCATTTTGTAGGTATTTTGTTCTCATACAGCCAACAAGAACCCAATGTCAATACATTTGTTGGACGGAAGGATAGCATGAACCTGAGGTGTATGACCTACAATGACTAAGACGCTGATAATCTTCAGTATAAATAACTATTTGTATAAATGTGGATATATAGCAGGAAGTACACATCTTTACTTGCAGCCACAACACAATAGGTTTGTCTAGATAGGTACAAGCTATTCTCCATTTTAGCTGGTTACATGAGTGTTAAACCCGTCCTATCCACTTTGATTATGTGTCTTGTGTCATGGTTCCAATACAAAAGCAAACAAATCATTTGCAAAGCAAAATATGCACCATTATAACAGATGCAAAATGGATCTGGGAACACACTGCTAAAATCTGCAGCTCTTCTGTATTTGGGAGTCAGATGCCTTGAAGTGTAAGATTACTCTCATACTTCCTGGAAATTAAATTCATAGGGAAATTATATCCACTACAGATCACAGTCATCTTTTTTGTCCCTTACAGCTGATTTGTGTGATTTCCAAGAGACAAAGTAGTCCAGCTACATCCTTGAAGAAGTTAGTTTACATCAAAATAAAAATTGTTAAGGGTGCAAATAAGTTACATATTTGCATGGTTTGTTTGCGTGTGTCAATCAGATGCTATAAAGGTCCCCCTCACCTTGTTTCCAACCATTTTTATTACCAGTGACAAGGAAGTAACTTATAAAAAGGGGGGGATCCAGGTCAAATCCTTAGACCCCAGGGAGGGGGGGGGGCGCTAGCGGGCTGTTAGCAGAAGGAATGCGCCATGGGAGGTATTCCTGGAATGTGAAAGTAGCAGCTGGATTACATATTTTGCTACACCCATCATCACAGCTTTAACACACCTACAGAAACACACAGAAAAGGAGGTGTGAATGTGAGCTGTGTACATATTTAACTCCGTCCGTCACACGTATCGGCTTGAGTAAAATATCGACTTTACTGTCGGTGACTCATTCAAATCAATGCCTCTGCGATGACTTCCAGAACAAACTTTCCACATCCTCTATGTACACTGAGCATGGTTAGTTAGACATTTTGGGAAAGACGGGCATTAAAGCAAAGCCGAGGCCTTTTCTTTAAAAGAGTGTTTACTAATTTGTTAGTGGTTGTACTTTGGTTGAAGCAGTTGTGGTCCTTCTGAAAGCATACTGTGAGGAGGGTTTAAAATAAAGTGTGACTGACATCCACAAGAGTAAATTAGTTTATTAGTTAATTAATTTGATTAAATTACTCAAATCATTGTAAATATCTGAGGAATTATGTCATATTTAAGAAGACATCAGTCAGTCATGTGACTGCAAAGATCCAAATGATCCAACAGCTGGTGATATAGAGAATTTAAGTCTTTGAGGGCCACTGCATCTAATGTGCATCAGGTAAAAACAAGAAAGTGAACTCAAATGGGGGTGTACAAACATGTCTTGCATTTAGGAAATTAATTTTCTATTCTTTCTTTTTCTTATTCACCTTTTCATGTTTAGTCATTCAAAATGAGAATCACAGAGAGCAATAGAAACCAAAGTGGTTGAAAGGTTTTTTTCTTTAAAGTGGAAAAAAAAAGAAAAAGAAAGTTTTGAAAGCGGGATTTTTCTAAAGGTTCTTGTGAAACACTATACAGGTAAGAAAAAACAACATGTGAGCAGTGATACATATTAACTCTGATGCATGAATTATTAAAAAACAACCCCACATACAATATTTTACTTCCACAGACATGTGCAGAGATGCCTTTCTTTCATTGTAATACAATCTACTTTTATTTTAGTTTATCTTTATCTGTTCTATCAAATGTTAATAAAAAATATGTTATATCATATCATGTGAATATGTATATCATATTTACATGACATTCTATAAAAAATGAGCTGTATTATTTTCTTGTCCTGTTTGTCACCGAAGGAAACTGGTAATTACAATATATGAATATGTACATAAAATGTTATTCTATATTCTTTCATTCTTTCAGTGAGTACAGTGTAGTTGATGACTTACTAACATGGCTAATTTGCTCATTTGTCATTCACATTCATGTATAAAAAAACAAACCAGCTTTTAAGTTGGTTGCCTTTGAAAGAAAGGGTTGATTGAAGCAAATTCCATGTTGCTGATTTTTGATTACACAATACAGTAGCTGCAAAACAAGCATGTCTGCAATAAAACACTGTTTTGTTTGGTGACAATGAAAATAATCACATTTGTTGATAAGGAGTATGTTAATTATGTTGTGTTGAGGAACTTATCAAGCAGCACGTAGTCCAAACCAGAAGCTTCCTGACTCTGCGATAGTTTCACTCTTTGCTGCTTCTATCTGTCATAGTTCCTCTATCCGCAGCGTCAGCTACTGTGTGCTGACTGTACGTGCTTTTAATCTACTGTTCAACCGATTGGCAGCCTGATAATCAGCTTTGACCTTCTTTACTTTAGTTTGCCATTATTCCAAGTTAATCAGAGCTTCAATACTGAACTGATCCATTTCACCTGCTTACATGTGTGGAGCGTTGTGTTTGAATATTATTTTCTAGGAGACCAAAGAAAATACTTCTGTGTGTATGATTAATCTTGTTAAAGAGGGTAAAGTAACTGGGTTTTGGTAAGAGATCATGCTTTTTCAGCAAAGTCTGAAGAAATGCAAACAAATAGCGATAAATGGTACGCTGATAGGATCTTAATTTAGATCAAACTTTTAACTTTTAACTCTAGGTTAAAAACCATAACTTAGATCCTTGTGTTTCTTTTGGTACATGTAAAAAACTTGTATATTGCTGTTAATAATGGGTCCTAGTTGCTTTTACATCAAAACTCAAATGCTCCTCATTTATAGCTCAGCAGGCAGTGCACAACATAAACAAAAATTCCATAAAATATTTAAAGGCTTCATTTGTAAATTTGTGTTCTTCTTAATCAAATGAGTCAAAAGCACCAGGATGCATTTAACTCAAAGAATCTGCATCAATCCCTGATATTAACTCACTGATTTGAGACACAGTACAGCATGTGCTCATTTTAAAATCACGTAACATCTCAACTCCAACAAATCTGATAAGTATGCGCATGTCCGCGCGCACAAAGAGGCCTGAAGGGCAGTCTTGATGATTGTGATAGCAGTGGTACAGAAGCTGCAGTCAAACAAGATTCGATAACAACAAAGAAAACAAACACACAACAGGATGTGTGTGATGCTCCCAGCTGCAAGGTGCAAGGTCTCAGAGGGAGTCCATTCTGTTACTTAACTGAGTTACAAGCTGTGCATTAACTAAAACCATAATAAGACTAACATCTCTGCTGCATACAGTAACTTCCTTAAATAGGTAATAATTATACACGTGATCGCTTCAAACTGCAGATTTACAGTTAAGTTTAAATTTACGAGTTGAGGGGATGTAAATGGGGCTGAATAGATTTAATAATAACTCTTGCAAAGGACAAAAGATATCAGAGCAGATTCCTGTTTTTCTTCTTTTTTTTTTTTTTTGAAACCCCTGCAAATTAAGACATTTAACAATAACACTTAACCTTTACCCTCCAAGTACAAAATACTAAGTTTTGTATTTGAAAAAGAAATGGAAAAACAAGAAGGAAAAAAAGTCATTAACGACTAATTTGAATACATATTTGAACAATGTGAAGCATTACAGCAGACGCTTCTATTGTTCCAATAAACACCAGCCGGCTGCTGCTTCTGCGTGTGCTGTTTTGGAGAAGTTTGAACATACAGATGTTAACAAGTGGTTTTGGATTCCTTGAAATCAGGAAACTACTCTTCTCTGCAAGTTGTAAACAGTTTGACCTCCAACACTTAACTCTCTGTTGAGGAACATTTGGCATCATTTTTCCGAAGCCAGTCCCCCCTACTTAATGCACAACATAAACAAAAACATGAGGGGGTTGTCAATGTTGTTTTTCACATGGATTAATTTTCTCCAGGCAGTTCTTGGTATGAACTTACACAGAATTGACCCCAAGGGACCAAAGGCATTACTCAACATCCAGAAAGACACACAGTTTTACATTCATATATCACAAGTACTTCGAAATCTGCTCATAAACATATTGAAGTGGGGATGAAAATAGTTCTTGTGCTTATATAATAAGAGAACTCCTCCAAGTGGTGAAACAGGGCCGTTACATCTAAAAACAAAGCCAATATTCTCGGTCTGGTTTAAGGTCTTGTTTTACCTACGACTGATCAATATGCAGTAACACTGCAAAAGGTCAAACCCTCAAATTAAAAAAATCAGCGAGGTGCTTATAACTATTTGTAAATTACCAAAATACTTTGAATGCAATTTTCATCACAGCAAAACTTCACATTCTGTCAACGATTTATTGTTTTGTTTTGAGTTCAAGCGACAATGACACAACACAACAAAGACAAATTCAGATAATTCAGTGAAGAAAAACAATGCTTTGGTTCACTCTAGTTGCCTACCGTAATGAGAAAAAGTACAGTACAGAGCTTGCAAGCTGTACATAACGTGCATTGACATTATTTTCTATAAATACTCTTCACAGTATATCCAACACCATACAGCCATGAGGCTGTCACAAGCAGAGAGGAGCTGCTGTCCCTCTGGTCCTTTGTCTTGAAAGCAAAAACAAAAAAGTGCAGAAGACAAAAGAAAGTGCTCTGAAATCCTAAAAATCACCACACAACTGAAAGAGAAGCAGTTAAAGCTACAGTGTCCATTGATGAGTTGCAACCTTGTGAGGTTTCAAGCTTACAGTCAGCAGTTACAAGTGCTCTGAACTGGAGGTGTAACTGGTAAGCAGCAGCAAGGTGGAGTGGGTTGTTTTTAAAGCTGTACCTTACGCACAGTAGTGGGGAAGTCTCTTCGCTCCAGCTTCATTCAACTTCAGTGAAATAACTGTGGTGATTTGCTAAGCAGCTTTGGAGAGGACTGGAAACACCCAGAAGAGCGGATTTCCAACTCAAACAGCAGAACCCAGTCACAAATAATTTATGTGTCCACACCTTGGCAACCGTAGCGCAACACAGGTGTAAAGTGGATCAGAGGTGGTTACGAGCTTGTTTATATCCAGGTGTGAGTACGGTGATAACAGTAGCTTCACGCAGGGTACAAACAGCTTGTCTGCAAACATGTCTTGTTTACATTCAATGTTGTTTACGCAACTGATTCACAGGAGTTTTTTTTCTTTTTTTAACTTATGGTAATACAGGATAAATTTTTTATAGGTTTATCCCAAAACTAAGGAAAACAACAGTCACCCCATAAGAAAGATTTTACAGTATAACTCAGCTAACTTACGGTTAAAGATTGCCTGCTTTTATTTTAATGACAATATTTTGCTTCAAATTCCCTATTTATCATTTATAAGCTCCACAAACATCCCAAAAAAACTCTCAAAACCCCATAAAGCAGATGTATTCATCTATATATTTCTCACTAAATGCAAATACTTTTGTTGGCAAAGTATGTGCTAACAGAGTAGGCGTATAAACACAAATGAAAGACAACACATTGAAATATTTTATCATAACCTCTAGTTACTGACAAAACCCTACAGTACATCAATAGACACTAATAAGTGTGTCATAATGTATTTGCGCAACTAAATTACATTGCCTTGGAAATGATGTCATCTATGTTTGCATACAGCTTATAAATGCTAAATATGTAGACTTTGAAAGTTAAGTGATGCTGTAGTATCAGTACTGCATTTTTATATTTGGATTTACACATGGCTCATACATCTAAAGTACTACCATAAATATAAATAAAAAACAAAAAAAAAAAGAATCACAACATATTTATTTACGGTATGTTCTCAAGTTAATTAGTTAAATAGGATTAAAATATCTCAAAAGGGCATATCAACATAACATTACCAACATAGTTTTCTTTTATACTCATTTGAATGTACACAAATAACACGTTTCAGTAGTTGTAGACCCTTAACTCTGCCATCAGCCTGCTACATTCAGTGGTTTGCTCTCGGTTAATATGCATCTTTTGGAGTATCATTGTTTTCTGAGTGACACTCTATAAATGTAAGCAGATACGGGTGCATTTCAAGATGCTGTGCTGAATTTTATGTCGATACGTGTACTCAAATAATGTTTCTGTAATGTAAAATTTGTCTCAGTGGATGTGAACAGCTAAGATTAGCTGCGTACTCGGACAAAGTAAAGTTCTCCTTTATTCCTGCTGTCTCTGTCTGTTTTACCTCTGAGCTGCAACAGTTGTGACATCCATCGCTGTACCCTGGGCTTAGTTTAATTTAAATTAAAGTGGTTAACAATCAAATGCAAATACTTACAGTACCGCCCCCACCTTCATTCCTAAATGTTGAGGCAATCCAGCCAAATCATTCTCAGTGCTAGTCTTGGTGTGACTACAGTGTATGTAAAACTCACCAATATACGAGCACTAAAAACTCCCTTCTCCCGTATCTCCCAACAATATTTAACTGAGGGTGGATGGAGGTGGCTGGGGTTTGTTTTATTCCTGTAAATATGGTGCTTGTTGTTGTTTTGGTGGAATATCCCTATTTTATGCCTCTATTTCCTTATAAATTGCAGCAGTGCTCAAGACTCCTCATCAGTGCAGCTGGGGGAGCGCTCCTGGAAAACAGGAAACACATGACCAGAAAATGTTGAGGGCTATTTTGATTCAGTATCTGACAACACATTAGATGTTAAATTTGATTATTTTGAGTCGAGTTTAAGTGGACTTTAAAACACATTTATACAGGGATTTAAAATTTTCTTGACATCTGTAATCAGGCTGACTTTCAGCATTCCCTTCCTCTGTGCAGATCTCCTCACTGCTTATAGAGAAATGACAACGAGATATACTTCTCTTTTTGCTCAAGTTTTTGTTGGTATTGTATAACTCCCCCTGCTACTTTCCAATGCTTTCCCTGTTTTAAGCTGCGCATACCTCTTCCTGCTCATCCTCGGAGTCATCATCACTGACGACAGGTTTGGCTCTGGTGCGTCCAGTTCTCCTGCTGCGTCCCTTCCCCCGATCTCCACCTTTATCCTTCCTCCCCAGTCGGATTTTCACTTTCACTGAGCGCGCTGAACACACGTTCAGAAAATATGTTTAGAGCATAAATGAGATTGAAGAACCTCAGTGAACCTCAGTTAAATCAAAGCTCTTTACAGGGACATCCTTACATTCAGACTCAGATCCTTCTTCCTGCTCTTCCTCGTCTTCTTCACTGTCCTCTCCCTCACTTTCCTCCTCCTTCTCAATCTTTTGTCTCAAGCTGGTAAACACAGACTGGAGTACGATGGAGTCTTCATATATCTGTTCACATAATAAAACATAACTCTTCATCATAAACAGACAGCAGAGAACATCAGGTACAGAAATCAGCCTCGATACACCACAGATGTTTTCACATGTTTGGTGTCTACAAGTTATTTCAGTTACCAAAAAACAACGAAACAACGCATAAAGGACCAGCTATTTTTGGATGTAAGATTTTTTTAAATTTTCATACAAGAGAAACTGATCATAACATTCCCAAATAAATATGATGTATCTGCTTTCTAGTTCTGTCCTTTGTGATGAGTGAGGCCTTTCTCACCAGCGAACCCTCTAGGTTGAAGGTCTGAGCGTTTTGGAAGAGCAGCATTACATCCCTTTCCAGGTCGCCCAGACTGCGATAGCGATGACTTCGAATCCTTTCCTTCAGTCAAGATACAAAATATACACGATGTAAGACTGAAAAACATCTCCGTGATGTACAAGTTGTTACTAAATAAATGCAGCATCAGTGGAAAACGCTTCTTGAGTAGAAGATGTAACCTTGATTTTCCTGAAGTCCACCGGCTTGCGGATAAGTTCGTAGTACTCTGGCAGCTCTTTTCGAGATGGCAGCTGGATGAACACCTCGCTCAGCTGACGCCCGCTAGCACTGCAGGGGAGGACAACATCGTGTAAGAAGGCAAACGTTTATCAGCTCTGTATTAGGGCTGGGTAATATGGATCAAATGTCACGTCACAATGTATTTGTTTTAGATGATGATAAACGATATATAACGGTATTTTTACCCTAATTTGTCTGAAAGTTTCATTTCATATCAAACACCTGTTTTTTAGTATTGAAACATGTTTAGCTTAAAGGTAGAGCTGCACTTCAGTGATGGATTTGACAAAAACTGGTTAGAAATGTTTGTTAAATCGAAATAATTCAAGATAGTAGGGCTGGGATAAAATATGGATACACTGAAATATCGCAATATTTTCATATGCGGATTTCATATTGATATTTAAAAACGCAATATTGATCTATTTTACTAACAAAATATTGTGAGATTTCATCATTCTGTTACAAATGTTTTTGCGTGTTTTCGTGAAATCTCGCAAGATTCTCGAAACCCACCCCTACAAGGAAGTTGGCTGGCCACTTATGATTTTGTTGTATAAGTAGAGAGGATTGTCTTCCAGACAGTTTAAATAATCAGGTGACAGTGTTCCTTGATTATAACATCACGATATAATGGTATATGTAAATATCATATCTCTCTGGTCATATCGGTATATTGCACAAATTCTCTGTATGGGCTCATTTTCTTTCTAACGTTAGAGAAACAGCTGTTGCCTGCAGCAGCTGTAAATCCCTGCACCGGTCAGACTCAATCACAAACCTGAAGATGCAAAGCAGTCAAATAATGACTGAATCTGCATTTGCTTAATGCTCAGGCTCAGCGTCACAGATCAGTTCTCAAACGGCAAATTCATCTATTCTGTCAGAGAAAACCATATGTAGTGTGTCCGTTTATGTACTGTATAGAACATGTAGTAGTCACTACATCCACTAAATAGTTCCACCTTGTAATTGTAGCAACAGCCTTGAAAATAAAAAATAATACAGCTTGAGAAGGAAACAACTTACACTACTCACAAAAAGTTAAGGATATTTGGCTTTTTGTATGATGTCAGAATGAATCTAAAATCCACGACAACCTTTCCAGGTGAACTGAATTAAACTTTCTCTAAACTTTTCAATGCACATGTACATTGTTCAATGGTTAAATATTTATTCTGCATCATTCTGTTCTCCAGAAACCGAAAGTTGAATATCCCTAACTTTTTGTGAGTAGTGTATATCTAAGACATTTTAACCCTTTCATGCATAGTGTCCACTACAGTGAACACCTATTCAAAAGGTTGTTTTCTGGTAAAATAACTTATAAAAATAAAGAAATAAAAGCATCAATGTACATGTCTAAAGGAGTAAAATACTGTATGTGAAAAAATGTGGTGCTGTGTTTAATAATTCATGTGTGACAGGGTTAAAGATTGTGTAAAAAGTTATGTAATTTTAACTTAGAGTATTCTTAAAAACAAACGTGAGCTTAAATAATGTGCTAAGAATGTTCATAGTTTAGAGGGAAAATTCAACTTTTCTTAGAGAAATGAAGGACGTAGTGAAAATGGTACAAACTATCAGGTTATCTCTTCCTTTTCTTCACTTTGTTCATTATCAATCCCACTCTTTTTCTTTCAAGCTCTTAGTTTGGCCCGAAATGTAAAAAAAAACACTGCGGATGTTAAAGTAATAAGTTGAAGGTAGAGTCCGACGTTCCCCCCCTGAAAATAAACGTTAGACTTGTGCAAGTGGAAATCCGTCTCAAACTACGTCTGTGGGCCTCTACTCGCGTGCCCGTAATTCGTTCTTTAGCTTTGTTTTGTTGTCTTCGGGATGTTTCTGGGTGGAGATTTCTGTTTATATCACCAGCCAATGACAGAACAAAGGACATGATGCCGTGTGGGAATAAGCTCATGATTGGAGCAGACGGCAATTACTCGAACTCTCGAAGGAAAGAGAAAGAAAGAAAGAAAAAACGGCGGATGCACCGAAGAAAAGGTAAGAGCTTTAGATAATGCAAGTTGGAAAACCAGGGCTAATATTAGTTTGGCTTTTACCCGCTTCTGAGTTCTGAAGGAGAAGCTTGAAGGTGAATAGTTTGAAGAACAAGGCGGCCATTAGCCTGAGAGGGAGGGGCGCTAAGTTTGAATGCTGCTGTTTGCAAACAGAAATGGTGGGGGGACTTCGGACTCTACCTTTAACTAGAGACAGGAATCATCTAGAAAGGAAGTTATATTCCAACACAAAATCCTATGATTAAACAGTTGTCATTTGACCCTGTGTGCAGCTCCAGATGTCTTCAGTAAGTTTAACTGTTGCAAACCTCTCTTCTGAATCAGTAAAAAGCTCCAGTTATTTATTAAAGGTACAGTATGTAAGAATTAGTAGTAGAATTCTAGTGGTAAAGATGGGTATTGCAAGAAAATATGTTTTCTTTCAAATGACTGAATGTATGGTGGCTGTTAGTGGCCAAAATTCTCCCAGAGATAAATATGTTTTTATCTGTTAGTGAATCCAGTGGTCTCAGGTGTAGCTATGACTGTACTATGAGTAACTACTTTTTATGTCTTTTAAGGCATTACTTATTGGGATAAGTCTTTAACTCCCATTAAACAAAGCTAGTACAGCAGTTTTAAAGTTCAGAGGGTTCTTACTTCACACACATTCTTTTGTCCATTCAGGGACACCGTAGTAAAAATGGTGGAACAAATATGGCAGCCTCCGTATGTGCACCACCCAGCAAGTAGATATAAATGACTCATTCTAAGAAAATAAACATATAACAGCTATTCTAGTGCAGCGATTACACTTCAACAGAAACATTTATATATAAAATTTTTCTGCCATTGACCTTTGATTTTTTACATACTGTACCTTTAAATCATGTTTGTTGTGCTTATTCGCTTATTCAGTAAAGAAACTCTGGTGCTCAATTGAAATGCATCAGCATTTGTGTTCATTTAAAATCTGTAATGACTTCATCTGTCACAATCCTCTGTTTCCACTACCTGTCTTTGTATTTGATGACAGCATCCACAATTTTCTTCATCTTTTTTGTGAGTGCAGGAGGATTGGGGGAGAGTTTCTCAACAGGTGGCCGCCCCCTCTTCCTCTGCCGCTTTCCATCATCATCCTTGTCTCCTCGCCCACGGCTCCCACAGGAAGAGGATGGACCAGGGAGATCCAGGTCACGGTCCCGTTTCCTTTTACGCGTCGTCTTTTTGTGGCGCACTTCTTCCTCCATCTCCTCCAGCGTGCCCTCCTCAATTGCCTGCAGAAGAGACAGGACTGTTAGAGAGCATGTGTCTAAATCACCGAAGAGAAAACAAAACAGATCATTTTTCTTTACTGCAGTTTTTATTGCAGTCTTTTTCTCAGCTTTGTCAAAAACAACCTTGAGCCACTGCTTCTCTGTCAGCGAGTCGCTGTAGTCCACCTCCTTTCGCTGCCGAGAGCCTCGGCCAAACATTTTCTCTTCTTCCTCCTCGCAGGTAAGCCGTTCAACCTCAGCGTCGTCCTTCATGATCCACGTGGGAAGCTCGTCTTCCTCCATCAAACGAGGTTTTCTACGGGGGTTACGGGCCTCCTCACGACGCCGATCCAAGTCCATACGCTTGAGGAAGGAAAAAAGTAATAAAAACAAAAATAAAAACAAAGATGACAAGACAATAGTTTAATAAATTTGAGTTGTAGCAAGAATTTGATTAAAAACATGGCCTTTTACCATAAACTGGTCAAACTCTTCCTCACTCCTGGCAATCATCTGGTTGACCGTCTCGTCATCTGGCACCTCATCTTCCTCCTGAATACAGCAAACACACATTGGCAAACAGAGCACATAAGAGCACAGTCTGTAAATGGTGTGTTGCTGGTGCACGCACACACGTTCATGCGTAGACACACTTCTTGGCCCCAGACCTCATCTTGCTCCTCGTGCTCCAGAATGGCCTGTAGGAAGGCCCTGCGCTCGTGGCTGGAAGATTTCTGGTCAAACATGCCTGCTTGGATGACCTTCTGATCCACGTTTAGTTTGTATTTGGCAGCTGCGAGGATTTTTTCCTCCACACTGTTGACTGTGCAGAGGCGCAGCACTCGTACCTCATTCTGTTGACCGATGCGGTGGGCTCGGTCCTGAGCCTGGAGGTCCTGGAGAGAAGATGAAGATGGATAAACAGAAACGGTGTTCGTAAAACTGCTGCTTTTACTGTCTAAAAGATTTTGATGTACTCCATTTCCCACTCTGGTAATGGAAGAGGTGAGATGCTGCAAAATAATGGCATATAGTTATTTTATTTTCATTTATCTTAAAACAAACACAAAACGGGGGTGGGGGGTGGGGGGTGGGGGGATCCTTACAGCGGCCAGACTTTCTTAACCGTTTTAATAACTAAGCAGGAGAATTTTTTTTCCTTTGTATTTTTCTTGTCTTTTCCTCTTTTCCTTATACTGTAACAACAATTAATTTTTTTCTAACAGATGGTCAAGATGACAGTTAGTAATGTAATAATGATGGTGAAATAATTAAAAATTTGACTCAGTAATGAGATAACGAACACTTACTTTTAGTTTTGCATTTCCAAACCAAGTGCAGAAATGACTCAGGCATGTTTATTTCCTAAAACTATTTCCTATCATTATTAAAGTGTTTAACTAAAATACCTGATGTGGGTTCCAGTCTGAGTCAAAAATAACTACAGTATCAGCAGACTGCAGGTTGAGGCCGAGGCCTCCAGCTCTCGTACTCAGTAGAAAGATGAAATACTCTGACTCTGGATCGTTGAATGTCTTCAGCAGCATTCCTCTGTCTTCAGCCTTTGTGGTGCCTGACGTGCAGGGAAGGAGAGAAGACGCATAGCTGAGGAAAACCAGAGATAAAGCAAAACACACAGAACTGGATGAACGTATTAACAGTCTTACCATCCAGACGCAGATATTTGAAGCTACGGTAAGCAAAATAATCCTCCATGATGGTCATGAGTGAGGTCATCTGACAAAAAAGCAGCACTTTGTGGTTTGTGGCTCTCAGCTTTGGGAGGATTCGATCCAACACTTCAAACTTTCCAGATGCCCGATATAGGTCAGGACTGAGAGACAGATCGGTGGATGTGGTTACAAGGGAGGAAGTTAATGTGTGTGATCCTGATATAATGATGAGTAAGAGCTTACCCCTGGACTATCCCACCAGAGAATCCTAAATGTTCAGAGAATGATTCCTAAAACAGCAAATTAAAATGTGAGTAATTAGTACTGTTAGTGATGCTCATAGTTGTGGATGCTTTCACTAAAGTCAGCCTCATAATAAGATGAATAACCTTCCAAAATTGTTTGAGAGTGTAACATTTATGTCTTCAACCTCAGAGTTAGAGTGTGATATGTATGTGTTAGTGTTACCTCAATCTGTTGGAACATATATGGATGGTTGCAGATCTTCCTCAGCTGCATTATGGTGTTCATCAGTGTCTTTGTGCCTCCTTTACCCTGGTTAGCACACAGAAAAGATGAAGGTAGCTGTTCACTGTTTTTTTCTTATGAGTCATCAAGTGTGAGTCATAATTGGAAAAAGTTATGGTATAAATAAACAATCAAAAGTTAATCAAAATTTCTACAAAACATGGTCCAAGAATCTTTAATAGCTTTTTTTTTTTTAGTGTGATAGTTTTCATATTCTGTAAAAGGAACATACACCATAAAAACTGTGTCATTGTTTGTTAATCAAAATAAAATATTAACTGTGTTGCGGAAGCTGCATATTCAATGTTTATTTGTTCATGCTTCACCTTTTTGTCTTTCTCTGATCCATCAGTGAGCAGGACCCCCTTGGCCTGCATGTGCCTGTACAGGACCCTCTGAAGAGAGGACATGTCACACTTGATGACGTATTCCACCTGATGAGAGGAGGAAATGACTGTCTGTTAGGTGCATATAATCCTCATATTCTGCATTTATGCTTCGATCCAAGTCAAGGTCAAACATATTACATACAGTACAGAACCAATAACCATCCGTATTTACCAGCATTAAGAACAAATATTTCAGAGTTAAAAAAAAAAAAAAAATCTCTCCTCTGATGCAAACTCAGCATAGCAACTAAATGGAGTTGAAGATTGAATATAATCAGCTGGTTCCTTAATCCTAACACCTTTCAATGAACAGACATTAAATAAACGCCTTTCAATTAAATGGAATTAAATTGGATACAATTCAACTGAAATAAATTGATAGATATAATAGATTCTGATCATTTGGTTTGCAAAAAAATTAATGGACTTATAACTGCTAAATTTATTTGAATTGGACTGTTACAAACTGAAATTGAGTTGAAATTAATTACTTTTTCTGTAAAGTACTCTGAAATTACTATCGTTTTAAAATGGTACTATAAAAAAACGAAACTGAAGTGAATAAGTTAGCATCATGTTTTTACAACCCATGACAGGATGTAACACCTCAGAGTTGCAATTTTAACGCCTTATCCTGTTAGAAACCTTCAGAGAAACGCCATTAAATATATTAGAGTTTAAACCGGTTTAAAATAAAGATAATTCCATTTAATCTAACACATTTTGAAGGAGA
This sequence comes from Atherinomorus stipes, assembly GCA_023101725.1. Classification (NCBI taxonomy): domain Eukaryota; kingdom Metazoa; phylum Chordata; class Actinopteri; order Atheriniformes; family Atherinidae; genus Atherinomorus; species Atherinomorus stipes. The sequence continues at coordinate 98,848 of JALJCO010001535.1, read as the reverse complement.
AGTAAGTCAAACCCTTGTATACTTTGAGTGTAAATGTCTCCCCTTTCTCAAGGTAACGAGCTCATAACTTTTTCATTGGAGTTGCCAGCACCACTGTTTCTTTGTGTTGCTTAGGAACACTGCAAGCATCATGTTTTTACAACCCATGACAGGATGTAAGTGTAATTACAACATCCAAACACCTTTTTATGCCTGCATTCATCTTACTGGGAAAATGAGAAAACACCAGAGGTGCTAAAATACAGTAGGACCTTTCTTTCCTGTCGCGTGGATCTAGAACAGAGATCCCCAAATCTGGACCTTTTGGGCCAGTGTCTGAAAAGTTTTTAAGGAATCCCTGTGCCAACACACCTGACTCAAATTAATGAGCCATTGTGCAGAACTATATTGGTTGTTAGATCCATTTGGTTTGAGTCAGGCGTGCTGCATCTGGGAAATGTTGAAAACTTTGCGGGCCGGATTTGGTGTACCCTGATCTAGAACTTTGCTTGTGTGTGTATCTGTGCTGAAGCGAGCCGTGCCTTCTCTGGAAGCTGGGCCTCCACTTCCTTCTTTAATCTCCGTAAGAGGAAGGGTCGTAGCACTTTATGCAGACGACGAATAATCAAGATGGTCTCCTCTTCGTTGAGGTCCACCTTGAGAGGAAGAAAAAAAATTTCTAGTACATTTTTGGCAACAAAAACTTGAGCTGTGACTTCTCAAACACCTGGATGTGTGATGCAGATGTGTTTTTCTGCTTATTCTGCACACCTTCTCTCCAGTCATAGCGAAAGGAGCGTTGAACCATTGCTCAAATGTGCTGCAGCTCTTGAAAATGGTGGGCAAAAGGAAGTTGAGAAGTGCCCACAGCTCAGGTAGTTTGTTCTGAAGAGGAGTTCCAGTCAGCAACACTCGCCTTGGAGCAAGGTAGTGGGTGTTCAGAACCTGGGTGAGCTTACAGTGGTGGTTCTTCATACGGTGGCCTTCGTCCACAATCATATATTTCCAACGGATCTGGAGGAAAGAAGAAGATACAACCGACTAATGCTCCAGTGTTGCTATCGTGATTTATTGCAACCAACCAAATAAAGAAAGTGCCTAAAAGGGTGATTTCTTGTCCACTTTGTCCTCATGACTTGAGCAGGCTAAGTCCCAAGCCAGAACTCTAGCCTGACCCACCTGTCAGCACAGTGAGGAACCCTGCAAGACAACATGAGTGCATAGCAGCATGATGGTCACAGAGGACAGTAGGAGAGGTGGTTTACAGGCCGTGTCAATGTGTTGCAGGACCTAGGAGAGAGCACTGAGAAGCAGCACAGGGGGGAGGTCAGGGGATTTGGGGGATTTGGGAGCCAGTAAACAAAAACACACTAAAACTTCAAATAAAATCAAACAGCAGAAGCTTGTCATATGTAGAGAGAGAGAGCTATACAACGGCTGCTGTGGTGTGTTTTTGTGTTACCCATCTTACCTTAGCCAGTACTTGTTTGTCTTTGATGATGTACTCGTAAGTGGTGAGTAAAACGTTAAATTTGCCGCTGCGAAGTTGGGGCACAAACGCTCTTCTGGCAGCAGGAGACCCCTGTAAGACAAAAAAAGAAAAGAAATTATTAACAAGAAAAACAACAAAATATTCAGTTTATGGTTCAAGAGAGAAATAAAGAATTAAAACTGACAACATGACACCAAAACAAACCTTGTAGGACACTTTCACAACTGACGGTGCCCACTTGTCAAACTCGTACACCCAGTTAGACAGAGTTCTTTTGAAGAAAGAGACATCTTAGTTTTAATTTTACAATATATTCAATATTATTTATCTTTATGTCGATGTTGAGCTTATAGAGATCAACTCTCACGAGAGGGGCACAATGATGAGGTAGGGTCCATTGAGCCGTTTGTGCTCCATGAGGTATGTGATTAGGGCGATAGTCTGTATGGTTTTCCCCAAACCCATTTCATCAGCAAGGATCCCGTTTAGATTGTTGTTGTACAGGGAAACCAGCCACTCTAGACCTTTGATCTGCAAGACAAAAGACAGTTCACCAATGCAACAAAGTATTAACAGCTGCATGGTGTTAGCATGCACAAAAAAGAAGAATCTGAACTGGAATCAATTTCCACACAAAGTAAAAATAAAACATGGAAGTAGAAGTAAAACATTTCTTTGCAAATGTGTGTTTACCTGGTATTGTTTTAGTTGTCCGTTTATCAGTAAACTAGACTGTTTCTCCACCTTCTCTGTGACGGCATGTGCCACAGAGTAATACGACTGGAGTCCTCGGGCGAATGCAGCACCGCTGTACTCGTCATCAACATCTTGTTTGGCATTCCTGTATACAATACGTAATAACTTTCATTTCAACCGAAAGTAGTCCATGTGTAATAATTGGTTCCAGCAGTTTGATAACAGGCTTACTCTATGATGTGCCGGACGTCCACTTCTGACACATCTTCACTATCAGGATCTGTTATCTTCTTCTTTTCCTCTACTGGAGCTGTTGAAGGCTGAGGCTCCTCTTCCTCCTCCTGCCACATAAAATCGCTTGTCAGTTTTAAGATGCTTTACCTCTTAGTGGAACAGTGACTACCAAGTTGGCTTAAAATATGACTCACAGTATAACCCACCTCTTCCTCTTCCTCTTCTTCACTGTCTTCACTGTCTGAACGTGGCGCCACCTCATAACTAGACAGAAATATGCATGAACACTTAAATCAGGTACACCAAATAGTGATCTCAGGTATACTACTGCACAATTAAGCTTCTAACATTTGTTTCACTCCTGTCTTAAAATCTTACTGGAGGGGCAGGGATTTACAGAGAGGCCTTTGGTGGCAGCAGAGGAACAACTATGATGGTAGTTATCCACTCCTAACCAGTTATCCCAGTTACGACTCGGTCTTTATTAGTCTATCCAGGTGCATTTCAGCTCAGCGACTGCTTAACGTGTTAACATTCACATTTAGTATGTTAACTGGAATTGCAGGGTAATATAACAACTATCCAGCACAAACGGCAAATGATTGTTTGCATGTAATATTCTGCTTGTTAACACATGTATGGAAAAGTTCTCTCCATTGGAAAGTGATTTCCATTCTGGTTAAAAATTGACCGGACCAATCACAGCGTAGGGGGCGGGACTTTACAATACATCTTTTTCAGCGACGTAGTTCTCTAACCATAAACAGTCAGGATGGCGGCCGCAGAGGAGCAATAATTTAATGATGCCATTTCTGATGCTGCACACGTCCTTACACCCGCAACAACTTGCTGCTCCGAGGGCTTTCTTCTTACAAAAAGACGTTTGCGTCACGAGTCAAGTCAAGTCAACTTTATTTGTATAGCGCTTTAAACACAGCAGCTACCGATAACAAAGCACTTACGTGTTTCTCTGATTAGTTCTCTCCAGTTCACTTTGTGCCTGTTAGTCCTGCCTCTCATCTTGAATTGGAAATCAGTTTCCAGTGGGAGGATCCCAGACTGACTTGCCGTGTATCTCATACAAGGCGTTGGTCAGGCTACCACATCTTATGCTTATTTTCTTTTTCTTTCTCCTTCTCTCCTCTGCTGATGCATCTGTTCTTACCCAGGGTTCATCTCCAGCCAGGTCTCCAGCTGTCCAGCTTTAGGAGCATCCACACCTGTAAGGATATTCCCACTGTCCACATGGATGACCTTCACTGGCAGATCACTCATCTGACTGGTCTCATCTAAAGGCTGCAGGAAGAGGAGGAAAGCTATACTTTTTTCAGCATTATCCCCTCTGTGTGAACCAGGACTGTCAGTTTACATTTTAGTTTAGGGGCCTCATATAAAAAGCTGATCTCCAGTAAGCTGCACCAGTAAAATACAAGCATAATAATTTATAAATGATGAAAACTCCACATTTTCCCTTTGTTTTAGTGTAAAAAAAACAGTGCAAGCACATTATCAAGATGTTTATATTTAATAAACTATTCTGTGAGAAATAATTTTGATCCAAAAATTTCTGGAGAAACATAAGTGCAGTTTCAACCATATTACATAATTTTATTATTCTATTTCTTTACATATTTTGTTTTCATTAATATTATTTGACAAAAGGTAATATAGTTTATATTTACATTATATACATATATATATATATATATATATATATATATATATATAACACACACACAGATAGATAGATAGATAGATAGATAGATAGATAGATAGATAGATAGATAGATAGATAGATAGATAGATAGATAGATAGATAGATAGATAGATAGATAGATAGATAGATAGATAGATAGATAGATAGATAGATAGATAGATAGATAGATAGATAGATAGATAGATAGATAGATAGATAGATAGATAGATAGATAGATAGATAGATAGATAGATAGATTAGGCACACTTTCCCTTTGAATCCAATGGGTACATGCATGCACATTTCCGTATCTGTATAGAAATCCTGACTACATGAACTGACTCACCTCTTAATACAACAGATTACAAACTGAAGTAAGATCTGTTAAGTAAGAAAGATATTAAAGATATAACACGTTATCTCCCTTTTTCAAATATTCTCACATACCTCCTGGAGTGTCTTAAGTACTCGAAGGGGTAAGTTTGCCCCGATTTGAGCGACACTAATTTAAGACTATGATGGTGTTTCACATTAAGACAACTATGCTGTGTTGTTATTAACTATATGATGGAGGAGGTAGAGCACACTGCTGTAGCTACAGGAGTAGAGCAGGGACATCCAGCATGTGTAAGTTGGCTGCTATCTAAATGTGCAAACTCCAACTACTTGAAACACCGACCACTGGCATTCGTATCGTTGGTGCAGATCTACTCTAAGTGCTTGGGAGGAAGAAAAAAACAAAAACAACTGCTGTAGTATTTTGTAAGGTCAAACTACACTTCTCATTTCTCATAAAATCACTGAATATGATCAAATTTGAACTGCATTCTGTTATTGGTATCCTTGAAGGCTACATTAGCTCACCTCTCCATCAGGCCCCAAGGCAGGAGTCTGACCCTCTGCATTCTCCATCTGCAACAAAAGCAAAAGTTCTTTCATCACAAGGACATCACACACACAGACACATGCACATGCATCTCTAGTGTAAAAAGTCACAAATAGACAACTGCAGAGCAGTTTACAAAAGTCACTGGTAGTAAGATGTTATAGGAAAACGAAGAGATGTTCATCACTCCAGCATTCCACACCTTCTTCTTTTTCTTCTTCTTTTTTTTTTCTTCTCCTTGAGGGCCTGAGCAGCTTTGTGGGCTCTGACCAGCTCCGTTAGGTTGGCTACATACTCATCAGTTTGCTGCAGCAAGTAGGCCAAGCGTTTATCCTTCTTCTGGTCAATCAGTTTACGGTAGCCCTCCTCATCCTCAGCCTGTGAACATGGAGGGATGTAAATAGGAGGGCATCTAAGCTGTTAAATGTCTGTTGTGTAAACAGCAATAGCATCTTTTTACCATAAGCCTCCTCATCCTCTCTTTTTCAATACGCTCATTCTCCTTCTTCTGCTCCCGCTCAGTGTTGGCGTGGTAGGTGGCCACAGCTTTGGTCAGTTTCTGGATTTTGCCAGTGATGGAACGATGATACTCCTTGAAGTCTTTGGCATGCTGCAGGATGCTGTTGAGGTACTCCTGCAGTTCGATCAGGTGAAAAACACAAAACAAAAGAAGAGTTAGTAAAAAAAAAAACATTACAAAGTATTTTGGGAAACATCAAAGTTTGTTGTCTACCTGATGTTTTTGCCTGCGTTTGCGCTCTTGCTCAATCTTCTGCTGTTTCTCTAGTTTCTCGGTGATGCGGGCCTCTCTCAGAGACTGCCGCTTGCTTCGCTTGTAGGCCTTGGCATCAAGCGCCGTCTCCAGAGCTGTGTCGCGGCGCATGCACACCACTACTTCTTGACGCAGCTGTGCTTACACAGAAACATGAATCACCATCGCTGAAAAAAGTCAATCCACTGTGACCTGAAAAGATTCATTGTTTTAAAAGACAGAAGTGAAGATGCTGAAGTGTCTACCTGTCTCTGGAAGTTCAGCAGTCGGAGGGCTTTCAGCTCTATTGTAGCTTTGGTACGTAAATCACCAGCCAGAGACCCTGGCAGGTTCTCTAGTTCAGCAATACGATGAGTGATACGAGCTTGTAGTCTGAAAGAACAAACAGCACCAAGATTTTATTCAATAATGTGATGTTTGTCATTTTTCCAATTTTACATTTTTGTTTTAAATATATCTGGTGACAGTATTCAAGAGCGGTTTGTGCTAAATATATGCTGCTTCTTTAGAAGTTTCGATCACTTAGGAAACTCACAATCCTTTTACTCCTTGTTGTACAATAAACAGTATGTTCAGCTTAAGTTTCTTTTCGGAAAGGGCATCTGCAAAGGTCCTGGTGTACCTGTACTCCCTCTCCTGCAGTATCTCCACTGGGTCGAGGCCACAGGGTTTCTGAATGGGAGTAATCCGGTTCTGCTTGGCATGGTAAGGCATCATTGGAGTAGGCTGCGCCGGCTGACCGGGGGACTGAGTCTGAGGGGGCATCACAGGGGAAGCAGCAGGGGGAACTGAAGGGGGAGCAGGAGAGGGTCTACCAGTGGGCTGAGGGGGGATGAGTTTTTGGGGTGTGTTGGAAGGGGCTGCTGCATTCACCATGGGGCCTGGAGGAGATGTAGTGAAGGAAGGCAAAAACAAATACCACAATAATCTATGATGATCATTGCTTTTAAGGTTCAGAGAAGTATGATGATAACTATTTTGTGCCAAAATGCTCAGCACAAGTATTAAAAAGCAGAAATGTGTGTTGAGTTCAGTCGAGCTTGTGTACTGGAATATAAACACTTCTTTCTTTCACTGATATATGTGGTGGGTTTTAACAGTGCTCTAAACAAAACAAGCGGCAACTGGATTTTACCAGTTCTAACAGCAAGACCACAAACCTTCAGGCCAGGATTTGGGTGGTCCATTCGGGTTTGGTCCTTGCATTCCAACTGGAGTGCCTGATGGACCTGGAGGAGGCATGTTGGGGCCCATCATTCCTAAGATACAAACAAATGAACATCGTCTTTAGCCTAATGCTGCATTTATAACACATATAATCTCAAATCAAGGAAAAACCATTAAACATGGGGAGTTTTGTGGACTTTTTCTGAAAATTCAGAATTATACAATTGCCATAATACCGTAGCATATAGCCTGGTATTCCACACATTCCCCAGACATGCTCACCATGAGCCCGACTGTAGCCTGAGCCCATCGGTCCAGGCACTGGTCCTGGTCCTGCTGGACCACCTCCTGACCCCCCTCCAGCTCCAGGAACCAGGCTGGGCATAGGCTGCTGCTGCTGCATCCCTGGCATCGGCCTCTTTCCTTGGACAGCCATTTGGAGGTGGTCTGGCAGGGCTTGTCCACGAGCTAGCATCTTATAAGCCATGATCTGGGCTCTGAGTTGGTGAAGCTGGTTCTGGTTGAAAGGGGTTGGGCCACCGGGGCCGCCAGGACCTCCAGAACCAGTAGGGCCACTTGTTTCAAGACCTGAACCGAGGCTGGGGACACTGGGGCCAAGGCTGGGTCCAGGGCTGGGGCCTGGTCCAGAACTGCTTGGAGGCCCTGAACGGTTATTAGGACCTAGGCTGTGTTGCTCTGCACTGGGGCCGTCTAAAGAGGCAGAGGAAGGACCAGCAGAGGAAGAGGAAGATGATGACGACGATGGCATAAGAGGCCCAGAAGGGGGACCATTTGAAGCAACAGGACTGGAGTGTTCAGAGCCACCTAATGGAGAGTGGTAGCCTGGAAGACAGAGAGAGGGAGTCAATCATCTGAGCTACATCTATACAGAAAAATGTTATCAACAAGCTTTAAGAGTCTTTTTATTCCTCTGTAACAGACGAGAAAAACTGTTTTTCCATTGCCAGCCTTTATTTAACCAGCTGAATTTAATAACACAAACATGAGAACGGTATCATTCTCCTTATCTAAATACTGGCAAGCAAGTGAAGAGTATTTCTCAAAATGTCAAAACCATCCCTGATCCACAGCCTGCAGCATAGCCAGACAAAAAGCACATCCTTACATAACCCTGATTTAATCCTCCCAGACTGCTATTTCAAAAGGTTTTTCAGACTGATTCACAGTAAGCCAGACTTACTGTTTTGTTTCAAGCAGAGCATCTCCCCCTCTTACAGCAGGCAGCATACAGAGGCTGCCATCTGACAACTCGCTGGTATGAGCTTAACTGAGCTGTGGCATTATATGATTCTAATTATTCTTAATCAAAAGCATTTAGAGAGTCTGTAAACAAGGGTTCATGTTACATGTTGTAGATTGTGACAGCAACAACACTCCCTGTGATCCAGTCTGGCCACATGACTCACAACACTACAGTTAAATCACACATCAGTCGCCCGCTTACACAACACTGGGAAGAAGGGACTTGCTTAAGAAGAAGCCGTGCTGTGTTCATACCTTGTGAATGTTGGTCCAGAGGACTGGGTGGGGGGCCCATACCACTATGGCCGCCCTGTCTCATAGACAGTCCCTTCATCTGACTGAAGCGGCTGTCCTCGCTCAAGCTCTTCTCATGCATACCCTCCATGGGCTGTGGGAGGAATAAACAATGCTGAAACAGAACAGCCTTGAGTATTTCTTATGAAGAACTATTATATGCTTGCATTTACAAGTCATAAAACAGTGTTCCAGGGTCGATATTATCCAAACATCATTTTACCAAAATTACAGAATTTTAACCCTTCTCAGTATGTGAGACGCTTGGGTGTTCTTTTCGACTCTGAGCTGAATTTTATTCCACCCTTTAAAAAATGTCACAAAGACAGGATTTTATCATCTTAAAAACATCGCCACAGTCTGCCCATTTCTCTCTCTTGCCAGCACGGAGGTGCTGATGCATGCTTTTATTTCTAGTAGACTAGATTACTGTAATGCCCTGCTCTCTGATCTACCTAAAAAGTCAGAACTCAGCGGCACGAGTTCTGACGAGGACCAGAGGGCGGAAACACATTACACCAGTTTAAAAATCGCTGCAATGGCTCCCTGTGCATTTCAGGATTGATTTAAGGTTCTTTTAGTGGTTTACAAATATCTTCATGGTTTTGGGAAATCTTATTTATCTAGCCTGCTTTTAAATTATGAGCCCTCGCGGATCCTGAGGTCCTCTGGTTCTGGCCTTTTAGTTGTCCCAAAAGTGGGATAGAGAATGGGTAATTGTTTGTCTAATTGTCCTTTTATGGAAACGTTGCTGATTTTAATATGTAAAGCACTTTGTGCTACTCTTTTATGAAAAGTGCTTTACAAACAAATTTCATTCATTCATTCAAACATTGATTTATTCTATGTAATTTTATTGCTATTACTTAACAGTTGCACAGCTTACCCAGTAATCATGGCCTTTCTTTATCATAGATCATCGTTCTCAAACTAGAATATTGTTATTTTCATGTGTGCAAATCAACTTTAAGTGTCTATCGTAACTTTAATTTCTGACAAATCTTTTATTTTAGATTAAGATGTTCAATCGATCCTGTTCTCCACCACAAATAAGGGTTTGTGTATCACCCAGAATTGCATAATACTGCCCACATACTGTATATCAGTTTCTGTCACCCTCTGGTGTCTGGAGGTTAGTGTGATTTATATGGGCATCCCTGGCTTCTGTGGCACACAGGGTCATGGCGTGTGTTTATTGATGATGTAAAAGAAGCAGCTGGATAAATTAAGATGCAGTTTTCAGTTCCAGATAAGCTGCTTTGAGTTGGTTCAGCTAGCTCTGAGTATCTTTACCCAGAGTTGAGAGCCACAAAAAACCATCCTCTATGGAGCCCCGATACCTGGATTCACCATGGCAACCACTAACAAAAACCTAGCTATTTCACCTGATTGGAGGAAGACATTTTTATTCAAGCATGGGGCAATAAGAAAGAAAGAAAGAAAGAAAGAAAGAAAGAAAGAAAGAAAGAAAGAAAGAAAGAAAGAAAGAAAGAAAGAAAGAAAGAAAGAAAGAAAGAAAGAAAGAAAGAAAGAAAGAAAGAAAAAAAAAAAAAAAAAAAAAAAAAAAAAAAAAAAAAAAAAAAAAAAAAAAAAAAAAAAAAAAAAAAAAAAAAAAAAAAAAATGGAATTATAATCTCAGACATGTGTATACCTACAAAAAAAAAAAACATTTACCAAAGAAAATGTAAAAGTATCGCAGTGCAGCATTCAAATCTTGCTGTGACGTAATCTCAGTGACCTGTCTAACATCTACGGTTGGAGAATGTGAGCAACTGCAAAACGGTGCCGTTTGATGACATATTGATAAATAACTTAAATCAGAAATGTTAAAGTTATGAAAAGTCCTCTGACTATCTGTATTATTGTTGTGTATTCAGCTTCTAAATCTCTGAAATCACGTTAGTGTGGACAATCCATGTCTCACAGCTGGTCCAGGTGGGAGGAGACAGGTAGAAACTCAGGGTTTCTAAAAGATAACATGTTCACTGAGTCTGTTACCATGGTGATAGGCTCAGAGTTTCCAGTTACTCTTTTTCTGGAACAGGTGACTCAGAGTTTCCCTCATCTCAGGGTTAACATATACTCAGTTCACCACATAACCTGCTTTCTGGAATACACCCATGAAGACAGCTGTAGCTAAAGCATCATTAAGAGGGAAGGCTACCTTAGGCGGTCATTAATTATAAAGGATTATAAAGGATTGTTCATAAGTTAGCAAGAAATCATATTTTCAACATGGTTATGTATGCTCAATTGTTTAATTATATCAGAGTCACTAAAACAAGAGCTCTCCATTTAAATGTTCAGATGTAAACACCCTCAAATTAAAGTTGGAAGTCTGCACTGTAAGCAAAGTTTTAATATAAAATTGTAAAGTAATTATGCTTTCAGCTGGAAACGTTGTCAGTGGTGAAAATGTTAGAGCTGCACATGATAAGGTTCATTGTGTTCCTGTACAGATGCATGTTTGGCCATACATGGAGTGATTGTAACAATTTGACCTTATGCATTAGTCGCAGTAAACGTGTGGAGCACCAGCAGGATCACTGGAGTTTGATGTCCTTACTTTGTGGAGGGGGTGCATGTTCTCTGGGGCATATCCCGAAGGCCCTGGCTGGGAGTGTCCAGATGAAGGGGGACCAGGGCTGGGGCCCATCATGCTGTGAGAGGACCCTGGGGAGGGCCCGGGACTGGGTCCTAGCATAGTGCCAGGGGATGGACCTGGACCAGGGGAAGGACCGGGGCGAGGCGTGCCCCCCATTGGAGGATCTGGTGTTGACATTGACCTGGATCTCCTGCTCCTGGATGAGCAGCAGGGACCTGGGAGAAAAGAAGAGAAAGGAAAAGGAAATTATCTAGGAAAAGCTCAAAGGGATGACAAATCAATGTTCATCTATCCATTCATTCATTTTCTATATCAGCTTAATACAATCAAGTTATGGTTCAAATAATAAAAGCTAATGAGCGTTTCCATTTGATCATTTTAAAATGAAAAAAGATCAAGGCAGGCCAGCTGGATATCTGACATCAGTTATGGCATTCTGTTAAATAACGTGAACGCACAATCTTTGCAGGAAAGAGTGAATTTTGTCAAACACATCAGATGTATATTTTTTCATTCTTCTGCTGCTGCGCTGCACCAAATAGCTTCTTGTGCGCATATGCAATTGCAGCTGCCTGTCTAACACCGAACTTGAACTGAGCATGGGGGAAAACAGTAAATTATGCACATGAGCCCCTGCTGCTGAGAATTTCCTTGCTCGGTCCATGAAAGGGTGCATTGTTAAATATAAAAAAAAGGGGGAGAATGGCGGACTGTGCTTGTGCGGATTGACCTACCCGCATCAACAGGACAGGCAGTCTTAGCGGAATCTCTGCGCTCCCGACCTGATATTTGGGGGAGATGAAAAAAGACGCAGCGGTTTTCGCAATTAGTCCACTCACCCTCTTTGTGATCTGCCTTCAAGCGTTGATTTGTTTCACCGACGTGGCTCGAGCGCCCCCCTCCACCGCTCCAATGACCGAATGTCTAGTCACGGCTGTCCAGCAGCGCGCATGCGTACGCAGCGACGCCAGGGCCTCTTACACCGGCATAATTAGACTAAAACGCTTCAACTGTCATTATTATCATTCTACCTATTTGAAAATAACACAGTAGCTAAGAAAACCGCATCTAAGGATAAATTAAAGGATAAAAATGCATAAAATAGCTCACAAAAATATTAAAAATTACCATGGCAACTGGTCTTTCAGGAGAAGTAAAACTCAAATACATGTTTATTTAACCAGTTATCAGCTATGCTTACTATTTATAAACACAACTGAGATAAAAAGATATTGACTTTTAACTGTGCAACCAAAGGATGACTCACAGTATACAATAGATTGCTCAAAAAGTAAACTAACACCTGTTAAACTGAGACTGAACTGCAGCAGCACATTGCACATCTCTGATATTTCAAAAAGTCACAACAGATCTGATCCAGCCCTTCAACATCACTACATGTTTATGTAGGTGCTTATGGCCGCTTCTTGGCAAGTTCAGGTCCTACATTCTGTTCTAATGACGACTCATTTTGAATATACAGCACAACCCTTAATCATCGCCTGTGTTTTAATTTCCAACTTCCTGCACTTGCAGATTCATTTCACATCCTTTGGTGGGAAGTTCTCCAAACCAACTCTGAAGAGATCAGTTTGAGTTAATATTTTATTGGAAAATGTAGATTTGTATTGAAGGACATTTGATGGTTTGACATACAATGAGCAACTGTGGACTGAAAGAAGATTAGAATAGACTATCCTTGTAGAAGATAGATAAGAACAGCAACCCCTGTGGCCATAAGACGCTGGTGGTCATAAGATCAGGAGATGGGTGAGACAGTTGAGACACAGTGGCAAACCCAGATGAGGAAAAGGAAGTCTGAAAGGAAGAATGACAGAATTATAATAAAGAACAAGTGCTTCTGCCTCAGAGAAATCTGTCAAAAAAGATTATTAGATGTCAGTGAAGTCCAGGAGGTAGATGGACTTGCAGTACTTTAATAGCATCAGAAAGGGGAAATGAAAAACACACTAGCCTAAATACTGTACACTGTAAAACTAAAGAGATGAAGAGAAACACACCCACCTTACTGACCTTGTGCTTCTGCTTCATTTTCCAACATTGTGCAATTTACTGCTGTAATAAATTGCAAAACAAGGCAATATGAGTGAGTAAAAGATACAAACAACTCTGCATCTTTTACCTCTGCAGTTAAGTGAGCAGGCAAGATGACAAAACAGTGCAGCTCCTCAGCTACAGAACCCCCCCCCCCCCCCAAAAAAAAGTACAACATACAAGCAGAATGTAATTCCAGTGTTTGAATTTAATCAGGACAACAGAACCCCAAACAGTAGTGCAACTTGTAGTAGTAGCTGTCATGTTACAAAAAAAAAAAAAAAAAAAAAAAAAGCCCAAAACAGGATGCCATTTCAATAGAAGACAAAGCAAAAAACTCCATTCATGTTGGTCATATTGCTTTTGCTGTGGAACCTTACAAGTTAAAACCCAAATGTTGTATGTGAGGACACAAAGATGTTTGGGTTTACTTTGCAAATCTAAATGTATGCAGTCCTGCTTCTTCAGACACGCCACCGTTTAACAGGAGACTATACATCCATCTCCGGCTGAAGGGATGTTGAGCAGCAGCAGGATCAACTAATCATTTATAGGTGTATTTTAGATCTGTGATGATAAATAATGAGGAGAAACTGGGGTTGCTGGATTGAGGCCTTGTGGTGACATGTCCAACACTTAGAACCAGCTTTTTTAGATGGAAGAACCAGAAACTGTGGGAAACAATGCTGCTGACTTCTAAATACATCGGTACAATTAAAGACAAACAAATAAGTTACACTAAACCAGCACTCACTCACAAAACACATTCATAAATCCGATAAATAAATCCAAAGAATAAAAATTAAAAAGATGTACAGCAGATGCCTTAATATACATAATCAATGTCAGGTAGCTGCAACCTCAACTGGGAGACAAACCCTTTTTATGAGATGGATAAAATCAATCAAGAACTCTTCCAAGTACTGGAAAAATTTCCATCCATGATCCATTCTGAAAATCATCTCCACCCAGCAAAGCAGCCAGAAGCTACAAGTGAGTGATCATAATATCCACCCATGCAGAGGAGACAACTTCATGCACATAAGAGCCACATCCACCTCGCAGCTGCATCTTCATGAGATTCAAGTCCTTCCCTTTAAAGGGTAACATGTCCGTGTCTGCTGCCTACAGGTGACAGGTGGAGAACATCATCCTCAGACCCTCACAGGAACACAAACTCATCACTGCTTCTTCTGTTGTTACTCCTGCTCAGTTTGCCTGGAGGCAGAATGTGGGCTGAAGGTCCGCTGTGGTTACTGCTGTGACCTTCAAGTCCGTAGTCCTGACTCTGCCCCTCCACGAAAGTAAAGATGGGGTACTTTTCCTTCGAAGACGAAAGAGCCTGGAGAGACAACAAAACCCAGTGAAAAATAGGACTGTCTCAAAGTACTACATCAAACTCTACTCACAAAATGAATGCACATGTATAACTCTTCAATATTTGAGAAGGTACAGTGTGTAAGGATTACTGACATCTAGTGGCACAAATGAGCACAGCAATGATGTCAAATGCCAAGTACAGTTGTGAATGGACGGTGGCTGCCGGTAACCAAAGTTCTTGCAGCAATAAATGTGTTTTCATCTGTGAGTAGATCCAGTGGCCTTAGGCGCAGCAGTGACTGCACCACAGTAACTACTTTAACATTGTGTATCGTGTTCTTCTTGACTTGCCTTTTACAGCACTATTTATTCCCAATGGTGCTCTTGGAACTATCAAACAAGGTTGTTACTGCAGTTTTAAAGCTTAGAGGGTTCTTACTCCAAACAGAGTTGTTTGACCAAGGACACTGTAGTAAAAATGGTGGCACAAATGTGGCAGTAGATATAAAGGGCTCATTCCAAGAGAATAAAAACACAATCACTGTAGTGATTAGTTAACAATAGACAGTTCTTAATTAATGATACATGCTGAACATTGGGCTTGAAAACAGAGTGGAGCAAGGGGCAAAATCTAATTTAAATCCTTAGCCCACACAAAATTTAGCAGCTTGGCCTTTTTTCCTTCCCATGTATTCTCCCAACCGTAACTTTTCCAGTCTGTTTTTCCATCCTTGCGCTTCACTGGTTAGTTGTGGTGGCCGATGTTGCTTGTCAACACAGCAAAAGCAGCCAGATCATCATTCTGCTTGCTATGATGCCGGACAGGACAAGTCAGAAAAGCACCAAGGACCATGCTGGCGATAAGTTTCCTACTTTTGTATGTTATCCTTTGGACTGCCTTTTCGCATGTTCCAAAAATAAATCAATCAATATGAAAATTTCTTGACCTGACCCAACCCGCAGGTTACGGGTCAGCCCGTGCATCACGATCGTTCCTGATCCTACCTGCACAAAGTTCTCTCCAGCAAATAAAAGACAGTGTTTTTTCTCTTCTCTCTCTCTCAGCTTTCAAAACAGCTGGTGTGTTGGTATCTGCTTGCTAGTGTTTAAAGGGACTAGAGGCAAGATTAAGAAATGAAACTCGCAACTGGCGCTTCAGGTAACTGCAGCCATGAGTCAAGCTGTCACGGGAGCGTGCACAAACTGAAGCTATAATGTTGTTTACTACTTTTTTTTCTTCGTAGTTACACTTTTTAGTGGTCTTTCAATTGATCTGGATTGTTTGCTGAAGGCAGAAGAATCTATAACTATCGCTTACAGTGTTTGAATTTAAGGCGACCAACTCCTTCCTGGATCAAAACTGTCAGGGATGCGGATGCAGCATCATTTGACATCACATCCGCAGGGCAGCGCGGGAAATTCAGCCACCGAATTGCAGCACTTTATGCAGCACACAGTCTGTTCAAGACAACGGAGAGAGACGTGGGTGGGCTCGTTCTTTTTGGTTTTTAACGCTTCATCACCCATAAGTATTAAAAAAACTGGACACGCTTGTTTATTTATTATTATTCTTTCATAATCCCTGCCTCTAGTAGCTTTAAATTACTGAAAGGTTCCCCATTAGTTACAGCCATGCTGCAGCTATTCTTCTTGGGGTCCAGAAAATATGTACATAAAAAGATAATTAAAGGTAAAAACAAGAAAGGTAAAAACAAGTATACTGTAGTGTGTGTAATACAGTGTGTGCGAAGTGAAACACAGCTGCAAGGTCGTGTGGCATCCCGGAAGAATTAGTTTTGAAGTGCAGTTTCTCAGCCTTGGGACAGCTCCAGAAATATATACAATAGATGTCACCGTATCATCAAACGAGTCAAGAATGCAGCGTTTAACTTCGGAAAGTTACATAATGCATCTTTAAGCACTTATTGCATAACATGCTGTTCTCCAACAAGATAATTAATTTAAAAAAAACAAAAAGCTTGTAAAACTTGAATTAACTCGAAATGTTCTTGTTCTATAAGAAATTGTATTCAAACAGTCTTCTTCATCATTCTGATCACATTTGAATATCATCATCAAGTTACTGGAGACTATGATGTGGTATACCAACCACTGTTGTTGGCATTCGTTGCAATGAATTAAGATGAAGGAATTACCCTTCTACTTAAATGTCCTACATTTATCATACATTAGTGTAACATGAACTTTTTTTATGCGTCCTTTAAATTTCACCCGGAAATGGAATATTTCCCAAATACCAGACAAACAAAATACATGTTATCCATAGAAGTCCTTAAAAAGCTTTTTAGCCAGTTTACCCCCAATATTATTTAAAGTTTAGACAACTGAAAGCATGTAAGGCGGTAACATGGTGGGGTGAAGTGGTTTTTGCAGTGCATGATTGGGTCTAACCACTTCACATCTGCAATACTAAAACAAAATATGAAGCCCTACTTATATACTGCACTTCTAGACAAGTTTGTCATTTTTAAACAGACACTTTATGATCATTCATGACAAACCGAGGTTGCAAATGATCATATTTCTGCATTAGAGACCAGAAAATGGTTGACAATTTTGCTTTAATGATCAAAACAACTGACATTTTACATTGTTAAAAAGTTGAAAAATCTGCAAATGCCTGGCTCTTGGGTGCAAAGTTCGAGTTTTCAAAGCCCCCTATGAAATTACTGACGCAGGCTTTAATGAGCTCAAGCTCAGCTACGATGGAAACACAACACCCAGGTGTGCAGGCTAACTTTCACTTAGGATGCTGTGGTCAGGGCAACAAGGATGGACGCAGCTCATATTCTCTTTACAGAAACACATTTTTATCTAGTACACAGTATAAAACCATCCCTCTAAGTTGCCATGGCAAGTTGCCTATCCTTGGGTAAGGACAGATATACTGGATCTTCAGAGTACTGATAATAAACCTGCTTCTACACACAATGGGGGAGGCTTTAAAGAGCTTTGAAATCCTATTAATAAAAGCTTTTTGACCTTTTACCAGCTTGTTTTATTGGTTAAACTAATAAAACAATTATAAGCAACATAATGTACTGTAAAAAAGCTGAATAAAGAAGCTCTTCTTTTTTAACCTGGTGCAACTATTTCTGAAATTCAAGATGAGCTTGACTTCAAGCAGCTGGTGGAAAAGGCAGATTTTGTAAGGAGGCAGAAGCTGCTTTTTCTGCTCATTTCTGGTATTAAGTGTTACTAGAATCTGAGCCACAGTAACTGAGAAGAGGCTGCTAAAACTCACCATGCCAACTGCAGAGCAGAGAGACTCAAAGTCCTTCTTGTTCTTTGCATAGAAGCCAATGGTACAGCTGGGATCCATGCGGTTGAAGGGCATCTTTTTCGGAGAGCTACAGTGAAATGACTGCAGAGCAGTAAAAGATGTTGAGAGACATGCAGCAAGAAGGTCAACAAAGCCAAGTCAGTAAAATTACCATGTCATCTTATCGGATCTCCACAGGTCAAACACTATTGACTGTTAAAAATCACATGGTTTAAGTCCATTATGACGACAGAAGTGGAGAAACTTTTAGACAAACAGGAGAAATATGGGAACACAAAAACATCATAACAAACCTCGAGTGAGAAGTTTGCTTGAGTGACGTCGACGACTGGCTGACAGTAGTGAGGGTCTAGATACAGCAGCTGCTCATCTGCAAGACAAAGAGGAATTAAATTATATTAAAGCGTGTCAAGCCTGAAAGAGTCATAAGTTGAAACTACTTTAAAGTTAAAATCCATCAGCTGGCTCCTGTGTGATTTTACCAAAATCCCAAAAGAATCTGGTTCTCACCTTGGAAGCCAATGAAGTAGAGTGAATGCTTTGGTTTTCCTCCAATTATTCCAATACAACTATCCAGCTTTAAGATGTTCTGGAAAAGATGCATTTTCAAAGTGAGACATTGAGTTGATATCTTCAATAATAGGTTGTTGGATGGGTGGTGTGAAACACAATCTGCAGACCTTGACACATTCAATGTAAGATGGGTTGAGGGCTTCCCCTCCCAGCCGAACAGGCACCAGTATGATGACAGACTTCCAGGCTTGACTAGAAGGATCAGGGGGACTCTGGCTTAGAGATGGATCACACAGACGTGCTACGTCCCCTTTGTATACTGGAATGCACAGAAAGAAACAATTGAAATGGGTCAATAGAGTAAATATCTTTAGCAAAGTTTCACAAGATAATCATAAAATTGAATAAAAAGCTAATCTGCCATTCTTACCTGTGCAATCCTGAGCAACATATACCGCCAGGTTTTGCACCACAGAAGTTTTGGCCACTGCTTTCCTGAAAACAAAAAAGAAAAACAAAACACTTCATAACCCTACAAATGTTTAACGACACCATCCATGTACATGATTTCACCAAATAACACAGCCATGAATAATCAAAGAATCCCTCTTTCAACATGGAGCCCTTACCGTATTATGTGTGCTACTATGGAGGGGCCGTACCAGTCACCGGCCTTCTTCCCCGAACCTTTGCCTATTTCTACCAACTGGTGGACGCCAAAAGGAGCAGGAGGCTGATCCCCAAACCAGGTGAGAAGCTTGTGGTGGATGGGCTCCAACTGACAGTCCCTTGCAGACTCAGGCCTTTTCTTCTGGCTGCATCTGGGTGCCTGGCTGCTCAACACAGATTTCTCAGGGGTGTTGGATCCTCGCTGAGAGCCAAATGAGGGGATGGGAACCCCTCCAGCTCGTACGGGGGAGCGCGGACGGAACACCTCAAAGTCTACATCAGTTAGTTGCTGAGCATCTGGCCAAGCCCAATCTACAAAGCAGATGAAAGTTGGACAAAATATCAAGCAAGCTGAAAAATCTGGCATATTGTCTTCAATTTGGAGCTTTCAGCACTGAAAACAGACACTATATAGATCTCCTCCAGTGAAAATCATGTTCAGACCCTCTTCACAAGTTTATGTGGAATACTTTGTACAGTAAAACAAACAAGTGAAACAAGCTGTCAGATCATGGTTGCAACTGCAGTGAACTTTTTAATAGCTCCCTTAGGTGGAGCTGTTTACACCATTATTAATAAAAAAAAAAAAAAAAAGTCAACTGAAAATTCTGTATTTCTGTGTGGATAAACAATAACTAATAATAGTAAATAATAAGTACATAATTTCTAAAACCAATAATAGATCAGTATATTGAAATCATGTTTGAAATGACAGCATATTAATGTATAGAAGACAGAGATCATTACATTCTCTTTTTTTTGTTTGTTTCTGGAAGACATGTTGAAAGAGGAGGGAACCATGACGTGTCACAGCAATACAGAAGCCACAACACAATAAACTGCAATGGAAGTGAGCACTCATCGGGTCTTTAGAAACATGAAGGTCTGAAGAGGTGTTGAAGGTTGAGAAGTAATTGTGTAAATGATCATCACTATTTTGCATGTTTTATTTGTCAATCCTCATACAGACGTTTTGGTATAAAAAGATGTAATTTCCTAAATTAAAACTGTGCTGTGGTTCTGCATGGCTGTGACCTCTCTGTGTCACAGTGGGAACTAACAGAGCAAAGAGAGAAAAAGAGAAAAGGGTGAAAAAACAGGAAGGAAAATCCATCCAAAAGATTAAACTGAAGACAGCGACCCAGAAAAAGACTTGCTGCATTATTTTAAAGTCTTAAAGTTGCAGTCTTAACTTTGTGCTTAAATGTTGATCAATATACGCAATTAATGTTGGATTTACAAAAAAAAAAATCATTAAGATTAATATCCCCCACCAACACGCTTACTTTTACACAGCATTGCAGTTTCAGTAGTTGCGGTCTTCATGACATATTACATCATTCATATATCATATTGCACAATGCACACAAGCACCAGAACTTGTAAATAAAAGTATATGATTTGAGTAGTGAGGAGTCGGTGTCATGGTAAAACTTTGTCTTGTAACTGCTGCAAACCAACAGTGCTGTCGACTTGCAGGGAGGGGCTTACTTATCAACGGCAGGCTATCAGGAACAGTTTATCAAACAGCAGCATATCATTTACTGTATGCTCAAGTGTAAGTTTCATATCATCAGTGTGCACTTGTTTTGCTTCAGCTCAGTGTGAGAGTCTGAGCAACTGCTGTGCTGGTCCCGCTGTAGCAAAGATGAGAGGCGGGTCTCATCTACATATTTATACATCTAAGAATACCGCATTAGGCTGGAGTGGATTTGCTCTAGATCCAAGACATAAACGGATCATTTTATTAAACAAATGTCTATATATGTCTTAATAAACAAAACATGCTATAAATAGAATTCAAGAAAGAAGCTGCACTCAAAAGAGCATAAAGACAAAGCAGGAGGAGAGAAAAAGGAAATACTAGATACTAAAGGTACGGACAACATGTGGCTAAAACAAAAGGACATCTTATCTTAGTAGAGAGAAGCAGCTAAACAAACTGACCAGATAAAATGTGGCAGCATAAATGTAAGAAAGAGGAACCATACAAAAGGATGATAAAAAGGTTGACAGGTGATATTTCTTGGCTATCACTCAATCTGTTTGTGTAATGCAGACAAAAAACATGCAGTTATAACTCTCAAGTGAAAACTCCTTTTATACTAAATAAATTAGCCTGTTCAAAGAAGCTTCTGGCTTTCAAGTACCCCCCCAATCGTTGCACACAAAAATAAAAATCTCTAAATTTAAACCTTAAAATTGGTAGACACAAACCTCGGGGCATCAAATGGACCACAAGCCCCTGAGCAAGCAGCATCTGGCCACTGCGCAGCATGCAGCCCCAGCCACAGTCTGTGGTCCAGGTGGAGCCTTCAAGTTGAGGAAACTCTCTCCTGTAGGTCAGCCAGATCCTGGACACAAAAGCCAGACGGAATCGCTCCACCTCATCTGAGAGAGATGGAGACAAAGGGATGACAGAGGTGAGACAAAAAAAGATCTCTTCCATAGTTTATTTCATTTGAGATGATGCTTATTTCTTTTTTTGTGTGAAGCAAACTAGCTTTTAAGATAAAAGTGGCTTTCCCCATTGTGGTTAACCCGAACACACATCAATGCAACATCTGTGTTCAGCTCTTCTTGATTTTTAGAGAAGAAAAAGCATCTACAGAGTTATGTCTCATAAGAAACACTGCTCCATTTACCTTCACTATTCAGCAGATAAGAGTGCCCCAGGACAGTGACAGGTGACATCTTGTTGAAAGAGGTTTTAGACTTTACAGTCCATCCTGCAGAAGGATGAGCAAAGAAAACAGCGTTCACAAAAAGCTTGCCAAAGCAGGAATCGCGGTAGCCATCAAGATGTACATAAATAACACAATTTAATCTCAGAGACAAACCGTATTTGACATTGTTCCATGCTGACATCAGTTTGGCTTTGAGTTTGTCCATCTCATCAGGTTCACCGGCTGCCTCTCTGCTGGCATCTGGAATTTGAGACGGCCTGAGTCCAAAGCTGGCCTGTCGTTCCAGGGGCTGCTGCCTTCTGCTCTCCACCTGCTCATCCAGCATCACTACCCCCACATATTGTGCTGCACTGGGGGAAACTGGGTTCATGCTTCTGAGTCCTCAGAGGTGGACGTTGGTGCTCCTCATTACAACACAACTAATGTGAAAAAGAAATGGAGGAAAACAACAAAACTGGGTAAATCAATAACTGCTGATGCATTTTCAGTTGCAAGTCAATACACTTTTCACACACTGCCTGAAACTATTTAACCTATTAAACTCAGTGCTTGCAAGTGTCTAGACCTAATATCTTACTTATGCCTCCACTGTTTGTCTATGATGTCTAACTTATTGCTATCTGAATGGAGTCCAAAAATAATGCCCTCTGAGATAATTAAGTCTATTCTTTGTAACTTGGGTTTAAATATGTCTTCGTCCAACTTTATTTGCAATCCTAACTTTAAAAGCAGTGCACACCGAGATGGGCTGAGTTTAATTAGTATGAACTTGCAAATCTAAATAAAATTGCTACAGTTAAACAGAAAAAAAGATTACTGAAATAGGTGCTAACCAAATTAAGAGACACTAGAAATAAACTTGTAAAGATTATGCTTTTTGTGTTGTGTAATTGTAGATGAAAACGTATTTTGTGATTTTTTTTTTTTTCTATTAAATTTACGTGAAAAAGTTATGACATTTGTCCTCCTGACAAGGTGAAAAATACTGTTCACTGGAAAGAGGGAGACCGATTCTGATTATTTCAGCTATATTTATCACAAGACTGAAAAACAGTAGTTTTTCTTTTCTTCAGCTGTTTTCCACTCCATGTCAGAGCTATGTTTATCTTGCACATCTGGCTTGGGGTATACTTTTGCCAGACAACTGGTCAAAATTAAACAGTATGCTCTCATGTCTGCAAGTCTTAATCTTTGAAATAGAATGAATAAACGCAAAACTAAATGAACATGGAGCAATCATATTTCAGCTTCTGATTTCGCAATGTCTGATACACTCAAGATTTTTCCATCCCGTCCTGAAACTGATGAGTAAGAGTTTCAACAAGGAACAAACAGTGAGGGCACTTGTACTGATGAAAACCTTTAAGTGAAAGAAAAAAAAATCCCACATACTGCACATCATGTGATTACCATTTGACAACCGGTATGTCGGGCTTTTCTAGCACCCTGGAAAATCATCTGATAATGGCCATTCATCATTGAAGCCGTTTGACATCTAATACAACTGCTTCCTGCAAAAATTATGTTCACGGCGGTACTTGAAATGTTTTATTTCTCTGGATCTTTCAGTTGTTTAACCAACGAACATGCAGGGTCACCACAAGTTTTTCGCTGCTGGAACTCTGCTAGATAGCTTCACCTTCATTTCAAGATTCATGGATGCAGAATTACGTACCTTTATAAGAATGGATTAAACAGGTCGGTTCCTTGTCCCCGGTTCACACATTTTGGCTATCTCCTCGCGACTTCTAACACTAGCTTGCAGACTAAGCTAGCTTCAGCATTAGACCCGGTGTTAGCTTGATAACACTTCACGCTGCTTCAACCAAAATTAAATTGATGTCAGTATGCTATGAGTCTCTCCATTTGACAGATAGTATGTTTTTTAAACTCTGTTAAAGAAGAAGGGGGGGAAACAAACAAAGAAAAAGCCACTCCAATCCAAACTTGTTATCCTGGTCAGCTACCGCTTTAGCGCCTGACTGTCACTGCATTAACTTCCTGTTATCCTTTCCGGCTGCTACATGATTGGCCGAAGTATTCTATTCGCGAAAGCTGATTGGATCAATTCTGTAATAATTGCCATTTGGCCATTCCCTGTTCATTATTAACTGTTACAGTTATGTAATCTGTAACATACACTTTACAATTGTGTACAGTCCAGTGACTGTGCTAAATTGTACTTTTTAAAACTACTTCTCAACGATACTCACAGTTTTTGAAAGACTTATTAAAATTTCTTTCTGTCTTTCTTTCTTTCTTTCTTTCTTTCTTTCTTTCTTTCTTTCTTTCTTTCTTTCTTTCTTTCTTTCTTTCTTTCTTTCTTTCTTTCTTTCTTTCTTATTGCCCCATACTTGAATACATCAAAGGTAGGATTGTATTCACAGATCTGGTTTTAAATCTTCAGAATACTCAGATGTTTGGCTCTTTTAGGTATTTCAAAAGTTTGGATCCAAATCTGGATCCTTTTGATCCTGAAAAAAGTTATTAAAATAACCCCTATTCAGAGGTGGATTTGAGGAAGATGTTGAGATGTGTAACAATGAGGTTCACAGTTGCTGTCACAAAGTACACATATTTCACTCTGAATCTTCTAAATAAATCAACCTGCTCATATCAAGTAAATAACATGATTACATAATATTTTTACAAATGAAATGTTTCATACACAGCGTGACAGAGCCAAATTTACAATGGACATGGAACATAGTGTTCTTATTTCTATTAAGTAAATTATCTTTTCTTGAAACCGCTTTTTTTCTCTTTAAAGATTTGAAGTGTGTATCCAAGATTTTGAATTTGCACCTATGCGCAATATCTTACATTCCAGTGATGGTAAATGGACTCTAAGCGCTTTACACTGTCACATTCACCCATTCACACATGTTCATACCCCAAAAGGCACATAAGGGTATGTGGTTTCAGTGATCTGACTGTACTGTACTAACACTTCATTTGTACGGTAACTGCCATCCATAAAATATGCACATAGCACAAAAGACACTCAAAATAGATCTGATGGATTGTTAACCTTAAATAAAATACATGCTGACATAGTTAACTGATAACCATGTTTCAGTTCCACATAAATTCATTGGTTTAACTGCTTGTCAAGCTTCTTAATCTTAAGCCTCACCTCTTCTTGTGAGTATTTACAAACTGCTCTGTTTCTCAATGACAGCTTCTTTTGTAGATGAACACACTTCTGAGTTAAAAACTTGACTTCCAAACAATGTTTTACCTCCCACTCCTGTATCCCAGATCCCTGTCTTGTCTACTCTTCTGATTGGGGTTTACCGCAAGAAGAGTATCTAGTAAAGTCTGTTGTGGGAGGTCTGAGAAGTTTGGATTATTTTTCTGGACAATGTGCCTGAGTTGAAAAAAAAGGAAAAGATTAAATGAAGGGAGATTAAATTTGGTTGACAGTAGGGCTGTACGATATACTGATATTGTGATATATTTACATGAGAGAGATATGATATTTACACATATCGCTATATCGTGGTATTAATTATGTAAATCTTTTTGCTTCATTTTTTCGCAATGACCCAGCTGCACATTGATTGACTAAAAAAGGGGGTTACCTGATTATTTAATAAGAGTGGGAAAAAATATTGATACACTGAAATATCGCGATATTTTCATATGCCGATACAATATATCTAAAAATGCTGTTTCGATCTGTTTTACTAATGAAATCTAATGAGATATCATCGTTTTGTTAAGAAATCATGAGATTTCACAAAATGCCGCGAGATTTTGTAACAGAACAAAAAAAATCTTGCAGTAGTTTGTGAAATCTCATGAAATTTTGTACCAAAACAATAACATCTTGCAAGATTTTATCAGTAAAATAGATTAATACAACATTTTTAAATATAGATATGGTATTAGCATATGAAATATTGCGATATTTCAGTGTAACAACCTTTTTTTTCCCACTCCTATTAGTCAAACTGTCTGGAAGACAATCCTCCCCAAGACTTTTAAAAAGAAATAATAAAAAAAAACAGCCAACTTTTTTTTTAATTAGTTCGATTTAACAAACATTTCTAACCAGTGTTTTGTCAATTCCATCACTGCATTGGAGCGATACCTTTACGCTAAACATGTTTCAACACTAAAAAACAGGTGTTTGATATTTAATTAAACTTTCAGACAAATTAGGGTAAAAATATTGCTTACATATTGTATATCGTCATCTAAAATAAATATATCGTGATATATTTGGTCCATATCACCCCAAGTTGACAGGTCAGTAAAAGACATGAAAGTTCCAACTTCATACACATTCTTGACAGTCGCTGTGCTCTTTCCAGACCCAGATTGAAATGTGAAGTTTGTGGTGGATGAAGTTATGATTATGGGCTATTAGAACATAAGTAGAGAAGTCCAGCAAACGGTAACAACTCCTTAATTGTATCCAGATTTGAGTGACTGATTGACTACAGGATTAGTGCTAATGTCAGTGACTAGCCCACAGAGTGAGGAACAGAGCCATGCTTGCAAAGAGGTCTGAGATGAGGAGGTTTCTAACTGGGCCCAGTATGAGTTTGTGAATGCAGTCCAGTAGTAGTGAATAAAATTAGGGAGAGTGAGGCCCCTTGTCTGTTTAGGAGGCTGAAATAGTGTGATGGCAGCAAAAAAAAAAAAAAAACAGAAAGAAAGAAAGAAAGAAAGAAGAGAAAAACACAAAACAAAACACTTTGAGACGGCAAGTTTTGGAGCAAATCTCAGAAACTTTAATCCACATTCTGCACTTCAGGTGTCTGCGTTTGAGTCACATCTATCACAAACAAAAATACCCCTGTGGTACAACTAAATACACTTGAGTGATTAGAGGAGTGTGGAATGTTTTATACTTAGGCTTTTGATTGTTTGGAGAATCCATTTTTGATAGTAATCGATAACCCAGAAGCAGCACAGTAAAAATGAAGATCTTTACCTTTTCAAATAAAGTGCATATCTACTACTCTCTTTTTCAGTCACAAAAAAAAGTTCAAACATGTAACACTAGACACCACTGAGTGGGAAAAGGCCTGAATGTGGATGCAAGAAGCTGTAAAAGGTTTGTTTGTTTAGTTACTTGGTGATTAGAGCTGACCTGATGACTCCATTTTTACATCAAGATATAAGAAGCACTCCCTTCTGTCAGTATTATATATAAGACAGTCTATTTAAAAATGCAATACCTATTTCCAAAGATATAATTAACAGTCACGTGAAGAACACAACATAATTAAATTTGCTTCAAGTGTTCATTTGATAATTACTGCAAATATTAAGTATTACAAACATAAATGCATATTCAGTAACCCTATGGCTAATAACATCCATACTGTAGTAAACCAGTGGTCTCAGCTTCATTAAACAAAATGAAAAAGATTCAACATGTTCAACACAGGTCACTGTGAGCCACCAGAGGGCAGTAGAGTACTAAGTCGAATGAAAAAAGAACTCTGGCTAATGCATGTACTACATGAGACATGCTTTTTATACTAATGACAGATGAGATAACATTGTTTACAGCAAGTACAACAGCTCAGTATGACAACAGGCAGCTGCCCCTACCAAAAACTGTACACCAAGTCCAGATGGGAGCAGACGCTGAAGAACAAGCTGGAACATTAATGTCAGACATGTGCTGTGCAGACTGAGCCACTTGAGTGAAAATTTTTGGGATTAAAAAACATTTTAGTCCTCTACCTTCATTTCTAATTTACATGCTGCAGCTGCAGGCTAAATCACATCGTTCGCATTTGTGGAACCTGGACTATTTAAAATAAACATATCACTCACAGAGGGTGACTGAACAAGTAAATCTG
Source organism: Atherinomorus stipes (assembly GCA_023101725.1). NCBI lineage: Eukaryota > Metazoa > Chordata > Actinopteri > Atheriniformes > Atherinidae > Atherinomorus > Atherinomorus stipes. The sequence goes on along the minus strand of JALJCO010001535.1, from coordinate 71,391 downwards.
GATTAAAGGAACAGTGTGCAACAATTACTGACACCTAGCAATCAAGTTGGAGATAGGAAACATGTCAAATGCTGTCCACCCCACAATCTAACAATAAACTGCATCTGTGCGGTAAATGTTAAATTACCTGTCAAAGCAACTTCAAAAAGATTTGTTCTTCATCAGCAATTTTCATGTGGGAGAAGCCACACTACTGTTTTTTTCCAGTTTTCTGCTTTTGTACAACCTTAAAGGTACAGTGTGTAAGAATTAAGGACATCTAGAGGTAAAGATGGGTATAGCACAGTTGTGAATGGACGGTGGCCGTCAGTGGCCAAAATTCTTGTAGACATAAACATGTTTTTTAATTGTTCCCTTGTACAGTGTCCTTGGGTGTTCTGAAAGACGCTTTTTAAATAAAATGTATTATTATTATTAAACATGTTTTCATCTGCATGTGGATCCAGTTACCTCAGGTGCAACACTAACCTGCACTACAAGTAACTACTTCAATATTGTGTTCATGTATACAGTCTTCTTCTATATACCCTTTAAAGCATTTCTTACCCCAAATGGTGCTCTAGCTCCTATCAAACAAAGTCAGTACTGCAGTTTTAGAGCTCAGAGGGTTCTCACTTCACACACACAGAGTTGTTTGTCCATTCAGAGACACCATGATAAAAAAAATGGTGGCACAAATATGGTGATTGTACTATATGTAAACCCACAGCAAAGAGAATAAAAACTAACAATTATTTTAGTAAAGTGATTAAGTACCAATAGAAACACCGTTAGTGATATTTTTTAACTTTTCTGTCATTGCCCTTTGATTTTCTTAGACACTGCACCTGTAAATCACCATTCCTCTTCTTGTTTTGGATCTCAGTGAGGTTGATTCAAACCTCATGCCTTTAGTTTCCTGCATTATGCAATATCTATGATCCTCCCATTTCTTAAAGGTAGAGTCCGGAGTTCCTCACCGTTTCTATTTGTAAACAACACTATTCAATCTGAGAGCCCCTCCCCTCGGGCTAATGGCTGCATCGCTCTTCAGCCTATTTAGTTTCAAGCTTCTCCTTCAAAGCTCAGAAACGGGTGAAAGCCAAACCCTGGTTTTGTCAACGTGCATTATCTCTTTTCTTTACGGAGTACCTCCTTTTCTTCGCTGTGTCTATTTTTTTCTTTTTTTCTGAGTGTTCAAGTGACTGGCGTTTGCTCCAGTCATGAGCTTATCCCCCCACAGCGTCGTGCCCTTAGCGCTGTCATTGGCTGGTGATATATACAGAAATCTCCATCGAGAAACGTCCCAAACACACCAAAACAAAGGGAATTACAAACAGGGGGAAAGGGAGTTGCAAACAAAGTCACCACCAAACGAGAGTAGAGGCCCAAAGGTGCGGATCGAGATGGATTTCACTTGCAAAAGTATAACATCTATTTTCAGGGGGGAAACTCAGGACTCTACCTTTAAATATGTACTCTCAACAACCACAAATTCTGAAGAGTACTCTTCTTCTACATGGCTTTTATCATGGTAATATGGACGTCCTCCAGTGTGGAAGGACCCATTGACATTCTAAGAGGTAAACGAATTGATTAGATACCAGTCAATATATTTGTTTATAGTACAACCCTATTTGAAAATGTATTTCTGTTCTTGTTACACACTGTAACTTTAAATCAACATCCTTTCTATGCATGTTCATACCCACTCCGCTCTACATTATTTGCATAAGGTTATGTACATTTGATAGTTAAGAACTGTAAGAAAGTGATGATGACCAATGAGTGAGGAAGATAATTGTTTTCCCTGTGAATATTTATCAGCAGAATTGCTGAGGTTACTGTCTGAATCACATTTGTCATTTGCCACTCAGAGCTTTACATAAGTCAATCTGATTCATGTACTGTACCTAAACTAACAATCATTCTGATTATATCATACATAACCTTGATTTTCTTTACAGGTTGGTTGTGATAATCCTTTTCTCCGTGTGCACAACCTACTTTTGCTATAGAGCCCTTTAACAAATAAATTATGGTTTGCTACATCCATGACTGACAGCACTCCAGTTTGCTGTACATATGCTGTTATACCTTTCCATTACTTGCTCACAAAAGCCTCCTGCATTGTATTCAAGCTGATCAAACTGCAAAGGGTTTCCTTCCTGTTAGCAAAATCTACAATTATTACAGGATTCTAAAAGCAAATTTCCAAGCTGTTTTCTGTCATAATCAACCATGACGATCCCCTGAATAGATGCACACTTGCTCGCGGCCTTGTAAACTTACTTATAATCATACTTGTGCCCCAATTCATAGAATACAACAGGAGTATGGGATTAAAATGCAAGGAATCTGCCGCTGACACTGCTGCCTCCTGTGGCAATTCAAGAGCTTGTGAGTGTGCATATTTTTGAAGTCAGAGGCAGAAGGAGAAAGGGCTGTGGTGGCCTTCCTGCAAGAGGGAGATAAGCTTTTAACTGGAGCTCAGGCTTTCCCGCTTTCTTCTTCAGTGGGATGCAGCTTTCAAGAATCTTCAGACTTTCGCACACAGTCCCATGTGACAAGCAGAGCAGGACAGGTCCAAATTCAACATCAGCTGACTGAACCGCTGCTTTGGCTTCATCTGGCCATGAAAAAGCAAACTGCTGAATAATGAGCGTCACCATCTTTCCTCTTTTACAACGTGTGTGCAGTGTTTTACAAACATTACAATTGAATTGTTTCAGTGTCCCAGTTGATAAGCAGTAAGAAAAAAAAGAGGTCTGGTTGGAAAATAGTGACAAGTTTTGGTATTCACAGTATTCAGCATGTTTTGATCAGTAAAGCACTTTTTCACCTTCTTGTACCTATTTTACATGTACAGTAGATACCACGACATGCGTTCACATTGACCCACACATATACATCTGATAAAGTGTTTCACGTTACGTCATTAAGAGTCTCCTCAATAAATTATTCATAATAGAAAATCAACAGTTAATGCACCTTTATAGTTGATTTTTTCTAAATCCTGGTTTGAAGTTAGACTCAGTCAATGATTTAAATTTATAAATAACACTTTATAGACTCTGAAACTGGAATGTACATCGTTTTTAAGTGCTTTTCTTCTGTTTCATTGTTTTTCCATAAAAAAAGGCATCTTTTTCTGTTTTTTTATTTATTTATTTTTTCTCTACTAAAGTCTACTCTAAAGACCAATGGGGTCACATTTTTGGAAAGCTGCTACCAGTTGCAGGTTTCTCGAGCGGTGAACCAGCAGGACTTTGGGTAACCACTGCAGTAGCAACTGCTCGAGCTCCAGCAGGAGTGTCAGACTTTCCCGCTGCACCCTGCTTCTCCTCTGATGCCTTAGTCTGCTGCTCTTTGCTCTTTGCCCCCTCCTGAGAGCCGAGCTTTATCGGCCCGAGGACATTTTTGGCCACAGTGGTCAACTGGCTGACAAAGCTCGTCTTGTCGCCGGGGGAGACGGGTCGTGACTTACAGAGTGAAGGTCCACAGAGGGAGGGCGTGACTGCTGTTGGGGAGGGTGAGGGAGAGGGCGAATGCTCCTCCACCACCTCCAAGCGGCATTTGTCCTCCCAGTCAAGGGTTCCCCGGTAGCAGTTGACAGGGCCCAGGCCCTGCCTCACTTTGCTCAGTGAGATCGGCTGCCCGTGTGGAGGCACCACAGGAGCAAGGACCCGAGCTGGGAGTTTGGGACTTTTGGAGCCGAGGTCTGGAGTCCTTGAGTCATTGCTGTCGGCCTTTCTCAGGCTTTCCCCCATTCCTGATGACTTAAAAGCTTTGTTTATGCTAAGAGGCGCTCCAGTCACTGCTGTGTTGATTCCCAAGGATTTATCCGGAGCAGACGTGCTCTTGCTGAAGGCAGTGCCCTGGAAACCAGACCTATTCTTGCTGTCTCCTTCCTGCTTTGGCTCAACTTTGCCCTCAAACTGCTGCTGCTGGGAATCCTTACCATTAGATAACACATTTTTGGCTGCCTTGGCTTGTAGTTGTCTTGTTGCTATGTCTGCCTGACTCTGAGACAACTTCTCTGGTCCCTTCTGTCCTTCTAAGCCTCCTGTGGTTTTGACAGGTGTGCCAGGGGTTATAGATTTAGTGGTTTCTGTACTTAGTCTGGAGCTTTGTGAGTTCAAGTTCATTTCATTTGCATGAGGTTTTCTCACAAAGGATGACTGTGATCCCGCTCCTCCAACTCGGCTTGTCCCAGTTTCCCTCTCTGGGTCCCTTCCTCTCTCCCTCTCTTCCCTCTCTCTACCAGCCAGCAGGGTTTCCCTGCTGAGTGGAGATTCCTGTCTCCCGAGTCTCCTCACTGGCTTCAGTACACCAGTCTCTGGGGTAGTTGAGGATGATGGCAGGGGTGGAGGATTAGGAGGCAAATTTTCCCCCTCTGTCTCCAGAAGGCTCTGGAGCCCGAGCTCACAGAGGAAGGCGTCCTTGCGGTACTCAGAGTGCTGCACCTCCAAGCTGTGCTTCCTCAGCGGACCCCCGAGCCCTCCCGTAGAACTGGACTGGGTCAAAGGTGAGCCCAGCTTCTCTGCTGACTGCACCCGTTTGAGGAGAGGTGATCGTGGGGGCTCGGCGCTCTTTGGCCTGGGACGCACCACCGGGGGTGAGGAGTGGAGCTTGGCAGGGAAGGACTGGGTGGTGTTGGAGCTCCCTACAGTGTGGCCTGGTAAGGGTGGAGGGGAAGATTGGGTTGGTGAGGGGGTGTGGGCTAGTGGGGACAGTGGGATGTTTCCAGCAGACTTACAACGGGCAGAGCGATACTGGCGGTGGAGCTTTGGGGAGAGGCCATGCAGGGAGCTGGGCCTCATGTGCTGAGAGGGGGAGGGGGAGTTTGGAGTGCTGGAAGCAGGAGAGCTGCTCTGAGAAGAAGCACCTGAAGAGATCAGAGAGCATCAGTGACAACATCAGGCATTAGCTGAGGAAAAAAAACATTCTTGATTTAAAAGTTAAATAGCTGTTATGCTGAAGCTAATGTAGGTGAGATCTTACTTTTTTCTTTAACTATTTGTATAAGAATTGTTTATTTCTAGCACCGTACCCAGGTATGAGGGTTCAGGGGTGGAGCGGTAGCCCTGAGTTGGAGATCGGGCAGATAAGCTGTGAGTCGGGGAGCCAGGAAGACTCTCACTGGAGGACAGAGAGCGATTCAAAGAGGACAGACTGCGACTGGTGTGGAGCAGATTGGACTGTTTTGTGATTTTACGGAACAAAGGGCTGCGCTTCTTACTGCAAGATAAACAGCAAAAATCAAGAAATTAAAGATTTAAGTGTTGCTGACGTGTTCAAACAGCTTACATAAATTTAATATGCCCGTTTTCATTTTGTGCATCCATGAAAGCAAGTTGATATAAGACATGTCAGTGGTGCAGGGGTGTAAGCTCCCACCTGTCCTGGCTGTCCTTCCCCATCGTCCTCTTGTTTCGTCGGGCCATCTTACACTTGTAGCTTGCCTTACGGGCCGGGCCCACTTTGATGGAGGTGTTCTCAAAAGGCGTGGTTGTCACAGTCACCTTGTTGCCACTCTGCACAGATCAAACGCATGTATGAACCAATTTGTTCACATCCTGCCTTCCTTTGGTAATGCCAATGGGTAAACTAGACCAATCAAGTCTACTGATGCAAACCTTGAGGATGAGCTCCACCACCTCAGTGTGGACCAGACCATGGACGGGTTCTCCGTTGACATGAGTGATGAGGTCACCAGCACACAGGCCAGCTTCCTGGGCAGGGCCACCCTCTTCCACATGCTGCCAAAAGACACAATATATTCATAGGAGAACAATACAATATCCTCAACATCACAGCAAAAACAAAGCAAAGACGCACTTTGAGTAAGATAGTAGAAGATTAAAGGGCCTGTACCTGATTTTATTTTAATCTCTCTAAGAAAAAATGCTTTCTACACGGTATATTATGTGGTAAAAGATGTAATTTCATGAAAATAAATGACTCATTGATTAGGCATATGCATGAATCCAGGCCTATTCAGTTTAGGTTTCTAACGCTGTCTTGACTCTTTTCTCTGCCAATGGAGTTCATTCTACAGAAGTTCCAGTTTCCAATCAGCCACTAACAGCATTTCCTAACGAGAAGCACCCTCCCCTAGCACGTGCACGGCAGCACTTGTAAACAGAGCCGCATGGCGTCTATCGAAGGGAAAGTCGTGCTGGCTGTCACTGTTCATACAGCAAAACGGCCTGAAAGCATCAAAACTGAGGAGGAGAGAGACGTGAAACGCAGGAGGCACCAAAGAAGGAATAAAGTTGGTGTAAATCTCGGTGGTTTGTACTGAAGGTAGAGAGCAGCTGGACGGCCTCGGACTGAATGTGGACTGGAAACGTGCTGTAATCCGACAAGACAGGTATTTTTTTTCAATATTTCTTCTTGGTAACATTCTATGTCTCCTTGGCTGCTGGCACTACCAAGCTTAACATCACCTTCACTCGAAGTGGCCGGTTAGATACTTTATTAGGTTGTCATGTTGTAATGTCGCTTATAACATTATAACACATCATAACTGTGCATCTGTGTACATAACTGTAGTTACGACAAGCTACCGGTTTATGAATTAAGTGACAGAAAATGTCATGTAGCTGATTCGCAGCTGTTTACTGCAACCAAAACAGTAAATTCACTGGAAGATGCGAATTTCCTTGTGGAGGAGTATGAAACGTGCACGTTATTTCATGCATGTCGAGTGGGAGGGAGAGACAGCCTTTCTCACTGGAAGAAACAGTTAGGGGCGGGGCTTACAGTTCAAACTAAACTGTTCACCTCACTCATGGTCCGAGAATGTGCAAAATCAGGTGTAACGCCTTTAATTATATAGCAGTGTTTCTCAATTCCGCCCCCCACTGCCCTGCATAGCTTCGAGTGTTTCCTACTTCAACACACCTGATTCAGATAAATGAACTTCCTCATCAAGTTCTTTGCAGTGTCTTAACGAGCCATTCATTTGATTCAGGTGTGTGAAAGCAGGGTTGCCTAGAAGTTATGCAGGGCAGCGGGTCCTGAGGACTGGAATTGAGAAACACTGTTATATAGGCATTCAGACTCTTTGTTTGATGCTCGGTGAAATCCCCCTTGTCAGTAACGTCAGCCTCAAATCTACTTTTAAACAACCTATAGACTTTAGAGTCTCCCATATTCTTCTTGGCAAGAGCATCCAGACTCTACTGAGCTGGATGGGGAGAGTTGGTGCACGGCTCTATGCATGCCTAGAGAAGATCTGAGCTCCACAATCCATTGCTGGCTGGGTCACTCCAGGACTTTCACAGCTTTCCTAAAGCTCAAGGCCTTTAGATGCCTTTGGCTGTCATCTACATTTTAGTGAGAAAAAGATTCTGCTTTTTATTTGGTGCAGCGCAGCAGTGATGCTTCTACCACAAGGGAAGATCTGCACGAGGGATCTCATTCTTAGTCAAGATTGACTTGATCATCTTTTTCTATTTTTAAAATAATTTGTTACTTTGATGAAGGCTCATGTACTTTCGTGCTCTTTTAATGCTGCAGTTTTTTTTGTATCTGTACCCAGAGCTGGGACTTGTTTTCACTGATAGACAACCTCGCCTATAACCCTCATATAAAACAGGTGTTTATTTACCACTATGCCCACTGAATTAATCTAAGCAATAATGCACTACAGTGATATTATACGGGCATCTGAAGCAGAGCTGAACAGTGACTTTCATGACAAAAGGTTTACTTTTGCAAAAAAGCTGTTATTGGCCTTATTGCTTCCTGAAAGAAAAAAAAGACCACTCTTTCAAAACAAAAATATCTCATCCATTCTAAAATTATTCTGAAAGTAAGTGTAGTAGACTAAATAGTTTATAAAAGAAAAAAATCTTAAAATGTCTGTTGGCACTGGAGAAAATTGAAGTTTACTGTAACTTCTTAATAAGTATGTGTTGGTACTTCTTTGTCAAGCTCCCAAATAATTTCTTAAAAGTTTTATCATTTCATGCCATCTCAAATTGAAAACAGTGTGCACAAGCCATACAGTACACTCTTATGTGGAACTATGGAGTTAACATATTTAAACAAGTTGGAGAAAACAAAACAAAAAAAAACAAAAGATCCAACGAACTACTACATATATCTGACTTGTCACTGAATGCGTCTCACCCAAACAATGTGGTGAACACTGTAGATGTCACTGTCTCCAATGTAGACCCTGATGGCCCTGAGAGTGAAGCCGTACTTCTTCCCAGAGCGGTGGATGGTGATGGGGGAGCGCAGCACACTGACAGCAGGGAAGAAATCTCTGCTGGGCGAGGAGTCACGCGATGATGGATTGGAGGAGAAAGAGTGGGGGGACATGGGGCTGGCCAGTGGAGAAAACCCACCATGCTGTTCCACTGGAAGCAGGGAGAGTGGAAGCACAGAGATGAGATCCTATATCAGTGCGATTTATCTGTATTTTCTGAAGGATTTAACTCTTTTTCAGGCCTTCCACCTCTCACCTGATGGTATGATGACTGACAGAGCTGTGGCAGAGGCTGACTTGATGACTTTGTTGCCTGGTCTGGAGTTCCGTTTCTCTCCATCACCGGACAGATGGTGGTGACGCGCCCTGCGGAGGACCAGGTCATTTGTGGCCCGGGGCCCAAGAGGGTCATACAGAGGAGTCATCACATCACGACTGGCTGCTGCAGGACCAGGGGATAATGTGGTGATGGCTGAGGTTACGCTGGGAATCTCTCCTGGTCGAGGGGATTTGTCTATGAGGAGTTAGAAGTTGTTTCATAGGTTTTGCTTCTCTACTGCCCTCTCACTGATTTCCTCTAAACCTGCCAACTCACCTGCTCCATTGAGCTCCTTCAGACTGGCCCTCTGCTCCAGAAGGCTTGGTGAGGGGACGGTGGTCCCATCCAGGGAGGTTCCTCGGACCTTCATCGGGATCTGGCGGGTCAGGAAATCCGACTCGCCTTCGAGAGCTGAGGCAAAGCGGTGCGTATCCATCAACGCTGAAAAGCGGCGCCTGGCACCAAGAGGAGGGCTTGCGTCTCCTTCTGAGTAGAGAGACTCTGAACAGGACAGACGCTTCCTGCAGGAGAGGAGTCCAAACACAGTCATGTGAGAAAACAGTGTCATCTTCAGAGTAACGTAAACAGAAAGTGGAGCTGAGGCTGCTGGAAATGTCGAGCTTCTGAATTATTTGGCCACAACACCAACTGCAATCTAATTTCAGCTCACCATGAGATGACTTGGGACCATCGAACTTATTTAAATTAATCCTGAGGTTATCACACCTCGCCACAGGAAAATTTATGGATGTCCATTTGACAGTTTTTAAGAGCTGTTGATTTCTCTGTTAGTTCAGAGTGATGCAGTCGGCTGCTGCTGGCATGACTAAGAAGATGAGCCATGACTAAGGTGCAAGTGCAAAACAAGTGGATAGTCTTTAAAAAATGATTTAAATAAACTGGTAATCAACTCTGAGCCAAAATATGTCATTTTGATAAAGATCTTCTCTGTTTGGTATGGATAGAGAGCCAATGTTGGGTAAACAATGAGCTTTTTTAAAAAACCTTTTTTCTATTCTTAATAGAGTCACAAGTCATGAGTCAATAATCTTATCTTATGAATGAATAAAGCAGGAATTCAATCCAAACCTTTATCTCCTAAAGTCTGAGGTGAAATGGAGCTACAGTATGTAAAGCGATGATAATCCGTTTCAGCTGTCTGGTCTTTATCAGCAAAATGTCAGTAATACTGTGCTTTGCATAAAAAACAATGACAGGCCATTTAGAGTTTCAAGTTAGAGTGAAATGTCTTTTCTGTTATGGTTAAAGAGACAAATCTGTAAACTGCAGATCCGCAGCCCTTGTATGGAAATCAAATGAAATATACTTTATCAATCCCAGAGGAAATTGCAACTTTTTGATGGTTTTAATGGTATATGTTATTGATGGTACAAATAAGAAAAAAAACTTTATTGAGAAAAGTTAAAGCATTTTCTAAAATGCTATGAAACTTCAACCTGTAATTTGATTGCTTATTTAACCTTTTAACAAACGAGTCAAAAGAAATGATCTGCAGCGTTATCTGACCATAATGACAATGAAACAGTTATGTAGATATGTAGCTTCCTCCTTGTGTAACACAGCCTTTGGGCTGCATTTCTGGGTGAAGCAGTGGCTTATGTTGAGGGAAAATGGTTTCCTTGAGTAATCCTGAGCCCATGTGGTTATCTTAATCATGATGGCATGACAGTTTTTCATGCACATACAGCAGCCATTTCCATCCTTGCTTTTTACACAATGAGATTCCCCAGACTCCATGAATCTTTTTATATAATGCACTGCAGATGTTGAAAGTCCAAATGTTAAGATCTTTTGTTTTCCTCCTTTTTTCTGATTGATGATCATCTGATCAAATTTGGTATTAATGGTTGGCCACAATCCATCCTTGCTTTGAATGACTGAAACATTAGTCGGACCCCCCCCCCACCCCCTGTGAGCTCGAAGCGGATTTTTTTTGTGGTGATTTGTCCTTATTTACAGACATTTACTTGTTATGGTGTCGCATAATAGGGAGGTCATCAAAACTGCAGCAGTAAAAAAAGTCTAAATAAGGACGAATCACCACAAAAAAAAGCTGCTTGAAGTTCACGGGGGGGGGGGGGTCCTACTACTACAGTAATGTTTCGTAACAAAACATTGGTGAAATGAAGGAGTTTGTGGCAGATAATGCCTTTTTTTTTAGAGGCTGAACGTGGTTGCCCCATAACTTCCTTTATATCAGACATACGCTGTTCTGGAGTGGATCTAAATATCTCCCGAAGGAACTCAGGTTGCACCAAAACTGTCTGGGAGAGTAAATGAAAGTATTTCATGCTAGAAAATAGGCCAGATTGAAAAAAAAAAAACAAAGTTCCCCTTTAAATTGGGCCAATTTAGTCCCAAGAAGTACACCTGTTAGTATAGCAGTGTACTTGGTAAATAAAAGTACACTTGGGGGATATACTTTAGTATACTTGAGTATACTTAATGACATGTACTTAAGGAATAAAAATCTGCTCTTTGTTTTCCAAAATGCCATTACTTATATATTTAAACTTTTTTCTTTTTTTTAATGTGTGTTGTGCCATTAAATTTTTTAGTTTGTTTACATTTTCTGTATACTATGACATTGGTTGGTGAAGACAATGAAAATAATGTCTGTATCTTTGCATGGTTTTATCACATTTTTCTCTAAAAACTTTCAGGGAATTAGAATCAAATCACATTTCAAGTAAACCAATAAAAATGCCACACACAACTTTTATTTTTCTCAGCACGTCGTGACATACTGGGCTTCTGTGGGACATCAAGTACCTAATTAAAAATTTGGATGCACTCTTAGTTTATTGTTATATACTAGTTTTTAATAAAAAAAAAAGAATGAATTATGTTAATACAAAAGTGTGCAGAAAAAATGGAAAATAAACCTTTAGAGCAGAGAAACTCAATTCGGTCCTGTGAGAGCCGCAATCCTGAGTTTTCAATGTCTCTCTGCTCCAACACACCTGACACAAGTTAATGAGTCACTGTACAGAGCTTGATTGTTTATTTGATCTATTTGATTTGAGTCAGGTGTGTTGGAGCAGGGTTATCTTAAAAACCTGCAAGATTGCGACCTTTAAGAGTTAATAGTTGAGTAGCCTTACTTTATAGAACTGCCTTCGTTGAACTTGGAACAAAATTGACTCAAGTACAACAATCTACTGTACCTCACTGTTTCATACTTACAAAGACAGAGCAGAAAAAATAAAGTTTTTAAAAGCCCCCATTTAAAGTTTCCCACAACTCACATCTCAGGGGATCCAGTTCTCCAGCTTTTGTCCCTCATGCTAAAGCTGCCTAGGCTCTCTCTCTTGGTCACCTTGTCCTCCCTTGGGCCCTTGTGCTCCCGACGTGACACTGTGGTTGTGGCTTTCTGTTCCAGCTGAGAAAGATGCTCCATGCTGCTGTACACCTGCAGAGGATCAATTGTTTGATCTGTTAGCTTTTGATAACAGCTGAGTGGGGATGCAAACATTGTTTCTTCGCTTCCATTGCCTCTGTTATCTATTCGCTAGGTTTCGCTAACACACATCAACATCCAACCAAAGTGTTGGTGACTGTGTCACATTGAGAGAAATGTTATTTCTCTCAGTATAATAATATAATATTTGCATGTTAATCATGATGTTTTACTAGTGGTGCTTTTTACTGTGTTGCAGATTTAGTTAGACTTGTGTGTCTTGTCAGCTTAAGATGTCTGCAAGAGTTATTTTATGGCTCTATCCTCAAAAGCTACAGCCTTTAAACAAATCCTGAAGCTTTCAGTGAAAGTCTGGCCTAAATACTTCCCTAATGAGCATTAACATGTAATTTCTTTAAATGCATCAATCAGTGTATCAGCTACTGACACCTTCAATTTAGATATACATATATCTTTCTTAGCTTTCACAGTTTTTCCATGTTATATGAAACTGAAACAAGAAAGGATTGGTTGCTGATAATTGTTATTTCTGCAGTTGTCTGTTTTACTGTATATATATATATACACACACACACATATATATATATATATATATTTATATATTAGGGATGCACAATATAATCAGCCCCCTATCAGTATCGGCCTAGATCGGTCTTAAACCCCCCCCCCCCCAAACACACACACACACACACACACACACTGATATTTAACAGATATTTAACCGATCAGGCCGCTGTTTTTTAAAGTCTAAGAAAAGTAAAAACTTCTTCTTCTTTAAAAACTTATTTTTTACATACTTTAAAACTTCTTAAGACAGATTCTTTTAGGATGTTATGTGTGAACAGAGTTTATACACGGTCATTTGTGTAAATAACCAAATATCCCCTGTTTTTGAGTATTGCTTTTTTTTTTCCTCAGGGAGAGGAAAATCCAGGTCGTTCTAGAATATAATGCACATATTCTATTAGTTTTGTTTGAACAACTGTCATTAAGTTTGACTTGTTATTACAGGTGGGAAAAAATATCAATACACTGAAATATAGCAATATTTTCATATGCCAATATCATTTAGACATTTAAAAACGCGGTATCGACCTAATTTACTAACAAAATCTCATGAGATTTCGTAATAGAATGCTAAAATATATATCTATACAGTATATTCAGTGTCTTTGTGCTGAGAAAAGGAAAATTAAGTGACACCAACCATCACGTGACATGAAACATTACAACAGTACATGTACAGCAAGAGACCAAAATAGATGTGGTCTACTGCACAGAAGAGCAGAACCTCACCTTAATTCATGTGAGCATTAACTTATGCACAGAGACATACACATTCTGTAAGGTTCTCACTAAGTGCATAGCATTATGTGGGGGAGGACAACAAGTTGAGCTGTTTTATAGGAAGCCTAAAGGATATTTAGCAATGCACCATGAAAACAAGAATAAACTGAAAACCCAGCTCTCTTCTCAGGAGAAAAGCCAAAAGGCCATGACAGCAAGACAGTTTCACACTTTATTGGAAAACAGAAAAAAGCTAATTTAAGTTACATCATTTCAATAGCATCTTTATATTTCTATGCTTTTAATGCTTTAATTTAAAGGTAATTATTGTGAGCCCCTTGGGGATTAATTGTTTCACCTGCAAAAAAGTTATCGACATGAAGCTCTGATTAATCATCAAATTTTATTATTTACTTTTCAATAATATTCAACATTATGTCCAAACAATAAACTGCAATTAAACAATTGGGCATGAGGTGATATTAACGCACGAAGAGGAGAAAGTATAATTAAATTATGATGTGCTACGAAAAAAAAAAAAAATACACACGTTATGAGACAAATGTACAGAAATTTCCTCATGGGTAATAAACTACTACTTGTTCACCAAAGTGTAAGTGTAATGGCGTGTTTTGATGGAGGCATTTCTGTAGCAGAACACAGATGTATATCTCTGTCACATGGAGAGCAGAATTCTTCAGAAAAGGTGCTTAGAAGAGGGTGCCAGGGTGCAGTGTGTGCAGCAAAGTCTATGTAAATTTCCAGACTATCTCTGCCCTGTTATTGCTCAGATTGTACATCTGTTTTACATTTCTATATATTCACCATAAACTGCTCTTTGTTTTATCTGATAAAGACTTGAAGGAGAATGATGGTACCTGTGCAAAATCATGCATTATGCAAACATTCCTCTGAACTTCACTTCCATATTTCCTCTATCTTCCAAAATACTTCACTATTTCCTCTTCTCCAAACCTGTTAGACCTCTTTTTTAAAACAATTTTGCAAAAAAAAGGATCCACTTCTGACAGAATAGTTAGTTATTCTATGGCACTATGAAGCCATGTGGGCTATGTGACATATTCAGGCTGCCAGACATGTTACACTATGTAGAGTGACTGAATCTGGATGATATGCAGTTTTTAAGTTGGAAATACTTCTAAGAGGTTCATCTGCACGTGCGATTTAAAAAGCAAATTAACTCACAAGACGAGTTAATCTCTGTGCCGAGCTTTAAACGTTTGCACAGCTTTTGAGTGCCAGTGCTTCCAGCTCCAAGTGTCTGTTGTTTAATATCATGTCTACTTTGTCGCAACCTAATATTCCCGAAACTAAAAAGCAGATGAATCACTATTTTTTATTCGGTTCATACAAATTCAGAAAAGAGTGATGAGATTCTAAAGTGCCAAAGCTTTGTTTGACCAGCAGTTCAAATTTGAAAGGTTTGCAAGAAAGAAGCTAACAGCAGATGATTTTTGACATTTTGTTTTCTTTAAAATCACTTTAAATTTAAACTGAACATTGAAATAGGATTGAACAACTCATTTAACAAGAATTTGCATCTCAAGTGAGGAGCACCCTCTCAACCCAAACATGAGCAGGAGAACAAAGTAAAAGAGACAGATCTCCATCTGTCTGGCAGAGAGGGGAATAAAAACAGAGTGGAGAGCGCATCACTGATAAAAATCCCACCTGACAGAAAAACAAACAAAGCTGAATGAAGTGTGGCTTGCACGACACATCTCTACACAGGGAGAGTAAAAGAAAAAAGTTGTGTGAGGCTTCTAACTTATTGGTTCATCAGCTCTGTGTGAGGTTTAAAATAGAAACTAGAGAAGAGGACTGAGGATAAATGGAGTTGCTGTTCAAAAGGCTGCACAGACTTCATTAACGCCAGGTACGACACCTGGGTCCAGCCTCCAGAAGCCTCTCCATGCAGCATGACCTAGTTTATTCCACCACTCTTTTCTCCCTCCTCATCAAATCCTGCCAAATAATCTCAAGCGCCAAAGTCGGCGTCTGTGTGACGGGCTGACACGCTGAGAAGAGAAAGGAAAGCTGGGGGAGATGAAACAGGACAGGAATGATTGAAAGGCAAAAATCCTACCTTGCTGAAGCGAGGAGAACAGGAGGAGAACTGTCTGATCTCTACCGGCTCATCATCATTGGTGTCATCCTCGTCGTACGTATTGATGTGGCGATAACGATCTGAGCGGGCTGGTGGAGGAGAAAATGGGGCGGATGAGAGATTTCATTTCAGGATAACTGGAACATCATCATAACCTTGCAAGGCCTGTAAAGCTTGTATTGATGGAAATGTTATAGTTTACAGACACACGTACTATCAAAGTAGCTGGTGTCCTCCTCAGACTCCAGGTGAGGTATGAACTCGGCCTTCTGCCTGAGCAAACTGTTCCAGTCCAGCTCAGTGAAGAAAGAGTGCTGCTTCACCTCAAACGCGCCACCTGGTGGCGGGGGCACAAACAACATCAACAGTTTAAAAACGGTGGGTAATTTTGAGGCAAAAAAACTTTTTTTTCCCACTTTCTCAATATACTGAATAGATACCTCTTTCATAACTGTCCTTTCAAAATTAAATAAAGATGAAAAGCAGGTGACAGTTTAGCTGAAAGACTGAAAACAGAGAAGCAGCTCAGATGTTTGTCAAAAACCATCATATTGCAGGCAAATGTTGGGACACACCTGATCAGAATAGTTGTTTTTGTTACTAGATAAGAGATTAAAAGAAGACCTCATTTCCTATTTAAGTTCCCTCATTATACTTTTTCCAAAATAAAATGTTTATCTTTTAAAATAAAGAGTTAAAATGATTAAACTGCAACCTAGGAGTAATTGTAATAATCAAATAATTTTTATTTAATTGATTGTAAATTCAGCTCTGCAGTTGACCAATTTTTGGATAAACTAGAGAACAATGGGCTGCCATATCACGGCGCCCGGGGAGCAGTTGTAGGGGTTAACGATCTTGCTCGAGAGCCCATTGTGGTTTATCCATGGTGCCATGCCAAGGACTTGAACTCTATTTTTCTGGTCTATTTTCTGGTTAATAAAGTTTTTTGGAAAGCTCCCAGTAAGGTACCATTCCTCATTCCCACTCCTTTCAAATACAAGAAAGTAATGAATAAAAGAAACAAAAGAGTGAAGCTTATGACACAGAGAGCAAATGAATAGCTACTTCTACATGGACAAACAAAGCCAACAATTTAATTTTGAAAACATTTTCTGTGATGGCAGAATTGTTTCTATGAATGTTTGCATCCACACAAAACCACAGAAATGGTGTAGTGTACAGTATACCAGACCCGTGGGGCTGTAACGCTGCCACATAAATACAACAAAAACAAAGAATAAGGACAATTAGAAAGCATGCACATAAACTACACATATGCTGTTGTTCCTGTCCTCTATTTGATGATGTCGTAATAAAGGTGCAGAAGAGAAGAAGAAGAGTTTGCTGTAGAAGCTGCATCAGGCTTAATAGCTGCTGCATGAACGCACCACTATATTTGGGCATTGTGTAGCTGATGGTAAGGTTTGTGCATGCAAATGAAGGGAGAGGTGAGGCTATGACATCACTGAAATCACTGAAGAAACTGGTTCCAAAAGTGACCATTTCTGAGCTCCAACGGCACTGGTTCAAATGTCCAGATAATGTAGGTGTGCAATATTGTACCTTTTGTAATAATACCAGCTATTTTTTTTTTTTTACTGGTAGAAAATTTCATATCATGATAACACATAATCACATTTCCGGCGTGATAAGTGACATCATTCAACTGCGCCACAACCAGTACAGCATGCTGTGAAAGCACAGATCGTTCTAATTCTTAATGAGGAACAGCACTCCTGAAGACCCCCTCCCATAAACCAAAACACTCGCAGGAGGCCGTACCCCTACTGTGAAACCATGAAACACTCCCTCCTGCAGGACTGTTTATCTCAATGCTACACCGGGCCTTGTGCAGCAGCGCCTCAACAGCTATGGGTTGTTTTTGGTTTTTTCCCCCCTTCTTTCCAAAAACCTTCATTAACCAATTGTTAGAAATTAGTCTAGAAAACACATTGTATATATAATCTTACTAGCATGTAAGATGGAACTCTGAGTGGCATCAAGGGCTACATGCAAAACACAAACTAGAGCAGCATGGAAGTATAGAAGCCTTATTTTGGTGTACGCCTTAAGACAAGTGGGCAAACAGTGGAGGAATTTTACTGAGGCTTTTACTTCTTCTGTGGCCAAAAGCATAAATATTTAGAAAAAAATGTCGCTCACCCCTACCAGATGATAAAAAATTTGTGGATACACCTAAACTCGTCTCCGTATGGACATGGCCAGAGTACTGTAGGTGTTGAAACAATAAACAGAAACCATTATTTTTTACATCATTTTGCTTTACTCCTGTTTCTTGTTTAGTTGTACTTGTTTAAGTTTTATGCTTTGCCATAATAACTTTTTTTTTTGTTATGCTTGCTTTGGAAAATAATTCCTCCCATTGATCCGTGTCAAAATATTTTGCAGTATAGTGCCCATGAACAACCTTTGCACCAGAGTTTGTCCCGAGTCTGTGTAACTCCTGGAATTAATCCTAACATAACTCAGTGATCACACGCAGAAAATATGACATGGATCTGCATTCTGCAAATGTTGGATTTGCTTAGAGGTTTAACATCTTCTACTCCCATTAGAAAATGTCACAGTCTGATACAGATTCAGATAATCTGTTGGATGGTTATCTCATGCTTCATTCAATAGGGTGTTAGTGTCTTCGGATTCAGCGGACTATACAGTTGATGAACCCCAACCTCTAAAATTTGTTACTTGCAGGTTATGAATGCTTAGTGATGATGTCTTCTAAAAATGGGCACATCATTGTAAAAGGAGAAACATGGTGTCTGGGGACTGTCACAGCAGGAACAGACCAGAGGCACAGAATAAATCTCCATGGCAACTTGTGTGCTTTTGCAAAACCAAGTCGGAAAATCCCAGCATAATCCTGTAAATAGTTTTCCTCTAACAACCCTCAGATCATTGTGTCTGTCTCACCTTCTGCTTTGTTTGTGGTCTTTCTGCTCTACTTAATTTACTTGTGTCAACAACATCTTTGTTTTTATAGATTTATGGTTTGTCAAAAATTTGCATAACCTCAGAAGGGAAGCTGTGTTCCCTCACATCTACCCTTGTTTCCTGACTTTTGGGTTTATAATGCTGCCATGCTTTGTTGTCTGTGCTTTCCTGCACTTTCAAACTCACCTCTTTATTTGGTGCATCAGTCGTATCTGCTCTTTTACCAACCAATCTGTCTGATCTTCCTTCTCTAAATCTCGCTTATGGCTTGTCATCACCCTTCAGGCTAACTTTAATATAACCTGCCTCTTTTCCATCTCCCTTTATTCATTCATGCCACTGCTCCCCTGAGATAATGCATAGGAGAAATCACCAACTAAAAAGGTTTTAACCTAATCTGATACATTGATAAATTTGGTTTCATATTTTTAACTGATCTCCCCTTCTTAATGTCAAATGGTTCTACATCTGTCTCTGTTAGCATAGCACTCATACATGGTGTTGTACTGTAAGTACGTCGCTGCCACCCACCAAGAGAACAAATTGCCCCCATCAACTGACTTTATGCATGACATATTATGTTAAAGTTATTTTCCGTGATACTTTAAACTCTTGTTGCATGTAACAGCAGACTGCAGATCTGACATCAAATGAATCCAGAAACCAGTACCTGTCCCAAGCCTTACAAGAGGGTTGGTCTGCAGCAGAGCAGAGATGAGGGCCTGGGCATCTGCAGGCAAAGCCTCATCACCATCTGGCCAAACTATATCATCTTCCAGAGACAGAAGACAGAAAGAAAAGTTTTAAAATAACAAAACCATAAATCACAGGAAAGTTTAAACTGCAGAAAAGAAAAGGAAAAGAAATTCCTAAAGACTTGTGGTGGGGGACAAAAAAACAACATCTTGACTTCTTTATGAATGATATTGATATTAAATAACATGCAGTTTGTTTTCTAACCTTTGTGCTTTTCTGTTTTAATTACTAAAATGTAACTCTTTGTTTTAAATATAAGTCTGTCTTTTCTTACCTGTGATGACCTGACCAAAGAGCTCCTCAGGAGTGTCTCCAAAGAAAGGCACGCAGCCCACCAGGAACTCATAGAGGATGATGCCCATGGCCCACCAATCCACCGGCTTCCCATAGCCTTGACGGAGAATCACCTCTGGGGCGATGTACTCTGGAGTCCCGCAAACCTGCGAGGAGGAACGCAGAGAAAGTGGAGGACAGGCATCCAGAGAAAGAGAGGAAAGGGGAGGGAGACACATGAAGATAATGGGACCCATTCTCCATTAATGTACAGTAAGTTGCTAAAAATAAAAAAAAAACAAAGAAAAAGGAGGGAAAACCTTAGATTTGGTATCCAAACACTCTTCAGCCAGCTTTGTTTTTTTCTTTTAAAAAATCATTACTAGGATCTCTTCTAAAAGGGAAAGTTTAAGCTTTGTTTGTGGTTCTAAAGGCATTAGAAAGGCAGCATGTGACATCAATGAACCTTTTTCAAGTGATGGTATAGCAGACTGAGTCCATATCATACTCTTCAATAAACAGCAAGGATTGTGCTTCATCCAGGGAAGACCATTCCATTTTTATGAGGAAATAACCCTGCTTAGTTTAACATATTGGAGAATCAGATTTGATAATGAAAAGAAAAACCTTTTACTAGATAGAATTTCTGAAATTATTTATTGATTTGGACAAAATATACCAGATGCAGTAAAATGGGAACCATTAATGAGTCTCTCTTTTGTATTTATTTGCTTAAGGTTTCACACTAATAACCCAATGATGATGATGATGATAATAATACATTTTTGAAATATTCATGTGCATTTGAGATAATCTGACCCTGAATATGAAATGCATGCATTTGTGTTATATGCGTGTGTCTTACGCAGCAGGTGTACAGTATGTCATTATTGACTGCATGAGAAATTCTCTCTTACTCACAATCTCCATTACAAACATTAAGAGCAAATCTGTGACCTGGACTATTCACAGATGCGAGAGGATTACTGTCGGACAAACAGACGCAGGATTTCTATGCAGAAAAGCAAGTGGACACCCGTGCTGGTCTGACTAATTATGGTTCAATTCAGAGTATAAACAGCAGCTGTAATTGCAAAATGGGATTGTGATGAGATGGATCACATTAATGATTCAGCAATTCAGACTAAACAGGAAGCATCATAATGCAGCGTCTTTCTTTGGAAATGATTGATTTTTCTGGAAGACCGGGGACAAAAGGATGTTGTAAATGGCTGTTGATCAGCCGAGGTACTTCTATTCTTCCATTAATTCTGCACAGCAAACATTCATTCATACATCTGCTAATTAAAACAAACTACCAGTAACCATTGAATTTTATCAAAAACACTGCCACTTACATTTCTCTGGCATTAGTGAAGGATGGTAAAAGGTACATCAATAATTTCATACAATAGAAAAAATACCAAATATTTTTTTCTCTTGTTTACAACTTTATTTAAACAAGTACAATATGATTTGATTAAAAATTGTGTTACATTGGATGGTGATGAGCAGATTGTCCTGCATTTAGATGTTAGTGTGTTTGTCATGTTTGTGTATTTCATATAGCCCTTCCGTGTCTGTTTTTTTGTTAGTTTCATTGTGTCTCATTTTGTACAAAAGATGGCCTCTCCTATTTTACTGCAAAACAAATCTACCTTCAGGTACCAATAAAGTTACCTTGTACTTTATAGACAGCATTTCTTCTCATTTTGATTACTGTAGCAGTGTCTGTAAGTCTTGAGTTTTCTGTTAAGAGGTGTCAAAATATTCAAAATGGTGCTGCTCATTTGCTCAGTAGGAGAAAAGCACTTTGGCCACATCAACCTGGTTCTTACTTCTTTGCACTGGCTTCCTGTCCACTTTAGAACAGATTTTAAAATTATTTTATTGGTTTTTTAAATGCTTGAATACTTTGACCTCTATTAATCTGTCTAAGCTCCTGTAACCTTACTATTCAGTCAGAGCTCTATGGTCTGCTAACCAGTTGCTTCAGGCTGCTGCTTGGGCTTGGTTAAAAACTCAGGAACACTATGCCCCCCAGCTGTGGAACATCTTGCCTTCCCAGGTCAGAGCTGCACAGACCACAGAGTGCTTTAAACTCTACTAAAACATGTCTTTTTGGACTCTTAGTTCTAATTAAGCAAGTTGTCTTGGACTTCTCAAGGTGGAGACCACCGGACAGACTGCCGACTGTCGGGATGGTCGCTGGAAAACGGGGTTGGGGTGATCAGGCGGCCTCTGGCTCTGCAACACGGTCAGCAAAGTTCACTGGAACACACCAGATCGACTCCAGACTTGGGCATACCTTCTGTGCATGCATTAAACATAGTGTTGCCACAACAGCATCTCCTTTTCAGGCCTTCTCATTCGCTGATTTGCTACCGAGAGCTAGCCCTACTCCAATCTGATTGGTCAGTCCATCACAGAATGAACGACTAGCCGACACATGTTGCCAGTACACATGTTCAATCAAGAAAAATAAATGAAAAAAATACGCGTTCAGTCATCTGAAAATAATGCCGAAGGCACTGGCAACAGCTCCTGATGGCCAATGACACGGAACACACCGAACTGACTCATGTCCCTGATGCTGGGATCGATGGTTTTCCTGGTATGTTCCAGCAGCAGTCCACCAGAGGTCCTCCAGGAGTGCAGCTGAAAGGAGGATGGAATCTCCATTTACCCTCGAGAAGAGGAGGATAAGAGCAGTCTTCTGCCGGTCCTTCAGTCCCTGAGTGTTAGCCCTCTGTGGTGACTTCAAGGCCCTCTGAGTTTCTCTGAGATTCTTTGTGCTGACAACCTGTATGATTCTCCCTCTGTTTAATCCTTTAAAGGCAACCTGGATTTATTCCTCCAAGACTCTCCAGCTCCAAACCACCACCTTCACACACCTGAGAATTCTGGATTCATCTCCTGTACCACAGCTGACATCAAGACTCCTGTTCCATCCATCCTCAAACTCAGCAAACCTGTCTACCCTCCAACAATCCATCACACCTGTCTACAATTATCTGGAACCACTTTCCCACAGACTCAACCATGCTGGGACCCCGGGCTGACCTGAGTAAGCTTTTGCCCTTCAGCATCTTCCAATATCACTTCTTGATCTCACCATCTCCTCCCCTTCTTCCAGTGATCCAATTTCCCAGGCGTCTCCAGAACCCACCTTGGACTATAACCACATACCATAACAAACATCTTAAATTCTATTGTCTCCTGAGAGTGTTGCACGTGGGTCAGGCAGTTATCTAAAACCATGACCGATGACTTCAAAAGTCTCCATGATAATGCCCGACGGCGGACAATCGGCCCAGTGTGTCTCTGCCATTAAACCTTTTTATTGCTTAGCTTTATAATTCTATTTTTTTCTTTTATACTTTGCCTTTGTTTTATTGTTGCAATTATTCTGCATAATTTCCTCCCATGTTTGACATTTCTAAACCTTTTCTTTCAATTCAACGAATACCTAAAAATGAACACATTCACACATCAGTACATGTAATTCATTACTTCCATTTCTGACTGTACCTGTTTGTCCAGGAATTCTCGGGCATCTTTCTCTATGTGCCCTTCATACAAGTTGGTGGTGAGGCTCATTAGACCCATCTTTGACAAACCAAAGTCTGTGAGCTTTATGTGTCCCATGGAGGTGATCAGGAGACTAGAAGAGAGAAGAAGGAGCCATATAACTCTCATTATTACAATCATCCTCTGGCAAATGACCAGGAAAACAAGCTGTAGAAAAGACTGATACAATAAAAGCACATCATACAGTTATTTTCCTTTAAAACTAGGCTACAGTGTTATCAAAAACCAGTCAACTTATCTACAGCAACATTTTGCATTATTTGGAGATGGCCAACTGAAGTAGAAATCCAGTATTTTCAGTCCCTTTTCTACTGATGCTCTCAGTTCCAAAGTGGGTTATTGCTTTTTTTTTCCAGCTGCTCAAAGATCCACTTGTCTGCAGTTTTGTTTATGTATTGTTGGAACTTTGCTTTTAGATCATTAGATTTTCAACCTCTATGCTTTAATTAGCTTTACCTCATGATTTATTCTGGAACTGGAGCAGTATCTGAATATCTGAGTATCTGAATAATGTTCAGTTTTGCCTTCAGCTTTGGTTTCACACCTGGTTTCAGTTTTTCTGATTTTCCTGCCCTGCTGTGCTCATGGTTTTGCTCTTTTTGTGAGTTTATGGGCTATATGCACAACCCCCACTACCTCCTGAACTTAGTAGTGCTCCTCTGTTTCCTGTTTTTCATTATTGGACAAACTGATAAATCCAGGTGTGCCTGATCTCACAACGACAATGGCCAGACACACCTGGATTAATCAGTTTGTCCAATGAAAGACAGGAAACAAAGGAGCACTATTAGGGTTACGTTCACACGGCGACGATCAGAGGAGAAGACGCAAAAGTGGCATCTCATCTTCATCTTTTCATCCGCGTTTACATGAGCGTCGGCATAAAGAAATCTGCAAGCAAACGAGGACGCATGAGTGGAATTTGATTGGATATGCACGCCAGGCCGTTAGGTGGTGCAGTGATGGAACTCCACCATGTCCCCGCGCATGCGTAAAATCTAACTTAGATCCGTTGGGTTTACATACATTGTTGTTTTTCCTGTTTGGGTGTGACCAGGTCCACCATCATTTTTTGCATTTTGGACCATGCAGACGAGAACACAACAGTGTCGCGTCTTTAGGAATTCCACTTTGGAATGAGTCTTCAGAGTTTTGCGTCTTCAGCCCAGAATAACGCCGTTGCAGTGTGAACGAAAGGCACATCTGATGAAATATTTTGCCATTTTTGTCCTCGTGTGAACAGCCCTTAAGTTCAGGAAGTAGTGGGGGTTGTGCATATCGCCCATTGAAATTTTTTTTGTTCTATCTGTATTCTGTGGGCTTACCTTTAGGTTCTCCTCTCTTCATCGTGACACTAGTGTGTACACCACTATTTCTGGGTGTTTGGTACTGTCAAAGTATTATTTTTATTTGGTAATGACTCAGTTAACACTTGATTAGTTTAAGTAAGCACAATCTGAAACATCTATAAACAAACAAACAAAAACATGATTTGTTTACTAAAACAAACTCATCTCTATATCTATATTAGAAACAGTTGTTAATATAAATCAACTGAGTGCAGCTTTAAACACTCACTTATCAGGTTTGAGGTCTCTGTGAACGATACCGTAGTTGTGCAGATACTCCAGGGCCAAAACAGTTTCTGCAAAATACATCCTTGCCAACTCCACAGGTAGAGCGCCAATGTTCTTCAACAAAGTGGCACAGTCACCCCCTGAAAAAAAAGATACACGTCACAGCTTACTAACTCACAGAAGAGTAAATTAAGCCATTTTGTTGCTTTGACTGGAACCACACAGTTCAGGCTAAACATGCTGCAGACTATCTATCTTGATCCTATGGAGGCAAAATGGAATATATGACAACTAATTGAACTTATCTTATTCATAGCATCCATCTCTGTTGCCATTAATTCATGATTCTTCTCAGCAAATGTACAGGCCAGTAATTCACACCCAACCTTGACGCCTCAGTGATGCTGTTTAAACCCAGCATTAGCATGCAGCTAAGATGGGCTTGACAGCTGCGAATGCATAATTCTGATATCAAAATTCATCACTACATACATTTTGTGACATTTTTTGATAAGGCGTCACTTCCATGTTCTTTATGCAAAATAAACATGCAGCTAATGTTAATCAGCGGTCTGGCAGACAAAACATAAAAAATAAGTCTGCGCATGTTTCCGCAAAACAGTGAATCATGTTTTTGTCTTAAAATGATTGAAAACATTTCATTCCACTAAAAATGAAATATGTTGTAGAGCTCAGTGTCAGAACGCCTCTGTTAGCTAAGAGCAGGCAAACTGAAGCATCTGAACTCTGAGCTGGACTCTGCAGAAATGTGAAGAAAATGTGAAACTGGAAATTATCTGCTTACTACTAAGAGAAAGTAAATAAACTTATTCTGCAGTGCATTCAGTCTGTAATGTTCCACAACACATTAATTACACTCACTGTGTAAACTAAAAAAAAAATCAAGTTCAAATTAATTTCATTTAAAGCAGGAGGAAGTTCAGTGTGAACGTGTGTTTGCTTTTTTTTTGGACTCCTGGTCAAGAGGAAAAAGCATCAGGATTTCCACAACCGTGGAGATATGTTAGGTTAGTTGGCGTTGCAGGACACATAGATGTTTATATCGTTACAAGAATATGCTCCTGACCACCTCTGAATGTAGTCTGAGCTACTGTATTTGGAATCCTTTTTAAAGTTCAAAGATAAGCTTTTTTTTTTTTTTTAGAGGAAAACCATCAACTAAAACCTTGTATCTCTTATTATCTGAAGAAACTACAAAGATGCTCTGACATTCTGTGCTCAAAGCAGAAAAAGGAAGAGCAACCTAAAAATGTTCAAAGAAAGCAACCCCAACCCCTAAAAAACAAACAAACAAAAAACACCACTTATCAAGCCTGATAAAACATAATCTATCCCTCTTAATTTTAGTCTCCTGAATTTCTTACCTTCCACATATTCCATGACCATGCAGAGATGTCGCCGAGTTTCAAAGGAGCAGAACATGGAGACAACGAACGGATTCTCAGCGAAGGTGAGGATGTCCCTCTCCACAAATGCCTGTTGGATCTGATTTCTCAGTATCAGATTCTGCTTGTTGATCTTCTTCATGGCAAAACGCTGACGTGTTTCTCTGTGGCGCACCAGATAGACGGCACTGGAAAGGAGAGAGGCCAGAAGAGTACAGAACAGATAAAACAGACTGTTGAGTACATTTAAAAAGAGAGAGAAGATATGAACTCAATATATAACGACCATGTTGACTTTTCAGGTGGATATTAAGACTTAAAAATCTCTGGCACAGAGCGCTAAGTTTAAAGCTAATAACATTTTTGCTCGTATTGATCCTGCACTGGATTTTTTGAAGTGTACCCAAGAAATATCTTTAATGTGGACTTGGCAGTGTTTTCTTTGCTGATCTACCTAATCCAGCTTTTAAAAAAGTTTTCATCATGAAGCAGTATGTGTACTGGCCCACATCAAGAGGAAACCATATGTTACTGCTGCTTATACAGTAAATCCCATTTGCTTTAGTCTTTGTTGTGCAGTGCATCTTAAATAGCGTCATTTTCTTTTAGACCACTGAATAAACCCCTCTATGAATAAATGTTACCCATGCATTTTTAAATCAGTCCAACTAAAATCCTTTTTGTGTTGTTGATTATTGGTGTTTAGATTATTGCCAGTGCCAGGATCAAAGACAGCTGATATGCTTTTTGTGTCTGTTAGTTATTATTATCCTGTCTGTCAACAAAAAAGGCTAATCAGCCACACACACGAGCAAATCAATATATTTAGTCATGTAGACAATATGATTAAGATGACTTGCTAAAGTTCAATCTGAGCATCAAAATAAGGAAGAAAGGATATTTAAGAGACTTTGAACGTAGCATGGTTGCTGGTCTGAGTATTTCAGCAGCTGGTCTACTGGGATTTTCACACATAACCACCTCTAAGGTATCCAGATAATGGTCTGAAGGAGAGAAAATATCCAGTGAGCAGCAGTTGTCATTTAAACCTCACAGCCTACCTGACTATTGTTGCTGACTATATCCATCTCTTTATGATCACAGTATAGCATCCTCTGATGTCTACTTCCAGCAGATTAATGCACCATCCCACAAAGCTCAAATCATCTCCAACTGGTTCTTTTAACACGAGTTCACTCGTTTGGCAGCAATGCAAAAATAATTTCCATCTCTAAAGGATTTTAAAATGTGTCGTAGAACTTTAAGTTTTGTGTAAATTGTTTAAAAGAAAATCTAATTTTAGCTGAAATCTTAGTTTTTCATGTGCATGGGTGATATTTATGTATTTCTAAATACAACTGATTATCATTAAGTGTCTTACAAAGAAAATATTTTAGCTGTTATATCAGGAGTCAATAATGTAACACTGCTGTTTATCGAAAACATATCAGCTTTAGCTTGTTGGAACTATTATTAGATCTTTTTAAAGCTTTAAACCCAGTGTCAGCAGATCATGGTTGTTTGTTTCTCATTTATTTAAAGGCTGAAGTCTCAACATGTATGTTTCCAAATGAAAATTGTGCAGATTTCATTAAGTGAAATGGGATGAGCACATTTGATTTTGTTTCTGTGAATCATTGACGAGGTATAAAACTCTTGCCTACCCATAAGCTCCATTGCTGATGAGTTTGATGGTCTGAAAGTCTTCCTCACTTGGTGGTTTGATGGATCTCCCTTTTCCCTGGAAACATCCAACATGATAAAAATGACAGGTCAAATAAAAAAGAAAGTGATTTGTTTTTGTTGGCTGTGAGTGTGTGAGCTAAGACAATGGCCCTCATTTATCAAACGATCGTACGACGAAAATCTGTGCGTACGACCATTTCCACGCAAGACTCGGCATTTATCAATTTGAACGTGATCGTAGGACACGATCAAATCTCACGACAGCTCTGAGTTCGTGTACCCAAGTTTGAGTCAGTGAGGGTTTGCAGCGCAGCGCAGCAGAACATGAAAATATTTATTAACCAAACCACAAACTGTCATTTAAACATAAGTATTCACATATTCAGCACAAAGAATGAACCCATTTGCAAAGAAAAAGAAAAAGGAAAAAAGTGAATGTATTCCCAAAATGACAAAAATAGCTGTGACTGGATTTAATTCCTCCATTTAAATCAACAAATTATTAAAATCATTGACATATAGTTCTAGGAGACAAGTGCTTTGCACTCTTCGTGCATCTCCTCACCCCGCTGGTAAAACTGCCACATAGGAGTGGAGGAAGGCATCAGTGCCGCCCTGCAGCCCCCGCTGGGCTATGAAGGAGACAGCAGCTGATCCGTAATTTCTAATAAGTAATCTACACTTTAAAGTTGTATAAGTGCTCAGTCAGTAGACCATCCCTTAGCTTTGCTAATGCAAGTTATCTTTTCTCTGTCCCTGTCGGGGTCAGGCTCGGATCTGACCGACATCCACCTGATGGAGAGCAGAGGTTGGACTCATGACCGGGGGGTGAAACATCTTTTGGTGGCGAGTTTCATATTGGACCACTTTTTCTTGACCCATTGGCAAAAGAATTGTGACGTTGCTATCGGATATGGGCTATTATTGAATTTAATAACTAATAAAACGAAAAAAACATACAAGCCAGGTCTAGATTGAGACTTTTATTAATATCTCAGCTAGTTGTTCACACCGGTGAGGCTGACTGATCCTCTTCCGTTTTTGTGCACGTGTCTGACTTCGGTTTTTAAGCTGCCAAACAGCACCTCTTTAATCTTTCCCACCTCACAAATGAGGAATTCTGTCTTGATGAAGGCTGAAGTGACAGCCGAAACTGTCAAGGTACGAACAGCGAAAACAATTTGTCTTAAAAAAAGGAAAAAGTCAAGGAGACTCCAGAGTCTTAATTTGAGTTCTTAGCTAAAACAAAAACAAAAACAAAAAAAAACTCCATGATACAAAGATTTTCTTGAATCCCACAGTCTCTGTAAAAGGTTTTGGAACCAAGAACAAATCTGTTTCTTAAGAGTGGTTGGAGAATGGGGCTCATCTTGATATACAGTCATGGAATAAATTAAGAGACCACCCTTGTTTTTTTTTTTTTATATTTCATGGTCATTTTAATGCATGGTACAACTAAAAGTACATCTGTCTGGACAAACATAATGATAACAACAAAAATAGCTCATAAGAGTTTAATATAAGAACAGATATCTAGCCATTTTTCATGCTTTTCTTGATAAGTGATTTTGGTTATTAAGTTCTTACATCAATAGCTATGGCATTGTACAGTACTGCCGAAAACAGTGCTTTTAGGCATTCTATATTTTCTGATTCACATCACAGTTGGTACTCGACTGCATAACCATTTTTTTTTTTAATGACAAGGGTGGTCTCTTAATTTTTTCCATGGCAGTATTTCCTCCTTGGCACTGCTGTAACACATCTGCATGCTCCAGAATAAAAACTGCTGAAAACCATTTGCTTTTCCAGAAATACTCACACCTGCTGATGATCACTTAATGAAATGCATTTGATTAGCAGCACCTGCTGCTTCTGTCACCCTAAAATTATTGTGGAAACAAGAATAAGAACTTTTGTTTTCACAAAATCATCTAAGGTTTTATTTCCCAATCTTTGAAATCTCAAGAAATGAAAGAGGTGTGCTTTCTGTGATTGCATGTGTGTGTGAAGGTGCAAGTTCCTCACCTCTGCAGAGTCATCTGTCTCCGGAGTATGTGGACCCTCACTGTCGTAGCTGTCAAGGCTCACGATTTCTGTGGAACAACATGCTGATTAACAACCATACAAGGTTTTATAACAAAAAGAGACTGTTGGGGGGGGGGGTGTTAAACAGCCAGACTCCTGCACTGCTGTGTGCACCTTAAGCAAAACAAGTGCTCAAGTTTGATTATAGCAATGCAGCGAAACACTAACCATCTCTTAATTTGTCTTCTTTCATTTGCTCTACCTCCTCCTCACTTTGTTCTTCCTTCCTGTGAACCTAATGTTCAATGTTCACACAATCTTGTATGTGGCAGCTGGTTAATGCACTGATTTCACTCTCGATGTAACAAAGCAGGGGAAAAACTGAATGATGTTTAGGTTTGCAAAGCATTTACAAAACACCACTGCAGATTTGAACTGCTACCGTTAAAGTCACTGAGCAGAGAATCACATATTCAGTCATTTTCTGTTTCACTGTGAAAATCTTGTCAACTGTCTCCATGAGAAACCAAGAAAAGAAACAACTGTGAAAGTGTGAATGTGGTAGCAGCTATGTGGGTGTGCATGCGTGCCTGTGCATGACAATGTAGGCGCTGAAGACAGTGCTAGATCAAGATATCAAGTGGCACATTGTTAGCAGAGATTAACTCTGAAAGACCTAAAATATCATTTCTCACCAAGACAGAAATAAAATCATGGCGGTTCTTTTGTGCAGAGTTATACCGAGCCATTTGACCAATCAGCTAATGAGCAGCTCTTGATGGATGAGAATGGAGCAGCTGAGCAGATGTGAACAAAGCCGTGAGTTTATGGGCCGGGTTTAATCCATGATGATTAATTAAAGAGAGCAAACGTCACTGCGCCGCCAGAGAGTAAATGATCCGACCAGATCGGACTTGTCTTTTATAAATCCACATCCCGCACAAGCAGTAATGCTGATAATGCTTAAGTTAAGCCTGACACGAAATAAGGAGAAAAAAAAACTGATGGAACAATCAGAACAATGATTTCAATTCTTCTTCTTTGGTAAATCTTAAATCTACAGTACAATTCCCATAATTTGAGGTCTTTGGAAGATATTTAAAAAACAGTACAAATAAAATATAGTATGGTGTTCCTCAAGTACATTGTGTGCCAACACTCATGTTTATATTCTGCAGAATCAATCAGTGAGACACGTTTCGGTGTGTAGTGGGATGTGATGATCAATCTGTTAGGAGCTTCTTTTTAGATCAATGGAACTTGACAGAGTGAACTATGCATTTAGTCTTTTTCTTTATTAGATTTATTCTGATTGTTATTTATTCTGCCATGTGTTTTCATAAACTCTACAGACAAAACAACACTGGAAATGCATCATTTATTCCATATAAGTATATTTAAAGTCACACAAATTTTTGCATCGGCAGGGAGGGTTTCTATCAGTCTGTTCTATGAAATCACACTCTGCATCCTGTTTCCTTGCAGGGATTAAAGGACACATGGGGGAAAGAATTATTACTATTGATAATGAGGATTGGAAAATATTTGGAATTGAGCTAAATTCATTTCAGTTTTGTAATCATGCCAAAGCACTACAGCTGCCTTAAGCTCATACAAAGGATGCATATTTCTCCCAACATAACCATTTGTTCAGTCCTGTTTTTCCCCATGTGTCTTAAATGCGAGATGGATACGGGGACCCTTACTCATCGTTTTTGGTCATGCAACAAGTTGCAAAAATATTGGATGTATGTCTTATCGGCAATGGAGAAGATATTGAGAGTGAAGTTGGAAATGAATCTGACAAGCACGGTCCACTCAAATTTTTCTTTAAATTTGGAAATATTAGATTATGTGAGGCCTGATGGTTCAGCAATCCTGGTGCAGGGATCTTATTGAATGTATTTGTTCACATTATCCTAATAGAGCTGTAACAGCTCTGACTCAATTTCAACAAACAGAATGTCATTGTGATAATAATTTTGTGCATATTTTCATCCCAATCCAGGGTATGGGAAGAGAGAAGAAAAAGAAGGAGCAATAAAGGAAGGATGAACCAGGACTTAAAAATCAAAAGCTAAAGGAAATACACATGACTGACTATGGTTGTGTTCCCACTGCAGGCAAATCTGATTTTTTTTTTTTGACAACCTGAAAATCATAAATCAGATTATTTTTCGGAGTAAAACCCTGGCCATATGGTACTATATCAAATACACACAGTATCTGATGTTTTTCAAAACTACTTAAATTAAAATGGTCATGTTATATTTCACCTATACCTTGCAGGTGCAAAGCTACAAGCAGCTGCAACAATGATGGATTAGTGTCACATTCAGGCATGATATGGCTTTTAGAGAAAAATCTTATCATCAGTCTCAAATGTGACCTTTTTTAGCTGAATTCTGCACCACCTTCTTCATCAATTTGTTCACATTGCAAGGGTTCATGCATGGTCCATGTCTATTCTCTGGTTTTTGGGAATGATGGTCTTATGGTACATAAGTGGGCTTTGGTCTGGGAAACCAGTGTTCAAGTCCCTGGCATGGCAAGGACCTGAACCCCCACCAACTGTTCTCTATAAGCACTGCAACATGGCAGCCACTACTCTAGTTTATCTACAGATGGGTCAAATGCAGAGCTGAAATTCCCAGTTGGGATCAATGAAGTAAAATTATGTTGATTATTATTATTTTTGTGGCAGTTGCAGTGCCACATTGAGGCCTGGCATATATACTGCAGTGTTTTCACTGTTTTTGCGTGGATTATTATCAACATTGTACCCACACACAACAATCCTGTCTTTGCAGAAAACATTTTAAAGCAAAATCAGCTCTGTCTCCATGTGAATGCAGCTTTGATACTGAGGCACTAATGACAAACAAAGAGCCGATGTGGCAATCATCGGAGGTAAATACTGAAATAAAAACAGGAACTAAAACAGAAAACTTAGCCTGAACTCAGAGTTAGCTTAAACTGAAAACTAGAGACCAAGGAAATAACACAACATGGAAATCTAACAAGAACCAAATGCAAGAAAAAGCTCACAGACACACAGTCAGATCAAGAGATAGTTGCAGCACTTACTGTAAATCCCAACAAGTTTTTGTCTATTTTCAAGAAAAAACAATAAATATCACGAAACTCTGTGAGCCTCAGATGGTGTTGGAGTTTCCCCTTGGACAAACACAGCCAGGGTGTTTGCAACTGCTTTCAGTCTTTATGGTGAGTTACTGGTTAATATCTTGGCTCCAGCTTTGCACTTAACCAACAGACATGAGAGTGCTACTGATCCTTTCATCTACATGGATAAGAAACTTAACAAGTGAGTCCAGAAAAGCATTCTCGCTAATAAAAGATGTGACTTTTTATTTCCTGTCTGCATAGAATATGCAGCTGCATATGTGACTAAAACGTGGAAGATGCATTTTCCTTCTGTTACCTTCCAGTGGGTCTCTGGTTAGTCCCAATTGACTGATGATGTATCTTGGGATGTCTGCTTTCATAAGCTGTCCCTCCTTGGCATGGTCCTCCGCAGCCTCTAGTAGATGGTAAAACTCTTCTGGGTTAAACTCCTGGACAAATTTTAAAGAAGGGAGGAAAGATTAAATGGACAACCAAATCTTTTTAACCCAACACAGCTGAAACTCTGGTATTGCATGTACATATTTGACACAGGATTTCAGACAAGCCTAACTTTTGTTAATGGCTCAGCACAGCATTATACAGGATGCCTGCTTATGATCTGATGTCATTGTGTATCATCATGTAAATGTGTCGAAGTAAGTATAAAAGTATGCCTGATTTAAAGTAACAAAACTTGGATTTATTTCCACCTGCAGCAATTTCATAACTGCAATCAACACAGCTATGGGGCTGTCAAACAAACACAATCAGTGTTTATGCTCTTTCAAACTTCAAATTGCTTTTTTCCCCCCCAAAAAACTCCTTTTTTTCCCAAAGCAACAGCCTTTTGTTATGTCCTGTGGGATTCAGATTCATTCCTGTTGGTGGAGTAACATTTTGATTAGAAAGCCTGGGGCAGCCAGGATCAT
This sequence comes from Atherinomorus stipes, assembly GCA_023101725.1. Lineage (NCBI taxonomy): Eukaryota > Metazoa > Chordata > Actinopteri > Atheriniformes > Atherinidae > Atherinomorus > Atherinomorus stipes. The sequence continues at coordinate 37,682 of JALJCO010001535.1, read as the reverse complement.
TTCCTTTCCTGCTTTTTCATTTCGGCTTCCTTCGACCAGAGGAAAAAAAGAGAGGAGGAATTAACCTGGCGCTCTGATAGCTTGCTCTGCTCGAGGATAACATTCTTGCTACTAACAGCCTGGCCATGTGACATTTTCACCAAACCAGACCTTGTAACTGACTTGAATGCCAAATGAGTTTTATCTGCGTGAGTATTCTCCTCTGTAACTCAAGAGCCTCAAGGATCTAAAGTCGCCTGCATATCCTACCCGACCCTATCAACCTCTTCTGACAGTTGCTTGGACAACAGACAGATGAGACTGGGGAGGGTTGGGAACGGAAGGACCCCACAATTGATGAACAGAAAATGCTATCAATCAAAGAGCAGATATTCAGGTGTTGTTTCAGAGGGTTGGCACTCTAACAAATACTATAAAATGCTTATGAGATAGCCTGCCATGGACACAAGGTTACAGCTATGACAGTACTGTATCGAATAAAATGTGCCAATACTGTACATGCTAGAAGGTTGATGCATTTTTGGTGCTGCAGCTAAACTCAGCAGGTTCCATGCATGATAATGTATTAAAACTGGAATACACAAGACTTTCATTTAAAGGTGCTATGACATCAAATTTCACTTTTCTGGGGTTTTAGGGGGATAAAATGACACTGATGAGGCCATGTGAATGTCCAGAGTGAGTCCCTGTTTATGGTCAGTTAGCTTTGTCTCTCTATTCAGAAACGGTTGAATCAGACAGCAGCTTAACTTTCTACATAGTTTTAGCATGCTACGTAATTCATTTGCTCCAATTAGAGGACACTATTAAGCAAATCTCTGCTTCCACCCTCCGCTCCGCTGATTAGCGTTTCAAAACAATCTTCCGCTGTAAAAAAATGCAGTTTTTTTCTTTGGATAATTGACATATGCAGCAATGTCAACTACATGAACTCATGTTTACTGCTATGTCATCACTCCTTCAAAGAAATCTAGAATTTGGAGTTATTTGTAGCCTAATGTTGTGCATGTTGGTATTTTTAAACATTATCTTCTTGACATTCATCTTATTCTTAACTATCACATCCCTTATCTAAATATTGGATGTAGTTAATTAGTTGTTTATATTGTAGTATTGGCTTGTATACAGAAATACTACTTTCATATTTTATGGGGTGCTGGTGATGAGGTCTGCCCAGGGCTCCACACGGTTTTTTGAACAACACTGCTTGTCAGTCTAGTCATGTTCAGAAGTCCAGCAGATGAAAATGCTGGACTGAAAATGATGAAAAAATGCCTCCAGAAATGAACCGCATGATAAGAAATCTGTGTGAAGTGAGGTTTTTTTTTTGACTGGTTCACCAAAGCAAGACTTTAAACTATCCCAAAGTGGAGGAAAAACTTACCAAACACTCCAGCAACCTGGCAGGACGAGATATGATGATGAAGAGCTTTTTGACAAGCTCAGTGACGAAGGTAAGCTCAGAACTCTCTGAGCGCTCGTATGCCTGATGGAGAAAGACAGAGAGTCAGTTTGGGAGTTGTGGAGCCAGAGGATACCGGACCATGGCCCTGGTCTCTCGACCTTCTTGACTTGTGTCTCAACTCACGTCATGCAACAACTTTTCCAGGTTCTCCTGCAGCTCACAGAAGTAAACGCTGGTTATGAGCCCCTCATGGGATTTGGTCAGGCAGTCTCTGGACATCTCAGCTATCTGGTGATGGATGAAGCTGAGGACCCCATCAGCCAAGGGCAGAACACTCTCTGGGGAGAAGTTCTGGATGAACTCTGCCAGCCTCTCTTCCATCTGAGCTGTAGCCTTATGGAGACACATTAGATGACGATGTAATCATCATCTCAGATATCAGGATATTACAAATTTGTCCTGAATAAATCAGATTTTCCACTAGATCATTAAAACACCACAACATGCTGTTTTCTTTTCAAAACTTATTTGTAGGTGTTTTTTGTTGTTGTTGTTTTGAGGATAAATTAATACCCAAGTCAAAGCTTTTGAGGCTGCTGGAGCCCAACTGTGATGCCTTCATTATTTCCTCTGCTGTTTTCTTGCAAGGAATTATGTGATATTGACGCCTCGTGCGCTTTTTACATTTTATTTACTGAGATGTTTTCAATCTTTGCACCACAATTAAAATCTTTAATAAAAAATAAATAAAGGGATAAAGGGATATATTAAGTTGCCTGAAGTCACTAACAACTAACAAAAAACAATCAAACATACAAACACATGCAAAAAAACAAAACAAAACCAACAAAAAACAGCTTGTTCGGATCAGCCTGCCTGAGTCTGGAAACATTTCATTAAAAAAACAGTACAGATTTTCAAGATATTGTTCAATAACAGTAACAGCTCAGGGTACGATTATCCAGCCTCCTCATCTTTGCCTCCACCTTCTGTATCATTTAAAATCATGCTGCATTCACTGTACCTGAGATGCTTAAACTGTTGCAAATGCTTTGCAACAGTTTTAAAGTCCGCTCAACTTAACCCCTTAATGCCTAAATTGATTTGGAGTCATAGAAAATAAAAAATAAAAATAAGGAAAAAAAGATAAAATCTGTAATCAAATAAAGTATAATTCCATATCAAAGAAAACAATGACAGTACCAAATATAGATAAACAATAAATAAACAAATAGTATGATAATAAATACATTAAAATGAGTGAATCAAAGTAAATAAACACAGAATTATCAGGTTTGCCTTAATGATAAAAAAATAAAAGACAATGACAACTATTTTTCAGAGTGAAGATAAATGATATAAATACAGTATATCATTTTATAATTATGTTCACAGATCAAATAAATTGCTAGGGAAATTTATATTCAATTCATTTTCATATTTATTTTTCTTCATATATTTGTTTTCATATGTCTTCATGGACAAGTGGAGCTTCATGGATTTATTTCTCACTCAAGGTTTTATGAAGAATTCACACAATAATGTACACACAATATACAAGATCTACTGTGCTCTGCCGAGCCTTTAGCTCTGCATGCGGGTGTGAGGATAATCACACTAATCCCACACTTTCTGCCTGTAGCAGAACTTCTCTACCACAGCTGGATTTTTCTTTCTCTTTTTTCTAAAACAAAAGAAGAGAAACTGATTATAAGTTCTGTCTAATGATTTCTGGGGTACACCGAATGCAGCACAAGCTCCACTCAGTGGTGGAGAAATGCTGTTTCTAGGCTTGTGGAAGTAATGAAGGCTTTGAATAAGTGCAAACCTGACTGGTGTGGAGGACAGAATTCAGGTGTGAACCACTTAAATGGAACGTGAATGGAGTATTATGTTTCCAACTCATAAGAAAAATCTGAATATTGTCTTATTTAAAATAAGGTTGATCGTTTTTTGTCTTTTTACACTGCAGACGTTTCACTTTTCTTTTATGTTTAGTTGCAGTCTGTTTCAGTGTGAGCTCTATACATGAATCATTTGCGAGATCTGTCATTTAATAATGACTAAAAAGAGCATTGCATGATGGTTTGACGCTACACATAGTAAATCAGCGATGTGGTCACTACACCATGTGTAACAACAGCTGAATTGAGGCTGCTGGAAATGTAGTAGTACAGCGCAAGCTGTGAAATAGCATGTTGCTGTGACATTCACAGTGACAGGGTTAATGAGTAGCTTCACTGTGGAAATGAAAATGAGGCACATGTCCACTCAACCTGTGTTACAGCGACTTGACTGCTCTCATGTTCAACTTTCTGTTTTCACAATACAATCTTGTGTTATGTGATGATAAACTGCATCTTTGTTAGGTTTAATTATACAGAATCAAGCATTCACAGAACATTTTTTAAATGTACAATTTTTTCCCTACTTTTGTTACACTGTGTATTATATTAAATCATAATGTACTAGTCTATGATATGAACTAATGAAATTAAATGAAAATGAAGTAAATAGTATATTATACTCTATTGAAATTTAATGTATTATAGATTAGTTATTATACTATTGGATTATAATATATCATAGTGTGTACTACTACCACATTACTTTCTTATATTTGCTTTACTGTTTACTCTTATAGTTTTTTGGTTTCACTTCGTACATACTGCACTAATGCCCTGATTGGATGGACAATTGTGTTTTTTGATCTGTTTCTTGTTGTTTCTTTTTTTCCTTTTTTTTTATTTACCCACATACTCTGAAGCTTGAAGACTACTCTGTATGCCATGATCTGCCCTCAGAAACAAATTAATTTTTCTGAATTTGAATTTACATCGAATCTGTCTCTCTGTTAGCTAACAAAGTAACTCAAAAAGTTATGAATGAATCTGGATAAAATTTTCAGGGAATGTTGACAATGGCACAAGGAAGTACTGATGATGTCCATCTGGATCCATGAATTTTCCTTAAAATACTTGTTCACTCAAGAGACAGAAGTTGGGGGTTTGTAGTCAGGTGTCGAATTGGGAGGGGGGTTGGGTGTGTGCATGTGTGTGTTTTGTGTAATATACTTGGATGTGTGAAGGCTTGTTTTTATTTGAATTTGCATTTTGTGTTGCCTTTTAATGGTATGAAAAGTGCTTTATAAATAAAGCTTGATTTGATTTTTCAATTTAAAATGAAAGATGGAAAATTGAAAAACTTTGTGCACAAAATCGTAAAACGGATAACAGTCCGTTATCTGATTTTTCATTTTGGACTAAGAAATGAAAAAAAAAGGAAAAACGGGTTGGTTTTTTAATTTTTTATTTCAATTTTTTTTTTAAAAGAACCGCCTACTGTAAATATACACATTTCATTTGCCAGATTAAATGGGATAATTGGATGGATGTGTTTTTTCACACATGGACCATCTGCGCTCTCCAAGTGCTTTTAGATTTGCTACTGTGTTTGGGATCATTGTCTTGTTCAATGACCCCATTTCAGCCAAGGTTTAGCTGTCAGACAGATGGCTCTCACATTTGAACCCACAATATTTCGGCAAACTGATCACGTTTCACACAGGGACTGCAAGATGTCCAGATCCTGTGGCTGTAAAACATGTCCAAACCATCAGCCCCCCACCACTGTGATTGACAGGTGGCATGAGGCATTTCTGCCAATCTAATGTTTGGTTTTTGCCAAATGTGGTTCTTTTTTTTAGGGTTAGAGATTTTTACTTTTATATTGTCATAAACTTTAAGATTTTAAATGTTATCTGAGGCCCGTGGGGGGGGTCAAAGTTCTTGGTCTATTTCTCTGAGCAAAATGGACTTCAAACTGTTTAGAAATGGCCTTATGTCCTTTACCAGATCTATGGACAGCAACAGCAGCTAAGATCATTGCTGATGTCTGAAATCTTTTGGGGTTTGAGGGTTTTTTTGTTTGTTTTTCATGCATGATCAAACCTGCTGATGATTACTTAATCAAATGCATTTGATTAGCAGCACATGACTGATAATTATCCTCATAGCTCCTCTGGAAGTTGCTGCACTTGTTTTTTTGTTTGTTTTTTTCACATGCTGCTTTTGTATTTTGGCTTAATTCTGCTAAATACAGTAATAACATTGTGTAATATGTTTGTGTTTTTTTCAGTTAAGGTTGTATTTACCTAACCTGGAATCCTGGTAAAGACCAGATGTTTTTTCTATGATGTCCTGAAACATAAAACTTTAGAACCAAGGGCGTAACTTTGGGTCTGTCATTGGGGGGGTCGTATTCTTTGCCTGTTTATTTACTTGTTTAATTATTTGCATTTGTAAAACGAGTCAGGGTACTGTGGTGTCTGTATAAGAGATACAGTATATTGTGATAGTTTCCTTTTTCCTTTTGGATAAATTGTAAAATTAGTTACAGCTGTGTGAAAAGGTTTTTGCCCCCTTCCTGATTTCTTACTTTTTTTGCATGTTTGTTACACTTAAATGTTTCAGATCATCAAACTAATTTTAGTCAAAGATATAACAACTTAAACAGAAAATGCAGTTTTTGAATGAAGATTTTTATTAGTAAGGGGGGGGGATCCAAACCTCCATGGTCCTGTCGGAAAAAGTGATTGCCCCCTGTTAAAACATAAATTAACTGTCACATCTTTGGAAAGCTAAGTTCAAGTTCACGCCCTGCAGACGTGATGTCAAATGACGCTACATCCGCAGTTTTGATACAGGAAGAAGACGGTCGCGGTAAATTCAAACACTGTAAGCGATAGTTATGGATTCTTCTGCCATCAGCAAACGATCCAGATCAACTGAAAAACCACTAAAAAGTGTAACTACGTAGAAAAAGATTAGTAAACAACATTATAGCTTCAGTTTGTGCACGCTCCCGTGACGGCTTGGCTCGTAGCTGCAGTTACCTGAAGCGCCAGTCGCGAGTTTTGTTTCTTAATCTTGCCTCAAGTCCCTTTAAATATATAAATATGATACAAGGTTCCACATTTAGTTTCTCTAAGACCTAAATTATGATCATGTTGTGAAGTCAAAATAATAATAATAAAAAAATAATGACAATTATACATTGACCTGCCCTTTACATCATGGGATCTCAAAGGGCTAATGTTATTATCAAATCCGATTTATGTTTTTTTTGTTTGTTTGTTTGTTTGCCTGTTTTTTTTTTGTGTTTTTTTTTTTTTTGGGGGGGGGGGGGTCAAAAAACCCCTATCCCTTGTGGAAATTACACCATTGCTTAGAACTAGAAGAGGGTTTGGTGCAGGGTTACTCAATTTGGTCCTACGAGGGCCACAATCCACAAGGTTTCCATCTCTCTCTCCTCTAACACACCTTACACAAATTAAATACATAGATCCAATAGCCAATCAAGCTCTGCACTCATAACTTGTGTTGAAACACAGAGAGATGGAAAACCTGCTAGACTGTGGCCTTTGAAGGACCGAATTGAGTAACCCTGGTGCACAGGCGTAAGTGTTGATGGTGTAGCCGGAGCAGCTGCACCAGGGCCCAGACACAATCGGGGCCCATGAAGGAAGGGGAAAAAATAAGCAGCTGTACGTCAGATTTAGGAAGGGGGTAAATTTAAAAAATGTGTGTTTTAATGGGCACCCACGCAGAGAATGTCCACGTGTATGGAAACAGCTGTACACACTCTGTTTAAACTATGTAGTGGCACTGTTTGTTTTTTTTTCAAGCGCTTATGCCGCCCCTGAGAAAATGCTGCCCCGGGCGGCTGCCTGGTTCGCCCGCGCCTAAAACAGCTACTGCACAGCAAGATGTCGACGGTGGGACAAATGGCTTCACTTTCCCCTATTCAGAAGTGACCGGATACTATGTCCATACTTTCTACAGTCATTGGTGCAAACATTCGAGTGATTAAAAAAAAAGACTTTCCACTGCTAGAAATGAAAACTTTGTCTTTGACTTTCCTCAATACAAATTATTCTTTCCAACATTAAGGAAAATAAAGTTAGTTTGACTTTGTTTGTCCTTAAATGTGTTCTGGGAAAAGACTGTTTTTAAAACTTGTTTACTGGTTGTTATAGATTAACTTTGCTTGTAGCACTGATGAATAATCGGCTGCATGTTTTAAAGATCTGACAGCAGCAAGTAATGAGTTACTTTAAACAAAAAAATAATACTACATTCAAATGTTGAAAAGATATGACCATTTTGCTTCTCTATGTGTATGTGTGCATCTACAGTTTACACTTGTGTATTTGTTTGTGCGAGCCTGACCTTGGGGAAGCGTTCCTTGTAGACATGGTTCATCATTACTATTTCATTGTCATAGCAGGATGGAGAGCGCCCCGGGCTGAGGAGAGACAAACACACAGAACAGCAGTGTAATATGCAGCCCCAGCAGAAAACATCAACAAAGGTAGCACTGAGCTGAACTGAGTGAAGGCACTCGGTTGAGAAGAGGCAATTCTCTGCTTGTCAGCTGAAAAAAGAACAAGCCACTGCTTCCCTCATCCTGCCTGTACATGATGCTAATTAGCTGATCTGAAATTCGGAGCACTCTGTTTCTCCATCACATGCAACGTTTTCATGCATGCTGCACTCCTCCATCCCCAGCATGACACAGATGTCAGAAACAAACATTTGCATTAAAGTAATACAGTGTTTGTGCTCTGAGAAGCACACACAGATGCAAAGAAACATCATCATGATAACAAAGCTCAAAAGCATCTTTTATTTCAAAGCAACTGATGCTATGCTTATATTTTTGCTCATAAAAAAATGGTACTGTATGTGAAAAGATGGATATGAACAAACACAACTGTTTACGATATCTGCATCAGGGCAGATGTTTATTCCTATAGTTTATGACAATATTCAAGTTAAAAATACAGAAGCTAGAAAGTGTGTGAGGACCTCGGCTTTTAATATGCCAAAGCTATTTTATACAAAGCACTCTGTGCTAACTTTTGTATCAAAAGTGCTTCATAAATAAAATTTGATTTGATTTACCCACACAGAACATTGTTTTGATTCAAATGGTGATAATGAGACATGTCATGGTACACAATAAAAGTAGCACTGAAGCCACAAGATGATATCTAGGCCAGGGGCTGCCGAAGAGATTAATATGAAGACTGCACACTGAAAAGTACCGAAGTGTCTTGTGTAGTCAGGGCATGTTGCACCTGGGGGGTGGGGGTGGGGGGTTATAATAGGTGTGGTTGGAGGATGTACACTAGGGACTCCTGCTAATCGAGAAGCTGCAGCACCCTGGAGAAGCTAAAAACACTGGAGGGGAGACTGATACATTAAGGGTAGTGGGTAATACTAATGTCACAGTTCTGTTGCACTATTTTCGTGGCATCTTCTACTTTCAAGTTTACTAAGTGGTAAGTAATGATCAATCTCTGCATATATATTGCACACCAAACTACAACATGACACATACATTCTTAAAAAAAAAAGGATTCAGGATAGTAACAGTTGCTTGTTTGGCAATGGAAGCTGCTACACTGTATGTTTCTCTCATTCCTATTAATCTAATGTAAGAATTAAACCAAAATGCATTAGTGTTAACTCAGTTCTGTCAACTTTCTTCAAATGTATTCAATATGATGTATATCCACCCCAATCTTTCCATGGTTTCAGGGGGTTGGCGCCTATTCCACCTACAATCAGGCAACATCCTGTACAGGTAGCTGAAGAACCAGCCACATTCACCTTTCAAGTCAATTTAGGAACACCGGTACATCTTCCATGGATGTTTCTGGTTTTCAGGAGGAAGCTAGAGGATGCAAAAAGATCATGACAAACATCACACAGAAAGGTCCCAGCAGAGATTTGAACCAGAAACCTTGCTAGGCGGTGACAATGGTAACGGCTACACCTGGCTGTGTCAACAAAAGCCAAATCGCATAAAAACTTGAAATTTAATTAAACAGAACCCAAATATTTGATAAAGATCTCAACCAAACAGACTGAAGTTAATATAACTCAAAATGTAGTGTATTTGTTTACATACATCAGCGCCTTGTCCCAGGACACTCCGTCATGCTGAGGAATCAAATACATAACTCTGAGTACACAGAGTACAAAATTACCTGTTAATGTTAGATGTAAAAAGAAAAAAATAATTTGTATTTGTCAGTGGGAGTACAGCATTAGTAAATTCTATAGAAGGATGTTTGCAGTAGTGATGTGTTCGCTGCAGCAATACTAAAAAAAAACATCTGCACTAAAAGGACAGTAATAAAGAAACACTGACATTTGAAATAAGCCTGAAGCTGCAATATACACTCACCAGCCACCTTATCAAGTACACCTGTTCAATTGCTGGCAAACTCAAATATATATATATATATATATAATCAGCCAATCACATGGCAGCAACTTGGTACATTTAGTCATGGAGACATGGTTAACATGGTTATGTTTCCAACACCTTGTTACATCTATGACACAAATGATGAAGTGTGTTCTGGAGTCAAAGGAAACTCAACTCAGTACTAGCAAGGTGGATCTAATAAAGCGGATGATGTGTGTGTATTTGTTTTGTGTATATTTGTTGAATTTTAACACCAGATAATCTCCATAAATCCACAGTTTATATTAGCACTATACTTTGGAAGTATATCTTAAAGTAATAAAGACTCTGGTCTTTGGGATGAAGAGCACTTAGTAATATACTTATTACAGTTTTTCTCAATTGCTAAAACACTATTTTTGAAATGTCCCCTCAGTTTTTCACAACTTTAAACACTAATCCCATAACTCAAACTACTTTCCCAAAACTTCTGCTTCTTGCTGCAAAAGGAAGTTATTGACTCAAAACAGCATCACCTGGCCTCAAAAAGCGACACTATTGTCAAATCATGCCCCAAGCACAGCAAAATGTAGAACACTACAGAGCAATCAGGAAACACTAGAAGGAAAAAAGGAAAATAGAGTTCTCAGAACATTTTGCTGTCATAATGTTTTTGTTTTTAAAACAATTTACATCAGGCCAAATGCATCATGTCACAACATAGAAAACTCATAAAGTACTAGAAAAGCACTTGGAGAGCACAGACCTCCGCCAAGTAGCTCTTGCCATGATAAAGAATCCTTCAAAACATTCCCGGATCCAGAAGGTGATCTGGATCACCACCAAATTGTAATGGGTTTGTTCTTGGGCTGAAGCTCATGACTGGTGAAAATTTCAGGTCAATCCGTCCAGAACTTTTTCTGTAAAGTTGCTGACAGACAGATAAACAAACCAACGCTACCAAAAACATAACCTACTTGGTGGAGGTAATACTGTAACATGGTCGAACACAGTTGCACGGATTTCACCTGAAATGAAGGCTTTGTGTCGGACCTGATTTTGCCCCTTTATGTCCCCATCCTCGGCTACGTCTGCGACCACCTCTTATGCACACTCTTCCTCTCTGATTTCCTCTATCCGTTGCAAAATCTTGACCTCCCACAGCTTCCTCAACTGGTTTACGTTGGTTCCCTCATCATCAGCCAAAGGTGAAATCAATTTTGAGTCACTGGCCCTCATTTATCAAACGATCGTACGACGAAAATCTGTGCGTACGACCATTTCCACGCAAGACTCGGTATTTATCAATTTGAACGTGATCGTAGGATACGATCAAATCTCACGACAGCTCTGAGTTCGTGTACGCAAGTTTGAGTCAGTGAGGGTTTGCAGCAGAACATGAAAATATTTATTTACCAAACCGCAAACTGTCATCTAAACATAAGTATTCACATATCAGCACTAAGAATGAACCCATTTGCAAAGAAAAAGGAAAAAGTGAATGTAGAATGTATTCCCAAAATTACAAAAATAGCTGTGACTGAATTTAATTCCTCCATTTATCTCAACAAATTATTAAAATCTTTTGCTTTTCAGTCTTCGTGCATCTCCTCACCCCGCTGGTAAACCTGCCACATAGGAGGAAGTAGGCATCAGTACGCACACACGCGCAGGTGCCCAGGTGGAGCGCTGCTTCGGGCTGCAGGAAGGCAGGTGGGTGTCGGACGGTCCGACTCGGACCCGGCGGGATGAAACGCTGCTTTAGACTCTGAGAAAATCTACAACACTCCTGTCCTGTGCAGTGCTGCACATCGCTCGGACCGCTGGAGAGTTTTGATGCGCAGGAAAGGATGCGCCCGGAGCCGCTCTGCAGCCCCCACTGGGCTATATGGAGGAGACCGGAGCTGATCCATTTCTAATAAGTAATCAATACTTTAAAGTTGTATAAGTGCTCAGTCAGTAGACTGTCCCTTAGCTTTGCAAATGCAAGTTATATTTTTTCTGTCCCCATCTGGGTCAGGCTCGGATCTGACCGGCATCCACCTGTCACCTGTTAGCGCAGCGGTTGGACTCATGACGGAGGGGGGGGGGGCATATTTTGGTGGTAAGTTTCATATTGGACCACTTCTTCTTGACCCATTGGCTAAAGAATTGTGATGTTGCCATCGGATGTGGCCTATTATTAAATTTCATAGCTAATAAAACGAATAAACTATATCAGCCAGGCCTAGATTGAGACTTTTATTAATATCTCAGCCGGAGTCGTTCACACCGGTGAGGCTGACTGATCCTCTTCCGCGCAGCGTTTTTGTGCACGTCTCTGACTCCGGTTTTTAAGCTGCCAAACAGCACCTCTTTAATCTTTGTCACCTCACAAATGAGGAATTCTGTCTTGATCCCCCCAAAAGTTTCTTTTTTGGCAGAATCTCTCCTCTCCATGGTTCAACCTCGCTGGGTGAAGCCTCATCATTATGCATGTTTAAGGGCGTAACCGTGGGCGTGATATTTAAATGACGATAAATTTCAGCTGTGGAATTTATCAAGACTTTTTTGTTCGTACGACGAGATTGGACCGATACGAACGTTTTAATAAATCACACGTGGGTCCAATCGTACGACCATTTTTACGATCAGATGTGCAATCATTTCTACGATCGTTTGATAAATGAGGGCCACTGTGTTTACCTGTTGACAAGTGGGTCTAAGTCGGGATCAAAGTGTGCAACGTGTTTACCATTTTGCACATCAAGTGCATCACAATGCAAATGTGTTTGCAAGCAGTGTCTAGTGATGTGAAACATGCTTTAGATTTTGATCACAAGAGGACTGATTTGATACCTTGGTTTAGGCTTCTGAAAAATTAGTTTTGAGAATGGGATTTAGTATTTTAGCAATTGAGAAAAACTGCAAAATTGGGAGCTGCCCATTGGAGGGCAGTCTTCAATCACCCCCCTAGTCTCTCGTCCATGACCCACAGTTCTCTCACCTGAGGCTTCGGGAGCGAGGGCGGACATGTGGTGAGCGCCGCCCCCCGTCATCGTCTGTGATGCTCTCTGTGCTGCCAAAGTGCTTGGACAGGAAGTGCAACTCATCCATGGTTGGCTGGAAGGGCAGCTGGTGCAGACGCTCCTGAGACGAGCTGGACGACTGGAGAGAGACCAAAGAGTGGAGGTTAAAAAGAGACCTGCTCTTTGTTTGATTTTTTTTTTCTTTAAAGCCTTTGTAGGTGCAGCAACATCAATAGTTTAGAAATAGATACCCAGTGATGAAGAGGACATCAAAACCGAGAAGAGAAGAGAAGAGAAGAGAAGAGAAGAGAAGAGAAGAGAAGAGAAGAGAAGAGAAGAGAAGAGAAGAGAAGAGAAGAGAAGAGAAGAGAAGAGAAGAGAATGAACACAAGGTGTACTATGATATGAGTGGGTAGAAAGAACTGAGACAAAGAAGGAACTAAGTTAAAAGAACAAGAAGGAAAAGAGAGAGGTGGTGAAACATGAAAAAATACCCAGAAGGGGGTTGTGTAGGAGGACAAAACAGAATAATGTGAACTGAAAAACAGAGAAAAAAATACTGTAGGGCATGAAGGAGTCACTCAAAGTAAAAGTTGACTGCTGCTTAAAGTGTTTGATGTCACAGGGGGGTTGATGGTAGCACTGTTTGGTCTTAAACAAAAAGACTTTTCTTCAGCACAGGAGTGGAAAAATGGCTTAGATCAATGGAAGGCTTAATGAACCCATCTCCCAATGGGACGCCGGGGTTGGCTTTAGCCACACAATGATTTCTGCTATAAAAATCCATTAGAAACTCCATTCAGGTCTAAGCTACCTGCAAGCTGCAGAGAAGCACTGATATGATGCAGCAAGTCCAGTCAATGGAATCCATTATGAAGCTGCTTGAATGCGCAGCAGATATAAGCAAAATGTCATGGGAAATGACAGTTGTCACAGATGAAGCATGTTTTGTATCTATCATGCTCTTTTTTGTGAATCAGATCCACAGAGAATTTGTGTCCCCTTAATTAATTTTGGATTTCCCTCTCACACTGACATATTCAGTCAGTTCATTGTTGAATTCAATAAAAATCAACAAACCACATCACTATTTGTCACGGGTGTAAAATATTCTGGATAAATGAAACAGAAAGTTTGCAGCAACCGTGGAGCTTAATGAGAACTACTGTGAAGCTGGCATTAATTATGTCTTTTTATTTCTCCTGTTTGCCAATGTCACATTTTAACTTGGATTTTAGCAGGTGGACAGAATCACCTGGCAGCTAGGGATGGGCATATCGATACCTTGGAGTCGACACTTCGATACCAGCCCGACAAAATATCGGAATCACTACTTTTGGAATATTGTGATGCCACTGTAACAAATACAAAACATGCAATTTGTTTCTACTTCTGAGAGTTTTAGGCAATGAAATGATGAAAGCAGCTAGATTCTAGCTTCCGCATCACATGATGGTGGTAGCCTATCAGATGTCATGATGATGATGCCACTGTTAGTGATGATGATGATGTTTTGTTGTCTTTCAGTGGTTTAATACAGGTTATTGTAAATTATGTTTTGGTAAATTTGTAATATTACTATTAATTATTAATATTATTAATATTACTTATTATTTTAACGTCTGCACCAAGATGTTGCAGATCTTCTACAAGTCTGTTGTGGAAAGTGCAATTAGCTTTGCAGCATCTGCTGGGGCAGCAGCATCAGAATCAGAGACTTGAAGAAACTAAACAAGCTGATCAAGAAAGCTGGTTCTGTGCTGGGAATAACTCTGGAGCCGCTGGAGCTGATCGTTCAAAAAGAATGCTGCACAAGCTGATGAAGATGATGGAGGACTCTTCCCACCCGTCCCACAACATGGTGAAGAATCAACAGAGTGTGTTCAGTGGGAGGCTGCGTCAGGTTCGCTGTAGGACGGAGAGATATAGAAATTCATTCCTGCCAGCAGCATCACCCTGAAGAACAAGACTGACTGACTTTTTTGTTTATTTAAAAAAAAAAAAGTGAGCTTTTACAATACTGAATTTCCCTTCTGGGATGAATAAAGCATTTTTCATTCATTTCCATTTCATTTCATTTCATTTCATTACATTTTCTGTTTTAATATTTTCCACTTAATTGATTACTTTAGTTAGTATATATTATGTTATTTGATGATTGAAAGACGTTTTTAATCTATTTTTGTTTAATTTTATCATTGCTATAATTTATTATTGTTTTAAAAGCGTTTCTTTCCAGTACATTTGTTTATAGGTTTTACTAATATCTAATATTGCCCTTGCATTCAAGATATTAATGCAAAATGTACAATTACGTGATTTTCTTTTAAAGGACAAAAAGTATCGGTATCAATATCGGCATCGCTGAAAAAGTGCCATAAACTACTGGTATCGTATTGACATGAAAAATTTCGGTATCGGCCAACCCTACTGGCAGCCCAAGCCTATGAAGCTGTTGGCACCTCGTGCATAACAGATGTCAGAAACCACGTTCGAGGCTCCAGACACTTTCATTTGTTCAGGAACTCCTGATCCATGTACTCATAAATTGGCCACTTCTGAAGATCTGCACAGATAGCTGTTGTATTATTTGATTTGATTTTTTTACAGATATAATTCTTACTTTAAATTAAATTTTCATTTCCCTCCTTATAGTATCTCCATCCTCATCTGGGGTTATATTTCCTTTTGCGCTGTCGTCTCTCACAATTCACCATGCTGCAAACCTTGAAACACACAAAACCTAATTTATATAGGGGCGTTTCCAACACGTTCACACCCGCTGTCATTTGCGCAATCATTTTCTTATTCATTTATTTTCTTTTGCATCTAATCCTGTAATTTTATTGGTGATTTTACATGTGATCTGTGGTGTTTTTACTTATTTTATCCATGATGCTGCTACCATTGAAAAGCACTTTGGTCAGCTGAGGCTGTTGGAAATGTGCTATAGAAATACATTTTGAATAGAAAATGAGACAAAAATGCTGACAAGCTGCATCTACATGGATAAATATTTATAGACATCATTCCAAACAGAGATTCCAGCAGTCATGTTTACATGGACCATGGATAAAGTGATCTGATCAGTTGTATTTTATTTATTTATTTATTTTGGCACTAGTGGCCTATATTTGACAGTGATAGACAGATAAGACAGTCAAAGACAGTGGTGGATGACATGCAGCAAAACAGTCGAGGTCAGGAACCGAACCACAAGCTTTGTTTAATCGGAGGTAGAGATTGTTTGGGATCAGTAACGCCTTAAAAGGCATTAAAAGTAGTTACTCAGATCCACTCACAGATGGAAAAAATCTTTACAGAATTTTGGCCACTAACGGCCACCATATATTCACAACAATGCTTGGAATATGAAGTCATTTGAAAGAAAACATATTTTCTTTCAAATACCCATCTTTACCTCTAGATGTCAGTAATTCTTACATACTCTACCTTTAACGAAAAGTAACATACATTATATTGATTAGTTTCAGACAAATCCGGGTCAACTTATTTGAATTCAATCATGCTTGAAACAAATAACATCTGTATATCTCAATTAATCTGGTATAAAACTGCCTCATTTCATTAAAGAGGGGACAAATATTCTACAGTTTTACATTTGATGTTCAATTCCAACTCGATCTTCAATACTGTTGTGCTTTTCACTTTGAGCTGTTTAAATTTCACTGATGCTGCAGCTTCTTTGTTCAACTAAATATTGATTGTCTTTTCATTAAAAAAAGCCCTCAAACACACACTTTTCTCATCTTCTCTACTCAGTATGCAAACATCCCACTGTAACTAATCAAGCAAGTAATGGACCATGTAAGAACCAGCAGAGCAGTGGAAACTGGGGGGTGCATAAGAGCTAGGGGAGAGTTATAGTGGAGGAGAGACAGAGCACCATCTCACCGACCCCCCAAAAAAAAAGGAAAGAGAAAGATGAATGAGTTTAGTGAGCATGTGTGTTGGTGTGTCTTTATATTTGTTGCTGTGAGGGAGGAGGGGGCACATTAGAGGTGGTCAATGAAAGAAATCATGTGTGAAAAGCAGGAAAGATGCAGAGCAAGTGACTGTATTCAGGAGGTTACAAAAATGTACAGGAAGTGGATTATGAGTCAACATCTCCACCTGAGCATCAAGCACATTAAGCACCATTTCCCAAATGGACAATTTACCAAATGGACCTTGGCAGTGTTCATTTCTCAGAAGAGTCTCTTCTGTTCCAAACAACTTCCTCACAAAATATACAGAACGCTGTTATTTCCTCTCTGCTTGCTTCGCTCTCCATTTTTATTCATCTCCGCTACAGTTTTTTAATTCTTTTTTTTTTTTTTTTTTTTTTTCAAAAGGCCAAGTTGCAGATAAATCAGGTCGATCATATCTTAGCAACTGATCATTTATTTTTAGTTCTGGTTTCAGACGCATGTTCTTGCTGCTCAAAAGCTTTTAAATAATCGCCTGAGACTCAAAACAGCGAGTTCAAAGTCAAAGAAGGCAGTAGAGTGTGTGTGTGTTTGGATATGTGTGGCATTTAGCTGCAACTCTTCCGTGTAATCATTTCAAAGCGAAACGCAACTGGAGTAGAGCATGAAACTTCAGGACATGAATCTCCCACCATGGCTGATTTTATATATTACAATATATGCTAATGAATTCTTTTAAATCATTCATATTCATAGAAAAAAAGGCAAACCCACCTCACGAGTTTTAAAATAGCAAAAGCTATACTCCGTGTGTTAATATATGTCATTTTTGTTTCCTGTTTTTCTTAAACTGGAAATGATCCCAGTAAGTGTTCATTTCCACACCATGGCGAGAGGAGAGACATCCTCCTGGAGCGTAGTTTGATAGCCAAGTTTTGTGTTACAAGGACACACTTAGTCAGCTGTATTCTCCATTGGAGAAGGGGTAAATTACAGAGGCTGCTGCAGTAATAACACACAACAGCAGCAGGAAAGCTGAGGTTACTGTTGTTGCTTCTTTTAATGCTCAGTCATGATGGTAACCTCTAAAAGGCAGTATTTTAGAAGAAACATGCACTACTATTTGCAGTTATTCTTCTTTCATATCAACATAACAGAGCTTTTAAGACACTTTGACCTTTACAGTAAATGAATAAACAGTCAGCTCTATTACGTGAGCAACTGCTAAAAACAGACTGTGGTCCACCTGCATTGAAATGATAAGGGACATTCCTATAATGCACACAGAGCACAGAAAGTCATTTGTGGAATTTGTGTACAGAATACAGCTTTGGCATCAACCTTTAGGCAGTTTCACTTTTATTCACCATGGATCCATATAAACATCTTACATGATGACTGTTACAACCAAACCAACGGCCAGGTAAGTCCAGGATACACATGTGATTTGAAAATTGCTAAATATCCTAATAACTCTATGAGACTTTAAATATCTGGGACTGTTAGAAGTAAAGGAGAATAAAATGCGGTTCTACCTTAGTGGGATCAAGAGATACATATAGTATAGCAGAGGTAATAGAGCTGTAATTGCTTAACTCATGCCTGGCAATCACCAGCAATCACTTTTCTTTGGCTCTATTTTCATGTTTATTACAAGCTGAACTCAAATATCTGACAAAAAGGCAATAAACTATAAATTAAGAATATATCACTCAAACGATGGCTGGAAATGCACCTACTGTACTAAACAAGTACAAGTCCCGATAGTAACTTAAACTTATGTTCAGCAGTTATGGCTTCTTGGGGCTCATTTAAGCAGTTATTATATTGAACTTTTTTTTTTTTTACTGAAGGTAAAGCACTTTTGCTGTGAAATGGGGCAACATAAATATATCAAAACCTGAATGAAATGAATATTGAGGCCATTTATAAAATCATATAAACCATTTTACTACTCTCAAATATTCTGGTGAAAATGCAGTCTACACACGTGTTTCACTCCAACTGATTTTATGCTTATTAACATGCGATGAGAGTGGTGTTATAATATCTCAAGTCCATTGAAGGGTGACTGAAGTATAGGGCATTGTACGGTATGAAAAGAGAGAGGGTGGGACTTGTCTCCTCTGTGGTAATCCTTTTCCTTCAGCAGGACAAGAAAATGTAATGCTGATTGTTGTATTCTTGTGTTTATTATTCTGATCCGTAATGAATCACATTTTTGGTGGATTCAATATGCTCAAAGCCCATTCAAGTTTTGCAGACACCCAAGAAAATGTGTAAAATCAAATATAAAAAGGAGCAATAAGCAAAAAATAATTAGCTTTAATTTGTAGGGATAAAAAACTCTCTATGTGAAGAACTTGATGTATATTTTTTAGGGTTGTCAAAAGATTAATCCTGATTAATCACATTACTTTTAGAATGAAAGGTGTCTCACCAGGAATTCTGCATTTATCTTTAGCAGACTAGACAACTGAAACTGTCCTTACATGTCTCTCCCTAAAGTCCTTCAGATGGCGGCAGTTAAGTCCAGAATGCTGCTGATACGGTCCCCACAGGCCGACTTCACAACTGTCGTAATGTGAAGCTGAAATTCAGGTCTGAGTCCTGGACTACTCACCCTATTTCTGGCTTGGTTTTAGCATTTAAATTGTAAAACAAAGTTAATGTGTTTTCTTCATATAGCAGCACTAAAGAATAAATTAATCTCTTGTTTTACAATGGGATTAATTTAGGATTAATCTTTCGGCAGCCCTAGAATTTTCATCTTGAGCATCTGGAATATAGCTTGTAGCAAAATAGTTTTTTAGCGCCCCCTAAAACAACTAAAAATCTCAGTCCCACTCATTAATTTCACTGACATGGAAGAAATTTGGTACACACATCTCAATTAAGACTACTACTAAAAGCCTCTTAAAGCTGTCTAGGCTTAATTCAAGTCTCATTGTACTGAAAGTGCAATTTACTCTTTTTCAATGTCTTAATATCTGACAAGGTCTTTCTTTTCTTTTTTTCAGATTTCATCAGATAAACCTGAAACAATTTTGTCGTTTCATTACTGAACAGGAAGTCATCTTTCCTAAATAACATCGACTGTCAACCAAACTTAAGTTCACAAGTTTGACCACTGTACACTCCTGATCACATCAATATCTTGTCAAATCTCTAGAAGTGCCATGTTTTACACATTTATCTGCCTTTCTGAGCAAACACTTTTTACATTCATTTTCTCTCTGTATCTAATATTCTGATGACGCCATTTAAACATCTCATGAGTCCAAAGGCTTCTCGTATAATGGCAATCCTTGCAACTCTAATCAGGCCTGAAATTAAAGAACTAAATGAAGTTGGTTGTGTAAACATACCGTTGAACTGGGTGTATTGGTGCCATATCCTGAGGAAGGCAAAGAGGCCAAAGACCATCTTCGACCATCAGCCCTGAGCAAAGAAATGAAAAGGGGGCAAAGTAGATCAAATGTTAGACCAAAAGAGACTGAACACTGTGATTCTCTTCACTTCTAATTCAATTTAAAATTTTCTACAAACCACAAATGATGGTTTTACTACTAGAGCAATTGCAGTACCTTTACTTTCCTTCAACCTGATTACATTTTTACTCCTGTTATTCGTCTCCTCCCCGAGGCCTCTTCCAACCATCCCGGAGTCTGACACTTCCTCAGAGTGAGTGATGAGGTGCAAAGTCCTGGCACCTCGCCTGATTCAAACTGTGTCAGCCTGCTGTCATGCCTCTGTCACACAGTCGTGGTGGGAGCAGGCCGGGACAAAGACAGGCTTCTTTTTGAATATGTATGTGTGACTGAGTGGGAGTGTTCCCTGAAGAGCTTCATGGCATGTTTGTGATTTGAATTTCTTTTTTTTAAATATATACAAACATTAATTTCACTCAGCTAATTTTCCCTGTTGTTGTGCCAATGCATGTGTGACTTCAATGGTGTGAAGACAAAGGATGCCCACCTTCGAGAAGAGGCAAAGGAAAAGTGGGCAGGTCCGCTTGGTGAGAAATTGCGCGGGCTGTCCAGTGGACTGCTTCCTAGTAGCATACAAGAGGAAAGATGAAAGCATCAATGAGCAATGCTGATGGTCAGGCTGGAAAATAATCCAAAATTCACTGTCAAAGAGTCCGCATCTGTTTAGTACTGCATCCCAAGCCGTTAACGTTCAGAATCATTTGAGGGCAGGCATTCAAATTTCAGTGTTTGTGTACAAAAATCACTGTTAGAATAAATGTAAACAATAACAATGTTCACTGACTGTAGCACCTCCTTTTAGGACACCTACAGAAAATATGCATCTCAGCCCTGATCCATCTGCTCACAACTCATAGAGCAGAATGTCAGCAAGCAGGTTCTCCCTGTCTTTGTGTCTGGAAAATATAAGGTGGGTGTTTGTGCACTTGAAAGCACCAATGAAGGCACATGCAGTTAATTCTTAGTAAATAATTTAAAAGTTGAATTTCTTCTGTTGTGTAACCTTTATGACTAATAGTTGAGATGCTAACATAAAAGGGAGAAAAGCTCTGTTGCGTGCAACAGTAGCACTGGGAAACACACCAGAGATACTGCCTTAATCCTGGATGTGCCTCACGCAGCATGTTATTTCAACATGCAGATTTTATGATGAGAAACAGACTAGTTTATATATCTGAAGTGTATTTGTTCTTTTGCTTATTCATTTAATGTATGCCAAGGGAAAGGACAAAAAAAAAAAACCCACAAACTATTTCTTATGAATGAGTTGACGTTCAAAAAAAAGGAAATAATCCTGTTTCCTTTTCAAAAGGCAGCTATCTAAAATACTGACCTATGTGTCCAGGCAGTGGAGAGTGCGGCCTTGGCAAGGTGGGCGACGTACTGGTCAAGATGAGGCTTTTCCGGTTACTGGTTCTGCAACTGGAACATTTGTGAGAAAAAAGGAGTATTAATATTTTTCCATCACACATACTGACAGAGAAAGGCACTGATGATGCTCAGACCTGCAGGTTAATAAATAAGGTACGGTCTGTGCTTGGCTTTGCGGTAACTTGTTATCCTAAATAAATATAGAATATTTATTCTGTCCTTGCAGTTTATTCTGAACTGCAAGGACAACTGCAAGGACAACCGTGCAGCCGCCACTCTTACCAACAGTGCTCTTCTTCATATTCTGAAGAAGTCTTTCAGCAGGCAAAACAAAAAGAACATCCAGCATGCTCTCCCAGAGAAAACCATCTCACAAAGCTCCAACACCACTAGACCAGATGATCCATCCTGCACAGTCAATATAAGGAAGGTGGGGGGATCTAAGTTCTCCAGTAATCTCTAGGTCTGCATGGACTAAATAGAAGGATATATTTTTTAATCTTTTTTTTCAAAATTAATTATCATCTTTAACTTCATTAGCTTTTGCTTGGTGAACATATCAGTGCTGTCATCAAGGCCAGCTTCTTCCAGCTGTGAACTCTTGCAAAAATCACATTTCATCTTCCTCAGGGCAGACTTTGAGAGAGCAATCCACACATTTATAACTTCGTGTTTGGATCATTGTAACTCTTTGTTAAAAGGACCGGACCAGAGTTCCCTACAGCGCTTATAAAGCATTCAAAATGCCGCAGCAGACCAGAACTAAGAGGCAGGAATCCATCAGTCCCATTTTATTTTCTTAACACTGGCTCCCAGTTTGCTTCCAGGTGAAGTTTAAGATTTTATTGTTTGTTTTTTGAAGTGCTTATACTCCTTGGGTCCAACTTACTTAAAGGTAAAGTCCGAAGTTTCCTCCCTAAAAAATAAACGTTAGACTTGTGCAAGTGAAATCCGTCTATCCGCGCCTTTGGGCCTTTACTCACGTGCCATGGTGAGTTTGAATGCAACTCCCTCTCCCCCTCTCTGTAATTCGTTTTTTAGCTTTGTTTTGTTGTCGGTGGGACGTTTCTGGGTGGAGATTTCTGTTTATATCGCCAGCCAATGACAGAACTAAGGACATGATGCTGTGTGGGAATAAGCTCATGATTGGAGTAGACGCCAGTCACTCAAACTCTCAAAAAAGAAAGAAAAGCGGCGGATGCACCAAAGAAAAGGTAAGAGCTTTAGATAGTGGATGTTGGAGAATCAGGGTTAATATTAGTTACCCACTTCTGAGCTCTGAAGGGGAGGCTTGAAGCTGAATAGGCTGAAGAACGAGGCGGCCATTAGCCTGAGAGGGAGGGGCGCTCAGTTTGAAAACTGTTGTTTGCAAACACAAACAGTGGGGGGACTTCGGACTCTACTTTTAAGTGAGATGCAGCACCCCTACACTCCACCAAGAGCTCTGAAGTCAGCCAACCAGCTCCCCTTGGCAGTCCCTAAAGCCAGGTTGAAGAGCAGAGATGACCGGGCCTTCTCTGTGGCAGCGCCTAAACTGTGGAATGGCCTCCCTCGGGTTATCAAGTCCTCTTAATCTTTAGTCTTTAATCTTAAAACGTACCTCTACTCCCTGGCCTTCAGCACTGGCTAAAATAGGATATCTTGGCTGGTTACTTCTTACTTTTAATGTTCTTTTATTCATTTTATTACTAATTACTAATTTATGTGTGACTATTTTTTATCATCTATTATACTCTATTTTTATTGCTTATTTTGTGACTTTTATTACCTATTCTAATTGTGATGCAGTTGCTCCTGTGAAGCACTTTTATCAACTGAAGTTGTTTTAAATGTGCTACAGTATATAAATCAATTTTGAATTGAATTGAACAGTCTTGCTCCCACATGTCATAAGGAGACTTCCAGCATCCACGAATTTAAGAAAAAAAGGGCAACTGCTCAAATGTTGCCCTGCTTTACGGGACCTGTTCTTTCTTACAAACAAGCCCACATTCCTGCTGATTTCTATCAACACCAGTTTTCAAATAAATTGGAAAAAAAAAGAACTGTTTATACATCACAACACAAATGCAAAGATAATGTCAGTTTTATTTTAGTTCAGTCAGAACAATTTGGGTTTAGGTAGCTGATGTAGATGTGTCTCCTCAGCCCTTTTCTTTACTCCTGCTTGTCTCACCTTACTATCTTCAATGTACATAAGACTAATAACCAACATCAACAGCATACTACAGGGTGGAGACGTAACAACTGGTGCATTATGGTGCTGCCATAACAACCTGATGTAAAACAGCTCCATGTAGATTCATGATTCAAATTTCTATCACCCTGAAACTATACAACACTGGCCTGATTTCATTATCCATTTGTAGCCATTAATGGAAGCAGACAATCCCCAACTGGGTCATGTACAGACAGAATCATTGTTTGCAACTAAAAGGTGAGAAGGCTTTCAGAGAAGCCAGTTTTGACATACTGGATTGATATGTTTAAGAACACAAGGATGCAAGCCTGTTTCGCCTCTGTTGCTGCATCCCTTGTCAGCTCATCGCACTTCAGAACCTGACACCCCCAACTCTGCTTCTGCACCTTCACACAACACAAATGCATGACAAAGGCGCATCAGTCCTGGCGTAAAAAGTCTTCCATGGTTATAATGTACAACCATAACACACACATAAAGTTTCATGAACACAACAGCAACTAAATAAGAATATATCAGAAAAACTAATTATAAGAGGAAAAACACTTGTCGGTGAAGTGAATTATTTCCTTTATCATTTTAGGGTTTATCTCCTCTGAAAACATACAGGTATGCATGCATGCTCTGAAGAATTTATGAGGTAGTTTCATTTTAATACCATCCTTGTGACTTCTGATAAACTAAACTGGTGTGTTTATTAACTGCACAGCAGAGGCCAGTAAGGACCTGAAGGCACTGGAAGACTGCAAAAAGAGGGACTGGGACCAATTTAAGGGCAGACAAGATATGAACCAGGAGCTTTTGAATCACAGCATGTACACTTTTATGACCTGTTGAGTGTTTTGTTAGGCTTTTTGAGTGCTTAAAGAGCTTCTTGGCTGTTTTTTTGTTGTTCTTTTTTGTGTTTTTATGACAACAATAACAACAAGAACACAAAAGTCTGTCAGCAGTTGTGTATGAGTACATTATGTGTGTGTGTGCATGTGTCTGAGCATGATACAGGACTTTATTGACATCTTTACATCTACAGTGGGCCAACACCTGACTTTTAATTTCCTCAAGGTCCATCTGCTGCCATGGAATATAATGGCAGGAATGATGGAGGGAAGACTGGGAGGAAGAAAAGGACTAGGGAGCACAGGTATAACCCATAATGAAGAACTGAAATGATTGAACCATAAAGGCTTGGCATACTACCACCGCAGCCATCACTGGATGTGTCACTGAACAATTTCACAAGGGACCACATGCTGAGACACACTAGAGTTATTATCTTACATAACAGCTCATAAAGTGGGAAGTGGATTGTTCAGGTGTTGTTTTCATGTGCCGACAGGGTTTGTTTGTTTTTTTTGGCTGCCTGTGTGTGTTTTTGTGGGGGTGCCTGTTAGACCAGATTTTGTGGAACAGAACTACATCTATAAAAAAAAGACAGAGGAAAAAAAAAAAAAAAACACCACTAGTTTGCATCTTATTGCGTCAGCCAGCTCTGCTGCCCTAAATCTGCACAGGAAATGCAATAAATCGTAGCGCACACACGCAGAAATACAAACACAGCCACACAATGCATCATTTAATGCATCTCAAACAATATGCAAACCCTGAATCTATTATCAATAGCTCTGTCTTGGATGCTCCCACATCCTGTCTCTTTTTGATTTGACTCCTCTGCGTTCCTCTCCAGTACTTGGAGACATCAAACCTCGAGAAGGATTTTATTGGTGGCTGTGCGCCTCTGTGAGCACCAGCTGAGGGGGAGCTTGTACTCAACCTTGCGGAACGGAAAAGGAACATATTGAAATATTTAAGGGAAATGCATTAGGCTTTGGACAGAAGGCTGAAAGTAGCTTAACACCACCCTTCACTTCAGCTCTTTCAATAAGAACAGAGGGCTAAAGGAGGGGGGTTGTGACCGAGGAGAGACAAAACCAAAATACTCCAGTGCATATACTTAGTTTTTTCTCATTCTTTCTCTTCATTTATTTTACCTCACAACTTGAAGATCCGTCTTTTCATTACTGCTCTATCTAAATCAAAGCCTTGAACATACCATGCTCTACACTACTCAGGCATCATTCCAAAGTATTTTTTAGCTTTTGATTCATGATTCATCACATACTACAACTCCTCCAGGCTAGCAAAGACTCAACAAATGGCAGTGATTCATTTTCAGGCAGAGCGTGAAACCTCAAATTACAGAGAAAGAGCTTTAATCCTACCCTTTTGTATCTATGACTTTTCCCTTTTTATTATTCTCAACCATTGCATCAGACAACTCCACCATCTTTTGGTAAAGCCATCACTTATCTGATTTTACATTTTTTCTTCCACCATGTCCTCCTTTATTCTCATCTTGCTTTTTCCTTCCCCCCAAATTAACTCTCTGGATGATGAATAATTGAATGTGAGAAGTCGGAAGCATCGTATCCCTGTAACTCTCCTGTATCCCTGTAACGAGTTACACAGTAGACTATTAAAGATAGAAACACAATAAAGACTCCTAGGGGCAAAGCAATTTTATCTTCCCATTAAGCCAGAAGTCTCTTTGCTTTACAACGTTGTCATCTTAAATGAATGCTGCAAAAAGGGCATTTTGCCCAAAGCATTGTACAGTAACAAAGGCTAAACAAGGAACCTTGCTTTCTAGCTGCTGGTCATAACAGTAAAGGTCAAATTGCAACTTGATTTCAGTTCAGATCCCAAGGAGCATAACAGACTTTTCATAATATAGATCATAAACTCTATCTATATCATGATATTGATCTGTTTCATAGCAGTGGTGGCTGTCATTTAGTAGAGATTCATTCTCCTGCTTTGCTTAGTAATTATGTGAAACACGTTTTAGACCAGGCTTTACAATTTTTCTGCCTACATTTATGTTACTTCTACTAGCACAATGATAGTACGCAAATCTTCTTTGTCTATTGTATATTGGTTGTCCTGAAGGACCACAGTCCTGAAAGTTTTCAATGTTTCCCTGCTCCAACACACCTGACACAAATCAAATGAATCCAACAGTTTGATGTCAAGTTCTGCACAGTGACTCGTTAAATTGAATCAGGTTTGTTGGAGCAGGGAAACATAGAAAACTTGCAGAATGAGGACCAAGGTTCCTCACACTGGAATAAAGCAAACCTCCTTAGAAAGGACATTAGTTGGCCAGTTATGGGGTAAAGTAACTCTAAAATAACACTAGTTTGTAAAGGTAAATATGCTTGACACAAGTTCAATTCCTCATTAACGGCAATAGTTAACCAGCCAATCACATGGCAGCAACTCAGTGCATTTAGGCATGTAGAGATGGTCAAGATGACTTGGTGAAGTTTCCAGCTGAGCCTCACAATGAAAAAGAAATGAGATTTAAGCAAATCAAACGTAGCTTGGTTGTTGGTCTGAGCATTTCTTAAACCAATGATCTACTGAGATTTTCACACAACGAGGGTTTACAGAGAATGGTCTGAAACCATTAACCATTTAATATAGCACTGAGGCTTGATTGGGCCTGCAATCTAATGTGAATGGTTGACATTTTACTATGATGGCTTTATGTAACTTTTAAAAAAATTATCTCAACCAGAGTATCAATTTTCATATCAGCCTAAATACCAGCAATGGCATTTCCAAGTGGTAATACCAGCCACAGGGAAATATGAATGCAACACAATGTCTGTGAAGTATTCTGGTCACTGAAGCTAATGGGTCACAGGATAAGGAAGAAACTGAGTTATTCCTTTAAAAGAATTCATATATTTTCAGTTTCTATCTTCATTTTTAATGACTTCATGGTCCCTGACCTCGTTCCTCGACGCCATGTCATTGTAAATGTATGCACACACCGAAATAACAATATATCACAGAGACAAACAATTGATCACCCTGAGCACCAACCACCTGCTAGCTTGCACCTCAAGCACAATTGCAGACTTGCTCTCATCCCTAAATACTATAATATTTTATCTTTTCAGTATATTCTTGTCAGGAAAACACATTTGTTATTCAAAACATAAAAAAGACTGCTTTCCATTTAGTTGACAAAGATGAAAGATATGTGTATTCTGCAGTCTGGCTGCAGTTGTGGCTTACAGAGATGATAAATAGAACTGAACCATTTTAACAAAATTGCCTCAATTGTGATTTTTCTGCTCTGGATCAGAATGGTTGCTGGGAATAACAGAAAGAGTAGAAAAAGCGAAGATGGACAATTTCCGGGCAAGAAATGTACCAATTATGGCATTTACTGTACATAATACAGTACTCTGTGGCTTCATCACATGCTGGTGTAGTTGGGTTGCTTTGCTAGACCTCAAAAAATAGAGACCCTGGCATACTGTGGAGAGTCTGGACATGAGATTAGGAAATTATTCTTGGAGAATTTGGGGCCATCTTTGACAGAACAAGATCTGTACGTATACGCAGACGCAGCCACATTATTTCAGCAATCATGGTTGCTTTTCTTCATTGCTCTATCTCTGTAAAGGGCTACTATTCATAATAGAGACCTTTCATTTAGCCATTGCTTCTTATAGACCCTGTTGGCCAAACACCTGGACCTCTCCTATTAGTGACTTCAGGGGTAATACAGG
This sequence comes from Atherinomorus stipes, assembly GCA_023101725.1. Classification (NCBI taxonomy): domain Eukaryota; kingdom Metazoa; phylum Chordata; class Actinopteri; order Atheriniformes; family Atherinidae; genus Atherinomorus; species Atherinomorus stipes. The sequence goes on along the minus strand of JALJCO010001535.1, from coordinate 9,436 downwards.
TGTAAGCTGGCAGAAAGTAAACAAAACCCAAATTTAAAACTTAAAACACTGTAAAAACATATTCCTCCATTCATCTCCCAAACCTGCTTAATGGAGCCCATCTGAGTTATCATGAAGAAGTGGTGAACGCACATGACAGGATTCCTGTCCATCAAAGGGCCAAAGCAGTGAAATAAACAGGCATACACTGACATTCAATTTAAAATTACTAAAAGACCTTGACTGCATGTTTTTGGATTCTGGGATGAACCTGGGAATATCCAGAGAAATCCCACATGAACTCCACACAGAAAGATCACAGCTGAGAGGTGACAGTGCAAACCATCACAGCATCAACCAGGAAACGACTAAAGGGAAACTCTAAACTTTTACTGTGACATCTGAAGAAAATACCTACCAGAATAAATACTTTCAACAACTTCCGGTTAGCCTACATTTATTTTGTGTTCCATTGTAAAAAGTGAATATATATTGGAGGCTTTATTTGTTTGATACCAGGAAAAGTCATTATGGAATCCATGTAGACCAACAGTACCCAGAACTTAAAGAACCAGAAGCTAAGAAATTATTTCTGCCCTGGGTCCTTTTGCATTTCCACTGGGGTACAGGAAGATTAGGCCAATTAAGCCTGCTGAAGTGTATCGCTCCTCCCAGACCGTCCTCCATCAGAGCAAGTGCTGGCACCGCTGCTATGATGAGAGCTGCCAACACTGTTAAAGAAGGAAATAAGTTTCAACGGTATTAGCTCCAAATCAGTTTCTATGGTTTTATGCTCTTCTTATTTGTGTCTTAGAGCATCACCCCTGTGCACAAAGCAGACATTAATGTTTCACTGCTCTAATTTCACTGTTTTCTTGTTACTGGAGCAATTTTTCTCCATTTATTCTTGAGCTTGTTTGACTGCAGCACTGCAGTGACTGAAGCAGGCAGGAATATATGAATCTAAAAGCTGTGTTTACAAACCATAACAACTTAGGCAACTTCAAATGAAAAAAAAAATGTAGGACCTGTAATGTGTATTACACCTGAGATTACTAAGCTAGAACCAGAATTTTCAATGCTGAAAACCTCCAAAAAATGATCCAAAGATCATTTTTGAGGGTGAATTTTCACCAGTGTATGTGTACATTCTGTTTTTCTGTAAATCTAAAGCCCATAAAGAGGATGAAGCAGTCTATCCAAATGTGTTTGTATTAATGTATCATCCTCTGTGCTTTGTATCTTGACATGAAATTCCTTCCAGATCATTACAAACTAATGATTGTGGTAGTAGCTATAGGTGGCTGTCAGGGAGTCTAAGCTTACATGCTACACTTGACTGGAAAAGCAAAGAAAATAAGGGGAAAGCTGGTGGAGAATTTGTGTGTAAATGTGACTTTAAATCACTCTGTCACTGTTATGGCTGCACAGCCTGGGCCCATCTTCCCTCAATCTGGTTAAGAAAGCATTGTGTAGGCGAGAGAAGTTAGTATGCAGCACGCTGTCCTCTTTGAATCGGAAATCTAAACCTGCTTCTATTTTGCGGTACAACCAGATTGTCTATTCGCAGCAGCTAAACTAACATGGATTGTATGTGTACATGCGTGTGTGTGTGTGTGTGTGGAAAATAAAACCATTCTTTAAAAATATTCACATTCGTATCACACCTACTTGGGTTGATTAAGAACAACTTCCCACCATCCAGAATCAATTGACTGAGCTGAAGAAAAATGAAGTGCAATGAGAGATGAGAGCATGATAAAGAAGGCTCAATGTTGCCATGGCAATGCATTTGGAGTCACACTCATTCAAAGCAAACAGTGACATATCCAACTGTTTTCACCAGAGCACGCAGTGAGAAACAGATTTGTGCTTAACAAATAGAATAATGACCGTGAGCAGACTGCACAAGATTGCACTGAACTCTGACTGACCACCAGCAAAAAGCCAAAAACTATGACGTCATCCTACAGACAGTAATGGTTTTTGAGTTTTTCTGCGAATGCTGGCATTATAATCCATCATAATCCATTGTGTAATCCATCATGCAGCCTCAATCTGTGTGTGACAGAGAAATAGTGGTGAAGCGGGTGGTGCTGTCATTCAAAAGGGGAATGATTCACTGGGGTCAGCGGTGCATGGCGCATTATGTGTGTGGGAGTCTGTTGGTGTGCATTTGTGTCTGTGTGTTGTAGTGTCAGTCGTGTCTGACTGAGCCTGTCAAGAGGTGTAAAGCAAGTAAATGTTTTCCTGTTTATTTTTGCGGGATTCAGATGGTTCTTGCATCAATGTCTCAAGAAACATTTCCAGAATTCAAAACTTCAAGGGGACAAGGAAAAGGAAGGGGGGGGGGGGGGGGGGGGGGCAGCAGCAATAAGGAGGTAGTTTCTGTAAGTAAACAACTCCTGAAGCTGTTCAATATCCACTTAGAAACCAAAGTCACAATGCATGAGTCTTGACTTGTCCCAACAAAAACCTGTGTTTTTTTTTGTTTTTTTCTTTTTACTTTAATAAATTACAGAAATACTGTATGAAGGACTGGGTTAAACATATACAGTACAAGTCTACGCTGCCTCGAGGCAGAAAATTTGACTTAAACTAAAATAATTGGGTTTTTTTTTTTTTGTTTTTTTTTAAAACCTGATCTTAAAGGATAATTTTCTTTTTTTCAACGTGGACCTTATTTCTAGGAGTTTATATGTGCATTTACTCACCAGTAAAATTTCTGTATCACTTTGACTCGTTCGGAAAATATTACGTTGAGTCGCCCTTCGCAAACATTGCATATAATGGGAGATACGGGGCAGTCTCTCTATAAGGCATTATGCGCAGCAGAACTCCTTTATTTCACCAATACTTGAAGAATTAACAAATGAATGAGTACGATTGCCCTGTGAGTTCAGAGGTTCAAAGTTTTCAGTTTGGTGGTGTCTGGCTAGCGAGCTGCTCTCTCAGCTGTACTGCAGCGTGCGGGCATGCACGGCCTGTAGTGTTGAGAAAAACCTCTCAATAACTAACCGAGAGTTAACTGTGGTGCCCCTACAGCGAGTGCTGCCCTAGGCGGCCGTCTATATGGCCTATGTCAAGGAACGTCTGTGAGCTTCCTTTTCCGTTTGTTCATCTTTAACTCCGGATGACAACACACACCCCTTTGAGCCACTCCGTGCATGCTGGAGTGGCCAGCGTATGGAGGGTAACATGCCTCAGCTTTTTTTTTTTTTTTTGCCTGAGCTATTGATGGTCATATCATTTACACATGCACAAAAGCTGTTATATACAGAAAATGCATACTTGAAATATTTTTTTTCCCCATCGCTTCTGTGCCCCCTGGTGCAGGGCCCCTATGCGCCAAATATATATCCAATTTTTGTGCCACTGACCTCTGAACCATTTATGGGCGTTCAGTATTCCACTGTTGTCAACTAATGTAACTGTGAGATGAAAAAAATAAGAAAAAAATAAGGAAAAAAGATCAAGTTGTCGCATATGTAAGTTTGTAGCCTTGCAAAAGCTGATGAAATTAGCATTGGCATATTATCTTTGCATGGACTTTAAGATTGTTGGTGGGCAAATGTGACAAATTTGTTATTTTCATCAGAGATAGTAGCTCCAAACAGTTTATAAGGCATCTTGTTTTGCCTTACATGAAATGTTATATGAATCCATAGACTCTTCTCTTTCTCCCTGGTTACATTAGTTTCAGTCTATTTGGATTTCTTAACCTGTCTTTCTACGCAATTAAAATGATCTAATTTGATTTCACCTTCAATTTTTTTCATCTTGTATTTGTTTCCATTATGTCTTTTTCCATTTGCTCTATTTTGGTACACTAACTTCCATTTAGACTGTTTCTTTGACTCTGGTTTTTGACTGCCCAGTCGGCGAGCTGACCAAAGCATTGCTTACTAACTTTACCTGTATGCATTCTGCATTTTTGCGTTCCCTTGTTTCCACAACATCCCATCATCACACACTGCCATCAACCATAAACCTACCAGCAGGTTCCCCCAAAACTTATCAAAGCAGCTCTTGAATTTACACTTCAGAGATGATGCTACATAATAACACAGCCAAGTTAAAATAAACAAAACTGTCAAACTGACACACAGATGCGACTCCTGCGTATGTCCTTTTCTCTTACTAATCACACACCACTCTGGTCAGCGTGCAGCAGGAGGGTCTAATGTCTAATCTGTGGTAATGACTCATGCCGAAGCTCTGATGAGCAATTATCCCCCTTTGCAGGGCTTTGGCTGGCATCAGGTCATCAGTTTCTCACACATACACATCTGTGAATTTACGCAGTCTCAGTGAAAAAGAAAAAAAAAAGGCAGTCTCCTAACACTGTCCTAAACTTTTCAAATCATCAACACTTATCTCCCCTACAAAGCTAGAACAAATAATAACACATAATCATAAATGGTGTCCACATTGCATAATTGAATGTTAGGGAAATTATAAATAAATAACCAGCAATGTCAGACGATCAACCATCAGGTAAAATGTTGTGTTTCTTTTCCCTGTTTGTGTATTTGTTGTGTGTGTGTGTGTGTGCTGCTTAACCATGACTGATTATGCACATGCTCCTCTTTGACAGGTGTGAGTGAGTGTCTGTGCATGGTTAATATGTTTACCTAGGAGATTATTAACTCTGTGTGTGCTGTTTATCAGTCAGCAGTATCATCTTCTGCTCTGAGTGCTGATTCACAGGGCAAACAGGACACTTTGGATTACATCAGAACCTGTTAAAGGTAAACTGTGTGTTTACAACCATGTAAAAAATGACCAGAGTGAATGGGATAAAAAAAAAAATAGCCCCTTTAAAAAAAGGAAAGAAAAGCAGCTTCTCTGGCCAACAGGCTGGCTCCTGTCACTATTACACTACATCCAGTGATCTTGCTGCCGTGGTCCAAAAACATCCACTGGGATCAGGACAGATCCCAAAGTTGGGAGAGTGTCCAAATCAAGCTATGTGGGCAGATTTATCAAGCATGAGGCATTTAGATGGAGACTGAGTGGATGACTGAGTGATGCTGACAGACTGCAGATGAAAGAAAACAGGCAACAGATGAAAAGAAAAAATAGGAGAAGAGATAAATGATGATAAAGATGAGTTTGGGTGGAGAACATACAACAGGGCTGTCTTGATGTCCAGGGTTGTTTCACACGAGCATCTTGTTGCTTTGCCAAGTAATACAGAGGGACATAAATAAAAGCTTTTAATGTTATTCCCCACAAAAGTGAGGCTGAGTGAGGGCAGGCAGCAATGACAAAGTAACACTCATTTCTTTGCTGTTGTGCAAAAGAAGAAAAACAACATTGCTTAAGAGAAAGGAAAAGAGAGAGAGAAAAAAAAAAGGAAATCCCACAAAAGAGCTGTCTGAGTCACACTGTCTATTTCATACGTTTCAAAAATCTTAAAAAAAAACAAAACATTATGGCTGTAGGTTGGAGAAGATTCTCATTTTAGGCCTTTGTCTTGATTTGGTGTCTGAATTGTTGGTACTACTCAAGACAGGAGATGGCGAGCTGCTTTCTGACTCAATAAAAAGAAAGAAGTTGCCTGACAGACGTTGAAGCAACTAGTTTACTCAGTGACTGACACACTTGGAGAGTATTTATGTGGCTGACTGGCAAACAGTAAATTGACTGTGAAGTGTGTCATGGCCTGGAGCTGTTGTAAATCCACTCATACATGAAGCCACTTACCCCAACAAAGCTCGCGCCTGAGCAGCCTGCTTCTGGAGACCTTGGGCCTATTCCAGAAAGTTATGTTGAAACTGAGTATGTTAACCCTGAGCTGAGGGAAACACTGGGTTTTCTGTTCCAGATAGAGAGGTAAATCCCTTCGGGAGTCTGCTACCATGGCAACTGATGTGGTGAAGTAAACCTACTTGCTGGGAAGTTTACTATGAGAAACCCTTGAGTTTCACATCTAGCTTATCTAACCAGTAGGTGTGGATCATTGGGCCTGGTGATGTCCAGTCATTCCAACATGAGATTCTTTGTTGGATGTCTGCCATGGTCTCTGGACCTTATTTACACCTTTAAATACTGTGCTTTACTGTTATGTGATGCTTCCTTCACCCGCATGCTTTCTAGTGTTGTTTGAAGCATGATCTATGCTGTCATTGTTTTGGTAAAGCATCTTTCCATCTACAAATGCCTCCCCCTCCATTTAAGCGGCAAAAGGTTGTGAAAAGGGTTTCAACACAATGAAACAAGCCAAAAATGACCGGGAGACATTCATGGATCTTCTTATGGTCCAGCTGTGTTCTCAAGAGATCAGGGAGTATGGTCCCACTGTGCTGTAATGCTGTGGGACTGTCAGGAGCAGGAGGCCACACTTCATGGACTGTGTGAAAGCAATAACTAGAGAATGAGGAGTCTGATGGTTTAAAAAAAATGAATTCAGAAATGATCAATTTATTGAATGCAGCTATGTTTTTTTTGTTTCTGTTTTACCAGATTATAGAAATAATGTGCCAAATGTATATGTGTGTTAAATAGTTTAATATTTTGGCCGGTAAAAAATATACTTGGTCTGTGAATTTTTTCCATCTATCCACTTACTTGGCCAGTGAGTCAAAAAGTTCATTTCAGACACTGTGTATTGTATATTAGCTCATTGGTTTCAGTGATGGTCACAGGAAGAGTTCTTACTGATGCACCCACATCATCAGGTAGGAGATCTTTTAATGGAACTTCACTCATCCTTGCGAGTTGGTGTCAAGGTTGACTGGTTTTCATCTTAGCCACGATCTTATCTCTCAAGTCAGCTATTCCCTCATCCAGCTCTGTTATTGGGGCTTGGTGTCCAATCTTGTTGGGGAGTTATGTTAATTCCCTTTTCTGACCGGCTCCCGCTTGCTGTTGCATGAATGTGTTGTACCTCCTTGATCTCGAGCTGTGATAGCAGTTGCCTTTTGCGTATGTTGGAACACTGAGCAACTACACTACACATGTACAACTGTTCAATGTTTTAATATTTATTGCTTAACATGCTGTTGTCAAACAAGCTGCTTAAAGAACCCTAGGGACACACTGCAAGCAGAAGTGCGCCGAAGTGCAGCAGTTTCATTTCGGCGCCCTTGTTAACAGACGGCGTCGACCACATCAGGCGCTGCGTGATGCGCCACGGCGTGGAGGGATCGTTTCGGCCTCTGTTCTATTTTCTGCGTGAGCCACAGTCGAATTTGTCAAGCCAGGCAGGAAAATAAGCAGGAACATGAGACAACTCTATCAAAATAAACCCATTTTCAAAGTAAAAATACCCAGATAAGCTCTAAAACCCAATCTCTTTTTAATAGATCTAATAATACGTCAATCATGTCTTCACCTGTATTGAAAATGCAAGTGGAAGGATTCACACACAGAAATGTCGCCTTCTGCTTGTAAATAGTATGAAAGCAGAACAGGAGATGCACCCATTGTGGAATTATCAGCTGTATAAGTAAAGCATAGAAACAGGACTGCTACCGACTGAAAGAGGAGCGGTGTCGAAGAGAAAATCGGTGCGCTGCGCCTCAGTGCGCTTCAGCATGCAGTGTGTCCCTAGCGTTAAAGGAATAGTACAACCACACAATGATCTGCCTTCATTTTCTACTCACCCTCATGCTGAGCAAGATTGTGGAGCACTTTTTTAATATCTCAAATGCAGCCGGAGATCGGACCCCCCCCCCCCCCCCCCCCCCCCCCCCCCCCCCCCACACACACACACACACACACTTTCATATAATGGAGTTAACTGGTGACTGAACCAAAAAGGTCCATAAAAGTCCAAATGAACTTAGCAATATTCCTCCATACTGCTAGTCCAATGTAATCCAACTTTTCTGAGTGGTTAGCATCCATAATTTACTCCAAACGACATCATTTAGTATATTTTTATAGCCTAAACAGTAGTACATCTAGCTGCCGCAAAGCGCCCCCTTGCGACCTCATGACACTACGGAAACCGCGGCTTCCGGTAACTGGTAGTTTTGTCTGAGCCCCATGTTTAATCATTTCTGAAGGGCAGTTGTGTTTACAGAGACTTCATTATCTATCATATTTATTGGTTTTGGTTTTCATTCATTGTTCATGAGACTGAGAATCCATAAAATTGTTTTTGTTTAATCATTTAAATTTTCTTCCAGTTCCAGTATAAAATGTTCTTCAGAAGCTTAAGTTTATTGATCTTTGAAAGGGTGTTCTTGCATTATTGTGAGATTATCTTTATATTAGTTAAAATGGTCTCAAAATAATACTATCATTTAGTGCAATATTATCGCTTATTGCAATAATTTCAGAGACAATTAATCGTACAGCAAAATTTGTTATCGTGACAGGCCTATATTAGTGACATGAACTTTTTAAAAACTTTTTCCTTAAATTGTATCCGAAAGAAAGTTGGAACTCCCTGATTTCTTGATTATTGTATACATACATATATATATACAGTATATATATATATATATGTATATATGGAGAGAGAGAGAGATGTGTAAGACAATATTCAGCAGAATAGATGAGAGGACATTTACTGAAACATTTGTATTTTAGTTTGCTGTACATGAGTCGGTGCAATACTAATAAAAGATATCCAATCATGGCATAGAGAAATCTGCATTATTTTTCTGAAATATGTTATATTTCACCCTTCAGTTTTATCTATGTGTGGTTTTACCCAGTGAGATTTGACCTAAATAAAAATCAGATTTTATTCTGTCTGCCAGTGTTTTAACCCACATGCTACAGCTTTCTTAAAGTTAAATATTGAGTCGAGTTATTTTAACTTCCATGTTGACTCAGAGAGCAGTTTTCTCCAAAAATGTTTCTCTCTCCTAGGTAGTAACATTAATGTTCCCCCCTTTTCTGTCCCCCAGAATACTTCTTATTCCTTGCATGCCGCTATTAGAACCTCTTGGAGCAAATGGGTGAAATAATTAATAGAGATTTTGTTAGCAGTTGACATTTAATTCCAGGTATCAGAGCTCCATTGATGATGGCTTTTTATTTTGATTTATGCACATGCCTAAGTCTGGGTAAAGACACTGAAGAGTTGATTGAGCCAATTCAAAACAAAATGTGGAACCAGAAACTCAGACTTGCTCGGCTCAGAGTAAGTAAACCTAGAGTTTTCTCTTTAGACTAAAGTTAGTTGAACTTTCTTTCTGGAACAGGCCCTTAAGCATGGTAAGTAGTTTTGTTATTGTTTGAGTGTGATGTACGCTAACAGACAATCTAGGGAAGAGTTAGTAATTATTAATTTCTTTGCTGTTAGAAGCAGATATTTTCATCTATGCAGAAATGAGTGCATTGCATTTGCCTTCATTAGCATACAAAATAGAGGCTCAGGGGGAAAAGTAGCCTGACTCCATTAATGGTTGGAGAGAGAAAAAAAAAACCTGCTTGCACCTTCAAGCTCAGTAATGTAAAAAAGAAAATTTATGTAGTGTCAGTATTTCTTACCAAT